>JAGIQG010000008.1:31328182-32593851 GCA_024679065.1 Sphyrna mokarran | reverse complement strand
GTAGGTCTTTACTCAAAGAGTGATTAGGGAGTGGAATGCCCTGCCTGCAGCTGTTGTAGATGCGCCAAGTTTGGTGGCGTTTAAGAGGTTAGTTGATAAGTATATGGAAGAGAAGGGAATGGTTTAGTTAGGAGGGGCATTGCTTTTTATTTCGGTCGGCACAACATCGAAGGCCGAATGGCCTGTTCTGTGCTGTATTGTTCTATGTTCTATGTTCTATATACCCCTTATAATCTTATACACCTCTATGAGATCACCTCTAAGCCGACGTCTTTCAAGGGAAAACAACCCCAGTCTATTTAATCGTTCCTCATAAGACAGTCCTTCCATACCAGGCAGCATCCTGGTAAACCTCCTCTGCACTCTCTCCAAGGACTCCATGTCCTTCCGATAGTACAGCGACCAGAACTGGACGCAGTATTCCAAGTGAGGCCTAACCAACGTTCTATACAATTGCAACATCAAACTCCTACTCTTGTATTCTATACCCTTTTCTATGAAAGCTAACATACTATACGCTTTCTTTATCACCTTCTCCACCTGTGAAGACACCTTCAGGGACTTGCGAACCTGCACCCCCAAGTTTCTCTGCGTCTCTATACCCCGAAAAGTTTTATCTTTTATCCTATAACTCTCTTCTACATTTTTCTGGCCAAAATGCATCACCTCGCATTTATCCGGATTAAATTCCATTTGCCATCTATCTGCCCAGTCTACCAACCTATCTATTAGGGCCATTAATATCTGTTTCTCCCTCCACATATACTGCCTAAGCTGCTGAATGTTTCCAACACTTTTTATTGTTATCCCAGATTTTTAAGTCTTTCCTCATATTTATATTTCCTCATACTAGGCAGTATTTTTAGTTCTACTCTTGTATGTGCCTCACTATTTTACCTTTTAATGGGAAAGCTTTCAGCTCTAAGGAATAGAAATTTGGACCATATAACAATGGAGCAAAATTGCTTCTCCATAAGATGAATGGTCAATGTGAAATCTTTTGATTTCAGGATATTGAACGTACTGGTGAGGCCCCATATTTAACTCTGTAATGCTCTCAGAAAGTTCGAATTTGTTGGCCTTCTCCGTGAACCAATACAGTTCTTGGCTACAACTTTACCAACTCTACTTCTTGGACAGAACTCATTGATTGCATGTGGGAGTCTTTGAAAACCTCATAAATCTGTCAAAAAAAAAACAAACACCACTTGAATATGCCCGAAGTTCACAGAGCGGAATTCTTCATTGGCCGGGGATGGGATTTTACATGTTTTCCCAAGTAAGTTTGTAAAATCCCAGTCCTTGTGCTGATTTTAGAGAGTTTGAATATGAATTCCAGGTGTCAAGTGTGCCGATAAAGTGAAACAGCCTGTTCTATTAGTAGTTAAGCAATCTGAATTTTGTTGCATCTGTAATCTTCACCTCCACCACACTTCTTCAACTACCTTCATCCACATTGCCCTCTCCAGTCCCTCTTCCCCTCATCCCTTATTTCCTCACCATCTCCACCCTGCCATGCCTTCCCCTCCTCATTCACTCACACCTTCTTAATCCCCTATCCAATCACGCAGCATCCATTTCATAGACAGAACTCATTTTCTGCTCTTGGAAGTCCTTGGAAAACTCATAAATCTGTGAGAATAATCAAACATTATTTGAATATGCTGTTGAAAACTATTATCATTTTAGAAACTCATAGATCTGTCAAAATAAACAAGCTCATTTTCCCAAGGACAGCTGTGTAAACAAAATCTGCAGTGCAAAATCCATAAATAGTTTGAAAGGCAGCCAAACTATTGAATTGATATTTCTCAGCACAACTACATAAACAAACCTTGCAGTATAGATTCCATACATACCATTGGAGACAGGTGAAATCAAATGGTTGTCAAAGCTTTCAAACAAATAGCTAGCTGAGCTGTTCTTTAAAGAATGAATGAAAATATTGGCAAATCTCACATTGGACTATAATGTCCAAATTGTGCAATGCAGAATGTCACTTTATCAAGTGAATGATCTACTGCAATGTGTCTAAAGACCTTTCCACTTTTACAATGCTATATTTTTATTTCACAGCTTGCGAGTTGTCAGAAGTAACAAAATGCTTTCATGAAGATTGTAGAAATTTTGAAATGCCTACTTGTAAAATGGCGCTGGCAATTTTATCAGCAGCATGCAGAGTTCCCTACCCCTGAAAATAGCTGGAGGTGGAAATGGATCAGGACCTCCTGATCCACCTTCTGGCTTTTCTCCTGTCTGCTCCGAGCAATCCAGAATTGGGACGACAAAATCAGCCCATTAATTCTGTTTCACTCCAGAGATGCTGCCCGACTGGCTGAGTATTTCCAACATTTCCTGTTTTCATTTTGTTCCGCATTCTACAATGAAATTGGGAGCAGGAACAGGCTGTTCAGCCCCTCGAGCCTGCTAAAGCATTCAGCTTGATCGTGGCTGATTGTCTAGCTAAACATCATTTTCTACATTATCCCCTGATAGGAAGGCAATGGCCTAGTGGTATTATCGCTAGACTATTAATCCAGAAACTCAGCTAATGTTCTGGGGACCCAGGTTTGGAACCTGCAATGGTAGATGGTGGAATTTGAATTCAATAAAAAATATCTGAAATTAAAAATTTACTGATGGTATCGATTGTTGGAATAAAACAGTTTGTTCACTAATGTCCTTTAGGGATGGAAATCTTCCTTCCTTATCTGGTCTGGCTTACATATGACTCAGAGACATAGCACTGTGGTTGATTCTTAACTGTCCTCCAAGGGCAACTAGGAATGGGCAATATATGCTGGCCAGCCAGTGAAGCCAATGTCCCATGAATGAATAAATAAAAGTTATTAATCTTTGTCCTGAATGTTCTCAATGACTGAGCCCACAAAGGTGGAGAATTCCAAAGATTAAAGTCCCCTAACTGAAGAAATTCCACCTCATCCCAGTCTATCATGAAAACCAGCTTCCCAGCTATTGACTCTGTCTACACTTCCTATTGCCTCAAAAAAGCAGCCAGTATAATCAAATACCCTCTGCACCCTGAACATTCTCTCTTCCACTTTCTTCCATCAGGAGAAAGATACAAACGTATGAGGTCACATAACAATTGATACAAGCTTCTTGCTTGCTGACATCAGACTTTTCAATGAACCTATCTAATATTAAGTTGATCTTTCTGTATACCATTGCTATGACTGTAAGATTGCATTCTGCACTCTCTCCTTTCCTTCCTATGTACAGCATCCTGTACATAGGATGCAAGAAACAATATGTTTCATTGGATACTAATGTATAAAAACATAAGAACTAGGAGCAGGAATAGGCCATCTGGCCTCTTAAGCCTCCTCTGCAGTTCAATAAGATCATGGTTGATCTTATCATGGACTTAGCTTCACCGGCCCACTCACCATAGCTCTAATACCTTTTCTATTCAAAAATTTATCTATCCTTGTTTTAAAAACATTCAATGAGGTAGCCTCAGCTGCTTAGTAAGGCATTTGATAAGGTCTCACATGCAAGGCTTCTGGAGAAGGTGAGAGGGCATGGGATCCAAGGGGCTTTGGCCTCGTGGATCCAGAACTGGCTTGCCAGCAGAAGGCAGAGAGTGGTTGTGGATGGGTCTTGTTCTGCATGGAGGTCGGTAACCAGTGGAGTGCCCCAGGGATCTGTTCTGGGACCCCTGCTGTTTGTCATTTTCATAAATGACCTGGATGAGGAAGTGGAGGGATGGGTTAGCAAGTTCGCCGACGATACAAAGATCGGTGGTGTTGTGGATGGTCTGGAGGGATGCCAAAAGTTGCAGCGGGACATAGACAGGATGCAAGACTGGGCGGAGAAGTGGCAGATGGACTTCAACACAGATAAATGTGTAGTGGTCCATTTTGGCAGGAATAATGGGATGAAGGAGTGCAATATAAGGGGTAGGAGTCTTAGCTGTGTTGTAGAGCAGAAGGATCTCAGAGTCCGGGTCCATAGGACTCTTAAATCGGCCTCGCAGGTGGAGGAAGTGGTCAAGAAGGCGTACGGTGTACTGGCCTTCATTAATCGAGGAATAGAGTTTAGGAGTCAGAAGGTAATGATGCAGCTCTATAAGATTCTTGTCAGACCCCAGTTGGAGTATTGTGCGCAGTTCTGGTCACCTCATTATAGGAAGGACGTAGAGACTATTGAGAGAGTTCAGAGGAGATTTACAAGGATGCTGCTTGGATTGGGAGGCAGGCCTTATGAAGATAGGTTGAGGGAGCTGGGACTCTTCTCACTGGAGAGACGTAGGTTGAGAGGCGACCTGATAGAGGTTTATAAAATGTTGAGAGGAATAGATAGGGTGGACTCTCAGAGACTATTTCTCCGAGCTGAAATGGTCACTACGAGAGGACACAGATTTAAGGTGCAGGGAAGCAAATACAAAGGAGATATCAGGGGTAGGTTTTTCACTCAGAGGGTGGTGAGTGAATGGAACCGACAGCCGTCGGAGGTTTTGAGGCAAACTCACTGGGATCTTTTAAAAGACTTCAGAATGAGTATATGGAAAAGAATAGGATAGGGGGTTATAGATAGGTCTGTGGATTAGTAGATGAGATCAGTGCAACTCGTGGGCCAAAGGGCCTGTTTGTGCTGTATTGTTCTATGTTCTATGTTCTATGTTCACTGGACAGGAATTCCACACATTCACAACCTTCCTCAACACAGTTCTAAATCTGGTCCTCCTCATTTTGAGGCCATGCCCCCTAGTTCTAGTTCACCCACTCATGAAAACAACTTCCCTGCATCTATCTTATCTATTCCCTTCATATTCTTATACATTTCTATAAGATCTGCCCTCATTCTTCTGAATTCCAGTGAGTACAACCTCACTCTACTCAGTCTGTCCTCATAAGCCAACCCTCTCAACTCTGGAATCAACCCGGTGAATCTCCTCTCCATCCCCTCCAGAGCCACTATATCCTTTCTCAAGTAAGGAGACCAAAACAGTACACAGTACTCCAGGTGTGGCCTCACCGGCACCTTATACAGCTGCAACATAACCTCACTGTTTTTAAACTCCATTTCTCTAGCAATAAAGGACAAAATTCTATTTGCCTTTTTAATTATCTGTTACACTTGCAAACCAATGTTTCGTGATTCATGCACAAGGGCACCCAGGTCCCTCTGCACAGCAGCATGTTGCAAATTCTTACTATTTAAATAATAGGTATTTTTATTGTTATTTCTACCAAAATGGATAACCTCACAATTACCAACATTGTACTCCAGCTGCCAGACCCTTGCCTACTTATTTAGACTATCTATGTCCCTTTGCAAACTTTCAGCATCCTCCGCACACTTTACTCTGCTTTGCTCTTAATGTCATCTGCGAACTTTGACACACAATATTTGGTTCCCAACTCCAAATCATCTATGTAAATCGTAAACAATTGTGGTCCCAACACGATCCCTGAGGCACACCTTCTGGTCACTAACCGATACATGTAATAATAATAAATCAAATCAAATCAAATCAAATCAAATGGCTTGGTCTTTATTCTGAGTCTGCGCCCCTTGGTTCTAGGTCTCTCAACAACTGGGGCTGGTTTTTACCCTGGAAACAGAAGGCTGATGTGTTCTTTGCTTTTAATAATCCCTCAACATTTCTTCATATTGTTTTACTCCGATACTGCTATGAGTTGTAGAAAGATATTTTCTTCTCACTCAGAGCAATCATATCTCACTCTAAAACAAAATATAAATCATTATCAGTTGCAAAGACCCAAGGCAGAGGGCAAAACATTTTCTGAGCAAATTTACATTTAATATTTTAACCAGTGCTGTTATCAATGTCAAAATTTGATATTTATATCCAGATCTCCAAATGATTGAAAGCAAATTTACATTTATAATAGCAACAATGCCACCTTATTTATTTCTTACTTACAAAGGAAAATTGAAAGAAAATACTTTCATGTTTAATTTATGACATTATTATTCCATTGAAACACATAATAGGTAAATCCATGAATTAAACATTCAGTAATTTTGTTAAGCACATTCGTACTGTCAGTTGTAGTTGTATTCTGAATTAAACCATCATAAAGCTGAAACTAACTTGAAATTATATTGAATTTGAAGATTGATGTCACTGTCAATAGGATGTCTATCTAAACCAGCTGTAATGTTGAGTATTGTGTCTCATTTCACCATACAGGTCCTGACATCTTCATCTGAAGATTTTCCCACTTACATTCCAGTCACTCAGAACAAAGAAACAGGTACCATTTTCATGTCAAAGAATCTGAAAAAAAAAGTGCTCTATCTATCTACTGTTTGAATGCCGTGATGATCTTAGAGAATCATAGAACTCTACAGTGCAGAAAAAGGCCCTTCAGCCCATCATATTGGTTAGGGAACCCAAAAAAAATCAACAAACCCCATTGATTTCATTTTGATTTGATTTATTATTGTCACATGTATTAGTATACGGTGAAAAGTGTTGTTTCTTGTGTGATATACAGACAAAACATACCATTCATAGAGAAGGAAACAAAAGAGTGCAGAATCTAGGGTTACAATCATAGCTAGGGCGTAGAGAAAGATCAACTCAATGCGACACAAGTCTGGTTGAAGCCGAGAAGAAGCTGTTCTTGAGTCGATTAATGTGTGTCCTCAGATTTTTATATCTTTTTCCCAACGGGAGAAGGTGGAGGAACTTATATCCAGGGTGTGCAATATCCTTAGTTATGCTGGCTGCTTTTCCGAGGCTGCGGGAAATTGCCATGATAGATTGAAAGATAATTAAGATTTTGCTGGTTATCAGATTGAAGTAGTAATATTGTGCAATTTTCCTTTTTGTACTTTAGGTGGTAGAGCAATAGTTGAGGAAAACTATAATGTGGATGTTCCATTAAGCTGATCCTGGAGACTGCGAGGTGCAGTTGGAGAACTTGGTAACTTCGTTTTGGCCACCATCGGAAAAGTCACAGGTTTCCCAGATCGAATTGCATTCTGGAGCAACTCCAGTTCAGCATTCCTTCTGATTAGGGATTCATAACTACGTTCATATGGAACCAAAGGAAATTCCAATTTCCATTGACCTATTCAGGATCAACTACTTTAGTTGTCCACATTCTGCAGTGAATGATTAAGGGATGGTATTCATCCTGGCCCTCAAAAGTCAGCACACAAAGAATGGGTAGGCACTAGATTACCAATTTTCGCTGATTCTGATGTGACTTTGAACTGGCACTCTCTGCAGGTCTCTGTAGTATCCAACAAGAGTGAAGTCATCAAGTAAATCAATCAGCCAATCAGATTGCAGAATTCTAACAGACAGCAAAGCAGAAGAAGTACAGCTTGCAATTCACTTCTTAAACATTTTCCAGAAAAAGAATTAAAATTGGAAGATAGGTAATCAAAGAATTACAAAATTGTTACAGCACAGCATGAGACCAATGGCTATCATGTCTACAATAGCTCCCTGAATGAGCAATTCACCTAATGCCCTCACCTTCTCCCCATAGCTCTAAACATGCTTGATTTTTAAATAAACAATCCAATTCCTTCTTAAGTGATTCAATTGTACCTGGCTCCATTATTCTTGCAGGGAGCACATTCAAGACCTTAATTCTCCTCATTATTCTTTTGCCAATTACCTTAAGTCAATGACTTCGAGTTCTCATTCTTGATACCAGTGGGAAAATTTTTCTCGTATCTACTCTGTCCAGACCCCTTATGATTTTGACTATCTCTATCAAATCTCTTCTCAATCTTCTCTTCACCAAGGTAAACAGTTTCACTTTCCCCATCCTATCTACTCAGCTGGAGTTCCTCATGCCAGGAACCTCATGAATCCTTCTTCAACTCTCCCTTAAGTTGGAAGCTGAAATATAGAACATAGAACATAGAACATTACAACGCAGAACAGGCCCTTCGGCCTTCAATGTTGCACCGACCAATTATGAAAAAAGCAATGACCCTCCAAACTAAACCATTCCCTTCTCTTCCATAAACTTATCAACTAACCTCTTAAATGCCACCAAACTTGGGCATCTACAACTGCCGCAGGCAGGGCATTCCACTCCCACCACCCTCTGGGTAAAGAACCTAGCTCTGACATCCGTCCTATAACTATCACCCCTTATTTAAAGCTGTGTCCCCTTGTGCTAGCTTTCTCCATCCTAGGAAAAAGGCTATCACTGTCCACCCTATCTAAGCCTCTAATCATCTTATATGTTTCGATAAGGTCTCCTCTTAGCCGCCTCCTTTCTAACGAAAACAACCTCAAATCCCTCAGCCTCTCCTCATATGACCTGACCTCCATACCAGGCAACATCCTGGTAAACCTCCTCTGTACCCTCTCCAATGCCTCCACATCTTTCTTATAATGTGGAGACCAGAACTGCACACAATACTCCAAGTGCAGCCGCACTAGAGTTTTGTACAGTTGCAACATGACGTTGCGGCTCCGAAATTCAATCCCCCTACCAATAAAAGCTAATATAAAAAACAAAAACTTATAAAAATAAGATTATAGTTTATTATTTGAAAAATTGCAGATTTTTAGATGTTATTCTGAGAGATGAAGTGAGGCTCGATCTAAACATTGTTTTTCAGGATCAGAAAAATTGTTCAGTAATGATTGCAACTTTGTATGGCATTAAAAAATCAAGTGCTTCATTCACAAGATTTAACATTTTCAATGTTTTTTACCATGAGAATAATACATAAAATGTCACCGTTCATATCAAACCACTGATTCTGCACTGATTATACCTGTGAAGGTTGCAACAGTGCACTCTTTGCAGGAACAACTTACCACTGATAGTAACTTCCATATTTATGTTTAACTGTGCATGTATGGATGCAGAAATCAATGTCAATTTTTGTAATCAGTCTTTGGAGGCAGAAATCCCTTCACCAAAATCCCTTTATTTACAAACTCTTAACAGCAGTACACAGAGTTAGTAGTCTGTCTCCGGGGTTGTCTGAGGAACTGACAGTCTGGGCTAAGTACAAGGCAAAGACTCCCTGGCTGGCCTATCAATTGGATCCTTAATCAGGGACACTTTTTAGTGATCTTTAATCAGGGATTTTTTTTGTTTGATCCTTAATCAGGAAGTTCATACTCCAAAAGGCCAACCTTAATGGCCTGATTGAAGTTATTACAGTTTTATACAGGAATGATAGCAAGTGCTGACAGTTTCACCATCATTACAATTGCAAATTCTTGGGCATGGAATTTTAAGATATTATTATTCCAATTCAATTCACATTAAGAAAGGCAGGAATGTTTTTTTCACAGTGGCCCAAGCGCAGTAACATTATTACCATCATTCCTAGAGAAAGTTACTTCAGTTAATGATCTTACAAAGGGGCTTGCAACTATTCTCTATAAAATTTCTTCCAGGATTTCATGTGAAAATGGAAGACAGCTTTGATAAATAGTAAAAGTGAAATCTCAAATGAGACAAAGAGTGAGGAATTCCAGATATGTGGTAAGCCAGAGGAAACCCACACAGACACAGGGAGAAGGTGCAGACTCCACACAGACAGTGACACAAGCCAGGAATCGAAACCCAATCCCTGGCATTGTGAGGCAGCAATGCTAACTATTGTGCCATCATGCAGGAGAAGATCCAAAAATAATCCTTTAGTTAATCTAAAGCCTACCAAAAGCAGCTTCAGAGAGAGAGGCCTGGAGAAATCTAGGGAAACTCACAGGGAAGGACATAAGTCAAGCAGTTTGCAACACAGGGAAAAACCAGTAAATGGTTTCCATTACTGGATAGTTGCATGTACTTTGTTAAGTGACCCCCCCCTCCCCAACTTTGTTTATATTAAAGGTCTGCCAACATGAGTTGCTTTCCATCAGTGCCTCTGGAAGCAGAGATATGTCAGGTAGAATGACTCCACTAGCCTCATCCAAAGCATACAGGGCTTTATCTCTCCTTGGTCCCTTTTCCCTCTTTTGCAGCTCATTAATCATGTGCGATAGTTTTTGTCCTGGTCCAGCCACTTAGAAAGTACCTGACAACATAAGTGGGAAATATGTCATAGCACCAGAAGCTTTAGGCAATATAAGTATTCCATTAGTGCCACAGTGGTGTCATTGATCAAATTGTGTAAAGCATTCTCCAGTCCACCACAGTGCTGGGTTGGAATATGATGTATTACTGCCCTCTAGTGATAGCTGTATCATCACTAGTGAGCCAAGAGACATTTCCAACATGAGCTTATAATGTTTAATTATTAGTTAATGTGAAAATCACCTAATCGCTACACTACGGCACCTATTCGGGTACACTGATGGAGAATTTATTATGGCCAATGCACCTGACCAGCACATTTTTTGGACTGTGGGAGGAAATAGGAGGAAACCCACACAGACACAGGGAGAACGTGCAGTTGGATAACAAACAATCACCCAAGGTTGGAATTGAACTTGGTTCCCTGGCACTATGAGGCAGTAGCGCTAACCATTATGTCACCATGTCACCCATTCAACCTTTAACCAACAGTAAACTGTTATGGCAAAGGAAGTAATGATGCAGCCCTGATACAATTGTGCCGTGACAGTTGCAAATCTGGCATTGACTTCATCCTTGGAATTCCTTCTATTGAGCAAGGTCAGCTAATTTACAACTTATAAAGTTACTCCCAGAACATCGAGAATGAGCCACGGGGAGAGTGACAATTCACAGTAGCAGCTGTTAAATGGTAAGAGCCAACTAAACGATAATGTAGCGTTGAGTCACATTGATCTGCTTGACAATATCATATCTTGCAAGGCCAACACCCTATTCACTGGGAACGAGAAGAATTGATCCAATCATGGGTATAAAAAAAATTTAAAAGACAAAAATATTCTGGAAATGCACCAGCGCAATCAATGCCTGAAGTGAGAAGGATGTTTTGGATGTCGGCCATCAGAATTGTAAAGACTCCCGTACACCTGCAGTATAATTCTAAAAAAAAACTGTTAGCTCCCAGAAAGATTTTAGGAAGTCTCACTGCCACCTAGTGGAAAGATTTAAATCACACCACATCAAATCCCAAATCATTCAACTTTATGTCTTCCGAAGATCCTCCTTCCTTCCAAAGGAGATAAATTCTGATAGCATAGGTTAAAAGAATTAGAATTAGCTGAAATGCCATGCAAAGACTATATCTCAAATAGGAGAGAGATGGTGGCATAGTGGTATTGTCGCAAGCCTAGAATCTGAAGATCTAGTGTATAGCTCTGGGGGCCTGGATTCAAGTCCCACCATGGCCGATAGTGAAATTTGAATTCAGTAACAAATAAGTCTGGAGTTAAATGTCTAATGAAGATCATGAAACATTGCTGAATGTCTGAAAAATGCATCTGGTTCACTAATGCCTTTTAGGGCAGGGAAATCATCTGCCATACTTACCTGGTCTGGCTTACATGTGACTCCAGAACCACATCAATGTGGTTGAATCTAAAATGGAGACCAATTGGACAATAAATGCTGGCCCAGCCACGGTGCCCACATCACATAAACTGAATGTGTGGATTGCTTTTGGAGCTTTCACTAAATTAAAACCACCGTTAAAATGTGGTTCAGCAAAACAAGATTTATCCAAAAATTTTTATCACCTCCAGTTGTTTCACCTGCAGTATTATTCCAGTACAATTATCACTGCTGTGCCCCTAATTAAGCCAGAGAGCTGCAAGAACGAGCACGCTAGTAATTGGTTCAGTGGCTCGAAGAACTCATCTCCAACCATTGTTGTTACTGATCCAACAGTGCAACAATTCATGTTCAATAGACGTTTTGTTCAGTAATTCAGTTGTTCCATCATTGAATTAAGTGCAATTTAATGAGAAAACTAATCCTTGCCTCGATATTTTTATTCTCCACAAGGAAAAAAAGGATTTCTTTTCTTTAAAAGCTCATTAAAATATCATACCAAGCTAAAGCAGATTGTTCAACTAAACTTCATTACGGGTTTTATTATTGTGGGATAAAAAGTGCTGAAAACTGCTAATTTTACACTCTCCGGGAGCAAACATACCACAGCTTTTTCAATAACCATGGAAACAACCTTCTCCCTATGGGCAGCATGGTGGCAAAATGGTTAGCACTGCTACCTCAGCCCTAGGAACCAGGTTCAATTCCTCGTTTGGGTCACTGTGTGGAGTCTACATATTCTCCCCGTATCTGTGTGGGTTTCCTCCGAGTGCTCCGGTTTTCTCCCACTGTACAAATGACATATCGGTTGAAAGCACTAGCCATATAAATTCTCCCCAAATAGATGCCAGAGTCTAGGAGATTTTCATAGTAACTACATTGCAGTGTTAATGTAAACCTACTTATGATATGAATAAGTAAACTTAAACTTAGATTTTTCTTGTTTAACGCTGGGATTAAGGTTCAGAATTGAAAATCATGCACCCCTTATAAAATCTGCTAGATTTCAGCACAAACATGTTAGCAGTTAATCACCAAAGCACCAGACATGCACTCAGATCCTGCATGATCAGCTGGTGGAGGTATTCACAGACATCTTCAACCACTCTTTACAACAATCTGAAGTCCCTATCTGCTTCAAGAAGATGACCATCATCCTGGTACCCAAGAAAAACCAAGCAGCGTGTCTTAATAACTATCGGCCAGTGGCTCTGACATCCATCATTATAAAATGCTTCGAAAGGATAGCCATGGCATGAATCAATACCAGCTTCCTGACTACCTGGATCCATTACAGGTTTGACTACTGTGGCTAGTCCCTGTATTCAACTCTGGAACACCAAGATAACAAAGACACCTACATCAGACTCCTATTTATTGACTACAGTTCAGCCTTCAAAACTGTTATTCCTACAAAACTCATCTCGAAACTCTATGGCCTGAGCCTTGGCTCCTTCCTCTGTGATCCTGAACTTCCTAATTTAGAGACCCCACAATCAATAAGGATAAGCAACAACACCTCCTCCACAATCATCCTCAACACCAGTGCCCCACAAGGCTGTGTTCTCAGCCCCCTACTATACTCCCTACACACCTATGACTGTGCGGCCAAATTCCCCTCCAATTCGATTTTCAAGTTTGTTGACAACATCACCATGATGGGTCAGATCTCAAACAATGATGAGACAAAGTACAGGAATGAGATAGAGAATCTGGTGAACTAATGTAGCAACAATAATCTCTCCCTCAATGTCAACAAAACGAAGGAGATTGTCATCAACTTCAGAAAGCATAAAGGAGAACATGCCCCTGTTTACATCAATGGGGGTAAAGTAGAAAGGATCAAGAGCTTCAAATTTTTAGGTATCCAGATCACCGACAACCTGTCCTGGTCCCCCTCATGCCAACACCAAAGTTGAAAAAGTTCATCCAGGCTTCTACTTTCTCAAAAGACTAAGGAAATTTTACATGTCAGTTACAACTCTCACCAACTTTTACAGATGCACATAGAAAATATTCTTTCTAGTTGTATCACTGCTTGGTATGTCTTCCACTCTGCCCAAGACTGCAAGGAACTACAAAAGGTCGTGAAGGTAGCTCAATCCATCAAGCAAACCATCCTCCCATCCACTGACTCTGTCTACATTTCCCACTGCCTCAGCAAAGCAATCAGCATAATTAAAGACTCCACGCACCCCAGACATTCTTTCTTCCACTTCTTCCATTAGAAAAAAGATACAAAAGTCTCAAGTCATGTACCAACCAATTCAAGAACAACTTCTTCTCTGCTGCTGCCAGACTTTTGAATAGACTTAACTTGCATTAAGTTGATCTTTCTCTACATCCTAACTATGACTGTAACACTAATTCTGCACTCTGTCATTTCCTTCTCTATGATTGGTGTGCTTTGGCTGTATAGCACCCAAGAACAATACTTTTCACTGTATGCTAAAACATGTGACAATAATAAATCAAATCAAATCAAAAAATTTTAATTTGAGGGAGGCAATCTTTTGCACTGTGTGAAAGAACAGAATGAATTGTTAGATTCAAGAATTCATTGACACCTCATACGTCTTGGGAAAGTTTATTAGGAGTTCATTCAAGATGTACACCAGCTTTTCAGCATTGCACGCCATCTCTCTCTCTCTCTCTCAAGATTTCACCAATATTTCTATTGTTCTTACACAGTATTATTTTTCATTACTCCAGAGAATGCCATTTATGTTCTTTGGTTAATTAAACACATCACATAACGTGGTCAACACTGATTATTCCAGACCTCTGATCATGCATTGCGCACGAGTTTGTGGTCTTCTGCCAAGGTTAGCTAAATCACACACTGTGAGTACATGACAAGTACAGTAACACAAGAAACATTGAAACGACCCAGCACAAGTGTAACCTGAAGCTTCAACAATATTTATGGTGAGAAAATGTTAATGCAAATACACTATAGAAATTATTATAAAAATTAAAATAAAAGTGGAATAAAGTAAAATCAGTGGCTTCCCACAGGAGGTAAGGTCTGTCACTGGAGAAATTGAGTCTATGCAGTCTTGTTCTTCAATCCCCTATATTACCAATGTGCCAACAAGTATCACTGGATCATTATAGAGCCATTAAATCTGACAGTACAATGGATAGAGAGTACAGTTTATGATGTTATGAATAGGCAAGTAGTCCAAATTAAAATAACTGAATAGTCTAATTTATTAATTGGGACCACACATGGAGCAACTCAGTCATGATGCTTATTGACTGTGTTATTTGATAATCAAAGACATGGATTGTGAACAGCTGGGCCAGTATAAACTATAATAAAATATCTTGTATCACTGGGATGTTTCCACCCATCACAAAGTATTGTGCATGAGTAAAGCTGTGATCCACTAATGTAATGAATAAACTTCAGATTTATCTTCCACTATGAGTAGATGCACTTTATAGAAACTATTTTTGAGTTAGAATTCAATTTATTTGCAAAACACAAGATAAATATAGGCCATTCAGGCATCTACTAAATAATTCATAGAAATGATCAGGAATTTATTTGCGGTTGTAGAGTCAGAGAGTCATACAGCAGAGAAAAGGTCCTTTGGCCTATTGAATCTACCACTAAAGTTGTGCTAGTCCTGTTTTCCAGCACTTGTCCCATATCCTTGCATATGACAATTGCCATTCATTAATTGTGCTGTTACTTCTTGCAAAGTGCATCATCTCATACTTATCAGAGTTAAATACCACCTGCCACTTCTCTGCCCATCTGACCAACCCATCTATACCTTCCTGTAACCTACAACTTTCTTCTTCACTATTAACCACTCTGCCAATCTTGGTGTCATTTGCAAATTTACTTAACATACCTCCCACATTTTCATCTATATAATTTAAGTTTATAACAAACAACAAGGGATTCTGCACTGATCCTTGTGGTATGCCATTGGACACTGGCCTCACTTAAACATCCTCTACCACCATCTTTTGTGTCCTATCACTCAGCCAGTTTAGGACCCATCTCACCAAGTTTCCTTAAATTCCACGTGCTTCAAGCTTCTCAATCTGTCTCCTGCATGGGCCCTTGTCAAAGGCTTTGCTAAATGCCATATAAACTACATCAACTGAGCTTCCCTTATCCACTCACTCTATCACTTTTTAGAAAACTTCTATCAAATTTATTCAGAATGATCTCCCTCTGACAAAGCCATGCTGACTATCTCTAACTAAATCATGTCTTTCCTAGGTATTAATTCTCTCCTTCAGAATTTTTTCCAACTGTATCCCTATCATTGACACGAGACTCAACAGTCTATAATTCCTCGGTGCATCTCTGCAATCCTTCTTGAAAAGTGGAACCACACTATTCATGCTCCAGGCCTTCAGTATTTGCCCCACGCCCAGGGAGGAATTCAAAATTTCTGTCAGAGCACCTTCAATTTCCTGCCTCGCCTCCCACAGCAACCTTGGATGCAATTCATCTGGACTTTGGCATCCTAAGCACTTTGCCAGCCCAGAAGAGTAGATTTCAGATAATCATGGCTTCAGTTGTAATTTGGTTCAAAGCACCTTTTCTGAATCATTTATTATCTTTCTCTTTTTGATTCTTGTCTGTTGCTTCTTTGCAAGATTGAAAAACCCAAATTTCCTCAATTCATGCCAGATTGTGCAGCTTAGTGCAAAAGGTTGGATAGATTCACCATCATCGCCTTCCTGGGGCAACTAAAGAGGAGTAAAGAATGTGGCCTTGTTGAAATCACTAGTCCCCAAAGCAAATAACCATATCTGGAGTAAACGGAGAGTTTGTCAGTAAACTGAGTACATCTCTGCTGGCTGCTGCTAAGGAACAGCTCAATGAGGCATATATTTCTTGAGGAGCTATGCTTCAGAGAATTATTATAGGGACTCAAAAATGGGCAACCTTCTCTGTTTCAATAAGTCTAGAGGCTTAAGCCACATTTTTCTAAGTCCGTATTCCACATAGTAACAGTTTGCACTACTTTGCAGTCCAGAACGATCTGAATAAGGAGGTCTCTAGGCAGAGGAACTAGGAAGATTATTGTTCATATGAGTCCACAGTTACAGCAGTAAAGGGTGCCGGAGCACAAATTGTCAAAAAATATTCTATTTAAATCTCCCTTTGCAATTATTGTCATCATTTGTCATCTCTTGCCTTCCAATGAATTATAAATCTTTCAATCCAGCACTCATCCTAAGACCTCACATTGCGTCAGACCTCTTTAGCTCTATTCAACCATGCCAGTTTTTATAACCTCCAGCTAAGCATGAAATAAGCTCACACATTTTCCCGAATGACTATCATTTATTTCCATGAATAGCTGAACACAAAATACAATGTATTTTCTCTCTTATTACAATAAGTCAAACTGAACATAAGCAATCCGATTCGTTCCTCACATCAGCCTTGCCTTGTTTTCTCCTATTATAAGGCTTTTACTAGATTCAATGTGAGAGTCAGTTAAATGAAAGGTCGTTCTAGACTGTTTCTGGGGTATAAAAGGCTCTAGTAACTGAGGCTCCTCTTTCCAGGGTGACTTGGTGCTGGGATAAGACCACCACTGCTATGGAACCTGATTATTTCATCCAGGGTGTCAACAGGCTAGAATTTTACCATTTCACCCACAACAGGAATTGGAGCAGGCGAAAGGCGGACCATGGAAAGGTCCATTGACCTCGGGCACGATTTTATGGTTTCAGGACGAGCAAAGCCATTGAATCCCTCTGAGTCAAGGTGTGTAGCATTTGATGACCAGAGCAGTGATCAGAATTATAGCAGAGAAGCGCAAATAACTCATCCTTTGAAACTGAACCTACCCTGACCTCCCCGAGGAAGAAAATTACTTAAAGAGATGGTGTGTAATCGTCAGTGAATAACTTGTAGATGATAAACGCTGTTTCCTCTTCAATGGATAGTGGCCCTCATTCAAGCAACATCATCAGCAGATCTTAAAGTGAAGCACATCATCAACAAGATCAGATATCAAGATCATCATCTGGGTCTTAAAGAGACTTTACAAAGACAAGTGAGGTTGTCCCTGAACAATGTTCCAGACTGGTTGTCATGGTTGTAGCCTACTGTATCCAGTAAGGTCTTTCACTCATCACAGCCACCACACTCACCCTCAATCCTAAATAAACTGCCCCTTTTCCTGAGACTGTCCCCATATTTTAGACTCCCCAGACAACAGAAACAATCTCTTAGTGTCTACCCCATCAAGCCCCTTCAGAATTTTGGAGTTTCCAGTGAGATTGCCCCTGATGATTCTAAACTCAGAAAGTACAGGCTCAATTTGATCAGCCTCTCATCAAAGCTCATCCCAGGGCCCAATCTAGTGAACCTTTGCAGGCCTTCATCCAATATAAGTATGGTTGCACAGTGGCTAGCACTATTGCTCACAGCACCAGGGACCTGATTCAATTCTGGCCTTGGACCACTGTCTGTGTGGAGTTTGCACGTTCCCCCCACGTCTATGTGGGTTTCCTCTGACAGTCCAAAGCTTTGCAGGTTAGGTAAATTGACCTTAATGTTAGGGCAACTAGCAGGGTAAATATGTGGGGTATGGGAATAGGGGCTGGATGGATTATGGTTGGTGCAGGCTCGATGAGCCAAATGGCCTTTGCACTACAGGGATTCTATGATTAGATGATAGGTTTATCCTTTCTTAATAAGGAGTACGAAAAAGCATGCAGTACTCCAGATAATGTCTCACCAAAACCATGTGTAAGATTTCTTTATTCTTGTGTTCTTGCAATAAAGGCAAACATGCTGACACTGACATTCCTAATCATTCTTTGTATGAGCACATCCCAAAGTCTCTCTGAACATCAATACTTACAAGTTTCATACCTCTTAAATAGTATTTTGTTTGTACAAAGTGAATGACTTCACAATCTCCTACATTATGCTGCATTTGCCATCCTGTTGCCAACTTGCATAATCTGTTTAAATCTATTCACAGCCATTCTGTGTCATTCTCACTGCTTTTCTTTCACCTAGTTTGGTATCACCAGCAAACAAAGAATAAAGAAAATTACAGCAAAGGAACAGGTCGTTTGGCCCTCCAAGCCTGCACCAACCATGCTGCCCGACTGAACTAAGACCTCTTACTCTTCCGAGGGCCATATCCCTCTATTACCACCCTATTCACGTATTTATCAAGATACCCCTTAAAAATCACTAAGTATCTGCTTTCACTACCTGCAGTGCAGCAAGTTCCAGGCACTTACCAACCTCTATGTAAAATATATGCCTTGTACATCCCCTTTTACCCAGAGGGTGGTTAGGGAGTGGAATGCCCTGCCTGCGGCAGTTGTAGATGCGCCAAGTTTGGTGGCGTTTAAGAGGTTAGTTGATAAGTTTATGGAAGAGAAGGGAATGGTTTAGTTTGGAGGGTCATTGCTTTTTATAATGGTCGGCGCAACATCGAAGGCCGAAGGGCCTGTTCTGCGCTGTAATGTTCTATGTTCTATGTTTAAACCTTACCCCTCATATCTTAAACCCCTTGTAATTGACACTTACACCCTGGGAAAAAAACTTCTGACCATCCATTCTGTACATGCCCCTCATAATTTTGTACAATTAAATTTTGATATATTACACTGTCTCTTTAAGTCATTAGTTAAATTGTAAATGAAAGAGATTCCAGTACAGAGCCCTGTGCTATTCCACTATTCACTGCCTACCAAATTGAAAAAGAATCTTTCATGCCTCCTCTCTGCTTTCTATCCAATAATCAATCCTTTATCCATGCTAAAATACTACCCCAATTCCATAAGTCCTTATCTTGTCTATTCACCTTTTGTGCAGTACCTTATTGAATGCCTTTTGAAAACCTGAGCATACTACATCTACTGGTTTCCTTTATCTACTCTACTCAAGAAACTCTAATAAATTTGTTAAACAGGATTTCCCATGAGTAAAACCGTGGCCTGAATTGTCTGGATGGCTGGGGTTCTCCTCCTGCTATTTGAAGAGTCAGAGGCAATGTGTCCGCAGTCAATTTACTCTCCAATGAGCACGAACTGCAGGGGGATCTTCTGCCCTTCACTCAGGAGAAAGTCCTGTCTTATTGTGCATCTGATTGGCTGGCAGCTTTCCAGTCCCTACTAACAGTACTGCAGTGAACAGAAGAGGAATTACACTAACCTGCCTGAGCCTAAGTGCAACAGCAGCAGGACCAGGAAAGTGTAGGGGCCACAGTGCGGAGAGTGTAGGGAAAATCTGAGGGAGGCTAACATAGTCTTGGGGCAGAGGGCAGGATGTGGGAGTGGAGGAGGGAGGTCCAGAGGTCACCAGGCTTCAAGGAAGGGCACAACACTTAAAAAGGGGCTTCTGATGGAGGCATCTTTGCCTTCTCTTCTCAGACTCTAACTATGAATCTTTTCAGTTTTCCCTCATGGAGATTCAATGTCCCCAGCAGCCTAAAAATTGAGGCTGGTTGGGAAACAGTCCTTAAATGGCAATGAATTGGCCAATTAAGAGTCTCAATTGGGGCTTCCCATACAAGATCTTGCCCACCTCTGTGCAAAATTGCAGTGCAATCAAGGCAGGCGAGAATCTGGAGGGATTTCTATCCCTACAATTCCATGCTCCTCATCGTCAAAAAACCCACTAATGGGGGAGTGGAAAATTAAGGCCCATGTTGAATTGTTCTAATTATACTTTTCTCGTTGCTTTGCTCAATGATCCTTAAGAATAGATTCCAGCATTTTGCCAACAACTGATGTTGGTTAACTGACCTGTAAAGAATTGTTTTCTCTCTCCCTGCTTTCTTGAAAAATGGTACAATTCTTTACCGACTTTCAATTCAAGGAATATTAGAAAAATCATTTAGTTGGCTGCCCTCTAGCTGGGACAGGCACATATTACACTCTCCATCACTGTGGAAAAATTTAAGGCAGTGCCTAATGGTGAATGAAACCATAAGATCTTTTATTACTCTATATTGCCACCCCAACATAGGTATAAAATTATTGTCCTACCAATCCTCAGAATTTTTAGCCTAATGACATTTTTTCCCAGTTTTTTATCAAGTTATCATAGATGGCTTCAAAATATAGAGGTGGAACTGCAATGAATAACACAAACTTTGCTTTCTCCTACCCTTCTTCCTCTGTTTCTGTCTTCTTCTCCATCACCTCTCCTTCTCCTCTCTCTCTCTGTTTCTCTCTACTCTCTGTCCCTCTCTCTTCTCTCTCTCCCTTTCTGTCACCTTTTCTATCTTCTCCTCCTATCTGACCTCTTTCCCTCCCTGTCTCCTCATCACTCTTTCTTTCTCCACTCCACTCCCTCTCCCTCAGCCCCCTTTTTTCTTTGCTCACACTTCTCTTTGCTCACAAAATCATACAAAATCATAAAGGAACAATAATTTCAAGAAAAAATACTTAGCGAACTTTGTTGCAGAATGAAGATGAGTTCTTTATCACCAGACTGATCTCATGCAGATAACATGATGTGTTTAATATATGAATTTTATCTGCTATGCATTTGGCAAATTTCTAGCCTGAAAGCACTTTTTATGAAGACGGTGCCACTTTAAACATGAAAGCATGGTGACAGATACTTCATAACAGATGCAGCAAATTATTTATACATTCAAACAACAGGATCTTATTTTTACTGATGAATTATGTTATTAAGATTCGTTGGACACAATGGGAATGCAGTATGTTGTAAGTGAAGATAGTCAGTTTGAGTGAAAGATGAGCCCACAGATCAAGTTTTGCAATAAAAGCTGTTGTCATTTGCAGCCTATTGTAGGAATACCAATTAATTGCTGCTTTTAATGTACAAAATGAAATGTCACATTACACTTTTCCATGGACCATGTGAGGATCAAGAGAGGAGGAACAGCATTGATGTCAGGAGTTAGACCCTTCGGGGCAGCATGGTGGCACAGTGGTTAGCACTGCTGCTTCACAGCGCCAGGCATGCAGGTTTAATTCTAGCCTCAAGTCACTGTATGTCAGAAATTTGCACATTTTCTCTGTGTCGACATGGGTTTGATCTGGGTGCTCCAGTTTCCTCCAATTCTTTTTGGTGAATTAAATCTAGTGTCAGGGGGAATCAGCTGGGATTGTGGGAATGAGACCTGGGTGGGATTGTGGTCAGTGCAGACTCAATGGGCCAAATGGCACTGAAGGGATTCTATTCTATTCTTAGCACCACTACTTGCAGGAAAGGTGGTTGAAAGGTGTGCAGGTTAGGTGGATTATCCCTTAGTGTCTCAAGATGTTTAGGAAATGGACAATGTAGGGTTATCGGATACAGGGGGAGAGATCCTGGTAAGATAACCTGTCAGAGAGTTGGTGCAGACTCAATGGGCTGAATGGCCTCTTCTGCACTGTAGAATATCTATGATTTTATAAATGCTGAGACAAAAATTAGAAACCACACATACCACACTTCAGACAGGCTATAGAAATACCAACCTGTACAATACATACAGGGATTGTGGCCAGAAACACCATGACCAGCATATATGCTATTCAGTCTTCTCTGGACAACAACTCAGAAAAGTGCCAGGACGTGACCGGTGTGACAACCTCAAAGGAGCTAGGTAAGTGTTTGTTGGGTCAGGTATCAAGATAGGTGAGCCACCTCTTTAAGTACCATTGCTCATGTCACATACACTTTAAGATTCATCTTTTCCAAGTAACTAGTGGTTGAATCTTTGTGGAGGAAATTTCCACCCTTTTAAATAAAAAGGCATTGATGTCATCAGCAAATGTTGGTATTGTTCTCCTCATCCTTCAGTGTATTCCTATTTACAATACGTGATTAGTTCAGCACAAAACCCTGATTTATCTGGAACCTTCTTCCCTCTAAGCTTTCTGCCCTGCAACTATTTCTGTCTCTGTGTTACCACATCCCCTTTAATGCAGCTTGTTATTTTCTCTTATGTGGTGCCATATCAAATGCTTTTTGTAAATGACATATAATCACACCCACTGTATTTCTTTTTATTATTCCTTCAAAGAAATCCATGAGATGGATTCAGCATAAAAAGATCTTTAGAATAGTGTAGTGGTTGCTCCTGATTAATTCCCATTTCACCAACTGAAATATAACTAAATGACCTATAATTTCCTGACTTATCTCTGTCTACTATTTGGAAGTAAGCACCAAGTTATGCAACACTCCATTATTCTGGCACAATTTAAAATCAGAGTGGCTACTGCTTTGTACAGGATCTATTCTCTCTTCGTTTTTACCATTATTGGTTTTATGATTTTTCAATGATTTTCTTTCCTATTTCTTTCTGGTTCCCTTTCTATAACTTTTCATTATGTTTAAAGTGAGTTCTGTCTTTCATCTTTCCTGTAAGGAATGATTGTTTCATTATTAAATATCAGATTTGAACTAATCATCCTTTGTTAATTATGTTCTCCTCTATTTTCCTCACCAGAATCTTACCTTTCCGGCTCCAGTTAATTATTTCCCATTGCCATTTTGCAGATACATGCCTAAGTTTCCTTCCAAAATCTCTCAAAGGATCTCACTTTTTAATCTTCCCACAACTTCCCTTTTCCTTTTCTATTTTTACACTGAATCTAATTATACTGTGGTCAAACTATCCAGATATATTCCCAAATTTGTTAGCTACTTTGGTTTGTTGATTTGCTTGAACTTGGTTAGATTACTCTTGGAGCACTACGAACAATTTTAGTCTCCATATCATAAAAGGACATAAAATTATACCAGAACTGACTAGTTTACCTACCAGGAAAGCTTAACTAGACTGTGGGTCATTTCTCTAGTAAACTGAAGGATCATAGAATCGCTACAGTGCAGAAAGAAGCCATTTGGCCCATCAAGTCTGCATCAACCACAATCCCATCCAGGCCCTATCCCCATAACCCCACATATTTACTCCACTAGGGGTAATTTAGTATGGCAATCAACCTAACTAGCACATCTTTGGACTGTGGGAGAAAACCAGAGCACCCAGAGGAAACCCACACAGAGACAGGGAGAACATGCAAATTCCAGTGAGGCCGGAATTGAACCTGGGTCCCTGGCGCTGTGAGACAGCAGTGCTAACCACTGTGCCACCATGCCACCCAGGTCCTGGGAGCAATCTTTAAGATTATGAAAGGGTTTGATAGGGGTGAATTCAAGGGGATGTTCAGTTTGTGAATTGTACTAGAAGTAGTAGCCATGGTATAAAATAGTTATTGATATATCCAATAGACAATTGATTAGAATGAGGTTCTCGCCACCACAAGTAGTTAAAGTAATTAATATACATGCAATTAAAGGGAAGCTAGATAAACACATGAAGGAGAAAGGAACAAAATGATATGTTGTGGGAGGAGCTCATATGGAGCACAAAAACCAGCACTGACCTGTTGGACCAGATGGCCTGTTTGTTTGCTGTAATATTTTGTAATACACATGACCAGGTCAGACCATCTTTGTTAGAATAACAACATACTCAGTGAGAAAACAGACTTAAATACACGGCACTAAAGTTGCTGCCGTGGACACTTCTTCTTTCTCTCCCCCTCCTGAATATTTTACAGTCCTGAACCAGTTGCATTTATGGCTGAAATTTTGCCAGTAATAACCAAAGGACACCACTTGCTTTAGTCTCCTATCTTGATTTCAATGCCCAATATCACTGTTCCCAAAGTCCAATGAAACTGAAGCCTGCTCTCAAATACCATGGGTAGGATTTTCCAGTGTGCTCTTCCCAAGACCGGAAGTTCCTGCCCGAGATCAACCAACCTTTGTATGGTCCACAGAATTTTCTGTTCTGTCCACTACCATCCCCATGGTGGCCTGGACAGGAAAGTTCCACCCCATGTTTCAAGCCACGCATTAACATTCTTCATTAGGACTTTTTTTCAGCGATTTATAAACATTTACAGGACAGGAAGCCACTCGACCCATCATGTCCATACTGGTTAACAAAATATAGATTCGCTAATCCCATTTTCCAGCGCATGTCTATGGGCCTGTAGATTATAGCAGTGCAAGTGAATATCTTCTTAAATGTTATGAGTGTTTCTGACTCATCCACTCTTTCAGTGAGTTCCAGATTCCCCAGGTGAAAAACGTTCTCCTTATTTCATCTCTTAACCTTTGACCTCTTACCTCAAACCTAAACCCTCTGGTTACTAATCCCTCTATTAATGGATAAAGTGCCTTCCTATTCACCCTATCTGTGCCCCTCATATATCTCTATCAGGTTCCCTCTCAATCTTCCATCTATAAGAAAAACAGTACCAGCCTATTCAATCTTCCATTATATCTCAGATCTTCCAGTCCTGGCAGCATCCCGACAAATCTCCTCTGGGCCCTCTCCAGTGCAATCACATCCTTCCTATCATGTGGTGACCAGAACTATACACAATACTCCAGTTGTGGGCTAATCAGTGCTTTACTCAATTCCAGCATGACCTCTCTGCCTTGTTAGCCCTCCGCAGTGCATTACCTCAAGCTGTTCTGCATTGAATCCCATTTGCCACTTCTCTTCCCACCTGACCAGTCCATTGATATCCTCCTAAAGTTTATGGCTATCCTCCTCACTTTTACCACCCTACCAGTTTCCATGTCATCTGTGAACTTCTTGGTCATTATCTCTACGTTTAAGTCCAAATCTTTAATGCATACCACAAATGGCAGGTCCCTTAGCAACAAGCCCTTTGGAACCCCACTGGAAACAGACTTCCAGTCACAGAAGCATCCCTCTACCATCATCCTGTGCTTCCTGCCTCACAGTCAATTTTGAATCCAATGAGGGGTGAGGGCTTGGGCTTACTTTCTTGACTAGTTGACCATGAGGGATTTTATTAAAAGTCTTTCTATCAACACGCCTGATTACCTCTTCAAAAATTTGATTTAAATCGTCAAATACATCCTTCCCATGCTGATTATCTTTTCTTATTCTGTATCTATCCAAGTGCAAATATATTCTGTCCGTCAGAATTCTTTCCAGTAACTTCTTCACCACATAGATTAGATTAACTGGCTTATAACTTCCTGGTCTATCCCAGCTCCTGCTAGCAATCTTACAGTCCTCTGGAAGCTCAGCTGTGGCCAGAGAGTATTGAAAATTACTGCCTCTGATATCTCTTCCCTTGCCTCCTTCAACAGCCTGGGATACATCTCACCCGGGCTTGTGGATTTATCCACTTTTAACGCTGCTAAAACTATTGGTACCTCCTCTCTGTCTATGTTAATTTCCTCTAATATTTCATAGTCCTCCACCCTGATATCTACACCTGCGTTGTCCTCTTTCATTGTGACGACCGATGCAAAGTGCAGAGTTTGCACATTCTCCCCTTCTCTGCGTGGACTTCCCCCAGGTGCTTCGGTTTCCTCCCACAGTCCAAAAGCCTTACTGGTTAGATGCGATGGCCATGCTCAATTCTCCCTCAGGCGCCGGAGTGTGGTGGCTAGGGGATTTTCACACTTCATTGCAGTGTTAATATAACGCTACTTGCGACACTAATAAAACAAAATTTAAATAAAACTTCAAATTAAATATTCATTGAGGAATGTACCCACATCTTCTGTGTCCGCACAGATTACCTATCTGATCCCTATTTAGCCTTACTCTTTCCTCAATTATTCTCTTGCTCTTTATTTAAAAAGCCTCTTTGGGTTTTCCTTTCCTGAGTTGTTCCCATGTAGGGCCTGTATTGCATTCTTCCTCACACTGTTGGTTCCAACATGAACCACTATATCCAGCTGATAGCTCTGTAAATGCTAATGTTTGCACGCACTCTGTGATGTTCATTAACTTGACGTATAGGAGGCAAATCACCACACGACATTCGTATTTTAAGACCCCTATAGATATTTCCTCCTCCGCTTCAAGCCATCATTTCAGCCCTTGGACTTCCTATCTTCATATCCACTATACCCAAAATACGAGGTGACCACTCCTTGGAACATGTGTAAAAGGAAGCCTTCCATCTCCTAATTATAGCACAGTGCCTCCCGCTGCTTCCCCAGCACTGTTACTTTGATCTAGAGTGAGTGCAGCTGCAGAAATTTCCTGTCAGTATGTTTGCTCTGAACATTCGAATCTTGTGGGATTCCTACATCCCACAAGATGCACACAACCTTCTACACTTCTTGTTAACTTCAGTGAGATAAAATGTAATCTTTTAACACACATTTTCTGAAGTCTAGACAGTGGGTCTAAGGGCCTGTCTGAAGAGAGAAGGTGAACTTTACATTCAAAACAAATGGAAACAGCCTCTGCTCCAGTCTGACACAGTTATATTGAACTGAAGTCACACTCACAAAACCACCTGGAATGTCAATTAAAACAACTTTCTAAAGCAGTCAAAGTAATTGTGTCCCTTCGTTCTGGACAGAACTATTACTCATAAAATTCTATTCTTGGAGGAATTAGGTGAAGGAGATAAATCTAGAATGAAAGTTAAAGTTAAGACCAACTGTGAATATAGGTGAAATGGGCTGAGCCAAAACAGTGTGAACTTTGTATGGTCGGCCCATTCCAGAATCATTATGAGTTAGGAAGTAATGCTATGGTGCCCATATCTAAATCGTTTCCTTCCTAAAAAAGAATAGGACGGCACAGGTGGCACCATCATTAATGCAGTGCCAGGGATCCATGTTCAATTCTTGGCTGTGTCACTGTCTGTGGAGTCTGCGCATTCTCCCCCGTGTTTGCGTGCGTTTCCTCCACATGCTCCAGTATCTTCGCACAGTCCAAAAGACATGCTGGTTAGATGCATTGATTGTGCTAAATTCTCCCTCAGTGCACCCGAACAGGTGCTGAAGCATGGTGACTAGGGGATTTTCACAGTAATTTCATTGCAGTGTTAATGTAAGCCCACTTGTGTCAAATAAATAAATACCAATTTCTGAATGATGAGTGACTGCCACACAACTTTAGCTCTTAAAAGATCCAATAGCCTTGGCACCCAGCAAAGCATGCAGGAGTCACAGCATTTCAGCACTGCTAACACAAGCTCCGTCAGACCTTCTCCATAGGCAAAGAAGAAAGGAAGATACTTGAGACCAATCTGTAACCAGAATCGGATGGACAGGGACAATATGGTGTGAGGTGGGGTAGAGGGTGGGGATCAGGTGGTGGTCTTGTGGGGTGCCGGGATACAAGTGAGCACCAAATCCATTTGGCATTTGTTGGTGTCTGGGTGATTTAAATTCCAGGCGACATATGAATGCCCAGTTGATTGCTCAGCTTAATGCGGCAGCACACAGCAGCTGGCTGGGGAACAGGAAGAAACCTTCCAGCAATTTTCAGTGCCAACTGTGATGGTGCAAGAAACTACAATGGGGGGAGAGGGTGGCCCCATTGCAACCTTCCCTGGTTGAGAGCCCCTGTCTCTTAGCCAGATTGTACCCTCAACCTTCAGCACTAAATTCAAATGGGCGGCGCGGTAGCACAATGGTTAGCACTGCTGCCTCACACCGCCTGCAACCTGGGTTCGATTCCTGGCTTGGGTCACTGCCTGTGCAAAGTCTGCACGCTCTCCCCGTGTCTGCATGGGTTTTTCCCCCCAGGTTTCTGATTTCCTCCCACAGTCCGATATATGTGCTGCTTAGACGCATTGGCCACGCTAAATTCTCCTCAGTGTACCCAAACAGATACCAGAGTGTGGAGACTCAGGGATTTTCACAGTAATTTCGAATAGCATGAGGGGTCACGGGCTTAGGGTGAGGGGGGTAAAGTATAATTTGGATGCTAGAGGGAGTTTTTTCACACAGAGGGTGGTGGGGGTATGGAATGCACTGCCAAGTATAGTGTTGGAGGCAGGTACTCTGGAGTTATTTAAGAAACACTTAGATGGGCACATGAACAGAATGGGAATGGAGGGGTATAGAAAACTGATTTAAAATAGGGATCATAAGCCTTGGGAGTCCCTGGGAAGTGTGTAAATAGATGATGATATTGATGTACTTGTTTTTATCCTACAGGTGCTTTGGTCCACCTTGTTGTCTAACAAGGGGCATACACGTGATGGATCGTGAGAGGGTTGCTCTTGGATTTTTTTCGAGAGTATCCCAGTGCTTCACGTCATTAGTGTACACTTGACCTGGACCATTTGATGGGCAACACGACAGCTCAGTGACTATAGCTGTGCTGTGCAGATACATGGATTTGGGCCTGTGTCTGTGGGAGTTTGCGCATTCTTGCGTGGTTTTTCTCTGTGTGCTCCAGTTTCCTCCCACATCCCAAAGATGTGCTCTTAGGCTAATTGGCAAAACAAATTCTCCCTAAATTGTCTCAAATTTGGTTTTTAATCCATAGACCTATAAACATAGACAGGGACCACAGGTAGAGGTGGGAACATCGGGGTGGCGGCGCAGGCTCGTTGGGCCGAAGGGCCTGTTTCCCGTTCTGTTTTGTTCTTTGTAATTTCATTGCAGTGTTAATATAAGTCTATTTGTGACACTAATAAATAAACAAATAGTTATTTGTTGTTGGAACCTTGTCTTCCTCATATGTAAGCTCAAACAGACACTGTTGTCAAGGTGGTCAACGATGAAAGGCATCATAGAAACACTCAACTATATCATCATTCCAACATTCACACAAGCACACAGTTCAGAAGGGGTCAATGATCAGCAGTGGTTAACTTCTCTCTTACTTGTGCTCTGGGGTCAAATGCTATGCTCCAATTGCTTCCTGAGATCTATCAGATGATGACTAATAGCCATAATGTTTACTGGTCTGGTTACAGGGCGAAGAAATATGGCAGATGAGATATGTAGTTTGTTGCAATGTATCAATGGAAGTGACATTCTGCCACATATTTCATGCGTACTGTTTACCCAACAAATATAATCTGTAGTTCAGCGGTGCTGTAATTGTCCTGTGACTATTCACACAAGCAGATCACGGGATTTGAGTTTTGACAACATTCACTGGCTTGAAGCAACAATTTATTCAATTAAATATTTTGTATATTTATTTCTTCTTGTTAATGTTCCTGAGGGGGACCCCAAAGTGACATTGTATTAAAAAGAAACAGATCAATAGTAAAGATGTTTGTCTTGTAGAAATCCATAGAAGTTGGTCAGTCGTTGACTAGGGGAGTGTAAGTCAAGTTTAAATGGTTAAGAACTGATATTAGTCCAGGCAGAATTGAAAAATGTTGGAAACATACAGATTTTCCAATGTGTCACAGTCACATCACTGTACTTGCAGGAGATTTGAATCATCATCGAATACCTACAGTACAGAAGGAGGTGATTCAGCTCATCATGTCTGCATCAACTCCCCGACAGAGGATCTCATCCAGCCCTTTCCTGTAAGCCCACAAATTTACGCCACTAATTCCCCCTAACCTACACATCTTGGGACACTAACAGGCAATTTAGCATGATCAAAATAACTGGGGGAGGAAACCAGAGCACTTTCAGGAAGCCAACAGTGACACGGGGAGAATGTGCAAACTCAGTCAGAAGTCTCACAACACCAGGTTAAAGTCCAACAGGTTTATTTGGTAGCAAACATCACTAGCTTTCGGAGCACTGCTCCTTCGTCAGGTAAGTGGTCCCACTTACATTTAACCTGGTTGGACTTTAACCTGGTGCTATGAGACTTCTTACTGTGTTTACCCCAGTCCAACACCAGCATCTCCATATCAAACTCAGTCACCCAAGGCCAGAATTGAAGCAGAGTCTCAGTACAGCACAGGAAACAGATTCTTCAGCCCTCTCTGGTGCAGTGAAGCATGAGGCAGCAGTGCTCCCCACTGTGCCACCATGCCACCTAATTGACTTTTTCAAACATTGCTGCCGGGTGATCCTGAATATACTGGCAAATATGCTTGGTGGTATCCAAGCTGTTGTGGCCATTAAAGGTTTGCAGTCTGGTAATGACTCTATTTTGGCTTCTCACATGTGGTAAAGAAAGACTTAGATTACTTAGAGCGGATGCTTCTAAGGAAGAATCCAGCATTACTATTAGTCAGGCCTTCTCCAATATCTATACCTTTAGTCAAGAGCCACATTGAAAGTTAGAACCTCTGCAAATTGTACAAATCATCTGCCAAGATGCTGTATGTTCACTTCTGTTTGTGCCAGCAATGACTTACATTTAATTATATTACACTTTTAACTTAGGAAAACAACCCAAAATGCTTTAATGAGATGAAACCCAAAAGAACGGATGTCAAAATAAGGCAAGATTTATCAGGCGAAGTCAAAGTGCGTTTTAGTGGGGGTCTTAAGCTGGGGTGGCATTGGGGTACAGGGTGGACAGGCAAAAGTATTTTGGGTGAAGGTTCCACACAGTTAGTCCAAGTTACTTAAGGTATGATGACCAATAGTGAGACAAAGGGAGGAGGATTGACAGAGGGCCAGAATCAAATGAATTAAGTTCAGGTGAATTATCACACTGGAGGAGGATACAATGGAGAGAGTGAAGTCGAGGAGGTATTCAAATCTGGGAAGGGGAATGCACTGATTTTGCTTTTCATTGTTGGCCAGAAATCCCAGAACACCCGCAAGGAACCCTCGCTGATTTTCATCTTCATCTACAAAACTTCATTCTGAGAGGTGAATTCCCATTAATTCTGTAATAATGCAGGGGGGGAAATAAACAAGAGCTCATGAAATTCAAATGACCATGTATCAATAGGAGCAGATTTGATGGGCTGAATGGCCTAATTATGCTTCTATATTTTATGAACTTATAAAATCTTAACATTGATAGGTTATTCCACCATGAGTGGATCACATCTGAACCTGATCCCATCCTTCTGATATTCACCAGGGGGTTCATCCAAATCATCGAATAGCAAGCAAGAGGGTGGGAGTGGGGAGAAAGCAATGCTGAGTTTTGCCTTTCCTACAGAGGCAGAGAAACCAATTACAAATGAATGGTTAACTCAGCATTGATAAGAATTAAATCTGAGACTTGCAGTGCTCAGCTAGTAACTGGATAAACTCGTGGAGCTTAATAAGATATCCAAAAGCAATTTCTTTGTGCTAATTAAAAGGAAAGAAGGTTAAAATTATTGGAATACATACAAAGAACTAACAAAAGATGCTGGGTGGCATAATCCAAGAGATCTATTGAAACAATTGCTTTGGGCACTTTCCAGGAATGCACATGCGTTCACCCCACAGCCATGCATCTGATCGTAATAGTTTGTTTGCTTTTAAAATATCCTGAACTCACTAATGGATCCAACTTATAAGACTTTAATTTTACAATTGTCTGTCATTACAACTCACTCCATGGAAGGTTGTAATGTGCTTTTTTAAATATAATTGACAGTGCAATATAAAAGTCATTAGCAGCATCTTATTGTGCGCAGCTCAGGCAGTTGGAAGCAGAGTCATTTCAAAGAGGCTAAAAGCGCTCACACTTTGCACGCTATCTCATTCTGTCCACTTGACAAATGCTGTTTGCTGCTATATTCACAATGCACAAGCCAGACCTCAGCAGAGTTCTCATTCTCTGCTGCTTTGCACTCATTGACCACAGGGTAGCATAGTGTTGCCATAATATGTAACTCCGCATAGATTTTATATCAAACAGCTCTCAACGCAGACCAGAAAGCTGCCAGCTTTAATCCCTGGGCAGCGATGTTTGCTGATTTCAACCGGACACCATTAGGAGTGCCACATCTGGTTAGCATCAATGGCTTTGGGTTATAGAGGGAACATATGTTAGCAAAGCACTGTACTGCACAATGTGTTATATATAGAATCATAGAATCCTACAGCACAGAAGGAGGCCATTTGGCCCATCATGTCTGCACCAACTACAACTCCACCCAGCCCTGCTCCTATAACCCCCATGCATTTACCCTAGCTAGTCCCCTGACACTAGAGTGCAATTTAGCATGGCCTATCCATCTAACATGCACATATTGTACTGTGGGAGGCAAGTGGAGAACCCAGAGGAAATTCATGCAGACACAGGGAGGATGTGCAGACTCTGCACAGACAGTGACCCAAGGAATTGAACCTGGGCCCCTAGTGCATGAGGCAGCATGGCTAACCACTGTGCCACCATACCGCCTTATGTATAGTACCTAACAAATTCTCTTTATATCTTTACATGAACAATATTCATCATGAAAATATTATGATGTGAATCTTGACTACACAACAATAAAATAGCAAAGAAACAAGTACTGAAAAACGCATGTGAGAAACAAGCACTGTCACAGATTCTGACAGCTCAAAACTTCTATGCTTGTATGTGGTTGAGATTTTTTTAAATATTGAGACACTTTACAAACTGATAGTCAAACACCAGGCATTAAAAAAAGTACAAAATGAGTTTAAATTATTTCACTAATGTATGTGTGCAGTTTTGGTGTCCTTATCAGGGGAAGGAAGGATCTTTACCAGGCTGATTCCTGGTGTGGCAGGTCCATCATATGAGGAGAGACTATCAGTAAGGATAGGCAACAACACATCCTCCAAGACCATCTTCAACACTGGGGCACCACAAGGCTGTGTTCTCAGCTCCCTACTATTTTCCTTATATACCTATGACAATGTGGCCAAATTCTCCTCCAACTTAATTTTCAAGCTTGCTGATGACACCATCATGGCGGGTCAGATCTCAAACAATGATGAGACAGAGTACAGGAATGAGATAGAGAATTGGTGCAGCAACAATAATCTGTCCTTCAATGTCAAGAAAATGAAGGAGATTGTCATCGACTTCAGAAAGCGCAGATCATTCTCCGTCTACATCAACAGGATGAAGTGGAAAGGGTCAAGAGCTTCATGTTTTTGGGTATCCGGATCATCAACAACCTGTCCTGATCCCCCTGCCCCATGCCGACACAATAGTTAAGAAAGCCCACCAACGTTTCAACTTTCTCAGAAGGCTAAGAAAATGTGGCATGTCAGCTACACTCTCACCAACTTCTATAGATGCACCATGGAAAGTACTCTTGCTGGTTCTATCACAGTTTGATATGGCTCCTGCTCTGCCCAAGAAATATAAAAGGTCATGAATGTAGTCCAATCCATCACACAAACTAGACTCCCATCCATTGCCAGCATAATCAAGAACCCCGCATACCCTGGACATACTCTTTTTTACCTTCTTTCATCGGGAAAAAAAGTATAGAAGTCTGAAATCACATATCAACCCACTCGAGAACAGTCACACAAGCAGCCTCCCATCCATTGACTCTGTCTACACTTCCCGCTGCCCTTGGCAAAGCAGCCACCATAATTAAAGACACACACACTTTCACTTTCATCTTCCTCCACTAGGAAAAAGATACAAGAATCTGTTAGGATTATATTCACTGGAGTTTAGAAGAGTGAGAGGGGATCTCATAGAAACTTACAGAATTCTAACAGGTTTACATAGGGTAGATTCAGAAAGAATTTCCCAATGGGGGGGTGGGGAGTCCAGAACTAGGGGTCATAGTTTGAGGATGAGGAGTAAACCTTTTAGAACTGAGGTGAGGAGTAGTTTTTTTCACCAAGAAAGTGGTGAATGAATGGAATTCACTACCACAGAATGTAGTTAAGGCTAAAACATTGTGTGATTTCAAGAAGAAATTAGATGTAGCTCTAGGGGCTATAGGGATCAAAGATATGGAAGGAAGAGAGGATCAGAATATTCATTTCAATGATCTGCTATTATCAAAATGAATGGTGGAACAAGCAAAAAGGGCCGAATGGCCTACTCCTGCTTCTAGTTTCTACGTTAACAAAAAATCAAGGCATTTCTCTGGAATATCATGGTGTGATAGAAAGTGGGTGCTGCTCAATCGCTTGACCCTCAGTCTTCATGCCATTTCAGGTGGAGATGAGTGAGGAAGAGGGACCAAACAAAATCAAATGTGTCACAGCAGGTTGTTAGTAATTCCTTGGTTAAGGAAATCTTTGAGAAAGAAAGACACTCAAAGCTCAGTGAGAGAGAGAGGTAAAGAAAATAAATTAAGATTTCTTTTTTAGATAAACTTTTAAAAGTTTAAAGTTTATTTATCTGTCACAAGTAAGGTTACATTAACACTGTTAATGTAATAATGAAGTTACAGTGAAATTCCCTTAGTCACCACACTCTGACACCCGTTCGGGTTAATGCACCTAACAAATGCGTCTTTCAGACTATGGAAGGAAATCAGAGCACCCAGAGGAAACCCATGCAGACACAGGGAGAATGCACAAACTCCACACAGACAGCGACCTAAGCAAGGAATTGAACCCCGGTTCCTGACGCTGTGAGGCTGTAGTGCTAACCACTGTGCCACAGTGCTGTCCCACACAGTGACTATAACTTACATGAAATCAGTAAAACATCCCTCCATGTTCAGTTTCCTAAACAGGTCGATTATGAATTCATAGGGAATAATGCTTTTGTTCATAAATTAAACAAGCTAAGTTTATGTATGTTAATAACAGCATTGTAATGAGTTGTAAGAAATATTATGGCCTGAATTTAGTGGAGAGCATCAGGTTGGGAGAATCAGGTGGGTGTATCTGCATTGAATTCCCAACATTGGGAAAACTGTCCCCAGTCGAGGTGGAGGCGGTAAGAGTCCAATGCAGAAATCCCACTTTCCAACAGAGGGAAGACAATATTTCATTCATGGGCCACTTAAATATAATCATCCCCAAATTCACCGGAATACAGTGCTGGCTCAGGAATTTGCCCAAACTCACATTGCTTTCCTGTTCCTCCGAAGGTCATCCAGCAAACTCTGTCAGCTTTGTTGCCTTGCAGGAGAGGTGGTCCCTAGTTGACCAGCACTTTGTGCACAGTTAAGAGACTCAGCATCAGCAGAGAAGAGGCATGAGGGAACTGCAGCCAGACCAGAGGAAAGGATAACACTGATGTGTAAAAGCGGATAACCAGAATCTGAAACAAAAACAGAAAATACTGGAAATTCTCAGCAGGTACGACAGTATCTGTTGGGAGAGAATCCAGCCAATGTTTCGAGTCTGGATGATCCTTGATCAGAGCTGAGAGAACCAGCAGAGATTTATGCTTTGGGGCGGGGTGGGTGTGCAATTGGACAAAAGAAATGTAAATGAGGAACCAAAAGAGAAAAGCTGGAAAATCTCAAGTGGTCTGGCAGCATCTCCAGCATCCAATATAAATGAGGATACAGAAGGCTGAGAGGGTGCTACAAGTCTCCATTAAGTGATCAGGATGCGAGGATGACAGAACAGATTGTTAAAGGACTGCCTGAGGAAAGTGGCATTGTGCTGAAGGGGAGTGGAGCAGAAGAGAGTGGGAAGGAGAGCTGGAATGGAGAAGTGGAAAAATACAAGTGAAAAAGAAGGATGATAAAATGGATGAATGAAATAAAATGAAATGGAATAAAATAAATGGAGCTGACATTTTGAGCTTTGACGAAAGATCATCTGAACTCAGAACGTCAGCTCTTTTCTCTCCTTACAGATGCTGCCAGACCTGCTGAGATTTTCCAGCATTTTCTCTTTTGGTTTCAGATTCCAGCATCCGCAGTAATTTGCTTTTACTAAAATAAGTGGAAAAGGGGAGAGTTGGAAGAGAGTCAGGCTGCAGTGGGAGGTCGGGCTGAGGTCATGAAATCTCACAACAGCCCAACACTCTGTGCTGCAGCAGATTGCTAGAATAGCTGATGTGAGGCTTCGGGGAATTGGCTCCATAAACCTGCAGCCCTCTTTCAAGATGGCAGCAGTTGTCCTTCCACGGCTCTCACTGCACCGGTGACTCTGTTGTCTGCTGCCATTCATTGAGAAGGTGGTGTGGTTTCAAAGCCGGGTTGTTCTCACACCAGACCCGCACGAGGTCATCCTGCAAAGCTATCTGCAGCCTCTCTCGGTGAATATCAGCAATCATTTACTAACCATGGCACAGCCACTGGGATAGCAGCATTGTGTAGGAGCTGTAAGAACAGCAAAGGCACCCCCAAGACAGGCACAAGGGTGATCATTGGGAGTATTTTATTATTATGATTGTTCCCTGAGTGAGGCCTTCCAATTTGTTACCCACTTTCCTCTCTGTGGGATCTACTTCCTTGCAGATTGTAATGATTCCGGGTGGGATGCTCCCAAATCGTTAAGCCCCCAGCTAAGGAGGGATAAACTGGCTCCCTTTCTTCACTCATCCCCTCGGTTAGTCGCAACGAGGTTAATTTAAAAAGAATCTCTTCCCTCCGGGGTAATATTTTCCAGTTCAAAAGTGTGGCTTTGCTAACTTGACTGGCTTCCAGCAATCAGTGAGAGAGAGGGACTTTTACCTGCAAACAACAGGCAGGCAACGCGGTGGCACAGCAGTTAGCATTGCTGCCTCACAATACCACAAACCCAGGTTCAATTTCGGCCTCAGGTTACTATCTGTGTGCAGTTTGTACATTGTCTCTGCGTCAGCGTGGGGTTAATCCGGGTGTTCCGGTTTCCTTCCACAATCCAAAAATGTGTATTTTTGGTGGCTTGGCCATGCTAAATTGACCCTAATATCAGGAGAAATAGCAGGGTAAATATGTGGGGTTATAGGAATAGGGCCTGGGTGGGATTGTGGTTGATGCAGACTCAATGGGCCAAATGGCCTCCTTCTACACTGTATGGATTCTATAATCCAGTTGATGTCCTTCAAATGCTTTCCTGTTGCACACAATAACAACAGTGGAACTGGAGCCCCAGTCCAGGACACAGAGAGGGCAATCTTGCCATTGCGTCTCACTGGCCAATGGATGAAGCAAGCCAGTAAGATAGTGAGACAGCTGAAAAATCAGGTTTGAAACCAATTTCTCGCCTCTCACGGTCTTATCAGCATTAGATATACAACGAGATCAGCCTCATGCTGAAAAGGGCATGAAGCCAGTAGGCACTGCCCAAGTGCCAGGCTGGCACTGCCCAAGGGGCACCTTCACCTCTGTCCCTGACATCCCAGGCAGTCCATCAAGGCCAGAATTGAACCCGGGTCCCCGGTGTCATGCTAACCACTGTGCTGTTATATATGTTTATGACACTGCATTAACTGAAGTGCACAAGGTCTAAAATAGTAGATCAGATATTAAATCAATATTAGATATTAACTGGTGTCACAATTTGCCCATTTCATACTTTTACCTGATGCATGTAATGTTCACACAATTCCTCTTAACAGCTTCCACTGTCATCCATAGTACCAAAACTACCAATACTATACAGCTAAACTTTGCAGCCTTTCTGAAAATCCATATTCAAAATGTAATTCCATTCCCTTTATCTATTCAATTCCTCCCTTCTTCAAAAAAATCTATAAAATGTTTCAAATCTAACTTGCCTTTAATCAATTTGTACTGAATGTCCTTGATTAACTCATGCATTTCTAAAAGCTTACTACTGTTCTTCTGAATAATGAATTCTCCGTGTTTGCCCAGGCTGATATTACACTGACTGCACTCACTTAAACCCCTCTTTTCTTTCAGCTTTTGGCCAACTAACTCCAGGCACCTTCAATTTCCCTTCCCACATATGTAATTCAGGCATTAAATACCAAAATATTTCATTTCAATTCGAATAGGACAAATGAAATAGAAGATTATAAAGAGATTAACATTTTAAACCAAGATGGCATTATTGTAAATCTACAAAATCCATTTGTATCCATTTCCTCCATTGCATATGTTTTTCAACCACACTGCTTGAGTTCTTAAACAATGTTCCTTCATTCCTTTGTCTCTCTGCCTGCATCCTAGAGGTTCTTCTCATTTACATTATCAACTCCAGGATGCTTTTCAATTGTTACTGCTCTCTCCCCCTCCCCCATCAACACACAATTTCCTTCCCTCCTCTCCTGAAAGTGTGGCTCCACCCTAACTTGCCAGTAACTCACTCAAGTGGTTATTTTTCATGGATTAATGAAGACACAGGTCGTCAACAGGATGAAACTGCAACCAGGCTTAATTGTCTAATTATCTGATATGCATGCTTTGCAGCAAAAGTCATTAAATCAGTGACTACACCTCAAGAGTACTTACATTGGCTTTTGATTTGATTTGATTTATTATTGTCACAAGACTTTGTACGCAGTACAAAGTATTGTTTCTTGCACGCTATACAGACAAAGCATACCATTCACAGAGAGGGAAGGAGTGAGTTCAGGATATAGTGTTACAGTCTAGGGTAGCTAGGGTGTAGACAAAGATCAACTTAATACGAGGTAGGTCCATTCAAATGTCTGACAGCAGCAGGGAAGAAGCTGTTCTTGAGTCAGTTGGTACGTAATCACAGACTTTTGTATCTTTTTCCCGATGGAAGAAGGTGAGAGAGAGAATGTCCAGAGTACATGGGGTCCTTGATGTGCTGGTTGCTTACTCGAGGCAGCAGGAAATGTAGAGACAGTCAATGGATGGGAGGCTGGTTTGAATAATGTGTTAGGATGAAATGGAATTTCTTCACTTAGGGAGTTTTAACCTTTGGAATTCTCTACCACAAAGGGCAGTGGAAGCTCAGTAATTAAGAACGTTCAAGACAGAGATCAATAGATTGCTAGATACTAATGACATTTTTTTCATTCATTCATAAGACATGGGCTGGCCAGCATTTATTGTAAGAAGTCTGATTCATTCACCTAATCAAGAGGATAGCCTCAAAAGCTTGTGAGTTTACTATCAAATAAATCGGTTGGACTTAAACTTGGTGTTGTCAGACTTCTTACTGTGTTTACCCCAGTCCAACACTGGCATCTCCACATCAGCATTTATTGCCCATCCCCTGGTTGCCCGAGGGCCATTGAGAGTCAAATTGCTGTGGCTCTACAATCACATGAAAGCCAGGCCATGATTCCCTTGATTATGCTGGCCTGTTCTTCTGAGACAGCAGGAAGAAGTGTCAACAGAGTCAATGGATGGAAGGCTGGCTTGTGTGATCAACTGGGCTTCGTACATAACCCTTTGTAGTTTTTTTTTGTCATCTTGGACAGAACTGGAGCCAAACCAAGCTGTGATACAATCAGAAAAGATTCTTTCTTTAGTGCATCTGTAAAAGTTGATGAGAGTCATAGCAGGCTGTGAGGGTTTTTGAGATATTCTGAGGATGAAAAATGCACCAGATAAATGCAAATTTTCTTTCTTTCTAAATCACTGGTTGACAATGTGCAAAAGCTGCTCCCTCTGGTAATGCTGGGTGCAATTCTCCCAACCCAACGCACACATTTCCTGGCGCATCAGGATGGGAGAATCGTGTGTTGGCCATTTTGCAGGATTTGCACATACATTCTGATGCATGTGTGTCTCCCACAGCTGGAGAGCAGGTGCAGTCAGGGCCACGCTGGAAACCAATGGGAAGAGAGATAAATCATTTAAATCTTTTTAAGATGTGTTTTAAATGTCATTATCAGGTCCAGGACTGAATTCTCCAGGCTCAATAGCATCTCCCACCCCGTCAGGAGTATTTCATTCCGGCAGACTTTAGAGTAGCTCCTCACTAACAGAGAACTAGCGGCAGATCTCACTGGAGTGAAGGGGGACAATCGGGCACCCCCAAGGGGTCAGGCAGTGGGGGGGGGTTAGTGCCTTATTGGCATGGGCACTCTGTCAGTGCTAGCATATGCCCCTGGCATTGCCAAAGGGGCAATGTCATCAATACCCAGGGGGTACATTGGCAGTGTCCATCAGGCAACAGGCAGTGCCATGGGTGGGGCCAAGGGCTGGGCCCCGGGGAAAGGGCAGAACCATGTGGCATTGGGTGTGACCTGAGGAGGTATGGGCCTATTGTGGGCAGGGTCTAGGGTGATCGGTGGGGGTGGGAGGTCATACTGCCACTCTGCATGGGTATCGGCCTGGGCTGGAGAGACACCAGTGATCAGGGTGTGCTGGGAGAGGCAAGTCTGCTGGGGTGGATCTGCCTCCACTGCAGGGGAGTCATCATGGGGGCGTCTTCCAAGGGTTTGATCAAGGGATTGCCACTGCTGGGGGGGAGGACCGGACCTCAGGATGCTCCGGGAAAGGGTTTGGATATGGCCAGGAATGTTTGTGGGGGCCATGATCGGGCCATAGGGGTGAGACCGGGGGTGGGGGGATCTGCCGGGGTCCTGGGATAACCAGCAACTGAACTGCCAGCAAATGGGGAGTCAACAGAGCGAGGTCTCTGCAAACACGTAGAGTTCCAGAACTGTCAGTCTCTGGCATGAATAGACCCTGGCTTCCCAAGCTTTTAATGATATTCGTGATTGTGGTCTCTGCATTGCACCGAATCTCCCGCATCTCTGAGGGTGAGAGATTTGACTCTGAAGTTGAACAGAAAAAAACCATCGTGATTTACACCAGTTTTTTCACCAACACAGAACTTTTTGGAGAATTGACCCCGTTATCTCACATTTACCTATGGGTAAAGGGCTCAGATCTTTCTGGCCTGTGTGTTCAGTCCCTTGCCACTTTGTGTATTATATCCACTCAACCAATAATGGAGCTGTCAGTCTCACTTTCTGATATTCTTACCAAACTCAGAAACATTCAGAATTATCAGTGGAAAAGCACGATTGTTATATCTATTGAAAACTTGGTATTAAACATTAAAAATGCCCATGGTCACAGTTTGCATAAATTTGCATCCTATTTACATACTAGTTGCAATACCGTTTGTTGCAGTAAGAGTATTGTTGTGTTATAAAATAGACATGTCTAATGTATCTTGATACCTCTTCTGAATTTGTTCTCCCAGGCTTTTGGGAATTCCTATTCATTAAATACAAAGCTGGAAGTGCCAGAAATGATTCATTGCCCTTTCAGCATACAGTCTAAACCTGATCAGATCACATTATCAGGGTGAAACAAAATTGCTATCTTAATTAATATGTCACCTTAACAGATATGCATCTTTACCATCATGGTTGTGTTTATAGAGGATTGCACAACACAAGAGAGAATATATGATTTAAATGAAAAAGATTATTATAGTTCTTTTGTCAAGTGCAATGACAGCGGGAAAATATCAGTGTTGATGCCAAACTATTTCTTGAAGCTATGCGCTCTGGCAACTCCTCAATTTTAAAGTTCTTCTCTCTGGCAGCAAGCCTGAGCCCACACTCGCCATCCAAGTGAATGCTGGCGGGAACTAAAGATCCATAAGTCACAGATCTCACCAGCAAGATTGTGATCACAAATTTTCCCCATCCCTTGCCAGCAACATTGTCAGGTTCAGGCCCATAGTGGACCTAAGCAGGCGTGAACCTATTTTACACAAATTTCAATAGCTACGCTAACCTGGCAGTGACAACCTGTTCCAAAGGGGACGCCCCAGTGATTTGATTTGATTTATCATTGTCACATGTATTAGCATACAGTGAAAAGTATTGTTTCTTGCATGTTAGGCATACTGTACATAGAGAAGGAAAGAAGACAGTGCAGAATGTACTGTTACAGTCATAGCTAGGGTGTAGAAAAGAATCAACTTAATACGAGGAAGGTCCATTCAAAAGTCTGATGGCAGCAGGGAAGAAGCTGTTCTTGAGTTGGTTGGTACATGACCTCAGACTTTTGTATCTTTTATCCAATGGGAAAAGGTGGAAGAGAGTCTGTCCAGGGCACACAGAGTCCTTAATTATGCTGTCTGCTTTTCTGAGGCAGCAGGAAGTGTAGACAGAGTCAATGGATGGGAGACTGGTTTGAGTGATGGATTGGTGGCCAGGAGCAGACAGAGGAGCAAGGGATTCCAACAATGGCCATAACTGGGGGGAGAGTTGCCTGGGTTCTGACTGTTGGGGGTTGTTGGAGGAAGGGGCCGATAGGGCTGGGGGTTGGTGCTGGGGGGGGTGACATGAGGAGAAAGAGTTAATAATCATGGGGTGTGAAGGGTGGACAATGATCGGGGGAAGGGGCTGATGATGGGGGGATAGGAGAGAAATGCCAACTCCAATTGGGTGTGGGAAGGGAAGTCCCTGTGGCTTCTATAAATGGCTGGAGATGAGATTGATACACATTCTGATCTGGATGCTCTTCAAAGATGATCCCATGATCTTTGCACAACTGGGTTTTGCTGGCATGTTGAGGCCCTTTCTTCTAGTCTGGCACTGTGAAATGTGAAACCCTCTTGGTTTTTTAAGGCAGTTCTGTAGTAAGATCTGGAGACAAAAACAGTGGTTTTCCCACCAGGAACAACACTCTGCCATTTTTTAGTAAGATTCTTTCTCTTGTCTTCAGATTTCTCCATAGCTTCAAACCCCATCCCTCCCCTTTCCCCCATTGTAGCCCCTCCTCTTCCCCACCCAGCTATCTTTGCAATCTCCACTAGCTCTACAACACCACAAGATTTCTACAACTTTCCAACTCCGGTTTCTTGTACATTCTCAATTCTAATTGCCAGCCATGTTCTTTTGTTGCAGAAGCCAAAACTCTGAAATTACCTCCTTAAATTTCACTAATTTTTCACTTCTCTCTCCTGCTCCACTTTAAGCTGTTCATTCTATCTTTCTTTTTGTTCAAATCTTTGGACAGCTGTCATGCTATTTATGTGTCAAATTTTATCTGATATTGTGAGGTTCCTTTGGGATTTTTGGATGCTATATGAATGCAAGTTGTTGGTGTTGCTTCTGAGCTGTTTGCTGTAATATTTAAAATGTATGTTGACTGAAGTCTCAATCGGCAAAGACAGGGACGTAGCAACTGAATCATATGGTCCATGTAGTCCATATGCTTGATCTCTGGCCTGTGCTGAAGCAGCAGTAGTCCTGAGCTATGGGCTCTTTATTCATGATTGATATCCAGTGGCCTTTGCTGGAAAGTAAGTGTGTCAGAAAAGGTCAAAGCAACCTGTGACACTCAGCGTTTAGAACCATTGCACTGAGATACTGAAGGGGATCTACTGCTCGTGTCTGTGTCCTGTATGTTTTCAGAAGCAACACTGGTTATAAATTTGACGACATGCTGGGCTCATTAAAAACCACATGAAAGATTAGATTGAAGGAGAAAATTGTTCAATGCTATTATTTAAATTTATTGGCTTATTATTAAGATAAGGATAAAGATAAAGCCTGAAATTTGGGGATTCAGTTCTACCACTGGATGTATGACAGGGCCAGGTTTCTGGCTATGCTTGTAGCCAGGTGGCACAGTAGTTAACACTTCTGCCTCATAGTACCAGGGTCCTGGGTTCAATTCCAAACTTAGGTCACTGTGTGTGGAGTGTGTACATTCTCCCTGTGTCTACATGAGTTTCCTCCCTCAGTCCAAAGATATGCAGGTTTGGTGAATTGGCCCTGCTAAAATTCTTCTCAGTGCATCTGAACAGATGCTGGAGTGCAGTGACTTGAGCATTTTCACAGCAACTTCACTACTTGTGACTAATAAGCAAACTAAAAACATGAAATGTTGGTTTAGATCTGTGACCTTCTCAGGTTAACATGGAAATGGACATTTTTTATATAAAAATTCAACCAATTCTAACAAATCAACTTTGTGGATGAGACTCAGAATTACTAATGGAAAATTCAGGCAGCCAGTTGTTTTTATTCATCATCTTTTGGTCTGAGTGTTATTTAAAAGATATTAAATAATGGCAGCAACTTACTCATAAACTGAACTCCGAGCCATGAGTAATTATGTCATTATTGCTACTGACCTGTAACTTTGGCATATAAATTTCTAAAGCAGTATTACTGGTGAAGAAAGCACGAGTGCATGTGCAGCAGTGAGAAGTTGATCGTACAGAGAAGCCCATTGCAAATGCCGCAATCTGATGGAAAAGCCCTTTGCCAATATGTGCAATTTCTGTTGTACCTGTAGGAGGCATTGTGATAAGTTCTTTCAATGTTAACCATATTGCTTAGGCATGGGGCAGACAGATTGGTGCCCCACCCCCTCTCATCCCAGAAGCAAAGTCAACATGCAGACCACTCTCCACACCATCCAGTCCTGTAACCATGGCATTCTGTAGGCAGGCTAAATTGGGGCAGTGTAGAACATCAACCCTTAATGGGGAGTAGTTCTGCCCTCGGGCACTTGTTAACCAATTCAGCAGGTGCTCACCCATGGGACTGAATTGGCCAGCAGCTCCCCAAGGTAGAACTGCAGACAAGCCCAAGAAGAAGACCTGGAACAAAGAAAATATCAGGTCTTGGGAAGGGAGGATTTGGGAGTAAGGGGGGCAGGGGATAGGGATGGGGTGAGGTGATCTGTTTAGGAGAGCAGGCGGGTGTGAATAAAGGCAGGCTACTGTTTTGGGGAGCAGGACAGACAAATAGCAGTTTCAATAAAACCCACTCATGAGAGAGCTTTTTTCAGAAAGTGGCCTGCCCATTCCCACCCAGCTGCCCACGCCTATCATACGATGATTTGTTCAGCATATTATCACGATCAGTTGGCCTGTTAACAAGCCAAATTCACCCTTGATTATTTATTTAAAAATGATGGGCGGACTACTGATTTTGGTTCCCACCTACCCTCTACCCATGCATTATGGGGGTGTGTTCATTGGGGAGAGGGTAGGAAGGTGGTGGAGTGGGTACTTGCCCTAATTTACATACGTGTCCCTCCACCAGAAAATACGCCAAGCAGGGGCATGTAAAATGCAACCCCATTTCTCAGCTTTCCTGTCACGGAACAGATTATATTGGGTGTGACATAATAGCTACTATTTTACGTAGAAAGTTTGTGTTTAAGAAAACACACTGGTGTCAGTGGAACATTTTCTTCAGAAATTTGAATCTAAAAGCCATGTTTAAATTCAATTTATAAATTGGCAAGGTAACAGTTACTGAGTATTCATTCTCTATCTGTTTTATTATCATCAATTGACCCTTTTCTCTCCTCTACAAGATAATTGTGAACGAAGACAACATATTACTCTATCAAAGATGCTATACAAATAATGTAAGTTGTTGCTGTTACTACAGACAGAAATTTTAATTCAACCAGCCAAAAAGATCCTAATGTCTCTCCCCCAGTCATTTCACTTTCATCATTTTGAGTGTCTTGCCCTTTCTATTCCACACACTTAACGTGCTGTGTCCAGGAGAATTTCACTCCAGTTGTTAGTCCCTGTTCTTGGGGAACTCTGCAGGGTAAATGTTAAGCTGGCGCAATGAAGTGAAAGGGGCTATAGCTCGTGAAATGAATGGAAATAAAAATTGGGAAAGATATCAAATGGGCTGCCAATTCATAATCACCCATTTGGCAGGATGATACAAAGTCAATGTGTAAAAATAAAAACAGAAAGCGCTAGAAAAACTCTGCAGGTTTGGCAGCATCCCTGGAGAGAGAAACAACGTTTGCTTTCCAGGTTATTACCTTTCATTAGAACTTGGGGGAGAAAATGTCAACTTGAGCAGTGCAGCAAACCGGGAAACAGCGTAAGGCTGGTCACAAGTCTCCCGAGCTCTTTATTTAGAGCTTTGTTTTGAAACACAATCAACTCCATACTGGAAATCAGCATAGATCTGATTATCACATGGAAATCTCCACTTCCGTATGATTAGTGGGCCTGGCATGGTGTTCATCCAGAGCAGCTAAACTCTCCCCCCGCTGGAAGTGGTTCCATAATGGGAACAGGTGTTCTGATCCTGCTGGAGGAGTGGGGGGGTGGCTGGAGGCAAGGAGGGAGTGCTCCTTAGGCAGTGCAAATCTGGCACCCAGGCACTGCTCATGAGGCAAACTGGCAATGCTCACTGGCCACCTTGGCACTGCCCGCTGAGCATGAGGCAATGCCAAGGGTGTGGTGCCAAAGAGTGTGGGGCATTTTGGGGGCGAGGCTCATTGGAGCAGTTGATGGAGGGTTGCCTGCTGCCATTCTGCAGATGGAATCGGTGGGAGGGAGGAGGGCAGTTGGGGCTGACGATTTTGGTATGGACATGGTCATCAGGGTGTGGACACTGGGGCTGGCCATCGGGATGGGGGAGACCAGAGCTGGCTGGGGTTTGAGAGGAACAAAATGGGGACTGGCCAGGTTGGGGAACGGGGAGATTAGGACTGATCCAGGGAAATCCAGTAGACCAGCAATCAGACGGGTGAGGGGGTTGGGAAGGCCAGTGATCAGAGGGATTGCAGAGCAGGCCAGCGATCAGATGCTAGTGATTGGGAAGACAGCAATGATGGGTCCACTGTGTTTCTATTAATCTCCGCTCTGACAGACTGGCACATGCACAGTGGCCCACTCAGCACTCTCAGGCAGGAAAAGGCCCAGCCCCATATTTACCAGAGGGAATAATGCTGAGGCTTTGCATGGAGTGTCAGAGTTTCATTCTGATAAGTACACCCAAAAAACAGGTGAGAAATACTCCTGTTTTCCTGCCCATTGGGCACTTTCTTTTATTTTGGGAGAACGCCAGCTAATATCTGGCCGTGTGACTCAATAAAAATAATTTGAAACTCTTGCTCACTCTATACTTAGATATTTGGTTGCAAAGCTGTTCACATTCATTAACTATGTTTGCTCCAATTTCCCAGAGAAACTATTTTAGCCGCTTGATATACAGAACAGCAATGTACTGATATGTGACTCAGTCTCAGGCTACTATTGCTGCATTTATGCTAAGTAGGAAAAGAAAACAAGTTGGAAGTTAGAAGGATAAAGATTAAAAGACCAGAAAAGGAGACATTTGGAAAGAAAACAGCTATAGATATTAGAAAGGGCAGAAGTGGAAATTTATGAAAAAGGCTTACAGTTGTGTTCCTTGAATTCCTGAAGTCTAGTCTAGTTAATCAAACAGATAAGTTCAAATCCACACCAAGGCAGTTGTGGAATTCAAATTTAATTAGTAATTCTGGAATTAAAAAACTAGCCTGAGCTCCTACTTGGAACCTCAGCCAGTTCACTATTGGTTTTTAGATAATGAGTTCTGCTATCCTCACACAGTCCAGGCTCCATGTGACTCCAGACTCACAGCAATGTGGTTGACTCTTACCTGCCCTCTGAAAGGCACGAGCAGTCTACTCAGATACAACAAAATTATAATCCACATAGACTACAGCAATTCAAGAAGATTGCACTGTGGCATAGTGGGTGGCATAGTGGCACAGTTAGCACTGCTGCCTCACAGTGCCAGGGAGCAGGTTCGATTTCTGGCTTGTGTCACTGTCTGTGTGGAGTTTGCACATTTTCCCCATGTCTGCATGGATTTCCTCCGGGTACTCCGGTTTCCTACCACGGTCCAAAGATGTGCGTGTTAGGTGTATTGGCCTTGATAAATTGCCCCTTAGTGTCAGCGAGAAGTGCCAGGGTAAATATATGGGGTTAGGAGGATAGGGTCTGGGTGGGATTATAGTTGGTTGGTGCAGACTCGATGGGTCAAATAGCCTCCTGCTGCTCTGTAGGATTTTATGCTCACCAGCATCTTATCATAGACAATTAGAAATGGGCAATAAGTTCTGTCCTTGTCAGTGATGTCCATATCCTGTGAACTAATTTTTAAAAATGGGGGACAGAGACACAAAACTGGGGGACAAAGGGATATAATGGGAGGAACTATGTGCAGTTTTGGTTTCCGTATCCAAGAAAGGATATACTTGCTATAAAGGGAGTGTAGCAAAGGAATCACCAGACTGATTCCTTAGATGGCAGGATCATCATACAAGGAGAGATTGGCCAACTGGATGTCTGTGCACCGGAATTTAGAAGAATCGGAGTGGGTCACATTGAAACATGTAAATTTCCGACAGAACTGGACAGACTGAATGCAGGGATGTTGTTTCCTCTGGCTCAAGGATTTGCAGGGGATGAGGGCATAATGGGTGAGGGTAGTAGTAGTCTAGAATATGGGTCACAGTCTCAGGATACAGAGTAGGCCATTTGGAACTGAGATGAGGAGAAGCTTTTTCACTTTGAAGGTGGTGAACATCTGCAATTCTCTGCTACAAGAGGCTGTAGAGGCCAAGTCATTGAATATATTTGAGAAGGAAATAGATAGATTTCTAGACTCTAAAGGCATCAATAGGTGGGGAGAGTGCAGGAGTATGGTGTTGAAACAGAGGTGGAAGCATGATCATATTGAATGGCAAAGTAGGCTCAAAGGGTCAAATGGCCTATTGCTGCTCCTATTTTCTATATTTCTATGAATGAGAAATTGGAAAGTAGAAATTAGAAGAACAGAATGGGACTTAGATCAGCAAGAGGGAAATAGTGGAAAAAAAAGTCAGAAATTATAAGGACACAAAAAGAATTTCAAAGAGAGAAATTAGGCAGCTAATGACAAAAGTAAAGAGGACAGAGTGATAGGCAGGAGCGCAAACTGAAAAAGTAATGTTTGTGATTTGGAGAAAAAGAAAATTTCTAGGACAAAGACATAAATGCGAAGAATGTAAGCTTAGAAAGCAGATATAAAAGGTGAAATTACCATCATCCCAGATGAAAATAGCCTGATTTAACCTGAGGATCACTATACTTCAGATAAGGGGCAAGGTTGAGAAGGTGAGACTTTTTGATTTTGATTTGATTTATTATTGTCACATGTATTAACATACAGTGAAAAGTATTGTTTTGTGCGTGCTATACAGACAAAACATACCGTTCATAAAGAAGGAAACAAGAGGCTGTAGAATGTAATGTTACAGTCATAGCTAAGGTGTAGAGAAAACTCAACTTATTGCAAGGTAAGTCCATTCAAAAGTCAGATAGCAGCAGGGAAGAAGCCGTTCTTGAGACTGTTGGTACATGACCTCAGACTTTTGTACCTTTTTCCCAAAGGAAAAAAGTGGAAGAGAAAATATCCAGGGTGCATGGGATCCTTAATTATGCTGGCTGCTTTGCTGAGTCAGCGGGAAGTCTAAATAGGGTCAATGAATGGGAGGCTGGTTTGCATGATGGACTGAGTTTCATTCACAACCTTTTGTAGTTCCTTATTTCATGAATAACCTCATCCAGCATGGGAGCTGAACCCTTGTTATTGGCAACACACTTACACAAATCAGCTGTAAAGCCAACTAAGCAAACCAACTCCAACAAAAACTACGTGTCAAATACAGGCCAATACACTGTTCCTTGCAATAACCTCAGATGCCAGAATACATGGGGATAATATGCAAGCTCAACTTCTAGTGTAAGTTATCAACAAGGTTAGTTTTAGAGCAGGGACACCAGTTATCCTTGTAGCTGATATAATATAATTTATTTGGTATGGTCAGTAAGTGTCTATTTTTTGCAAGTGGCCATTTTTGGGAATGTCTATTTATACAGTTTCACAAGTAATATAAAATCCAAAAATTGAGCAGAATGTATAACTTCAAAATGATGACTGAATATTTCATGTTTCTATCTACATTTCATTACAAGTTATATTTTGTGTGTCTTGATCCAGCCATCTTTGAAGTTATACATTCTGTCCAATTTTTGTGCTTGCTCCATTGCTTGAATAGTTTCCTTGTTTCTCAATCACCAGAAGCGAATGCAGTACTCGAGATGCAATCTGACAACAACTGTACAGTTTGATCATAAAGTACTCTGACCTGTCTGGCTGTGTCGTTTAATACTCTGTTAACTTTATCAATTGCTGCTCTTTGCTGATTGGACACATTAACGGTTACATCCAACAAAACTCATATACCTCTTTCAAATTATTTTTAAGCAACCATTTATGTCATATCCTCTCTACCCTTGTCAAATTAACTTCCATGTGTCATAGATTGACACATATATGGCACTAGCTGTGAATGGGTGGATGAGTGAGTGGATGAGTGAGTTCATGTGAAAGTATGGTGTGAGCGAATTAAATAAGTAAGCAGTATAGCAGACTGAGCAAGGCGACATGTGGGTAGGGTGGCAGGTGGGTGAGATGACATGTGGCTAGGGTGGCAGGTGGGTGAGATGACATGTGGGTAGGTGGCATGTGAGCAGAATAGCAAGTGGGTGAGTGATTAGGTGAGTAGAGTGCTGGGGTAGAGTGCCAGCTGGGTAGGGGGGAAGATAGGGAGGTGGCAGGTGGGTGAGATGGGCAGGCAGATAAGTGGGTAGATAGGAAAAGGGTAGGTGAGTCTGGTGATAGTCAAATTGGGTCAAAAAACAGAGACAGTTCAGGAGCCAGTCAGGTTGGATCAATGGGTGGTTGGAAATGTAGTCAGGTTTGATCAAGAGGGGTAGTCGTATTGGATCAGGTCAGGAAGTCAGGCAGTCAGGCAGGGGTAATTAGCGATGTTAGCATGAGTGATTTGGGGTCAGTTCTGTAGTTATCTAGGAGTTAGATAAGAATATAACTGTCTAATGTTTTCTGGCTAACTATTCAAGTAGCACGGAGCTGTACAGTGTCTTTGACTCTAACTCAGAATCAGAGACTTTCACAGAGGGTCCTGTGGAACAGGAAAATTTCCCATCCAAAGTTCAAACTTCCCAGGCAACTCCCACAGAGGACGGTGCATTGGTACTTCCACGTGGTCTGGAATGCATCTCTGATTAGACTTCTAGTGTCTGACAATCCAGAGATCAGAAGACTTGTGCCATTTATTTCTGATGAGCGAGAATGGGAAATGCTGTCCTTTAGCTTAGGGAACTAAGAAAATGAAAAGTGTTGTTAAGATTATACTGATCACCAAAACATTGGCTCATGTGGAGTTGGTGAACATGTGATTCTGTTTGTCAAATAGTAGAAGTGAGATTTTGTACAAAAATGTACAAATGTATTGAAATTCAACTACTCATTAATCGCAGATAATTGTTCATTATGGGATACCATACACACTCTGCAAACATGACGGTGTACTAGCATTTAAGGTCAGAGTGGGAAAAAAAAATGGAATTAAAGGTTCCTTATGTAGATGCATGCAGGACTCATTACAAGGTGGATGAATTGATAGCCTCCTGTTCTGTTTGTAGTGACTCCTGCCCGGAGCTCTGTACTTCATGTCATGCTCCTCTGTCTTGTACCATCCTCTCAAATTCATTCTGCAAACACTCCGTGACATCTGTCATCCAAATATGTCTTGGTTGACTCCTCTTACCACCGCCCTACTATTTGTCCTGCAGAAAAGATCTTTAGAGCTTCTCAGTTCTGATCAAATTGTCAAAATACTGACAGTTTCTTTTCTGGATGTGAAATATGAAAAAAATTATTGGGATATTATAACCAAGACATGGTTGCAAAGTGAACAAGGTTGGGAACTGAACTTTCAAGGATGTTTCACATTTCAGAAGGACAGGAAAAAAGGTAACGGATGCAGGGTAACATTCTTAATCAATAATGAGATCCATACAATAGTGAGAAATGATCATAGCTCAGAAGATCAAAATATTGAATCAGTTCACATGAAGATACAAGATACAAGTCACCGATGGGAATCGTTTATAGTCTTCCAAGAATTTACTACACTGTAGAACAGTAAGTAAAGTTTATTTATTAGTCACAAGTAAGGCTTACAATAACACCGCATACTGTAAAATTCCCCTAGATTGTGATAGACAGATTATGAATCAAGAAATAATGGGGACTTATAATAACCATGGGCAATTTCAATCTTGATGTAGAGATGCCAGCATTGGACTGGGGTGAACACAGTAAGAAGTCTGGTGTTGTCAGACTTCTTACCAATTTCAATCTTCACAAGGATTAAACAACACAAATTGGCAAAAGATAGCCTTGAGGATGAATGCATTGAGGGTATTGAGCACATTACACATTTGTGTAACGGGCAGAATATCTTTTCAACGTGATGGCAGCATCTTATGGAGGCAAATATCACTCGTGTTGCTACTATACAGTAGCAATACAGAACAGCTGTTGCTCAAATTTTCAAAATACCTTTAAGAGGAATCTGAGATGGACTGGGCATTTTTCAGGGCCAAAAATGTTGGCCGAACACCTGTACATAAGTTTGCATGATGTACGGCATGAAATGATCTGATCAGGGGAGCCATTTTCCTATAGGATGCCTTTGATGCACCCTAGTTCAGCATCAAGATTGAATGGTGAGCAAATAGCTTGGGTTCTCCTTATAAGGCTGACAATAAGACCAATCTTACAGTGTGTGGACCTGTAAGGGTCCAACATTTATATTGACCAGTGTAGGTAAGTTTGTGGTAGACTATGGTAGAGAACCCCACGCACCGCCCCCCCACCCTGCCACCCCCCCACCGCCGCTCCCCCGGCAGATTTCTCAACTAGTATGTTGAGGAAGGGGAGTTCATCTGACTATTCCATTTCAAATGTTCAATAAGTGATGTGTGAATAAGGTATAAATTTCAATACCGGTATTATTTTAGGTATTTAGGCCGTATGTCACAAAGGCTGGCAAACCATTTCAAATGGCATGACCCAGCCACTGTTGCAATGGGCAATATACAGATCCCATCCAACCAGTCCATGCATGCAAAACTCAAAACACACTGTTCAACATTTGATGTGATTCCACAGTTAGAATACATTTAGTAAGTAATCTTTGATTTGATTTATTATTGTCACGTATATTAGCATAACTGAAAAGTACTGCTTCTTGCATGCTATACAGACAGAGCATACCATTCATAGAGAAGGAAACGAGAGATTGCAGAATGTACTGTTACAGTCATAGCTAAGGTGTAGAGAAAGATCAACTTAATGCAAAATAGGTCCATTCAAAAGTCTGATGGCACCAGGGAAGAAGCTTTTATTGCGTCCGTTGGTACGTGACCTCAGACTTTTGTACCTTTTTTCCGACGGAAGAAGGTGGAAGAGAGAATGGGGTGTGTGGGCCCTTTAATTAATCCTTTGCCAGGGCAGTGGGAAGTGTAGACAGAGTCAATAGATGGGAGGCTGGTTTGTGTGATGAACTGGGCTACATTCATGACTTCTGTAGTTTCTTATGGCCTTGGGCAGAACAGGAGCCATACCAAGTTGTAATAAAGCCAGAAAGAATGCTTTCTGTGGTGCTTCTGTAGGAGTTGGTGAGAGTCGTCTTGGTCATGCCAAATTTCCTTGGTCTTCTGAGAAAGTAGAAGCGTTTGCAGGCTTTCTTAACTGTTGTGTCGGCATGGGGAGATCAGGACACAGGATCTGGACATCTAAAAACTTGAAACTCTCAACCCTTTCCACTTGATCCCTGTTGATTCTCCTCTATTTTTCCTGAAGTCAATGACAATCTCCTTCGTTTTGTTGACATTGAGGGAGAGATTATTGTCTCCATGCCAGTTCACTGGATTCTGTATCTCATTTCTGTGCTCTGCCTTATCATTGTTTGAGATCCAATCCACTACAGTGTGTCATCAGCAAACTTGAAAATCGAGTTGGAGGGGAATTTGGCCATACAGTCATAGGTGTATAAGGAGTATTGTTGGGTTGAGGTTGATCATGGAGGACGTGTTGTTGCCTATCCTTACTGATTGTGGCCGCAGAGTGAGAAGCCAAGGCCCAGGCCATGGAGTTTGGAGATGGGTTTCATTGGAGTAAAGGTGTTGAAGACTGAGCGGTAGCCAATAAATAGGAGTCTGGCATAGGTATCTTTGTTATCTAAGAGTTCCAAGGTTGAGTGCAGGGCCAGGGAAATGGCACCTGTTGTAGGCCTATTGCAGCAGTAGGCAAACTGTAGTGGATGCAGACAGTCCGGCAGGCTGGAATTGATTTGTGCCATTACTAGCTTTTTAAAGAACTTCATAATGATAGATGTCAGAACAATCAGACGATAGTTATTATGCATGCTGCTTGGTGTTTCTTAGGTAGTGGGATGATAGTTGTTTTCATGAAGCAAATGGAGACCTCAGATTATTATAAAAAAAGGTTAAAGGTATCTGTGAATACCCCAGTCAGCTGATCCACACAGGCTCTGAGTGCTCCTCCAGGTACCCGATCCGGGCCGGTCACTTTCCGTGGGTTGACCTTCGAGAAAGCTGCTGCTCTGACATCTGCAATGGTGACCCCAGACACAGGTTCATACAGGGCTTCCAGAGTGGAGAGCATTCTCTCGCTGACCTCTTGCTCAAAACGAGCATAGTTTGCAATGAGCTCATCAGGCTTTGGAGCTGGCAATTTTACATGCCTTCATCTTATAGCTTGTTATGTCTTACAGATCTTGCCAGGGGTTGGTGCGGCTAGCCTGGGACTCTAGTTTGGTCCGGTACTGTCTTTTGGCATCTTTGCTGGATCTCCATTTTCAATGTGTTTTCTGTCTGCAAGGAATACACTAAGAATTACATTGACAACAAATTTAAAATAATTATTCAGGCTTGCAATGTGGCATGTATTGGAAGCTATGTATATTTATACACAAGGATTTGTTCCTTGCAGACAGAAAAAACAGAGACATTGCGCCAATTTCAGCTAAACAATACATTTGCTGTTACACCCCTGGTGACACATTACACCCTTGGTTACTTCCTTGTTTAAAAAGGAAAGTAAAGACAAGCCCAACAACCACAGGCCAGTCATAACCTCTGTAATGGGAAGGATTCTGAGAACAATACAGAACAAAACTAACTCACTTGGACAAACATGAGTAAATTACAAAAGCCAACTCTGATTTTGTTAGGGGCAAATTATGCTTAACTAATTTGGAATTTTTTGAAGGGTAAGGTAGAGGGTTGGTGAGAGTTGGTGATGTCATATACACGGACTTCGAGAAGATTTTTGAAATAGATTTTTAAAATAGACTTGATCACAGACTTTTCCCACTGATGAAAGGAAGGAGAACAAGATGACACTGTTTTAAGGTAACTGACAAAAGAAGCAACAGAGACATGAGGAGAAACTTTTTCACACAGTGGGTGGCTAAGGCCTGGAATGTGCTGACTGAGAGTATAGTGGATGCAGGTTCAATTGATGCATTCAAGAAGGAATTGGATTATTGTGTGAAAAAGGAGAATGTGCTGAGGTACAGGGAGAAGGTGGGGGAATTACACCAAATAAATTGCTTGTTGGGAGCCAGTGGAGACGTGATGGGCTGAATAGCTCCCTTCTGTGCTGTGCCGATTCTGTGATCCCTAACCATGCTGTCTAAAATATCAGTGATGAAGACATTGAATAGGATATCTTCATCAGTGATGCATTGATGGTTTTATAAAGGACAGTGCCAGTGTCCCAGACATTTGTGAAAGAATTGCAGCTTTCCTTTCGCTGATCACAGTGATATTGACAAGCCCATGAAATTGTCTAATGAAAAAAGAACGAAGCTGAATCTTGTTGGAACAGTATGTTGCTGTTATCTGATCTTTGATCATTTTGAATTGCCGTTTAACCAAGCTAAAACAAAAAGGTCCAGCCTCTTTAACAAAGTGTTTTTAAAGGCTGTGAGGTGCTGTGACAGTGCCATTCATTAATTTTTTGTTGTTGACATTACTCTGTTTGTACTAGGACTGTGTGTGCTCTTTATTAACCTCCACCTCAGCACGATTCCAGTAGGGCAGCTATGTCACTGCTGTCTGAATCACGTGACCCTTTTTAACGGGTGACAGATTTGTGTTAATGGAAGATGCCCTGGGCCCCTTTTTCGCTTTTAACAAGAGGACATCGAATCCTCAGAATATGCAAATGGTAGCTTCAGAGAACAACAAAACAAGAGTAGCTACCTATTTGCAATGCAAATCTCGATGTGAGATGTCTGTTTTTATCATTGCTCACAGTTCTTCCACTGCATTTATCCAATTGCATAAAAGAGTAAAATAGAATGCAGACTCATCTGGAAAGCAGGGACTGTTAATGCCATGTAATTACAAGCAGGCAGGAGTAGTCCCAATGAGCAACTCAAGATGCTGATCTTAATGAAAAACTAATAGTGCAGGTCCAGGGTAGTTAAACAAGCACACAATTCAATAATGAAGTAAAAATTTTTAGAAAGAAAGACAAGATTTCTGTTTAATGGTCACGTGGTTAAAATGGTTGATTAGAATTTATTTCACATGAGGATATATTTTTACCTCAAACTCAGGCACTTTACTAAGACTAAATGCAGAATTCTGCAGATATAATATGAAGGAATAAATATGCTTAATCCTGAGTGCCTGTCAAGTGAGGCTTGTAATAGTAAAAATGTCCTGGATAGGTAGGCAAAATGGCATTTCCTGATAATTTAGATTGAGTATCATTGAAACAGTAAGAGACAGCAAATCTGGTTTATAAAATGAAATAATATGGCTCAATTTTAGTATATGTGGCTTCCACACTTTATGGACCTCAGGGCTACAAACAGATGCTTTACAACCAATAATTACTCTCCTTTTTTAAGGTCTTTGGTTCCATTAAGTTGATTTGAGGTTTACAGCATGTATAATTAATGCCTGCTTTGTAGTGGTGAGTGACCTTATTTTTCTTTAAAAGCTGATCTCTCGCTCAGCTCCCCCTTTCTGGGTCATGTCTCTTGTCCTTAGCTTCGACAGCATGCATCTGCAAACTGTAGGCCCAGATGGCAGAGCAGGGCTCGATACCCCTAAAGGCACCCCACTTACTGGGGAAAGGGTGGTACCTCTCTCCCTGGAGTCCACTGTTAATTCTGTGCTGGGACTGCTTGCATATAAAGAGGCACGGCTCTGAGGCGAATGTGTGATGATAATTCCTCTCAGCCATCAGCATGCTGCCATCGAGCCGCAGTTTATATCCTTGCTGTGTTTATAAACAGTAATCGTTGAACCAATAGATTTAATCATTATTTTATTATGTACAATAATGTGAAAAAATTGGCTGTCATGTTTCCCAGCTAAACACAGGCAATAGGAAATAATAACATGGAGCACAGAACAGAGATTGGTTGCTGACACCACCACAGCAGCGCAGGGCACAAACATATATCATTTACATCAAAAGCAGCAAAACATTGTCCAGTTTTTAAACCAGTTTAATCCGAATATTGATGTAGCTTTTCATTGGGGAGGGAGGGAGGGAGGGAGTCCACAACTCTGCTTGATCCTATGTTCACACAGGATCCACAATGCAGAGGGAACACCAGATAACCATCAAGTGTAGGAACCCTGAATGATTAGTTTCCCCCAGTGATGCTGAGAAAAACCAATTTTAGTGTTCTCTAATCAGCTGCCTCAGCAGAAAGCTGACAGTGAACCTTCTGATGTGCATTGCCTTGTAACATGTACCAAGCAGGGTATTTCCCATTCAAGTTATAGTTGCTGCCTTAGTAAACAAATTTTGCTTTTGTAAATTGTGCATTAATGCAAAATATTTAATAGCTGTGCATGATTCTTTCTGATGCAATTAAAGATATAACAAAATTAAGATATATTCAAAGAAACTGTTTATTTGAACTCAAGTACTCAATAACACATGAAGATTTCTACCCTACGTTTAAAAAAAAGAGACTGGACTTGTACTTTATAATTAGCAATAACCATAAATATTTGGTGTATTTCAGCCAATGTTTTCAATGTAAGAAATTGTATTTCAGTTCAGGTTAAAGAGGCCTAGATTCTCTGATATGGATGCAGCTCAGCTCCCAATGATAAGAAACAGACAAATTGCAATGATTGCTTGCAGCCAACTTTTTGAAATTGGCTCATTAGTACAGCACTGAATGAAAACCTGAATAATGCAGGGAGCACACTGGCAGGATTTGATTTGAGGAAGTAACAAGGAAGATTGATACAGGTAATGCAGTGGATATTGTTTACATGAATTTCAGGGTGGCATTTGACAAAGTCCAGATAATCAGAATGGTTAGTCAGAAAGTGAGATTTTATGAGATACAGAGGAAGGTGACAGATTGGATCCAAAATTGGCTCCAAAATTGGCTCAGTGATAGGAAACAAAAGGTAATGGTCTTTGGATGTTTTTGCAAAGAGAAAACAGTTGTACAGCACTGGTGTTTCCCATGGCAGTGTTGGGCCCTTGCTTTTTGTTGCATATATCAATGATTTAAACTTAAATGCAGGGGTCATAATTGGGAAATTTGAAGGTGACACAAAAATTGGTTGGGTTTTAGGTTGGATAGCCAGAGGATGGCCATCAACTCTAGAATAATATCAACTGTTTTGTTGAGTAGACCGAGAAGTAGCCAATGGAATTCAATCCAGAAAAAAAATGAGGTAATGCATTTAGAGAGGGCAAACAAATCAAGGAAATATACAATAAATGGGAAGATATTGAGAGAAGTCAAAGAAGTGAGAGACCTTGGAATGTATGTCCATATGGAATGCTTTCTTGGATGAGGTATTGAATACAAAAGCTGGGATGTAATGACATAACCGAATAAAATGCAGCTGGAATTTTGCATACAGTTCTGGTCACCACTTTGCAGGGAGGACATTCTTGCTCTGGAGAGTGTATAGAGAGTTGCCAGGCTTGAAAATTGCAACATTGACGAGAGATTGGATAGACTGGGGTTGTTTTTCTGAGAGGAGGCTGAGGGAGTGACCCAACTGATGTGTACAAAATGATGAGGGGCCCACATAGGGAAGATTTGTTTCCTCTAGCTGAGGGATCAGTTATTGGGAGGCATGTATGTAAGTGATTGGTGGAAGGATTACAGGAGACATAAGGAAAAACATTTTCAGTCAGATGATGGTGGGTAGAATTCAAAGCTTGAGTTGGTGGTTGAGGCTGAAACACTCAATTAAGAATAATCTGGATCTGCATCTCTAGTGCTGTGCCCTGCAAGGCTACGGACTGTTGAAAATTGTTTTGATTGGAGCAAACACGACAAGCTGAATGGTCTCTTTCTGCACTGTAACTTTCCACGGTTCTATGACTTTGGTGGTGCTGCGAAATGGATTATAATGGTCCATTCTTACAGTGTATCTGATAATCGTTTACATTGCATAAACTGGAAAATTGGGTGGTGGGCAAAATAGTGTGTTATTTTGCCACCACTCATTCTCAACTAACTGCCAAAAACTAATCCCTACTCAGTGTTGTAAGTGAAAGTTGTGTTTGTGATATCTCAGTGGATGGAAACAATTAAGGGCTTGGTTTTAATCCTCCTCCACCAGGTGGATATGGTTAAAAATCGAGTGATGTTGATCCATTCCCAGCTGGCAGTATTTTCTCTTTCTCAGCTGTGAAGTCACCCAAGGCTCCCACCACAAGCAGGCAGGCAGGGAAGCTAAGTGAACTATAGAAGTTGCAACCTGATGAATGATGCTTTCTCAACCAAATCCAGAGAGGAAGTCTGCTGTATTGACAGCAAAGTAACCTGAAGATGCCAAATTCCTGAATACGCCAAAAGAGTATTCTTTGGAGGATAGGAAATAGGGAAAGTGGCTCGGTGGCAGGTGACATGGTGGCACAGAGGTTATGACTGCTGCCTCACAGCGTCAGGGACCTCGATTCAATTCCATCCTTGGGTGACTGTCTGTGTGCAGTTTGCATGTTAGAACATAGAAAAACTACAGCACAGAAAGGCTTTTTCGGCCCACAAGTTGCGCTGAACATATCCCTACTTGCTAGGCCTACCTATACCCTTTATCTTACTAAGTCGATGAGTAAATACTATGTTCTCGCCATGTCCAGTTTCTTCCCACAGTCCAAAGATATATCGGTTAGATAGATTAGCCATGGTAAATGTGCAGGGTTATGGGATGGTGAGCCTGGATAAGATCCTCTTCCAGAATATTGGTGCAGACTGAATGGCCTCTTGCTGCACTGTAAAGATTAAACGGTTCTACAAAGAGATTTGCACTGAGAATTGATTGGCACCAATAATGGTCCTGAGAACCAAAGCAGAATAATTTTCACAAAGGCTCAGAAGAGCCCAGAACTAGTAAGAAAAAATTTAAAAGATGCTTAAGATACATATTAACATGTTGTATTCATTCCACCATAATGGTACCACAAATTTCTGGTGCCAGTTTCACTTAGATGGGATTACAAGTGGAAATCTTACTCATCTGAATATCAGAAAAGAATTACAGGATAGCTCACTCCTAAAATAATAATCACATATAGTTCCCTTACATGGTGGTTAGTACTGCTGCCTCACAGCACCAAGGACTTGGGTTCAATTTCCAGCTAGGTGACAGCCTGTGAGGAGTCTGCACATTACCCCCATGTCTGTGGGGGTTTCCTCCGGATGCTGCAGTTTCTTCCTACAGTCCCAAAGACATGCTGGTTAGGTGCATTGGTCATGCTAAATTCTCCATCAGAGTACCCAAACAGGCGCCAGACTGTGGTGACTGAAAGTTTCATTGCAGTGGTAAGCCTACTTGTGACAATAATTAATAAATAGTATACAAATTGTCAAGCATCACCTTCCAGTGTCAATGTTCCCAGCTATGGGAAATTACATGCAATATTAACTGGAAATGGAAATCAACTCACTCTCAATCAGGATTGCCTGACTTGCATTTAATAGTGTAATTTTCCCAAAATATCGTGTTGGATCAGGCAAGGAAAATGATGCGAAATTGTTGGCTTCATAGATGTCTTTTTTAGCCTGATTCATCAGCACTCTGTGCAAATGTTGGCGAGGATCACACAGCCAGCTGGAGGGGCAGGGCCAAATCTCTCTGGCAATGCCAGGACTTTGAGATTGGGTGCTCTTCTGAAAGGGTGCCCTAATCTCAAAATTAAAGATACTCCCTTCCCAAAAACATCTAGGCACTCCCCTCCAACAAACCACACATATAGGAGGAAAACCCCTCACCCATGAAATGGTGGAGGCCAACTTCCTTACCAGAGCCCCTTGCACTACCTCCTTCCTGTGCCCTTCTGAGCACTGCCCTTTCATCTGCCCCCAAAAATGCCAGAGGTAAAGCCCAGTCCTGTCTCTCAATCTACTGGGCTTACAGGCACCTCAGTGCACCCGGCATGGTCATCACGACTGGTTTTCATTTTTGAAAACCAGTTGTGATTCACACCAGCGTGACATCATGCCACCGGGTTGGGGGGGGGACGGGTGGAGGAGGTGTGTCATGGGCAGATGCTATGGTGCCAAGCTCAGTAATCACATTTAAATTTTCTAAAATGAATGGAAATTGGGTTTATGCCAGTCTGTTTTATCGGCTGCTTGTGAGATTTAGTTGCGCACTTAGCTAATGGGGCCACTAGATCACAACAATAGATTTGGAAAATCTAGTTTTATGTTTATGAATACTGATTTGCTGTGCAAACATTCTCAGAACTTAACTCCCTTCTTCAGAAAGGATGAACTGCATCATTTATGTATGACATGCTGCTGCTGCTTGTAACTGACCATTCATACCAGCAGACCTGCTGCCATGGCACCATTCTCACATGTCACACTCCTCTGCAACTACTAAATAAATGTGACCCCCCATGATGCACCAAGTTTTTTCTATTGGGCCTCCAGCCTCATTTCCAGATAGTGGAATGAGCTGTGAAGTTAGCAAAAGGCCCTTAGTTAAGAGAGAAACAGTGACAACTAGGTTTGGAAGTAGCAGCGACGTGGATGGGGAGCTGGCATCAGCAATTCCGCCCCCTGCTCTTCCCAGATCCATGTGAAACAGAATATATTTAAAAACTTAACTATCCAGCAGGCTGCGTGTAGATATTTCTCCTGGATGACATTGGCTACCTCAGTGCAACTGAACCTGACAACAGGGGCCTCGAGCAGGCATCAAGTCTCTTCTTAAACTGGTGCAAAGGCATGTTTTAGGCACAGTTACTGCATTCCAACTTCTTGGCTTTTAACAATATGGCGGGCAGTGTGCTTTCAGCTTGTAATGAGGGTACACTTCCTGTCTGCCATATTGGAGGCAGTCAAATTTATTCGGCCGTCTTCTGGCTTTCAAAACAGCATAATATATTCAGAGTGAAGCAAAACCTCACAATTCAAGATCAAAACAACGTTTTATCAGCCAAGTAGAAATGGAAAAAAAGGAGAGTTATTATGAGCCAGCTGCACAGCTCGAAGCTTTACATTAGTAAAAGGTAAACTAAGGAGACAGCTTGGGGGGGGGGGGTGCGCGGTAGGTAACAGTGCTATCCCATGCAAGTGCAGCAACAAGGAACACCAGCACTGTCGACACAAATCAGTTTATCAAAGCACAATTAAACTTTTTTTTTGCGGTTTTAAACTAACATATGCTGATCCTTACTGCAGTTGGACACTGTTCATGTGCCAGACCTGCATAATCGTTTCACCACGTGCTCATGTTAATTAGTAAGCAATAACATTTCACCTTGTCTACAGTCCCATTACCATCTCGATGAATACGCAAAAGAAAATCTGCCCGTTTGAGCAATGTTTCATTACATATATTACACAGCTCCTTTTCTCAGTCGTCATTTAATCAGGTTCCTCACACTCAGCTGAATGAATAACTTCTTATCCTGCTGGGATGAATAGATACCCATGCAGATGGCAGGGATTCTGCTTGAATACAAATGATGAGGAACCTCAACCTATGCTCTGTCATGTACATGCCCTTCTACAAATATTTATGTAGTAAATGAAAGGTTATAGGCAACTTTTATTTGACAACTATATTACATTTAACATGTCATACAGTTAGAATTTGACCCATATTTGAAATCAAATGCATTTACAAAGCACAGTAACAGCTGTTAAAATTAATGATAAACTTGCATATAATTATTTGCTCACTATTATAATACCATTGCCAGAAAATACAAGTATGTATTCAATCTACGAAAAGCTTTCAGTGAACATTATTGAACGAGATCCAAGTGTGTGTACAAGTATACATGGGCCATGTTACATTTCACTAGAATCATTCTTGCAGTGTACATTCCTTGTTACAGACATGAAAAAAAGAAATGAAATCCAAACAACGCTTCTGTTTAAAAAAATGAAGCTAACATTATTTCATTTCCTGGAAAGATTAATTGTGATTCGAGGTACAGCATCGGAATGGATTCCATTCTAGTCTCCATTTTCCTTTATAAACATGACAAACTCTCCGCATCTGAAACAGCTGCACCTCGACAAAACCCATCTCAGGGTCAATGATGTTTCATATTGACACTGCCAATGTTAACAGATAGCTTGACCCGCAGCTTGAACCTTTGCTCTCCACCTCAGATCTTCTCCCTCCCCTGTTACTACTACTCATTTCTAACACAACTTATACAATTACTTTATAATCAAAAATGAGAGTGCTTGTTAGCTTTATATTTTGAACTATAACATTTAATGTCAAAAATTGTTATGTTTGTTGCTGGCAGTGGGAGGCTGCCAACAGTTTCAGCTCCAGCTTACAATTATGAAATTGAACATCTAGCATTGCTTTTTATATACGAGGCCTTGTGGCACAGCAATAGCACCATTAGACCAGGAGTTCTGGGTTTGACAACAGGACTTATTGACCATGGAAGGAGCATTCAACATAGTCATTGAATCCCTACAGCACAGAAGAAGGCCATTCAGCCCATTGAGTCTGCACAGACCACAATCCCACCCAGGCCCTATTCCTGTAACCCCACATATTTATTCAGCTAATCTCTTTGACACTACGGTCAATTTACCGTGGCTTAACCCACATATCTTTGGACAGTGACAGGAAACCAGAGCACCAGGAGGAAACCCATGGAGAAACTTCACACACACAGTGGCCCAAGGCCAAAATTGAACCTAGGTCCCTGGCGCTCGAGGCAACAGTGCTAACCACTGTGCCAATGTGTCGCCCCTATGTCACCATGCCATCTGAGTCCTGCACTCAAACCCATTCAATGGGCTGATAATCAGCTCGGAAATCCTTCCACCATTATTCTTCAAAAAACAGTGTTTATGAAGTTGTACTAAAAACAACTACTTTCTGTGTACAGAGAAATGCTTTGCAGAGTGGAAAAATAAATTGGATATCAAGCACAGGAGGATAAAAGGAAATAATAGAAAGGTATTGGAGACATAACAAAGTACAGTTGATGCTTTTCACAATGCCATCAAAACCAGTAACGCTGCAACACAGCATGGGAGTTTTGAAAGGGGGTTTCAAAGCATAAGTGTGTGAAAGAATGATTGCTAATAATGAAGAAAGGATCAGGGGAGAAGCAGGCTAATGTAAGAGGTTGTGTTCAGGCCAAAAGGCTGGGAAGACATCAATGTATGTGTGAGGCCATGTGGGTTACAAAATCTTGCAATCAAATGAGGAGCCAGTAGAAATTGGCAAAGAGAGAAGTACGGAAACATATGAGAATGGCATTTTAGCCAGTTAGGAGAACAGCAAAGAAATTAAGTATCAGGATCATTTCAGAGATAGTGGAAAAGTAGTGAGTGGGGGACAGTATTGAGGGACAAAGCAGTATTGCTGTTGGAACAGATACGAGAAAGGATTTTCAGCACCACTGCTAGCAGTACTGCAGCTGAACTAGGTTCTACATTTTTTAAACTTAGCCTGATGTTGCCAGATGTTTGATCTCCAAACATCTCTGGCTCGGAGTCACTGTCTGTATGGAGTTTGCACGTTCTCCTCGTGTCTGCATGGGTTTCCTCCCACAGTCCAAAAATGTGCAGATTAGGTTTATTGGCCATGATAAAATTGACCCGTAGTGTCCTGAGGTGCTTACGTTAGAGAGGTTAATGGGTAAAATATGTGCGGATGTGGAGATATGGCGGTAGGGCCTGGATAGGATTGTGGCTGGTGCAGACTCGATGGACCGAAGGGCCTATTTTTGCACTGTAGTGTTCTATGGTATTCTATTCTATGGTAACGGTTGAAGGGCAGACAAGAAAGTGGATTCAAGTCTACACTCAAAACAATTAGAACTAGGGGTCATAGTTTGAGGATAAGGAGTAAACCTTTTAAGATTGAGGTGAGGAGAAATTTCTTCACCTAGAGAGTGGTGATTCTGTGGAATTCACTGCTACAGAATGTAGTTGAGGCCAAAACATTGTGTTGTCTTTAAGGAGAAATTAGATATAGCTCTTGGGGTAAAGGGATCAAGGGATAAGGATGGGGGGGAAGAAAATGAGTAGGGAGATGGGTTTTGGGATATTGGGCAGGATTTTCCAGTCTCATTCACCCTGAAACAGGGAAATCTAGCCCAAGGTCAACATATCCTTCCATGGTCTGTCCCTCACTCACACTGATGCCCACGGTGAGCAAGACAGTAAAATTTGTCCTATTGAATTTAATGATCAGCCTTGATTGAAATGAATGGTGGAACAGGTTCAAAGGACTGAATGCCCTACTCCTGCTTCTGTTTTTAATGTTTCTATGTTATTGAATGACAGAGCAAACTCAATAGACTTCTTATGAACTTAAGATTGAGGTCAAGAAGGTCGATGGCCTCAAAATCAGTGCTATAGGGTAGGGAGGGAACCAAAGAGGACAACTTTGATTTCCTGACAATAAACTGGAGAAATTTATATTCATAAATGGGATATAAATCATTCAAAGTATATATAGTCTGAAGGTTGACAGAGGACACGCTAAATACACACACACACATATATATACCAAGTTTTGCAAATGTATACAATTCAAGATTCTACATTACCAATGTGCTGGAAGAATGTTGGTTATAAAGCACTTTTGGATGTCCCTAGGTCTTAAAGGCACTACAAAAATGCAAAACTTTCTGGGGGGTGGGGGTGGGATGTTGATTTCTGGCCGTGGCTGAAAAGTCTCACCCGAGATCGATGGAACTTTGAATGGTCCGTGCCCCTTGCTCGCTACAATTCCCAGGGCAGGCAGGATGGGAAAATTCCATCCTCTTTCTTTCTTTTAGAGCCAAATCAAGATTGCTGGATAAACATAATTTTTCAGTGTAGAATGAGTAAAACCCATCAAAATGAGAAAAGCCCCTCTCAAACCTCATTATCTCTGAACATGTTAAGAACGTCATCCAAAAACTGATCCCACTTCTTTAACCAGAGTTTGATGGTTTCAGCTTTCACTTGGGCAGACATAGCACTGTAGCTAGAAAAACCAAAAGAAAATGGCAGTAAATATTCATTCACCACATCAAAATAAATGTTAGACAAAACAAGTACTCATGCAAATCTGAGAATGAGCAAGTTGTTTTTGGTATGGTCTATGTTACGTTCCTTGCATTGATATCTTTTAAAAATGAATTTAAATTTTTGTATATTTAAATATTTAAAAAATTCTCAGTGATCAACTTCAATGAATTGTACAAGTTTTAAGACTTGTACTGTAACGAACACATAAAAAGCAACATCAACTAAACATTTTTAGTAGGCAACTAGCACTTGAAACGACAGGAAATTGCACTTACTGCACTTAATAACTCAACTTTGTATATATATGTATTTTCCAGCACACTCCCAACACAATTATAATCTTTGAAGGATTCATGGTCATTTCCAGCTTCCAATCTGTTCACGTCTCCTTATTTCATTAAGACGTAACATTGAGTGAAAGGCACTGCCCTCAGTTTTCAGGGACTTCTCAAACTGACCGCCAGTAGTCAAACCAACTCTGGTCATTTCTCCTCCTGGCCTTGCCAGGGCATATCTTCCAGAGTCCATAGTGTCATAGGATTTCCTCCTTCCTACATTTTGTTTGGTAGTTAACAGAAAGGCAGAATACTTATCTCTGTTGACCACATTAGCTGCAATTCTCTTTCTGAAAGACCTGTCTCTCTATTGTCCCAGAAAACTCTATGGGCTAGATTTTATGCTTCCCTGCTGGTGTGTTTGAAGGAGGGTCATATAAAATGCAGTGTATAGCCTGCCCATCACTTTCCTGCCTATCCTTGCATCTATTGAAGTCCTTAAGGGGACAATTAATAAGCATTTAAATGCTTCATCCTGCTCTCACCACTATTTTACCCAAGGCAGGGAAATGTCCATGCCATATGGGTTGTTTGGCAGCTTTTACTGGGTGAGCTCGCATCAGGAAAACAAGGGGAAACATCTATCCCATCAGGTGATACCTTCCCTTTAATTCTTCCTTGCCAGGCTTCTCATTTCCACCCCTCTCTCATCCTCACATGGTCCAACACTTTCCTTCCCTTGCTTGACCTCATCTGCCACTATTTGTGTCACAATAGACTGACCACCAATATTCATTACCAATCGACTCCTTTTATTATTTATTAGTCACAAGTAAGGCTTACATCAACACTAAGTTACTGTGAAATTCCCCCAGTCACTACATTCTGGCGCATGTTCGGGTCAATGCACCTAAGCAGCAAGTCTATCAGACTCTGGAAGGAAACCAGAACACCCAGAAGAAGCCTACAGATCATCAATCCTACAGATACTTTATCTACAGATCCTCACATCCTGCTTCCCGTAAAGATTCCATCTCATTTTCCCAGTTTCTCTGCCTCCATTATCTATTCCGATGATGCTACCTTCAAAAACAGCGCTTCTGACAAGTCTGCCTTTTTCCTCAACTGAAGTTCCTCCCCCCAACCGTGGTTGACAAGGCATTCAACTACATCCGCCCATTACCCTCACCGTTGTTCTCACCCCTTTCCCTCCCTCCCACACAGTAGAATTCTCATAGTGCTCATTTTCACCCCATCAGCCTCTGCATTCAAAAGGATCATTCTCCACCATTTCCACCAATTCCAGCACGATGCAATCACCAAACCCATCTTCCCTTTTTCCCCACATCAGTATTTCACAGGACCACTTCTCCATCCCCACATTCAATCCTTTTTCTAGGTACTTTGCTGTGCAATCTCAGAAGGTGCAACACATGTTCCTTTACCTCCTCCTTCCTCCCTATTCAAGGCCCCAAGCACTCCTTTCAGGTAAAGCAGCATTTCACTTGCACCTCCTTCGATTTGGTCTAATGTATTCACTGCTCATTCACATTGGAGAGACTAAATGCAGAGTGGGTGGCCACTTTGCCCAACCTTCAGTTGCTTGCCATTTAAACTCACTATCTTGCTTCTACACTCATGTCTATTCTTGGCCTGCTATGCTCTAGTGAAGTCCAGTACAAACTGGAGAAGCAGCATCTCATCCTCAGTTAGGCACCCTGCAGCCTTCTAGACTCAATAACTTTTGACTGTGATTTTTCTCCTCGATCTTTGCGCAGTTTTTTTGTCTGCCTCAAAACAAACACTGTCCCATCCCCACAGAGCCACCTGTCACTTGTTCTTTAATTTTGCTTTCATTGCACACTGATCTTTGTTCTCCTATGAAGATATTCTGCTATCGTGGTACCTTTATGCTACTATCAGCATCTTCTTAAGTTTTTAATGCTATCATTAGGATTCTTTTTGTCTTATATCCATGACATTGTTGTCAATCTCCCCTTAACTCTGATCTATCCCTGACCTTCAATTCTGCTCCATCTTCCTCAACCTCCCCCCCCACCGCCATCCCCCCCAAATTATATAACAATTTACTCAGCATGTGGTTGGGGTGTGAAGTGGACTATCTGCTGTGAAAGTGGAGTCGGACACTTTAGAAATTTTCGAGCGGTTATTAGATAGGCACGGGGAGCGCACCAGAATAATAGGGAGTGAGATAACTTGATCTTGGTTTCAGACAAAGCTCGGCACAACATCGAGGACCGACGGGCCTGTACTGTGCTGTACTGTTCTATGTTTCTAATCACATTTCAACCCCTCTTCAGCTCTGAAGTCACATGGACTCAAAACATTAACTCTACTTCTTTGTCCACAGATGCTGCCTGACCTGCTGAACTTATCCAGCATTTTCTGTTTTTATTTCAGATTTCCACCATCCGCAGTTTGCTTTTATAAAAATGTACAATTACTTGATTGAGTTCAAAGCCAACTGCTTCAGAGTCGTCAGCTCAGCTTTCAAACCTCCTATTCCCATGAAGGCCTCATAGAAGTCATATGATAAACCACGAGCCCCAAAAGCTGCTGGATCATCAGCGCTAATGACCATGGGATGACCTTCTGCCAACCAGGCTGCAGCTGGATGATTCTGCAGATTACTCACCAGCATAAGCACCTACAATAAAGAAATCAGCAAAAAGTAATTAGCAATATAGTAAATTAAGTCCTGATTAAAGTCAATCAGAAGATGGCAAATGTACTTTTGAGTTGTTAACTGGAAGCACACTTTTTTCTAGTGAGGAAGGAATGGCTCCTGCATTAAATGGTACTATATTCAGATTTATACCTGTATAAATGTGTTTATTTATTGGTGTCTCAAATAGGCTTACATTAACACTGTAATGAAGTTATTGTAAAAAATCCCCTATTAGCCACACTCAGGCACCTGTTTGGGTACATTGAGGGAGAATTTAGCATGGTCAATGCACCCAACCAGCACATCTTTTGGACCGTGGGAGGAAACTGGAGCATCTAGAGGAAACCCACGTAGACGTAAGGAGAACATGCAAACTCCGCATAGACAGTGACACAAGCTAAGAATCGAATCTGGGTCCCTGGCACTGAGAGGCAGCAATGCCAACCACTGTGCTACCATGCCACCCTCACAAATATATGGATTACAGGATTTGAGCAAAGTTCAACATCTGCTTGGTTAATGCAATAAAAATTTCCAAAGGAGCATGGAACTTAATAAGTGAGAATTTAAAGTCAAACACTTACTGACCTGATTTTACTAACAAAACAGCTTCCTCCTCCTGCAGGCACAGTGAAAGTCAGCTACATATACACAATCAGCAAGATTTCTAATGTTCGAATGTAAACATATTCCTTACATGTGTGCTGACAATTTCATTACTGCGGTAAATAGCAGAGAGAGATCTTCCTCAGATTTCTTTACTTATTATTGCTTTTCGTCCTTAGCCAAGATTAGCTAGTTCAGCACTGACTGGGAAATGAAACTGACACCTTTTTGAGGTGCGTGACTCATTACTACATGAAGCAATACATGACCCCACTATATCATTTTGGAAACTCCTAATCACAAAATAAAACTTGTTGGTTAAAATAGCTGCACTTATATACTTATTTCAATTCAACAAAAATTATAGCATTGCATTTTTATGACTGAACAAAAAAAATTATATCACCGAAACAGGTCCTTTGGCCCTCCAAACCTGCACCGAACACGCTGCCTAACTGAACTAAAACCTCCTATCCTTTGGAGGACTATATCCCTCCATTCCCATCTTATTCCCATGTATTTGTACTGATGCCCCTTAAAAGTTATCATCATATCTGCTTCCACTATCTCCCCCAGCAGCGAATTTCAAGCATCCACCACCCTCTTGTGTAAAAAAAACTTGTCCTGTACTTTTCCTTAAAACCTTTCCTCTCGCATCTTAAACCTATGCCCCCTAGTAATTGATTCTCCCACACTGCGATAAAGCTTCTGACTATCCACTCTGTCCATGTCTTTCACAATCTTGTAGACTTCTATCAGGTTGCCCCTCAACCTCTGTCATTCCAGTGAGGACAAATCAAGTTTCTTCAACCTCTCCTCATAGCTAAAGCTCTCCAAAGCAGGCAACATCCTGGTAATCTTTTTTGTACCTTTTCCAAAGCCTACACATCCTTCTGGTAGTGTGGCGACCAAAATTGAACACTATACTCCAAGTGTGGCCTAACTAAGGTTCTATAAAGCTGCAATGTGATTTGCCTATTTTTAAACTAATGCCCCAACCGATGAAGGCAAGCATGACGTATGCCTTCTTGACGACCTTCTCCACCTGCGTTGCCACTTTCAGTGACCTGTATACCTGTACACCTAGATCCTTCTGCCTATCAATACTCTTAAGGGTTCTGCCATTTACTGTATATTTCCTATCTTTATTCAACCTTCCAAAATGCAGTACCTCACATTTGTCTGGACTGAACTCCATCTGCCATCTCTCCACCCAAGCCTCCAACCAATCTATATCCTTTGATGGTCCTCATCACTATCCAGAAATCTACCAACTTTTGTGACATCCACAAACTTACTAATCAGATTTTCCTCCAAATCATTTATATGGACATTGTTTTTGCATTTTACCAGTTAATTACACAAGCAGAGACTGGGAGTTTTAAATCTTAAGGTATCAGAAACGTTCTTTCAAATGGAAAGATGTTGTTGCAGGTTTTATTTGTTCTGTTATACCAGCACCTGATTTGAGATTGGACACACTTCCAATGGAACATCAAGCGTTCTGGAAAGCTTCTTTGCTACAGGATGTTTGTTAATGCTGTAGCCATGGCCTATTCGCCTCGTGTTCAGCAGTAGGGCATCCAGGATATTTTCATCTATACTCATACCTTCCCAGTCTGCAAGAGAAACCAGCAAGAATTAAAGATTTTGTACCAAAAGACATATGCTTCTTCACTTTGATGCTCAGAGGTCAGTGGACACAGCAAGCTACAGATCGTTCCTCTCACAAGTTTGAATGCTGAGGCCTTTTGTCATTCAAATCTGCCCATTTCTAGAGGATGTACATTACTGGATGAAATGCCACACAGAAAACAGGTATTTCTAATGCCCAGAGGTCATATAATGACTGATTCAACCCAAAGACTTGATGGGCCAAAAAACATGTTTCTGTGCTGTAAAGAAAACTACAACACAGGAACATGTTTTTCGGCTTGCCAAGCCTGTGCTGAGAAGTGGTTTCTACCTCTCTGTTCACTTCCTGTTCATGTGTCTATTAAGATACACCTTGAATGTTGCTAATGGGCCTGCTTCCACCACCTCCAGTGGCAAATGTTCCAGGCTGCGTAAAACATTTTCCGTGCACGTCATCCTTCAACGTAGCCCTTCTCACCTTAAATCTGTGCCCTCTAATAGTTGACCTTTTCACCCTGGGAAATTGATTCTTACTATCCAACTTATCTATGCCTCCGATAATTTTGTAGACCTCAAAAAACCTATGGCATATTGTAATCTGCAAGTGAGCAAACTGTGTACAAATTAAAATTCAAATTTAGCTAAAAAGTGATAACAATTGTTTATTATTTGTTTGACACTTGTGCCGTTGGGAGACAATTTTTTTTGTGGCTGGCCAGCATTTATTTCCCATCCGTAGTTGCCAAAGGGCAGTTAAGAGTCAACCACATTGCTCTGGCTCTGGAGTCACACATAGGACAGACCAGGTAAGGCTGACAGACTCCTTCCCAGAAATGACATTAGTGAACCAGATGGGTTTTTCTGAAAATGGTTTGATGATGTTTCATGGTCATCAGTCGATTCTTAATTCCAGACTGTAATGTACATTTCCTTTTTATTAAAAGAAAGAGACATTCTTCTTGTGCATCTTACCAGTTTCCCCTGCGTGAAAGAAGTAGGGCAGCTTAATTCCCATTTTTGCTGGAATTAATAGTTCATTCTTGAAATACCATAGTGGGTGCCCAGCATCCTCCTGACCAACCTGGAAGAAGTTAATGCATTTTTTTCCACATTTGTTTCAAGAAACAGTAAGGATACACATATTCATTAATTAAGTTAAAATTAACTTATTAGTCACAAGTAAGCAATGAAGTTACTATGAAATTCCACTAGCCACCTCAGTTGGCGCTTGTTTAGGTCGATGCATCAAACCAGTACATCTTTCAGAATGTGGGAGGAAACCAGAACAGCCAGAGAATGTGCAAACTCTACCCAGACAGTGACCCAAGCAGGAATCAAATCCAAATCTCTGGTGCTATGAAGCAGCACTGCTAACCAGTTAGTGTGCTACAATGCTGCCCTGTAATATAACACAAATGGCCAAAAAAAGTCTTAAAAATTTAAATGTACGTAATATTTCATTCAGAGGGAGTAAAATCATTAAAGTGTCACTATTTTGAATTGCAAGTAAAGAGAACTAAGCATTCTTGGAAGAGTAAATAATTCAGTCATTGCTGAAATAACCCAACTTTCATTTCCAATCTTCTTAGGTTTGAGAGCATGTTCCCAATCTAATTGTGTGTTGCATTTATCTACTACCACTGATTTTATTTTGTATATTTTTTCATGAAATGAATCCATGAAGGCAATTAAAAATCAACTGCATTGCTGTGGGGTGGAATCAATGTAGGTCAGATCAGGTAAGGTCAACAAATTTCCCTCCCTAAAGGGAGGCTTGGGTTTTTCCGATAATCGTTTCATGGTCACCATTAGACTTTGAATTCCAGATTTTTATTGAATTTAACTTCCACCATCTGCCATAGTAGGATTTGAATCTAGTCCCCAAGCATTACCCTGGATCTCTGGAATACTACTCCAATGACAATTTCACTGTGCCACATAAATTTTCTCATGTCAATGCCAATTCAACTCGAGTCAAAACTAGTTAATTAAAAAACAAAGGAGACTATGGCATTCTCCAGTACTTTCTAGAGACAAAGTAACTTCAACAGTGCACCCATACTGGAACTTTAAGATACTTGATTTAATATGGACCATTTCAAATCTTGTTAACAACGACCACAATTTAAGAATTAACATCTTTGTGATGGGTGGGGTGTTGATTAACACCAACAGCACTGTTTGATACCCTTCCAGTGAGTTAGACTGAGGGTCTGCCTCCTCACCTTATCTATAGTAAGGATCACAGCACACTGCCATGGTTCAACAAATAATCGCCAAGGGCCTGACTTCAAGCCTTTAACAGTGTCTTTTAGTCTGTGCTTCCCCACCATCATCGCAATCCCTCCCCTCCCCATCTCCAGTTTCATCAGACAAATACTAAAAACATTTTTTAGAGTAAACATGAAAACATCTAATTTTACTCCTTTTATAACAATTTGTGCATATCAAACTGGATTATAATGCTATAGATTGGATTTGGTAGAGGTAAATGCTTTTAATCATAAAATTCCTACAGCGCAGAAGGAGGCCATTCGGCCCATCAAGTCTGCAATGACAACAATCCCATCTAGGCCCTATCCCTGTAACCCCACATATTTACCCCGCTAACCTCTCTAACCTATGCATCCCGGGACACTAAGGGACAATTTAACAAGGCCAATCAACCTGACCCTCACATCTTTGGATTGTGGGAGGAAGCTGGAGCACCCAAAAGGAATCCACACAGACACAGAGAGAATGTGCAAACTCCACATAGACAGTGACCCAAGCTGGAATCAAACCCAGGTCCCTGGAACTGGGAGACAACAGTCCTAACCATTGTGCTGCCCTTTCTGAGGCAGTTTGTACTAGAAATAGATTATAATCTTCTCATATCCATGAGAATCATGCAGACAAACAAATAATGTCATCAGCACACGTGGTATACTTATAGCCCCGCCTTTGCTGACAACATTCTAATGTAAATAAGGTATTATTGTTTGTGGAGCTGTGACTTCCACCTAAAGAGATCATTTTCTTCAGAGACTCCGGAGGCAAAAGGACTGTCACGACAAAGGTAAACACTGCTCCAAAGAGACACAGGCAGCAGAGACTTGAGCACACATTCTGGGAATCACAACCTAGTGCAGTAATAAAGGGAGTGCTGACTTTCAGATCAGACTTGAATCTGTGGCTCTGTTTGCCCTCTTGGGTGGTATGAAAGATCCTATGGCATTATTTTGAAGAACAGCAGGCAAGTTCTCCCTGTTTTCTTAACTAAAATTTATCCTTCACTCTCTTTCCTAGAAACAGCTTAGTTGGCCATTATCTTATTGTTGTTTATGGGCATTTCCCTACGTTACAAAAGTGCTACGTTTCATTTGCCGCAAGGCTTTTTGGTTGGCATACGAAAGGCATCATATAAATGTCTGGGATTTTTTATTTAATTTGGAGGCCAGCTTTCTTTCCTGATTGATGGAGTGCATACATGACCCTTGGGCAACAACATCACAGAAGTTTTACAGCTCAGGAGGCCATTAGCATCTGCACTAGCTCTTCAGATGAGATCATGTCTTAGTATCATTCCCCTGTATCCTTGCATCATCTAATGCTTTCTTGAATGCTTTGACTGAACCAGACAGTGCATTCCAGACCCAAACCATCCATGATACAAAAAAATACATTTGCACTGAAGGCAGTACAGTGAAGTTTCACTGGATTGATCGCTGGGATGAGAAAGGTATGCTACAATGAAAGGCTGAGTGCATTGGGTCATAGAAACAGAAACAAGAAGCAGGAGTAGGCCACTTGGCCCTTCAAGTCTGCTGTGCCATTCATTTTGATCATTGAATTCAATATTCTGACTCCCCCCCACCCCCAGCTTCTTCTCTCCTATCCTTTGTGCCCCAAGAGCTATATCTAATTTCTTCTCAAAATCACACAACGCTTTGGCCTCAACTACATTGTGGTAATGAATTCCATACGTTCATCACTCAGTGAAGAAATTTCTCTTCATCTCAGTTCTAAAAGGTTTATTCTTTTATCCTCAAATTATGACCCTAGTTCTAGACTCCCCACCATGGGAACATTCTTTCTGAATCTACCCTCTCTAACCCTGTTAGAATTTTATGAGTTTCTATGAGATTCCCTCTCACTCTTTTAAACTCCAGTGAATATAATGCTAACCGACTCCATCTCCCCTCATGACAGGCTTGCCATTCCAGAATCAGCCTGGTAAACTTTCGCTGTACTGCCTCTATAGCAAGGGCATCCTTCCTCAGATAAGGATACCAAAACTGCACACAATATTCCAGATGTAGCCTCATCTACATCCTCTATAATTGCAGTAAAACATACCTATCACTATATTCAAATCCTCTCACTAGGAAGGCCAACATACCATTTGCCTTCTTTACTGCCAGCTGTATCTGCATGTTTAGTTTTCAGCAACTGATCCATGAGCACTCCAAGGTCTCTGAGTATCCAAAACTCTCACTTTACACCCATTCAATAAACTGTCTTCCTATTATTACTACCAAAGTGGATACCTCACATTTATCCACATTATACTGCATTTGCCCTGCAGATGCCCACACACAGCTTATCAAAATCATGCTAAAGTATCTGTACATCCTCCTACCCTACAAATTTGGAAAATAATACATTCAGTTCCCTCTTCCAAAATTAATATATAATGTGAAAACTGGGGTCCAGGCTCAGATCCCTGTGGAACACCACTAATCACTGATTGCCAATCAGAAAAAGACCCATTTATACCAACTGTTTGCTTCATATCTGCTAACAAACTTTCTATCCATGTCAAGGCATTACTTGTAATCCCCTGTGCTCTAATTTTACATAGTAGTTTATTATGTGAGACATTATTGAAAGCTTTATGTAAGTCTAAATAAATCACATCCATTGCTCTCCGCGGTCAATTCTAATAGTTACACACTGAAAAAATTCCAATAGATTTGTCAAAGCATGTAAAAGGTCAAAGGCCTTTTGTAAATCCATGCTGACTTAGTCTGATTATACCACTGCTTTTCAAATACCGAGTTATGGAATCTTTGATATAGACTCTTAACAATTTCCTTACCACTGATGTTAGGCTCTCTGGTCTATAACTCCCTGTTTTCTCTCTACCTCCCTTTTTGAATAGTGAACTTACATTAACTAACCTCCAATCTGTAGGATTTATTCCAGAGTCCAAAGAATTTTGGAAAATAACGAATGGTTCTATTATTTCCAGGGTCATTTCCTTAAGTACTGAGATGAAGATTATCAGGACCTGGAGATTTATCCATCTCCAATCCCATCAATTTCCTCAAAACCATTTCTCTACCAATGGTGATTTCCTTCAGCTCCTCACCAAAACATTTTTTCTGGTACTTTGCTTCAGTCTTCACAAAGGAAGACAGGAATAAAGTACAAATTTAATTCCTCAGCCATTTCTTTATTCCCCATTGTGAATTCTAGTATTAAGGGGCTTACATTCATTTTTGTCAATCATTTTCTCTTTGCATATCTATATAAACGTTTACAATCAGTTTTTATGTCCTCCCCAGCTCATTTTCATATTCTATTTTTCCTTTCTTAGTCAATCCTTTGGTGGTCCTCTGCTGAATTTTAAACTGCTCCCAATCCTCAGGCCTATTGCTTCCTCTTGCCAATTTGAATGCTTCTTCTTTGAATCTGATACTATCTCTAATTTTTTTTGTAAGCCACGGTTTGGCTACAATACCCTCACCAATCTTCCACAAAATAGAAATTAACTTCTGGAGTTCACCTATACGTCCTTTAGATGTCTGCCATTGCCAGTCCTATCTTTCCTTGCAGTAATGTTTCCCAGTCCATTGTGGCCAATTCATGCCTCATACCATCATAGCTATCTTTAATTGAGATTCAAGATCATGGTCTCAGAATCAACTACATCATTATTCATCTTGACAAAGAATTCTACCATATTATGGTCACTCGTCCCAAAGAATTTTCTCAATTAAATTGTGAATGAATCCTTTCTCATTGCGTAACACCCAGTCCAAAATGGCCTTCTCCCTTGTTGGTTCCTCATTGCATTGCTCCAGAAGACCATCCTGTATGCCTTCCAGGAATTCCTCCTTTATTGTACTGCGACTAATTTGACTCTCCCAATTTATATGCTGATTAAAGTTGCCCATTATCACATATTCCTTTAGCAACTCTGATTTCCTGTCTAATGCTTTTCCCAACATTATCACTACAGTTTGGTGGTCTGTATACCACCCTCACCAATGTTTTCTGCATCTTGGTGTTTCTTAACTTGACCCATATAGATGCCACATGATCTATGCTAATACATCTTTCCTCAATATCGTTCTTTAACCAACAATGCAACTCCATCACCTTTTCCTCTCTGTCTGTCCTTCCCAAGTACTGAATACCCCTCAAAGTTTAGTTGCCACCCTTGGTCATCCTGGACTCACATCTCCATAATGCCAACTACATCATACCCACTTCTATCTGTGCAACTAATTCATCCATTTTGGTTAAAATCATCCGGAGTTTAGAAGAATGAGAGGCGATCACATGAAACATTCAAAATTGTTACAAACCCAGACTGGACTTGGTTTTTGTATGACAAATCACCAAGTTTCATGATGATCTAACTACAGGCCAGTAGAATTTTAATGTGGATAAAATTTGAAATCCTCGTAATTGATTCCGAGAATGAGGCCAGAAAATTCTACGGTATTAAACCAATAGAAGAGATTTTACTTCATGAGTTAACAAAGCAATCAATACGATCTATCTTAGATTCCAACATGCAGAAAAACATCAAGTAAACATGAACTAACAGGCAAACTGATCACCGCAAACTGTACATTGAATGGCAGACACACCCAAGACAGGTCTCCAGAATATTCTCAGCAACTCATGCAGATGTCTGCAAGCAACATGAGTCACAAAAATTCTTTAAAGCTCTATCTTTTTCACAAGGATCAGCAGGAAGAGCTAATCTGATCCCCAGCCATTGGCAGCTCTACTCTGAGATTAATTTTAACTCAAAAAGACTATTTTAAATCTCTCTCAACTTCATCTGATTCCCCAGTGCAGCCTTTTTGGTCATCTTTTTCAACTGGGCTCATCTCCTCCTAAGACTCTCTCCCCGCTCCCCCCTCACCCCCTTCCCTCTCCACAACCCCCACCCTCCTCCACCACAACAACTGTTTCTGGTCTCCCTGACCCCAAACTCTCAGCAGCACAGAACCCTGGGCTTTTCTGAGCTCCAAACCCCTCAACATAATGAAGCTAATGGCAGCACTTCTGCTGCATGGAGCCAACTCGCTTCTCACCTGCTCACCTCTATAAGCAACAGGGATAAAGTGCCAATAATTTAGGACAGAGAAGAGGTGAAATTTCTTTACTCAAAGAAATGTGAATCTTTGCAATTCTCTATCACAGAGGGTTGTGGAACGGAGAATATACTTAGGGTTGAGATAAACAAGGTTTTGGTCTTTCAGGGAATCAAGGGATCTGGGGGTAGAGGGGAGTGGGGATGGAATGGAATTGGGCTGAAGATAAATCACGATTGTACTGAATGGCAGAGCAGAATTGATGGGCTGTACGGTCTACTCTTGCTCTAACTTTTAAATGTTCTGATTGTGTGCTGACAATTAGAAGAATTGAATTGGTAGAATTAAATTGGTAAAGTAGCCAAAATTAGAAATGCATAAGATAAGTTTATTTGTCATTTTTATGACATTTGTCATTAAAAATTCATAAAATTAATGGTTCATTAAAATGTATGGGTAGAGGAACATGATGCAGGAAAATGCAAAACACTTATTCCACATCATTAAGTTTGATTTGCAACTTGTATTAATTTGCAAGTCTTGAAATAAATGGTATAGATGTTAAGTACCTGTAACCTGAGAAGGGGTCCATCTTTACAATTATTAATCAATAGAAAGAAAATAAGCTTCATAGTAACATGAATTCATTCATGTTACAAGTTATTAAATGACAATAGATTAAAATGAATGAAAATCATCATGTCTTTCTCAACTCATTGGAACATTAAAAATTACCTGGCTGGAAAATGAAACATGAAGTCATCTGTCTTTTTTTTATTTGGTCACAGGATGTGGGCATTGCTAAAAAGGCCAGCATTTATTTCCTATCCATTATTGCCCTTGAGAAGTGGTGGTGAGCCATCTTCTTGAACAACTGCAGCCCATGTAGCCTGCACCCTTGGCGTTGTTAGGGAGTTCCAGGACTTTGACCCAGCGATAGTGAAGGAGAGAGGATATACTTCCAAATCAAAATGGTGTGCGGCTTAGAGGGCAACTTGCAGGTGGTAATATTCTCATGCTCTTGTCCGAGGTGATAGAGGTCATGGGTTTGGAAGGTGTAGATGAAGAAGCATTGGTGAGTTCCTGCAGTGCATCTTGTAGATGGGGCACACTGCCATCAAGTGTGTTAGTGGAGGAGAGGGTGACTGTTGCGTCAAGTGCCAATCAGGCTGCTTTGTCCGAGAAGTTGTAAAGTTTCTGGATTGTTGTTAGAGCTGCACTCATCCACGCAACTGGATAGTATTCCACCACACTCCTCATTTGTACTTTTTCAATGGTGGAAAGGCTTTGGGTAGTCAGGAAGTGAATAACTCTCCACGCAATTCCCAACTTCTGGCTTACAGTTGTAGCCACAGTATTGATATGACTATTCCAGTTCAGTTTCTAGTCGATGGCAACCACTAGAAGGTTGATAGTGGTCGATTCAGCAACAGTAATGCCATTGAACAACAAAGAGCAATGGTTAGATTCTCTCTTGATGGAGATGTTATTAGTTGGTGCTTCTGTGACACAAATGTAATTTGTCACATGTCAGCCCAGGCCTGGATTCCAGATCTTGATGTTTTTTGGTATGAACTGCTTCAGTATCTGAGGAATCGCGAATGGTGCTGAATATTGTGCAGTTATCAGTAAACATCTCCACTTCTGACCTTATGATGAAAGGAAAGTCATTGATCAAAGATGGTTGGGCCTGGAACACTTCCCTAAGGAATTTCTGTAGTAATGTCCTGGAACTGTGATAATTGATGTCTAACCACCACAACTATCTTCGTTTAAGCTTTGCATAACTCCAAGCAATGAAGAGTTTCTCCACCGAATTCCTATTGTCTCCAGTTTTGTGAGGGCTCCTTATTGCCAACTCAACCAAATGCTGCCTTGATATCAGGGACTGTCACCCTTACCTGACCTATGGAGTTCAGCTCTTTTTCCTATGTTTGAATGAAGGCTATTGTGTGGAATTTACAGAAAGATATGAAAATGAATTGATACTTTCTAAATGAGTCTTAGGATTTTTTCCATGTGTCTCAGTTACGGTTTCTGGCTCTCCAACAATATTAACCTGTCAGCTACTTCCACTTGTCAACTCTAATCATCAGCTTAAAAAGTGAGCAAGACCTCACAGGATCACAGGTACAAACACCAGCATGAACAGTAAAATAGTTCAAAGAAATATTTTCTAATTTTTACAAATTGATTTCATGTGCTTGAATCCTGTGGAGTTGCACCTCCAATCACTTAAACCCCACAACATCCCCCATTCCTCTCTGAGGGCTGCTTCTCAGATCCACCCTAAGCTCCATCAATAGTGGATCTTTCCAGCCTCGGCATTTCACTATCCAGCCAAATTTCTCTCAAAATCCTCCCTCCCCTATACATGCTCCCTATTCTACTTTTCCAACTTTCTTCATCATTAAGGTGTATTATGGAAGTGCAAGATGCATTTAAAAAAAAACTATTTGATTGGCATGATTTAAAAAAAACTGCTAATCTATTGTATGTTGCATAATGATAAGATGCAAACTTTAATAGTTAACTTCTGCCTGCCATTTAAATACCGATTAATCATGAATCACAATTTTCTTTATCTCTGCATATTCATACAAGGACAATCTGAGAAATAAACAACACCAATTTCTAAGAAATAAATGCAGGAAAGTCTTGTCACTCAAGGATAAAAGGTTTCTGGATCAGAGCTGTTGAAATAACAAGGGAACACACCATATCAAACCCTGCCATCGTCTCCGGGAATTTCTTGTAAAGTCTCAGGGCCTCATTTATCATAGTTTTCATTTCCGAGTTGTTCAAACTTCTAGGAAGAAATGCACAAGAAATGTCAGTGGCAAATGCAAACAGGGCAAAATAACCCTTAGCATTACAAAAGACATTAAAAGAATCAGCAGAGTGCAGTCATAACCATTAGCAGAACTAGGATTTACCCTTTGGTATAACCCTAAATAATATCACTCATTCCTTTCTGTGACTCTATTTAACTTCTTTTGTCCCTCAGGATTTCCGTTTCATTACTTTTTTGTTCTGTCCTCCAACAGTTTTCTTTGTTCCCTTCCCCGACTGCATTAAGTCACCCATGACAAACATGGCTCCCTGCAAGAAATTGCTGACCCTCAAACTGCAGGTTTTCTGAAAGATTAATGCAACTATTGGATTAAAATAAAACATTGGCAGCTTGAAGATCCACTGATCAACTGGGTCTTTGTGCCTGCTAATAGGTTCTCCTGGGCTCAGTAAATATACCAGAGGGTTATTCCACATCATCATTGGTACACTAGTCAAAGAATTGCAACTGGGGGGGCACATTTAAAGTAACAAGCCCCACGAAGTGGTGGACACTAACCTGTCCATCATCAGCAATGGGAATTGTACTTCCACCAGTGTAGTGATAGCAAAGAGGCAATGTAATAAGCTTTTAAAATTCTAGAAGATTTTGATGGAATAAATATTGAAAGACTAGTTTGTCTAGTTGGGGTGTCAATGATGAGGGATTATCAATACCTATCAATACTCAAAAAGTGAAGTTAAGGGAACCTTTTTAATAGGGAGGTCTTTTTGTCACAGGAACTGTCTGAGGCAGAACCACTGCATGTTTTAAGGGAAAATTGAATTGTATATTTGAACCAGAAGATGATTCAGAGTTATAGAAAGAGAAGATAGCATTGGGATTAACTTTGAATTGCTTTATCAAAGGGTTGACTTCTGTTCTGTAAACATACATGGTAGAAGGTGAAGTTAGATAATGACAAGTTAAAATTTTTGCACACATTTGGAAAACACTTCAACATGGCATTGAGAGGGGAAGGTTGAATGGCAGGGGCGAACACAAAAGGGCTCAGAACAAAAAGCGCGCCTTTACATTCCAACCGAATCTCCTAAGAAAACTTAGAGAGTATGTCTGCGTGAAATAAACAATATTAAACAATGACAATATAGATTCTCGGTCATTCTATCTCTATCCAATTTAAACATTATGTAGTTCAGAATCTTTATATGCTGATTATATGAAAAGCATCCATCTAAGTACCCATCTCTATAGGACCCTAGTGTGATACTATATTCACTAAAGTCACAAGTTTCTTCGTAACATCCTCCCCATTTTGAAAAAGACAGGATGGTTAAGTACGAATCATTACAAACCAAAGCAGTACTTTACCAACAAATTTATTACATATTAAAAACCATGGGTGTGTCCATTTGACAACTTGTTGACTCCCTCACTGACTTACATAGCCAAAAATAATTTAAGGAATTTAAATCTATTGCCCTTTAAATATTTGAAGAAAAACTGCCTGCAATGTTTTAAAATGTGCTTGCTATTTCATTATGTTGACATAAATTTGTGGGCTTCATATAATAGGATGCAGGAAATCAGTTATCACAGTGGGGTGCCTTTGATAGCTCAAAGTACTTATAAAGACTTTGAAGTGAGACTATCAATACCAAATATGATTTTTTATAAGGGATTAAAGGAAGTTAAAAAAATGTAGTGAATGGGGCTTTATTAATCCAAGCGTTTTGTTTTGAAATAGTGAATTCATCAATAAACAATTAAGAGCTTCATTTAGTTTCAGCAAGGTGATGTGAGATTTGCCTACGGTGGATATTACGTGAATGTGCATGGAGGGTATAAGGTCAAAGGGTGGTGGATGGAGGTGCATGGGTTGGCACCAATATAGCATAAGGTCTATAAGAGTACACAGGAATGAGATAGGTCCATGAGTTAATACGGACGGTGTACGGGGCCACATAGGGGCAGAGGAGCATACATTGCCATAAAGGACATGAAGATGTTTTGGGGTGGGGGAGGGGTAGATGAACATAAGTGGACATGGAAAGTATCCGGGGCCATGGTGATGTGGGATGGCATCAACAGGGCATCGGAAGCATGAGTGGTGAGTGAGGAGTGAATGATGGAGGACAGTTTCTTTTTCCCCAGAACTTCAAAAGAAAGTGCTGGACCACTGATGCCAGCCTGCAGCTCAGCCTGTCTCTGCACCTGGGACTCTCTGAACTCTTTAAACCACTCCACACCAATCCAAAGTGAAATCCCAACTTCTTGAGTTCTCTCTCCAAGATAGCTTAGCAGAGTTGGGAATTATCTAAGCTCTGTGCTCCTGAATCAGGAGTGAAAATCCAGGCCTGTGTGTTCATTTACTGGTAAGAAGTCTCACAACACCAGGTTAAAGTCCAACAGGTTTATTTAGTAGCAAAAGCCATTAGCTTTTGGGGCTCTGCTCCTTTGTCAGGTAAGTGAGTGTTCTGTTCACAGACAGGACATATAAAGATACAAACTCAAGTTTTGATACATCAGGCAAAAGCAGTAAATGATCGTGTCCTACCTATGTACAGAAAATATGACTTTGATTCCCATAAAATCAGGATGATCCATTTTGAATTGTTTGGCAACATCCTGGTAAGCCAGAATGCACCAATCCTTGTCATGCAAAGTTCCATCAAGTTCATAGACCTGAAACAGATGCAAAGTGCCAGATAAACATTTGTTAATTTAACCATCCAATGATTTCCAAAGTGAATTTGCAATACAGGCTGTTTAGCTGATGGTGTCTTTCTCAGCGCTATTTCTCAGCTGAAATTGTCCCCTGAACTGGTCTTCCTCAATATTCTTCCTTTTTTAAATGCTGTTTATTCCCTTTTGAAAGTATGCAATAAAGGCTAATTGCCCAATCCAGGGTGCAAATGACATACTGGAAGTTGACAGTAGGCAGCTATAGTTCTTGTAAAGACACCTTGTTTTTGTGGGAGGCTGACTAGGCACAGTCAATAGCCCGATGGCATGCAGTGATTCAACAGATAGCTCATCATCATCTTCCCAAAGGCAATTAGGAATGGTTAACAAATACTACCTTTGTCAGTGAAGCTCACATTCCATAGGGACAAGGAGTAGGAGTTGGCCATTCAATCCTTCAAGCCTTTTGTGCCATTCAATAAGATCTAGTTGAGTCTCAATTCCACTTAGCCATCTGCCCCCCTATACCCTTTGATTCCTTTGTCTGTCAAAAATCTATCTCATGCTGCTTTGAATAAAATCAATAATCTAGCCTCCATGCTTTCTAGAGAAGAGAATTCCACAGACTAGCTAATGAGCGGCAAGTTGGCACACAGTGATTAATACTGCTGCCTCACTACACCATGGACCCCGGTTTGATTCTGGCCTTAGATCACTGTCTGTGTGGAGTTTGCATGTTCTCCCTGTATCTGCATGGGTTTCCTCCATGTGCTCTGGTTTTCTCCCATAATCCAAAGATGTGTGGCTTAAGTTGATTGCCCATGATAATCCCCTGACACTAAGGGGCAATTTAACAGGGTAAATATGTGGAATTATGGGGATAGGGCCTGAATGGGACTTTGTTAGTGCAGGCTTGATGGACCAAATGGCCTCCTTTTGCACTGTAGGGATTCTATGTTTCTATTCTATGAAACTATCCTTTGAAGGGGGAAAAAAAAATCATTTTAAATAGCAGAACTCTTACTCTTAAACTGTGTCCTCCTGATATGTACCTGATCAAATCCCCTAAAGATCTTGTATATTTCAATAAAATCACTTCTCATCCTTTTAAATTTCAATGGGTATAGATATAATTGTACAACCTTTCTTCATAAGGTAAGCCCCTCATCTCAGGAATGAGTCCAGTAAACTTCCTCTGAACTGCTTCTCACGCAATTATATTTTGTTTCAAATCACACCAAAACTGTACATCTCCCAGATGTGGCCTCATCAAGGCCCTGTACAGCTGCAGTAAAAAGTTGCTGATAAAAATCATTAAGTTATCTTTTGCAAGCAACATTAGCTGCTCCGAGCCATACAGGAAACCGCCAGTTTCTATATTCTGATACCAATCACCTAACCTCCTCTCACCACCAGGCTGTAGTTACTGACCACACCCACAAACTCTCCTTAACCTACCTAACATCACTGATCTGTTATCATCATTTTATTTTGGGGTTCACTATCTTCTTACTCCAGCAGGGATCTTGCTGGAGGATGATTTTTGTTGAAAACACATTTAATCACGTTTACTATTTACAAAGGTCAAGCAAGACCAAGAGAAACAAATAAAAAATAATCTGGAGGAATTCCCTGAATGAACTACTTCCTGGAAGAGTTTCTGAAGTTTCAGTGAAAGCAGTGTCAAATTTAGAGAAAGACAAAAAAATTGCTTCAAATAGAAAGAACCAAGGTGCTACATGGTGGTACAGTGGTTAGTGCTGTTGCCTCACATCGCCAAGTACCCTGTTTTGAATGCCAGCTTAGGTCTGTATGGAATTTGCACTTTCCCCTCGTGTCTGCATGGGTCTCCTCCGAGTGCTCCTGTTTAATCCCACAGTACAAAGATGTGTGGGTTAGGTTGATTGGCTATGCTAAATTGCCCCTTAGTGTCCAGAGGGACTAACAGGACAAATGTATGGGATTATGGGCATAGGGCCTGTAGAGACTGTGGTCATTGTGGACTTGATAGGCTGAATGGCTTCCTTCTGCACTGTAGGTTTCTATGATTCTAAACATGGCAGGAACAGGACACTCATATACATGTTCTCTCTCTGAATTGCTCAAGGATAAATGACAAAAATGTTCTCCAGACTGAGAAACAACGTAAATGTAGGGAGTACTAACAGTTAAAAGCAAAAGACTATGTGCATGCGCCAAGCATTCAGCTCATATTATTCTATCACATCCACAATACAGTTTGAATCTACATAAAGGCATATTTCATTTTATGTTAACTACCAGAAGCTACTCCTTCCTTTCATTCACATAATTTTGCCACGTTTTCTCTATAGCTCATGAAACTGTTGGCATGCTCTCACAACTGGTCAAATATAGCCTATCCATTGGTATTCCAATTCCGATTCTCTTCCTGCACCTAAGGCGGAGTTTTGTCTGCTTTGATAACCCATAATTAGTTCCCAGAATAAGTCATTAGTCTGTCGCCATGGGATTTATAGCTTGAAGGGTGCCACTCCACATTAGACATGGTTGACATGAGGGTAGATTCTTTCCCACTCTTACCACCATCCACTGGCGTGTTGGAAGGATTAGCAAGTTGACATACTCAAGCTATTTGACCGAGTTATAAATGTGCCTTCCTTTGCTATCAAGTCCTGGAGTGGGACATTTACCCAGAGCCCCTGGTTCAGAGGCGGGGTGCCATCCACTGCTCTACAAGGTTCATTAACTTGGCCCTCAGGATACCCACCAATGCTCAAAGCTTCTCTTGGTTCTCTGTCAAAAGTTATCATTTGAAGCCTCTAATAAACTTCTTTTAACATGTTTAAAGCACAAGCAATTGCAATTTTCCCCAACTACTTTCAAGCTTATAATTACAAATATACCACTTTCAATGTTGTTACCATATAGGTCATCTCATCACTGTTGACTTACTTTACAGAAGCAGTGGTGCTTTACTTACGGAAGCTAAAGATTAATTCTCTGAAATCAGGTTCCTAGAAGGAATACTTTTCTGCTGAAGTGCAGATCCTTGAATGGACCTTGTATTGAGCTGATATTTCTCTACATCCTAGTTATGATTATAGCACTACATTCTGCACTCTCTCCTTTTCTTCTCTATGATAGTATGCTTTGTCTGTATAGCATGCAAGAAACAATCCTTTTCACTGTATATTAATACATGTGACAATAATAAATCAAATCAAAGATCAGGAATTCAAGTGCATTTGCCCATGATTTTGTATTTAATTAGTGGACAGAAAATCATGCCAGTATTATGACTAAATTCCCCATGTGTGCTGCAAACAACTTGAAATCATTGTCTAGGAGACAATTTCATGACATTGTCTCTCATTAAGATCCATCTATTTAAGACAAAGTGAGACTATATTAATTTAATTATCTGATCTTTTATTTCAACAATCATTGAAATATTTCATGACATTAATGAAACAGTGTTTCCCAGTGACTTTCTTTTCAGATTAATGACATAACCAATATGATAATTGTGAAGTGATTTTCCAAGTGGTTTAGGAAGTTATTCTGATCAATGATGTAATCTTTTTGATCATTCTAGACCCTGATGGCTTGACATTGAGAGATATTTACAAAGACAACAGTAAATACCCTAATCTTGCCTTTTATTTGCTCCCTTAATAGGCAATTACTAATTCCAATGTGGAACTAAGCCATATAACCCAGAAGGTCACAGGTTCAATTATTTGTATCGGCTGAGTTAACCGGGGCACCTGTTTTGGTGAGAGGAAAACTCACTCAGTGTGATACTTTCCATCTGCTCTTGGCACTTACCCCCAACATTCCTCCTATAAATAACAGTCTGATAACATTCATCTTCTGGGCTCACACAAGATACAAGATGGATTGACTTGTGCTATAGTGTAATTCCCCAGCAAGATCTTTATAAAATAATGGAGAGAAAGAGTAAACCTTTACCTCATAAACAAATGAAAAAGTATTAGTGTGTTTTTTAAAATTATTTTGATATATATAAACAGTCCAGATTGTTACTCTAAACTGGCTGTGATCTCACTGACATAGTCAGCCCATGTCAAAATTTGAACAGAAGTTCCTCTTTCATATTGGAATAAAGAACTGGTATATGGCTAGAGAGCTTTGTCTGGCACATACTAGTAAAGAAAACATGAAATTTGGCAAGGCAGAAATCTGCATTTGGTTGCAGCCCAACAATAAAAGGACAGTCGCAGACAAATGTTCACCACGTCATTGCAGAGAGGGAAGTGGGTATATCGGCTCTTTTTGATACTGAAGAATTGACATCCTAGTGCAGATAGGATAGAATCATAGAATATCTCCAGTGGAGAAAGAGGCCATTCAGTCCATCAAGCCTGCATTGACAACAATCCTACCTACAATCGAAACATATAAGATGATTAGAGGTTTAGATAGGGTGGACAGTGATGGCCTTTTTCCTAGGATGGAGAAAGCTAGCACGAGGGGACACAGCTTTAAATTAAGGGGTGATAGTTATAGGACGGATATCAGAGGTAGGTTCTTTACCCAGAGGGTGGTTAGGGAGTGGAATGCCCTGCCTGCGGCAGTTGTAGATGCGCCAAGTTTGGTGGCGTTTAAAGAGGTTAGTTGATAAGTTTATGGAAGAGAAGGGAATGGTTTAGTTTGGAGGGTCATTGCTTTTTTCATAATTGGTCGGCGCAACATCAAAGGCCGAAGGGCCTGTTCTGCGCTGTAATGTTCTATGTTCTAGGCTCTATCCCCGTAATTAAACATTTTTCTTCAGCTGATCTCCCTGACACTTGGGAGCAATTTACCATGACCAATGAACCTAAGCCTCACATCTCTGAAGAGTGGGAGGAAGTCAGAGTACCTGGAGGAAACCCACACATACATGGGGAGAATGTGCAAACTCCATACAGTCAGGGACCTGAGACTGGAATTGAACCCAGGTCCCAGGCAGCAGTGCTAACCACTGTGCATCACAAGTAGTCATCCTCCTTTGACATGCCTCTTGACATGAAATGGTATCCCATTTGGAAGTGAAAAATCTAGCCGCCGGTAAAGCCTGAAGCACAAGTTGATAACAACCAGATCACTTGCATTTGGCACAAATTATGCACCAGGTAAAGAATAAAGAAAGTTCCACACTCGAGCTACCATGAGTTTATAAGTCCATTAAATTCGATCTAAATTCAGGATTTCTGCAACCTCTGGGAAATAAATTCATTGTATTATATTCAATCTTGCTCACTGACATTTCAGGTTTTTCTAATAATTTTCCCACTGAAAAGGTTAATGCATTAAATGCAAGTTGTTTCCTCCACAGCCTAAACAATAAAGCTATTCATTTGCTTGTTTAAAGTGGCTGAAGAACATCTCACACCCCATTGTGTTGCAAAATCCTTTGATCTCTGTAAAGTGAGACAAACAGAAAAGCAAAATACTGCTCGCTATCTGTAGCGCAGAACAGAAAATACTTAGAAAGCCCGGCTGCTGTGAAGGACAGGAGGAGGAGTCATTTACAGAAGAGAATAACAATAGCTCATCAAGCTCCAGAAATCAAAAATGTTAGTTTAAAAAAAATCCAATTTGAGCTCGCTGCACTAATTTAATTCAATTAGAACTGCTTCTCTATTAGTTCACTGACTGGGAAATAAAACAGGATAGTTATTTGTTTCAAGTCAAATAGCTTACTCAGTTCATCTTCAGAAGGATTTAAGTGGTATTATTGTTACAAGCCCTTGGTCACATCATAAGTAATACATAGTGTGAGATGATTCTCATAAAAGAACTAAAGGCCACTTGGGAACGCAAGAAATTGTGTCAGGTAAACCTAAATTTATGATGCATTTATAAAACTTTGTCATTGCCCCAAAGCTGGACAATAAACTGTTTTGCCAGTGGATATGGAATGACAAACAGATGTTCAAGCTGCCAACAAAAGATTCTTCTTTGGTTCAATGATTTATTATTGTCACATGTTTTAACAGTGAAAAGTATTGTTTCTTGTGTGCTATATAAAGCATACCATTCATAGAGAAACAAAGAGAATGCAGAATGTAGTGTTACAGTAATAACAAGGGTATAGAGAAAGATCAACTTAATGCAAGGCAAGTCCATTCAAAAGTCATAGCAGCAAGGAAGTTGTTGTTCTTGAGTTGGTCTTTTGGTATGTGACCTCAGACTTTAGTATCTTTTTCCCGACAGAAAGGGAAGGAGCAGAGAACGTCCAGGGTGTGTGGGCTTCTTAATTATGCTGGCTGCTTTGCCGAGGCAGCAGGAAGTGTAGACAGAGTCAATGGATGCAAGGCTTGCGTGATAGATTGGGCTACATTCACAACCTTTTGTAGTTTCTTGTGACTTTGGGCAGAGCAGGAGCCATATTAAGCTGTGATACAACCAGAAAGAATGTTTTCTATAAAAGTTTAAAAAGTTTCTTTAAAAGTTGGAGAGAGTAGTAGCTGGCATGCCAAATTTCCTTAGTCTTCTGAGAAAGTAAAGGCTTTGGTGGGCTTTTTTCAGAATAGTGTTGGCATGGGGCGGGGTGGTACCAGGATAGGTTGTTGGTGATCTGGACACCTAAAACCTTGAAGCTCTAGGCCCTTTCTACTTCATCCCCAATGATGTAGGCAGGGGCACATTCTCCTTTACATTTCATGAAGTCAATGACAATATCCTTCTCTTTGTTGACACCAAGGGAGAGATTATTGTTGCTGCACCAGTTCATCAGATTCTCTATTTCATTTCTGTATTCTGTTTCGTCATTGTCTGAGATCTGACCCATAGTTGAGTTCTCCCTGGGTGGAGCAGCCAAGGAAGTGGAAGATAGCTCTAATGAAGGGTTGTCTAGACTCGTAACGTTGGCTCCATTCTCTCCACATAGATGCTGCCAGACCTGCTTTGCAGCATTTTTTGTTTCTGTTGGAGGATAATTAAGATCTTTTCACAACCATCTCCTCACATTTATTTTTCTAGCAATGTCAGTGCCACGTGCTGGGTGCTTCCTGGAAAAAGATGATGATCTAGTCCTGGGTTCTCAGTGGAATGCCCTTCCATAAGTACAAGAAGACCCCTGCACTAATCTTGAATTCAGATCTCTTCAATGAATGACAAACTTTGAAGCATTTTTTTTTATTTTATCCACTTCTGAAAGCTTGAGTAAATTTCAAAATGTGATCAAGTGGTATTTCAGAAGGAAGCAAAGCCCACAATTTTGATATGAAATTGTATTTACATATACAAAAAACAAAGTCCCAAAGATTCTCTTTCTTTTCTTGACCATCTACATAGTTAATGTTTTATTTTGTGACAGAAAAAGGTTAAAAGCACTAAAGATGACTGCCTAGGATACCCTCACATTATGGCTTGAAATGATTGATCTGTGCCAACACCATCTTTCTTCAAGTGGCAGGACGCATGTAAAAATTATCAGCATTTTCAGACTATATGTTTTGTGTTAAATGTAGCATCTGTTTTTATCAATTGTGTAAAGATTGATATAATAATTGTATCAAATGATCCACAAATTTAAATGCTGGATTGAATTTATGACAGGTCTTTCATTCTATTTCTTTTCTGCTCAATTTTCTTTCCAGTTCTCTTTCAAGAAGATGTTGATTTCTGGCTTGGCTAATCAGTGAAATTTGGTCTGTTCTTTCAACAGCACGAGAACATTTTTATAACAAAATACAGTTCTCTCTCATCATTACCATCAGAGGACTGCTCTAGCTGAATTCCCCTCTTAAAGCCAATTGTAATCCGCCTAATGTCACCCGATCAAGATTACCTATCTTGTTAATGGATCTGAAATTAAGGATGGGATGTTTGCAGTCTATAAAGCTCATTCACCCATTAGAGATACAGGGATAATGCAGGGCAGTGGAGTTGAAGGGGAACAGCAATGATTTGGCTGAATGGAAGAAGAGGGTTGAAGGGCCAAATGAGCTATTCCAGCTCATTATCTTAAGTGAACCGTAAGCTCCCTAGAAAGTTATGGATTTTCTGTTTAATAACTCTTTCAACTCACTTCAAATTCAAATGTCAAAACTGAAGAAAATTATAATTGAGACCTTGAGAGATAAGCCATAGAAATGTGGGAACGCAAATAGCAATACAAGGGTTTTCTGGAGTTACTCTCTGGAGCATAAGATCTGTCAGAGAATGTCCTTCTGCCTGTCATTTACCTGAGCCAAGATTAATGTGATAATGCACAGATTATAAAGGCTCACAGTTCAAATCCATTGAATAATATAACAAGCTGTGCATCATTTCCTCTAATGTGTGTGGAGGACGCCAAGCATTTGCTAATTTACCTGTCCCGGTTCTATAGAGTCGTATTTTAGTGATGTTTCAATATCTGCTGCTTTGTTCTAACATATTTGAAACTCTCTGGAATCTTCCTGAGTTTGCTGACCCAGCATGTTGTTGTTGAGTTGAATTTCACACACCTGGCAACCATATCCGAGATGCAGATGGGTAGAATTTTCAGTGCCTGAGCACTGAGTCAGGGAGTTATCAACTACAGCTCAAGACATGAGATAACAGGATGGAGATTGGCAGTGGATGTCCCACATCAAAATGGCAAGACTCTACAAGAATAGTGGCCAAATTGGTTCAGACCAGGGAAGGAAGGAGGCGAGGGACCTGGGGTGTGAAATAATAGAAATGGATGAAAGTTTACAATACGTACATTGAGAAGTAGTTCAAGAAGAGGAGCTGCCTTACTCTAGTGACTCTTGGCTTTCGTTCCTCCCACCTGTTCACTGGTTCCTTTCTTTGACCTCGCTTTTTTTTCCTCTAACAATGACAGAAAGCTAGGACAAGAAAATAAACTGCATTGTGAAGAGCCCATTGCCATGGTAACATGCTGGCTTAGTTAGGTATAGTTATACCCCACCTGTCAAGAGGGTCACCAGCCATTACTTCCCAGATGTGTCATCGAGAACAACAGCATTCTGTGAAAGGGAATGATTGATTACATGGGGATGCAGCACTTAGTCACCTCCACCATTAGATAGAGGAAAGAAAAGTGCACTCTGAAGTTTCTGATTCAATCTAAAACAATGTAACAAAAAGCATTTCCTCATAATGAACCATTTTGTACATACCGGTAGTAGCAATGCTCGGATCTCTATGTATTGTACATTATCATGATGAAATTCCTTCAAAGCCTCATAAAAGTAGGTTTTAAATACTGGGGCATAGGAAATGAGACTGCTAGAGGCAGCAAATACGTCAATAAATTTTTTCCAAATTATGTCTTGTGATGGGTAGGCTTCTTCTGGGTTTTCTGTCACCAATGTAAGATTTCTAAATAGACTGTAAAGGGAGAAAAAAAAAGACAAATGTGAATTTTATTTTAATAAAATGCAACTATTCAGATTGTGCATACTCTACACAAAATACATGCTAAAAATGACTTTTCAGAAGCTGGACTTCACAATACATTACAATTTTTACAACATAGTAGGCAAAGGTTTTCTTAGTTTATAATGAAATTTGAAAGTACATTCACAGACCCAAGAACTGCAACACACACTTTTAAATATTTTATATACATGGGTTTTGCTATCTAATCATTTTATCAGCCTCCACCGTCATTCCACTAGGTATATATTTATTACAATATTTTATCAATACATTTTTCACTAATTTTCTGTTCTTTCCTTTCTCCATAAGACGTGGATTCCTGTTGCTATATAGTTTCAGGCCCTTTTTATCTTTTGACATCTCATCCAAGTAGCAATCTTTCATATGACTGTGGGTCAGCTATTCAATAGTGAAAGACAAAGGAAGAGGTTGGCTTGCATTTATTCTTTCATGATTTCAGGACATTGCAATGCACTTTACAACGAAGTATCCTTGATTGTAGTCGCTGGAGTAATGTAGGAAATATGATATCTAATCTGGGTAGATCGCAGTCCCACACACAAAAAAAAATCAATCAAATAATCTATCTTTAAAGATGAGAAGCCCCGATTCTGCTTTGAATGATGTCATGAAACCCTACCAATATATCTGACGGGACTTGATTTGATGTCCTTACTTGAAAGGTCCAACTTGCAGCACTCCATTGGCACTGCACAAAGTGTCACTCTAAATTATGTGGTCATGTCTCTGGTGTGACACTTGAATCCACAACTTTTTGACTCAGAAGGGAGGAAAAGTACCCGAATCACACTTGAGCAATACTTTCGGCAGGAAGAATCATTGGAGGGAAACCCAGATTATCGAGGCCATTTGTGATATTCTTACCAGTCCAGATTTGATCAGGTAGCTCAGTACAGACTAAGAATTGAACTGATGATAAACTTGCTAAGTTTAACCTTCTTATTCTGGGTTTTAGGAATTGCAAATGGTAATTTGTTCTAAAATCAGACAAAAACAGGATCTAAATAAATTACTGTGCTACTGTAGTTCTTCATGAAGATAATTTTTGACGTACCAATCAAATAGAGAGCTTAAAAAAAAATCCTAGCTTGTTCCATCATTCCTAATAGGTACGACCTCTCTGATTTGATATTATTCTTCTGCACATTATCCAGCACTTCGATATCCTTTTCGTAAGACTCGAAGTAACCAAGGTACCATAGAATTTTAGTATAACTTGTCTGCTTTTCCATTCTAGCTCTCTAGAAACGAATCTCAGTTGTTAATGATAAACAAATTACTGCGGATGCTGGAAACTGAAACCAAAAGAGAAAATGTTGGAAAATCTCAGCAGGTCTGGCAGCATCTGTAAGGAAAAAGATCTGATGTTGAGACCAGGTAACCCTTTGTCCATCACTTAAGGACACTCTGAGCACCCTCTCAGCCTTCTGTATACTCATTTACATTCTCTTTGTCCAATTCCGCCCCTCCACACCCAATGGACTAAATCTCCACTGATTCCCTTTGTTCTGACAAAGGATAATCTGGCGTCAAAACATTGGCTCTATTCTCTCTCCATAGATGCTGTCAGAACTGCTGAGATTTTCCAGCCATTCTCTCTGTTGTTAGTTTTCTTTTTTATAGCTAATTAACCTGCATCACTTGTTTTGGGTGAGTTATACATCTTTAATTCTTGATCCCACTCGGATCCTCATTTTCCAAGGAGGATATAGTCTCCTGGAAGAAGATTCCAGCCAAACCTACCACACTTTACATATCCCACTCCAATGCTACAAATTCAACGTCATCTTGTAATTTTGCTGCAGTCATCTTTTACATTAATTACTCCGTTCCCAATTTGATGCTGTTCGCAAATTTTAAGATTGTACTTTTGATTCCCAAGGCCAAATAGTTTAGACATGAGCAATGGCTCTCACATTGATCCCTATGGAACAGCATTTCCCACTGTTTGACAGTTAGGGCAACTACTCTCTGCTTTCTAAGCAGTAGCTAACCTGTAACAAATGTCAGGAACCAAGTAGTAGAACGGTTCTAACCTGAGCCATGAATCTTTTGAAAAGCCAAATATGTTGGGATGAATCTTCTGTAGAGATTGATGGCACTGCCGTTCTTCCTTTTTTTCAGAAGATGCTAATTCCCATTGCTGTATGGTTTCCAGGCCCTTTTTACTTCTGGACACTTCACCCAAGCCGCAATTTTTCATGCCACTGTGGACTTGCTATTCAGTAACTTTAAATGTTTTAGCCACTTTGACAAGCTATATAAGCCAAATGTGTTAAATAGGTAACATGGTGAGGGGCTGAGGTGGGTCGAAGGGTTAAAGAAGTTAATAGTTACTACACAGGATTTAAAAATGGTTTGAATCCTTCTGTATAACTATTCTGCTAAATAAGTTGGAACCAAACAAAGGCTCTAGCTTTAGATCAGAGTTTTGCAGGATTCCAGAAATAGAGGAATTACCTACTGGAAATTAAAGCTTTCCTGGGCAATTCCCATGTAATCAATTGGAGGGGGAGCTTTCGAGGAATCCCCCAGTGCATCTTTTGGGATTCCTATGGGATACAAACATCCTGAGAGTAGAGGATCTGGACCATTATGTTGGGTGTATCATCCTTACATATCCTTTCTAACTTCTTTACATAATTCAATGTTAGTCAAGATTAAGCCTCTCTAAATCCCCTGCCCTTTACTTAAATCTACGTCCCCTGGTTATTGACCCCCCCTACTAAAAGGAAAACATTTTCTTTTACGTTGCTCATAATCTTGTACACCTCAATTAGTTCCTCCCTCAGCTTTCTCTGTTCTAAGGGTGAAAAAACAGCTTAACCAGCTTCTCTACACAGCTGAAACACCCCAGCCCTGGCAACATCTTGACGAATCGCCTCTGCACCCTTTCTAGGGCAATCGCATCCTTTCTATAATGCAGCACCCCCAACTATACACAGAACTTTAGCTGTGGCTTAACAAGTATTTTATACAGTTTCATCACAACTTCCCTGTTCTTATATTCTATGCCTTGGCTAATAAAGGCAAGTATCCCTTCTGTCTTAACTACCAGTCCTGCTGCCTTTAGGGATCTTTGGATATGTATCCTAAGGTCCCTTTGGTCTCCTACTTCCCAGTGTCCTATCATTTACTGGGTATTCCCTTGAATGTTAGTCCTCCCAAAATGCATCACCTCACACTTTCAGGGTTAAAAAATGATACATTTATCTTCTGGACTTTTATAAATGAGAACTTTAAATACTTCCCATTACTATTTGTCAGTAAAATTTTCTTGTTTATTTTGCCCGATTTCATTCTAATACTTCTAAAATTAGCTTTTCCCCCCAGTTTAGTTTCTACTGTATTTACACCCTTCACCATTTTTATAATAAACTTTATTTCGCTGTGATCATCATTGCCTGGAGGTTCCCCTAAACTTTTCTGTTTGGGTTCATTTTCCATTACTAAATCCAGCAGTTGTGCCCTTCTAATTTTTTAAAAAAATATACATTTATCAAAATGTACAAAAGAGTTTTTAAAATTATTTCCCACAATGTGGTATGGCTGGCCAGGCCAGTATTTATTGCCCATCCCTTACTGGCCTCGAGAAAATGGCAGTGAGCCATTTGAATCTTGAACTGCTTATGTCCACTTAGAGTTGGTACATTTATAGTGTTGTAGGTGCAGGAAATTCCAGCATTTGAACTAGAAAGTTCCAGCTAGAAAGAAGGAATGGTGATATAATTCCAGGTCAAGATGGTATGTGGCTTGGAAGGAGTTGTAGGTTGGTGGACTCACTGGAATCTGCTACTAGTATCCTTCTAGGCAGTAGAGCTCACAGGTTTAGGTGGTGTTGAAGGTCACAGATTTGGAAGGTGCAGTCAAAGGAGTCTTGCTGTGTTTCTGCATGATGTGGAGATGCTGGTGTTGGGACTCAGGTGAGAAAGAAGTCTCACAACAACATCAGGTTAAGGTCCAACAGGTTTATTTAGTAGCAAAAATCACTAGCTTTCGGAGTGCTGGCCCTTCATCAGGTGAGTGAAAGGTCTGTTCACAAACGGGGCATATATAGACACATACTCAATTTACAAAATAATGGCTGGAATGCGAATCTTTACAATCTTAAAGGTACAGACAAGGTGAATGGAGAGAGGAGCTCTTTAAGGTAGTGTCTTTGGCTCAACCATCTTCATCTGTGTCATCGAAAGACCTTCTCTCCAACACAAGATTGTGAGCGAGGATGTTTGCTAATGATCTCTGAGCCAAAATCCTGGGACTCCCTCCTGACCAACACTGTGAAGGGAATTATACCATAAAGACTGCAGCAGTTAAAGAAGACAGCTCACTACCACTGAGGGCAATTCAGAACAGGAAATAAATGCTGTCTAGCCTGTGATGCCCACATTCCAAGAATAAGGAGTATCCTAGGTTTTCTGACCTGTTAGACAGTTATGCACTGCTCTGACTGGTTGAAATCCTCAGGTGAAAATTTCCAATACCTTTGACTTAATTCCATTGATTTGTATCGACTCTTGAAATTATGTTCAAAGCAATGGTGGCACTTTTCTTCATCTTTCCGAGGATTGTCGCCTTGCTGTGGTGGTGAAGTTTGCACGTTCCAATGAACCAGGCAGCATTCAGAATTCACACTCCTGGGAGGGCCTCCCATGGTGTTTAAGATCAGATTGGATGGGGGAGGAGGAAGGGAACCTGGTAATTCCAGACAAAAAAACATCCAAGAAGTCCTCAATGATACAGAGGGCAGATGAAGGCAATGACCCTAAGGGCTGCAAGGCAGAATGCAGCTGTAACTGGAAAGTGGCCCCAAATGTTGTGGTTCACCATGCTGCTGAATCCAGTCACCAAGAGCTGAATCCAGTCACCAAGACAGTGTGAAACGCAGCTGCACACTGGAGTCCCCATGCTAAATAATGTCACAAGCTGGCTTTCATCAGGCAAAAAGGGCTCCTCAATCATCTGAAGTCACATCATGCCTGACAGATATCATCCTCGATTTAGATAGTGTGTCGAAGACTTTTCTTCTGCAGTGGAATTTATTTAACTTGTGCCCTCTTGGCTAATTATGGCTATAGATAGGCTCAAAGTCTGAGGTCACACACCAGTCAGCTCAAGAACAGCTTCTTCCCTGCTGCCTTCAGACTTTTGAATGGACCTGCCTTATATTAAGGTGATCTTTCTCTACTGTGACTGTAATACTACATTCTACAACCTCTCCTTTCCTTCTCCTATGAACGGTATGTTTTGTCTGTAAAGCACGTGACAATAAATCAAAAAATCAACCATATTGCATTATAATTTAAAATATTACAATAATAATATACAAATTAAGACATAATAATGTTTACAACTGCTTAGGAGGAAAAAAAACCATTAAACTAGATTTACAATCATTGTCGTGCTTTAATTTAAATACAAATATTACAGTAACATTTATCAAATTTCTTCTTCCGGCGACCCACTTGTACCAAACGACCATCCCACACCATGTTCACTTACTAATTAATGTGACAGATCAGTCTGATTGGTCCTCAATTTCATTCCAGTCATGCTCGCTGCTCCATCATGATGGTGCAATAGTTTAGCAGCCTCACAGTGGTAGGGACCCTGATTTGATTCCCGGCGTGGGTCACTGTCACCAGAGTGTGGCGGCTAGGGGATTTTCACAGTAAGGTCATTGCAGTGTTAAAGTAAACCTACTTATGACACTAATAAACAAACTTAAAAACTATTGTTTCTGATTCCTTTGCAATTAACCCAGTCAAGTCCGCACTTTACAACCACTTCAACACTTACAACCAGCAATTCAACACTTCAAGGATCCGTGCGCCAGTCATGCTGGTCAGTAATGTCAAGCAGCACAACAAATCCACTGTCATAAACTAACAAGCTTGCACAATTTGTAACGTCAGTACTTTCATCCAGTTGTACTGAAAAATCCCCCACTAACTTTAACTGAGAAACAAACCATACTTCTAAATTCTCAGCACTATCACAAATTCAATGAGACACTGTTGCAGCCAAGTGGCTAATGGGCTCAGCAACTAGACATGACACTAAACTAAACACAGACAAATAGCTGATGGAATGTGTACAGGCCAAGGTTACCACAGGTCAAAAGCCAACAGGGACCAGCCCAGAACTGTCTTGCATATTGAAGAGAAAGTGCTTGAACTTAACAATGGGAGAGTCGGTATGACCCAAAACCCATCAAGGAGGTACTCAGCCAGGACAATAGAAAAAGGCACTATGTCTTTGTATTCCCCCAATTTCAGCCAGACTCCCTGGCACCTCTGATTAGCCACATCTTGAATGGGGATGTGTGCACTCAGGACACCCAAGAAATGGACATTTTGGATGACCTGGCCTAACCTCATTGGATGCTGCGACCCTCATCCTGTGACCCCATTGGCTGAAAGCCAGAGAAGATTCCAGAAGAGTTCAACCAAAGGGAATAAAAACAGACATCTGGAGATGATTCCCAGCAAAAACTCGACCAGCCTGCTGTGACAATGGAGGAGGATGTGCGAGATTCATCTTCATACCGAGAAGACCGAGTTCATCAAATCGACACAAGCTCAGTAAATTGAACCCAACAGCCCCGTCAAGTTCACCACAGCAGGTAGTATTTGTATTTTTCGGGCAGTCAGCCTAGTTTGAAGAAAAGTTAACTTAACGATAAATTCTTTAATTCGCAAGAGTTTTAATAAAACTAAGTTTCAACTGGAGTCGTTCATTTCTCTCAAAGTATCTGAATAAATCTGATTTTGAGTAATAAATTGGCTGATGTGTCTGTATATAATCTTTCACTATGTGAGACGCATTTTAGTTTTTTAGCTGACTTCTCATCGAAGGCCATGCGAACTATGTCCAATGCTGCAGGGAAAATTAATTCCTTTGCAATGGCATGGGACATTTTCTCCATGCAAGAGGCAAATTGTGCTTCGTCACTCAGTGTTAAATGTCTGCTGATGTACCTGAGCTGGTGATTTTAGTGAACATACTGCTCTTTCCTGTTATTGACTCGGCAGAGCAGCTAGCTCTCTCTCCAGCAGATTCAGATGCAGGATCCTGTCCAGTAGATTTATCTGCTATTGACATTTCTGGCCCTCATTGTCACAGAACAAAAAGATGCATATCTACAATAGGCTTACTTGAAAGGAAATGAAAATTACATACGTGTAAACATACAGGACTTTTGCCACTAAGTGCACATACAGGGCATGCTGGCCTATTTATTCTTGCTTCATGTGGTTATACGCTGTACTGCAGCAAGAATTTACCCAGAGGGAAAATGGGAGAAAAAAGTCAGACAATTTTTGGAGGTCCATTTTCAACATCCCAGAACCCACCCATGGGCCGTGATTCCCGGTAGAAAAACACTGCACTGCAGTACAACTTAAAACATAGAGAGTAGGTTATTCTGCCCTTTGACCATTGCTGGTTATCAAATTCATTATCCTGATCCCCCCTTCCCTAAACTCCACCCCCCCCTCTCCAACATCCCCCATCCATTTAACCCCTTGAGTTATATCTATAGAATATAGAGGTTTCACTATGGGCTTTCTTTATTATTTTCTAACCATTCTCTCTCCACTGGCTGGAACATCTCAGGAATTTCTAGGATAGACTTTCCTGCCACTCTGATGATTTGAAATGGTCATACTGAATTTCTCAATCTCCCTCTGCCCATCACTGCAGCTCCAGTTGACATCGGCTATTGAAGCAGACACCAGGAGCTGATACTGAACCTGGTCTTAAAATCTGATTAGTACACCACATCATACATTTACCCACTGAGCTGCAAGGAACTATAGTCTATGAAAAGATTCCACATCACAGAGCTTTCTATTCTGCCTTCAGCAATGAAAATGAACTACTCTTTACCAATAGTAAAAAAATAAATTCTGTACATTAACACTTTAACAACGGATACGACCTTACCTGCCATTCATGTCATGCTCCTGCTGCAGCAAGGTCAGAGAACTTGGCAGCCAGCCAAATCTCCATTCACTGCAACGGGATGGGAAAATCCCACCAGCATGAATGGTGATAAGATTCTGAATGGTATATATCCATCAGCTAATACAAAACATAATGTAATTATTGATCACAAGTTATTGGAGATACAACTAAAGGCAGCTTCATTTCTACTAGGATTGTATGCAATGTTTCAGGTCCCCAAAATATACAAGATAATCTTTTACCTAATTTAGTATTGATAGCCCTATTGAACCAGATTGCATAAAGCTAATTGGTAAGACAAAGCCTGACATTACGTTTTTAAAAAAAGACGATGGCTCTATTAATTACAGGAAAACTTCAACCAATTCAAATATTTAAACCTTCAACACCAGCTTACATTCAACTTGTATTATCAGGGCTGATAGCCTAATGCCAGAAAATGGAGGTGCCATCTTTCAGTTATGATATTAAAACCAAGGGCCAATCTGCCTGTTCAGGGAAGTGTAAAAGATCCCATGATATGACTCAAGGTGCAGAGAGTTACCTTGGGGCCCAGGCCAATATCCAAAGCCATAGCAATCAACTACACCAAAAATACAGATTTACCTTCATTTCAATCCTTCATTTCAACTGCTATTAGCATGACATGATTGTTGATATAACAATAATGATTATTTCAAAAGAAATTAGTTGAAACATTATGAACACTGCAATGTTGTACACAAATCTTTGTTCATTTAAATGATGACCTTTAATATTGTAGAATAGTACTTCACAGGAATAAACGTGCATATAATTAAACCATTATGTTAGTTAAAAGGTACATTCCAACACAATTCAGCTCCTTCTGGAGAACTGGGTGAAAACAGACAACTCAAATTAAATGGTTCAATCTAAAACTGAATAATGTGTACCTGTTATCAAATTCCGTGACATTTCGAATTTGCTTCCTATATTGCTCGAGCAAAATCCATTCAGAGCAATTTGCCAGCCTTTTCTGGTGCCTCCTCGAGAAATAGTGAAACCTGATGCTTCCCATAGGTGTGAAGCAAATGTAACAATTAGGCAGGTAAGTGGCGTTCTTCACAAGCCAATCCACACTCAATAAGGCATAATCATGGAGATGTAAGCCAGCACCTGAAGAAACATAAACCCAGCAACATTTTAATAAACAGTTCACAGTCTAATGCCAACCATTAAAATAGAAACAAACCACAGGTTGATATCAAACAAGGGCAGCATGGTGGTACAGTGGTTAGACCGGTTGCTTCATATTCGATTCCTGGCTTGGGTCACTGTTTATGCAAAATCTGCACGTTCTCCCTGTGTCTGCATGGGTTCCCTCCGAGTGGTCTGGTTTCCTCCCACAGGCTAAAACATATGCTGGTTAGGTGTGTTGGCCGTAGTAAATTCTCCCTCAAGTTTACCCAAACTGGCACTGAAATGTAACAACTAGGGGATTTTCACAGTAACTTCATTGCAGTGTTAATGTAAGCCTACTTATGACAAATAAATAAACTTTAAACATGATGGCTGGATGCAGGTTGTTACTTCACAATTCAGATTGGAGAGATTGAGAAATTTCCAAACTAGCTGGGTTGAGGTTTGATTCAACAGAACCCCGAGGGAGCCAGCCTCATTATGATCATTATTTTTACCTGGGTAACCTCAGAATAGTATGAAAGGTACGTGGAAGAAATCACAAACTGAATAACGTAATTTTCTTGGTCAAAAGAAGTGATGTTGTTCTCCGTTTTTTTTTTGATGAAGAATCCAAAAAGTGATAACTAGCCTTCAGGTCTTCCTCACTGCTTTTGGAGACCCTCAATTAAGTAGGTGCATTGAAAAAAAAAATACTCGAGGCAAGCTTCCAACTTCAGGAAAGTACGTTGGATGGAAACACAGTCAAGTGCCATTGGTAGGAAATGCAATTTTCCTGGGTTTTCAGGGGATGCTTAATGTTATCAAAAACTTTGGATTGTTACAAACTTTTCTCATTCAAAATATACCAGTAAACTAAGGAGTGTCATACCTGCATTTGAATAATAGCTTCATTTCCATATATTTTTTCAAATGTGAGATATCCTTGGAATATCAAGGAGTCAGACGTTTGCAAGATGATTGGAACTATATTTACTTGCGTTGCAATCACAAACAACCACAAAGTCCTATAGCTTGGGAAAGTGGCAACTCTAAGCTTGAATTTAGAAAATTATTTAAAATGCTCCTGCCATGTTTAACTTTGTCTATCAGGTTTATGCACAGCAAGATGAAAACTACAAGTTTCTTGATTTCAATGACTCACTATTAGAATTGTTAGATGCTCAGTATTGTCTTGGATGTTTAAATACCATTTTCAGTCTGGGATTGAACCAATCAAACCCTGGTTTGAGCTTTAGTCTGTGCTAAAGTTGTGTGATGAACCATTACAACAATCTTCACTGTCACTTGACTCAGGAAAGAAATATTAAGACAGGCCTTTCATTCCAATCTGGATCATTATCCAATACATGCTCTTCTAAATTGCACATACATTAGGCCATTAACTGAACACAGAACTGATCTTCAATGTTATTCTACCACGACAAATTTTCAACGAACAACCATTGTAGAGAACAACACATCATGAGTGGTCACTTGGGTAAATTACCAGAACAGAGAAAGTCAGAAACACTTCAGGCTGGCAATACATTTGTCTGAGATCAGATGTAACGCCTGTTCTCATCAGATTGGATCTAGAAGGCCTCTTTTGTATAGACCATGCATCGGATTCAATTTGATTTGAACTGGAACAAACAAGAGGATGAATTAGGGGCTTGCTCAATCCACTCTGTTCATTGGCTTTGTAATTCTGAGAAAGGAGTAATTAAAAAAAATACATTTGCACTTTTGGAAGAGGAGGTTAAGAAACACTGGGAGAATAAAATATTAGCTTCTAAAAAGGACCGACTGCAGTCTCCAAAATAATTTCAAACCCTGATCTGAAAGATTTTAGTTGTGTATAGGTTTTGATATTTTGTAGATCTATAGAAGGTAACAGCGCAATTGGTGCAATTGTTTTTCCCCCATATTAACCATCTGGTCTAACTACAGCCTCCAAGTCACCATTGCCACAATTCTTTAAATATTCTTATTTTTCAAGCACATGTCTAATTTTCTTTTCAAAGAAAATACAAACTGCTTCAACAATTGTTTGTGTGACAAAGTCACCAGCTGCCAAGATTTTTTTTTGAAAGACCCATTTAATTTTGTAGTCAACTTAAATTTGTGCCATCACATTGGAGACAATTGACTATGATGTACGGACTCAAATAGCACGAGGGGTCACGGGCTTAGGGTGAGGGGGGTAAGGTATAATTTGGATGCTAGAGGGAGTTTTTTCACACAGAAGGTGGTGGGGGTATGGAATGCGCTGCCAAGTAAAGTGTTGGAGGCAGGTAGTCTGGAGTTATTTAAGAAATACTTAGATGGGCACACGAACAGAATGGGAATGGAGGGGTATAGAAAACTGATTTAAAATAGGGATCATGAGCCTTGGGAGTCCCTGGGAAGTGTGTAAATAGATGATGATATTGATGTACTGGTTTTTATCCTACAGGTGCTTTGGTCCACCTTGTTATCTAACAAGGGGCATACACGCGATGGGTCGTCAGAGGGCTGCTCTTGGACCTTTTTAGGGAGTATCCTACTGCTTCACATCATTAGTGTATGCTTGACCTGGACCATCTGATGGGCAACACGACAGCACAGTGACTATAGCTGTGCTGTGCAGATACATGGATTTGGGCCTGTGTCTGTGGGAGTTTGCGCATTCTCCCCGTGCTTGCGTGGGTTTTCTCCGGGAGCTCCGGTTTCCTCCCACATCCCAAAGATGTGCTCTTAGGCTAATTGGCAAAACAAATTCTCCCTAAATTGTCTCAAATTTGGTTTTTAATCCATAGATCTATAAACATGGACAGGGATCGCGTGTAGAAGTGGGAACATCGAGGTGGCGGCATGGGCTCATTGGGCCGAAGGGCCTGTTTCCCATGCTGTGTCATTCTTTGTACTGCACCGTAAGTCATAAGAATTAAACTAATAGTTTAATGCTTTTATATTCTTCCTATATAATAATGTGCCTAAAATCCAAAAGCTCTAATTGTAGCCACAAGAAATTGTACAAGTTCAACATTATACTCTTATTTTTGGATATTCCTAAAAGGTATAAAACTAAGGGTTCAGCTAGACATTTAGGTTTGGAGTTATGATTCCTGCTGAGATTCAGCAATCAAATTCAGATGAACAGAAGGTTTATCTTGCTCAATATACAAGATCTCCCATGTCCATCTCATCCATTCTAAAGCTGATATCCAATAAATACTAGGAGAAGACTTTATCAGTAGCAGCAACTCTATAACACCCTGGAGCAAATGACAGGTGAAGCTGCTCAGTGAGTCCCAGAGGCTATCAGAGATGCACTCAGTCACCATCTTGACTCAACGTATGTGCCAGAAGTTAATAGATAGCACACTCTAACCAATGGATACCAAAGGTCAACATCTGCCCTGGCTGAGGTTAGTTAACTCAGTTCAGATCAAGAATCCACCTGGGGCATTGCTCTTCCATTTGCCTGAGTTGCAAATCGGCCAGTGAATTTATATGTCAAGTCATTTCAGTACTCGCAGGTTTTGTTTTTGTGGATTTTTCCCTGTCCAGGAAGGTCGGTATCAGTAACAGCATACAATAGGTGACAGTGAGGATAGAAATGAACAAACACTGGAAAAATATGCCAGAGATTTGGCTTATGATGCCCTGCCAGTTTTTGCTGGCAATATATCAAATTATCATTGAGAAACCTCCCCTTACGAGTAGAAGTATATCATTCTGCCTACCAAATCTGCTCCACCATTCAATGAGATCTTAACTGATTGATGTGATAATCCTCAACTCCATTTTCCCACAAACTTGATTGCCTTACTGATTAAAAATCTGTTTATCTCAGCCTTGGACATTATATAACGACCAGTCACTACAGCCCTTTGTGGTAAAGAATTCCACAGATACACTACTCAGAAGAAATTCTTCCTCATCTGTCTTAAATGGGAAATCTCTTACTGAGATTATGCCCTCTGGTCCTGGACTCTCCCAAAGGGGAGCAACCTCAGCTTTTTACCCTGTCAAGGCCCCCAAGAAGTCTATGCATCTCAATGTGGTCACTTCTCAATTCTTTTAAACACTAATGACTACAGACCCAATGTATTCAACCTCTCCTTATAAGGAAGTCTCTGTACCCAGGATCAACCTAGTGAACCTACCCTGGACTGCCTCCAACATCAGTTTATCTTTCCTTAGATAAAGACACCAAAACTGTTCACAGTATTCCAAGTGTGTTCTAACCATTGCCTTCCTTATGAAGCACCCTACACCATTGATTTACAGTGGCAGCATTATATATCATACATAAGACACACTGCAATAACTCAAAGGCTCCTTTGGCAGCACCTGCCAAACCTACAACCTTTACTACCAATAAAGGACAAAGGCATCAGATGCATGGGAACACCGCAACTAGCAAGTTTCCTTCTAACCCACACAACAATCTGACATGGAATTTGCATCACCATTCCATCAGTTTGTTTCTCACTTCTAGCAGTATTTAAATAGGAAAACAGGAACTAAAGCCAGTATTGGCATTCCACAGTAACAGTGTGGAGATTTGATCATGGAAAACAAGGAAATGGCGGAGGCGTTGAACAGGTATTTTCCTTCCCAGTAGAGGACTTCATTTCCCAAGTATTCTTGAAAACTTTGTAAGAAGTGATAGGGAGTGGTGAACTTCACACAAATCACTATCATCAGGGAAAAAAGTGCAAGAAAAACTAGTAGATTTAAAGTTAAGTCCCCAGGATTGGATGGCCTGCAACCTAGCGTCTTAGAAAGAACAGATAGGAGATGCACTGATTAGAATTTTCCAAAATTCCTTAGATTCTGGAAAGTTTCCAACAGATTGGAAAATAGCTAATGTAACATATTACATTATTCAAGACCAGGGAGGTGAATGCGGAGAAAGCAGGAAATTATAGGCTGGTTATCTTTACTTCTGTTGCAAGGAAAGTGCCAGAATCTATTAATAAAATGATAGCAAAACACTTAGACAATCATGATTTGATCAGGCAGAGTCAACATGGTTTTGTGAAAGAAACTGTGTTTAACTATCATCAGGAAAAAGCGCACAAATCTTTTAACAAAGTAATATTCAAGGTGGATGAAGGGTAACCAACAAACGTATTGTACTTAGATTTCCTAAAGGCATTTAATAAGGTAACAGGTTAGAAGTTATTACACTTGATAAAATGACATGGTATAAGGGATAACAGATTAGCATGGATAAAAGATTAGTTGGCTAACAGGAAGCAGAATGGGTCTTTTTGATTGATAAGCTATAATTATTGGAAGTGCCATAGGAATCAATGCTAGGTCCTCAGCTATTTACAATCCATACTGGTGACTGGATGAAGGGATCTAAATTTGCAGCTAAATTTGCTAAAGGCAGCTAAATTTGCTGATTATACACAGATTGTTATCATAGAATCCCTACATACAGAAGGAGGCTATTCGACCTTGCACTGATAATCCACTCAGCCCTATCCCACATATATCTTGCTAATCCCCCTTGACACTAAGGGGGAATGTAGCATGGCTAATCAACTTAATCCACATATCTATGGACTGTGGGAGGAACCCTACGCAGATACAGGAAAACACGCAAACTCCCCACAGGGAGTCACCCGAAGCTGGAATTGAACCCAAGAGTCTGGCGCTGTGAGACAACAGTGCTAACCACTGTGCCAACTAAAATTATGTGATGAAGAGCAGGTAGATGGTCTGCAAAAGAATATTGGCAGGTTAAGTTAGTGGGCAACGTTGTGGCAGATGGGAGTATAATGACAGTAATCTGAACTTCTTCACTTCGCAGGAAGAACAGTAAAACAGTATACAGTTTAAATAGAGAAATATTGCAGAACTTGATGGCACAGACGGATCTGGGTGTCCTGGTACTTCAATCTCAATGTAACTGGTATACCAACTGATCTGGAAATCAAATGCAATATATTTATTACAAGAAGAATGGAATATAAGAGTAGGGAGGTTTTTATTACAGCTGCACAAGGTCCTGGTGAAACTACATCTGGAATTTTATGTGCAGTTTTAGTCAAGTAGATATGATTGCTTTTGAAGCAGTTGGAGAATGGTCACCAAACTCATTCCTGGAATGAAGGGGAAGGCCTGTCCCTATGGAGTTTAGAAGAATGAGGGGTGATTTTATTGAAACATAAAAATCCAAAGGGGGACTTGATACAGTGTAAACTTGAAGGATGTTTCCTCTTCTGGGGGAAAAGAATAAAAGGGGGGAACATACTGGCCTTCCTTTTCAGATACAGACAAGGAGAAAGTCTTTCTTCCAAAGGGTTACTGTTGTGTGGAATTCTGTGAAGGCATTGGAGGCTGAGTAATTGAATATTTTCAAGGCAGAGTTAGTCAGACTTTTGTTTGGCAAGAGAGTGTCAAGGTTTACGGGAGCAGGGTTGGGGGGGGGGGGGGGGGGGGGAGCTCAGACAGGAAACTGGAGCTGAGTTCACAACCTGATCAGCCATGAGCTTATTGAATGGTGTAGGAGGCTTAAAAAGGACCAAATGGCCCATTCCTAGTTCAATGGTCCTTCATTTCACTACATCAAAATCCTGGAAATATCCTCCCAAAACCCCATGGGTGTACCTAAAGCACATGCACTGTAACTGTTCAAAAAGGCAGCTTACCATCACCAAATCAAAAGGCAATAAGTGCAGGCCCAGTCAGCAATGCCCACATCATGTGAAATACTGTTACTGTACTTGACTAACATTACTATAAAATCTCATACATTCACTTCCAAAAGTTGTGAATTTTAATTGACTCCCTGGTCATTCATGTGTTTACTTTATTCCTAATTGTGGCTGCAATTCTTTCTCTGCAATGGAAAAGTTAAATTTAATGCTTGGAAAATTCTGTTCAAATCAGTGTCCTCAAAAGGTTGATACATCTTAAAGTGGTGGAAGGAGCAATAATAGTTACATGCCCATCCAAATGGGCAGATCTGCCAAAACACACTGCTGAATGCAGTGGCACAAGAAATATAAAACGGAACAACAATGGCATAGCTCTCTACATAATTAAGTCTCTCATTTGAAATGCAAAGACAAAACGAAAGAGGTATTTTGTTGCCAACACAGAGCAGGAATGAAAACCTGGGAAATTAACCAAAGGCTGCACATACAGAGATGCAAGCAAACTCTTTTGTTTGATCAGATAGAGGATGAAAGCAGGAAAGTGGTGTAAGCATAGAATGGGAGGCCAAATGGCAGAGCTGAGTATAGCTATAATAGGGTAATAATGGGCCAAAAACCATTGAAGAATTTCAATTCTGGTTGTTAGGACATGTTAGGCTAGGGACGTTGGAATTGCGAATACTCAAATTGCCCAAAGAGCTGGATACTGCCAAATGCAGAGGTGAATTTTGCAGAGTCAGTTGGACCTAGAGAAACCTCTCAATAAATCATCACAAACCTTCATTCTAAGCATCCTTACATCTTGGCTACAAACAGGGAGGGGAACCAATGCAAGCAAGAAACTAACAACCAGTGTTTGTGCTAACACAATATTTACATTCAACAGTAAATCCCTAGAAGCACCAATACAAGGAAGTCAAAAGATGTTACATACACTGTGGTTTCTTAATCTTTGCACATTTTACTTTCTTACCAGTAAGGAGGGAAGGGGATGCAGTAAACACAAAGAAACCTGGATTGTAACAGCCATTGATATATTCACGATGTGGAGATGCCAGCATTGGACTGGGGTGGGCACAGTCAGAAGTCTCACAACACCAGGTTAAAAGCTAACCTGTTGGACTATAACCTGATATCGAGACTTCTCACTGTGTTGATAATGTTCATAACTGCTAACTTAATCGTCCAAAGGATTTTCATTTTTATTTTGGCACTGTGTTCAAAGATCTGGATTTAGGATTGAAGGCTGCAGCCTGATAACAGAAATAGATTATTGATGCTACTAAAATACTACCACATAAACCAAGCCAGTCAAGTTCCATTGCATTTGTTACTAAATCTCAATTCCCTTCCCTCCTTGTGGTAACACACCATTTTCAATGCTATGCTCCATGGCTTGCAATTAATTGGCCAATATTTTTTACAAACCAAGCAAACTAACTCAAATTAACAAGAGGGACATTGGTCACCTCTGGTATGGTTTGTTTCAGTTTAATCACCTTATGATCCATCAAACCACATACACATAAATGCAGTCTTCTTGAACTGCACAGTCCCCAGGGTATATGTACGCACACGGTGCTGTTAAAGAGGCGCTTCCAGGATTTTGATGGAAGGAATTTCCCGGTGGTTAGCACCTGCCAGGGACCTGGGTTCAATACCTGGCTTGGATGCAGACTCCATACAGACATTCTTCGTGTCTGCGTGGGTTTCCTCTGGGTGCTTCGGTTTCCTCCCACAATCCAAAAGACATGCTGGTTAGGTGCAGTGGTCGTGCTAAATTCTCCGTTGGTGTACCCGTACAGGCACCAGAGTGTGGCAAGAAGGAGACTTTCACAGCAACTTTGTTGCACTGTTAATGTAAGCCTCCTTGTGACATTAAATAAATAAAGGTGTATGTTTAAGTTTGGTTTGTATGTCTATGTTGGTGATTCCAAACTAAAACCCTGCTGCTTGATTGAACATTCAAACAGGCCTTGCTGACTAAATGATCCTAAACAATCTTTCAGTTTTTTTGGCCAGTTCGGTATTTCCAAACCGATTGAATATGTTTCCAATCGTACGACAATTCTGTCGTTAGCAAGATCACGCTATTTCCAATTTATATGAAGTCTTTGCTTATACTAACATTCCATAGCCGACGAGCTAAATCACACAAAAAAGTGCCGTTAATTCCCTGGCTAATAATTGGTCAGAGCATGTGCGCGCGCCAGGGGCAATCTTAGGAAGTATTTAAGAGCTGTATTTCAACTCGCTATTGTACACAATACAGATGTTGCAAAGAAATGTGTCTCACAACAGTCAAGGTAGACCAGACCTGGCAGTAAGAAACTAAGTTGGTGATAGCCTCCGTAGTTAGTTGTTGTTTGCCTCGAGAGATTAGGGATTTTGTTCCTAGGCTGCCACCATATCTTTCCATCGGCATAAATATGAAATAAGTGTATAAGAGGGACTTGAAAATAACTGAACGCACACAAGCACCAGATCTTGAATTCCCACGTGCAGTGCAAATGAAATGGGAATGACTAATGTTAAAAGTTTTGTTTTCTTTGCAAACAGCACGTTCTAGGTGAAACATTCACTTCAAAGTGTTTTTTTTAAACCAAGTGCACATTCATTCTTTGCACTAATTTGAGACTTTGCTCGCTGGGTCGATACAGTAAGCTTCCGGAATCATGAAATTCCCAAACACTTCACTGCAGTCAGCGTTTCAGTATAAAGTGATTATCTAAACTTGGATTGAAACTTTTAAAAATGATTCAGTGTTACAGCACACACACACAAAGTTGACTTCCCTCAGCTCAGCCCTGGTCTCCCCAACTCTCACTTCTATTAAAAGAGTTACGGGTCACAAGAGAAGTTCCAACAAACTAAACGAACAGCTGCAAACTGGGTATAAAATGCAGCCAAGTTTTTTTTATATATAAATCTGTAGACTACGTACGAAGATGCAAAATAATGTTAAGCTCGTTTCCTCAGATAACAGGTCCGTTTCAAAGCACCGACAAATGCTTAATTGACTTGACGAACCAAATCAGTCATCTGCAACCTGAACTCTCACTGAACCCGCCTGTCGAGAATGCAGAGCAATACCTTTTCTTAAAAGGGAAACACACTTACCTACTATTTTCCACGCAGCAATTATCAAACAGCACACCCTCTGACTTGGCACCGTGGGAGATTGGCCAGTAAAATATAAAACTCCATGTTACACTCCCCCATTCAAGGTTGCTAATTTATCTCACATCCACACCACTAACCCAATTAAAAGACTTTGATATGCACCTCCCCAGCACTGGGTAGATACACTAAGTTTCCGGGATCATGAAGACCCCACACAACATTATACTAAATCCAGTTTTCAAGCATATTGCTGTCAGCAAGGCAGCGTTACAGTATAAAGTGGCTACCTTAATTTCTGAAACTTTAATGATTATTATAGCACACACTCAATAAAGTATTACATCCCGATTGTCGATTAGTAAGCCACAAATACCATGCTTACCTTTGGGCATCTTCTGTATAATATTGAAAATTGGGCTCTGTTCAATCAGTTTTCTTGCTCGGAAAAAGTGCATAGCTGGTGGGAAGCTACCAGTTTTCATGCCTTCAGTTACTTCCTTTCCTTTTAGTTTCTCCACTATATAATTAACCCGAAGTTCTTTTTCAGTCGAGAGGAGATTACCGCCTGTAAATTCGAACTGCTCCAGTTTCATCAAAGCATCTCGGTCAGCCAGGGTTGGAAACGTTTGGCAAACGGCAAATAAGCAAAGGATTACGGAAAACACAGCCGTCCCCTTTCTGAAATTCGGTGCGTTCATCTTCCGCGGCTGTTTACAATATTCAAAAGTTAGTGAAGATTGCGGAAAACATTATACACACGGACAGTACAACCCACTAGCAACTTTCAACTCAACGGTCACACTCAGTTTCGCTTCTGCGGATAACTCACACTTCCTTTTAATTGGGACAGCTGTGGCAACTCGATCTTATTTATCTCAGAAAGTGCACGCACTGAAAAATATCCCATGTCCTTGGCATAAGGGGCGACTTTTTAAGTTCGCTCCTCTGCTGATCATTGGGGAGTTGTAACTTTTTCTAAGGGAGGTGGGGGAGGGATTAAAAGTCTTTTGAGCGTTCAACATGAAAGCGGACAGACAAGGAAGGTATGGGATTTTTGAACGGCCAGGCGATGCCAGGTTTGCGGGTAGGGGATTCCACGAGGAAGGGGGCGTTGGCAGCCTGGGGCAGAAGCCGGGATGTGGAGATGCCGGCGTTAGACTAGGGTAAACATAGAAAGAAGCGAGGAGGCAGTGGGTTTCAGGCGAACAATCACTTTGGAACGCGGAGACACTGGGAATGGAATCCCGTGTGATCCAAAACAATCACTTTGGAACGCGGAGACACTGGGGATGGGACCCCGTGTGATCCAAAACAATCACTTTGGAACGCGGAGACACTGGGGATGGGACCCAATGAAACACTCAGGCATACATTACAAGCTGAAAGTAATGGTCAGGCTTTGAGCACCAGGGATAGAGTCAGCCCGAGAGACAGAGACTCACTCACAGAGTGATTCAGCTCAGTTAACCACTCACCCACCTCCCCCCCCCTCATTAAGGAGCTGGTCAGTAACCCCCACCCTCGCGGGGTGGGCACAATGTGCAGCCGCTGCCCCCACCCTCACTCCACTCAGCCCATTGGCTGCTGCCCAGGAGACCGCGGCGTCACATCCTGTGGCAGGCGGCGAGCCCTCTCACTATCCTGTGTGTGTGGGGGGGTGTTGGAAGGTGGCCGGAGCTCGCGTACAAGCGCTGGGGGCCGCACTGCCTTGGCCTCTGCTCCGCCGGGTGGCCGTTGTGGGCAGCGTCCGGCGAGTGTCCGCGGCGGCCTGGGCGCTCCGGGCGAGGGGCATGTGGCCGGCGGCGCCGCCACTCTGTCCTGCTCTCCCTCCGGCGTGCTGAGGAATTGGAGCGCTCCCCTGTTGTTGGCCCGGGCCATCTGTTCCTCGCTGAGAATGGGGCTGCGAGATTGTTACAGGATTACACACGCACGCCTGCACTGAGAGACACACAGAGACACACACACACACAGAGGAGCAGTCCCGGCAATGGCACACATTTACACTCTGCACATCCCTCACACCGGCCGCCACTAGGAGACTGCCAGGGAAATAAACACAAGGAAACACAAGTTCGAGGAAAACTATCTCATGTGAGAGGAGGGGTCTTTTTCCCTGATGCCATTTAAAATGTCCGAGGAATGTCCATCTTCGACCGTTTCGGTAGAAGAGATCCGCTCTTGGTGGGAAGTCCCCGCCATCGCACACTTTTGCTCTTTATTCAGGACAGCATTTGGGCTCCCAGACTTCGAAATCGAGGTAATTTTAATCTTTTTCCCTTCAGTGAGTTCTGAGACTTTTTATTTTGCGCCCCCCTCCTCTCCTGCGAACGATGGAGTTGCCTTTCTGAGCACCCCTCCCCAACTCTTGTCAATACAGAAGAATTCAAAGTTTGTGATCATGAGGATGCAGAATGTCAATCTCGCCTCCCAGCTGCTGGGGCTCTTCTATTGTGGCTTTCGAGAAGCGCTCGATGGCACTGAGTGATGGGCTCGTACTCTTAAAACCTGATTGTTTGTGTGTGTGTGTGTCCGTCCTTTTGCGTTTATTTTTTTTAAAGTTGAATAAAAGTTTCAACCTCCTGGATCTGGAGGGTGGTAGTTGGAGGGGGAGGAAGATATGTGTTTGTTTAGTGGAGAAGGAGCGTGTCTCCTTCCTGATACAAGGTGCTGCTGCTCTTCGTGAGCTGCTCTCTGCCCCACATCCATCACAGCCATGGCATTGTTAGAAGAAAAGGAAAGAGCCACATGCTGCTGACAAAGTTAGCACTTTGCCTCCTCCCCCCTCCCCTTTAAACTAGATTTTCTTTTGTCTTGGGAAAGGGGATGAGGAAGCCCAGAAAAGGGATGTACATACATAGATTTATATATATCTCACCCTTCAACTTTTTGCTTTCCTTTTAAAAAAAAAATCTGCATTTCGACAAAACCTGATCAACTTGGGCTGACTCTGCGTTTGGCCAAAGGGCTTGTCTCGGTCGGTGAGGCGTTTCGGACTATTTCCGTCCCATTCGCCACTGTTGGTTTTTGTTTAATACAAAAATGTCAGGGCTTAAATTTGTGATGGGCAATGTTAAATTCGATAGCTGGCGCCCAGGCTGCAAAAGAAAGAGGCGCGTTCGTTAACCTTATGCCCAACCAGGGGTGGGTTTCAACCGTAGTCCGAGAACCCTTGCTTTTGGGGCAAAATTAAACAAAATCATTCATTCACCACCCTCGCTCACTCTTTTCCGATTCCTCATCCTCTTTCCCACCTTCATGGCTTAGTGTTTTTTTGTTGTTATTGTTGTCCTTCGGGGAAGCTATTGTTTAAAGCTGTTTGTGTCAAAGGGAGGCGAGATGGAAACGGCGTAATTCACAACGAATGTGTATTTTTTTAAAAAATTGTTTGTGATTGCGGGCAGAAGTTGTCGTTTGTGTTTGTTTGAGGTCCTATTGAGGATGGTTTTGTTTCTGTGGAGTTGAAAGCCGAAGATCGAAGTCCCCCCTGAGTTGTTGGTGTGTGAGATGTGATTTTTTTTCTCTCTCTCGTTACCGTCGAATAAAGATTTACCGAGAGGCTTCTCAAAACGAAGCTCTCATTTTGGCAGAATGCAACTTGCAGAAAAATCCAATACTGTGCTTCAGAGATCCTCAGGATGTGTCAGCCTCAGCTGCAGCCACCTCTTGTTTGTGGAGTTTTATTTTGGGGAATAAGTTTGTTTTCTCTTGACTGAAATGCAACAAGTTGTTTGTTACCTCCATCTCCAGCATTACATATTTACAAATTGACAACATGCCTACATGCCGTGTCTTCGCCACTTGTGTAGGATAAGAGAGAAAATGTGTGAGAAAGTGTGAGAATCGACTCCTAAGACAAGAGTGACCACTTTATCTTTAAAGGACATCTTACCTTTTAACCTTCCTCTGGCCTTCTCCTTTTCTGGTCCACACTCCCCCCCCCCTCCCAACTCTATTCATTGATGTTTGTTTTCCCATCTCCCGCCCTTTGCTCAAAATAGTGGAGCCATCCGCACCTCCAGCACAGACTGGGTCCTGACATTTTTCACATTGTGGACCCACTCAAATTGCTATGGGATGGAAGGGGGGAGGGATAGTGGGGTGTAGTTGTTCTGTATTCATCGTGATTTCCCAGTTCGGTTTGCAACTGTCCTTGCAGTTGCTGTCCTTGGTAGCAATTCTTTCTTTTAAAGTTGAATGCATTAGTGACTTTGGTTACAGTTAGCGTGCACTTTGAACAATCTTCTTGGGTTTGATGCCCATTTTATTTGTGTGCCTGCGTTTACCCTGTCTACTTACAGTGATCAATTAGGTTGTGCTACTTTAAAACTGAGGGTCAATCTTGTCTATTTTTTTCTCTCTGTCTATTGTGGAAATCACATCAATTTGCCCAGAGTTTTCACAATGCATAAACCGATGATTTGCAAGAATGGGTGAGTGGCATCAACTACGCAAGGGATTCCCATTCCATGAACTATTGGTGCCCACTTGCAGCACATAGTTCAAATTATCAGGATGGTTTAAATGCTGTTTATCAACTTCATTGATTGTGGAATGATACCATTGTGAGGCAGGGTGACACAGTCCTATAGTATATGTTGATTGTGATGCAGTTCTGATGAATTTAACAGATGGCTGTATCTTTGTGTTAAATATGCCAGCTTCTCCCATTCAGCTGAGCGCCAATATGAGATTTAGGGTCCACATGTTTGGTACAGAGTAGATTATTTGACCATGACTCTGGATTCAAAAACAGAGTTAGTAAATATACTGCCTAATATAAAACAGAACCAAACGGGCCGGAAAGATGCCTGGTTCAAGTCCTAGTTTGTGCAGAGTTATCTGACTTTGATCTCAATATTTCCATGTGAAAATGAAGTGAAAATAAGATCTAGTTGTGGTGAGGTGCTGCTGCCTGAATTTTTTAAAGTTTATTTATTATTGTTGCAAGTCAGCTTTCATCAACACTGCAATGAAGTTACTGTAAAAATGGCCATTTTGACAAAATATCAGTTAATGTGTGAAGCTGTAGCCCAAAATGACTCAATGCCTTTGTGGAAGACAGGGGAAGTACTGTCTGTACGAGGGGCATAACTATTGAAATTTGTTAATGCTTGATTATTTAAAGCAAGTGATGAATGAGGAGGTTTGTGTGTTTTGCCTAATGTCCAAATTCATTCCAACTGAAGTGCTGAAACAGAAAAATGTAAACCTTTAAAATATTATTGTTGCTACTAGTAAGTAGAAATATTTTCTGAGCTCTTAGTGGTACCTTTGAGTTGGGACATATTCTACTTGGAAAGTCTGCAGTTGTCTGATGATGTGCAGTTTTAAAAACAGTCTTGTTCCTAGTTTGATTTTTCCAAATTGAAGGTTTGAGAACTATTTTACATTCTGGGTCTAGTGCAGATGCATTTTCATATTCCTTGGAAATCCCCTTTTTATAACTTAGCAAATGTGTTCTCTTTAAAGCAAAATTAAAAATCTTATACAATATTACAAAATGAAGATCATAGCTTTTCTTCTTCATTAGCCCAATTACCTGTTCGTGTAGTTGCTCGCAAAGTATTTGACATGAAATTACTGCTCTATTTTAACCTCAAGTGTTGCAAGTGTTTTTGTGGAAATTAGAAGGAGCGTAATTTGTTCTATACGTAATTGTTATATTTTAAGCTAACAAACTAAGCTAATCAATCAATTGCCAGCTATATATTTTGTATTTTCTAAATTATTGTGTGATGTTCTTTCCATGCTGAAAAGAGATGATGAGTAGAATAATTCTGAAAATAACCGCATGATGTAAATATCCCAACACCTGTTTTGTATAAAAGCAAAACACTGAGGATGCTCGCAAACTGAAACAAAAAAAAAGAAATGTTGGAAACACTTAGCAGATCAGTGGAGGAAAATGAAGTTAATGTTTCAGGTTGATGATCTTTCATCAGAGCAGAAAGAAGATAAAAATGTCAGTAGAGGGGGAGAGGGGAAGGATTGATATACAGTGACAGGATTGTTTCCAGCAGACAAAGCATACCACTCAGAGTATTCAGGGCAGAAGGAAAGGTAAAGGTGCAGAATATAGTATTACAGTTCATAGCTAGGGTATGGAGAAAGATCAACTTAATATAAGGTAAGTCCTTTCAAAAGTCTAATGGCAGCAGGAAGAAGCCGTTCTTGAATAAGTTGGTATGTGTCTCAGAATTTTGCATCTTTTCCTGATGGAAGAGGGTATGTTTAGGGTGCGTGGGGTCCTTAATTACGCTGGTTGCTTTTCCGAAGCAGTGCAGGAAAAACTAGAGGGAAGTTCTGTGACAATCTGGACGACAGAGGAAATGAACTAAGAAAAAATTAATGATGCAAAAGCTGAAGAGATTGGTAAAGTTGCCATTGTTCCAGATGACCACAGACTGCCCTCCCCTTTGAGATAAAGAGCTGATTGGTGGTGATTTAACTTGAGGTTCGTCACATCTCTGTCGAGGGGCAAGGTTGAGAATGCAAGCCTTCATGAATGACCTCAGGCGAATGTAGGAGTTGAACCTGTGCTGTTTGCATCATGAATCAGTTTTTTTTTAAGCAACACAGCACGGGAAACAGGCCCTTCGGCCCAACGAGCCTGCGCCGCCGTCATACTATATAGTAGCAAATACATTATCCTATTTTAATATTCCTATATAATAATATATATATTATTCCTAATATGGAAAATTTTCACCATAGGGACAATTTGTTTCCCAATCAGCCTAAGAGCGAATTTTTGGGTTGTGGGAGGAAACCGGAGTGCCCGGAGAAAACCCACGCAACCACGGGGAGAACGCGCAAACTCCCGCAGACACCGGCCCAATTCCAAGTGTCTGCACAGCCACATCGATAGTCTCTGAGCTGTCATGGTGCCCTTCAGGTGGTCCACATAAAGCACTCATATACGACATGAGGTACCAGGCAACCCATGAATCAACATCCAAGAGCTGTACCCGCACCACCTGCCGAATGCATGCTCAAATTATGGACCGAATTACCTGTGGAAAAAAGCCGTAGTTAAACAGTCCTAATATATCCCTCTATCTGCATACCGCTCATGTGGCTGTCCAAGAGACCCTTAAACAGCCCCAGCGTGCCTGCTCCCACCACCTTACTCGGCAGTGCATTCCACACCCCCACTACCCTTTGTGTGAAAAACTGCCCTCTAATATTCGTCCTATACATAGCCCCCCTCACCCTATGGCCATGACCCCTCGTCCTATCCATTTCTGAAGGTGGAAAAAGTTTACCACCATTTACTCTATCTATACCCCTTATAATCTTATACACCTCTATTGAGATCCCCTCTAAGCCGACGTCTTTCAAGGGAAAACAACCCCAGTCTATCATCGTTCCTCATAAGACAGTCCTTCCATACCAGGCAGCATCCTGGTAAACCTCCTCTGCACTCTCTCCAAGGACTCCACATCCTTCCGATAGTACGGCGACCAGAACTGGGCGCAGTATTCCAAGTGAGGCCTAACCAAAGTTCTATACAACTGCAACATCAAACTCCTACTCTTGTATTCTATACCCTTTTCTATGAAAGCTAACATACTATACGCCTTCTTTATCACCTTCTCCACCTGTGAGGACACCTTCAGAGACTTGTGAACCTGCACCCCCAAGTCTCTCTGCGTCTCTATGCTCCGTATAGTTTTACCTTTTATCCTATAACTCTCTTCTACATTTTTCCGGCCAAAATGCATCACCTCGCATTTTTCTGGATTAAATTCCATTTGCCATCTATCTGCCCAGTCTACCAACCTGTCTATGTCCTGTTGTATTGCCTGACACTGCTCTTCTGTACCCGCCAATCCAAGCATCTTGGTGTCATCAGCAAATTTGCTGATCTCACCACCTACCCCTACTTCCAAGTCGTTTATGTAGACCACAAATAGAAGAGGACCTAGTACTGAGCCTTGTGGCACTCCACTAGTGACAGGCTTCCAGCCGGAAAAAGAGCCTTCCACTACTACCCTCTGTCTCTTCCTCCCGAGCCAGTTCTCGACCCATCTACATACCCGACCCTGTATCCCATGCGCCTTCACCTTCTCTATCAGTCTACCATGAGGAACCTTGTCAAACGCCTTAGTGAAATCCATGTAGACGACATCAACAGCCTGTTGTCTAAGCTAAACTCACATCCCCTTCATAACACGTACTAAGTCTAGATATTGTATACTAAATTGAACAAAATGCAAGTAAATCGCCTTTTTACTAGGGAGTGTTTGATATCTTGGATGGTGAGAAGGGAGGTAGTGCTAGACAGCTCCTGTACTTGTATGGGAAGGTGCTGTAAGAAAGGGGGTGTCTGAGGATTGGACTAGGGTGGCAGCAATGGTCTCTTTGGATAGTTGAAAAAAGAGTCCAAGGAAGATGAGATTGGAGGGATGGTGGCTTGTTTTGTCTGTTTTAATGTTCTTTTGCTGATAAGGTACATGTTAGAATATATTTTTGTCAAGTACGCAAAGACAGTGTAACAAGTTTTAAAATTATGACCACTCATTTGAAATCATAATAGTCTTAATTTTCAAATAGTTTTGACTTTTTAAATCATTTTACATCATGATGCAAATATTTGATGTTTCAAAAAATGTCAAGTAGTTGAAGTGTGTTCAATTACATGAAGAGGTGGAAGCCAGTCATTCTAGTAGGCTTGTGATGATCAGAATTTGGATGGTATTTAAGAGTTGTCAAATCCAGAATTAAAGAAGATATTTGTTAAGTTTTCTTTCAAATTAAGTAAATTAATTTACATCAATTGAAAATGTTACTCCAGTAAATCTTTTTTGCTTAATTAATGGCAGCCCATTAGTACATTACATTACTGCAATGATACAGTCTGCCTCAAAGGTTTAGATCCAACGGTATATTGCATGGTGGGTTTCCTCCGTCTCAACCAGTCTTTCTGTTTGCCATGATGCATTATCACAAGGAGGGAAGAGAGTCGACAGACCTTTGAGCCACGTAGTCATTCAGCGTTTTGTGAAGAGTGAATTGTAGGAAAGGAAATAGAACCATGTGGTAAAATTACACAATAGTACAATTTAATCAAGCTTGCCTTTAGTCAGCACTTTGAAAATGTGTTTTGGGCATTTTTCCGTATTTAGAGTTGTAATATAAAAGAGTGTCTGCTAAACCAAAGGAGGATATCAGAAAACTCGATCAAATAAATAGCACGTCAATGTGGTGTGCAGGAGAGGGGAAATTTCTTTCTCTTTATTCTTTCATGACTGTGGGCATTGCTGACAAAGGCATGCATTTGTTGTCCATCTCTTAATTGTCCTGTGTTGAGTAGCAGTTAAGAATTAACCAGGCTCTGGGCCTGGAACTGTAGGCCAGATGAGGTAAAGAGGCAGATTTCCTTCCCAAAAGGACATCAGCGAACCCAAATGAGTTTTTACAATAATGGGTGATAGTTGTCATTATCACGATACTGCGCCTAGTTTTATATTCCAGATTTATGAATTGAATTTAAATTCCACGAGTTGCTCTAGTGAGATTTGAACCTGTGTTTCCAGAACTAGGCCTTTGGATTACTAGTCCACTGATCTTATCACTGCACTACCATCTCCCCATAAGTCCAAAGGAAGAGGCTCAGTAGCTGAAGACATGGCTACTGGAGAGGAGAGGGTGTTGTAGTGCTTGTAAAGCAAGGCCGCGGAGAGGCTTAAACACTTAAACCCAATTTGAGGCATTGGGTGACTAGATTGGCAAGGACAAGTGTGCAGGGCAGGATGTAACAGAGGTTAAGTTATTTAGTGTTTTCTCTTCTCCATATTTTCTCCTCTTGCATCACTGTATTAAATCAAACTATCCAAAGGCAAAATACAGAATACTATGTCATAAAATGCAGTTTTTAATTTTTGTCTGCAATGTAGCTGCTTCAGCTGGCATTTGTTGTCTATCCCTAATTGCCCTTGACCTAAGTGCCTTAATTAGACCATTTCGGAGGGCTATTCAAGCATAGTTTAGAGCATTTTGGGTAAGCAATGTGCCGTCTAACAAGCAATAATGCAGGTTGGCAAGTCAGTACCTCTATACTGCATTAAAGCAGGAATGAGGAATTTGTTTACTAAAACCTAGACGAGAGGAATGCTACTGGAAGCTAAACCAACCTTATCTGCAAAACAATAGTGGGGATGAAAGTGCAAATTTATCTTTGTGTGGCATCAAACTGAAGCGAGAAGAAAGTATCTCCTGAGGCAAGCGACTTCAGAAAATTGCTTACAATTCAGTTTCTGCAAGTGCCCTTTTGAATCTTGATTCAGCAATATGATTCATTTTTTTGCAGCATTATTTAATGCCATCTGACCTGTATTCTGGCTTGGAATGAGAGTTCAGTGGGTAATCCTTTAAAACTGAACATATCCAAAACTCTTTGGAAAGACTGTGCAGTTAATTTGTATGTTAATAAAGCAATGTAATATTATATTACAGATGTAGTAAGAGTTAACAGGCAGGTATAAGAGATGGAGAAACAGGCCTAATATTTGTAGGCTATAGCTACTCTAGACTTTGGCTATCATAATGTAAGTAGGCCTGGGCTGACTATGTATAGTAAGAAGTCTCTCAATACCAGGTTAAAAACCAATAGGTTTATTTGGTAGCAAAAGCCACTAGCTTACAGAGCACAAAGGCTAGCGGCTTTTGCTACCAAATAAACCTGTTGGGACTTTAACCTAATATTGTGAGACTTCTTATTGTTTTTACCCCAGTCCAACGCCGGCATCTCCACATCATGCCGACATAGAATATTGCACAAACAGGCCCTTCAGTCCACAAGTTACGCCAATCATTTCCCTATCTACCAGGCCTATCTATAGCTCCAATACCCATTAAATCCCATATACTCATCCTGAAGTCTCTTAAAAGACCCCAACGAGTTCACCTCCACCTCCACCACCACCAACAGCAGCTAATTCCACTCACTCACCACCCTCTGAGTGAAAAACTTACCCATGACATCTCCTCTGTACCTACTACCTAGCACCTTAAACCTGTGTCCTCTTGTACTGATCATTTCAGCCCTGGGAAATACCTCCAAGAATCCACCCTATCTATACCTCAACATTTATAAACCTTTCAGGTCGCCTCTCATTCTTCTCTCCAGGGAGAAAAGACCTAGCTCCCTCAACCTATCCTCATAAGGCATGCCACCCAATCCAGGCAACATCCTTGTAAATCTCCTCTGCACCCTTTCAATAGCTTCCACATCCTTCTTGTAGTGACACAAACAGAACTGCGCACAGTACTCCAAGTGGGGTCTGACCAGGGTCTTACAAAGCTGCAGCATTATCTCCCGACTCCTAAACTCCATCCTTCGATTAATGAAGGCCAGTACACCATACACCTTCTGGACCACATCCTCCACCTGCGAGGCCGATTTAAGAGTTTATGGATCCGGACCCTAAGGTCCTTCTGATCCTCTACACTGCTAAGAGTCTTACCTTTTGATATTATACTCCTTCATCCCATTGGATCTGCCAAAATGGACCACTACACATTTATTCGGGTTGAAGTCCATCTGCCACTTCTTCGCCCAGTCTCGCATCCTATCTATGTCTTGCTGTAACTTCTGACATCCCTCCAGACTATCCACAACACCACCAACCTTCGTGTCCTCGGCAAATTTACTAACCTGTCCCTCCACTTCCTTATCTAGATCATTTATGAAAATGACATGGGTCCTAGAACAGATCCCTGGGGCTCTCCACTGGTGACTGATCTCCATGCAGAAAAAGACCCATCCCCAACGACTCTCTGCCTTCTGTACGCAAGCCAGTTCTGGATCCACAAGGCAACAGCCCTTGGATCCCATGCTGTCTCACTTTTGACCTTCTCAAATGCCTTGCTGAAGTCCATATAAACCACACGACCACTTTTCCTTCGTCAATGTATTTAGTCACATTTTCAAAGAACTCAACTAGGCTCGTAAGGCACGACTTGCCCTTGACAAAGCCATGCTGACTACTTTTCGTCATACTAAACTTCTCTAAATGTTCCTAAATCCTGTCCCTCAGTATCCTCTCCATCAACTTGCTTGACATATGTACCATAGACCCAAAAATCAAAAATATTTGACAATTGAAATGCCATTGCCTTCATAGGGTTTTGGCTAAATGATACTCGATCTGAACTTGACAAATGTCTGATGGATCTAATTTTGTCTGTTCAGTAGCGATCAGAATTGAATTCAGTGAAACTACTACCTGAGACATTGTCTATTTCCTGTAAAGCTATTGAATCCTGTTCAAAAAAAAGTGCCCTTATGGAGAGGTGATGGCCCAGTGGTATTATCCAACAACTCAGTTAATGTTCCGGAGACCCGGGTTCAAATCCCAGGCCTGCAGACGGTGGAATTTGAATTCAGTAAAAATATCTGGAATTAAGAATATACTGATGAACGTCAAACCATTGTCAAATGTCGGGAAAACCCATCTGGTTCACTAATGTCCTCTAGAGAGAAAAATCTGCTGTCCTTACCCAATCTGGACTCTCAACTGTCCTCGGGCAACTAGAGAATGGCAATAGATACTGACTAGCCAGCGACGCCCATGTTCCGCAAATGAATAAAAAGTAATAGGTTTTCTATGCTTAGAATTAGTCTAGTTTATTTTCCATTGTTTTCCTCTGAGATTTGACTACATTTTACAAAAGACATTGGTGTAAGCAGAGTAGAATATCCAGATGCGATGTGGCTAGATTATACCCGAGAGTATAAAGCATAATAAGGGTAATGCTTGACAGCAAACAATGGAGGTTGTTAGCTATTTTGTAAGATCTTTGACCATCTGATGCATTGCACTTATAAATATAAACTGGTAAGCAGTAAAATACTGGGTACGAGTGTCCTTTTTGGAAAATGTTAAATGAGTTTCTGCATAGCGCAGGTTGTAATTGAAGTTTGAACTTTGCAGTAGGTAGATGCTAATTGACTCGGTTCACTTGGCTGAGGTGTTCTCTTGCCTTGCCAGATTTGTAGTCGATTAGTCATGACTGCAAACAGTGATTAGCCATTGAGGTGTTGTGCAGTGTGACATGCTGCCCCTTATGTTCTTTTTATTGAGTAGCATACAAATTAACTAGCGTCTCTTGACAGTTTATAGTAACTAAAGTTCGACTTTGCTGGCACATGGCCAGTAACAAAAAACAGCAAACTATCTGATTCAAGGTTGAATTTTAAAAAAACATTTGTGGGCCTTCTTGAAAGATGACTTGACATATCAATGTTTTTTTTCAATTAAATACCTGCATGTTCTTTGTTTCATTTTCCAGTAGGTAACTTGTTTTTTTTAAATTCTGAGTTAGTTTCTGGTGGAAAGGTTGTTATGAATTCTCCTTTCACTTTCTCTTTTTTGACCTTCATGTATCGCCAACTTTGGTGTCACAAAAACTTCAAATGAATTGATTTCCTTTGGATCAATAATACCTCCTTGTAGTTGCATATCTAAACAAAAACTCGCTTCCACCGACAAAGGGTGGTGTGATGTTTCAGAGTGTCAGTCATCAATACATCATGTCACTCCCAATCCAAAGCTAAGATGTGAATGTGCTCAGCAGCTTGAAGGGCCACGAGAAACAGTTGAGCTTTGCATTGTCAGCTGAAGTGCATTGAGTACATGTCTGCTGCTACCTACTTGTCATCCACTGACTTCATTTACAGAGTCCGAAGGCTTTTCCAGTATCCTCTTGTTGAAGGGCATAAACATAAGCCACTGTCCAAAAGCTATCAAAGCAGCATATTCCTGCTAATTGCATCCCCACTCCCAACCAAAGTGAATTAACATTTGGTGTTTGTAACTCTTCTTGCCCTGCAGCCTAATTTCCTTATGGATGAAATATGTGGTTTTTGTTTTATTTGTAGGTGGCTATGTGTAGGCAGTGATGAGTATCAATTATTTCAAAAGGATCAGGTTTTTCCAGACTGTACGGCCAGGAGTGCAGATCGAGTAATTGAACACAGTTAATTCATACCTGTGTCGTAATTAGTACAATTCTATTTGTCAAAAGATAACTACTGCAGTGACTTGCATCCAGTGTATGAACCAGATTGACCTGGGCGTGCTTGGTCCAGAGTCAGTGTCTCTCGATCAAGTGTCTAGTGTCTTTTTGCAGTAGGACTTTCTGAGCTTCTTGGGAACCTGTGAAAGCTACTTGTGTATTCAAGGTTAAAACAGCAAGCGTCACGGTGCAACAGCAATAAGTAGTTCAGGAGCTCTTATACTTAACATTCACAGCTTCATTTTATTAACTGGAATGTGCAACTTCTCTCTGCCTTAGCACGTCTTCACACCCACTCTCTTTCACTCTTGAAAGGTGGCACGAAAATTGAGCTTAGAACAAATAAATTTGCTAACTTGCTAATTGCTGTAACACAAATGAGATCATTCTGTGAGTTTGCTGGGATCATTTTTTATTTTTCCTCTGGTTGACTTATAGCACTACGTTTTTATAAACTGAAGTTTGAGTAGTTAAAAGGCAATGCTACACACAGTTGAATATTAAACAAACTTAGCTGATTAAAGGAGCCCACAGGAGACACTGTTAAGCTCAAACCTTCCTGTGAATTACAATGTTATCTTCATCAATTAAGTAACCCTCGTAATCAATCTCCGCTTCTGTAATGCTTATATCTTGGTATCACAGGGTTTGTGTGAAGAGCTGTTTTTGTGGAAGACACATTGATTTTACTGTCAAACTTTTAATGAAAGTATTACACCATTACATTAGTAATATAACTCTTTTCTTCAGGTTGATGAAGTGTCACGTGCACTGAAATAATTAACTATCGTTAAATTAAATTTCCTGTCTAAGTTTCCAGATAAAAGCAGAATGCTAACTTAATATAGGTTACATGTAACGCAGGCACACTGCCAAATAATCACTGAACTGTTGAGATTATTTAGCTTATATTCCATGTTGTGAACTCAAATTTCCCAGTAAAGTAAGTAAACTGTTAAACCAATTGTGGTATTCATTTTGCTTTGAATAATATATTTATATATAGTATCTATATATACATATAATATACAGTATGTATATGTGTACGTAGGGTGGGAGGGGGAAGGGATGGAGATGTTGAACTCAGACACTTTCAAGTGAAGATACCCTGAAGGGAACTTCAATAGAAGTGAATGTCGATGCTGTGCTTTACCGTGCCAGAACCAGAGTCACTTTGGCAATAATCGTTCATGTTTGTCTTGTAGCAGAATCTGTTTTCACCATTTAAAAGTTATAGAATGTTTTCAGCATTTAAAAGAAATACACTTCAAGGTGCAGCATATATAAAAGAAGATTGTGGCTTTAAAAGACTCTTTGAAGCAGATAGAAAACATGCCATAGATTAAATCTTTCAAGCAAGGATGTGGTTTTCAAATGAGGGCCAAATATATTCGAAGTTGTCTTTAATTATGTAATCTTAGTTTTAATTTCTGAGCACTTGAAAGTTTGTTATTATGCTTCAGGATGCACATACAGAAACATTAAAATGACCTGCTTCTTTTTGGCTCAAATAAAAGCCCCTCTTCTATCAACTCACTTCATTACATAATATTTTTTGATGCTGTGACTTTCCAGTGATTTCAGTGGTTTAAACACTTTCCTATGTGAATTTTAAAAAGTGCTTCTTTTTATTTACATTTATAAACATAAGGGCAAGATCAATGTACAGAACCTTTTCTTTTAGAAAGTATGATTAAAGGGGCTGAAGTAATGAATAGAACAAAGAACAAAACAGCACGGGAAACAGGCCCTTCAGCTCAACGAGCCCGTGCTGCCACCCCGATGTTCCCACCTCTACCCGTGATCCCTGTCTATGTTTATAGATCTATGGATTAAAAACCAAATTTGAGACAATTTAGGGAGAATTTGTTTTGCCAATTAGCCTAAGAGCACATCTTTGGGATGCGGGAGGAAACCGGAGCACCCGGAGAAAACCCACGCAAGCACGGGGAGAATGCACAAACTCCCACAGACACAGGCTCAAATCCATGTATCTGCACAGCACAATGATAGTCACTGAGCTGTCGTGTTGCCCATCAAATGGTCCAGGTCAAGTGTGCACTAATGACGTGAAGCACTAGGATACTCTTGAAAAATCCATTAGCAGCCCTCTCACGACCCATTGCGTGTATGCCCCTTGTTAGACAACAAGGTGGACCAAAGCACCTGTAGGATAAAAACAAGTACATCAATATCATCGTCTATTTACACACTTCCCAGGGTCTCCCAAGGCTCGTGATCACTATTTTAAATTAGTTTTCTATATCCCTCTATTCCCATTCTGTTCATGTGCCCATCTAAGTATTTCTTAAATGACTCCAGAGTACCTGCCTCCACCACTTTACTTGGCAGCGCATTCCATACCCCCACCATCCTCTGTGTGGAAAAACTCTCTAGCATCCAAATTATACCTTACCCCCCTTACCCTAAGCCCTTGTGCTATTCAAGTCCATCCTAGGAAAAAGCTTAACCCTGTTTACTCTATCTATACCCCTCATAATGTTGTACACCTCTTTATACTTGGATTAATGTTTCAAGTAATTTAATTTCAACTCAATATTTTAGAATCTTCATCATTATACTATTTCAGGTGATTTGACCGTTAAAACTACCCTGTTGTTTTAGGGCAGGCATATTGTAGAAATAAATCTTTGCCTTTGTATTGAAATGTCTTAACACGCTTCACACAGTGGGCTGCCTCCTGACTGCTGTTACACAAGCAAATGTGGCAACAGTTCTGTGCGAGCTGCACCCCTCAGATAGTAATGATATAGGTAAAGCAGGTGTGGATGTTAAAAAGTCAACATTGCTGCCAGGAGGAGTGGCTGGCACCAAACCCGCTGTTCCACATGTCGCAGATGCAGTGGTTTTTACACCACATATTCAAATCCCCAAATGATTCTAAAATTGTTTTTGTTTTTTTTTCCAGCTCCTTTTGAGTGTTGTAGCTCTCCAGAAACTATGTGGATAAAAAATGATTTGTTGCTTTAGTGTTCATACAGAGAAGAGCAGAGGAGTTCCAGACCACTGTAACTCGGGAGCTAACAGCGCTAACCATTTTGCCACCGTGCTGCTCAAATTGAGGTTATTTTCTTATAGTTTTCTGTGATCCGAGGAGAATCTCTAGATTCTCTACTTGAGATGGCAGCAGCATCTCTAGCTCCTACTATTTGTAATGGTGGGTCAGTTTAAAGCAGGGCTTTGACATCAGGAACGACACACCAGTGGCAAGTCTGTCCTAAAGTTGAAAGCTGTAAATGTGTTGCTTGTAAACTACTTTAGGGTGGCATGGTGGCTCAGTGATTAGCATTGCTGTTTGACAGCACCAGGGACCTGGGTTTGATTCCAGGCTTGGATCACCATCTGTCTGGAGTTTGCACATTCTCCCCATGTCTGCATGGGTTTCCTCCAGGTACTCTGGTTTCCTCCCAAGTCTGAAAGATGTGCTGGATAGGTGCATTGGCCATGGCTAAATTCTCCCTCAGAGTGTGCCCGAACAGGTGCTGGAGTGTGACAACTAGGGGAATTTCACAGTAACTTCATTGCGGTGCCAATGTAAAGCTACTTGTGACTAATAAATAAAAGAACTAAAATTGAACTAAAATTAAACTAAAATGTTTTTGCACCATCAACTCTTGATGGCAGCCAGCACCAAACATATGGTGTACTCATCAGGTTAATTTAAGGTACCAACTTGAGTTTATTTTACCTTGTCCACCTGGCCCAGTAAATACAGCAGCAGTGTGACCCTGAGATCAAGTATCCTGAGAATGCAAAATAATTTAAAATTTCATTTGGTCTTTATCCATGCACACCTGCTATATCATCAAACGTAGTCTGCACGTGTAGCACAGATGTGATTGTGCTTTGCAGTTGGTTCACGTGGAAGTTCCCTTCACAAGTTGGATGCAAGTATAGGCGAACACACACACACACACACACACACACACACACACACACACACACACACACACTTGGGATACTGTCTCGAGACTTGGGCACATTTTCGAGCAGCAGCTGCTGCTGTTTTCAATAGCAAAGGCAACGGCCGATTAACAGTATAAATGGACCATTAGCAGGAATCCTGGCTTGTATTTGTTTCAGTATTGTTGGCAGGAAATGAGTCAAGCATTTTAGTTTTTGTGTGTGCCTTAGCTTTAACATTTCAAACAAAAGATGAAAGCTCAGGATGCAATTCCTGTAACAATGTGATGAACTGCTTCCCTGATGTCCCCTCCGGTTCAATTAGATTACCAAAAGGTGTCTGGTCAAGTTAACAGTCCTTGAGTTAGCAAAGGCACCCCAGCCCTTGCTCAATGGAAATGTGAATGAACCTGTTCTCCGCGTGAATGCTGTAGCTTTTGACACCTGTGTCTGACATTGAAACCATTGATAAGTTTTCAGCCTTTGATGGCACAGCAGTTAAAAACCAAATAGAATTGTAATCAACACAGGAAGTCGTAAAAGTTGTTCCTTTTTTCTCCCTGAGGTGTTTTGCTTGTGTCTACAATCAAGTGACATAGAACATTATATTGGGTGCTGGCTGTTCCTGTACCTTCAATTTCAGCTGTTAACCTTCCCTTTAAGCTTTACAAATGAATGTTGAATTGGGGCAAAACCCTTGTTTTTTTTTTAATGTCTCCTTCTGTCTTGACAGAGAGTTTAGTTGGAAGCAGTTTACAATCAGGAAGCTCTGCAGCAAATATAATCACAGAAATTATTTAGCTGTCCCTACATTATTCATTCTGGAGTCAGGGTGACCTTCTTGTAAAATAATCGGTTATCTGGGGAGGCTTTGCAGCCACCCCCATTTTAATCCAGTGGCCTGTTCCTTCAATCAATTTAAATAGATTTTTAAATGCGGAATGGAAGGTGAGAGCAAATCAGCTGGCTGCTCAGAAATGGAATTAAAATTTGGGATGTGCCCAACTAATTGTTGAAGAAAAGCAGTTTTCAGATGTTCCAGGTGAGGGTGGCGCAGTGGTTAGTAATGTTGCACCACAGCGCCAGAGGTCTGGGTTCGATTGCCAGCTTGGGTTGGAGTCTATTCTGTGTCACGCGATTGCAGGCATACAGGTCCATGGCTGCAGTCAAACACCCTCAGGTGGAAAATAAAGAACAACTTTTACATTCTCCCCATGTCTGCCTGGGTTTACTCGGGGTGCTCCTGTTTTCTCCCACAGACCAAAAGATGTGTTGGTTAGGTGCATTGGCCATGCTAAATTCAACCTTAATGTACCCAAACAGGCATTGGAGTGTGGCGAATAGGGGGTTTTCATGGTAACTTCATTGCAGTGTTAATGTCAGCCGGCTTGTGACACAAGTAATAAATAAACTTCAAGACTGGTATTTTTTTCAGTGTACTATGAAAGCAGTTTTCCGTGTGTGTGGCATATAGTTCTACAGTTATTTCAGGATAAACTGAGACTGTGTATACAAGAAATATTAGCCACAGGCAATAACCTCTAAACATTGTAAAATAGATTTGTTTCATAGAAAATAGATCCTCTCCCCCCTACACCCAAACACAAGCAGCACCAATGAATTTGATTTCTCAATGGCAGTATTTTGCTCTCCCTTCTGAGTTTTTATTTTGTTTCTCATAAAGATCATTCATTGCGTTTTGTTTTCTGCCTTGTCTGACACCACTTTAGCTAAGAAAGTGTGCGTACACCCCACTCCCAGGCTATTGTTATGCTGCAGGGAATATCCATGAGTGATTCTCCTTTTCTGGTTTTGCTCATCACTTTTTGCCATTGAACAATATAAGAATCACTGTCCTCTGTGACTGGGGTGTAAAGCAAAAATGTAACAAGGTTTCACAGTAGTAGGCACTGCTACCTCACAGTGCCAGGGACCTGAGTTCGATTCCCAGCTTGGGTCATTGTCTGCGTGGAGTTTGCACGTTCTCCCCATGTCTCCATGAGTTTTCTTCGGATGCTCTCGTTTCCTCTCTCAGTCCAAAGACGTGCGGGCTAGGTTGATTGGCCTTTCTAAATTACACCTTAGTGTCCAGGGGTGCATAAATTAGACGAATTAGTGAATAAATATGTGGGGAGATAGGGCCTGGATGGGATTGTGGTTGGTGCAGACTTGATGGGCCAAATGGCCTCTTTCTGCACTGTAGGGTTTCTGTAATTCGATGTTTCTATGATTAATTTTAGGCATAACTTCCCAATTGCTGCTCGTGGGAAGTCCCATCCCACTTGATGGCAGAGATTTTGAATGAAGTTTGCAGCACGCTCCACACAGTCACTGTTTACACAGGCTAGAAACTTTAATATGGTATCAAAATTAAAGACTTAAAAGCTTGCCCTTTAGGTTTAAAGCTTATTTATTAGTGTCAAAAGTAGGCTTGCATTAACACTGCCATGAAGTTACTGTGAAAATCTCCTGGTCACCACTATCTGGCGTCTGCTCGGGTACACTGAGGAAGAATTTAGCATGGCCAGTGCACCTAAAATGCACGTCTTTCAGCAGCATTTTAATCAAGGAATCAGCTAGCCAAGCTAGTGACAACTCACTTAACGCAGTTGACGTTACAGAGGAACAAAAACTTTTTTTAGAAATGCCAAAATTGCTTGTGCAATGTTAGCAGTTGAGTAAATGATGAATGGAGTGGAATACCATAATAAAATGCGAAGAAATTAGGTTCATCTGATCAACACAGATTGCAGATTATAATTGCTATCCATTGTGAGAATTGTTTTTTTTCTAGATGAGCGTAATCTAAGATAAAAAATGATTTATTTTATAGATGTAATTCACGTAGATCTTATGTAAGATTGTATAAAATAGGAGCAGGAATAAACTCCACTGCCCCAACTCCTACTGTGACATTCAGTAAGACCTTGGTTAATCTTGATTATGGCTTTAACTCCACCTTCCAGCTTGTCCTCCATCACTCTGGACTCCCTTATCAATCAAAAATCTGTCTAATTCAACCTTGAATGTATTCAGTACTCAACCTCCACAGCTCACTACGGGTGAGAATTCCAAACACTGTCGATCTTCTGAAAAAAGGAATTCCAACTCTTGCCTCTTAAATGGGAGACTCCCCTTATTTCGAAATTGTGCCTCTCGACCCCTCCAGGAGGGGAAACTGCTCTGTGCTGAAGCTTTGAGCTCTGATGAAGGGTCGTCTAGACTCGAAACATTAGCTTTATTCTCTCCCCACAGATGCTGCCAGACCTGCTGAGAATTTTCAGCATTTTATTTTTGTTTCAGATTCCAGCATCTGCGGTATTTTGCTTTTATCACCGGAAGATTTGGACTATTTTGTTTTCTCTTTGCTGTCAAGACTACATTGTGTTTTGGAGGCAATACTCCAAGTATGCCAGAATTCATGATTACTTCTGTGTTGCTTTGATCAGGGGATAAAAAAATTGCTGTAAGAAGCTAAAAGTATTCCCATTAGAATAGTGAAATGGATGGAGCACGTAAGGCATTAAAGAAGAAAATTGCTTCAGAGAATGAATTGTGTTACCTGCAGGACTGGCATTTTATAATCGACTAAAGATCATTTCCACTGAATTGAGGTCATGTGCCATAATGTGTAAAATTCTGGTATTCTTCTGAAATGAATTAACAAAAGCAATATTCTTAATCATCATTGATATTAATGATTTGTATATCAGACACTCTATTTTTCAATCACTTCTTAAAGGAAACCTTAAATTGCATTTGGTGCATCTTACTGGGAATTGGGAGGAAGTGTTTGGGTGAATAGACTTTATGTCGAATGTGCAAAAAATTTTAGAACGTTGGTCAAACTTTGACTTGAATATTATCAGCTATTTAACAATCTGTTAATAGGTTCCAACATTGACAGCTGAGTAAAGTTGATTTCTCATTTTAAACTCTACCATTAATCAATAAATGCATTGATTTTGATTTCTATACTAATTTATTAAGTAATGCTCCTGATAGATTTAGCAAACAATACATTTTCCTCTTAATGGATACAATAGCCATAGCAGTGAAACATGAAATATGGAGTAATGGTAGCACCACCCTCTGGTAAAATGACTTCAATACTTAATATAGTTTAATACCGCTGCAAAACGTAGGATTCATTGTTTGCATTTTATCAACTCCCCTATATAATATTTAAAACCACATATGGGTCTACACGATAAATTTGGTGCCTGAAATTCTAGTTTCTAATTATATTTGGCTCTTGGAAGTCTAATTAATGATTGATTAGTATGTTTTGTTCACATAATGTTTGTAATGTATTATGTTGTGTCATTCAGTTGATGAGTAACGGGATATTTTTATCACAAGATGGCTTGAGGAAATGAGTAGTGGCTGGAAACTGTATTGGGGGAAGGGTGAGGAGGTTTGGAGTCGTTTGGTTGACTAGGTTCAGGGTACATAAGAAGATGTTGCCATACTGTCCCACCTTTTCAGGAAGGTTATCCTGAAAAGTACAAGTCACCATGTTCAAGCTGATTTCCTACACATTCTCTTGTTTAAGGTGAGTTACAGTATCCATAATCTGCATTTCACACAAGTTTAAAGAACAGTTTATTTGTGTCACAAGTAGGCTTGCATTAACCTTGCAATGACATTGCTGTGAAAATCCCCTAGATGCCACACTCCAGTGCCTGTTTGGGTACACTGAGGGAGAATTTAGAATGGCCAGTGCACCTAACCGGCACGTCTTTTGGATTGTGGGAGGAAACTGGAGAACCCAAAGGAAAGCCGCACAGACATGCAGACTCTGTACAGACAGTCACCCAAGCTGGTTCCTTGGTGCTGTGAGGCAGCAGTGCTAACCACTGTGCCACTCTGGATACAAATCAGTATCTGAGGAACTAGAGTGGGACAAATCCATAGAGCAGGAGGGAGCGTTATTCGAAAAGTGTTTATCTGTTCGTAAACCGATGTGGTTCTTAATATCCACGTTCCAATGACATTACAAAGTATAATTTTGAATTTTGATTAATCAAATGCTAAAAGACCCTTGTTTTAGCCTGGGGTTTATTATGTGGCCTGGTAGCTTGAAGAGATTTTATGTCAATGTGTAGTTTTGAGTGAAAAATTAGTTTTCATTTTATGGCTTCTGCATATTGAGCTGTCACTAGTCCATTTCTGAATGGGGCAGTCTCCTAATTAACTTGAAAGTCTTCATCATTTTGAGTGAGATGGTAATTTGCTGGATTTAATTACTTATTATCTCTCAGCATAGGTATACTTGCATCACTGCAGTTTGACTTTTAAACTGCAGCCAAGCAAAAATTGAGGGATAATTGCGTGAGTGTAACATTTCATCGGTTCTGGTTTGAAGTGAACCAGCTAGTTTATCTGGAAGCAGGTAACAATGTGAAATCAATATAATTAATTACAGTGCCATAGTGTAGTTTGTATCTTCTAACTATTGTGAAACATTTTTGAAGGATTGGTGTGCTGGGAAGCATTTTTAGCTGTCGAGTAATTATTTGTGAAAGAAAGATTTGCATCTATATAGTGCCTTATATGACCACTGGACATCTAAGGTACTCTGCAACAAATTCAGTACTTTTGAATTGTAATCACTGTGTTCTGATGAAGGACAGACATACAGCAGCCAATTTGCGTGCAGTAATGTGATAATGGTCAGATCATGTTTTGGAGATGTTGATTGAGGGATAATTATTGACTAGGAGATGGGCATAATCCCCTGCTGTATTTTTAAATGTTGCCATGAGACCTTTTGTGCCCATTTGAGAGGGTGATTGGGGCCTTGGTTTAATATGTCCTCCAAAAGATGACACCTCTGACAGTGCCACACTCCCTCTGCATTGCATTGGAGTGGCAAGCCAGAGTTCTTTGCTCATGAACCCACAACCTTTTGACTCAGAGGCAATAGAATCATAGAATTCCTACAGTGTAGAAAAAAGCCATTCCATCCATTGAATCTGCACTGACACTCTGAAAGAGCATCTTACCCAGGTCCTCTCCCCAAGCTATTTCTGTAACCCCATGCGTTTACCATGGCTAATCCTTCTAACCTACACATCTTGGGTCATTAATGGGCAATTTAGCATGGCTAATCTAACTAACCTGCGCATCTTTGGACTGTAGGGAACTTTAGGGAGCATTTCAAACTCCACACAGTCAGTCATCCAAGGCTGGAATTGAACCCGGATCTTGGAGCTGTGAGATGGACAGCAGTGCTAGCTGTTGTGTCACCATGCAGTCCAACTCAACCATAACCAACGTTGTATCATTATTTCACTAGTTATTTGTCAAATATAAAACAAGTGACTTTATTTTGGCGATAAATTCAAACAGTCCTCCTATTACTCGACCATCTCCAGTTTAGAGGCACTGAACGGTGTTTGTAGTTTGACCTTGTTACTTGGGTAGTGTGAAAATAGCACAGTGGAGATGGGACACATACATTATTACATTAGCCAGCTCCAACACTTATCTTGTAGCAGCAAGAAAGGTACCAGGATCAGCTGGATTTCCAGTCTATGCTGACCGTTTTCCGATAGAGTACCCTAATGGGTACATGTGTCCAATTCAGTTGATTCTTAATGGGGGTGGGGTATCGGGGTAGAAGAATGGAGAATGGGGAGGGGAGAAGAAAGGATAGGGTGGGGAGCAGAGCTATAAATTTGCAACCTCTTTCCCTAATTTCATGCCTGAACGTACTATAGGAACACAAGTGGGCATCAAGTGGAAACCTAATTTTGGGATGGTGGACAGGTGTCATCAGTGTGGCAAATTTTTGTGGTGTTAAAATGTGGATTGAATTATGTTTGCCATCCTGGTCCAATTAACCCTGCTTCACCCAACAAGTTTTGAATTTCCATGTGCAATTCCATGTAAAAACGATGGGCAAGAAATATATATTTTAATGACTGTTTCAGCAACTTGTATGATATTGAATTTTAAATACTTTGCCGATTTAGAATATCCGTCTGTTATAATTTCTTTCCACATTTGGGATTGTATGTTGAAATTGAAAATGGTGCTAACCTTGAGGCAAAGCAAAGAGAAGATGAAGTCCAATTTGACTAGCAGTAAATTAAACATCTGGGCAGTAATGAAGTCAGATCTCCATGGAGTCCCCTTTGTTCACTTAATTGGCATTGTCTTTTGCCTCATTTAGTGTCTTTCTCATTTGAAATCTAGTAATTAAAATGCAGATGCTTGTAAAAGCAATGTGAAATTTTTGAGATTGTTCCAAGGAAGACTACCTTTTTAATCAGATTTGATTTTCCAGTAAACCGCAGATGGCTGTCTTTTAAAATCATTGCTGTATCTGCAGTTAATGAAAAGTAAATGAAGTACAGTCAAGTGAAAAATACCCCATTAATTAAATAATAATAGTCAATGTGTACGACTTTAGATAACATGGATTGTGCAAATTGATTATACTTTTGCAAGATTGTCATTGTTAAAGCTTTGCCTGGAGAGAACTTTCATCTGCTGCATTGCAAGGATCTAATTTACTTCCAAAAAAGCAGATGCTTTTAATCTTGGGATGGGAACACTGTTCAAATATGTTGACTGACGAGCAGAGGTTGACTCTGGGGTTGCGTGCAGTTGAAAGAGAATGCATCAAAAGTTCAAAGAAGATAGATCACTGTTGAGTTTATTTGCATGCGCTTTTCCTCTGGCCTGGGTTCTCACAGAGTGAGATGCTGGGAAGAGATGGCGCCTGTCGGGGTCTCAGCTTGAGTCAGGACTGGGGGCTTGGTGTGTCCTTTAGCAGTACAATAACTGGAACCAATTCAGAAATGGCTCTCCACAGCAACACAGAATTATTTCATTGGCATCAAGAGGAGTCACTAAGGGCCGTAAGTTTTTGCAAGTGCTAGAAGAAGGAAATGAAATTCCATCTTGCTGAATAGGAAGGAATTCTATAAGTATTATCCCATTAGTGTAAATTAAACATTGATGAGCGTGATTCACCCATTAATAAAATGATAGTTTTACATTGAGAGACTTGGTTTAAAAAAAATTGGGCTGTATTCACTGGAGCAAAGAAAGTTAAAGGGACATTTAAATGAAATGTTCAAAATTATGAAGCATTTGGAAGAATATAATTGCTGAAAGATTATTTCCACTTTGGTAAATTGGGAACAAGAGGCAAGGGGTTATTGCCAGAAGCTTGAAGGAAAAATTAGAACAATTTTGCCAAGAGAGTTATTAGGATGTGGGATATATTGGCTTTTAATAAGAAGTTAAATAAACATCCACTCATTAAAGATTATGAAGAAAATTGCCTTTGGATTGGCAGCTACAGGTGTTGCTAGGAAAGACATGATGTACTGCATTCTGTATTTATTTCTAATTATTCTATAACATGAAGGAGTTTCCAACTATTGTAGCTGTATGAATTAAATTTCTTGGTTTATACATTTTTAATAAAGACACAAGATTCCCCCTATTGACTAAAATCACTGTAGATCATAAGAAAAGCCATTTATTATTCAATTTCCAGAAAAAAGCATTATTGCGAATGTGTTTCAATAATTAATTATCCTTGAAGTAAATGTACTTCATATTTCCAGTGACTAATTGGACATGTAAAAATTGACTGTTTCCTCCAAAACTGTTGGCAGACTGGTTTCCCTTCTCCACTGCTCAGTATGGTGGGTTGGGTGGGAAATGCAGGCTTGAGGGTTGAATGGCCTATTCCTGCACCTCTCTTCTGAGTTCCTATGTTTCTGCCTGTGTCATGGAAAAGTATCTTTCTTGATGACTGGGAAGGTGCACGACGCAGCCAACTTTGAAAAGATAGCCCACGCGATTGAAATTGTTGATAGCATTCAATTTTTATCAAAATGAAGAGCTTGCCTCTGCCGCTTGGGTTCCCAGCCATGGAGATCACACAAGGTAATTAACACTTTTGAATGAGTAGAGTGTAATCTATAGTTTAGGGGAGGTGGTGGCACAGTGACATTTGTCTGGATTACTAAATCCAGTGACAATGACATGGTAAAGCTGTGGGGTACCTGGGTTCAAATCCCATCACAGCAGATGGTGAAATTTGAATTCAATGAAAAAAAACTGGAATTAAAAGTCTAATGATGAGCATTGTTGTAAAAACCCATCTGGTTCACTGGTGCCCTTGAGGGAAGCAAACCTGCTGTCCTTACCTGGTCTAGTCCACATTGACTCCAGATCCACAGCCACGTGGCTCAATCTTAAATAACATCCCCCCTCCCCCCAACCCTGAAATGGCCGAGCAAACCACTCAGTTCAAGTGTAGTTAGGAATGGCCAATAAGTTCTAGCCCAGGCAGCAATGCCCACATCTAATGAATAAAAATGAGGCTACAAGTGAAATGTTGGTACAGTAAACAGGTCAGCACAGTGGTTGGCACTGCTCCCTCAGAGCACCAGGGACTCAGGTTCGATTCCCGGCTCGGGTCAGTGTCTGTGTGGAGTCTGTGTATTCTCCCTGTGTCTGCGTGGGTTTCGGTTTCCTCACACAGTCCAAAAGACATGCTGGTTAGGTGCATTGACCATGCTAAATTCTCTCTGTAGCCGAACAGGTGTCGGAGTTTAGTGTCTAGGGGATTTTCACAGTAACTTCATTGTAGTGTTAATGTAAACCAATTTGTGACAGTAAATAAATAAACATAAACTTAAGTATACAATTTGCAAACTTCATGATGCGATTTTTTTTTTAAAAAAAGCATATTTTCTGAAGAAGCACAACTGGCTTAATGAGTAACAATTGGGAACTGAAACCTGGAATTACTTTAATTTCAATCCCGTGCTCCCTTTTCCTGGAGATGGTTAAGTCAGTTATGGTGCAACACTATACCTCTTGTTGACATGTATGGTTCAGTGTTGCAAATGTGATATGGTGCAATTAGCTCCTGAACAATTTTATATCACTGCAGTACAGATCTTTTTTAAAATTCTTCTTGTATTCCAAAGATTATAGGTTCATATTTTTAAAAATCACATTGTTTGCAAGGTGACTTCCACTATTGTGCATGGGTTGGGGTGATCTGGCTAGCAATTTGACATTCCAAATGATGGAATAAATTGAGTCCACCCAGGAACGCACAGGGAGGTACAGCGGTTAGCATTGCTGCCTCCCAGCTCCAGGGAACTGGGTTCAAGTTGATTGTCTGTGTGGAGTTTGCACATTCTCTGTCTGCCTGGGTTTCCTCCAGGTGCTCTGGTTTCCTCCTACCTTCCAAAGATGTGCTGGTTAGCTAAATTGACGTTGCTAAATTGCCCCTTAGTCTCTAAAGAGGAGTAGATTTGGGGGATTATTGGGGTGAATATGTGAAGTTAGAGAGATGGGGATGGACCTGGATAAGATGCTCTGTCAGAGAGTCGGTGCAGATCCACTGGGCTGAATGGCCTCTTCTGTTCTGTTGGAATTCTAAAATTTAAAAAAAAATTTCTATATTGCCACATGCTCAATAGATTACTTTTGATGGCCAGAAATCCTTCAAGCAGCAAGAGATTGAAAGACAATTGATCTATTTTTGGTGCTGTTGTTTGAGGGAGGAATGTTGGCCAAAATATCAGAAGAATTCCATTAACTTCTTTGAATGTTGCCATTGGATCGTTTACATCCATGTTTTAACATCTCACTCAAAAATACCACCTAGATTGTGTGTTTGAACCTATATTGAGACTTGAATGTACAATTTGTGACTAGGACACAGGAATGCTACCAACCATAAATATGTTCCAGATTAGAGATCCTTGACATGTAGATTATTTCTCCATATTATTTTCCTGAGGCCGTTTTCTGCTATTGCAATTCTTCTTTGTAATTTGGCACATTTAATGTAATGCAACATTGCAAAGCAGTTCACAAGAATGTTGTAAAACACAAGCTGCCATGTCACATACATAGATATCAGCTCAGATGTCCACAAAAGCTTGGCTAAGGATAAAGTTTTTAAAGAGTTCTTAAAGGAGGAAAGGAAAAGCTAGAGGGGCATATAGAGGGAATACCAGGGCTGGAAGCCTAGGCAACTGAGGGCATGCCACCAGTGCTCAAGCAATTAAATTTGAGTATAAACAGGATACCAGAATTAGAGTATTGATATATCAGAAGATTGAGAAGAAGTGAGACCATGGAGGGATTTGAAAATGAGGAGAATTTTTAAAGTCAAGATGTTGCTTGACTAGAAACCATTGTAGATCTACAAGCATGAGTGACATGCATCAAGTTTTTTTTTAATTATTCATAGGATATGGGCTTCACTGGTTGGCCAGCATTTATTGCCCATCCCTAGTTTCCCTTGGAGGGCAGTTGAGAATCAACCACATTACTGTGGCTCTGGAGTTTCATGTAGGCCAGACCAGGTAAGGACAGCATTCCTTCTCTAAAGGACATTAGTGAACGAGATGGGCTTTTCTGACAATGGTTTCATGGTCATCAGTAGATTCTTAATTCCAGATTTTGTTTTCATATTGAATTCAAATTCCACCATCTACCGTGGTCCCCAAAATATTAACTGAATTTCTGCATTAATTGTCTAGCAATAATACCACCCGGCCATCGCCTTCCCATGAATTGAGGGACAGGCTGTAATATTTGGGATGATCTCAGGCTATAAAATTTTGAATATGGGAAACCAGCCTGAGGTGCATTGGAATACTTTAGGCCAGAGATAACAGACATTGATCAGCTGATGTGGATGTGCCAGCATTGGACTGGGGTAAACACAATGAGAAGTTTCACAATACCAGGTTAAAGTCCAGTCTTATTTGTAGCAAATGCCACTTGCTTATGGAACTGACTGTTCCTTCAATAGTGGGGAGTTCTGACACCCACCTGAAAAAGGAATAACCAGTTCTGAAAGCTAGTGGTGTTTGCTACAAATAAACCTGTTGGATTTTAGCCTGGTGTTGTGAGACCTCTTACATTCATCAGCTGAGACAGGTGAAGTTGAGTGATGTTACTGAAATGGAAATTGGCAATCTTACCGAAAGCGTGAATATGAAGTTGAAAGCTCAACTTTGGATAGACCTGACTGCGAGGTTGTGAACAGATCAGGCTTAATCTCCCTCACTGTTACCACAGAGAGAAATGGAGTTTGCAGCCAGAGATTTGCAGCAGGGCTTGTAAACAATGACTTCAGTCTTTCCAGTGTTTAATTGGAGGAAATTTCTGCTCATCCAGTGTAGTTATTTAGCAATGATGGAGGAGTCGGGTGAGGTGGTGTTGTATTTTCAGATGATGTTGCTGAGGGACAACAGATAGATGAAAAAACAGGGGCCCAAGAATACATCATTGAGATTGACTAAAGGTGACTGTGCAGGAACTGCAAGAGAATCCATTTCAATAACTCGTACATTCAAAGGAGAGTGGGACAATGTCGAGAAAGAGAAAGTAGAAAGATCTTCATTTAGATAATGACTGCCATGCCACCAGATATCTCCAAAGCACATTGCAGCCAATGAGGTACAGTTGAAATGTAGCCATTGTTCTAAGCGAGGAAATGCAGGAGTCATTGTGCACAGCAAGCTCCCACAAGCAGCACTGTGATAATGACTGGATCAGCTATTTCTGTGATATCAGCGGAACAATAAATATTGGCCAACGACCAGGGATAACATCTCTGCTTTTTTTCAAAATAGAGCCATGTGATCATTTGTGTTCACCTGAGCAGGCAGCTAGTGCCACATCCAAAAAAGAAGAAGGATTTACAGTTACTGGTTAATGTGCTTTCTGTCAATGTTAATTCACTATTAACTGGTGGGAATACAGTTTTTTTAGGCAGGTGGAATGTCAAATCTCAAACAAGTTATGTTCGCACTTTACTGGTGTCCCTCTTCTGGCTGAACAGGAAACAATAATCTCTAATAAGTTCATTTGTATTGCTAGTATGATTTTTTTTGTTTCTAATTGTAATTCTCTTTATGTCACTTTTTTGATTGTCTTAAATTGCAGATTGGATGTGTGTTTATCATTGGCTGAACACACAGCCAGAGAGCATCTCCTCGTTCAATAATGGGTTCAGGCATCAGATAAATTAATTAAACTGGCAAGCTTTGTGTTACCTTGCAACCAACCAGAATCTACACTTCAGCTTGTTCCTTTTGCTTGAACCATCCTCTCGCCTTTTGGGCTTTAATCATTTGGGAATTTTCCTCTGTTGCACACACTTTTGCTGTTCACATTTTACTACTTTGCTACACCCTGGATTGAAGAATGGAAAGAATTTCTCAATCTGGCATGATTATTGCTGCAAATGCTCATGGGACTACCTGCTCTAATGTATGTAATATAGCTTTAGAAATCTAAAATCTTATTTTTTTGACAACAGAGATCCGTCTATTATGACTCCCAGACTTCTTACCATCTTTGTCAGTATCTTGCCATTCATTCTATTAATGAATCAGTACTTTTATTCTTGCGTTCAGTCAGTATTTGCTGGGTTTACTCAATGTTCTGTGCCATCAGATATATCCTCATCTTCGCATGGTGGTACACTGGCGCTGTGAGGCAGCAGTGCAAACCATGGACCTGAGTTCAATTCCAACATCAGGTCGCTGTTTGGAGTTTGCACATTCTCCCTGTGTCTGCATAGTTTTCCTCCAGGTGCACTGATTTCCTCCCACAGAGCAATGATGTGCAGGTTAGGTGGAGAGGCCATGCTAAATTGTCCCCTAGTATCCAAAGAATTCTAGGTTAGGAGAATTAGTGAGGTTAAAATGTGGAGTTACAGGAATAGGGCCTGGGTAAGCTGCTCTGTTGGAGAGTCAGTGCAGACTCAATGGGCTGAATGGTCTCTTTCTGCACTGATGGGGTTCTATCTTGATTTGGCCATTGAGTAGAGAAACAAGATGCTTTCTGGATTGTCAGAAAGTTTGCAAACCTAGGTCACAACACATCCTCATGTGCATGATAGTAATAGTTTGGAATAGATTATTTACTTATCCATGAGGCATAAAGTCAAAAGGAATGCAAATTGTCTGATCACTCTCCATTGTTAGTAAGTACCAAAGTTTGATTCCTTTGTATTTGAAAGGCAGATTTTAGTATATTAATGTGTTAACTGAAAATACTATTTCAGTTTTCTGTTTCTGAATGATTTTAACTAATTGCAAATTGTAGGTAGTCTTGGAATCATTTTGAATTTCTGAGTTGGAATAAAATGCACAGTGCATGTACCTACTCTATGGGGACTGCCCGGTTCAAGAAAGCAACTCACCAACACTTCTCAAAGGCAATTTGGAATAGACAATAACTGCTGACCTAGCCAGCGATACACGCATCCCCATGAAAGCACATGAAATTAAGCTCAATTTCTTTGCAAAAGATGGCAGCACATGCTGCAAAATGGGGTTAAAGTTGTGAATGAAAACAAGCGTTACAAATTCGATGCATTGCAGGGTGGGGTGAGCCCAGGGTAATGAGAGGAAGGAGTTGAGAGGCTTTAGTGAGGCAAGCAGAGTTTAGGATGAGTTACAGTTCATAAGGGGTGTGACTTTGGCTATTGATGAACGTGAGTCGGAGTGGTGAAGGCGACAAGTAGAGTTTAGCAGCAGTGAGATGTTGTAGTAGCTTTTCCTTCTCACTCCTAAATAGCTTAGATCTCATTTCTAAGATTATTCCCCTTTCTTTTGGATTCCCTCAAGAGGAAGTGTCTTCTCTGTATCTACTCTACCAAATCTCTGAATCATTGTAAATATCTTGCTGAGGTCACCCCTCAAATCATTTAAGCTCAAAAGAGTTTACATCAGGTTTATACAACCTACCTTTTATAACTTAATCCTTTCAGTGCTATGATAATTCTGCTGAATTGGACCATCCAAGATCAGTACAAGTTCTGTATGGCTTGATGCTCAGAAGCTAATGCAATACTTCAGATATGGTTTCTAGCCCCCAAGCTCTGTGCAACTGAACTGCCCTCCCAAACTGTCCTCCTTCATGACCCCCGACATGCCCCACTCTTCATATCCCCCGCATCACGGCCCCCACCCTCCTGGCAGAGCCTAAGTGGCACTGCCAGTGTGCCAGGTGGGCACTTCCTAGCCATATCCCTGACCACTTTAAGGCTTTAGTGGCCTCAGCCCTCATGCATGGCCACTCTATCTGGTCTCCACTAGTGGAGTTAGTGATTCCAACTGGCATGCCATCCTGACGGTCGCAAGATTCTGGCAGCTGGGAGAATTCAGCATCAAATGGGCTAAGCATATGCTAATTGGCCTCCCACATCTGGTTAGCGCCCATAGAATGAGAGATTGTGATGCTTACAAACTGTTTGGCACCAGGCGCAATCCCATTTTTAGGTCCACACGTTATTTTCCAGGATGGTTGCGATCTGTGCCAGATGCCACAAGGCCAGAGAATTGCCCCTTATGCTTTAAATAAGATAAAAATCTAATGAGTGAATGAAAGAAATGTAAAAATATCCAAGACACTGCTTTGCAATTTTCATAGATTGTCTTAGTTGCAGTAAATTGGAGGCCTTGCGATATACAAAATACTCCCAATTCATCTTTATTTCCAATAATACATGATTAACTTGTGTGCAATTGCCCTAGGCAAAGATCAAATTCACAATGCATCACCACAGTGCAGGCTAATTCATACATAGCATACGGTCCTGTCATTTTGAACAGAATTATTAACATTTATATACCTGCAGACAGGCTGTTGCCTCTCATGTAGTGTTGGACTGGTCATTTTAAGGGGAGACATTTCTTGCAAAGAGATAAAGCTTTTATTCAACAACAAGATTTGCTGTTTTGAGTGAGAAGAGCTTAATCTATTGTTAAATATTTGGGTTCAAACTAGTCCAGTAACAACTGACACAGTCATTTCCACTCCCCACACACTCCTCCATCACTAAAATAAAAGTCTAGTCTTACAGTAGCTTTCTTAATATTTTTTCAATGGAAAGCTTGACTTATTCCGTTAGCTATGCAGAGCATATCCAAGCTTGTGGAAAAAAAGCAGCAGCTATTTGACTTATTGTTCCAGCTGGGCACTACTGCCATAGTCCAATCAGGGTAACATATTTGCGATCCAAAACTACCATGTATTTAAAAGCTTTTATTTGAGTTTAAGCACTGCTGAAAAATGTATTTTCCATTTTACTTGTGTTGTCCCCCTTCCTATTATGATACATTTTGCGATTTTTCCTTTCCATTTTATTCCAACTCAGAAATTCAAAACGCATCTGCATATATTTCCTCCGGGTGCTCGATTTCCTCCTACAGTCTGAAAGACTTGCTGGTTAGGTGCATTGGCCGTGTTAAATTCTCCCTCAGTGTACCCGAACAGACATCGGCATGTGACAACTAAAGAATTTTCACAGTAACTTCATTACAATGTGAATGTAAGCCTTCTGTGACACCAAGATATCTGTATTCATCTAATTTTAATCGACCTGACATTGGCTGCCATGTATTCACTGCCTTCAGCTGGGGATAGTGCCTGGCTGGGATTGTTTTTGGTGCAGGCTCAATGGGCTGAATGGGTTCATTCTGCACTGTAGGGATTCTATGATTGTATTCTCTGTTCTGGATTTCTCTTTTCTAAATTTTCCTGCCTCTGTTCCCTTCTTTAAGGCCCCAAGGTTTTGATATTCTGTTCTAATATATCCTTCAGAAGGTTGGTGCCAAGATTTGTTCTAAAATGCTGAAGCACCCTGGCATTTTTACCACTTTAATGGCACCAAGGATTTGGGTCACAATTTCAGCTGACATTTCAGTACAGGACTGAGAAATTGTGCTGCACAACTTGTGTTCAAAACGGAATATGTTACAATGTTCTAAACTGTTCCACAGAACCATAGTAAAACCTATGGGGCAAAGGTTAGGCATGCTCACTGGAGGGGGCAAAGGTTAGGCATGCTCACTGGAGGGGGCAAAGGTTAGGCATGCTCACTGGAGGGGGCAAAGGTTAGGCATGCTCACTGGAGGGGGCAAAGGTTAGGCATGCTCACTGCGGGGGAAGGGGCAAAGGTTAGGCATGTACACTGCGGGGGAAGGGGCGAAGGTTAGGCATGTTCTCTGTGGGAGGGGCGAAGGTTAGGCATGTTCTCTGCTGGGAGGACTAAGGTTAGGCATGTTCTCTGCGGGAGGGGTGAAGGTTAGGCATGTTCTCTGCTGGGAGGCTAAGGTTAGGCATGTTCTCTGCGGGAGGGGCGAAGGTTAGGCATGTTCTCTGCTGGGAGGCTAAGGTTAGGTATGTTCTGTGCAAGAGGGGCGAAGGTTAGGTATGTTCTCTGCGAGAGGGGTGAGAGGATGAGGATTAGATATGCTAACTGGAGGGGGAGGGGCATGGGTTAGACATGGTAAGGAGGGGTTGTGGAGGGAGAAGTGAGGGCTCGGCATGCTAACTGGGGAGCAGAAAAGGGCAGTATGATGAAGGACAAGGGAGTTTAGAAGCCTTTTTCACAGCCACTGAATGCGTCATCCAGTCAGTGTGTACCCAGCTAGTTCCCACAGACTGAGTCAAAAAGAAATAAGAAATATCTTAGAATTTATCATTTGCATCGGGCGGTGAAGTCCTGCAGTCGTTTAGGCCAGAAATTGCAGCATTTTCATATCATGCCTAAATATCAATATTGTGTTCAAAACAAGTGTGTGCCAGCAGAATCCAGATTTCCAGCTTGATTTGGAAATGATGCTGTCAGTGGTTGGATCGACTTTCTTGTTTTTCAGGTTTAGTGGGTTCTTTGATGCTCAGAAATGACAAAAGAAATGCTTGTCTTTGTTTTACGAAACAGTTACTGCTCTGTCAAATAGATGTGGATTTCACAATCCTTCTTTAGTTAAGAGAGCACCATGTAATTTAAAATATATATCACAAAAATGTAGTTTAATGACTGGCAAAACACAATCTTTACTTCCTGCGATATTTAAAGATTCACTGTCTCCACCAGTTATGCACAGTAGCAGCAGTGTGTACCCTCTACAAGATGCACTGCAGCAACTCACCAATCCTCCTTTGATTGCACCTTCCAAACTTATGACCACTATCATTTAGAAGAACAAGGGCATCAGAGACATGGGAACAGCTAAGCCACTTGGAACCTGACTTGGAAATATATCAATGTTCACTGTCGCTGGGTTAAAAATCCTGGAACCTGTTTCCTAACAGCACAGTGGATGTACCTACACCACATGGACTGCAGCAGTTCGGAAGAGAGTTCACCTGTTTCTCAAAGGTAATTCAAATAAATGCTGGCTTAGTCAGAGATACCCATATCCCATGCAAGCATATGAAAGAAAACTCAAATGTTTCCTTAAAGCAATCTCCATGTTAATCACTTGTATTTATTGTACTTGGTTCTGATCTTGCATGCAAAATTATAGATTTCATGAAGTTACATAGAATTTCCAGCACTGAACTGCTTCGTGCCCATGTAACGAACCTCTTCTACCTTAATCTACCAGCATAGCCTTTTATTCTTTTCTTCCTCATACACTTTAACCAGATTCCTTCAATGTTATTTGACTTGGACATGTTGATTTGATTTATTCTTGTCACATGTATTAGTATGCAGTGAAAAGTATTGTTTCCAGCATGCTACGCAGCCAAAACATACCATTCATAGAGAAGGAGAGAGTGCAGAATGTTACAGTCATAGCTAGGGTGTAAAAAAGATCAACTCAATGTGAGGTAGGTCCGTTCAAAAGTCTGGCAACAGGGAAAAGGCTGTTTTTGAATTGGTTGATACGGGACCCTAGAGTTTTGTATTTTTTTCTGGATGGAAGAAGGTGGAGGGGAGTTGGGTGCATGGGGTCCTTAATTATGCTGGTTGCTTTGCCGAGGCAGCGATAAGTGTAGACAGAATCAGTGGATGGGAGGCTGGTTTGCATGATGGATTGGGCTACATTCATGACCTTTTGTAGTTTCTTGTGATCTTGGACAGAGAGGAGCCAAATCCAACTGTGACACAATCAGAAAGAATACTTTCTATGGTGCATCTGTAAAAGTTGGTGAGAGTCGCAGGTGACATGCCAAACTTTCTTAATCTTCTGAGGAAGTAGAGGCATTGATGGGTTTTCTTGACTATAGAGTCGGCATGTTGGACAAGTTGTTGATGATCTGGACAGGCAAAAACTTGAAGCTGTTGACCATTTTTATTTCTGGGTTTAAAAAAAGTTTCTTCTTGAGTTTCTTATTGAATTGATTAGTGATTATCTTAAAATAAGAGCATAAGAACTAGAAACAGGAGTAGGCCATCTGGCCTCCTCGAGCCTGCTCTGACATTCAGTAAGATCATGGCTGATCTTTTTGTGGACTCAGCTCCACTTACCTGCCTGCTCACCATACCCTTTACTATTCAAAAATTTATCTATCCTTGTCATGAAAACATTTGTGGAATCCTACAGGAATTCCAGATACACAACACTTTGTGTGAAGAAGTTCTTCCTCAGTCCTAAATCTGCTTCTCCTTATTTTGAGGTTATATCCCCTAGTAATAGTTTCACCTGCCAGTGGAAACAACTTCCCTTCTATCTTATCTATTCCCTTCATAACCTTATATGTTTCTATAAGATCTCCCCTCATTTTTCTGAATTACACTGAGAATAGCCCCTGTTTACTCAGTCTGTCCCCATAAACCAACTCTCTCAACTCTAGAATCAACCTAGTGAATCTCCTTTGCATCCCCTCCAGTGACAGTATGTCCTTTCTCAACTAAGGGGATCAAGACTACGCAGTACTCCAGGTGTTGCCTCCAGGTATACAGCTGCAACATAATCTCGCTGTTTTTAAACTCCATCCCTCTAGCAATAAAGAACAAAATTCCATTTGCCTTCAGAATTATCTGCTGCACCTGCAAACCAATTCCTTGAGATTCCTGGACAAGGACACCTAGGTCCCTCTGCACACCAGCATGCTGCAATTTTTTCTCATTTAAATAATAGTCCATTTTGCTGTTATTCATACTTATTGAATTGATGACCTCACATTTACCAACATTGTACTCCATCTGCCAGACCCTCGCCCACTCATTATCTATATCTATATCTCTTTGCAGACTTTCAGCATCCTCTGCACACTTTGCTCTTTTGTCCATCGTAGTGTCATCTACAAATTTTGATACACTACGCTTGGTCTCCAACTCCAAATCAGCTATGTAAATCGTAAACAATTGCGATCCAACACTCCCTGAGACACACCACTAGCCACTGATCGCCAACCAGAAAATTACCCATGTACCCCAACTCTTTGCTTTCTGTTCGTTAACCAATCCTCTATTCCTGCTAATACATTACCTGTAACACTGGGCACCTTTATCTTTTTCTAATAATTTTTGGTGCAGCACCTTGTACATTCTGGAAATCCAGATATATCACATCTACAGGGTCCCCATTGTCCACTGCACATGTAATGTTCTCAAAGAATTTCATTAAATTTGACCTGCCCTTCATGAATCCATGCTGCGTCTTACCGATAGAATAATTTATATTCAGATGTCTCACTATTTCTTCCTTGATGATAGATTCAAGCATTTTCCCTAGTACAGAAGTTAAGCTAACTGGCCTATAGTTACTTGCCTTTTGTCTGCCTACTTTCTTAAACAGTAGCATCACATTTGCTGTTTTCCAATTTGCAGCGAATTTTGGTGAATTACCACTAGTACATTCGCTATTTCTCCTGTCATCTCTTTTAGTAGCCTGAGATGCATTCCGTCAGGATCAGGAGATTTGTTTACCTTTAGCTCCATTAACCTGCCCATCACTACCTCTTTCGTAATAATTATAGTTTCTAGGTTCTCACCTGGCATAGCCTTCCTGTCATCCAGTTTTTGGCGTGTTATTTGTGTCTTCCACTGTGAAAACCAACACAAAATACCTGTTCAGTGCCTCAACCATTTTCTCATTTCCAGCTATTACCACCTCCTTCTCACCTTCTAAAGGATCAATGTTTACTTCTTCCAATTTTTCATTTTATATATTTGTAGAAACTTTTGTTATCTATTTTTATATTCTGAACTAGTTTATTCTTTTAATCCATGTTACCTTTATAGCTTTTCTCATGGCTTTCTGCCGACTTTAAAGATTTCCCAATCCTCTAGGTTCCCACTAATCTTTGTTACTTTGTATGCATTTTCTTTCAATTTGGTACCCTCCTTTTATTTCCTTAAATATCTACAGCTGATATCTCTTTTTCTATAGTCCTTCCTTATCACTGGTATATACTTTTGCCGAACACTGTGGAAGGTCGCTTTGAAAGTCCTCCAGTGTTCCTCAGTTGTCCCACCATAAAGTTTTTGCTCCTAGCCTACCACAGCCAAGTCCTCCTTCATCCTTTTATAGTCTCCTTTGTTTAAGCACAAGATACTGTGGATTATATCTTCTCACACTTCATCTGTATTTAAAATTCAGTCATACTGTGATTGCTTCTTCCAAGAGGATCTCTAACTGCAAGATCACTAATTATTCCCATCTCATTACAAAGGACCAGATCTAGGATAGCTTCCTCCCTTGTTTAGTTCCATAACACACCCTTCAAGGAAGCTATTGCGGGTACGTTCTATGAACTCCTCCTGACTTGACCAACCTGGTTTGACCAATTGATATGTAGATTAAAATCCCCCATGATAATTGCTGTACCATTTTTACATGCATCAGTTATTTCTTTGTTTACTTTTCGTCCTGCCATGATGTCATTATTTGATAGCATATAAATTATGCCTATCAGTGACTATTTCTCCTTATTATTTCTAATTTCCACTCAAATGGATTCAACCTTTTTTTCCATAGAACCTATATCATCTCTCACTACTGCCCTGATATAATCCTTAAATATCAGAGCTACACTACCTCCCTTACCTTCCTTCAGTCCCTTCAAACATCTTGTATTTAAGAGTTTATCTTTTTGTCTGCTCACTTTGCATCTCCCAATGCCCTTTTTTGTGTCTAATAGCTGATGTTTTGCTGTCTAGTATTAATAACAATTATCCTTGGATTAGCTCAGAAATATCGGGACAGAGGACGAGGGATGGGCTGTTCAGCACCTCAAGCCTATTCTGGCATTTAGTTGTCTTTTTTTAATGGTTCCGTAACAGTGAATATTCTTGCCAGCAGTTAGCTTCGAACACAAATTCTGCATGTGCTAAACTCTGCTTTCTTAAAGGCACAAGTCAGGATGAAAACATCACTTAATGTGTAGTCGACTACTGCACTTGAATTCACTCCTTAAATTATATTTTGGGATATCTTGCAGTCGAAAATTTCTCAAGCAGCACTGTATTTCTGGTTTGTTTGTAATAATGCAACATACTATTGAAGCCCAACATGGGAGGGTTTTCCTGTAGCTGTTTAGGATGTCAGTGTGGTAGCATTGCCCCTTTAAGGGGTGGTTGTTCGTCGGTCACATGACCTTCCGGGGCATATCAGGAAGAAGTGCGCAAACAGCCACCAATCAGACGTTAGGACGTGGGTGTTGGTAGGAGAGAACTTTCAATGCAAGCCCAAGAGTCAGTGAGAATAATCCTGTAACTGTTCTGACCTTATTTGTATGTGGTATTAACTATCCTTCAATATATCGCCATTGTGATTCAAGGCTTCTTCGTTGTGATACCTCCTGCGACAGTAGTACAGTGTATCAAAAAGCAGACCTCCCAGGGCAAAGACTGTGTAGTATTTGAGTGAGCTTCCTGCTTAAAGTTGACTGCGTTCTTGTAGGAAGTGCTCCAGGACTTATTTACCCACATGACCATTGGCAGAACATTGCACAGCATTGCAAACAAGGAGTAAATAGATCAAATGACCATCATTCACAAGAGGTGCAGTGTGATGTGATTGTTTCATGTAACTGGAGAGGGAGGTTTCTTTATTTAATTGTGATGTATGAAGAGTTCAGTTGGAAGCATTGATGTTGCACGCGTTGATTTGGACTGTTAGCACTGGGGGAGAGAAAGGACAGATTAACTGTTGGGTCAGAACTGGAAGAAATGACAGATGGGTGGCCTTTTTGAAAGTAACAAAAAAAAGGGGGTGGGGTTGAAAGTACATGAGAATAAATTGAGTAAAGTGATTTTATTTATGATTGTCACATGTATTAGGATACAGTGAAAAGTATTGTTTCCTGTGCATTATACAAAGCATACCATTCATAGAGAAGGAAAGAAGAGAATGCATGAAGTAGTGCTATAGTCATAGCTAGGGTGTAGAGAAAGATCATCTTAATGCGAGCTGGGTCCGTTCAGAAGTCTGACAGCAGGGAAGAAGTTGTTCTTGAGTCAATTGATGACGTGAGCTGAGACTTTTGTATCTTCTTCCTGACGAAAGAAGGTGAAAGAGAGTTTGTCTGGGGTGTGTCAGGTCTTAAATTTATGCTGGCTGCTTTGCCGAGGCAGCAGGAAGTGTGGACAAAGTAAATGGATGGGAGGCTGGTTTGTATGATGGATGGGCTACATTCGCAACTTTTTGTTGTTTCGTGCGGTCTTGGGCAGATCAGGAGCTGTACCAAGCTGTGATACAACCAGAAAGAATGCTTTCTATGTGATGGAAAGTGATACTTAAACCACAAGTTCTGTGAACAAAAGATGATGGGAGGTGGAATCAAATAAATTAAATACACTTATGAAGCATACAGGACATGCGACTAGCTGAAGAATTGGAGAGTTTGGGTACGGAGTTGACTGAAGTAGCTAAAAAATGCACAATCTTGGGGAAAGGAAAGAAAACCAAAGGCATACCCACCATCAGTTCTCACTGCCAGCACAAAGCTGTCCCTCCCTCCCTCTCTCTTTACTCTGAAATGATGGCACACCCATCCTGTACTATCAGGACCCTGCTGAAGAGAAAATGGAAATAATCTAATGGTATGAAGTTATAATAGGCCATGTTAACTTTAGAAGATTGGCAACCACAACCATGCCAGGAGGGTTCAGTATCACCTGGTATAGGCCGCAAACCTCAAATAAAACATTTGCAGCTTCCCGTTTGCAGCTCTGGGGCTTTTTTTATCCCAGAGAACAGGCCCAGGGTAATGGCCATCAGTTTTCTCGGTGGGGAGATGAATGCCATCATTTTGGTGACCGAGTGGGTGAGGCTTCAGGGTCCCAGTGATCAGGAAGGAAAACCACTGACTTGTTGATTACAGTTTATGTTAATGGTGCTGATGGGGGCAGTGTGGTGGTGGTGAGGGTGAGAGGGGTGGGTGGAAGGTCTTAGCACGCAAGCAAAAGATTGGAGGAATGCAGAGTTCTTAGTTGTAGAGTTAGAAGGCTTTACAGCGATCAGGTGGGATGTGGATGGAAGAATGAAAAATTTGAATTGGAGTCATTAGAGGAGCAGGGGCAAACATGGGAGAAGGGTAAGTGGATTGTGTGTAGATTAGGATACTGGTAGCAGAGTTTTGGAAACAAGTTCATGGATAGGGGAGACTAACCAAGAGAGCAGGAAGTTAGCAAATGACCAGGGGGAAAGTCCAATGACAGAGGCCCTGAAGTAGGGACAATAACATGATGTAACAGAAGTGGAGTTAGTGACCTTTGTATGGAGAGAATATCTATGGTCAGGAGCTCAGCTTGGGGTCAACGACAACTAAAATGGCTGAAGTATGAACCAGTGTTGAATGAGGAGGCTAGAATCTGTAGCGAAGGAACAGAGTTTTATGCTGTACCCTGAGGCAATGGCTTCAGTTTATTGGAGAAAATGGTAGCTCCTCTGGCCCTGGATGTCTGATGAACAATAATTTTTTAGAGGAACATTTAATACATTAAACAACTAACTCTTGGTTTTTAATTATGAACTAGGGGAGGCAAAGGCCTAGTGCTATTAATGCTAGACAGGTAATTTAGAAACCAACCAATGTTCTGGGAATCTGGGTTCAAATCCCAGCATGGCAGATGGTGGAATTTAAATTCAATAGAAATTTGAGCTGAAGTCACAAAAACAGTTATCTCAACACTACACCTGTGGGACCCTGCCAGTTTTTGGGTCAGACAGTTTGGATCATTGGAGAACTCATAAAGAAATGGCTTTAGAATTAAATTCGTACTTTGCTTCAGTCTTCACAAAGGAAGACATGAATAATGTACCAGAAGTGCTAAAGAAACATGTTTAATGAGGAGCTAAGGGAAATCAGCATTGGTGGAGAAATGGTTAACTACTAATAACCACAAAACCAATATCGATTGTTGGAAAATCCCATCTGGTTTGCTAGTGTCCTTTAGGGAAGGAAATCTACTTTCCTTACTGGCCTACATGTGACTCCAGAGCCACAGCAATGTGGTTGATTCTCAACTGCCCTCCAAGGGCAACTAGGGATAGGCAGTAAATACTGGCCAGCCAGCAGTGCCCATGTCCCACAAATGAATAAAAGAAAACTTACAGTGTGATGATGAAAATAGTCAAGTGTCTGTCGCAGTTGCCCAGAGATTGATGACAGCTTCTCTTAATTTCAGTTCCAGGTGGTCATTCAACAGTTCAGCATCTGAACTGTTCCTGTTAGTTGCCTTTAGCTTCCAGAGATGGATATGAATTGTGGATCATTTGCAGCAATGGGAATGTCACACTGCTGCTGCTCAATTCTTCCAAGAAACCTTTTGTACAACCTTTAATAAAGGGAAGATAAATGCCAGTGGAAAATAACTTGCAAAAACTCAGTTGAAAATGATTTGCTCTCGCGCACATGGGGACCTGTGCCGAATTATTATTAGCCAGTAGTGAACTGAATTGCAACTCCTATCTCCCCATAGGAAATATTTTTCTTCAATGTTTGCACTGTCAGGGCTAAATCTGTCTAGCATTTTCTCTTAATTTCTATAGCATTCACAAGTCGTCATATCAAACTTGTAAACTAAAATAAGGGTGGAGAGCTGGAACAGAATTCATGCCAAAGGTCTGTCCATCAAGGCAAGCTTAATTAATGAAGAATGGTCAATTTAATTTTCAGTATAAAATTCATCTTTGTATAGTTCTCCCTAAAAATGGATGATTTTTACACCTAACATGGAGAGTGAGCAGGATTGTCTAGGCTTTTAGATCCGTGCTCTCATCTGTGTACCTGCTTATCAAGTTGTTAAATATTGTAACATTGTGTGGAAAGATAGATCTTCACACACTGTTGGATCAGTGGTATTCAGTAAATTCAAAATTTTACAGGAACCCAATAAATGCTAAATTGTGACCTTAATATCTCACCATTAAAAATTTGAGTTGAAGTTGCAAATACAGTTATCTCAAAACTATACCTGTGGGACCCTGCCAGTTTTTGGGTCAGACAGTTTGGATCATAAAGAAGAATAAAGAAATGGCTGCAGAATTAAATTCATACTTTGCTTCAGTCTTCAGAAAGGAAGACATGAATAATGTACCAGAAGTGCTGAGAGAAACATGTTTTAATGAGGAGCTAAGGGAAATCAGCATTGGTGGAGAAATGGTTTGGGGAAAATTGATGAGACTGAAGGTGGATAAATCTCCAGGTCCTGATAATCCTCATCCCAGAGTACTTAAGGAAATAACCCTGGAAATAGTTGATCCATTGGTGGTTATTTTTGGACTCTAGACTGGTTCCTACAGATGGGAGGGTAGCTAATACAAGTCCACTATTCAAAAAGGGAGGTAAAGAGAAAACAGGGAACTAAAGACCAGTAAGCCTAATGTCCATTATCAAGTATTTCGCAACTTGGCATTTGGAAAGCAGTTGTTTAATCGGACAAATTTGGCTTGGATTTACAAGAGGGAAATCATGCTTTCACGAATCTATTGACATTTTTTGAGGATATAAGTAGTAGAATTACTGAGGATGTAGTTTATTTAGCCATTCAATGGTTTTCAACAAGATCTCACGTAATAGACTACTGTGTAAGGTTAAAGCACATAAGATTGCAGGTAATGTCTTGAGATGGGATAGAAAGCTGGTTAGCAGAAAGGAAGCAAAGAGTTGGCATAAATGGGTCCTTTTCTAATTGGCAATCAGTGACTAGTGGAGTTCCACAGCGATCTGTGCTAGGACCCCAACTATTCACATTCTATATTAATGATTTAGAGGAATGTATCATCTCCACATTTACGGATGATAAAGTTGGGTGGGAAGGTGAGCTGTGAGGAGGATGGAGAGATGTTTCAGCCTGATTTGGACAGGCTGAGTGTGTGGACATCTGCATGGCAGATGCAATATAATGGGGATAAATGTGAGGTTACCCATTTTGGTAATAGGAAGACAAATTATTACTTGAATGGGTGTAAATTGAGAGACGTGGATATTCAGCAAGACCTTGGAGTCCTCGCGCATCAATCAAGGCAATAGAGAAGGCAGATGGTATGTTGACCTTCATAATGAGAGGATTTGAGAATAAGAATAGGGATGTTTTGCTGCAATTGTATAGGGTGTTGATGAGGCCACATCTGGAATATTGTGTGCAGTTATTTGAGGAAGGATGTTGCTGCTATAGTGGGCACACAGTGAAGGTTTGCCAGGCTGATTCCTGGGATGGCAGGCCTGTCATATGAGGAGCGATTAAGTCGGTTAGGATTATATTCACTGGAGTGATATCAAGGGATATGGGAGGAAGTGGGGATCAGGATATTGAATTTGATGATCAGCCATGATTGAAATGAATGGTGGAACAAGCTCAAAGGGCTGAATGGCCTACTCCTGCTTCTAGTTTCTATGTTTCTATATCTGATGTTTTGGGCCAGGGTCACCAGGTCCACTCTGAGCATGGGAGGAGGCAGGCACACGGGTAACTAGCTGGCACATCATCATGCCAATGCAACAAATAAGCCAGTAACTTGTTAAATATATCCAAAAATAATTAAAATTCATGCGTTGGCAGCTTGTGAGTAAGTGGGCAAATGCATGGCAGATGTGGTACAGCATGCTAAATGTGAAAATCAGAAAGGAAGAGAAATAGTAATTATATAGAGAAGTGTGGGTATACAAAGGTGTCTTGAACACCAGTCAGTGAAAATGAAGAGGCCATTCCAACAAGTAATGAGAAAGACAAATGGGTATCTTGGCCTTCATTGCAAGGTAATTTGATTTCAGAAGTAGAAATGATTTACTGCAGTTATTATAATGCCTTGGCGACAGCATTCCTGGAATATTGGTCCCCCTACCTAAAAAAGCATATACTTGCCACAGAGAGAATGCAGTGTAGACTTACTAGTCGTTTACAGGCGTGGCAGGGGACTGCCGTATGAGGAGAGATTGCTCTGCTCTGACTGGGTTTACATTCGCTGGAGTTTGACAGGATGAGAGGAGATCTGACTGAAACCTACTAAATTCTAATAGGGCTGGACAGATTAGATGCTGCGGGGATGTTTTCCATATTTGGGGGATCAAGATCCAGCTGACACAGTCTCAGGATACACGGTAGGCCATTTAGCGCTGAGCTGAAGAAAAATCTTTTCATTCAAAGGATAGTGAAGCTGTGGAATTCTTTGCCACAGAAAGCTGTGGCGGCCAAGTCACTGAATGAGCTCAAGAAAGAGAGAACGTTTCGGATTTTAATGGTGTCAAGCAGTATGCAGAGAAAGCAGGAACATGACAGAGAGAGCGGATTCAAGCATGATGGTATTGATGGCAAAGCAGGCTTGAAGGGCTGAATAGCCTATTCCTGCACCAAGTTTGTTCAGTCTGGTTTTTGGACATCGCCAGTTTTTAGAAACCTAGATTTGAGACACTGTACCCATAACTAAGAAAATTCTGTGATGTTCTAATTTCACTGGGGAAGATTAAACTTAATTTTAATTTTAAATAGCTCATTTGAAAACAATTCCCTTTAAATAATGCAGGTAGAGAGACGAGTGTTCTTACAGCATGAGAGAGGAATGAGTTCAGCTTCAATAGCATGGAGAAACAGAGAGAGAGAGGCGACAGTTCAATTTAAGCAGCGTGGAGAGAAACAACAGTTGAGTTCAAACAGCATGGAGAGAGGTGACAGTTCAGTTTAAACAATGCGGACGAGAGAGAGGCAACAATTCAGTTTAAACAGCACGGAGTGTGAGAGGCGACCGTTCAGCTGAAACAGCACAGGCAGGATGAACAGCACAGAGAGAGTGGTGACAGTTCAGTATAAACAGCACGGAGAAAGAGGTGACAGTTCATTTTTAACTGCACAGGGAAAAAGCTGATAGCTCAGTTTTTAACAGTGCGCAGAGCAAGATAACAGTTCAGTTTAAAGAGCATGAAGAGAGAAGTGGCAGTTTAATTCAGACAGCGCAGTAGAGAGACAACTTTCATTCGGAGAGAGAAGCAACAGTCCAGTTTAAACAGCATGTTGAGAAATAACATTTCATTTTAAACAGTGCTGAGGCAGAGGTGACTGCGCTGTTTAAAGTGAACTGTTGCCTCTCTTTCTTTGCTCTGTTTAAAATGAACTATCGCCTCTCTCTCTCCGTGCTGTTTAAAATGAACTGTCACCTCTTTCTCTGCTCTGTTTAAAATGAACTGTCGCCTCTTTTTCTCTGCTCTGTTTAAAATGAACTGTCGCCTCTGTGTCTCTCTCTTTCTCTGTGCTGTCGAAAACCAACTGTTGCCTCTCTCTCTCTCTGCACTCTTTAAACTGAACTGCCACATCTAATTGCTATTTAAAATGAACTGTCACCTCTGTCTCCGTGCTACTTAAAATGAACTGAGAGAGAGGCGACAGTTCATTATAAACAGTGCAGAGAGAGAAGGGGTGATGGTTCCGTGTCAAGCGCATGGAGAAAGAGGCAGTACTTCATTTCAAACAGTGCAGAGAGAGAGTCCACAGTTCAGTGTAAACAGTGGAGGGAGAGTTCATTATAAATAGCACAGAGAGCGAGGGAACAGGTCTTCCTAAACAGCTTAGAGCAGCAACAGATCAGTTCAAATAGCACAGAGAGGCGACAGTTCAGTTCAAACAGTGCAGAGAGGCAACAGTTCAGTTCAGTGCAGAGATGAGACAGTTCAGTTGACATAGTATGGAAAGAAAATCGACAGTTCAGCATAGAGAGGCGGCAATTAACTTTTGACAGCGTGGAAAAAGAGAGGCGACCGTGCGTTTTCGACTGCATAGAGAGAGAAGCGACATTTCAGTTTAAACAGCATAGTGAGGCAACAGTTAATTTTAGACAGCACCAAGAACAAGGCAACAGTTTGTTTTAAACAGTGCGCAGAGAGAGGTGACAGGTCATTTTAAACAACATGGAGAGAAGCGACAGTTCAGATTAACCAGTGCACAGAGAGAAGCAACAAGTCAATTTCGACAGCGTGGAGAGAGAGAGGTGACTGTTCATTTTAAACAGCCTGGCAAGAGAGGCGAGAGTTCTGTTTAAACAACGCAGAGAGAGAGGTGATAGTTCAGCTAACACAGCGCGGAAAGTCAACACTTTGGCATAAAGAGACGAAAATTAATTTTCAACAGCACGGAGAGAGAGAGGCAACAGTTCAGTGTAAGCAGCATGGTAAGAGGTGACAGTTCGGTTTAAACAGTGTGGCAAGGCAACAGTTAATTTTTGATAGCATGGACAGAAAGTGGCAATAGTTCATTTTCGACAGTACCAAGAGAGGCGACTGTTCAGTCGAAACAGCACAGTCAGAAAATCAGCACTTCAGGATGAGCAGCGCAGAGAGAGGGGTAGCAGCAGTTCAACTTTTTTTAACAGCGCAGAGAGAGAGATGCAACAGTTCTTTTTAAACAGCACGGAGAGAGAAGATAGTTCAGTTTTTTTTTAGCAGCACAGAGAGACGATAGTTTAGTTAAACAACACGGAGAGACAGGTGACTGTTTAGTGTAAAGAATGTGGAGAGAGAAAGAGACGACATTTTATTTTAAACAGTGTGAAGGAACATTGGACAATTCATTTTCAACAGCACAGGGAGAGAGAGAGACGATAGTTCGGTTTAAACAGCATGGTGAAAAGTAACAGTTCATTTTAAACAGTGTGATGTGGCGAACATTCATTTTTGATAGCTCAGAATATTGGCGACTGTTCAGTTGAAACAGCACGACAGAAAGTCAACACTTCAGGATGAACAGTACAGAGAGAGAGGTGGCAGTTCAGTTTTTAAACAGTTTGGGGAGTAAGAGAGGCAACAGTTTTTCAACAGTACACAAAGAGGTAATAGTTCAGTTTAAACAGCACGGAGAGAGAGGCAAATGTTTGTTTTAAACGGCGCGGAGAGTGAGTGTTCATTTTAAGCAGTTCAGTGTAAACTGTAGCGAGAGAGATGACAGTTCATTTTCAACTGCACGGAAGGAGAGGTGACATTCAGTTTTAACAGCGTGGAGAGAGAGGCGAAAGTTCATTATGAACAGCATAGAGAGAGGTAACAGGTCTTCTAAAACACCTTGGATAAAGAGGCAGCAGTTCACTTTAAACAGCATAGGGAGAGGGCTGACAGTTCATTTTCGACAGCATGGCGAGACAACCGTTAATTTTAAACAGCGCGGAGAGAGTGGTGACTGTTCAGTTTAAACAGTGTTTAAACTGTTTAAACAGAGAGAGGCAAAAGGTGTACTTAAACAGCTTAGATAAAGAGGCAACAGTTCACTTTAAACAGTGTGGAAAGAGAAGCAACAGTTCTGTTTAGCAGTGGGGAGAGGGAGGCGGCAGTTGCAATTGAACAGCAGAGAGAGGTGACAGTTAATTTTTGACACTGCAGAGAGAGAGAGAAGCGTTTATTTCCAACAGTGCAGCAACAGAGGCGACAGTTCATTTTCAACAGCATTTATGAGTGGGAATTGTTCCGTTGAAATAGCACAGGCAGAAAGTCAACACTTCAGGATAAACGGCGTGGAGAGATGGGCAACAGATCAGTTCCGATAGCACAGAGAGAGGCAGCAGTTGAGTTTTAGCAGCGCAGCGAGAGAGCCAACAGTTCAATGTAGAGAGAGAGAGGCAACAGTTCAGTATTAACAGTGTAGAGAGAGAGAGAAGCGAGAGGTCAGTTTAACCAGCGCAGAGAGAGATGCAACAGTTCAGTTTAAACAGCACAGCGAGAGAGGTGACAGTTCAGTAGGAACCGCATGGAAAAAGAGCTGATAGTTCAATATAAATAGCACAGAGGGAGAAGTGACAGTTCAGTTTAAACAGCACAGAGAGATGGGCGACAGTTCATTTCTGATGGTGCAGAGAGAGGTGACAGTTCAGTTGAAACAATATGGAGAGAGAGAGGTGACCATTCAGTTTTAGCAGCGCAGCGAGAGAGGCAACAGTTCAGTGAAAACAGAATAGAGGGAGAGAGAGGCGAGAGGTCAATTTAAACAGCACATAGAGAGAGGTGACAGTTTAGTGTAAACAGCGTGGAGAGAGGCGACAGGTCATGATAAACAGCAGGGAGAAGGAGGCAACAGGTCTTCTTGAATAGCTTAAATAGAGAGGCAACAGTTTAAACAGCATGGCAAGGTGACAGTTAATATTCGACAGTATGGACAGAAAGTGGCGACCATTTATTTTCAACAGCGCAGAATAGTGGTGACAGTTCAGTTGAAACAGCATGGACAAAGTCAACACTTCAGGATGAACAGTACAGAGAGAGAGGCAGCAAGCAGTTCAGTTTTTTAACAGCGCAGAGAGAGAGATGCGACAGTTCATTTTAAACTGCGTGGGGAGAGGGGCAACAGTTCATTTTCAATAGTAACGAGAGAGAGAGGCGACAGTTTAGTTTAAACAGTACGAGGAGGTATCGGTTAATTTTTGACAGCACAGAGTGGCGACAGTTCAGTTTAAACAAAGCCGAGAGGGAGGCGACAGCATATTTTCGACAGGTGACTGTTCATTTTAAACAACGCAGAGAGAGACGTGACCGTTCATTTTCAACTACGCAGAGAGAGGTGACAGTCCCGGTTAAACAGCATGGAGTGAGAGGAGATAATTTTCAACATTGTAGAGAGACCGGTGATAGTTCATTTTCAACAGCGCAGAGAGAGAGGCAACAGTTCATTTTAAGCAGCGTAGAGAGAGAGGTGACAGTTCAATGTAAACAGCATTGCGAGCGAGTGGCGACAGTTCATTAAAAACAGCATGGGGAGAGGGGCAATAGGTCTTAAACAGTTTAGATAGAGAGGTGACAGTTCAGTTTAAACAGTGCACAGAGAGGCAACAGTTCATTTTAAACAGCATGGCGAGGTAACTGTTAATTTTTGACAGCATGGAGAAGGAGTGGCGACCGTTCATTTTCGACATCACAGAATATTGGCGACTGTTCAGTTGAAACTGCATGGGTAGAAAGTTGACACTTCAGGATGAGCGGTGCAGAGAGAGGCAGCAGTACATTTTAAACAGTCGGAGAGTGAGGAGACAGTTAATTTACGACAGTGCAGAGAGAGAGGCGACAGTTGGTTTTAAACAGTGTGGTGAAAGGTGACAGTTCATCCTAAACAGCATGTAGGGACCTGGGATAGTTCATTTTCAACAGCACAGAGAGAGAGGCGACAGTTCAGTTTAAACAGCATGGTGAGGTGACAGTTAATTTTCAACAGCGTGGACAGAGTGTGGCAACGGTTCATTTACGACAATGCAGAATAGTGGCAACTGTTCAGTCGAAACAGCATGGGCAGAAAGTCAACAATTCAGGACGAACAGCGCGAGAGAGAGAGATGACAGTTCAGCATAAACAGCGCAGAGAGAGAGGCAGTAGTTCAGTAGCTAAACAGCATGGGGAGAGAGGCAACAATTCAGTTTAAGCAGCACAGAGTGACAACAGTTCATTCTTGACAGCGCAAAGAGAGATGCGACAGTTCATTTTAGACTGCACGGGGAGGGAGGCGACAGTTCTGTTTTAACAGCACACAGAGAGGCGATGGTTCTGTTTTAACAGCGTAGTGAGAGAGGCGACTGGTCAGTATTAGCACAGAGAAGGATGCAAGAGTTCAGTTTTAACAGCGTGGAAAGAGAGGCGACATTTCGAGGTAAATAGAGGTAGATAGGTGGAGAGGTAGATAGTGACAAGGGGTGTTATAGTTTGCAGAGAGACTTGGACAAGTTGCAGAGCTGGGTCGAGAGGTGGCAAATGGAGTTTAATGTGGAAAAGTGTGAGGTAATGCACTATGGCAGGAATAATACATGTGTAGAGTATACGGCTAATGGTAGGATTCTTAGTAGTGTTGATGAACAGAGGGATCTTGGTGTGTATGTGCATAGATCCCTGAAAGTAGGCAGTCAAGTCGAGAAAGTTGTTAAGAAGGCATATGGAGTCTTAGCTTTTATTGGTAGGGGGATTGAATTTCGGAGCCGCAACGTCATGTTGCAACTGTACAAACTCTAGTGCGGCCGCACTTGGAGTATTGTGTGCAGTTCTGGTCCCCACATTATAAGAAAGATGTGGAGGCATTGGAGAGGGTACAGAGGAGGTTTACCAGGATGTTGCCTGGTATGGAGGGCAGGTCTTATGAAGAGAGGCTGAGGGATTTGAGGTTGTTTTCGTTAGAAAGGAGGCGGCTAAGAGGGGACCTAATCGAAACATATAAGATGATTAGAGGTTTAGATAGGGTGGACAGTGATAGCCTTTTTCCTAGGATGGAGAAAGCTAGCACGAGGGGACACAGCTTTAAATTAAGGGGTGATAGTTATAGGACGGATATCAGAGGTAGGTTCTTTACCCAAAGGGTGGTTCGGGAGTGGAATGCCCTGCCTGCAGCAGTTGTAGATGCGCCAAGTTTGGTGGCGTTTAAGAGGTTAGTTGGTAAGTATATGGAAGAGAAGGGAATGGTTTAGTTTGGAGGGACACTGCTTTTTATATTGGTCGGCGCAACATCGAAGGCCAAAGGGCCTGTTCTGTGCTGTAATGTTCTATGTTCTATTTAGTTTAAACTGCATGTGGGAGAGGCGACAGATAGTTTTAAACAGCACAGTGAGAGAGTTGATAGTTTAGTGTAAACAGCGCGGAGAAGGAGCAACAGGTTTTTTTAAACAGCTTAGATAGAGAAGTGACAGTTCCGTTGAAACAGCATAGAAAGAGGTGACAGTTCAGATTAAACAGCACTCAGAGAGAGGCGACAGTTCTCTTTAAACAGCGCGGAGAAAAGGGCAACTGTTCGTTTTCGACAGCGCGGAGAGAGAGAGAGGGGTGACAGTTCAGTATAAAGAACAGAGAGGGAGAGATGACATTTCATTTTAAACAGCATGGAGGGACAGAGAGACTGTTCATTTTTAACTAAGCAAGGTAGAGGCGACAGTTCATTATAAACAGTGGGTAGTGGCAGGCAACAAGTCTTAAACAGCTTAGATAGAGAGGCGATAGTTCAATTTAAACAACACAAAGAGAGGGTCAACAGTGAGGAGAGAGAGAGAGAGAGACTGGCAACAGTTAATATTCAATATTCAAGAGAGAATGATGGCAGTTCAGTTTAAACAATGACAAGAGAGAGAGGCGTCAGTGTAGTTTAAACAGCATGGAAAGAGGGAGGAAGTTCATTTTTGACCACGTGGTGTGAGAGAGGCGACAGATCAGTTTAAACAGCACGGTGAGACAGTTGAAAATTCATTTTAAAGAGCATACCAACAAGAGATGACAGTTTAGTTTAAACAGCACGGAGGGGAGAGAATGGATGGTTCAGTTTGAACAGCACGGGGGAGAGAGATGAGAGTTCAGTTTGAATAGTCCAGCTGACAGAGCACAGAGAGAAAGTCAACACCTCAGCATACAGAAGCAACAGTTAATTTTTGGCAGTATGGAGAGACACAACCATTCATTTTCAGGAGTGCACAGGGGGAGAAAGAGATAACAGCTCGTGTCTCGATGTTGGTTAAACAACATCGAGAGAGGAGCGACAGTTAATTTTTGACAGCATGGAGAAAGAGAGGGAAATGACAGTTCAGTTTAACAGTGCACAGAGAGGTGACAGTTCAGTATAAACAACATGGAGAGAGCTGACAGTTCATCATTATAAACAGCATGGAAAGGGAGGCAACAGGTGTTCTTAAACAGCTCAGATAGGCGATAGTTCAGGTTAAACAGTACGGAGAAGGGCGACAATTCAGATTAAACAATGCTCAGAAAGGCAACAGTTGACTTGAAACAGCGTGGCGAGGTGGGCAACAGCTCATTTTCGACAGTGTGGAGAGGCAACAGTTCATTTTTGACAGTGCAAAGAGAGACGACCATTATTTTCAGCAGCGCGGAGGTAAAGGCGACAGTTCAGTACGAACAGCGTGAAGAGAGAGAGAGATGATAGTTCATTATAAATAGTGGGTAGTGGGAGGTAACAAGTCTTCTTAAACAGCTTAGATAGAGAGGCAACGGTTCGATTTAAACAGCGCAGAGAGAGGGCCGGCAGTTCATTTTCAACAGTGCGGAGAGAGTGACAGCAGTTTAGTTTAAACAGTGCAGAGAGAGTGACAGCAGTTTAGTTTAAACAGTGCGGAGAGAGAGGCGACAGTTCCATTTCAACAAACACAGGAAAGAGAGAGAGATTCTTCGGTGTAAAGAATGCGGAAAGAGAGAGAGAGGCAAGAGTTCATTTTCGACATCGCGGAGAGAGATGCGACAGTTCAGTGTAAACATCTTGTAGAGAGAGATGCATCTATTCATTATAAACAGCACGGAGAGAGAGGCAGCACATCTTAAACAGCTTAGGTAGAGAGTCGATGGTTCAGTTTAAACAGTGCACAGAGTGAGGCAACAGTTCGGTTTAGCAGCAGGAGAGAGAAGCAACAGTTCATTTTAAACAGCAGGGAAAGAGAAGTGATAGTACTGTTTTAACAGTGCACAGAGAGGGAAACACCAGTTCAGTTTAAAGAACGTGGTGAGAGAAGTGACAGTATATTTTCAAATGCACGGATAGAGAGGCAACATTCAGTTTATACAGATGGTGAGAGACGAGAGTTTATTATAAATAGTACAGCAAGAGAAACGATATTCAAATTAAACAGTATTGAGAGAGAGGCGGCAGTTCAGTTTAAACAGCACGGAGAGAGAGAGTTGACAGTTCAGTTTAAACAGCATGAAGGGAGGGCCAACAGTTCATTTTCCACAACACAGTGAATGAGAAGCAACAGTTCAATTTAAACAACATGGAGAGGTTCAGTATCATCAGTGCTGAGAGAGAATCAACAGTTCAGTTTAAATAGCACAGAGAAAGAGGCAATGGTTCAGTTGATACAGCATGGTAAGAAAGTCGACACTTCAGCATTGAGAGGCGACAGTTAATTTTCAACAGTGTGGAGAAAGAGGCGGGGTGATGGTTAATTTTTTGACATTGTGAAGAGAAAGGTGACAGTTCAATGTAAACAGCGTGAAGAGGGAGACAACAGGTCTTCCTAAATAGCTTAGATAGAGAAGTGATAGTTCAGTTTAAACAGTGCACGGAGAGAGGTGAGTTACGTTTAAACAGCGCGGAGAGAGAGGCAACAGTTCAGATTAAACAGTGGGGAAAGAGAGGCGGCAGTTCAGGTTAAGCAGTTAGAGAGGTGACAGTTAACAGCGCAGAGAGAGAGAGGCGACCGTTCATTTCCAATAGCGCAGTGAGACAGAGATGACAGTTTAGTTTAAACAGTATGGTGAGAGATGACAGTTGAGTTTAAACAGCGTGGCAAGCTAACAGTTAATTTTTGATAGCATGGACAGAGAATAGCAACCGTTTATTTTCGAAGCGCAGAATAATGATGACTGTTCAGTTGAAACAGCATGGACACAAAAGTTGATATTTCACAATGAACAGTACAGAGAGAAAAACAGCAATTCAGTTTAAACAGCACAGACAGAGGTGACAGTTCATTTTCGACAGCGCAGAGAAAGAGATGCGATGGTTCATTTTAAACATCGAGAGAGGCAGCGGTTGAGTTTAAACAGCACAGAAAGAGAGGCGACAGTTCAGGTTAAACAGTGTGGAGAGAGAGACAACAGTTCAGTGTAAACAGCAGGGAAAGAGAGAGAGGTGACAGTTCATTAGAAACAGCGCAGAGAGAGGGGCAAAAGTTCAGATTAAACAGCGTGGAGAGAGGGGCGACAGTTCATATTAAACAGTGTGGAGAGAGATATCAGTTCAGTTTAAACAGCATGGAGAGAGAGATATCAGTTCAGTTTAAACGTGCACAAAGGGAGTCAATGGTTCAGTTTGGATAGCAGGGAGAGGCTACAGTCAATTTTCAACAGCACAGAGAGAGAGAGGCGACAGATCAGTATAAACGGCAAGGAGAGAGAGGCAACAATTCAGTTTAAACAGCATGGAGAGACAGGCAACAGCCTTCCTGAACAGCTTAAATGGAGAAGCAACAGTTCAATTGAAACAGTGCAGAGGGAAGGCTGACAGTTCATTTTCGATAGCGCAGAGAGAGGGACACAACAGTTCATTTTCGATAGCGCAGAGAGAGGGACACAACAGTTCATTTTCGATAGCGCAGAGAGAGGGACACAACAGTTCATTTTCGATAGCGCAGAGAGAGGGACACAACCGTTCATTTTCGATAGCGCAGAGAGAGAGACACAACCGTTCATTTTCGATAGCGCAGAGAGAGAGAAGCAACAATTAATTTTTAACATTGGAAGATAGCAATAGTTCATTTTAAAGTGTGGAGAAAGAGGCAATAGTTCATTACAAACAGCGCAGAGAGGGAGGCAACAGGTCTTAAACAGCTTATGTAGAGAGTCAACATTTCAGTTAAAACAGCGCACAGAGAAGTGACAGTTCAGGTTAGCAGTGGGGGGAGAGAATTAATAGTTCATTTTAAACAGCGGGGAGAGAGAGGTGATGATTCCACTTTAAACAGCATAGAGGTGACAATTAATTTTCAACAACGAAGAGAGAGGCAACAGTTTAAACAGTGTGGAGAGAGAGGCGACAGTTCAGTTTAAACAGCGCAGAGAGAAAGAGAGAGATGATAGTTCAGTGTAAAGAACGTAGAGAGAGAGAGAGATGACAGTTCATTTTCAGCAGTGTGGAGGGACATGGGACAGTTCATTTTCAATAGCATGGAGAGAAAGAGGCGACAGTTAATTTTGGACAGTGCAGAAAGAGAGAAGCAACAGTTTAGTTTAAACAGTGTGGAGAAAGAGACGACAGTTCAGTTTCAACTGTGCAGAGAGAATGGCAGCAGCTCAGTTTAAACAGTGCGGAGAGAGAGAGCTGACAGTTCATTTTTGGCAACACAGAGAGGGAGAAGCAACAGTTAATTTTAAACTGTGTGGAGAGAAAGGTGACAGTTCATTTTTGACAGCGTGGGACGAAAGGTGACAGTTCAGTTTTAACAGCACGAGAAAGATGGCAGTTCAGTTCAGAGCACAGAGAGGGAGGTGACAGTTAATTTCCAACAGCGCAGTGAGAGGCAACAGTTGAGTTAAATGCAAAGAGAGGCAACATTTCAATTTAAACAGCGCAGGGAGAGTGGTGACAGTTCAGTGTGAAGAATGTGGAGAGAGAAAGAGGCGACAGTTCAGTTTTAAACAGCAAGGAGAGAAAGTCGAGTGTTCAGTTTTAACAGCACAGAGAGAGAGGTGACAGTTCATTTAAATAGCATGGAGAGAGAGAGAGGCAACAACACAGTCTAAACAGTGCAGAAAGTGAGGCGACAGTTCAGTTTAAACAGCATGGAGAGAGAGGCAACAGTTCACTTTAAACAACATGGAGAGAGAGCCAACTGTTCAGTTTAAATAGCACGAAGAGAGAGGCAACAGTGTGGAGAGAGAGGGGACAGTTCATTTTCGACAGCATGGGGAGAGAGGCGATAGTTCAGTTCTAACAGCAGAGAGACAGAGGCGGTGTTTCGGTTAAACAGCATGGAGATAGAGTTGAATGTTCAGTTTTAACAGCACAGAGAGAGAGGCAACTGTTCAGTTAAACAATGCAGCAAGAGAAATGCGAAAGTTCATTTTAAACAGCTCATCAAAGCACAGTTCAGTTGAAAGAGCGCGGAGAAGAGACAACAGTTCGTTTTCAACAGCACAGAGGGAGGCGAGAGTTCGGTTTAAACAGCAAGGAGAGGCGACAGTTTGTTTCCAAATGCATGGACAGAGAGGGGCAGTTCAGTTTAATTAGCACAGAGATGTGATGGTTCATTTTTAATCACGCAGAGAGAGAGGTGACAATTCATTTTCAATATCATGGGAGAGGGGCGATAGTTCATTTTAAACTGAACCCTCACCTCTCTCTCTCTCCTTGCTGTTTAAACTGACCTCTCACCTCTCCCTCCATGCTGTTTAAGCTGAATTGTTCCCTCTCCCTCTCTGCAATGTTTAGACTGAATTCTCACCTCTCCTTCCACAATTTTAAAACGAACTGATACTTCAATACCTAGGCTGGTTAAACTGATCTGTTGCCTCTTTCTCTGTGCTGTTGCATGTTGCCTCTCTCCTTGCTGTTTAAACTGAATTCTCGCCTCTCTCTCCATGCTGTTGATATTGAACTATTGTCTCTCTCTCTCTCTTGCTCTGCACTGTTTAAAATGAACTGGCGCCTCTTTCTCCATCCTGTCTCAATTGAATTGTTGAAAAAGAGAGGTGATGGTTCAGTTTAAACAGCACGGAGAGAGAGAGGTGACAGTTCATTTACAGCAGTGCAGAGCAAGAGAGGCAACAGTTTGTTTCCAAACACATGGATAGAGACGGGACAGTTCAGTTTAACCAGCCCAGCGAGTGAAGCGACAGCATGGGGAGAGAGAGAGAGAGAGATGACAATTCAGATTAAATAGCATGTTAAGAGGGGACATTAAACAGCACATTAATGTGGCAGTTCAGCTTAAGGAGCACAGAGAAAGAGGCAACAGTTCGTTTTTGACCGTGCAGAAAGAGGTGCCAGATCAGTATCAACAGCACGGAGAGAGGGGCAATATTTCAGTTTAAACAGCGAGGAGAGATACAACATTTCCATTTTAAACAACGCACAGAGAGAGGCAAAGGTTCGTTTTATACAGTATGGAGACGGGTGACAAGAGAGAGGTGACAGCACAGGTTAAAGAATGTGGAGAGGCAACAGTTGAGCAGAAACAGCATGGAGAGAAACAATATTTCAGTTAAATAGCAAGGAGAGAGACAACATTTCCATTTTAAACAGTGCACAGAGAAAGGTGAAGGTTCATTTTATGCAGCACGGAGACAGGGGTGACAAGAGAGGTGACAGTACAGGTTAAAGAATGCGGATAGGCGACAGTTGAGCAGAAACAGAACAGAGAGCGAGAGAGACGACTGTTCAGTTAAACAGCGCAGCAAGAGAAAGGCAACAGCACAGATTAAACAGTGCGAGAAAGAAGTGACAGCACAGGTTAAAGAGTGTGGAGAGAGAGGCAACAGTTCAATTTAAACAGCGCAGAGAGACAGAGACAACAATTTGTTTTCAAACGCATGAACAGAGATGGGACAGTTCAGTTTAATTAACAGAGAGAGGTGTGACTGTTCATTTTAAACAGAGTGGAGAGAGAGAGGCATGAGTTTCATTTTAAGCAGCAGAGAGAGAGAGAGGCAAAAGTTTCATTTTAAACAGCACGAAGAGACAGTTCAGCACGTACATGCAACAGTTCAGATTAAACAGTGTGGAGAGGGAGGAGATAATTAATTTACGATACTGTGTAACAAGAGAGGCGATAGTTCATTTTCAACAGTGCTGAGAGAGAGAGGCAGCTGTAGCAGTGCAGAGGGAGAGGTGAGAGTTCTGCTCTAACAGCATAGAGAGAAAGGCAAGAGTTGAGTTAAAACTGCGTGAAGAGGTGATGTTCAGTCTGAACAGTGCGGAGAGAGACAACAGTTCAGTTTAAACACGAGAGAGCTAACAGTTCAGTTTATACTGCACACTGAGAGACGTGAAAGTTCGTTATAAACGGTGTGCAGAGAGAGGTGACAGGTCATTTTAAACAGCTCAGAGAGACAGAAGCAACAGTTCATTTTCGACAGAATGGAGAAAGAGAGGTGACAAATCCATTTAAGTGAAATGGAGAGATAGGCAATGCATCATTTTAAACAGCGTGGAGAGACAGGTGACAACTCCATTTAAGGAGCGCAGATAGAGACAACAGTTTACTTTCAGCAGTGCGGAGAGAGAGAGAGAGAGAAAGGACAGTTGTGTTTAGACAGCACGAGAGAGAGATGACAGTTTATTTTAAAGAGCGCCGAGAGTGAGGGTTCATTTGCAACAGTGCAGCGAGAGTAAGGCAACATTGCTATCAGTAGTGCAGAGAGAGAGAGATGACAGTTCATTATAAACAGCATAGAGAGAGAGTTTAGTTTAAACAGTGCGGAGACTGAGGCCGCCAGTTCAGTTTGAACAGCTCAGCGAAAAAGGCAACTCCTCGTTTTCAGCAGCGCAGAGAGAGGTGACAGTTCAGTTTTAACATTGCGGAGAGAGAAGCGACATTCATTTTAAACAGCCTGGAGAGAGAGAGAGAGAGATGACTGTCCAGTTTAAATAGTGTGGCAACAGTTCATTTTTAACAGCATGGGGAGAAAGGCAACAGCCCAGTTTTAACAGCGCAGAGAAAAAGGCGACAGTTCATTTTCGACCGCGTGGAGAGTTAGGCAACAGTTCAGTTTAAACAGGACAGAGAGAAGAAGAGACAGTTAATTTCCAAAAGTGCAGAACAAGAGAGATGACAATAAATTTCCGACAGCATGGAGGGAAAGAGGCAACTGTTCATTTTAAACAGCTTGAAGAGAGCGGTGACAGTCCAGTTTTAACAGCGCGGAGAGAGAGGCGACAGGTCATTTTTGGCAGAAAGACAACAGTTCAGTTTAAGTAGTATGGAGATGCAGGCAACACTCCAGTTTTAACAGCGCGGAGAGAGGGGCGATATCAATTTAAATAGCACAGAGAGAGAGGTGACAGTTCAGTTTAAAGAGCGTGGATAGAAGTGACAGTTCATTTTTGGCAGTGCAGAAGAAGAAAGAGGATAGTACTGTTTAAACAGTGCGGAGAGAGAGATGACAGTTTATTTTCAACTACATGGAGAGAGGTGACAGTTCAGTTTAAACAGCTCAGAAAAGCGACAGTTCAGTCTAAACAGCACAGAGAGTGAAGCGACAGTTCAGTTTAAGTTCCGCAGAAAAAGAGGAAACAGTTAATTTCTGACAGCGTGGAACAAGAGAGGCAACAGTTTTTGACAGCAGGGAGAGAGAAGAGAGAGTTCATTTTAAACAGCATGAAGAGTTAGTGACAGTCCAGTTTAAATAGCGCAGATAGAAATGCAACAGTTCATTTTAAACAGCAGGGAGAGAGAGGCGACAGTTCAGTTCAAACAGCAGGTAGGGAGAGGCGACAGTTCCTTTTTGGTAGTGCGGCAAAAGAGAGATGACAGTTCATCTTAAACAGTGCGGAGAGGGAGGTGACACTTCATTTTCGACAGCTCGGAGAGAGGCCACAGTTCAGTTTCGACAGTGTGGTAGGAAGTGACAGGTCATTTTTAACAGCATGGAGGGCAAGGCGACTGTTGATTTCAAATTGCATGCAGAGAGAGGTGACAATTTTGTTAAAACAGTGCTTGAGAGAGGCAACAGTTTGTTTTCAACAGCGCAGAGGGAGAGGCAACTGTTCATTTTAAACAGCGCAGAGAGAGAGTCGACAGTTCAATTAAAAAGGCACTTCGAGAGGCAATAGTTCATTTTAAACAGCACGGAGACAGAATGACGATGGTACATTTTAAACAGTGCTGACTGAGAGGCAGCAGTTCAGTATAAACAGCGTGGAGAGAGGGAAAGAGACAACAGATCAGTTCAAATAGCGTGGTGAGAAAGACAACAGTTCATTTTAAACAGAACATAGAACATTACAGCACAGAACAGGCCCTTCGGCCTTTGATGTTGCGCCGACCAATTAAGAAAAAGCAATGACTCTCTAACCTAAACCATCCCCTTTTCATCCATAAACTTATCTACTAACGTCTTAAACGCCACCAAACGTGGCGCATCTACAACTGCAGCAGGCAGGGCATTCCATACCCTTACCACCCTCTGGGTAAAGAAACTACCTCTGACATCCGTCCTATAACTACCACCCCTTAATTTAAAGCTATGTCCCCTCGTGCTAGCTTTCTCCATCCTAGGAAAAAGGCTATCACTGTCCACCCTATCTAAACCTCTAATCATCTTATATGTTTCAATAAGGTCTCCTCTTAGCCGCCTTCTTTCTAACGAAAACAACCTCAAATCCCTCAGCCTCTCTTCATAAGACCTGCCCTCCATACCAGGCAACATCCTGGTAAACCTCCTCTGTACCCTCTCCAATGCCTCCACATCTTTCTTATAATGCGGGGACCAGAACTGCACACAATACTCCAAGTGCAGCCGCACTAGAGTTTTGTACAGTTGCAACATGACGTTGCGGCTCCGAAATTCAATCCCCCTACCAATAAAAGCTAAGACTCCATATGCCTTCTTAACAACCTTCTCGACTTGATTGCCAACTTTCAGGGATCTATGCACATATACACCAAGATCCCTCTGTTCATCAACACTATTAAGAGTCCTACCATTAGCCCTATACTCTACACATTTATTATTCCTGCCAAAGTGCATTACCTCACACTTTTCCACATTAAACTCCATTTGCCACCTCTCGGCCCAGCTCTGCAACTTGTCTAAGTCTCTCTGCAAACTATAACACCCCTCTTCACTATCTACCACTCCACCGACTTTGGTGTCATCCGCAAATTTACTAATCCATCCTTCAATACCCTCATCCAGATCATTTATAAAAATTACAAACAGCAGGGGCCCCAGAACAGATCCCTGAGGTACACCACTTGTACCCGAACTCCATGAAGAAAAATTTCCATCAACCACCACCCTCTGTCTTCTATCAGCTAGCCAATTCCTAATCTAATTAGCTAAATCACCCTCAATCCCATACATCTGCATTTTCTGCAGAAGCCTTCCATGGGCCACCTTATCGAACGCCTTACTAAAGTCCATATATACCACATCAACTGCCTTACCCCCATCCACCTCTTTGGTCACTTTTTCAAAAAACTCAATAAGGTTAGTAAGGCACGACCTACCCTTCACAAAACCATGCTGACTATCCCCAATCAATTCGTTTCTCTCTAAATAACTATAAATCCTATCCCTAATAATTCTTTCCAATACTTTGCCCACAACAGAAGACTCACTGGTCTATAATTCCCAGGAAAGTCTCTATTCCCCTTCTTGAACAATGGGACAACATTTGCTATCCTCCAGTCTTCCGGCACTATACCTGTAACCAACGACGACGTGAAGATCAGAGCCAGAGGCTCTGCAATCACCTCCCTCGCCCCTCTCACCTCCCAGAGAATCCTAGGGTAAATCCCGTCTGGCCCAGGGGACTTATCTAACTTCAAACCCTGAAGAATATCTAGCACATCCTCCTTATCTACTTCAATACTTTCCAATTTACAACCCTGTATCCCAGTGTTCTCCACAACTACATTTACATCTCCCTGCGTGAATACCGAAGAGAAATATTTGTTCAGTGCCTCTCCAGTCTCTTCAGGCTCCACGCACAACTTCCCACTGCTGTCTCTGACTGGCCCTAATCTCGCCCTAACTAATCTTCTATCCTTAACATATCTAAGGAAAGCTTTAGGATTCTCCTTGATCCTATCAGCCAAAGTCTTCTCGTGTCCTCTTTTAGCTCTTCTCAACTCACTCTTTAGCTCTCTCCTGGCTAATCTATAGCTATCCAGTGCACTAACTGAGCCTTCAAGTCTCATCCTGACATAAGCCTCCTTTTTCCTTTTAACCAGCGAATTAACTTTTTTAGTACACCATGGCTCCCTTACTCGACCATTTCCTCCTTGCCTGACAGGGACATATTTATCAAGGACTCGCAGTAGCTGCTCCTTGAATAAGCTTCACATTTCAGATGTTCCCAGTCCCTGTAGTTTCCTAGTCCAACCTATGCACCCTAATTCTCTCCTAATGGCCTCATAATTACTATTCCCCCAGCTATAACTACTGCCCACAGCTTCATGCCTATCCCTATCCATCACTAAGGTGAACGTAACCAAATTGTGGTCACTATCACCAAAATGTTCACCAACTTGCAAGTCTAACACCTGGTCTGGCTCATTGCCCAGCACCAAATCCAATGTAGCCTCACCTCTAGTTGGCTCTAGTTGGCAACGGTTCAGTTTAAACAGCATGGAAAGGGAGGTTAATTTCCAACACCAGGGAACAGGAGAGGCGACAGTTCATTTTCGACAGCGCTGAGAGAGAGAAGCGCAAGTTCAGTTGCAACAACACGGAGGGAGAAGGCGAGAGTTCAGTTCTAACAGCGTGGAGAGAAAGGTGAGAGTTGAGTTAAAACTGAGGAGAGAAAGAGGCGACTGTTCAGTTCAAATAGTAATTTGAGAGGCAACCGTTCATTTTAAACAGCACGTAGATATGACAGTTTAGCTTACACAGTTCAGAGAGATGCAACAGTTTGTTTTCGACAGCGCTGCAAGAGAAGCGACAGTTCAGTTTAAACTGCACGGTGAGAGATGCGAAAGTTCATTATACACAGTGCGGAGAGAGGCGACAGTTCATTTTAAACAGCATGGTGATAGGCAACAGGTCAGTTTTAGCCGCACAAAGAGGCCGCAGTTTCGACAGCACGGAGAGAGAGGAGGCAGTTCAGTTTAAACAGCATGGCGAAAAAGGCAACAAGTCATTTTAAATAGCACAGAGAGAGTGGCAACGGTTCAGTGCGAACAACGTGGAGAGAGAGAGGCGTTTTTTCATTTTAAGTAATGCGGAGAGAGAGGCGACGCATCATTTCAAACAGCATGGAGATGTAACAGTTCAGTTTAAAAAAACGTGGAGAGAGAGTCGATGGTTCTGTTCAAACAGCGTGGAGAGAAAGAGAGAGTTCATTTTAAACAGTACGGAGAGAGAGGCGACAGTTCGTTTCTGACAGCAATGAGAAGCGACAATACATTTTCGACAGCACCAAGACAGAGAGGCAACAGTTCAATATAAACAGGGCGCAGAGAGAGGCAACAGTTCAATATAAACAGGGCGCAGAGAGAGGCAACAGTTCAATATAAACAGGGCGCAGAGAGAGGCAACAGTCCAATATAAACAGGGCGCAGAGAGAGGCAACAGTTCAATATAAACAGGGCGCAGAGAGAGGCAACAGTTCAATATAAACAGGGCGCAGAGAGAGGCAACAGTTCAATAAAACAGGGCGCAGAGAGAGGCAACAGTTCAATATAAACAGGGCGCAGAGAGAGGCAACAGTTCAATATAAACAGGGCGCAGAGAGAGGCAACAGTTCAATATAAACAGGGCGCAGAGAGAGGCAACAGTTCAATATAAACAGGGCGCAGAGAGAGGCAACAGTTCAATATAAACAGGGCGCAGAGAGAGGCAACAGTTCAATATAAACAGGCGCAGAGAGAGGCAACATTCAATATAAACAGGGCGCAGAGAGAGGCAACAGTTCAATATAAAGAGGGCGCAGAGAGAGGCAACAGTACAATATAAACAGGGCGCAGAGAGAGGCAACAGTTCAATATAAACAGGGCGCAGAGAGAGGCAACAGTTCAATATAAACAGGGCGCAGAGAGAGGCAACAGTTCAATATAAACAGGGCGCAGAGAGAGGCAACAGTTCAATATAAACAGGGCGCAGAGAGAGGCGACTGTTCAATATAAACAGGGCGCAGAGAGAGGCGACTGTTCAGTTTAAACAACATGGAGAGAGAGAGAGAGAGAATTGACAATTTGGTTTTAACAGCACAGGGAGAGAGAAGCCACAGTTTAGTATAAATAGCATGGCGAGAGGCAATAGTTCAGTTTTAGCAGCACATAGATGCGACAGTTCATTTTCAACATCACAGAGAGAGAGAGGAGACAGTTCAGCTTCAATAGCATGGAGAGAGATGAGGCATCATTTTAACAGCATGGAGATGTGGCAGTTCGGTTTCAACAACGTGGAAAGAGAGGTGACGGTTCAGTTCAAACAGCACAGAACGAAAGGGATAGTTCATCTTAAATAATGTGGAGAGAGAGAGGCAATGTTCATTTTTGACAGCATGGAGAGAGAGCGACAGTACATTTTCAATAGTGCAGAGTGAGAGAGGCTACACTTCAGTTTCAACAGCACAGAGAAAGAGACGATAGTTTATTTTAGACAGCCTGGAGAGAGAGGTGACAGTATAATATAAACAGCATGGAAAGAGATGCGACAGTCCAGTAAAAACAGCATGGTGAGAGGCAGTAGTTCAGTTTTAGCAGCTTATAGAGGCGACAGTCATTTTCGACAGTGCAGAGAGAAAGGAGACCATTCAGTTTAAACAACACGGCAAGAAAGGCGACAGGTCATTTTAAATGAGACGCAGAGAGAGGCGACAGTTCAGTTTGAACAGCGCGGAAAGAGAGGTGACTTTTCATTTTAAGCAGCGTGGGGAGAGAGGCGATGCATCATTTCAAACAGCATAGCGATGTGACAGTTCAGTTTAAACAGCATGGAAAGAGAAGCGGCAGTTCATTTTCAGCAGCGCAGAGAGAGGGGTAACAGTTCAGTTTAAACAATGGAGAAAGAGAGGCAACAGTTCAATATAAACAGTGTGGAAAGAGAGGCGATAGTTCATTTTAAACAGCACAGCAAGAGAGGCAACAGTTCAGTATAAACAGTGCTGAGAGAGGCGACAGTTCATTTTGAACGGTGTCCAGAGAGAGAAGTGACAGTTCAGTTTTTGAGGCATGGGGAGAGAGGCGACAGTGCAGTGTGAACAGCCCTGGGAGAGAGGCGACAGTGCAGTGTGAACAGCCCTGGGAGAGAGGCGACAGTGCAGTGTGAACAGCCCTGGGAGAGAGATGTGATGGTTCATTTTAAACAGCATGGACAGAGAGGTGACAGTTAGTTTAAACAGCATGGTGAGAGGCAAGAGTTTACTTTCGACAGCACGGAGAACGATGTGACAGTTCAGTTTAAACAGCACAGAGTGAGAGGCGTCGGTTCAATTTAAGCAGAGCAGAGAGCGCCGAGAGTTTATTATAGACAGCAGGGAGAGAGGCAACAGTACAGTATAAACAGCAGGGAGAGAGGAGAATGTTTAGTATAATCAGCAAGGTGAGAGGCACCAGTTCAATTTTAACAGCACAGAGAGACTACAGTTCATTTTGGACAGTGCGGAGAGAGCGACAACATTTCTATTTTGACTGCGCAGGGAGAGGAGACAGTTCAATCTGATCAGCATGGCGAGAAGTCATTTTAAACAGCACAGAGAGAGTTGTGACAGTACAGTTTGAATAATATGGAGAGGCAACTTTTCACTTTAAGCAGCGTGGAGAGAGAGACGCAACGCATCATTTCAAACAGCAGGAAGAAAAGTGACAGTTCATTTTAAACAGTGTGGAGAGAGAGGGACAGTTCATTTTAGACAGTGTGGAGAGAGAGAGAGAGTTCATTTTAGACAGTGTGGAGAGAGAGGGACAGTTCATTTTAGACAGTGTGGAGAGAGAGGGACAGTTCATTTTAGACAGTGTGGAGAGAGAGGGACAGTTCATTTTAGACAGTGTGGAGAGAGAGGGACAGTTCATTTTAGACAGTGTGGAGAGAGAGGGACAGTTCATTTTAGACAGTGTGGAGAGAGAGAGACAGTTCATTTTAGACAGTGTGGAGAGAGAGGGACAGTTCATTTTAAACAGAATGGTCAGAGGCAATAGTTCAGTTTTAGCAGCACGTAGAGGCAACAGTTCATTTTCGACAGCGCAGAGAGAGAGAGAGAGGAGACAGTTCAGTTTAAGTAACGCGGGGGAAGAAACAACAGCTCAGTTTAAACAGCACAAGGATGCAACAGTTGAAACACCGAAACAGAGAGACAACAGTTCATTGTCGCAGGGGCGCAGCGAGAGAGGCGACAGTTCTCTTTCAACAGAGAGAGAGAAAGGAGACAGCTCAGCTCAAACAGCATGGAGAGAGAAAAACAACTATCCATTTAAACAGTACGGAGGGAGAGGCAACAGTTCAGTTTTAGCAGCAGAGAGACGCGACAGTTTAGATTAAATAGTTATATGGATGCAAAAGTTCCGGTTTAATAACGCGGAGAGAGGGAAAACATGTCATTTGAAATAGAGAGCGGCGACAGTTCATTTTGAATAACAGGGAAGGAGAAGTGACAGTTCAGTTTAAACAGTAGAAAGACACAACAGTCCATTTAAATAGCGCAGAGAGGAGACAGCTGAGTTTAAACAGCGTGGAGAAAGAAAGGTGAAAGGTCATTTTAACCCGCTCACAGAGAGTGGCAACAGTTCAGTTTGATCAGCATGAAGAAAGAGATGACAGTTCAGTTTAAACAGGGAGGAGAGAGAGGCAACAGTTCATTTTCAACAGCATAGCGACAGGACACGGTTCAGTTTATGCTGGTCATGGACGCGACAGTTAAGTTTAAACAGCACAGAGAGAGATGACATTTCAGTTTGAATAGCATGGAGAGAGAGGGGACAGTTCAGTTTAAACAGCATGTAGACAGAGGTGATTGTTCATTTTAAACAATGTGGAGAGAGAGCCAACATTTCAGTTCAATCTGCAAGGAAAGAGTTCAGCTCTAACAGCACAGAGAAAGAGTCCTAGAGGTTTACAGCATGGAAGCAGGCCCTTTGGTCCAAAGGGGGTATGCTGCCCTGCTTTTTTAACTCCTAAATTAGTCTCAATTGCCTGTGTTTGGCCCATATCCCCTTGTATCATCTTACCCATGTAACTGTCTAAATGCTTTTTAAAAGGCAAAATTGTACCTGCCTCTAGTTTCTCTGGCAGCTTGTTGCAGACACTCACCACCTTCTGTGTGAAAAAACTGCCCCTCTGCACCTTTTTGTATTTTCCCCCCTCACCTTAAACCTATTCCCTCTAATTTTAGACCCTCCTACCTTTGGGAAAAGATATTGACTGTTTAACTGATATATGCCCCCCCCCGCCCCTGTTATTTTACAGACCTCTATAAGATCACCCCAACACCCTTCTGCTCCAGAGAAAAAAGTCGCCATATATCCAACCTCTCCTTATAACTCAATCCATCAAGTCCCAATAGCATCTTAGTAAATCTTTTCTGCACTCTTTCTAGTTTAATAATATTCTTTCTATAATAGGGTGACCAGAACTTTACGCAGTATTCTGAAGTGTGGCCTTACCAATGTCTTGTACAACATCAAGAAAACATCTCAACTTGTGTATTCAATATTCTGACCAACAAAACCAAGCATGTTGAATGCCTTCTACACCATTCTTTCCATCTGTAATTCCACTTTCAAGGAGCTATGAACTTTATCCCTAGGTCCCTTTGTTCTGTAACTCTTCCCAACGCTCTACCATTAAGTCCCACCCTAGTTCTATCTACCAAAATGCATCACTTCGCATTTATCTAAATTAAACTCTGTCTGCCATTCGTTGGCCCACTGATCAAGATCCAGTTACAGTGCTAGATAATTTTCTTCACTATCCACTATGCCACCAATCTTGGTGTCACCTGCAAACTTACTAACCATCCCCCTAAATCCCCCAAATCATTAATATAAATGACAAACGACAGTGGACCCAACACCAATCCCTGAGGCACACTGCTAGTCACAGGCCTCCAGTTTGAAAAACAAACTTCTACAACCATCCTTTATCTTCTGTCATCATGCCAATTTTGTATCCATTTGGCTACTCACCTTGGATACAATGAGATTTAACTTGTACAATAACCTATCATGTGGTACCTTGTCAAAGGCCTTGCTAAAGTCCATATAGACATCACCTGCATTGCCCTCATCTGTCTACTTGGTTATCCCTTCAAAAAACTCAATCAAATTTGTGAGACATGATTTTCCACTCTCAAAGTCATGCTAACTGTCCCTAATTAATCTTTGTGTTTCTAACTGCCTGTAGATGGTGTCTCTCAAAATACCTTCTAACAACTTACCCACCACAGATGTGAGGCTCACAGGCCTGTAGTTCCCCGGCTTTTCCCTGCAGCCCTTCTTAAACAAAGGCACGACATTTTCCACCCTGCAATATTCAGGTACCTCACTTGTGACTATCAACTCATATCTTGACTAGGGGACCTGCAATTTCCTCCCTAGCCTCACAGTGTCCTGGGATACACTTCATGAGATCCCAGGAATTTGAGCTTTAACACTTCCAGCACTTCCTCCTCTGTTATATATGCACTCATCAAGATATCACTTGTTATTTCCTCAAGTTCTGTAACATCCATGCTTTTCTCAACAGGAAATACTGATGAGAAATATTCATTTAGGATCTCACCCATCTCTTGTGGATCGCACATATATGACGTTGTTGATCCTTAAGAGGCCCTACTCTCTCCCTCATTACTCTTTTGTGCCTTAGGTATTTATAGAAGCTGTTTGGATTCTCCATTGCCTTACTTGCCAAAACAATCTCATGTCTCCTTTTTGCCTTCCTGATTCTCTCTTAACTTTACTCTTACACCCTATTTACTCTTCAAGGAATCCACTTGATCCCAGCTGCCTATCATGTCTTGTGCCTCCATCTTCTTCTTGACCAGAGCCTCAAAATCCCAAGTCTTCCAAGGTTTCCAACTTCTCCCAGTCTTGGCATTCACTCTCAGAGGAATGTGCTTACCTTGAACCCTATTTAACACATGTTTGAAAGCCTCCACTTACCAGATATCCCTTTGCTTTCACCAAGGCTCATCCAGTTACTGTTGAAATTTACTGCCTGATAATCGTCAAAATTGGTCTTGCCCCAATTTAGAATTTTAACTTTTGGGCCAGACCAATCATTCTTCATAGCTATCTTAAAACTATTGGAATTATGGTCATTAATTCCAAACTGATCCCTCATGAACACTTCTATTACCTGCCCTTCCTTGTTTCCCAAGAGGTTATCAAGTTTTGCCCCCTCTCTAGTCAGGTGACAGTTCAGCCTAAATAGAAGGGAGAGAGAGGTGACAGTTCATTTTCGACAGCACAGAGAGAGAGGCAACAGTTCAGCTTAAACAGCATGGGAGAGAGAGGTGACAATTCATTTTAAGTATTGCGGAGAGAGACGAGACAGTGCAGTATAAATAGCGCAGAGAGAGGCAAAATTCCACTTGCAAGTATGTGGCGAGGCAATTTTCAATTTAAGCAGTGTGGAAGGAGAGCACACAGACAGAGGCAACAGTTTATTTTAAATACCACGGGGAGAGAGGCAACAGTTTATTTTAAATACCACGGGGAGAGAGGCAACAGTTTATTTTAAATACCACGGGGAGAGAGGCAACAGTTTATTTTAAATACCACGGGGAGAGAGAGGCGACAGTTCAGTTTTAATAATGCAAAGAAAGAGGCAACTGTTCATTTTATACAGAGTGGAGAGAGAGTTGACAGTCCAGTATAAACAACACCAAGAAAAGACAAAACTTTAGTTTCAACAGTGCAGAGAGAGAGTGGCAAATGTTCAGTTTAAACAGCACAAAGAGAAAGTCAACAGCTCAGTAGGAGCAGTGTGGAGAGAGAAACGACAATTTGGTATAAACAGCGCAGAGAGAGACACTAGTTCAGTTCAAACAAAATTGAGAAAGGCGACAGTTCAGTATAAACAGTGTGGAGAAAAAGGAGACAGTTCAAACAGGGCAGAGGGAGATGCAACAGTTCAGTTTTAAGAGCCACGAAGAAAGCTGAGAGTTCAGTTCAAACAGCGCAGAGAAGTTGACAGTTCAGCTTAAACAGTGCAGAGAGAGGCAACATTGCATTTTAAAACAGTGCAGAAAGAGAGGTGAGAGTCCGTTTCAAACAGTGCACAGAGAGAGAGGTGACAGTTCAGTATAAACAGGGTGGAGGGAAAGGTGACGATTCAGCTCTAACTCTGCAGAAAGAGAGAGAAAGACAGCAGTCCAGTAGAAAATGTGTGAAGAGGCGACAGTTCAGTTGAAATGGTGCATAGAGGGAGGCGACAGTTCAGCTCTGACAGTGCATAGAGGGAGGCGACAGTTCAGCTCTGACAGTGCATAGAGGGAGGCGACAGTTCAGCTCTGACAGTGCCATAGAGGGAGGCGACAGTTCAGCTCTGACAGTGCCGCAGAGGCAGAGGGAGGCGACAGTTCAGCTCTGACAGCGCAGAGGGAGGCGACAGTTCAGCTCTGACAGCGCAGAGGGAGGCGACAGTTCAGCTCTGACAGCGCAGAGGGAGGCGACAGTTCAGCTCTGACAGCGCAGAGGGAGGCGACAGTTCAGCTCTGACAGCGCAGAGGGAGGCGACAGTTCAGCTCTGACAGCGCAGAGGGAGGCGACAGTTCAGCTCTGACAGCGCAGAGGGAGGCGACAGTTCAGCTCTGACAGTGCAGAGGGAGGCGACAGTTCAGCTCTGACAGTGCAGAGGGAGGCGACAGTTCAGCTCTGACAGTGCAGAGGGAGGCGACAGTTCAGCTCTGACAGTGCAGAGGGAGGCGACAGTTCAGCTCTGACAGTGCAGAGGGAGGCGACAGTTCAGCTCTGACAGTGCAGAGGAGGCGACAGTTCAGCTCTGACAGTGCAGAGGGAGGCGACAGTTCAGCTCTGACAGTGCAGAGGGAGGCGACAGTTCAGCTCTGACAGTGCAGAGGGAGGCGACAGTTCAGCTCTGACAGTGCAGAGGGAGGCGACAGTTCAGCTCTGACAGTGCAGAGGGAGGCGACAGTTCAGCTCTGACAGTGCAGAGGGAGGCGACAGTTCAGCTCTGACAGTGCAGAGGGAGGCGACAGTTCAGCTCTGACAGTGCAGAGGGAGGCGACAGTTCAGCTCTGACAGTGCAGAGGGAGGCGACAGTTCAGCTCTGACAGTGCAGAGGGAGGCGACAGTTCAGCTCTGACAGTGCAGAGGGAGGCGACAGTTCAGCTCTGACAGTGCAGAGGGAGGCGACAGTTCAGCTCTGACAGTGCAGAGGGAGGCGACAGTTCAGCTCTGACAGTGCAGAGGGAGGCGACAGTTCAGCTCTGACAGTGCAGAGGGAGGCGACAGTTCAGCTCTGACAGTGCAGAGGGAGGCGACAGTTCAGCTCTGACAGTGCAGAGGGAGGCGACAGTTCAGCTCTGACAGCGCAGAGGGAGCAGCATGGAGAGAGGCGACAGTTCATTTTCGACAGCGCAGAGGGAGCAGCATGGAGAGAGGCGGCAGTTCATTTTCGACAGCGCAGAGGGAGCAGCATGGAGAGAGGTGGCAGTTCATTTTCGACAGCGTGGAAAGAAAGACGAGAGTTCAGTATAATAAATAGCATGGAGAGAGGCGAACAGTTAAGTTTCAACAGTGCAGAAAGAGACTCGACAGTTCTTTTGCGACAGTTCATTTTTGACAGCGCGGAGAGAGAGGCACATGTTCACTTTAAACAGCATAGAAAGAGAAGTGACAGTTCAGTTTAAAATGGGCAGAGAGAGAAGCCATAGATCAGTTTAAACAATGCACAGAGAGAGGCAACAGTTCAGTTTAGAAAGAAGAGAGAGAGAGACGTGAGAGTTCAGTTTAAATAGCACAGATAGAACATCATAGAATCATAGGGTTTTACAGCATGGAAATAGGCCCTTCGGCCCAATTCTCCCTGGTGCCCATTTTTTTTAACCACCAGGCTATTCCCAATTGCCCACGTTTGGCCCATATCGCTCTATGCCAATCTTACCCATGTAACTGTCTAAATGGTTTTTGATGTGAAGTAGCTGGAGTTGGACTGAGATAGGCACAGTAAATAGTCTCACAACACCAGGTTGAAGTCCAACAGGTTTATTTGGTAGCACAAGCTTTTGGAGCATTGCCTCTTCATCCAGTGACTCACAAAATTGTACCTGCCTCTGGTAGCTTATTCCAGACACTCACCACCCTCTGTGTGAAGAACTTGTTCCTCTAGCCTCTTTTGTATCTCTCCCCTCTCACTTTAAACGTATGCCTTCTAGTTTTAGACTCCCCTAAAAAAAAGATGTTGACTAGCTAACTGAAATATGCCCCACATTATCTTACAAATCTCTATAAGATCACCCTAAGTCTCCTACACTCTAGGAAAACATGTCCTGGTCTATCCAGCCTCTCCTTATAATTCAAGCCATAAAGTCCCAATTGCATCTTAGTAAACTTTTACTGCATTCTTTCTAGTTTAATACTATCCTTTCTATAACAGTGACCAAAACTACACACAGTATTTCAAGTGTGGCCTTAAAATATCTTGTATAACTTCAATGAGACATCCCAACTCTAGTGTTCAATGTTCTGACCAATAAAACCAAGATACCAAATGTCTTCTTCACCACTCTGACCATCTTGACTCCATTTTCAAGGAGCTATCAACCTGTACCCCTAGATCTGAATGTTCTATAACTCTCCCTAACACCCTACCGTTAAGTCCCGCCCTGGTTCAGTCGACAAAAATGCATTACCTCACATTTATCTGAATTAAACTTCATCTGCTATTCATCAGCCCACTGGCCCAATTGATCAAGGTCCTGTTGCAATCCTTGATAACTTTCTTCACTGTCCACTATGCCACCAATTTTGATGTCACCTGCAAACTTATTAACCATGCCTCCTAAATTCTCACCCAAGTCATTAATATAAATGATAAATAACAGTGAACCTAACATCAATCCTTGGGGCAACAGTGCTGGTCACAGGCCTCCAGTTTGAAAAACATCCCTCTACAACCACCCCTGTCTTCTGTCATCAAGCTAATTTTGTATTCATTCGGCTATGTCACCTTGGATCCATGAGATTTAACCTTGTGCAACAACCTTCCATGTGACATATCTTGTTAAAAGCCTTGTTAAAGGGCATGTTTACAACATTAATTGCATTGCCCTCATCTATCTTCTTGGTTTCTCCTTCAGAAAAATGCAATCAAATTCACGAGACATGATTTTTCCACTCTCAAAGCCATGCCGACTGTCCCTAATCAGTCCTTGCCTCTCTAAACGCCTGTTAATCCTGTGTGTCAGAGTACTTTCTAACAACTTGCGCACTACAGATGTTAGGCTCATTGGTCTGTAGTTCCCAAACTTTTCCCTGCAGCCCTTTTTAAACAAAGGCACAACATTTGTCACCCTTCCATCTTCAGGCACCTCACATGTGGCTGTCGATGATTCAAATATCTCTGCTAGGGGACCCGCAATTTCCTCAACCTCCCACAATATCCTGGGATACACTTCATGAAGTTCCGGGGATTTATCTACTTTGGTGCGCTTTAACACTTCTAGCACCACCACCACCTCTATAATATGTACATTCCTCAAGACATCCCTGTTTATTTCTCCAAGTTCCCAGCATCCGTGCCTTTCTCAATAGGAAATTCTGATGAGAAGTATTCATTTCGGATCTCGCCCATCTCTTGTGGACCTGCGCATAGATGACGTTGTTGAACTTTAAGAGGTCCTATTCTTTCCCTAGTTACTCTTTTAACCTTTATATACTTATAGAAGCTCTTTGGATTCTCCTTGCCTTATGTGCCAAAGCAATCTCATGTTCTCTTTTTGCTCTCCTGATTTCTCTCTTATCTTTGCTCCTACACCTGTTCCCAACTGTTTATGTACGTCATGTGCCTTCTTCTTCTTGATCAGGGCCTCAAATCCTGAGTCATGTAAGGTTCCCAAATTCTACCAGCTTTGCCCTTCACTCTAAAAGGAATGTGCTTACCCTGGACCCTGATTAACATACTTTTGAAAGCTTCCCACTTTCTAGCCACTTCTTTGCCTGCCAACAGTCTCCCCCAATCAATCTTTGAGGATTCCTATCCAATACAATCAAAATTAGTCTTCTTCAATTTAGAATTTTAATTTTTAGGCCAAACCTTTCGTTCTCAAAAGCTATCTTAAAATTAATAGAGTTAATGTCACTGGTCCAAAAGTGATCCCTCACTAACACTTCTGTCATTAGTTTAAACAGCACTGGGAGAGAGGCGAGAGTTCAGATTAAGCAGCAGAGAGAGAAAGGCAATAGTTCATTTTTCTCAGCGCAGAGAGACAGGTGACAGTTAATTTTAACAGCATGTAGAGAGGCAACAGTTCAGGTTGAACAGTGGGGAGAGAGAGAGAGGTGACAGTTCAGTTTAAACAACGGGGAAAGAGACGTGACGTTCAGCTTAAACAACAGAGGGAGACGAGATTTGAAACAGCATGAAGAGAGAAGTGTGAATTGAAACAGCACAGGGAGAGAGGCCACAGTTCTGTTTAAACAGCGCAGAATGTGAGGTAACAGTTCAGTTTAAGCAGTGCCTAGTGAGAAGTTGGAGATCGTTTTAGATAGTGTGGTCACATAGGCAAATGTTCATTCAACAGCACGGAGATTATCTGGGTAAATATTTTGTTTGTTTACCTTTCAAAATCAGTACATCTATTAGTCATTGTCAAATTTCACCAACTTATACAGACGCACCATAGAAAGCATTCTTTCTGGTTGTATCACAGCTTGGTATGGCTCCTGCTCTGCCCAAGACCGCAAGAAAGGGTCGTGAATGAAGCCCAGTTCATCGCACAAACCAGACTCTCATCCATTGACTCTGTCTACACTTCCCACTACCTCGGAAAAGCAGCCAGCATAATCATGGATCTCATGCTTCCCGGACTCTCTTCCACCTTCTTCTATCAGGAAAAAGATACAAAAATTTGAGGACACGTACCAACCAACTCGAGAACAGCTTCTTCCCTGCTGCCATCAGACTTTTAAATGGACCTATGTTTGCACTAAGTTGATTTTTCTCTACACCTTAGCTATGACTGTCACACTACATTCTGCACATTCTTCTTTCAGACTCTATGAATGGTATGCTTTGTCTGTTTAGCGTGCAAGAAACAATACTTTTCACTGTATGCTAATACATGTGACAATAATAAATCAAAGTTTTATTGGTAACACTAGTTTGGTTGCATTCTTGACATAATGAATTGAGAATGGTAGCATTTATTAATTCTAATTAAGAAAAAGAAATCAATTGACACATAATAAAATTAGCAGCTCAGGCGTTCTGTTGCGACTGCAGAATGTAGATATTTTTGTTCATTAGCATTCTGTGTGGCAAACATGTTTGCAGCATGAGGAGCTTCAGTTCAGAGTCATTGAGCTTGAGACCAAGCTTTAAGCACAGCCTGTAGAAAGTTCAGGAGGTGGTCTCACCCCATGGGCTGGGCAGAACCTGAGGGACTGGTGGATGTAAATGTGAGTCATGCAGGTATGAGAACCAGTTAGGTAGTGATGGGGTTCCTCAGCCCCTGACTTTGTCCTACAAGGTGCAGGCTACCTGTGTGGATGAGGGGACTGAGCATAGCACCATAGTGAAGGATGCCAATCAGTTGGAGGCAGTGAAGAGGAATGTGGTGGTGATAGAAGATGGTACAGTCAGGGGATGGATGCTGTTCACTACAGTTGTGGTTTGTGTCTGCATTTGTTCCTTTCCCTGTGCCAGGCTTAAGCACATCGGCTCGTGGCTGGAGAGGAGCTAAGAGTGGGAGGGGGAAACAATCCAGTTATCATGGTCCACTGGCAATCAATTACACAAGTAAACCCAAGAATAATATTCTACTACAAAAACGTGAGGAGTTAGGGTCCCAATCAAACTGCAAAACATAAAAAGCAATCATCTCTACATTGTTATCTAAACTACGCATCAATTGGCATGAGGGTCAAACAGATTAGAGGATTAAATATATGGCTCAGAGAGTAATGTAGGACGGAAGTGTTTCAATTCTTGAGATACTGGCATCAGTATATGGAGATGAGGGAGCTATTCTATTGGGATGGGCTCCACTTGAATCTGGTTGGTATCAGCATCCCAGCTGATTGTATAAGAAGGGCTGTGGGCAAGGCTTTAAATGAACACAGATGGAGTGAAGGAGATTTAGAAACCCAAAGAGAGTCTGAAGTATGGGAATAGTGTAGTGATGTGGGTAAGAAGTGTTTAAGTTTATTTATTAGTATCACAGGTAGGTTTACATTAACACTGCAATGAAGTTACTATGAAAATCCACTAGTTGCCACACTCCGTTGCCCAGTCAGGTACACTGAGGGAGAATTTAGCATGGCCACTGCGCCTGACCAGCATGACTTTCAGACTGTAGGAGGAAACTGTAGAACCTGGAAGAAACCCACGCAGACTCCACACAGACAGTGACCCAAACTGGGAATCAAACTCAGGGCCCTGTCGCTGTAAGGCAGCAGCGCTAACCACTGTGCCATCGTGTAAGGGCAAGTGAAGTGGAACAGGAAGGCACTGAGTATTTAACAAAAAGTGTGCTTCAGCAAACATGGTTATTGCAGGGGATAGAAGAAAAACAAATTAGAGGTTCTTTATCTGATTGCACGGAAAACCTGCAGTAAGATAGACAAACAAGTGGAATAAACAGATAAATAATTTTGATCTAATCAGCATTACAGAGACATGATTACATAGTGATCAAGATTGGGAAATAAAAATTCCAGCATGTGCGGTATTTCAGAAAGATGGACGGAATGACAAAAAAGGACAGGTATCCTTGATTGTAAAGAATGACATGAGGGTGTTAGTGAGAAAGGATCTGGGCTTCTCATGGAGAAGAATAAGTATGGGTGGAACTTAGAAATAGCAAGAGCCAGAAAACACTGGTGGGAGCAGTTAATAATCTCCCTAACAACAGTTGGGCAGAGCATTCAACAAAAAAGTTATTGAAGTTTGTATCAAAGGCAATATAATAATTGTGGATGAGGCTACCCATTGAATGTTTTTAAGCAAGAATAGATAAATTTTTGAATAGTGAAGGAATTAAGGGTTATGGTGAATGGGCAGATAAATGGAGCTGAGTCTACAAAAAGATCAGCCATGATCTTATTGAATGGCAAAGGAGGCTTGAGGGGCCAGATAGCCGACTCCTGCTCCTAGTTTTTATGTTCTTATGACTTTGCCCTAATCTATATGACGATTAATGAAATTGGCAAGAGTGATTTAGAAGAAGAGTTTATGGAATGTTTTCATGACAGTATGTTGAAGCAGTTCATTGTGGGACTAACTCGAGATAAAGCTATTTCTAGATCTAGTATTGTGTATTGAAGGGGGTCGAATTAGCTGAAAAACTGGTCTGTGCACCAACAGCGTGTGCTCAATTCTCTTACAGGCTGAGATTATTCATGAAGGTCCCACCTTCTCAACCTTGCCCCTTGCCCAAGGTGTGGTAATCTTCCAATCAAATCACCACCACTCAGCTTTCCCCTCTTTACTGAGACTAAGGCCATATTACCTTATATACTGTGTAATGAAGCAGGGTTAAATAGTAATATCATTTGAAAATAATGATCATAACACTCAATCGCATGTTAAGTTTGAAAGTGACGTTCTAATCAAAATCAAAATTCTTAAACAAAGCTATGGGAATGAGGGGAGAACTGGTTAAAGTGAATTAGGTAGATAGACTATAAGGTATGAAGATAAATGAACAATGGGAAATATATAATGAATAGGTGCACAGTTGTTAGCACTATTGCGTCACAACTCCTGGAACCTGGGTTCAATTCCAGCCTTGGGCGTATGCGGAGTTTGCACATTTCCCCCATGTCTGCATGGGTTTACTCCGGTTGCTTTGTTTTCCTCCCACAGTCCAAAGATGTACAAAGTAAGGTGGATTGGCCATACCAAAATGTCCCTTAATTTCCAAAGATATCTAGGTTAGGTGGATTAGCCATGGTAAATGTGTGGGGCAAAAGGGAAAGGGTGGGGAAGAGGATCTGGGTAAGATACTCTGTCAGTACAGACTTGGTGGGCCAAATGGCCTCTTCTGGACTGTAGGGATTCTAAGAAACAATTCAAAATGTTCAACAAAAGTACATTATCTTGAAAAGCAAAATCTCAGCAAGACCTTCTGTGGCTTAATCTGGAATTTAAGGATAGTACTGTCTTAGAAAAAGAGGCTATCAATGCTGCAAAAAATAATAGCAAATTGTAAGGATCAAAAAAGGGAAAAATAAAGTTAGAGTCAACTAACCAGAAATATAAAAAGGAAGAGGGTAGCTAAAGTAGTTGTTGAGCTCTTGGAAGCTGAGAAAGGAGAAATTATCATGGGGGATGAGGAAATGGCAAAGGCAATGATCAAATTTTTGTCTGTCTTCTCAACAGAAAATACAACTTTCACGCCAATAAAATAGGGAATTAAAAATGAAGGAAATGAACATCAGCAGAGAACAGAAATTTGAGACAAAAGTCTGGTAAATCCCCAGGATTAGTGGATGTGCTTGCTGCAGTTTTTAGATTTGAGAACAGCACTATCAGATTGGAAGTTGACAAATGTAGAAAAACAAATACATCTTGCTACAGTTCTATAGGGTTTGTTGAAATCACATCTGTGCAGTTTTGGTCTCCCACTTTTGAGAAAGAATATATTTTTATTAGTGGCAATATAGTGAAGGTTCACTAGCTTGTCACTAGTTAAGGGGGTTGTCCTGCAATGAGAGGTTGAATAAATTGGACTTGTATTCTCTGGAATTTACAACAATGAGGTATGATTGCATTGTAACTGTGCAAGATTCTGCAAGGGTTTAATGGGGCAGGAATGGAGAGATTGTTCTACTTATCAACGAACCTACAATACGGGCACAGTCTTGGGATAAGGACTGAGATCAGGGGAATCATTTCACTTAAAAGGTTGCCAGTCTTTGCAATTCTATACCTCAAAGGGCTGGTGTGTTCTATAGTTGAGCATATTTAAGTTGGGATACACAGATTTTGGTGTCTTGAGGGATTAAGGGACATGGGAAGCATATGGAAATATGGAGTTGAAATGCAAGATCAGCCATGATCGTATGGAATGGCAGGACAGGCTCAATGTTCTTCATGGACTATTTCTGCCCTGATTTATTTTGTCTTCCCATGTAACCAATGAGCACTGGTCAAAGGAGAGTCAAAAGATGAATATTTCTGTGATTTAATAAAATGCAATGCCTTTTTCTCAATTTGCTCCTTTTATTTAACTTATCATTTGCTTCTAACTGCTTGATTTTTGTATCTACTTGACACATTAATTACTCTTGTCTCTGGAGGTTGTGGGTTCAATCCTGATTCTATGTACATGAGCACATAATATTGGTTGGTATTCTGTATAGTACTGAGAGAGTTTGACACTGCTCACATCCTGATGTGAGCATTACTTGTTGTTCATTCCTAATTGTCCTCATGAAGCTGGTGGTGAGCTGCTGCCTGGAGCCACTGCAGTCCATGCGGTTAAGGTGTATACATAATGCTGTTAGGAAGGGAGTTTTGATCCAGTGAAGGGATGATGATACAGTTCCAATGGTGAGTGACTTGGAGGTGAACCTCTATGAAGTTAGAATCCCTACAGTGCAGAAGGATGTCATTCGGCTCATTGAGCCTGCATCGGCAACAATCCCACCCAGGACCTATCCCAGTAATTCCATATATTTACCCTGTTAATCCATCTGATACCAAGGGACAATATTAGCATAGCTAATCAACCTAACCCAGACACAGGGGATTTTGACAGTAACTTCACTGCACTGTTAATATAAGCTTACTTATGACTAATAAATAAATCTTTGAAATACGGGAGGAAACTGGAGCTCCGAAGGAAACCCACATAAGCAGAGGGAGAAAGTGCAGACTACACACAGACAGTGACCTGAGTTCGGAATTGAACCTATGTCCCTGGTGCCGAGAAGCAGCAGTGTTAGCCACTGTGCCAACCTCTTTTGGTTAAGAAGTTTGAGAAGGACGTGCAACTATTTCAACTGGTGTCCTAGCCAAAATTAATCATTCCAGACGTAAGTTTGAGGGAGCTTTTTTGAACTTGGCTATTGTTTCACACTTGAGTCATTTCTTTGAGCTGGTCCATCTGCATGACACCAGATGTAGATATTTTGGAAGAAGTGATAAATCTGAATGTCACGTTTGAACGAATAACTTGGCAGTGCTCCAGAATGCCAAAATGTGATTCATACCTGAAATTCTACACACCAGTAAGTTTCTGATCTCAGCTTTGTTCGAGAAATGATTGGACTTCTGAAATTCTTTCCAGCTCCTTTCCCAAACTCTTACCTCGACTCCAGAGGCAAGGGGATGATCGGAGCCGCATGTTGTTTCTGAACCATACTTTTGAAAGCCCCGCCATTCCATACGATTTTTTGAAAAAGCGGGCTTTTTAACTCCCTCTGGCAGAAGGCAAATCAAGGCACATTGAGCTTTTAGACCACCATTAGTTAAACTGACTTCCAGGTATTGTACATAATAATCATAGAATCCCTATAGTGCAGAAGAAGGCTATTCAGCCCATTGAATCTGCACCAGCCACAATCTCACCCAGGTCCTATCCAAATAACATCATGCATTTACCCTAACTAGTCCCGCTGATGCTAAGGGCCAATTTAATGAAGGCAATCGACTGAACCTGCACATCTTTGGATAGTGGGAAGAAACCAGGGCCCTGGAAGAAAGCCACACAGACATGGGGAGAAGGTGCAAAGTTCACACAGACAGCGACACAAGCCGGGAATCAAACGCGGGTCCCTGATGCAACAGTGAGAAGCAACAGTGCTAACCACTCTGCCACTGTGCCATCTCCTGATGACAAATGCAATAGGTTATCCTCTCATTTCAGCTTAACTAAAAGTGATGGAATCTGTTGTATTATTAACAAGTCAGTTCCTAAACACTCTTTAATACACTATCATTGAGATGTATTTTACTTGTTTCTTAATTAGATTTTTGGATGTTGTCATTTTAAGAGATGCTTAAACAGTCTACCATGTTGAATGTAGATTGAAGATAGTGTTATTTTCTGGTTAGGCTTTGATGGATTTGAGGAATGTTTTCAATGTCTTCATCTTAACAAAGATTTTAACTCTCTTTTATATTGTGGCCTTGCATCAGATCCAACATAATGGCAGCACAGTGGTTAGCAGTGTTGCCTCACAGTGCAAGAGACCCAATTTAATTTTGGCCTCGAGTGATTGTGTGGAATTTGCACATTCTCTGCATATCTGCGTGGGTTTCTTCTCATACTCCAAAGATGTGCAGGTCTGGTGGATTGGCCAAGCTAAATTGCCCCTTACTGGCCCAGGATGCATAGATTAGATGGGATTAGCAATGGTAAATGTGTGGGGGTTACCTGGGCTAGGACAGGGAAGAGGGCTTAAATAACATACTTTGTCAAAGAGTTGTTGTAGAGTTAATGAGCCTAATGGCCTCTTCTGCACTGTAGGGATTCTGTGATCTATGGTGTGCCAAATAATCTGTCGTGTCAAGGTACTTCAAACCTTGCTGGATTCGTGGAAGGCTGAAAGGATGACAGCAGGTAAAAGAGAAGTCCAGATATTCTATCTAGACAGTGTTATTTATTAAAATCCTGTTACCCTTTGGATCACTTAAGACATGAATCCATGAACCATCTGCTCTGTAATATCACCTATTGGAATGTGTCAATTTCAATGATTTTGACTGAATACTTTGTGCGAAATAGTAATTATAAAGAAATTTGACATTTTTTCCAAAAATATCAGCTGTGACTAAGCCATAACACCCTCTTGGATAGTAAATGTGTGTTCCAGTTCCACTCATATCTACTGAGTTTGATATTAGAAGTGCTATTTTTTGCCATTAAGCTGAGGCCTTATCTACCATCCTTGCCAGCGTTTTCTGTTTCAGTTAATATTTATTCCTTAACCAGCATTATCAAAATCTGCTTATTTATCTCATTGTTCATGGGACCTTGCTATAGGCAGTTGTCTGTCGCACCTCTCCACATTATAGTAATGAGGACACTGAAGTAAATTTTCAATTGGCTGTCAAGTACTTTCATACATTCTGGGTTCACGAATGGCAAGCTGCGAACAAGGATTTTTCCCTTGATTTTGTTAGTAGGTACCTCCACTCCTTGCATTCCCCTCGATAGTTAAACATTGGTCTTATGTAGACAGGATACCTTTGGCTTGATCTGTTGAGGTGGTAATGAGGAAGCATAATTAGATTGTCTTATAAAGTAGGAAATATTGGCTGGATTCCTAACTTTTATCTCTACTTAGTAACTCCTATTGGGCGCCCTTGTTCACACCCATGAGTTCTGCCACTATTGTTCCTAGGACCAGGTACTGTGACAAATGTTTTCATATTTCATGCACCAAGGCCACTTTGCTATTACACTTGAGAGCTGTTTCTTTTGAAGGAATCTTGCACCAGAATAATTTACCATTTTAAGGGAAAGAGCAGCTTGGGAGAAAATTGGAGAAAAGTCAACATGGTATCCAAATAGTATCGCCAAGTACGTTTGTTGATGGTGATTTCGTGTGTCAAGTTACAGGGTTAATGCACGAGACTCTGGAATTTTTGGTGTTTCTATATTTTAATCATTACAGTATGGCTGCTGCTCTGTCCAAGATCGCAGTAAACTATAAGAGATCATGAACAAAGCCCAATCCATCATTCAAACCAGCCTTCCATCCATTGATTCCATCTACACTTCCCGCTGCCTCAGAAAAGCAGCCAACACAATCAAGGACTCTGGACGTTCTCTCTTCCACTTTCTTCCATCGGGAAAAAGATATACAAATGTTTGAGGTCACGTACCAACTGACTCAAAAACAGCTTCTTCCCTGCTGCCATCAGACTTTTGAATAGACTTACCTCGCATTTAGTTGATCTTTCTCTACAACTTAGCTATGACTGTAACACTATTTTCTACACTGTCTGGTTTCCTTCCCTATGTACAGTATGTTTTGTCTGTTTACAAAAATTTGAGAACACATACCAACCGACTCGAGAACAGCTTCTTACTTGCTGCCACCAGATTTTTAAATGGACCTACCTCGCACTATGTAGATTTTTCTCTACACTCTAGCTATGACTGTCACACTACATTCTGAACATTCTCCTTTCAGACTCCATGTACGGTATGTTTTGTCTGTTTAGCATGCAAGAAATAATGCTTTTCACTGGATGCTAATACATGTAATAATAATAAATCAAATCAAAAACATTCCATCCACTTTTCCACAAAAAACACAAACCAGCATTCTTTTAAATCTGTTTTGTAATTTTGAAATAGGCATCACAAGCAATTTGATTATTTTGAGTTACAAGTTATGACTTGTCTGGTATTATTGGAACCCCATGTATGGTTTCCACAACCAACCCTGTTCTACCACTTCCCTCTTCTCCACATTATAGCAGTAACTATTTAATTGGGATAAAGGGCTATGGGGAAGAGGCAGGGAAGTGGAGTTAGGGTGAGTAGAGTCAAACATGATCGTATAGAATAGCAGAGCAGGCTCAAAGAGCTAAATTGTCTAATCTCTCTCCTAATTCCTATGTTGCTGTTGTTCGGTGTTGCACTTTCTGTCAATGGAAGTTTCACTCAAACAGAATTTCGAAAGTTGTATTAGCTCATGGAGTGATATCAGTTCTGAATTCTGTCCAAAAGAGAAAATGCTGGAAAATCCCGGCAGGTCTGGCAGCATTTATGAGGAGAGAAAAGAGTTTTTTTTCTTTGGATTAAATCAAGTCCAATTCAGAATCTCAGCAAGTTGAGACATTCCCAATCCAAGCTGACAAGGCAGGGCTCTCACCTACTGTCTTGGGCTTGATCTACATCAAGCTCTTCTTCCAATGGTGATCTCATTTGCGTCTTAGCCAAAAGGCTGAGATGCTGCTTTTAAAAATTGCTTCAAATGAAACTAAAACATAACCTAATGCTGTGCTTGGTTGAAGTCATATCTACACTTGATCTTAACCAAAAGAAAGGAGAGAAAAGAGGTGATATTTCAAATCCAGATGACTCTTTGTCAAAGCTAAAAGACGTAGGAAGTGGGAGATATTTATACTGCAAGGTGAGGGAATGAAAGATGAGTCATAGCCATAGAAAACAGGGAAAGGACTGCTGATAGCTGTCCACAGAGAGAATAGAGGATGTGAATGGCCAAACAGTAGAGAAGCTATATATTGTGACACATGAAGATGTTGGGGGAAGGAGGCAGGAAATAGTACAAAGTTAGAATGTAGAAAGGGATAAGCGGGGCAGGGCGAGAAAAGGTAAGGGAAGGGGATGAAATAGGGGGAAGGAAAGAGTTGGGGGGAGGAATAGGGAGGGAAATGAAGAAAGACCATAAAGAAATTAAAGATAGAGAACAGATAAAAACTAATTAAAATAGAATGAAAACGAAGAGGGTCGAGGTGAGTAGAGCAAATCATCTGAAGTTGAGAATTGAGACTGAAGGCTGTCATATTCCTAGCTGGAAGATAAAATGCGTTGAGCTTCCCTAGAATGTTGCAGCAGCAGTGAGAAGCCTCACAACACCAGGTTAAAGTCCAACAGTTTTATTTGTTAGCAAAAGCCACTAGCCATTGCAGCAGGCCAAGGACAGACATTGGGCATGGGAACAGGATCATGTGTTGAAAGAGTTCTGTCCATATGTGAATGTGACAAAAGTTTCAAGAAACCTAATCTCTCTATAACTATACCATCAAGTTATACAATTTACCATGTTTGAACTTGTGCTAATTTTTCTCATTTTACCAGGAACTAGAAGAGGCTCTCCTGATAAATGACGTTGATTTTCTGGATGATCTGATTGCTTGTTTGCTTCAAGGCTGCTACCAACGCCGAGACATCACGTATGTAGCAAAAACATTTCTTGTTTCCCTTTTGAGAGAATGGTTGCAGTCTTAAGGGTGCCATTGTTAATGTTTCTCATGCAACATGCCAGGAAAATTATTCAAATTTGAAACTCCCAAAAGATGGGCAATTTATGATAGCTTTCTTGAAAGCTTCGATTTGGTCCCAACTGAGGAAAAATAACCATCATAAAATTTGTTCCATGAAATGTTACCAGAACTCTGAAAATTATTTATAGCAAAGTGAAATTCAGCTTCATTATTGTAAATCAGTGATTTTGGTTTTCGTGTTGATTGCTGGTTATGGGATCTGTGTTGTACAGAATATTTTTTTGAATACCATTAGCTGCCCCAGTTTATCTTGATCATTTTAAAGTAAAAGCAGTGAGAAGGAAGCATGCCTCCATCTCGAGAGACTCCACACCCGTGGTGTATGTCACTTCTGTGTTGGACATGTATAGCGGTAGATGCTGAGTCTTGTGTGCCAGTCCCTTCCACAGCTGAATTGTATTGGCCCAAGATCGATTGATGGGTTTTCCTTCTGACGGGCTCTCTTCCACCATCTGGTCATTTCTTTTCTCCTCTGCTTTATCCACACCCTGACTGCTTGTCTCCACACTTGGGTAGTAGTGAGGACTTCCCAATGCGTCAACTCCAATCCTGATCTTTGAAATTTGACATGCAGACATCCTTGTTTTGCAGATAGGAATGACCTGGTGGTCTTGTGCTGATAGCAAGCTCACCTTAAAGCCTATCTTTGTAATCTTCTGTATGACTGGGCAGACCTTTTATTGCTGTTTCTTTTGGTATATTTTTTAATCGTGCTGCTGTAAACTTTGGGGGAGGGAGGAGATTTTTCAGCTACAGGCATAAGCTACTTTAGGCCTTATTTTAAATTTAAAAGAATTATTCAAATAGTTAATGATTGATCCCCATCTGGCAGCACTCTGCCCATACCACCAGGTTGTGCATCCAGCTTGCTAACCAGTGGGAGGTAACATGTCTGTAGTTGACTGCACGTCCAACTGGCTAATTATAAACTTGCATGTCTGGACTCTTGGAATTTTAAATAAGCTGCGTTTTAATTTTACAATGTCCAGAAGTTTTAACTTTTTTTCACATTTTTTTTAAGTTCATTTTACGGGAAGTGGGCATCACTGGCTGAGTCAGCATTTATTGCCCACTCCTACTGCCCTCCATTTCAGAGGACATTTGAAAGTCAACCAATTGATATAGATCTGGAGTCACATGCAGGCCAGACCAGGTAAGGAAGGCAGATTTCTTCCCTTATGGAGCACTACTGAACTACACGGGTTTTTACAACAATTGACAGTGGTTTCATAGTCATCATTAGACTTTTGGTTCCAATTTTTTTATTGGATTCAAATTTCACCATCTGCCACTTTGGGATTAGAACCCAGGTCTCTGGAGCATTACTCTGGGTCTTGGGTTACTAATCCAATGACAATATCACTACGCCACCAACTCCTCATTGGACTTATTTTAACTTCACCAAATGGTATTGCATTTAATTATGGTTAGGTTGGAGTCTCTTCTGTATTGCTCTATAATGAAAATTGCTTCATGTGGCAAGATGAAGTCATTATCGGAATGTCACTGGATTAGTAATGCAGAGGCCCAGGCAAGTGCTATGGGAAAGGGCTTCAGATCCCATCACAGTGAAATTTAAATTCAATTCATTAATAAATCTGAAATTGATAGCTAGCATTGCAATGATACTATCATTGTTTAAAAACCCATCAGGTTCGCTAATGTTCGTTTAGGAATGAAACTTGCCATCCTTATCTGATTTGATCTATGAGTGACTCCAGATCCACAGCCATGTGATTGACTATTAACTATCCTCTGAAAGGACTGAGCTACCCAGCTACACCAAACCCTTCAGAAAAAGCAAAAAGGAATAAAACCAGATGGACCACGTGATATCAACTTAGGAATCATATCCAGTACTGTTAATGCTGCAGAGTCCCCCTTACGAATAGCTTGAGGCTTGTACCAAAATTCCCATGAACTAGTGTGAATTTTGCATGTTCTCCCCATGTCTGCATGGGTTTCCTCTGGATGCTCCGGTTTTCTCCCACAATCTGATAGACTGCAGGCTAGGTGGATTGGCCATGCTAAATTGCTTCTTAGTGTCCCAAGGTGTGTAGGTTAGGCGGATTAGTGGGTTACATATTCAGGGTTACAGGGAACAGGTCTGGGTGGGATTGCCCCTCAGTGTCAGGGGATTACAAGGATAGAGCTTGGGTGGGATTGTTGTCAGTGCAGACTCAATAGGCCAAATAGCCTCCTCCTGAACTCCAGGGATTCTATGACTCCAATCAAACCTGACACAGCCATACTTACAGAATCATACCTTTTAGCAAATGTCCCAAATGTCATAGTGCTTGGATCTGAACTATTCCATCAGCAGGACAGGTCTAAGCTGGAGATGGTGGTCTGTTAGTTGGAGAGGTTGCCCTGGGTGTCCTCAATATTGACTCAGGACCCCATGAAACCTCACGGCATCAGGTCAAACGTGGGCAAGGAAACCTGCTGTTGATTACCACCTCCCTATTACTCTCACTCAGCTAATGCATCAGTTTTCCTCCATGTTGAACACCATTTGACAAAAGCATTGAGGGCGACTGGGACATGGAAGACATTGTTGGTTCAGTAGCTCCGCTACTGGCTGAGCCCTGAAGGACATCGGAGGGTGCTGAGGAACATACAAGAGGGAAAAAACCTACCAGAACTTTTTCACACCAGTCTACCTGCCACTGTTGAAACTATTCACGTCAATATAAGAAGTCCTGTGGGAAGAAGGACTGTAGGAGAATGTGTGCTTGTCTGTTCTAGGTCCAAGCAATGCCTCATCCCAAGCTGTCTTGGATCAATTACCACTTGACCAACGCCTTGCTCCATCAAGCCCACGTGACAGCTGGTGTGCAATGGCCACCTACATTAAAAGGATTCGGTCACAGGCATCTCCCACCACTTGAAGTGGAATTTGGCACCTGGAACGCCCTGACTCTCATGGACAACCCTGACGGGGAACAAACCAGAATCATATAGTGCTGTCATTGCCTGGGACATTGTCATCCTGAGCAAGTCCCCGGTGGACAGGGGTAGGCCAGGGAATTGAGTCCAAGGAACAATGATCAGCTCTGACAAAGGGTGATCCAGACTTGAAATTTAACTCTGTTCTTTCTTCGAAGATGCTGTTGGACCTGCTGAAATTTTCCAGCATTTTCTGTTTTTTGACTCAGGAAAAAAGATGGCAGTCCCACCTCCTCCAGGAAGGTAAACCAGAAGATGGTCATGCCTCCATGGATTGGCTTCACCATTAAAAACAAACTAGGTGACTGTCTGGGACCCCAAACCATTTCAGAATAAATGATTGCCTTGTGACCTTTTGTCTCATCCTAACCTAGAAACAGTGCCGTACAGTCCTCAGTGCATTTGCCCCAACACTGAAACCAATAGATTGAATCCAGAGAGGAATTTTAGTCCACCCTTGAGATATCCTTAGCTCGAGTCAACAAGCTGACCCTCCTTCATGAATTCAGTGCCAGAGCTGGAAAGGACTACTGGTCGCCAGAGGGAGGGAAAGAGTAGGAGGGAAGGAGGAGGAGGAGGAAGGAAGGAAGTCCAATATCAAAGGTATCTTGCTCCTGACAAAATGTCTCGATCACAGCCTTGTCATAGCCAATACCATGTTCCGTCAAAGAGACAAGTAAAGGCCTCATGGCTCCACCCTTGCTCCAAGCCCTGATTTTCCATCATCTGAGTGAAGGATTGCACAAATGTATAGACCACTCGTACCAGAACAGGAGCTGATGACTGCTGGGTGACCATCGTCTAATCCACTCTGTGATGAACATTGATGTAGCCCCAAAGCAGCGATGGCAAGAGAAAGAATGTTGCAGGAAAATCAACACTGAGGCACTCAAAGATCCTAATAAGAGAGCGTTATTCAGCCAGCATTTCACTGCCAAACTGATGACCCAGAGACACCACGTAGTCTGAGCACCTGGGTCTCCCCATTAAAAGCCTCCATAATCAGCATCTGCGTAGAGATGCTTGGTCACTCAAGCTGGAAACATCAAGACTGTTTCAATGAGAGTGACCTGCAAGTCCAGGAGCTGATGAACTGCTGAATCTGAAACATGACAATGAGAAAGCAATTATACTGACAGCTGAAGGCTGAGGTCCAGCAAAAAACCTGCCATCTAAAGAACACATGGTGGGCAGAGAAAGTGCAAGAGATCCATCAGTTAGCCAACAACTAGGGCATGGGAAGATGGCACAATGGTTAGCAGTGCTGCCTCACAGCACACGGACCCAGGTTCGATTCATGGCTTGGGTTACTGTCAGTGTGGTGTTTGCAATTCTCCCATGTCTGTGTAGTTTCCTCCGGGTGCTCCGGTTCCCTTCCACAGTCCGAAAGACGTGCTGGTTGGGTGCATTGGCCATTTTATATTCTCCGTCAGTGTACATGAACAGGTCTTGGAGAGTGAGAGGCCATGTGTGAAGAAGAAGGAGGACACGATGGCTGGAATTCTCGCATCCCACCTGCCACTGGAATTTTAGCAGGCAATTGTGAACAATGTGAAACCACAACACAGTGGTTAGCACTACTGCTTCACAGCGCCAGGGATACGGTTTCGTTTCCCGGCTTGGGTCACTGATTGTGCGGAGTTTGCACATTTTCCCTGTGTCTGCGTGGGTTACTCCCACATTCTGAAAGACATGCTGGTTAGGTGCATTGACCCGGAGTGTGGCAACTCGAGGAACTTCATAGTAACTTGATTACAGTATTAATGTAAGCCTTACTCGTGGCTAATAAATAAACTTTAACTTAACTTTAACTTTTGACAGTCGGGCAGGAATCTCCAGCTTTAGACTAGCGGAGCTGGAGAATTCTGCCCAAGATGTGAGGGCTACTGCCAACAGCTTGCGTGAGATTGGGATGATCCCAGAGAAGGTAGATGGGTTTTTAAATCAGCCCATCGTGGCACTCTTCCCCAAACCCCATGGCTGCCAGTGCTCTGTTTCCAGGGCTGAGGCCTGACTTTAACCTTTGGATACTCCGGTTTTCTCCCACAGTCCAAAAGAAGTGCTGGTTAGGTGGATAGACCATGCTCAATTACTCCTCAGTGTCAGGGAAATTAGCAGTTACAGATATGGGGTTATGGCAATAGGACCCGAACGGATTGTTTTCGGTGCAGGCTTGATGGACCGAATGGCCACCTTCTGCACTGTAGGAATTCTTTGATTCTAAGTTGCTGTGAAAATCCCCTAGTTACCACCCTGTGGTGCCTGTTTGGGTACATTGAGAGAGAATTTAGCCAATGCAGCTATCAACATGTCTTTTGGACTGTGGGAGAAAACCTGACTTTAACAACTTCTTGTGCCCCAGGAGCAGAATGTGCATATGTCAGTTTTTGCCAAGGTCTTTCAGCACACTGCTAAATGTCTCAACTCGAGCTACCCGCCTCAGTAGTGAAGATCTGGTCCTCAGCGAGAGCTTGCAAAGTAATTCAGAAGATGCTGCATTCTCAGGAGAGATGAAAATGTCAAGTTACAAAATAAATGCTGTTTGACAAAATGAATGAGATTGTGATGACTTCAGCCAGGCTGTAGCCTGGTGTGCTGGAGTATAAACTACCTGATGAGTCCTATTCAGGAGTTCTGGACTGTTGTCCTCTGTGCTGATCAGGTGTCCACACTAAGATCGGTATCCGCATGGTGTTCCAAGACATCTCTGAGAGCAGGAGGGGTGAACCAGCCCAGGTCGGAAACAGAGCAGGTCTAAGCCCTCATGCTGATCAGTATTGGGATAGCACCTATAAATAGGTGCAGCAGTCAGCCTGACCAATACGGCAAGATGCATCCTTTTCTCCACCAACAACCAAAATATTCCACAAAAAGAAGTACCTGATGAATCCTAATCGATGGTTAAATCAGAGTGTCTCACGCTCCCAGCAGGGAGCAGTTGGAGAGCTGGCTGTGTACAGATGATATGGTGTAAATAAAGTAACTTGGTGATGGAACTTCCATCTCCATGGAGTTATTATAGAGATTTAATTGAGTAAGGTTTATTGTAAAGAGCACGAAACTGGGTGGAAAAGATTTATCTTGTAATGGGCAAGAATGGTTCCAAGGATGATAAATTCAATTATGATGATAGGTTGGAAAGGTTGGGATTGTTCTCCTTGGAAAGTGGAAAGCTAAGAAGAGATTTGATAGAGATACTCAAAATCAAGAGATGGCTGAGGAGAAACTATTCCAGCTCGAAAAACAATCTAGGCCAAGGGCAGCATGGTGGCACAGTGGTTAACACTGCTGTCTCACAGTCCTAGGGACTCAGGTTCAGCTCCAACTTCAGTTTCTGTGTGGAGTTTGCACAGTATTCTCCCCGCATCAAAGTGGGTTTCTTCCGGGCGTTTGGTTTCCTCTCACAAAGTAAAATTCATTTATTAGTCACAAGTAGGCTTGCATTAACACTGCGATGAAATTATTGTGAAATCCTCTATTCACCACACTGACATCTATTCAGGTAAACTGAGGGAGAATTCAGCATGGCCAATCCACCTAACCAGCACATTTTTTAGATTCTGGGAGGAAACCATCCAAAGATGTGCGGGTTAGGTGGATTCGCCACGCTAAATTGCCCCATTAGTGTCAGAGGATTAGCAGAGGTTCCTGGGATAGGGCTTGGGTGGGATTGTTGTTGGTGCAGGCTTGATGGGCCAAGTGGCCTGCTCCTGCACTGTAGGGATTCTGTGATTGTATGATTCTATGAAGAGGGCACAGATTTAAAGTGATTTGCAAAACAAACAAATGTGACGTGAGAAGAAACTTTCAAACAATGATTATTTTAGGTCTGGAATGCACTGTCGGGAGGAGTGGTAGAGGCATTCAAGAGAGCATTATATGACTATTTGAATGGAAACAGATATGCAGAGGTGTGTGGAAAAGGCAGGGGAATGACACTAAGCCACGATGCTTGTTTGGACAGCCAGTGCAGACATAATGGGCCAAATGGCCATCTCCTATGCCTAATAATGCTATGATCACAGCTGGCTTTAGTGATTTTGTAAATGATAGAGGAGCTTAGGACATACAACAAATGACAGATCTCTGGGTGGGAACTGTGATAAGATGAGAAAAGGAATGAAGGAGGGTGACTAAGCACCATAGACGTAATCAACCAAATGCAAGACAACAGCAAAACTATTAAGCCACGATATTCTGTCTTTACAATGATAGTTACAAGTAATCTGTGAGATGGGTGGGTGGGTTGTGACAGAGGTAATGAAGCCATGATGAAACTGTTTTAAAATTTGATCTTGGAATTTGGGTGTCACTGGCAGAACCCACATTTATTGCTGATCCCAAATTGTCTTTGTGAAGGTGGTGCTAAGTCAATGATTGAACAGCTGCGGTGTACAGACAGGGAGGGAGTGGGATCAAGAATAGAATCCCAGTAATGACAGAGATGTCACAGAAAACACTGTTTAAAAACAAAGGAATAGTTTCAAGGGTCCAGTTAGAACTAACAAAAATAATGGTTGCAGTATCCAACAAAAGAATTTTGAGAAAGCAAAGATTTGTCTTTCATTACCTCAGGGACCATAGAATAGCTTGCAGGTAGTGATGCACTTCTGAAATGTTGTCATTGTTAAGACGTGAGAAGTATGGCAGCTGCTCCTAAAGTCATGATGTGGAGATGCCAGAGTTGGACTGGGATAAACACAGTAAGAAGTCTTACAACACCAGGTTAAAGCCCAACAGGTTTATTTGGTAGCAAACGCCACTAGTTTTCGTAGCGCTTGCTGCTCCTTCATCAAGTGGCTAATGGTGTTTGCTACCAAATAAATCTGTTGGACTTTAACCAGGTATTACAAGACTTCTTACTGTGTCGCTCCTAAAAACAGAAATATTGTAATTTTAAGTTTATTTATTTATTAGTGTCACAATTTGGCTTACATAAACACTGCAGTGAAATATAGTATAGTAGTTAGCACTGCTGTTTCACAATGCCAGGAATATGGGTTCGATTCTGGCCTTGATTGACTGTCTGTATGGAGTTTGTACATTCTTCCCGAGTCTGTGTGTGTTTCCTTCGGGTGCTCCAGTTTTCTCCCACAGTCCAAAAGAAGTGCTGGTTAGGTGGATTGACCATGCTCGATTACCCCTCAGTGTCAGGGAAATTAGCAGTTATATATATGGAGTTATGGGGATAGAACCTGGATGGATTGTTTTCGGTGCAGGCTTGATGAGCGGAATGGTTGATTCTAAGTTGCTGTGAAACACCCCTGGTTGCCACGCTGTAGTGCCTACTTGGGTACATTGAGAGAGAATTTAGCCAATGCACTTATCAACAAGTCTTTCAGACTGTGGGAGAAAACCAGAGCACACGGAGGAAACACATGCAGTAATGGGAAGAACAAGCAGACTCCATACAGAGAGTGACTCAAGCCAGGAATTGAACCCTGGTCCCTGGCCCAGTGAGGCAGCAGTGCTAACCATTGTGCCATCATGCCACCAATGTTTTTAGATCTCGTGTTTAGATCAGCTACTTCTGTGATATTGTTTGGGGAATATTGGACAGGCCACAGTGAGAACTCCCCTGTTTATCTTCAAAAGACTGCCTTCTACCTGAGGCAATGGACAACTCATCTAGTAACTAGGATCTCCTAACAGAGTAGCACTCCCATTCTACTGCACCAGGGTATGTCAAGATTTTTGTGCTTGAACCAAAGACCAAGATGACAAAATAAAAGTGGACAGTCAGTATATAAGTTTCGTTTCAGACCTTTGGTAAGATCAAAAGTTGCAAATGAGCAAGTGAAGAAAGTTCTACAGTTTTAGCCTTTGTTCTAAAAGATAATAGTAAAGATTGGAATGCTCATAATGCACACAAATATTTATTTATATGCGGAAATATTGCAATAAGTTTGTTCATGTATTATTTTTTGGTGCCTGCAAGATGCTAGGGTTGGTTGATTAGAGTCAAGTTTGAGTCAAAAGCAAGACTGAGTTAGAGCTTCTCCATGATGTGATGTCAATATCTAGGCCGACACTCAGGGTAGTGGCAGTGGTGTGGTAGCGCTGTTGGTGCAGTGTTGGAACTGCCATTGCTCAGTTTGTGATGAGAAACCAAGATTGTCTGTCTGTGAACCTCTTTAACAGACAGAATGTTCCTGCGATGTCCTTGTCAATACACATCTCACTGAACAGAAATCATAAAATGAGTGTTTTCACCTCATTTGTGGGGCCTTGATATGGGTAGGCTGGCTGCTCCTTTATGGTGATTGCATATCAAAAAAGCTATTCTTAAAATCATCAAATGTTGGCAGGAGAACATGAACCCTTCATTTTAATGAATCTCTCCCCTGCTTGTTTCTTATAATGGACTGGATTTTTGCTGGAGCGGGATATCTAATGATGCCTGTTATTAATTAGACTTGCCCACGCATCCTTCAATTCAAAGCATCTTTCCCCATTCAGTTGCAAGCTGATAATGATCCAGTGAGGAATATGAGGCATCTGGGACCAGAGTCAATAAGGCAGCAGAAAAACCTGTCTCTTTAACCAATCCGACTGAAGGATTCAGAAATAACTAACAAAAGGGCTGAGAAGGATGTGTGAGTTCAAATGCATGAAATCAGTATCTGAATAAGAATTTCGAAATTTTATTCATTAGTGTCACAATTAGCCTTACATTAATACTGCAGTGAAGTTACTGTGAAAATCCCAGAGTCACCACACTCAAAAAAGAAAGAAAAAGTCTTTTTAAAAATAAGCCAAATTAAAATTTGACCATTTTAAAATTGTAGAAACCCTACAATGCAGAAAGAGGCCATCTGGCCCATGGAGTCTGCACTGACCACAATCCCCCCCAAGCCCTATCCCCATATCCCTAACATTTATCTACTAATCCCTCTAACCTATGCATCTCAAGACATTAAGGGGCAATTTTTAGCATGACCAGCTTTGGACTATGGGAGGAAACCAGAGTACCCAGTAGAAATACAGGCAGACATGAGGAGAATGTCTAAACTCCACATAGTCAGTGACCCAAGCTGGGAACCAAACCCAGGTCCCTGGAGCTGTGAAGCAGCAGTGCTAACCACTGTGCTACCCGTCTGCCCAAAATCTCTCAACAACTAATACCTGAAACAATGTGATTCCACACAGTTATTTTTTAGTGCCAGAGAGGCTGTCTGGCAATATTAATTAATACGATCACATCGTTAAATGGATACTTTCATTTGAAATGGCAAGACTGTGCTAGGTTTAATTTCTATCTGCTGCACGAGTACAGCAATTTCAGAGCCTTCAATTCATGCCACTGGTACTATGGGAATGCCATCTAGTGACATAACCTAAGACAACAACTTTGAAATATTGCCATTAATTCCTGCACCCTGAATGCACAAGTAGAAAGTAATAGGTTTGATCCAAGTCTGAAAAGACCTCACCTCAGAAGCTAAGCAGGCTCAGGCCTGGTTAGTACTTGGATGGGAGATCATCTGGGAATACCAGGTGCAGTTGGCTTTCAACAGCTCTAGGTAGCAAGTGATCAAGGGGTAGTTCAGCCTAACTGTCTGTCTCTCATCTGTGGCTAAAGGCTGGGTATCCCTGGAGAGGGGGCACGCAGTGTCTGTGGGCACCACTGAGGCCTTCCATGTCCATTGGACACTGCAGGGATTGGGGCGCATTATTAAACTCTTTAATCATATTTTGGTTGGACATTCTAAGTTACTTTTGAGATTTGTTTTTACCCAAAGCAGTTTCCCTTTAAGGAAAGTTTATTTTATTTTATTTGCCCCTTTTATTTTATCCCTCAGTTTGTTTAACTTACTAATTAGTTTTCCAACAAAAGAATCAGTGATAAGGTTGCAAAGTGATTAGCGTTGGCGACTACATGTTTCAGAATACATAAGGAAAATGGAAAAAGAGGGTATAATCTTAATTGTGAAGGATAGGATAAAGACTGTCGAGAGAACCGATTCAGTAAGAATTTAGCAACACCAATTTATAATCCAACCGATTTATTTGATAGTAAAAAAGCGAGCTTTCGACTCTTGTGTCTTCTTCAGGCAAATGCAGTGTTCTGGTCTGCAATAGCACACATCAGCACAGACAGTCAGAGATTGCTGATTAGAATGCGAATCCTTACATCTAACCTGCTATTCAAGTGTTAAAGTGGCTAACAATGTGTGTGAAGGGAATCCTGAGCATTGGTTAGAGAATTGTGTATTTTCTCCAGACAGCACAGTAAGTGAGGTTTTTTGCTAACCCAGGCAAGTTACGGGGGTTACAGATAGTGTGTCATGAAGCCAAGATCCCTGTTAAGACCGTCCTCATGTGTGCGGAGCTTGGCTATCAGTCTCTGCTCAGCGACTCTGCGCTGTCGTGTATCACGAAAGCCCCCTTGAAGAACATTTACCCGCAGGTCGGAGGCCGAATGCCCATGACTGCTGAAGTGTTCGCCCACAGGAAGGGAACTGTTTTGCCTGGTGATTGTTGAGCGATGCTCATTCATCCACTGTCGTAGTGTCTGCATGGTCTCCCCAATATACCATGCTTCGGGACATCCTTTCTTGCAACGTATTAGGTAGACAACGTTGGCCGAGTTGCAAGAGTATGTACCGTGTACCTGGTGAATGGTATCCTCACGTTTGATGATGTCGTCCATGTCTATGATCCGGCATGTCTTGCAGAGGTTGCTGTGGCAGGTTTGTGTGGTATTGTGGTCACTGTTCTCCTGAAGGTTGGGTAGTTTGCTGCGAACAATGATCTGTTTGAGGTTGTGCGGTTGTCTGAAAGCAAGAAGTGGGGGGGTGGGGATGGCCCTAGCGAGATGTTCATCGTCATCAATGATATGTTGAAGATTCCGGAGAAGATATCGTAGCTTCTCCGCTCCGGGGAAGTACTGGACAACAAAGGGTACTCTGTCCACCGTGTCCCGTGTTTCCACCCCCCCACTTCTTGCTTTCAGACAACCGGGTAAATGTTCTTCAAGGGGGCTTTTGTGATACACGACAGCGCAGAGTCGCTGAGCAGAGACTGATAGCCAAGCTCCGCACACATGAAGATGGTCTTAACAGGGATCTTGGCTTCACGACACACTATCTGTAACCCCCGTAACTTGCCTGGGTTAGCAGAAAACCTCACTTACTGTGCTGTCTGGAGAAAATACACAATTCTCCAACAATGCTCAGGATTCCCTTCACACACATTGTTAGCCACTTTAACACTTGAATAGCAGGTTAGATGTAAGGATTCGCATTCTAATCAGCAATCTCTGACTGTCTGTGCTGATGTGTGCTATTGCAGACCAGAACACTGCATTTGCCTGAAGAAGACACAGGAGTCAAAAGCTCGCTTTTTTACTATCAAATAAATCGGTTGGATTATAAATTGGTGTTGCTAAATTCTTACTGAGTTCTTACCACCCCAATCCAACGCCGGCATCTGTACATCGAGAGAACCGATTGTCAGCAAGTCCAGAAATCTAATCCACTGGAGTGGAGCAGCAAATAGCAAGGGACGATGAGCATAAAAATAAAGGGGAACCAAGGGTCGTGTAGGGCTAGAAACTTAACAACTACTTGTACACATGTAGCACATTTAAATCAATCAAACATCCCAAAGCTCTTCACAGAAGCATGATGAAACAATATATGAAAGTGAACCGCAAGAGGACATTATTATTAGACAACCAAAAATTTGGTCAAAGTGGAAGATTTTAAGGAGTGCCTTAAAGAAAGGTATAGAGGTGGAGAAGTCTAGGGAGGGTATTCAAGAGCTTGGGTTGTAGGCAACTAAGGGCATCACTGTCATTGATAGAGCAATTATTGTTGCGAACATTAGAGGCTAGAACTGGAGGATTGTGGGGCTGGAGAAAGGGAAAGGCAAGATCACAGAGGGTTTGAAAACCAGGATGAAAATTTTAAATTCAAGACTGTACCCAAAAAGGTGCCAGAGTGTGGCAATTTTCACAAAGGCCTTCATTACCATGTCATTGTAAGCCTTGTGACAATAATAAGTAAGTATAAACTTATGTCAATCAACCAAAATGGATGAGAAATGAAAAGGACTTGGTGCAAGTTAGGTTATAGGCACCAGTTTTCAACGACCTGAAGTTTAAAGATGGTAGAGTGCGGGAGAGCAACCTAGGAGTGCACTGGCATACTCGATTTAGAAGTGGCAAAGGCAGATAAGCTGGGAAGAACAAAGAACAAAACAGCACGGGAAACAGGCCCTTCGGCCCAACGAGCCCGCACCGCCACCCTGATGTTCCCACCTCTACCCGTGATGCCTGTCTATGTTTTTAGATCTATGGATTAAAAACCAAATTTGAGACAATTTAGGGAGAATTTGTTTTGCTGATTAGCCTAAGAGCACATCTTTGGGATGTGGGAGGAAACCGGAGCACCCGGAGAAAACCCACGCAAGCACGGAGAGAATGCGCAAACTCCCACAGACACAGGCCCAAATCCATGTATCTGCACAGCTGTCACTGAGTTGTCGTGTTGCCCATCAAATGGTCCAGGTCAAGCGTACACTAACGATGTGAAGCACCAGGATACTCTTGAAAAAAATCCAAGAGCAGCCCTCTCACAACCCATCATGTGTATGCCCCTCGTTAGACAACAAGGTGGACCAAAGCACCTGTAGGATAAAAACAAGTACATCAATATCATCATCTATTTACACACTTCCCAGGGACTCCCAAGGCTCCTGATGGTCTCTTGTTGCCTTCTGCCAACAACAGAATATTCCACCTGGCTCTCATTACCTCCAGTAGCGCGCACAGGTACTCATCCAAAAAGCAGGGGGCAGAGTGCCCACTGGCATTGCCTCCCCTTGATATTCCCGGCAGGAATATCAGTCATAACTGATGTTAATTTTTTCTAGTCTCTCCCGAACAGCTCCTTGAGGCTGCTCATCAACTCCTGGCAGTCTTCAGGAGTCTACTGAATCTAAATTCTCCCATTGGATCCGTATTGATCCTGGCACCTGCCATGTTCCCATCGCTGTCGGCAGCACTGTGCCAATGTCTGATTGTGTTTCACATTAACCTCTTAATTGGCTAGTCAATGTGAAATCACATTCAGATTCTGATCATAAGTGGAAGTGGAAATCAGGGTTATTTCCGGTCCCAGTAATTATGCATGTTGTGCGCGCGATATTTAGGCCTGTTTTATAAAGCTGAATGTGGAGCCCATGATAACCATGGAATTATAAAATGCCTACAATGAAGAAGAGACCATTTGGCCCATTGCATCTGCACTGAATCTCTAACAAACAGACTTTCTTACTCAGGCCCTCTGCTCCACATTATCCCTGTAACTCCACTCATTTACCATCCATCTAACCTACACATCTTGGAACATTAAGGAGCAGATTAGCATATCCAATCCACCTAACCTGTACATCTTTGGACTGTGGGAGGAAACTGGAACACCCGGAGGAAACCCACACAGACACAGATAGAACGTGCAAACTCCACAGTCATCCAAGCCTGGAATCGAACGCTGATTGAAGGGCAAAGTTGGGCAATGTTATGGAGGTGGAAATAGGCTATCCTTGTGATGGCACAAATATAAAATCACAAGGTCATCTCAAGGTCAGATGTGACACTGAAGTTGCAGACAAAATAAATTAATCTCAGGCTGTTGCTGAGGAGAATTTATCACTATGGAATGGAATTGGAATGATGCCTGCAAACAATGGCTTCAGTCTTCCCAGTATTTAACAGGAGGACACTTCTGCCTCTCCAGATCAGCAGCCTGTTGATTTAGCAAGTAGTACGCCAATGGTGGTGAGATAGAACTGGGTGTCATCAGGGTTCATGTGAAAAAGATCACCTTGCTTTTGGATGAGGTCATCGCAATGAAATAGAAGGCAACCAAGAATCAAACACTGGGGAACACGAGAGGTCATTGTGCAGGAACAGGATGAGAAACCAAGTGAGTCTCTGGTTACAATGAGATAGTTAAGAATGGAACCAGTTACACCAAACTGGACTGACAGTGGAGAGGCATTGACGGAGGAGGATGGTGTGGTCAAACTTGTTAAAGACCGCACATGGCTTGGGAAGGATGAAAAGGGAAAACTTACCTTTGTCACAGTCCTACAATGGCTACAAGAGCAGGTCGGAGGCTAGGAATACTGCAATGAGTAGCTCACCTCCTGACTCGCCAAAGCCTATCCACCATCTACAAGGTACAAGTCAGGAGAGCAATGGAGTACTCCACACCTGCCTGGATAGGTGCAGCTCCAACAACATTCAAAGCCTGACATCATTCAGGATAAAGCAACCTGCTTGATTGGCACCATCTCCACAAACATCCACTCTCTCTGAGACTCAGTATGTACTATCTATAAGATGCACTTCAGTAATTCACCAAAGATCCTTAGACAGCATCTTCCAAACCAACAACCGTTCTATCTAAAAGGACAAGGAGAACAGATACATGAGAACATCACTGCAAGTTTCCTGCCAAGCCACTCACTATTCTGACTTGGAAATATATTGCTCTTCCTTCACTGTTGCTAGGAATCCTGGAATTCTGAACATTATGGCATTGTGAGTAAACTCACAACACATGGACTTCAATATAGCAATTCAAGAAGGCTGCTCACCATGACCTTCTCGAGGGCAACTAGGGATGGACAATAAATGCTAACCAGCCAGCGAAGCCCATGTCCACAAATGAATATATTAAAAAAATTAGTATAGCCAATCCACCTAACTTGTGCATTTTTGGTCTGTGGAAGGAAACTGGAGCATCCAGATGAAACCCACGCAAATATGTTGCAAACCCTACACAAGCAGTCACTAAGGCCAGAATTGAACATGGATCTCTGGTGCTATGAGGTCGCAGTGTCACTGTGCTGTTCAATTACTATCAAATAAATCGGATGGATTTAAAATTGATGTTGCCAGACCTCTTACTGAATTTGAAACACTAGCAGATCAACCATGATCTTAAAGAATGGTAGGAGGGAACAAGTGGCCTACTTCTGCTCCTATTCTTATATTCTTATCTGGTACTTGCCAAAAATGTTTGCCCACAAACAATGGTGATCACCATTACTCTCACTGTTACTTCAGCAATAGAATTTGTCTCAGAATTTCTCTTGAAATATCTAGTACCTGTTTTAAGAACAAGTTGAAATCTGCTTCAGTGGTTTTTTTGTGGCAGAGAATTTTTGAATGTGAAGCAGTTGGGGGAAGCATCAAAGAACTGTGCAAATAAAAGTTTGTTCTTTCTTCACCTACGGTTGATAAGGAAAATGCTATTTTGCATTCCATTGTAATGTGGAGACTTGTAGCCTGACCGTCTGTGACTGAAATCTCATGCTGAGTAAATTGAATAGGACAACACCTAAGCAGCAGGATCTCGCAAAGGGCTTAGGGCTTCGAAGCAACAATGCATCTGAAGTGACACCTTTGAATGCTAACATAATGTGAATTGTCTCCAACTTGCAAGGTGAAGCTCTCCACGACTGATTTTAACCCTCTGTGACCTGTTTTAACCTTGCACGTGCTGCTTCCATTATGAAATAAAAATTCCAGATGATGTTTTATCATAATTGGGTAAATTGGTTTAACATTTGGCAAACATGGCCTTGAATAGGTGATTTCATTAAAGTGGGATTAGTACACAGTAATCTAATTAATATGTCTACACTGAAATGCAATGAAATCTGGAGTATGAAATGAAGTTGATCAGAGCTATCTCCGGCCTTTTCTTCTTATTCTTGGAAATTACCCACACTTAACACGAGAGGCTTTGCATAGCCAACCCTCAGAATATACATTTCAGTGATACTAGTCTACTCCTCCCTCAGAGAGGACTGGTCTGGTTACCCTTCTCAGTATCTTTCTCACTTTTAAGCTACGTTGCCCCATGGTGCAACATATTAAATAAATGAGAAAGTATGTTACTGTACTGTCCAGGCTACATGTCTTATCTGCTAAAAAAATGTTTTGCCATAAATACAGTTATGTAAAAAAAAATGAAATCACTTAACAGTATGGGAAATACTTCATAAATAATATACTTTGGAGATAATGGCCAAGATTTTACAGGCCCGCCTGCCACGCGAATTGGAGCAAGTGAGGGGCGGAGCATAGAAAGGTCTGTTAACCTCAGGCAGGATTTTACAGCTTCAGGATGAGTGAGGCTGTAAAATCCTGCCTATATTTTGTCTTTGAAGCATATAATATGACGCCTTCCCTGCCAAGATGTTGTACATGTGGATTGCTCACATTTTCTGTCCATTTATTTGAATGGCACTTCCCAGTATGTACACAGTCACAAGAACTCCAATAGGGAATGCAGAAGAAACTTCTTTACCCAAATAGTGATGAGAATGTGGAACTCATTCCCAAAGAATGTGACTGAGAGTATTAATGGGAAGCTAGGCAAGCATTTGAAGGAATCAAGAATAGATGATTATGATGGTAGATTTAAATGAAAAAAGATGGGAGGAGGCTGCCAGCATGGAATGATTGGGCCAAATGGCAGTTTCCATACCATATATCTTATGTCCATTATATAATCCTGGGGAGTGCTACTTTATACCAGCAAAGTAAAGGTGAAAACTTTATACTTTGTATATTGAAAACCCTCTTTCCCTATTAATGATGTGCTTATTCCCCAGACCAGAAAGTTGTGACATGTACCTGGAAGATATTATTAAACATCGATGGGAACTTGAGGAAGGGAGGCCGAACCCACTGAAAAACACCAAGTTCAAAGAATTACCCATTCGTCTACGTGTTGAGTTGTTGCACAGGTTATGTGACTACAGATTGGATGCAGATGATGTGTTTGATCTTTTAAAGGTACCATTTTAAATGAAGGGGTGGTTCTTAATTCACACTACGTACTGAAACTAACTACTTACAGAGCCAGTTTTCTCCTCTTATCTCATTTTCCCATTCTCTGAAGTCATTCACTCCTGCAGAGTGTCCCCCCCATCCCTCAAATTCTTCACTCAAGAGATCGTTATTCCTTTATGAGCACAGATTGGAAGCATTGGCACACCATTTGCAATTGTTCTACATGAGTCATGACTTCTTAAAGCTCAACAGTAGCAAAATGTGGAAACATCCTGTTCAAATATCCTCCACACATTATAGCCCTTTGGATCTGCCACAACTCCATCAATCTTTCAGGCTGCTTATTAAAGCTGAGTCTGGGATTCTTCAAACCAAACCCACCTATGGATTTTTCATGTGCTCTCCTGTCATTGAATTTTGACAGCACAGAAGGAGAGAGATCAGTTGATCAATCAAGCCTGTGGCAACTTTCTCAAAAATGCTTGAATCTTTCTTTTCTAAAATCCATTCACATTTCTTTTTGCAGTTATTATGGATTTTGCTCCCTCTTTGTTTTTGGTAAAACATCACACACTTTCAGTAGCCCTTCTGTAGTTTTAGGAAAGTTCAAACCCCTCTTGTTAAAATCTGTGTCTCCATAAATGCAAGCCTATTGGTTATATGCTTAGTATTAACCAGCGAAATCTCCTCATAATTTTGATCATGTCTATCAGATCCTATATGCACCTTTGCTTATTCAGGAAGAGCTCTGTTAAAAAAACAGGTTAATACCTTTCATTCCTGTCAATTTAGTACATCTTTCTCCCTATTCCACAATATTAACTGAGAGTCTGCGCTTTGGAAGCCTCCAATTCTCTATGCTCTATTATTTCTTTTGGACAATTTATTTGTTCTCTTTGTGTTTGTGCATGGTGTGGTGTGATTATGATTTATTACGTTACTTGATAGTTACTAACATATTTCAAAATACTTAATCATCTGTAACCTTCAAAATTAGGTTGGTTTAGTAAGACACTTGGACAGTGCTGGACAATATTAATGCATAGGTTGGTTTAGCAAGTCACTTGAACAATACTGATGTATGGAATTTGCTTAGGATTTTAAAGTGTACAACTCTTATATTTTGATTTGTTTGCATGGGTTTCCTCCCACAGTCCAAAGATGTGCAGGTTAGGTTAATTGGCCATACTAAATTGCCCCTTGGTGTCCGGGGCATTAACAGGATATATACGGGGGATTATGGGAATAGGGCCTGGATGGGATTGTGTTCGGGGCAGACTCGATGAGTTGAATGGCCTCCTCCTGCATAACTATTCTTTGATTCCATGATTTGACTTGTGTCTTCATCTATTTGTCAGGGTCTGGACGCTGATAATTTACGAGTAGAACCGCTAGGAGAAGATGCCTTTGGAGCAACCTATTGGTATTTCTATGGTACTCGTTTATATAAGGAGGGACCATCTTTTACACTGGAGAAAAATCAAGCAGAAGAAATGTAAGAATTATTCCGTATTTTGTTTACATAAGTTGAGCCGTGTGTGTGTGTGTGTTTGTTTTGATTGGATTAAAATTTGCATTCTTTCTGAAAGTGGGCTTTGGTGCGGTTTCTGAGCATGTGGTGGAATCAACCTGTGCAGTCATTGTATCTGCTGAGAATGCATTGATTTTTAATTAAATAATGTGCAGCAAGGGTAATCCAAATGTGACAAGAAATCGAAATAACCTTTTTGAAATAATTGAGATAATGTTAGGAGGACTTGTGCACGTAGGATTTTATCTACTGATGTAATAAGATCAAATTTCTTACACTATGGTTGAAGTGAAATCTATGCGCTCTGGTATGTATGAGCAAGAAGATGTTCACACCAATGTTAATTGTAATTTTTTTAAATTTTGCAGGGAAAATGGAAAATTAAGTACCTGTAGTTCCACTTACAAACTGATAGAGTTGAAACCTAAAAAGAGAGGCCGACCATCAAAACGGAAAAAACTGGAAGATATTTATTTAGCAGCTATGAGGTGAGTTATTTCATGTTTACTGTAAATGGTGCATTGGCTGCTGGATCAAGTGTAGCTGAATCATTCTAATCTACCTGCAGCGCAGAAATAGAAACCTGCTCACTTCAATTCGATAGTTAGGAAGTTGTCAAAGCAGAGTTTTTAATTCAGAACTTTAAATTCATTAATTTAGAGCTATGATTAGCATTACAAGAAAATAGCAAAATTGAACATTAGGCCTAAAAATGTTGAAAACTGAAAGACATTATTGAAAGATATTTTTCAGATCACCTTTATGTTAGAGGCACATTGTTGCAACTTAGCATGTGTCAAGTCACTCCTGCCTCAAGTGTGTTTTGAAAGTGCTATGATTATTGCAAGCGCTGGAAGTGACAGAGGCTGGTGAATGTTTGGAACAAGCTGCCAGAGATAGTATTTGAGGCGGGTACAATTTTAGCTTTTAAAAAGCATTTAGACAGTTACATGGGTAAGATGGATGTAAAGGGATGTGGGCCAAATATGGGCAATTGGGATTAGCTTCGAGGTTTTAAAAAAGGCGGCAGGGTCAAGTTGGGCCAAAGAACCTGATTCCATGCTGTAAACCTTTATGACTCTCTGACTTGATTCACTGTGATTTTGACCTGTACTCCAGTTTGCCATCTCAAAATAGAGATTGACATCCATCTGTACCTACACAAAAATGTAGCTTAAGTTTAAAACAAAATGCTTATATCAACTCTGACTGTGCCCTCAATGCTGTCCCAGATGACCTATTATGCAGAACTTCACATAGTTGAAAATGTTTCTCAACACTTCCTATCATATAAATGAATGCTATGCAGGAATGGGGAACTGATATTCCAGACATTGTATAACAGACCTGACCCGTTAGCGGGGGCTCATCATATGGGGGTAAAGATTTCCTTCTGCTTGTCATTATGTGTTTTATATTCTTATTTACAACTTTGCAATAGATAGTGAAAAGAGGAAATCTTGCGCTGGAGTTCAGAATGATACATTAAGCTGAAGGGTATAAGATAAATGGGGTTTCCACAAGTAAGTTTTCAGTTTGAATGGTATTTTACAGTGAATCCAAAATTGTAACCCGAGAAGTGCCTCCTAAAGAAGACTCGCGACAAGGATACAGAAGTCAGGGTAAGCAAACTATATATTTTTGAGCCTGTGCTCTCTTGCTTTGTATGGATATTTTTATTATCATCAAGTATCTTTTACACTACATATTAAACTGATGCTGGTATGTTACCAATACCCTGTGAACAAATATTAGCAAAGAAAACCATTAATATTGATGACTTGGGAAGTGCAGTTTGGAATTTATAATGGAATGTCACAATGCCTTTGAGCACAGAGATGTTAAGTGAAGGTTGGACGAGTGTTTAAAGCTGGGTCTGATTCTTTTCTTGCTCAAGTTGTATCGTGCTGGATGTCCTTCACATGAGGCTGTGGAGTCACCTTCAGGGGTAAGACAAGTGTGGGAGAGGCATGGTACTGTGGCATAGTGTTTCGCATTGCTGCCTCACAGCTCCAGGGACCCAGGTTCAATTCCAGCCTCAGATCACTGCCTCTGTGGAGTTTGCACGTTCTCCCCATGTCTACGTCAGTTTCCTTTGGTTGCTCCGCTTTCCTCTCACACTCCAAAGATGTGCAGGTTAGGTTGATTGGCTAAGCTAAATTGCCCCTTAGTGTCCCAGGATGTGTGGGTTAGAGGGATTAATGGGATAAATGTTGTGGGGAGAGAACCTGGAGGATTGATGTTAGTGCAGATTCGAAGGACAAATGGCTTACTTCTGCAAAGTAAGAAGTCTGACAACACCAGGTTTAAGGCCAACGATGTATTTGATAGTAAACTCACAAGCTTTCGAGGTTCCCCTCTTCGTTAGGTGGGTGAAGAGCTCTAGCCCCAGACAGTACATATAACAGCAGACAGTTAACTTATACGCTGCAACTTCTGACATCCCTCCAAACTATCCACAATATCTCCAATCTTCGTGACATCGGCAAACTTACCAACCCCTCCCTCCACTTCCTCATCCAAGTCATTTATAAAAATCACAAACAGCAAGGGTCCCAGAACAGATCCCTGGGGCACTCCACTGAAGACCAACCTCCATGCAGAAAAAGACCCATCTACAACCCTCTTTGCCTTCTGCTGGCAAGCCAGTTCTGGATCCACAAAGCAATGTCCCCTTGGATCCCAAGCCCCCTCACTTTCTCAATAAGCCTTGCATGGGGGACTTTATCAAATGACTTGCTGAAGTCCATATAAACCACGTTCACCGCTCTTCCTTCGTCAGTGTGTTTAGTCACATTTTCAAAAAACTCAACCATGCTTGTAAGACATGATCTGCGTTTGACAAATCCTGTCTCTCAGGATCTTTTTCATCACCTTATCAATCTCTGAGATTAGACTCACCGGTCAATAATTTCCTGGGCTACCTCTACTTCCTTTCTTGAATGTAGGAACCACATCCACAATCCTTCGGAACCTCACCCGTCTCCATCGATGATGCAAAGATCATGGGAAGAGGTTCTGCAACCTCTTCCCTCGCCTCCCACAGTAACCTGGGGTACATACCATCTGGCCCCAGCAACTTATCTATCTTAATGCTATTCAAAAGCTCCAACACACCCTTTTTGAATATCCACACACTCAAGCTTTTCAGGCCACCACAAGCCTGCACAACAACCACCAAGATCTTTTTCCACCATGAATATCAAAGTAAAGCATTCATTGAACACCTCTGCTATTTCTGCCAGTTCTATATAAACATTCCTGCCGTCACATTTTATAAATCCTCTTCCTTCACATCTCATCCTTTTACTCTTCATATATTTGTAGAATGCCTTAAGGATTTCCTTAATCTTATCTGCCGAGGCCTTCTCATGACCCCTTCTGGCTCTCCTAATTTCCTAATAATGTTAAAGATTTATTTTATGGAGGAATTTACTTACACATTCTTCGATATGAAGGGGCAGCCCCACAGTATCTGCTGTTGGTTTCCAGGCCATGATTATGCACCATAGAATCTTGAGAAAATGATGAAGAATTTGTTAGGAGGTCACTGTCTCTCATACTATTCGAGTATCCTTGGAACTAAAACTTGTGAGCAGAGGAAAATCAATCCCTCCCTTATGTCCTAGATACAATTCAAATAATATGAGATTTTTAAAAAATGATTCATGGATCATTCTTCCTATGAGCTTTATTTTATACAACTGTCGTAAAGCTGGCTCTATATCGGGCCTAGGAATTCAGGGAAAGTGATATCAAATCCTGTTCTCAGGCATTACTTAGTTGTTCAAGATGGCTCCTAATTCAGATGTTGGGAGATTCGAAATGGTGCTCTTTCAGTGGCAGCTCAGACAAACATTTGCTGTTTTGCTATGTTCTTTCAAAAAAAGCAGCTGGGGAGGGGGAAAGGCTTTAAATCCATCCTGACAGCCATGAAGGCCAAGGGGGCTTCCTGGAGTACTGGCTTATTAAACGAGTGGTGTCTCACCCAATGGGAAGCAGGCCAGAAAAGTTGTAACTTTGTCTGGACTGGAGTTGTAGGTCCCAAGATGAAGACTACGTGACTATAAATTATGAGTGCAGCCTTTTCCTTTGATGCACAATAAAAGGTTGGTGATGGGAGCTGGCGTTTGGCTGAATTACTACAATACCCATCACTTGAAATCACGTGATTTTTGGCTGCTGCCCACACAATGAACCAAGTGGCCTCTCCTGTAAACGTTCAACAATTCTAAGACGACACATGATGACTCATTAGAACAGTTTGATCTGGATGTTAGATAACATAGTGGGGCTATTTTTCAACGAAACAGGATATTCTCTAGTAATAAGGTCTTCAGAGCATGGCAAGGGTAGTTTTCATTAGATAAGGCTGAAAAATGAAGCAAAATATATTAATTTTGAACCTGTCCATTTTGGAATCATAGAATCCAAACTGTGCAGAAGGAGACCATTCGGCCCATTGAGCCTGCACCAACAATAATCCCACTCAGGTCCTATACCCATAACCACACATTTACCCTACTCGTCCCCTGGCACTAAGTGGCAATTTAGCATGGCCAATCAACCTCACCCACATATCTTTGGAGTGTGAGAGGAAACCTACGCAGACACAGGGAGAGTGTTCAAACTCCACACAGACGGTCACCCAAGGCCAGAATTGAACCATGATCCCTGGTGCTGAGGCAGCAGTGCTAACTACTGTACCACCCCAGGAATTATTTTTATTGATCAGTAATATGTTCACTTTATTTCTCCTCGAATTCAGGAAGGATCATACTTGTCGGGATGACTATTTTAAACATGCCACATGTGTTGGGCTGTATTTTATTACTTGAGCTTTTCCCTTCCAGATCCCTTGAAAACCCCTGGAAGTTGTGGCACCTGGGAGCTGGTGTGTCAGACAGAGGAGGAATGGAGGAAATTAACAGATGGCCTCCAGACAAACACTTCTCTTAAAGAAAGGCAGCTGCATGCAACTCTCACTGAAGACTTCCTCCCTGAAATTTGCAACATGATTGCTCACAAGGTGAGTTGACACAATCTCATGCTTCATAGCAGTTCTCCAGAATTTTGCCCAGGATAATACAAGTTATATGGCGTACTGTCAAGAGCTCAGTCAAAACTCTACAGCTTTATTTTCTTTAATTGGAAAACCGCATCTTAAAAATGATTTACCATTGGGAAATCAGAATAATCTATTCAGAGCACATGATATTTTATGTATTGTTTATTAAGTTGTACAAAAACTCTTGTTTGACAGCTGGTAACCAAGCTTTGAGAATAGAGATGTAGAAACGTAACTGTGGAAAGCATTATAACTTTAAAAACACTCATCCCCAGAATGTTACTAACGCTTTTTTTCCACAGTGCCCTTGCAGCTTGCTTCCTGTGGTGAAACACTGGTGCTTAAATTGACTATTAAGAGTGACCTCTTAGTCTTTGCCTGATTAGTTATATGCTACTTTGTGACAATAGGTCAGCCCTCAAGATTGCACATAAGGTATTTAAGCAAATGTAATATGAAGCAAACTTCCAGAAGAAAGCAATTACTGCCCTTTACATAAGCATGAGCTTCCCAGTAGCAGAATGGGTAAGCGTCACATTAACCCCACTGCTGGCAGTTCAGGTCTCAGTTCAACTTCATCGCTCTTGCGCAATGAGTTTTGTTCACACCTGTGATCTGAGCCACTTAGCTATACGGCTGCCTCACTCTATATATATAATTTGTTATCTAAGCCTTTAGCTTTCAGGATTTCCCCAGGTGGATATGCAGTGGTGGTGTTGACAAAAGTTGTGGAAGAGGCTAAAATCAGTTTACTTGATCTCATGTTGAGAATGTTTTCAGGGCAGAATGGGAAAGGTGGACTAAAAAGAAATGGTGTAAATTTAACAGATTGTTTCATTAAACCTAATTCTGTTCTTATCCAATATAGTTAAGAAGCATATTTAGCATGGAGTACAGTTTTTCTAATAAAAGCTTTACTTGCTCTATACTGGGTTCTAGAGTGCTTTACTTACCAATAAAGGATATTGTTTTGATCCTTGTCTCATATTAAATCAGATTGCAAGAATATTTCAGCACGGAAGCAAACTCCTTTCAACTTGTTACATCATCAAAACTGAGTAAATCAACATGGATCTTGACTTTTCTAAGCCAGTTTCAAACTTCAACCAGGAGCTAAACCAATAAATTCTTTGTCAAAGTTGACAGTGTATTCAGTTATATTAATTCCAGATTTCCAAATTCTGCCCTTTTAGAAAAAATGCAAATTCAAACTATTGCCTCCTGTTGAAAAAGATAAGGTGAAAATTGGATATTGCCAGTTTCTCAGTCGCTATGACCCAGACAGCCCAGGTCTGATTATTGGATCTCATTATTGGATGCAGGATATCCCACTGATACATTTGGCATTTTTCTAGTTTCAGACATAAAAAGCAGAAGCAAAATGCACCAATTTACACCCAAATTTCTTCTTTAAAATCATTTTGCCAACCAGCATAATGGTGACTTTGAAAAAGTAAACGAGAGGGTTGCAGTCCAGGACGCTGCTGTGTAAACAGAAATCCCTTGGATTCCACAATTGAGCACTGAGCAATATTAAACGATCAAGGCTTGGGGGCTTAGACTGTTAAAATCATTCTGGTTTTGTAAGTTTTTCTTCCTGACGTAACTGTTGAATTTAATCGTTATTTCATACATAAGTAAATCTTGTGATTCTATAATTTGATTTTTAATTTTTATAAAACTTCTACTGTAACCATTTATAAAATACCTTCAACAAAACAGATCTTAGCTAATTGACTAAGAAACTGTAGAGTGAGTATAGAGAAAGCCAGCAAGAAGAATAGCTTACATTAGATTACATTAACATTGTAACTGTAAAGTTAGTACTGATATGGGTTTTGATTTCCATTGCCTTTGAGTAGTTATTGCATAATTCAGTGAAATCATAGAAATCAGAGGAACTCTGCAGTGCAAAAGAGGCCGCACCATCCCAGGCCCTATCCCCACAATCCCAAACATTTAGCATGGCCAATCAACCTAACCTGCACATCTTTGAGCACCAGAAGGAACCCACGCAGACATGGGGAGAATGTACAAACGTCTCACAGACAATGATCCAAGCCAAGAGTCGAACCCAGGTGTCTGGAGGTGTGAGGCAGCAGTGCTAACCACTGCACTAACAGAAGTTGCTATGTTATAGCAGCCTCAGAATTCTTATTTATAAAGCTAGTTGGGGGTTACTCATTGTGAAGAAAAATACGATGTGTTTTTTCAATATTCTGGAAGGGCTAGATCTTTACAAAATGTATTCAGAATGGATAACGAAGTGAGTCCAGAGGAAGTGCCTGGAAAGTACAGGAGTCAGATTGGGTACCAGATTGTAGTTTTTGTCTCCATGTTGTGTAGTTCTTTTGTATAGATTACTGATGGATATATTATCGATGGACATAGAATCCAGAGGATTTGGCAGGTTCCTGCAGGAAGTTATTGGGACATAGTAGGTAGATTTATTACATCAAAGGAGAGCAGTTTTGATTGTTGGAGGTCACAATCACAACAATGTACAAGGTCACTTCAATTGCTCCATCATTGAACTTCCCTTCTTCCTTAGCTTAGAAAATCATTTGCAATTCCTCTGTTAACAATGCAGTCCATATCAGTATTAAAGTAGAAGCTGGGTTTCATTGAGGTTTGGGCAATGAAGGGCATGTAAGATTGACATCTAGACAAGTGCCAGGCAATGATCGTTTCCATTGAGGGAGCTTAACCAATGCCTATTGACTTTAAGCCATGATTATTGCAGAGTCCCCAACCATCAATCCCTAGTGTTATTGACCAGAAATCCAGCTACATAGATGATGGGGCCATGAGGCAAATCAGAGACTTTCTAGGGTTGAGTGGCTCACTTGAAATAGGTAACTCAGTGAGAAGAAATGCAGCTCACTGAAAGTAAAGAATTTCACCATGGTGTGGACAACCTATCCACCACCCAGAAAGACACAAATCAAGAATGGAATGGAATACTACATGGCTGAAATAACAGCTGAGAAGCTCCACAATGTCCAAGTCATATCAGTTAGCCTGATTGACATCTCTGCCAATAGTGTGAACTTGCACTCCCCCTACCATTGGAGTACTGTAGCTGCACTGTTTACTATCTATAGATGCACATCAGCAAAGCTTCTTCGACAGCGTCCTTCAAATCCATTCCCTTTGGAACAAGGAAACAAGTGCATGGAACATCACCTTCAGATTTCCTTCCTAATTTACACACCATCCTGATTTTATTCAAATTCATCGAAGTCAGCATCTAACAGCATTGTGTGATAGTGCTGCATTTGGAAAAGAAAGTGCACTGCCATTCGCTGTACATAGAGAGGCGTAGATATTAGTGCCAACTGTACCAGAGACACACAGGATGAATTTTTATAAAGAACCGCCACGAAGCAGCTCCTTAGCCATAAGACTTGGTCACTGGGCTGTGGAAATACTTCTAAGAGACCAAAGGCGTTTTTGTCTCAGCTCACCCAGATCTTATTTGGAAATTCACGGTCTGTTTGAATCTTTTGATTAAAGGCATTTGATCTGTTTCAGCAACTCTGTTGTTCTGACTTTGCATGTTCTTTTTGTGTCTGCGTGAGTTTCCTCTGGGTGCTCCGGTTTCTTGCCACAGTCCAAAGATGCACAGGTTAGATTCATTGGCTATGGTAAATTGCCTGTTAGTGTCAGGAGGACTAGCAGGGTAAATGTGTGGGGGCTGCGGGAATAGAAGCTGGGTGGGATCATGGTTGGTGCAGATGGGTTGAATGGCCTCCTTCTGTACTGTAGAGATTCTATGAAAATGCAGATCAATTAAGATAAACAATTTCACCATGGTGTGGACATTATAAACTGTATTCAGATATTTATTTTTTAAACTGCACATAACTTTACATTGGAGAGTCTCAAAACAGTTTTCCCAGATTAATCATTTTCTACAACACAGTAAATGCTACATAAATAATTATACTGTATATTCTGGCTATATTAATTTGCAACAAGCTTGCTCCGGTGGAGTATTGCAGACCGTATAATACAATAGTCATGCAGTATTTAGATCTTTTCTACTGTTAAATTAAGTTTTTGATTTGATTTGCCTATGGCGACATGATTATACTCAGAATTTCTACATCCTGAGTCAGAATGTGTTTTCTCTATTGTAAATGTCTAAAACCTGAAACAACATGCACTTTTAGTAAGTATTATGTATACTCAGGATGCCATTTATGCACATTGGCTTGCAACTAGGTTAGTTTGACTTGCTTTGGCCCACAGAGAGATGTGACTGAAATTTAATAGAATGAATGCCTTTGGTTCCTAGCCGCTTAATATCTGCAGTTGGTGTGCTCTAACACTTGATCAGATGAAATGGTCTGAAAAATGAGGCTTGCATCAGTACATCACAGAGACTTTGATATCAGAGTAATTTCTCAAAAAAAGTTAATAGCCCATTATATCGTTTTACTATATTTATTTCACAGAATGCAATAGCCTCTTGACCAGGCAGTCTATAGACCTTGAAGGATCTCATAGCAAGAACTGCCCTCACTGAAAGGTAGGCCCCTCACGACCAACCTCGTACGGGGCCTGGCCAACTAATAGACATCTTCCTTCCAAAGCCTCTTCCAGAATTGCTGCTGCAGGCCTCCTACTATCCTGAGAGGAGCCACTATTCCCAGCTCTCTGGCTGGAAATTTAGGAGTGGAACATTCTTTCTTAAAGTTTAAACTTCATTTATTAGTGTCACAAATAGGCTTCATTAACACTGCAGTGAAGTTATTATATGCGGGCTTGTTGGGCCGAAGGGCTTGTTTCCCGTGCTGTTTTGTTCTTTGTTCTTTGAAAATCCCCCAGTCACTAAACTCTGATGCGTGTTTTGGATATGGAGAAAGTAGCATGGTCAATGCACCTAACCAGCATGTCTTTTGGATCATGAGAGGAAACTAGAGCACCCGAAGGAAACCTATGTAGACACAGAGAAAATGCATAGACAATGACCCAAGCCAGAATTGAACTCAGAATTGACCTCACTGCTGTGAGGTAGCAGTGTGTTAACCACTGCACCACCATGCTGCCCTAAAGGAGAAACTCCAACTACTGATAATAAACTGGCTGGTCAATAGAAAATCTAATCAGGGCTTCCACGGCCAGTGGAGATAAGGTCACCCAGTAGGTTGGCAATAAGGTCACCTAACTTGTGTTTAGTGGAGGGGGCCATCCCAGCTGTGGAGTCTTTTTCTCTCTCCTCATTTTTGATTTTTTTCCCTCCCCTTTGTATTTTCTGCTAATGTTAGTGATCGTTTTCTTGGGAATTTTTTTCACTGAATTGAGCCTCTGAGCTCCTTATCTGCCTCCCCAGTCGAGATCGACAACTGTTATGATCTTGGAGACATTATGGATTCCAGCACCTCTGTATAGACTCAGTTTGTTTAGGATATATTACCTAGTCTTTCAGAACCCCAGCAAAGTAATTTATTTATACGTTACCTCAAGTCTCTTCTGTTTTTTTTGCATGTAAATGGCTTGACTGAGTCTGTTTACCATGGAGGTTAAGGGAACATAATTGCCAAGCTTAATTCTGCTCTATGCTAACATCCAAACAGGGATTTCTGTCAGAGATCACAAGATAATGATGAGGAACAGGTCTGTGTTCAGTTCACTAACCCGGGAGTGCTGGGATCAATTGTTATTGCATTGGAGTTTGAATCACTCACTTAGTAAAGATTGAAGATTGAGTGGAGGATATGTTTGGCCTACTAGAACTCAGCTGCACACTGGGTAAACCTAATGATGCATCAGGAAATAAAATAATTATTTTATAATTATTTTATAAAATAACCAGTAATTATTTGAAATTATTTTTCCATCTCACAGAATTATAAACCTTAGCAGCCACAACTTTAGTTCTCTGCTTCACCCCACACTCGAATATTAGTATAGTAAAACCTCTAATTTATTGCCACCTTGGCACTCATTAAGGCAGATATAGATTAAGTCACTGTCCTGCAGCACCTGTGACTATCAAAACCACTGTGGGCTCTTGCAAGATGTTGATTTATTTGTGTGTGAATGGCTAGCAGTTCCTTATGGAATGAGTGGGGTGGGGGAGGGTGGTTAGTAGCATCAGGAAAGTGGCTTTGTATAAAAACAAAATGGTGCAAAGAGGTGACCCAGCGGGGCAGACAGAAATCAAAAGTTGTAATGATTAGCTTACAGTGACTGACAAGTATCAGAATCAGACCTGTGATCAATCTATCAGATCCGCATCCTGAATGGGGTTAGATCAGTGCCAAGCGTGGTCATTAACAGGGTGTCTGTAATAGCTGTGTGTTCGACCTCTGACCTCTCCTGCTTTTACTTCCAGGAGAAACAGCTGCAGAAGAAGCTGTCTGAAATGGCTCCCAGGAGAATATCTGACCGCCTGACCCTAAAACGGTTGCAGCAGGAAGAAGAGGTAAAGCGGGTCAAGTTTCAAAATATCAGTTTTGGAGATAAACTTGGGTCATTTTGTTAACCCTCATAAACCTTCTGGGCTTGACATTCCTCTTCAGTGGCTGGTCTCAGCTACCGATGAGTTGTTTTTCACTGAACTGAGCCCCCCTCCTCGATCATGATCGACAACTGTGATGGCCTTGGATGCTTTCTGAATTCCAGCACCTCTTTAAAGACCCAGTTTGTTTTGGATATGTTCAGAAGCTAGCAAAATAACTTATTTACCAGAGTTATTCACCAACCAATACGTTGAATGATAGAATATAGTTAAATATCGAGCAACTTCAAAAGGTAAAGCACCTGTATGTAAAAGGATTTACAAGCACTTTAGCACATTTTAGGAGTAAAGATTCCCCCCTCCCCGTTATTGTTAACAAAGAAACGGTAACAAATATCCAGAAATACTGCAGTTAAGGGATGTTTGAGAGTAGCTCAGTAATAGATTTCCTTCTGAATTTTCCCCTGTCTGTAAGCAAGTGTCAGCTTTTCATCTGTTTCTCACAACAACGATCAGTCTGAGATTGGGAACTCAGAAAAGTGAACCAAAAGTCTGCCCCTTTTAAATTAAATGATTGCATCACTCAAGTTGGACCATTTTATCCAGTATTTCTGGCCTTTATGTGAATTTACCTGAAATTTAACTTAAATGTCATTTTGGGTCAGTTGAATGAGTGAATCACAGTCCAAGATGATGCCAGGTTTTGTTTCAAGGTTATATAGAGTAACCTGATCTGAATTTGGGTGAGGATAGGGAGATTACTAAATCACTAAGTTAGGAAGGAAATGTTGATCAAAGTTCCAACATACCACCACCCACCCCCCTGCGCACCCCCCCCCCCCCCGCACACCCTCCCTCCCCCCCCCCGCGCACCCCTCCCTCCCCCCCCGCGCACCCCCCCTCCGCCCCACCCCTCCCGCCCCAACCCCTCCCGCCCAACCCCCCGCACCCCCCCAACCCCCCGCACCCCCCCCCTCAACACCCGCACCCCCCTCAACCCCCGCCCCCCCCCCTTCCAAACCCCTGCAACCCCCTTTCCAAACCCCCGCACCTCCCCTTCCAAACCCCCGCACCCCCCCTTCCAACCCCCGCACCCCCCTCCCCTGCCCCCTCCCTCCCCTGCCCCCTCCCTCCCTGCCCCCTCCCTCCCCCTTCCCCCTCCCTCCTCCTTCCCCTCCCTCTCCTTCCCCCTCCCTCCTCCTCCCCCCCCCCTCCTCCTCCCCCCCCTCCCTCCTCCTCCCCCCTCCCCTCCCTCCCCCCTCCCCTCCCCCCTCCCCTCCCCCCCTCCCCTCCCCCCCCTCCCCTCCCCCCCTCCCCTCCCCCCCTCCCCTCCCCCCCCCCCTCCCCCCCCCCCCCTCCCCCCTCCCCCCGCCCCCCGCCCCCCATCCCCTCCCCCTCTCCCCTCCCCCCCTCCCCCCCCTCCCCCTCCCCCCTCCCTCCCCCCCCCACCTCCCCCTCCCCCCCCTTCCCTTAGAATTATAGCTTTCTCCTGATAGCTTGCGTACTGTCTTTTGCACGCAAAAGACAAAAGAACCATTAATAGTTCAGCTAATTTCTGTAACTTTTTTAAATGCGTAGGGTAGGGTCTACTCACTTGTGTGAGCAATAGCAGCATAATAGGCTGAGTGTGGGGAATAGAGGTAAATGGAGTTGTCCAAAAGGGCAGAACATTTTGAAAGATAGATGAGTTGTGCCCATGTACCACTGACCTTTATGTTTGATACTGATTGAAGATTTGATATACCTAGACCAGGCTGTGCTCACAAAGTGAGCTCTGCCTCCTAGTCAAAGGTACGAGATTCCACCAATTTAGCTGACTCAAGGTTCTTCAAATTATTGTATTCTGAGGCACATTGGCACTCAAAAAGCCCTTCAAAAGATTTTCCTATCTGTAATGAGGTTGGCCTATTGGAGTATAAACTCCTTGATTAAGGATCCAATTGATGGGCCAATCAGGGAGTCTTTGCCTTGTACTTAACCGGGGAGTATCAGTTCCTCTGACACCGTGGAAGTAGACTGCTAGTACTCTGTGTACTGCTGTTAGGGTGTGTAAATAAAGGGGTTTTGGTGAAAGGACCTCTGCCTCTAAAGCCTTATTACACTCTCAATCTCTTTAATTTACTTAGAAACTGACTAGTGCATGCCTGCCAGTAAAACTCCTTAGTGATTCAGAATACTTTATTTCAAAATTATTTTCAGCGATTTTTACATTACAGGTATGTACAGGTGGGAGATTGGGCACCCTTAATAAACTGCTTATATTTGGTAATAAACTCATTCTCAGTAGTATTGTTAAAACTTCACTAGGCTACACTCTTGAATACGTCAAAGAATGCTTGTCAATGCAAAGAAAAGTAAGCAATAGTGTATTATTCTATTACTCCACCTGACTGCTCTGATTCACCAGATATTTTAGTTTCTTCAACAGGCAAATGGTTTTATCTGAAAGTTGAACAGAACTAAGCAAACTAAATTGAGTCCAATTAGGACTCAGTTTCCCAGTTATCCACAATGCAACTCAACTCCATTACATTTTCACTGACTAAAAATGTTAAGGAGGGAGAAAATATAATAGTGAAATTTTGCATGATGATGCCCTGCTGCTATGAAAGAAAAGCCAATGTGATGTTCATGCATCTTCCAGGAAAAAATGTCTGCCATTGCAAAGGTAGAAGAACAGAAACGGAGAGAGGAGGAAGCAGAACGCCAACTACTATTGGCCGTGCAGAAGAAGGAACAAGAGCAACTCATGGAGGAGGAGAGGAGGAGGGAGTTTGAGGAAAGAGTCAAAGCTGTAGAAGGTACAAGTCTGGAATATGTCATATCACAGCAGTAGCAGTGAATTTTCTCATGGAGCAGAAATGTATCTGACAAGCTGTGTAAACTGGTTCCCACCAGTAATTGCACACAACGCTGCCTAAAAGTCAGGGATGTCAATTGGTTACACATCAACTATTTACCCAGCTTGATTGAAACAGGTTTTGGAGGTGTGGACCGAAGTGACTAACCTTGAGCTTGGAGAATGGTTGCTTTTCAATAATGATAACCTCGTATAGTGTAGGGGAGGCCATTTGGCCCACTGAGCCTGCACCGACTACAACCCCACCAGGTCCTATCCCGGTAACCCCACTTATTTCCCCTACTAGTCCCTCTGACACGAAGGCAATTTAACATTGCCAATCAACCTAACCTGCACATCTTTGGTAGGAAACCAGAACACCTGAGCAAACCCACATAGACACTGGGGGAACATACAATCTACACAGTCACCCAAGACCAGAATCACGCCTTGATCCCTGGCGTCATGAGGTGGCAGTGCCAATCACTGTGCCACCATGCTTTTGTACCTTTACATTCTCTTCCCTTCGATAACTGTGTATTAGCTGGAGGATTCATAGGCTGATTAATAAACTGACCAGCTGAAAAGCAAACCCCCGGCTGTTAAGAACCTTTATACCAGTCAGTAAGACAGTTAATTCGATATGGCAGGAGGGAATTGTGGGATCATAGCCATATGGTGGGGTGGGCATCCACACTCACCTGATGTGAATATGCTACTGAAGGTCAACTAATCATTTGTTTCTGGTTCTACTCGATGGCACTGGCTGGAACCTTAAACCTCCCTGTACGCAGACAGGATGCTAGCAGTAATCAAAAGATTCAGTTTGGTACTGCAGTCTGGCAAAACGAATAAGTGGGCTGTTGGTATGGAACAAGGCTGTTTCAACTAAGTACAAAAATGTGTTATGTATTTTTTTTTCTTTGATGTTCAGTGACCTGGAATAAAATGCTGTCAGGAAAAAGAGCAATGTATTTTTAATGAGCAAGATTCATCTGTATTGTTTCCCTGAGTTAATAGAAATGTGCAGCAACTCCAGTTAGTGATTTCAACAGTTGAAGGATTTTAAGATTCATCTTTAAATGTCCTCATTACATTTCCTTAGTAAATGAGTTATTTGATTAACCTTTAAGCCAAAGATATTTCGTAGAATCCCTACAATGCAGAAGGAGGCCATTCGGTCCATCAAATCTGCAGTGACCGATATCCCACCTAGGCCCTTTTCTCGTAATGCCACATATTTATCCCAGGGATTTTCACCATAACTTCATTGCGGTGTTTATGTAAGCCTACTTTGTGACACCAAGATATCTGTATTCTGCTAATTCCTTGACACTACGGTCAATTTAGCATGGCTAATCAACCTAACCCGCACATCTTTGGACTGTGGGAGGAAACTGGAGCACCTGGAGGAAACCCACGCAGACAAGGGGAGAACGTGCAGACTCCACACAGACAGTGACCCGAGGCCAGAATTGAACCCCAGCCCTGGCACTGTGAAGCAGCAGTGCTAACCACTGTGCCACCGCACCATCCATACTTCTATCTTTTGAGGCAAAACTTGAGCATTCCTAAGCTTTTCGAATGATTTTCTCAATACTTACCTTCTGGTTTTCATTCAGGTCGTGCTAAAAGGAGAAAGATGAGAGAAGAGCGAGCCTGGTTACTTTCCCAGGGAAAAGAATTGCCTCCTGAGCTTCTGAACTTGGAGCCACTGTTCCCTATAAAGAAAGATAAGAAGACAAAAGACTTGTATGTATTTACTTGGGCAGGTGTATAATGAAAGTTCAGTTTATCCTTTTGTTCAGTTTCTGATTCTTCCTGAAAACTTCAGAGAAGATAAAATAAAATTTACATAAATCAGAATAAATGTGGAAACAAGTTGCTTGATGGTTAATGGACTCAAGCTGGGAAACCCCATCTGGATAATATTTATGAGTTTGATAATTAAATGAGAGGAAGAATTGTACAATGTTTCAAACTGAATTAAAGGAATCATTATGCTCATGAGGGTGGAAAAGCCATATGGCAGCCATGCTTTCCCACCAGTGAGGATTCAGCCTCAGTTACCTTCACTTTTCTGGTTGTAGACCAAGAGGAATGACACTCCCAAGATAATGTTTATTTTAATATTAACACTCAAAACAAGCGCATTTAAGCCACCAGAATATTGGAATTTGAAATGATACTTGAGAAGGAAAAGGCTGTGAATAAATTTGACATTTGTTTTTTCCTTACTCATTAGTTTAACCATTGTTTCTGATGTGAAGCCAAATTTATCAGGTGTACAAGAAGAAATTGTTTGTGTGCGCTTCTGTTGATTACATGGAATTTGCTGCACATTTAACTGGTCCATGCTGGTGTTTATATTTTACACGAGCCTCATCCCGACTAGCTTCATCCAACCTTATCAAGATATCCTTCTATTCCTTTCAATCTTGTGTGCCTAACTAGTTTTTTCTTAAAGGCAGCTATGCTGTTTACCTTGTGGTAGCATGTTGCACATTTTAACCCCTTGTTAAAATTCAACTAATGGGAAATCATAGGCAGAACATATCTAATTTCCCAAAGTGCTCCCAGCAGGTAAGCTTCTAAGCCAGAAGCACTCACTTGGTAAGTTTCTCTGTTTGAACAAAACTCAAAGATCAAAGTTTAAGGTCAAACTATCCCTGCTATATTTTCATTGTGCAAACTGCATTCTGCTTGTTATTTCTCCCCATCACATTGTCCATCACGAAACTGGTGCATTGGAGATCTACAAAGTGCATTTATTATCTGGTATGTTAACTAACAAAAAGATTAATCAGAATCCCAGGTTACAATGCTGCTCAACACCAGTTCGCAAACTTCAGATGAAGATTGTGGCTGTCACCACTAGACTACTGTTGTTTCTACCATTGCATATCTAGACTGCTTATTTCAACAGTGTTAATAACAAGCAATATCTCATGCATAAAACTGGAAATATAGATTCTGTGTCATGAAATGTTGTGTGTTTTTATTCCAAGCTGTGTTATCTTTAATGCATATCAATCAAAAATCTTCCTCATTTGTGAGATCCATTCTGTATTTTAAAATTGGAAGTTATTTTTGGGTCAAAAGTAGTTTAACACCATTAGGAAAAAATTATTCAGTGATATGTAAAATCTGTATTATTTTCATCTTCTGTTGTAGATTTGAATTGGATGAAGATTACATTGCTATGTATAAAGGTAATTGAATAACTTACTTTAAAAGTTTGTTTTTAAACAACTCATGTTCTTTCATGAATATCAGTGTTATTTGTATCATATTTTGGGATTCATTATTTTCTTCCTTCCATCAGTCCTGGATGCTGTGAAAGCCCACAAGGATTCTTGGCCCTTTCTTGAACCTGTTGATGAATCTTACGCCCCAAATTATTACGAGATAATTGAAGTAAGAGAATTATACTTCTCACATTCCATTTAGACATTTATTACTTTCTGTTAAATGTAGTTTAAATGGATCTCTTTTTTAAAAAAACAGAAAACATTCAACCAGACTTTACTGTGTGTTTACAGAGAATTACGCGGATTGCATAAACGAGATTTTTATGGAGTTCGTTAGGTGTAATAAACTTCCGATTGAGGTTTTGAGAAGGAGGGTGGGATCATTTACATTCACATGGGTTGCATTAATATCAACTGTTATATTCCTTGTTATCCTTGATTGCTTTGGTGGTGAGGAATGAGAGATGAGAATTTGAGCTGGTTCCATCTATTTAGGATGTGCATTGAATTGTGGCATAGAAATTCGGATCTTTTTTCTGTACCCTCTCCAAAAGCTCCACATCCTTCTGATAATATGGTGACCAGAACTGAACACTATATTCTAAGTGCAATCATGGAATCCAAGCCTACTATTCTTCCCCTGCACCCCATAAGTTGGTGACACATTTGGAAAAATTAAGCCATTAATTCCTGAGTCATTAACTTAATCATTTAGCAGTATTGTATATCGTGTTAGCTTTGATTGGATGGTGACATTTTATACTCTGAGGATACATACATGCAGACAAACACCACCAGTAGAAAAACTGAACTAAAGAGTCATAAAATTACAGCACTGGATTTATTAATTGAGGCAGTTGGACTGAAGCCAATATTATTCAAAAAAGCCTTGGCTTCTTCCCAACTTTGATATAAAATCCGATGTATAATTTATTCATCCTGGAATACGATTTATTTTCTTTTTGCTTATTTGTTCAATTGCCTTTACAAAACATTCCCCACTAATGATCTGCCTGTCAAATTCAATAAGATGTACAGTGACTTCTGTAACATTAGCTCCACTCCCTCATTCCCACTGTCAGATAATTGGTTGTCTACTGATAGAGTCAGAGAAGGTTACAGCATGGAAATTGGCCTTTTTTGGGGGTTATAGATAGGTCTGCGGATTGGTAGATATAGTTGTGATCGGCGCAACTCGTGGGCCGAAGGGCCTGTTTGTGCTGTAGTGTTCTATGTTCTTTGGATTGCCCATTTCCAAGTGCAGATCTAAAGTGATGATGTGAAGATGCCGGTGTTGGACCGGGGCAGATAGGGTAAGAAGTCTCACAATATCAGGTTAAAGTCCAACAGGTTTATTTGGAATCACGAGCTTTCAGAGCACTGCTCCTCAGAGGAGTTGAAGTCTCACTCACCTGAGGAAACTTTAACCTGATGTTGTGTGACTTCTAGATGTAAAGTGACTAGATCTGGAGTTACTGTACCAATGTAAATGAATATTGTCCATTCGTAATATAAACTAGTTTTATGCATTGATTACTGGTCATTTTGGTGCAATTCTAGAGACATGCAAGGACTTGATACCTCCACTAATAAACAGATTTAATTCTTGTAAAGAAAATCTGATCATTGACAGCAAACTGGAACCTGAATTTTATCTAAAATGGCAATGTTTTGTGCTCATCAACATTGATGCTCATGGATATCCATTTCAAGCACTCCATGCTAGTATTGAGCCCACATCCCAGACTAGTATGGAATAGTTTGATGCAAATTCAAGTCCCAGTTACTCTGCTGTATGACATCAGAGGTCTATCTAGCACACTGTGACATTTCTTTTCTACACCGGTGATGATTAAAATCACCAGTTAATGTTGAATTAGGAACAGTTTTGTGCTCTCAGCCCATGCCCGCTAGAGAATAGATTACAATTGCTCAAGCTCATTTCACTCAACTAAATTCTGGTGGTGAAGCTGCAGTGGATTACTAATACCTACAACATCAATAGAGAAAGATGTAACTCAAACCACATGAAAGATTAACCAAGCAAAGCACCAGGTCATTTATTTGCCTTCTGTCTTTGAGAAACCTCTTGAATTCTCAGGTATTTGGCATAAAGTATTTTTAAACAGCTTTTCTCAATAACCTCCTTTAAACCATGTTTTTAATATTTTCAGACACCTATGGATCTATCCACCATTGAAAGAAAACTTAATGAAAAACAGTATAGTGTGAAAGAAGAATTTGTTGCTGATATGAAGGTTATGTTTGAAGATTGTCTGGAATATAACGGTGAAGGAAATGGTGAGTATCCTTTTCCTCTTTATCAGTATTGTTTGAGAAATATTTTTAATAGAGCAAGAGAGTATTAAGAATTGAATTTACCCAAGAACTCTGCATAATGCTCCAAGAAGAGGGAGAATTATGAATTATCACATTTCCCCTTTATCTCTTGGATCTCATTTGATATCCCCTATAGATTAATAGCTATTTGCGATATGACAAGTGATCAAATGGCTCTACTCTTTGTCCTTCCTCATTTGACCGTTCATAAACAGACTAATAGGACAGGTTTTGTTGAGTTTAACTGAGAATGTGGTCCCCTTTTACTTTTGCTCTTAATTTCTGACAAGATCCAGGATGTGACCTGATCAGGAATACTACTGTGATGCTCTCTTACCTATTCCACTGAACCCAATGAATTGGCATCTAGTTCATTTAGAGTTCATGAGTTGGAGGAAATCTGGCAAATGATGCTACACCAAAGACCTTGAATCCTTTTGCAATAATGCCAGGCTTCTGCACTAAACATGTTTTATCTGTCACTGCGGCCTGCTTTTCAGAGTGGAGGTTCAATGTTATGTATATGAAAATCATGACATGGAGATGTCGGTGTTGGACTGGAGTGGGCAGAGTAAGAAGTCTCTCAACATCAGCTTAAAGTCCAACAGGTTTATTTGGAATCATGAACTTTCAGAGTGCTGGTTCTTCATCACTTGAGCGAAGGAGCAGCACTCCGAAAGCTTGTGATTCCAAATAAACCTGTTGGACTTTAACCTGGTATTGTGAGATTTCTTATTACATATATGGAAAGAAAGGCCTGAATTCCTGGATAATGCCTGTAGGAGATTAAAAAATGGGTTTATAGCACCACTTCAAAGCTGGTAATCTTTGTATTAATCCCCTAGTCACATGCCAGAACAAGGAAGGATAAGGACGCGAGGAAGCTTAATATACAGCCCCAGGTCTGGTGTCAAGAAGAGGTTTTCTGTTTTATGTGACACAGATATCAGTTCTGGAGAAAGTGGGAGCTGTTTTGTGAAGATGGCCTCTCTTAAACAGTAAAGAAGCTAATAAATTGGCAGGAGAAATGAAAATGGAAGTGCAGACATTTAAAGTAAAAAAGAATCAGGTCACGAAAAAGAAAAGTTATCATCAAAAAAGTCAAAATTAATGAGGAAGAATACACAAGTTAAGATGAATTTAGCCAGAAAAAGGAAAAATGATGGTGGGGGAAGAAATCCATCCGAGATTATGAAATGAGGCACTTTCTTGGAACCAAAAAAGTAAGAGAGAAGGTAGCATGTTAATGTAATTGGGCTTTTTTAATTTGACATAATAGATCTTGTTAAAGGGAAGAGAAAGGAAAAGTCCAACATTTACATAGTGCCTTTCACTCCTTATACCCCAAAGTGTCTCGTGGCCAGTTACTTATTCTTGAAGTGCAGTTACTACTGTAGACAACTGAATAGGACCTGTTGCATCCAGTGAGCAGGACTTCGATTTAACCTCTTGTCCAAAGATGAAACCGCTCAGTTATGTACTGAAGTGTCAACGGAGATCGTGTGATGAAATCCCTGAAGGGGAACTTGAGCTTGTGACCTTTTGATTCGGAAGTAAATGGTACTATTAAGTCAAGTCTTTAACATCTAAGCCACAATTAGAAAGTGTTGTGTACAATATTTGATTATTTCTTTATGGGACTTAAATGAGAAATATACAATTAAGTTTCACTTGAATGATATAGAAGATTATTAATGGCCTTCTGTGCTATAAAGACAACATTTACAGTCTCCGGGTAGCTTTATTAATTGCCTTATCAACCTATACTGCCATCTTTAAAAATGTTTGTATCCATATTCCTAGATCTCTCTTAATTCCTCTGTTCCCATTGAGAATCATTTAGAAGGTAGTTCCTTTCACTGTTTCTTCCCATTTCTTTGAATTGTACATACGTCCTCTCTGAGTATACTATCCTATTTGGCTCTAACCTGAGGAAAGACTAACTGGCTTGCAATTTCTGGTTTATGTTTTTCCCTTTTTTATTCCTTTGACACAATTCTGTCTAGGCTTTTTGGAAAAAAATACAGTTCTTGTTTTTATAATCGCCTCCTCAGTGTTCTTCAGCAAACAAGGATGTGTGTCAATTTATGAACTGGACTATGCTGCTTCTAACACAAGTACAGCTAAATGAAGAAACCAAGAGCAGTGCATTTGAGGCTGGCAGAGAGAGAGTTTTGAAGGCTTTCCAATGGAACTCATTTGACCTCCTAAGAAAACTGAGGAACATTCTTAAAATGTTGAATAATTAAACCACAAAACAAATTGTTTTTGGCAATATATACAACCATTAAAAAATTTATAAAGTATTTTCATTCTTTATTATAGTATTTTATTCAAGAGGGAGTACTTAAGTCTTGTCCTGTCATTTTATACACTCATACATACTCAATTTTCTCCCTCCTCTCTCTCTCTCACACTTTCACCTCTCTCACACTCACACACATTCTCTCTCCTGCGCACTCTCTCCCACACACTCTCTCCCACACTAAGGCTAACTAATGGACCAATCTCTGATTGGATAAGCAGCTCCATAGCAGTTTCCAAAATCTATCGCCTAGCCTACCACAGAAGCCCTGAATGTATCCAATGGAATCCCAAGGTTCTGTACAACCCAAATGGAGAACCCTGATTGAGAGTATTTTTAAGTACTTCATCTTAAACCCCATTTTTTAAATAAATGTTGGTCTCGCTCCTTTTTAAGGGCTTAATTGGAAACTGTTAATTGATTCTGTTACAGATCCGTTCTGCAAGTGAACTATTGTGTTGGTGATACTAAGTGAAAAAATTCCCTTGGTGGTCATGTCTTGCCTGAGATTTCATGTTGTGGTCAAGTCTTCTAGCTGTGCAGTGAATATTTAAATTGCTAGCTCATGACTGAAATATCCAGGCTTTTCAGCACCCTAAAGAAGTAGATCATATTTCCCCCCAACCTTCTCTTGCCTAAAGGAGACAAGAGCAATTTTGTGAGTTTTTCTGCTGAAATTTAGAATTCTTGTTTCTTTGTCTGAACCCTGCTCAATGCATCAATATTCCTTGATGTAGGGTGCCCAGAACAGGATGCACTACTCAAATACGACCTTATTTTACAATCTGTTGCAGTTTGGTTTCAAATACCCTTGATATGCACCTCAGTAATTGATTGATCGTGTTGACTGAATTATTCAGCAAATTAGCAATTGTACTCCAAATTCTGTTCCATTTTTGTTCATTTAGTCGAAAGTCAACCAAAATGTGCATATGTTCCATGTTCTAATATGCATTATCTTATATTCATCTGTGTTAACATGCATCTGTGTTTCTTAGCCAAGCTGATAAATATACAGAGTGATCTTATAGCTATAAACAGCCATATAGCTTTGTGTAAGCAGATTTTATAATACTTGAATATTACTAAGATGAGTCAGGTTGCCAAAGCTTTTTATCTTGCACTTGAGAGGACAGATGGAAGAATGCCAAATTTCAAATAATCACAACAATTTGTACCACAAGACTGATGGTCAGCCGTAACATGGCTCACTTATGCCTTCTGCGCAGGGACCCATTCTCTAAACAGAATGAATATGGTTCAAATCTTTTGCCTCTTTCAAATTAATCTGAAGTTTGGGAAACTCAGTTCCCTGTTGCTTTCTCTGCGACAAAGCCTTTACCAATCAGATTTGATCTGTCAACTTCAACCAGCATCTTTTTTTCGTTTGGCACAAATTGATGTGATTATTTGACATTTGGCGTTCACTGGTTGTTCTGATGAGTGCTCCTCAAAAAATTTCAGTAGCATGTTGCTCTTTACAGTAATATTCAAGTTCTCTATTGTTAAGAGATTTTCTCATCTCAGAAGTTGTATTCTGTTTACAATTAGCATTAACAGCAGGGAAGCCAAAACATTTATGAAAAACAGCTGCATTCTTTTGCCAACTAATCCATAGAGTTAATTTTCTTTTAATTCCGTACAGCACAATTTTCTTTTGAAGGTCTGCATATTAAGTTTTACCAGATGCTTTTGAACCTTCAGATAAATTATCTCCATGTAATAATGCTCAATCATGAAATTAATCATTTTTCAAAAGTTTATATTGTTGACTTACGGGTTTTGATAAATTGTCACTGAAACCATGATTCTTTTCTAGAGCTTCAAGTTATTATTGAATAATGATAGCAAACATTTAGCTGTACCCAGCTTAGGCTGACAGATGTCTATTTCCTTTATCCTGTGCCTATTTTGAATTTGAATGACATTAGACAATAACTTATTAATCCCCAGCCACTGTAGTTATGGATTCCTTAAGTATCAACAAAGCCTTATCTCCTTCCTCATTCACTTAAAGATTCTAGAGTTAGAGGGTTTTGTAAACCCATTGAATGGAATTTATCGTGTTTTTATTAAGGCTGACACTAAGAAATGTTTAATGTATCTATTGGTCACTTGCCCCTATGCAACAAATTACCATTATATTCTTGAAAGGTCTTGTAGATCTATAAATTTCGAATACTTCCATATGTTACTGTCTGTAGAGTCTGCACAGTCTCCCCGTATCTACATGGGTTTCCTTTGGGCGCTCCGTTTCTTCCTTCAGTCCAAAAGACGTGCTCGTTAGGTGCATTAGCCATGCAAAATTCTCCCTCAGTGTATTCGAACAGGTGCCGGAGTGTGACGACTAGGGTATTGCAGTGTTAATATAAACTTATTTGTACACTAATAAATAAACTTAAACTAAAGGTTAGGAAACCTCTCTTTGGATTCTCTTATTACCATCCACTGTTGACTTTCCTTTTATTCTCCTTTTGTTTTCCTTTATGTTTTTGTTCAAAGTTTATTGATGTCACAAGGAGACTTACATTAACACTGCAATGAAGTTACTGTGAAAATCCTCTGGTTGCCACACTCCAGCACCTGTTCAGGTACACTGAGGTCCCTGATGCTGTGATACAGCAGTGCTAACCACTGTGCCATCCTATTGTCCTATCAGTTGTTCTCTGATTTATATAGCTCCAGGCATTCTGCAGTACGTTTCAATTTTTCACACATTTTCAAAGGACTCAGTTTATTATGTAAATTGTTTTTGACCTCCTTATTGTGATACATAGCTTCCTGTTTTTATTTCTCCTTTTTTCACTGGGATGTATTTCCTTTAAACATCCCTATAAGCATTGTTGCCATTTTTCAATTCCAGCCTTGGATGACTGACTATGTGGAGTTTGTATATTGTCCCAGTGACTGTGCGGGTTTCCTCTGAGTGCTCCAGTTTCCTCCCACAGTCCAAAGATGTGCAGGTTAGGTGGACTAGCAGTTTTAAATTGTCCCTGGGTTTCAGGGAGATTAGTAGGGTAAATATATGGGGTTTTGGGGATAGGGCCTGGGTGTGAGAGGCCCGATGCACCAATTGATCCCTTTCTACACTGTGGGATTCTGTGATTCTACGATAATGTCCTGACTAGCTGACCCTGTAATCTAACCTGCTTCACCTGAAGATTGCACCAACTCTTGAATGCCCATGCAACAACCCAGGTTATTGACTAGAAAGTAATATATGTTACTTGTAGAATTAAAGAACATGAAAAGACTCATAATTTTGTTTTTCTTTCATTCATCTTGGATATGTTCAGAAATCCCTTTCCTTCTGATAAGTCACTTTCTCTTTGGTTTAAAAAAATGGCAAAATATTGAAGCAAAGGATTGAGAGAAGTCAAAGAAACAAACAGTGAATTGACTCATAACTGACATTGTCTAAATCTTATAGGGAAGATTTGTTGTGCTAAGGAAGGAAGTATAAATTGTTCTTGTTTATTGGATCTCCGTTTTACTTGCCAATAAAGTTAATAGGTTTACCGTTGCAAATCCAGGAGAAATCTTGCCTTATGAAACGTATGCGATAAAGCTGAAAAGGAAAAGACATGCTAGTTAAACAAGTGATAAAACACATACAGTGAATGATGTGTTGTGTGACCTTTTGTTTTATATTCAGTTGTTTTCTTTATAAAATCTGTCAAACTTAATCAGGATGCATGATCCACTGTAACAATTTGAAGATGGGGTAGAATGAAGGGGGAGATCATTATAGAAACACATAAAATTATGAAGAGAATAGGTAAAATAGAAGCAGAGAGGTTGTTTGCACTGGCAGGTGAAACTAGAAGTAGGAGGCATAGCCTCAAAATTAGAGAGAGCAGATATAGGACTGAATTAAGGAGGAACTTCTTCACCAAAAGATTGTGAATCTGCGGAAATCCCTGCCCACTGAAGCATTTGAGGTTATCACGTTGAATGTTTTTAAGGCAAAGATAGATAGATTTTTGAAAGTAAAGGAGAGGCTGAATAGACTGGAACTTTTTTCCCTGAAGCATAAGAGGCTTAGGTGTTATCTTATAGAGATCTGTAAAATAACGAGGGGTCAAGATAAAGTAGGTAGTCAACATCTTTTCCTAAAGGTATGCCTAAAGTCTAAAAGGTATTTCCTAAAGTCTAAAACTATAAGGCATAGGTTTAAGGTGAGACGGGAGCGATACTAAAGGGTCCAGAGGAGCAATTATTTTTTATATAGAGGGTGATGAGTATCTGCAACATGCTGCCAGAAGTAGTAGTAGAGGTAGGTATGAATTTACCTTTTAAAAAGGTAAAATTACATGGTAAGATGGGAATAGATAAATTTGGGCCAAATGCGGGCAATTGGGACTAGTTTAGTGATAAAAACGGGCATGGACAAGTTGGGCTGAAAGGCCTGTTTTCACGCTGTAACCTCTAAGATTCTATAAGGAATTAAGGGTTATGGTGAGCGGGTGGGTAAGTAAGTGGAGCTGAGTCTATGAAAAGATCAGCTATGATCTTACTAAATGGTGGAGCAGGCTTCAGGAGCCAATAGGTCTACTGCTACTTCCAGTTCTTATATTCTTATTAAAACCCATGTTTGAAATTACAAACAATGCGACATGTCTCGATGTTGATAATTAGCCAAATAAATACAATATATTTTATATTGCTGTCCTGAGGTAATACACTTACCATTAAGTTGTCCCAGTTATTTCTGAGCCATAGTACATTGTTGCTTTGCATCAATTCATTGTGAACTCTGAATAGCGTATTTTTGGGTGTGTATCCTCACTATTCATCACCGAATTTTCATCTTGTGATAGAATACACAAAGATGGCTGAAGCTCTCGACAGGTGTTTTAACAAATCGATGCTGAAACACTTCCCTGCAGAAGATGCTGACAGTGATGAAGAATTTAATCTGAGGTGGGATGATCGGGAAAAGAAAGACCGGAGACGAAGCAAATCAAATCGCTTTGGAAAAGAAGCCACTGAAACTTTAAACAAAAGTAGCGATGAATCTCTAAAACGTCAGCAGAAACTGATAAATGGGGACATGCACAGTGCGGGATCTGATGTGAATAGTGACCAGTTACAGCATATACCTCCTTTAAGGACACTGGGACTGGTAAATGGGCAGACTTATCCTCTTACGCCACCATACAAGGGAATGTCATGTACTGAATCACCACATCAGATGTATCATCATCAAGGCCAGCAAGTAAGATGCTACCCTTTTTCCATGAAAGTTATAGTTTGTTTGTGTGAGTATATGTGGAATCTTGTGTGTTTTCCGGCTGGAATTATGTTCCAGCTGTCGAGATTGGGAAGTAAACAATTAAGTTAGTTGCCTCTTTCTTCTCCCCTTTAGTTTCCTGCCATCTTTATCTAACGCTCTTCACTCATGTCTATATTCAATTCCATTAGAGCCAATTGCCTACATCACTTGTATTGTTCATCTTTGCACATACACAGTTGAGGTTGGTGAGCAGTTCTGCCATGGAACCACATAGCCAAAGCTTAAGTCCTATTCTTTGTCGCCTGACATCCTTGAAATCCCTGGCTGTTTCTTTTTGAATCCACCCCCATCAGTCCAGAAATTCTGAGGTTAATTACAGCAGCCATTATGATTTCTTTAGATAAATGCTGAGGAAGATTTCAAAATGCTGCTGTGAAAGGGGACTTGAACCATCCTGGGCATAACTACATTTCACAACAGAATCAAACAGAACCTAGATTCTCATCTTGGCATCTATCATTCAGATAAAGTTAGACAGAAAAAGCAGCAAATAAGCAAAGATCCTAATTATTTTAAATTCTGAAAAATTAGCTTTATTGAGGGTGACATTAGCAGGTGAATATTCAGCAAGCTGATGTGACATTCATCCTGCCTTCACTGGGAGTGTTAATCTATTTATCTTGCATGGACTAACACTTCTTCTAGAATAGTGGGGGGTGGGGTGGATTTCACCCGAGGCATTTGTCCAATCATATCGCCAACAGTAATTTCCAAGTGATTGCCCTTCAGAATAAACAAGTAACTGCAGGTGAGTCATGAATTTCTTACCACAATGCAGTCTTCAAAACCATTAGACCCTGTGTAAAGCAGGAACTAGCCCACCAGAGCAACTCTGCAAATCCTGTCGATTTGTGCCTAAGTGTTATTTAGACCAGCAATTCCAATTCGACTTCATTTAGATTGACCAGGTCATACTGTTAATATGTTAGAACATAAAAAGGTAAGAACTAGGAGCAGGAGTAGTCCATCTGGCCCCTCGAGCCTGCTCCGCCATTCAATAAGATCATGGCTGACCTTCTCGTGGACTGAGCTCAACGTACCTGCCCACTCACATTAGCCCTTAATTCCTTTACTGGTCAAAAATGTACCAATCCTTGCTTTAAAAACATTCAATGAGGTAGCCTCAACTGATTCACTGGGCAGAGAATTCTCAAACCTGTGGGTGAAGAAGTTCCTCCTCAACTCAGTCCTAAATCTGCTTTGCCTTATTTTCAGGCCATGCCCCTACTTCTAGTTTCACCTGCCTGTGGAAACAACCTCCCTGCTTTTATCTTATTGATTCCCTTCATAATCTTATCCTAGTCAGACCTCACTTGGATTACTGTGCGCAGTTCTGGTCGACTCATTACAAGAAGGATGGGAAAGCTATTGAAAGGATGCGGAGGAGATTTACAAGGATGTTGCCTGCATTGGGTGGCATGCCTTATGAGGATAGGTTGAGGGAGCTAGGTCTTCTCTTCCTGGAGAGACAAAGGATGAGAGATGACCTGATAGAAGTTTATAAGGTTTTGAGAGATATAGATTGGGTGGATTCTCAGAGGCTATTTCCCAGGGCTGAAATGGTTGCTACAAGAAGATACAGGTTTAAGATGCTGGGGAGTAGGTACAGAGGAGATGTCAGGGGTAAGTTTTTTCACTCAAAGAGTGGTGAGTGAGAGGAATCGGCTGCCGTTGGTGGAGGCAAACTCGTTGGGGTCTTTTAAGAGACTTCTGGATGAGTACATGGGATTTAATGAGATTGAGGCTTACAGGTAGGCCTGGTAGGCGTGGATATGATCGGCGCAACTTGTGGGCCGAAGGACCTGTTTGTGCTGTAGTTTTCAACGTTCTATATATTTCTATAAGATCTCCCCTCATTCTTCTGAATTCCAATAAGTATAGTCCCAGTCTCCTCAGTCTCTCCTCATTAGCCAACCCTCTCAACTCCAGAATCAACCTAGCGAATCTCCTCTGCACCCTCTTCTGTACCAACATATCCTTCCTCAAGCAAGGAGACCAAAACCATGCACAATACTCGGGGTGTGGCCTCACCAGTACCTTATACAGCTGCAACATAATCTTCCTGTTTTTAAACTCCATCCCTCTTGCAATGAAGAACAAAATTCAATTTGCCGTCTTAATTACTAGCTGCACCTGATAACTAGAATAAATCTAGTATCTATTGGAATAAAGGTGGAAAGGATGTGGTTCAATTAAAATAGGATTAAAAGGTTGCCCACTTTGAGTAATAGTATTCTTACCATGAATACGGGCTCAATCTCCACATCAGGGGACATCACACATGCTGAAATTTTTGTGCATTACTGAGAGATTGCTAAAATGACAGAAATGCCATATTTCTAATGAGACATTAAACTAAGGCTATGTCTATCCTCTTGGGTAGATACTTCCACCTCTTTCCCAGACACCTTCTGCACAGTCTTCATTCTCATGCATTTGTTACCCCCAGAACCAACGATTCCAACACTGTCTTAGGCAGCCTTACATCTACACACTCTGTAAATTATGCTGGTCCAAAACTCTGCTGACCACTTCCCAACTCAAGCCAAGTCCTCCTGCTCACCCAAAACTCCTGAGCTTTGTGCCCTGTATTGATTCCTAGTTTAGTATAGCCTCAATTTTAAAATTGCCATCATTTTTTTCAAATGCTATCTTGGCCATGCCACATTCTATCCCTTTAATCTTTCCCCACACCCACAACCCTTGTAACTGCGATCCTCCAATTCTGTCCTCTTGTGTATTGCCGGTTTTCTTCACTCTACCATCCATAGCCATGTCTTGCAGTTAGTTAGACCTAAAGTTCTGGAATTTCCTTCCTGATCTTCTCCATATCTCTACCTCTCCTCCTTGCTTAAAATGGACCTCTTTGACTCAGGTTTTGGTCACCCATCCTAATGTCGCTCTGTATCGGTCCTATAAAGAACCCTTTAGTGGCTTGACAATGTTAAAGCCACTTTATAAACACGTTATTATTGCAAGGCAGTATTTGGGCAAGAGCAGGAACTTTTTCTGTTGTTCTGACACATTTACCTCTCAATCAACACCAGTGAAAAAGACTATATTGTTATTTATCCCCTCGCTGTCTAAATTTGCTATATCAAAATTGATGCTGCATTTCTCTTCACTACAACAATGACTAACTCTTCAGAATACTTTATTGACTTTGGGATGTTCCAAGGTCATGAAAATGTCTCCCCCATTCTATTCAGGATGGTAGCCCATGAACTAAAATGTTTTCTTCATCTAGAGACCATGTATGTTTGGATCTCGGCCTACTGCAGAGTCCCAGTATCGCTATTGTTCCCCAAGGGAGCCACGACTGGCAGATCAAGTACGGCAGCAGCTACATCACCAGTTTATCATGCAGGTAATTTTCACAGAGCTTGGCTCCGTATTATGTGATCCTATGTGTGAACCTCAATTGGAAAGATGCACAAGTATTTGCTGTGTGGAAGATGAAACACATTCCTCACAGGAAGCTGTGTGATTTAAATCTATGTTTTGTAGTTTTTGAGCCCTTCTCTGAATAAGCAAGTGTAACAAATATTGGCACATCAATAAGGAAGACTTATGGGCCCAGATTAGTCACCAGCACCAGAGGTGTGAGTTATGGAAAAGTGAACTAACTAGTCTACTTGCTGTGAAATCCAGTGGTCGTTCCATACAAGCCACTGAACTAGTTGCCCGGTGGATAAATGGAAACTTGTACTTGCAGTGTTTTTCAGGACTTTATTTCTTACAAGTGAAATATCCTGGCACAGAGATTAGCACTGCTGCCTCACAGCGCCAAGGACCCAGGTTCGATTCCCAGCTTGGTTTGCTGTCTGTGCGGAGTCTGCACGTTCTCCCCGTGTCTGCATGTGTTTCCTCTGGGTGCTCTGGTTTCCTCCCACAGTCTGAAAGACATGATGGTTAGGTGCATTGGCCATGCTAAATTTTCCCTCAGTGTACCCAAACAGGCACTGGATTGTGGTGACTCGGGGACTTGCACAGTAACTTCATTGCAGTGTTAATGTAGCCTATTTGTGACACTCATAAATTAATTCTAACTTTAAACTTTAAATTTAAACATCCAGGACATGAAAAGCACTTTCAGTTGAGGAACAATTTCCAAAGCCAAAATAACACTTAAGATTTTGGTTTCAGTTGTTATCAAACGTACATATGATACCTATTCGTTTAACTGGTAACTGCACAATATCTTAAAGGGGATAACTTGTGAGCAGCCTGCACTGTACTTTCTGAATTACTGTGCATGCAGACAGCTTGCCAGGAACATTATTGCTGACTCAAAATCATGATAAAGGCATGCTTTGGCTATATTTCTATCAAGGAGTGTGATATAAAGAAGATCAAGCTTTATTATTTGCTTCTAAGTTATTACAACACATATTTGAATGTCTGCTGAATTAGGGTCGGTTTAGCTCAGGTGGCTGGTCAGCTGGTTAGTGATGCAGGGCACGAGTTCTGTGAAATCCAGCTGAGATTACTCTTCTGTGAGGTTGGCCTTCCTAACCCCGCCCCTTGCCTGAGGTGTGGTGATCCTCAGGTTAAATCACTACCAGTTACAATCTATGGTCATCTGGGACCCAGGTGACTTGACTTCTCATGCAACTAAATGATTTAGGTAACCTTCTGAAATGCAAGAATGGAATCCACTTAGTGCTACTGACTGCTAAACTACACACTTATGGTGGGATTCTCCCCACTGGTGGGCCCAGTCAAGGGAGAAAATGGAGGGAGAGCCATAAATGGATTTCACACAGGCATGAATTTCCTTGGGATCTTCCACTGATGTCCATTGTGGCTGATCGGGAAATCCATTACAGGCTGCTGATGGGATGCAAATGAAGGCTCAACCACCCGCATCTATTCTCCGTGATGCTGGCAGGAAAACACACAGGTGAAAAGCAAAGTGGTATGCAGATGTCAGGACTCAGCTGAACAATGCCTGGGGCTGGTCTTCAGACTTCAGGATGGAGGCTGCCAGCAACCCTGGGCCCCAGAACACCTACCGGTGGCCCTTCCAAGTCAGGTGGATTGGTCATGCTAAATTATCCCTCAGTGTTCTGGAATGTTAGGTTAAGGGGATTAACAGGGTAAAAACATAGGGCTCTGGGGATAAAGCCTGGGTAAAGCTCTGTTGGAGAATCAGTGCAGACTCAATGGGCCAAATGACCTCCTTCAGCACTGTAGAGATTCAGTGATTTCCGATTTGGTGTCCTGAAGTGGATCAATTTCCCAGCCTCAGACTGTTCCCGGATATCCACCTTCATTCTCAGGAAGTCCATCTTCTGTCTTCAACAGAGGGTCAGTAATGTTGGGCACCTTTTCAATATGGTTCCCGGATAGGCCAGTGGATCAGATAACTACCAGGCCCGCCCCTCTCCAGGAATATAGTGAAAAATACCTAGTTGCATAATTAAGAAATTGGGGCCAGAGGATTTGGCATGTATTCCTGCCACCCTCCACGATGGGAAACACTCTACATTCCTGCCCCCGCCATAGGACTTTGTCTCCAGATGGGAGAATGTCACCCTGAACATTGGCTGTATTTAGTTTTGCAACACTAGGGGGAGCATTTGCTACAAATGCCGTCTCAGTGTCAGACTGATTAACATAATTTAATGCTTTCTGTTGCTGAATAACACATTCTTCAAGCTGCTGTCTTACAAATGACTCCTTTACAGCAAAATCAGTTAACAGAAAAAAATTGCAGCAACTTTCAGGGGAACTTTGAAAGTCGGGATCGTTAATTGAATAGATTTAAGTGTCATTAACAGGCCTTTATGCCAACGCCAAAAATATTTTTCCAAATCTCAGTCTTCAGCCAGCCCATTATTCACAGATCAACAGATTTAAAATTAAAATTTAAAATAGTATAAAGACCGTTATAGAATCATTGAATCCTTACAGTGCAGAAGGAGGCCATTCAGCCCATCAGGCCCAAACTGACAATCCCACCCAGGTCTATCCCTGCAACCCCAAGTGCCCCAAATCAAATGTGCCTCCATAACACGGGTGGCACAGTGGTTAGCACTGCTGCCTTACAGCACCAGGAACCCAGGTTTGATTCCTGGCTTGGATCACTGTCTAAGCGGAGTTTGCACATTTTCTTCGTGTCTGCATGAATTTCCTTTGGGTGCCTCTCACAGTCCAAAGATGTGCGGGTTAGGTGGATTGACAATGGTAAGTTGCCCCTTAGTGTCAGGGAGACTAGCTAGGGGAATGGGGCATGTGGTTATGGGGAATGGAGCTGGGTCTGATCGTGGTTGGTAGAGACTTGATGGGCCAAATGGCCGCCTTCTGCACTGCAGGGATTCTATGATGATTGAAGGTGCCTGTAAAGCTATTTTCATCATGAAGAAGTTTTTGTTTAGAATCCTCAAATTGTCTGTATGATCTCGGAGTGGAGCCAGTATTCAGATCAGAGTGATTACTGTCGGTGAAGAGGGATTTAAAACAAGAAGCCTTGTTGCAATTCTCAAAATGTTGCTGTCTTAACATGTCAGTCAACACAGAGCAGTACAACTCTCAACTAATTGTGCAACTTGGGAACAGATTCCTCCTCTGCCTAGAACAGTGATCGAGTCTGTTTTTCCAATCGAGTTGACAATCATTGTGTGAACTTCTTAAAATGTTTGAGAAATTGAATTACATACGATATGTTTTTGTTTAATTGCAGCATCAGGTGGCTGTGAATGAACATCAGGGGCCCCGCATGGTGGGACACGGAAATAAAACAACTTATGCTGGACCAGTGCACGGGCCTTCTCTGGGCCCTAGACCTCCTTCGGTGCCACCCGGAACAATGAGTGCCCCACCTCAGGAAGGAAGCATGTACCCGAGCCAACCATTTCAACCAGGGTATACAGCACACCGCCTGGAGGGGCCAGTACATCGCCCCAGCTCTGATTTTCAAGGGAGGCATGTGTACAACCCATACGGTCATCCAAATAGCCCACGCCAGGGACCTCGCCACGTATGGAACGGCAATCACGATGGTTCAATTGAAAGGCCTTTGAGACCAGTTGAAAAGAATCCACTGGTTGGTCCAGGCCAGTCGCCCCAGTCCCAACGTCGCCCGTTTCCCCAAATGGTGGAGCACAACCTCATGAGACCATCTGTGCCACTCAATCACTGGCCAGATCAGCCAGGATGTCTACCTCAGAACGGGCCACCCGGCTATCCCAGACTTCCAAGTTCACCCCAAGCACCCAACATGCAGAGGATGCCGCCTCCCTTCCTGAGACCCCCGCACCAAGGCCTCCACATCGATTCCATGCTGTCCAGCCCAGAGATGATCGCAATGCAGCAGCTTTCTGCCCCCGTGTGTCCTCCTGGACACTCTCCAGCCTATCTTCCTGACCCTCATGCACCAGCGGCACTCCAACAGCAACATGGTGGAGCCCAGCAGCGTGTATCCAGCATACAACCTCGCAAGCCAGCTTTAGAAGACTGTGCCAGTTCACTGGGAACATCACAGGACACTCTGATGCCCGAAAATGTTGATGGAACGCGAGGTAAATTTGCGCGTTCAAAGCTGAAGTCCAAATGGTCAACTGTAGATTTTGTGTGTTTAAAAAGAAACCTTTAATAGGGGGGAAGGGGAAATTGGTAAAGGCTAAAAACAAATTAATTGACCCCTTCCGTGATAGCCTGGTTCACTCCTCTATCACCCCCAATACTTCACCGCTTTTCATCACACTTTGCCATGCAGTTGCTGAAGGTATAAGGCTCTTTACCTCCTCCTTGTCCAAACACTCCTACCCAGGTGGAAAAACGATTTACAAGTATTTTTTTCAATTTAGTTGTATTTGCTGCTCACAATGCGGTCTCTTCTATAGTGGGGAGACTAAACACAGAGTGGGTTATCACTTTGCAGAACATCTTTACTCAGTCATCATGACCTCGAACTTTTGCTCACTTGCTATTTCAATTCACCACCTTGCTCTCATGCCCTTGCTTCTGTCCTCTCTATGTCTGCTACAATGGTCCAGTGAAGCTCAATGCAAGATGGAGGAAGAGCACCTCATCATTGCTCAGCACCGCACAACCCTCAAACTCAGCATTGAATTCAACAGCTTCATACCTTGAGCTCTATCCTCCACTTTGAATTTTATCTCTCCACTGATGCCAGGCTGTGTTTTGTGTTCTTGCGTTAGTTGCTTTCAGACTGCACTGATCTTTATTCTGCCGTTAACATCTACTGTGACCAAGCTCTGTGCCTTTAATATCATCATTACTGTTCTATTTGTTCTGTGACATCTTTGTCATTTTACCTACACCCGTCTCTAACCTATCCCTGACCTCTTCTGCTCCATCTGTCCCTCTCCCCTTTTACAACAGCATAAAACCCATCACGTTCCTACCTATCTTCTGTTCCAAAGAGGACTCATATTGGAGTCAAAAGTTAACTTTGTTTCTCTGCACAGGTGATGCCAGACCTGTTGAGTTTTTCCAGCATTTCTTTATTTCAAAATACATAGTATTTTGCTCTTTTATCAATTGTGTTTTAAAATCTTAATATTGATAATAGCTGTTGTTGAGTGTGATTTGTTTATCCCTAAACAGAAACGGACCCAATCAAAACCTTGCCAGGTGAAGGGGAGCAGAAACCACAGTACAAAGAGGCAGGAATCTCACCTCCAGTTACCGAACAGACAAGAGCACAACTCCCCGAAGGCAACGTCAAACTGAATTCAGCCAATTTTACTGAACCGGGAACAAGTGAGATTCAGAGCAATGGCCTGAGATCCATCAGTATTGAAGAAGAGGATACGCACAACATTAAATTGAAAGATGTTAACAGTCCAGTTGTAAAGACACCAAAAGAGCCAAGTAAACAGATTCCAGACTCCAAAAAAAGGGCTGGAAAGAGCAGGGCGAAGAATAACAAAAAAGTGGGTGGCAGAGTCAGTAGAGAGCGGAAAACTAAAAGTCAAACTGAGGCTGAGGTCAAAGGTCAGAATGATAGCCAGGTCAACCAAAGTGTCCCCAACTCCGTACACTACGCTGGACCTCCAGACCAATTGGCTTCCACAAGTCTACTGAACACAAATGAGAATTCTGCGAAAACCGCCAATGCTTTAACACAAGGCAAACAGGGGAAGAATAATGGGAATAATCCTGGGATGATGGGTATGATGACGCACGCACAGTATGGGCATAACCCAGAGTACTCGGTCACGGGCCAGTATGGTATGGCCCGTGGCTGCAGACCGTTTGGAAGAAACATGGGCGGACCTCAGGCATTTGCGAATCGGCAGCCTTTCCCTAATCCCAATTTTTCCCAGCAGTTGCCACCAGGAATCTTCCCCACATATCAGCACCAAGTCCAGTGTTATCCGTACCATGCTTCCCAGCAACAAATTCAATCACCCTACCACCAGTATCAGCATCCTCATTATTACACTTACCCTCAAGGGCAAGCTTACCCAACGGAGGAGTGGCCCCAGGCCCTCTCGCCAACAAGCCATCATCTCCAGCCGTCTAGCCATTTAACGGTACAGAATGGAAATGGGAAAACACCAGGGCCTGGTGTCCCTTTGCAGGGCTCAGAGGGATCATCAGTCAGTCACACAACAGCAAACACAATGCAAGAAGGGATGAATGGAAACTCTAAAGAAAACAAAGACACAAACCAGGGGGCCAGCAATATGTCACACACTATAAAGGAGGAAAAATTAAACAAAGAACAGGAAAGACCCGAAAGTCCAAAGGAAATTCTGGATTTAGACAGTCACAACGCTGCTGCTAAAAGACAAAGTGCACTGCCTGCGAGCGGACTGATATACAGGGGGCCTGGAATGCATCCAGGGATCCAAGGTCCCCATGGCATTCTCCCACATTCATCTGTCTATACAGCTCAGTCTCCAACTCTTTTTAACACAAACCCTTATGCAACGCGACGACCTCCTCACTCCATGTTGGGGACTTCACGTCATCGTATCCCAACTCATCAGATAAATGGCCAGCCACAAGCCAGAATGCCTTTGTACAGTCGATCTGATGAAAGAATGGGTCAGTATCATAATATGATGATGCAGCAACAGGGAATTAGACCGCCAGAAGAACCTTACAATATAAGAGGGTAAGATGACTAACTTTGTGTGTTGTTTTTCACAAATGTGCAGATTTTTTTTAAAAAAAGAACTAAATAAATAAATTAATCATCATTCAATCAAGCTGTGCTTTCAAATTTTGATTGGCTTCTTAAAAAATAATGTCTAAGTTTGTTGTAAATGCAGAATGGGCAAGTGATTGGCAGATGAAGTTCAGCACCGGTAAATGTGAATTGATATGTTCTGATAAGAAGAATGGAGAAATGGAAATGTGGAAGGCACAAGTCCAGATGGAGTAGCAGATCCCACATGATCTCGGAGTAGAAATACATCAATCATCGAAAGTTGCAGCTAAGCACGGCCATAAATAAAAAGCAAACCAAAGTCTATTTCCAGAGGGATAGTATTGAAAAGGAAGGTCTTGCTAAACCAATACTGAACCTTAGGCAGGCCACCTTTAGAGGACTGCCTACAGTTCTGGTCACCGTATTATAAAAATGATATCGCGGCACTGGAGACGGTGCTGAGAAGGTTTACAATAATGATACCAGAAATGTGTGAGTGTATGTCAGGATGGATTGGGCCATCTGTGAGGGCCAAGGGATGATCAAACAGAAGTTTTTAAAATTATAAAAAGTTTTGCTAAAGTGGTGAATAGATTAACTGGAGGCCACCAATATAAGACAGTCACCAAACAATCCAATAGGGAATTCAGAAGAAATTCTTGGCACAAGTAGTTGTAATAATGTGGAATTTGTTACTGCAAAGAATGGTTAAGGCAAATGGTATAGTTGCACTTAAGGGGAAACTAGTAATAAGGAATAAATGGTTATCATAGAATCCCTACAGAAATGAAGGAGGTCATTTGGTTCATCAAGCCTGCACCGACAACAATTCCAACCAGGCCCTATCCCTATAAGGTCATATATTTAACCTGCTAATTCCCCTGACACTGCTGCTGTCAGACCTTTGGATGGACTCACCTTGCATTAAGTTAATCTTTCTCTACATCCTATTTATGACTGTAACACTATATTCTGCACTCTCTTGTTTCCTTCTCTATGAACAGTATGCTTTGTCTGTATAGCAAGAAAAAATACTTTTCATTGTATGTTAATACATGTGACGATAATAAATCAAATTTAATCAAAAATTTACTGTGACCAGTAAACCTAACCACATATCTTTGGACAGATTTAACTCAAGAGATGGGAGGAGGCTTGAGTAGAGAATAAACACAAGCATAGCTGTCTCGGACCTGTGCCGTGTATTCTATATAATCCTACATAAATTTAAAATTATAGCAAGCAACTTCTCTTAAACAAAAATTCAGAATTCAATATTCAAAAAAACGATTGCCAAACATTGCTAGACTTTGTGCTACTGACAAGATGGGACCCATCAAACATTGTGTTTGGTTCCTCTAATGAGAAATGGAAAAAGGGTGGTTAAAGTTAAAGGATAGTTGTTGCATTTCTTGTGCTCGCATGGGATGTGGGACTATTTGTGTGACGAGGTTGTCACGGAGGGAACATTCCTTTGGAATGCTGACAACAGAGGGAAAAATCTGTCTGTTAGAGTCTCACTAGAGGTTATAGAAAGGACGTTGGGTAGTCTGGTGAGTGAGGAGGCTTTGGGATAGTAGCTGAAGATGACGATATCATGAATCTTGGGAATGAATCTGAGGCTGTAGAAGGCTCTGGTCAGACCCCATTTGGAGTATTGTGAGGAGTTTTGGGCCCCATATCTAAGGATGGATGTGCTGCCTTGGAAAGGTTCGAGAGGAATGAAGAACTTGTCATATGAGGAATGGTTGAGGACTCGGAGTCTGTACTCATTGAAGTTTAGAAGGATGAGGTGGGACCTTGTTGGAATTCTCAGGATGTTGTGAGGCCTGAATAGAGTGCACGTGGAGAAGATGTTTTCTGTAGTAAAAACTAGAACCAGAGGGCATAATCTCAGGCTAAAGGGACAACCTTTTAAAACAGAGGTGAGGAGGAATTTCTTAAGTCAGAGAGTGGTGAATCTGTGGAATTCTTTGTTGCAAAAGGCTGTGGAGGTCAGGCCATTGAGTCTCTTTAATAAAAACAGAAATAGATAGGTTCTTGATTAATAAGAGGTAATGGGGAAAAGACAAAAGAATAGAGATGAAAAAAATATCAGCCGTGATTGAATGGCAGAGCAGATTTGATGGGCCGAGTGGCCTAAATCTGCTCCTATGTCTTATGGCCTTATGGATAGGTGGATGGGGGAGGACAGAAATCTGGGAAATGGGATGGGCACAGTTGAGAGCCCTGTTGTCATGGTGAAGGAGAATCCTCAGCTGAGAAGAAAGGAAGTTAGCCAGAAACAGAGACAAAGTTGAGAGAATGGAATACAGTCCTCAGAGATGTGAAGAAATAAAATCAAGGTGGCTGTGGGGCATAGTGAGCTTATGGTAGGTAATGGTTCACAACGACACAGTAAAAAAATCAAAAAGGGAAGAGACGGTGATTTGAAAGTAGGAGAGGGTGGAATTTGGAAGCCTTATTGACAAAGTTTCCCAGTCTGGGGCAAGAGTCCTGTATTCACTATTGATGTTAAGTTTCAGCATCTTATGTGGTAGTTGTATTAAACCATGTGTTTAGAATATAGGCTTCCCAATCCACAATATTTCAGAAATTCATACCAATATGTTAATCTTGGGTGTAGAAACTGTTGAATGATCTGTAATTTATTGATGCTGATTCTTAAGAGGAAATCCAGTTTTAATATAATTACAGTCCAAAGATGTGTGGATTAGGTTGATTGGCCCCTTAGTGTCAGGGGACTAGCAGGGTAAATGGGGTTGCGGGGATAGGACTGTGATTGATGCAGACTCGATGGGCCAAACGACCTCCTCCTGCACTGTTGGGATTCTATATGATTCTTTGAATTCCTCAGGTGTGATATTTTGCTGTGCAGTGAATCATTCTTCAGATGTTCTCTTCCCTTGTGCAGTGTTAACATTGTTAATAAAAACTTATTATGAACTTACTGATTGCAGAATGGGCCCTCTGACCTTGCTAATTGTGATTTCAATGACCTCTCACATTGCCCAATTAGGAATAAGTTGACGGGCATTTTTAAAAAAGTAATATTCACTCATCAGCTGTTGAATGTACCTGCCTCTTGTCCTTGAATTCAGGAAATATGCTTTTGTCCAGGTGGTGTAGAAACATTAAGGATCCTATGTTGCTTGGTTTTAACAGAATACCTGTGCAGGAACACCCATTTCAGAAATCAGTGTTGGCAACAGAAATGGGTAAGGAGGTTGAGCAGAAGATGCCAACTTCATTTGCTGATCAGGTGAGTAATAGGTCTTCCACAATGTTTGGAAGTGTATTTTTATATATTTCATTTCAGAAGTATGTATTCATATCGAGTCTTGATACAAAGAAACATCCCAAGACAGAATCAAAAAAGAAGTCTGTTGCACCAGAGAAGGAATTATTAGGGGAAGCACCAAATATTTGGTCAAATAAGTGGCTTTAGAACAAAGAAAAGTACAGCACAGGAACAGGTTCCTAGGCCCTGCAAGTCTGCGCTGATCATGATGCCCACCTAAACTAAAACCATATGTACTTACAGAATCCATATCCTCCATTCCCATCCTATTCATGTATTTGTCTAGTTGCCCCTTAAATACCACTATCATACCTGCTCCCACCCATCTCCCCAGGCAAAGTGATTCAGACATTCATTACCCTCTATATAAAAACTCACTAAACTTTTCTCCATGCACCTTAAACCTATGTCCCCAATGCTTGACTTTTCTACCTAGGAAAGAGCATCTGTTTATCCACTCTCTCCATGCCGCTGATAATCTTGTAAACCCCTTAAGCTTCATCGTTCCAGTGAGAACAATCCTCTAAACTAGGCAACATCCTGGTAAACCTCTCTTCTCTATCCTCCCCAAAGCATCATCATCCTTCTGGTGGTGTGGCAATCAGAATTTTATTTGATATTGTAAATGAGTGAATTTAGATCTGAAATGAGGTTAGATAGAAAGCAAGTCTTTATGAATACATTTGATTTTAAGGTTTGGGATAGGAAATTCAGATATCCATCTAATTTTAAATGTTAGTTACAGATGAAAATAAAGGAATTGTTTCATCATTAAACTGTCTCTAAATATGAATTTGTTTTGCTGATAAAATCATCCTGATCCAATTTGGCTCTGTTCCAACAATAATTTCTAAATCTTTGAAAGGAAAAGACTTGCAGTTATATAGAGCTCCAGAGTTGATGAACCAGAGTCCAAACTGCAGACAACTGTGATATATCAGGGAAGGCGAGTTACCTGGACACTTTGTTCCAGAGGCAGTCACACCTCTTAAACTAGACTGTTCAGATTTGACTAGTGGTCAAGGAGAAAGAGAGTGGGACTTCAAGACAGGGAAATATGAGGATCCAGAAGGTAACAAATAAAGAGTTTCAGCCCTGGCAAAATGCCCAACAATTCAGTATTGTTGCTGCTTATGTGGACAAGAATAGGGACTTCAAAGCGAGTGACCGAACTGATCCTAGCAAAGTGGTGCCGGGAGGGGAGTTAAAAGGCTGTGTAGTTCAGGTAAAGAACACTACAGTTAGAGGAGATGGGGATGCTGTTCTCTGCATCTCAGGAGTATGAGTCCCAAAGACTGGGTTTGCCAGCCAGGATTAAGGACATTTCTTTGGGGTTGGAGAGGAACTTGGCATGGGAAGGAAAGGTTTCACTTAGGTACTCATGAAATAGATAGGGGTAAGAAAGAGATACTGATGACAGAATAGGAGCAGCTAGGGGCTAGATTTAAAAGCAGAAATACAAAAGATATAGTCTCTGGATTACTATTAATTTACTTGTTGTTCAGGTAGAATGAAGATGTAATCAGAGGGTTACATGTGTGGTTCAGAGATTCGTGTGGGAAAAATAGTTTTCAACTCATGGGTACTGGCACCAGTCCTGGGAACAAGGGAGCTGTACCAATGGGAGGCCTTCATTTGAACCGTGGTGGGTCGTTATCCTGATAGATTGTACAATTAGAGCTATAGGGAGAGCTTTAAACTAAATAGCTGGGGTGGGTGGGAAAAGGTGTGGAAATTTAAGACAAAGCACGTGACAGTAGTACAGGGTAGCAATGTGGATAATGAGAACCAGAGTGTGACCAGAAGGAAGAGTGCATATAGAAATAGCAATGCACCAGCAAGCAAGGACAGTGGCTTGTAAGAAAGCAATTATAATCATAAGAGATTCTAATCTTAGAAAAATCAAATCAGCCAATGTAGCCTGGCGGTTGAATTCAGAGTGTATTTGAAAGCATTTCTAAGAATAGCACATTCTGGAATCACCCAAGGAGCAGGCTATTTTTGACTTGAAAATGTGCAATTGCACAGGATTAATTAATCATCTTCCCATACTAAAGATAAAGCCCATTGTGACATGACAGAATTTCACATTCAGTTTGTGGGTGAGAAATGTGGATCTAATACTAGTGTCTTAGATACTTAAGAAAATATTTCAAAATGCTCAATAGATACTCAATTGAAGTGGTCTCTACAAGAAGGATGTATTACCTGGGGCTAACTAAGGAAGTTAACAATGGTATCAAACTGAAAGAATAGGGTTATAGTGCTGAAAAGATTAGTAATAGCTTACAGCATTGGGAATATTTTAAGAAATCAGAAAAGAATGAAAGAGTAACAGGAAGAAATTAGAGTATGGGATAATACTAGTAAGAAATATAAATCTATGCTTTCTCCTTGACACTGCGTCAGCCAATCAGAGTTGATGAGGCAATCGACTAGCATCCTTCACTCCTGTAGAAAGTTGTTGTGATAGTTTGAAATTTAATGTTCTAGCATTTGTCCTAATGAATGCAATGAAAAATCTTCAACAACACGGCTTTTCAAAAAAAGGAAAATTGTAGCAAAATCAAACGTTGGCCCATTAACAGGGCAAGACTAGAGAATTGATAATGGAAAGCGAGGAAATGGCATTGATAAAAGAACAAAAAGAACAAAAGATCAAAACAGCACGGGAAACAGGCTGTTCAGCCCAACGAGCCTGCGCCACCACCTCAACGTTCCCACTTCTACCCGTGATCCCTGTCTATGTTTATAAATCTATGGATTGAAAACATTGAACCATTATCTGTCTCCACAGATATTATTTCCCAAGATTAGTAGAAAATTGAGAGGTAAAAGGGAAGAAAGAAATTAAAACAATCACAGTCAATTGAGGACAATATATCAGGCAATTAATGGGTCTAAAGACTAACAAGCCCCCTGGTCTGCATCTTCGAGTCTTTTTTTTAAGTGGCTGCAAAGATAGTTGATGCATTATAATCTTCCAAGATTTCCTAGATTCTGGAAAGGTCCCAATAGATTGGAAAACTGCACATGTAACACCTTTATTCAAGTTAGGAGGGAGAGAGAAAGCAGGAAAGTGTAAGTTAGTAAAATATCTGTCACGGGAAATGATGAAACCATTATTATCAAAGTAGCAGTAGGACATCTGGAAAATCATAGTCCAATCAGTCAATATGGTTTTCTGAAAAGGAATTCTTTGAGGATGTAACAAGCAAGGTGGATAATGGTGAATCAATAGATATAGTTAATGTGATTTCTAAAAGGCATTCAATAACGTACTACATAAGAGGTTATTGAACAAGATAAGAGCTTGAATTATTGGGAGTCATATATTAGCATGGACAGAGGATTGACTAACAGGAAGCACTGGACAGTATCCTACAATCAGAGGGCTTCTCAATCCATCAAATGGACAGTACAGCAGCCTCAGGCAAGGCTAGGAGAGGTGGGGTCTGCCTCCTTATCAACTCCTCATTGTGCACAGATGTGGCAACCCTGGCAACTTTCTGCTTCCTAGACCTAGAATATCTGATGCTAAAATGCTGTCCCTCCTACCTTCCGCAGGGAGTTCACCTCCGTTCTCCCAACGGCAATTTACATCCCACCCCATGCAGACGTAAAAGATTGTGCTGAATGAAATATACACCACTGCGAATAGCCTGGAGACAAAATATCCCAAGCTTTGTTCATTGTGGCTCAAGAGCATACTATCAAGTTACCATCATCAATTCTGTTCTCCATCAGAGACCCAAACATCCTAAACCACTGCTATACAAATATCAAACATTCCTACAGCTCTATCATCACCCACACTTCAGCAAATTAGACCACAAGGCTGTGCTCCTGCTCCTGGCTTACAAGCAAAAAACTGAAGGGGGAGAATCTACCAAAGAGAGTCGTGCAATGCTGGTCTGAGGAATTGAATGATCTCCTACATAGTTGCTTGGAGTCAGTGGACTGGTCAGTATTTAAAAACTCTGCGACCAGCCTGAACGATTACCCCACTACGGTAACTGACTTCATTAGTAAGTGTGTAGAAGACTGTGTGCCAAAGAAGCAATTCCATGGGTTCCCAAAATGGAAATGAAAAGAGATATCCACTGCTTGCTGGAGTCCAGATCTGAGGCATTCAAGTAAGGCAATATTGACATATACAAGATAGTCGGATACGATCTAAGGAGATCCATCAGAGATGCGAAAAGACGGTACTGAACCAAATTAGAGTCTCAGGCTAATCACACTGACCCCCACCGACTATGGCACGGTCTGCAAGACACAACAGGCTACAAGATGAAAGCATGTAAAATCGCTGGCTCCAACGCATTCTACAACCATTTTGAACAAGAGCCCTCCAGCCCGAAGCCCTGGATGAACCTGTATCTAGAGTCACCATTGCAGATGTCAGAGCAGTTTTCTTGAAGATCAACCGATGGAGAGCAATTGGCCCCAATGGGATACTGGGCGTGCACTCAGATCCTGTGTAGATTGGAGGGAGAGGGGTAAGGAAGGAGGGATTCATAGGCATTTTCAATCTCTCTTTGCAACAATCTGAGGTTCCTGTCTGCTTCAAGAAGCTGACCATTGTCTCAGTACCTAAGAAAAACCAAGCAATGTGCCTTAATGACTATCAGCCACTAGCTCTGACATCCATCATTATGAAGTATTTCAAAAGTTAGTGATGGCACAAATCAATTCCAGCCTCTCGGATTACCTGGATCCATTACAGTTTGCCTACTGCCGGAACGGGTCCACAGCAGGACACCATTTCCCTGGCCCTGGACTCAACCCTGGAACACCTGGATAACAAGGACATATATGTAGACTCCTAATTATCGACTACAGCTCAAACTTCAACACTATTATTCCCATGAAACTCATCTCCAAACTCCCTGACCTGGGCCTGGGCATCTCCCCCTGCGATTGCACTCTGAACTTCCTAACTCACAGACCACAATCAAAGAACAAAGAACAAAACAGCATGGGAAACAGGCCCTTCGGCCCAACGAGCCTGCGCTGCCACCTCGATGTTCCCACTTCTACATGCGATCCCTGTCCATGTTTATAGATCTATGAATTAAAAACCAAATTTGAGACAGTTTAGGGAGAATTTGTTTTGACAATTAGCCTAATCGTGTAATCCATAAGAATAGGCAACAATAACTCCTCCACGATAATCCTTAACACTGTGCACCCCACAAGGCTGTGTTTTCAGCCACCTACTATATTCCTTGTACACCTATGACTGTGCAGCCAAATTTCCCTCCGATTCAATTTTCAAGTTTACAACACTACTGGAGTGGGTTGAATCTCAAACAATGACGAGACAGAGTACCAGAATGAGATAGAGAATCTGGTGAACTAATGCGGCAACAGTAATCTCCGTTGGGGGTGGGGGGGTGTTGTGGGGGTGGGGATGGTGGGCGGGCGCACGCAGGAATAGACAGAAAAATGGAGTTAGACCACAATCAGACAACCGTGTGCATACAGAATGGCAAACTGGCTCAAGGGGCCAAATGGTCTTCGAGCCTTTCCTCAGGGCACCTTGAAACACTTTATATGCAATTAATAATCTTTTTGGAAACACAGAAGTTATGTATTACTGTTCTTATTTTCAAGTTGCGCTAACTAAGAAAGAGAGATTAGCATCTTTCATGATTCCAGGATATGCAGCTGATGACATATGGCACTTATAAAGTTTGGGGTCATTGTTGTAATCAGACTGTTTTGGATAGGCTTCCCACCTGGAGTAAAACGAATTGGGGAAACAAACAACAGATTGTCAAGAAGTGAGGTTTATTTATTAGTCACAAGTACGGCTTACATTAACATTACAATGAAGTGGCAGTGAAATTCTCCTGGTCACCACAGCCCGTCACCTGTTCGGGTCAATGCACCTAATCAGAATGTTGGAGGAAACCGGAGCACACGGAGGAAACCCCCACAGACACAGGGAGAACATGCAGACTCTGCACAGACAGCAACCCAAGCTGGGAATCGAATCTAGGTCCCTGGTGTTGTGAAGCAGGAATGCTAACCGCTGTGCTACTGTGGCGTCCATGGTTTACCAATTCTTAAATGTGGTGACACATTTCAGCACATGTTAGACATGTGCTGGCCTAAAAATAATTGACCAATTAATATCCAACTAGGTAATGTGCCATACTTCCTTCCCTCCCATTCCCTTGTATGTACCACCATGGCAATAGTTTTTAATTAACCAAAGTTCAGTTTATTCTTACTGATAGCATTATTGGGGGCAGGCTGTGTTTTCAAGAAATGGTGTGTCTACCCTAGGCTAATATAGTGATCATTTGATCATCAATTTAAACACAAGCTTAAACCTTATTGTAATTAGCTTTAACTGTACAGTACAGAATATGATATCTGTACCACAAAAATGGATAAAGACCCAGTCTTACCAATAAAGATTTGTTGAGATTATGACTTAAGGGACAGTGAAATTATGCAACAAAAACATAGGAAGCGAGTTATTGCTATTAGGTCTCCAAATTGCAGATTGTATTTTAAAATTAGAAATAAATAAATGTATTGAAAATTATTTATTTCCCCTACTGCTAGTGAGTTTCTATAATGACTGGGTAAGTTACTTGATTATTCCTTTCTTCTTTAATAGTTCTTTTATTATTTCTGTAACATGCAATGTGAGTGAAACTATTTACCCACTAAACAGCCCTTAATCAATTCTAGTAATGTGAATATTTTTGAACCATAACTGCCACCTGGAAGAGCACAGTAGCGCATCCTCATTTGTATTCACTGCCACAGGAAGTTGAGGCTAAAATATTGTGCGATTTCAAGCAGGAATTAGATATAGCTCTTGGAGCTAAAGAGAACCAAGGGATGTGGAGGGATCATGATATTGATTTTGATGATCAACTATGATTAAAATGAATGATGGAGCGGGCACAAAGGACCGAATGGCCTGCTCGTGCTTCTATTTTCAATGTTTTTTGTATTGGTTGAATGATCACGGATGTCCTTTCTTCCCTTACAGAAATAAGCAAGATGGATGATTGCAAGTGGAGCCAAGATCTCAGAGGACATTGTTGTGACAGCATTTCAGTGTTCTAGTTCAATGGGTAGATGCAATTTTTCATTTAAAAAGAAATAGGTATTACGAGAAAACTCAGGTGTAAAAAATGTACTTTAAATTGTAGCATTTCTATCTGTGTAGGGATTTGGTTAAAACTGGTTTACAAGAATAAATGATGCCTTTTTCTCTAGTAAGTTGAATGTATCTATGAACAGGTAGCAACTAAGTAAGCAATATCTTCTGGATATAGCACTGCAGTAAAATACCCAAGCATCCTTTTGACAAACTGAGAATCATTTTTGGAAGATTTCTGTGGAAATCCATTCTTGTTACCAATACATAACAGCCACCGTTTTTTGTGATGCAGTAGTTTAGTTGCAGGGTTGCGAGTTTTAGTTTCTATTTTGTATGTTTTTCCCCTGGTTTATTCTATATTGTTACAGTTGTTACACTAAATTGTTGACATGAAAATCATTCTGCACTGATGCACAGAATGTTTGTTCTACGTTTCTTTGTTTAATATTGTCTTTTTTTTGTAACATTTTGATGTGTTCTCTGCTGCTGAAATTGTACTATTTAATCGCCAGTCTCAGGTTTGCTTGCGGTGACTAGACACGAATACTAAATCCCGGTAAGAAACCCCGAGACAACACTAAAATAAACTTTATTTTATTTAAATATTTGATACAGGTTCACCAGCAAAACATTAGTTCCTGTACTGTATAAATCAACTGAGGTAAAAGGTAGTTTAGGCTAAAGGTCTTTTATTGCTGTTGGATGCAATCAGTAACACTTTGTTATTGCAACCTCAAAAACACAACATGATGGCTATGTGTGTAAAAGTTTTTTTAAAAACTAACCAGTTGGATACTGGAATAAGTCCGTTGATTTTTTTGTGGGTAATGCACCTCCATCAGCCATTTCCATTTTCCTTTGAGCTCTCACATGGGCAAACTAATTTATCATTAAGAAACTAAGATGCGGCATGTAACAGTGCATTTTGTTGCTGTCCCCTCTACTGCCCTCTCATGTCTTATTAAATCAGTGCAGCTAGTCATGACTAAACCACACCAGTCAAAAAGGTGTTGGTATTTGGTCCTCTGAGGTGACAAGAAGCTGACCATTTGACAAGATGCGGTGTGGTTCACTTTTTTCGGAAAAAAACCCAGAAATTTTCCCTCTGAAAGAAAATTTGCTGTCAAGAATTCCCAAGCCTGAAGTGTGACTCACAACGAGTCAGCTATAGTTCACTATTACCCACCCGCCCTCCACAATCAACCAGATAAAATTCATTTGAAAAGGGGCGGGGGGGGGGGGGGGGTAATAGTGAGGGTTCCCAGTCCCGATCATGATTGGTCAGCTCCTTGTTGGAAAGTACATATTTTGTCTGGAACTGATGCAGGGCAAGTTTGGGCCAGGTCACGCCACCATTTTCACTTAGATGTTTGATGATATGCGATGTTTACACAATTAAAACTTTCCATTTTTGAATTACCAGAGGATTGCCAGCAGCACCTATGAATCAGTACCGCTCTGTCACGGAGTCCATACAATTTCAATGGGCTGAATGGCCTGCTTCTGCACTGTAGCAATTCTATGATTCTATGAAATATGGAATTTAATTAATGGCTTTCACATCTTTGCGATGTCTCAAAATGTTTCATAGTCTTTTCCCATATAAAATTTAGTTGCTGTTGTTTTGTGAATTTGCACACAGCAAGGTCTCATTCACATCAATGGGATAAATGACCCGTTTTTGTGATTACCGATGAATGTTGGCCAAGACACTGGGGAAAAGTCTCTATTTTAAACAGTAGCATGGGATCATTTGCATCCACTCAATCCAGATAGACAGAGTTTCGGTTTAACATCTCATTCGAAAGACAGCACCTCCAACAGAGCAGCACCCTCTCGATACTGCACAGGACCATCAGCCGAGGTTACCTGCCCAACTCCTGCAGTGGGCCTTGAACCTACAACCTTCTGACTTAAACGTTAGCGTGCTATCACTGAGCCATGCTGGCACTCGTGTCAGCACCTTTGGGAGAGAGGCAGAAACATTGAGACCAATGAAAGTGCATTGGACCCTGTTTCTCAATTTCTGATTTTCTTTGAAGCTACTTGAATTGCTCCCAGGAACTCTGGAAAACCTATGCAGCAATAACACCACTTATTCCTTTAATTAAAGCCTTGCTGTAGCATTTGATGTTCCCATTGTATAAAAGGGTATTTGTCTTGTCTGGAGGCAGCTAACATTACAGCCACTTCAAACACTCCAGCAATTTGATGATCTCTGATCAGACCATGCGGTTTTTTAGCCATTTTTTTAATTATATAAAAGACAATAACATACCTCAGACTGTCAGTCCTGCAGTCTTCCATCAAGTCTGCACTAGCTACAGCCAGTATTTTACTCTATTCCGAGGCACTAGATGCTGGGAAACATAAAACCTATTTATTTGTACTTTATATTTTGTATATGTTGAAATTTTTTAATGAAATGCAATGTCAAGTCACTTTGGTTACAGTTGTGACACATACCTCAGTTGTTCTCTACTAGGGCCCTTGTGTAAGAAAACATTTTTATTGTTGCTTAACTGACATAGATTATTTTCCATATGAATTTACTATTTTCTATATTGTACATACTTAGAATAAATGTTTGAAAATCTCAGTCTAGTAGAATCCATCTGTTCTGTAAAACTTCATTTGAATCAACAATTCAGTCATGACTGTAAAATGGAAATCTTTCAGTGTTGTGAAAATAAGTACAGTTCTGGCATTCTTAAAATTGAGGTACGCAACACTTAAATTATACTCCATTTTGTAAAATAATAGAACACTAAAGATATGAAAGCTTATTCGGTCTGGCAAGAAGATCCCATTATTTTTAAATATATACACATCAGCATATATTATCCTCTTCCAATTTAGCCCTGTATCCTCCTTGATGTTGACACCTCTGGTCACCCAGGCCACATGCCTGTTTATGTTCCCCATTACAGATTGATGTTTCTGTCTGCCCCTCTATCTCTCTCTACCCCAGTCCCCTCTCCCACCCTCTTGAAGGTTTGACACTTCTATACACCTCTACAGGTCACCTTCCTTCCTCTCCCCACCCCAACTACCTGACAAGTAGTGTCACTTTTCTTCCCCCTTGCACGCACGCACAAGCACACACCCATTCTACAGGCTGACACCTTTATCCTCCCTACAGATTGGTGCCTTTATTCTCCCCCCTCTTAAAGCTCACGATACGACATGGTGGCACAGTGGTTAGCATTGCCGCCTCACAGCGGTTCAATTCCCAGCTTGGGTCACTGTCTGTGTGGAGTTTGCACATTCTTCCCATATCTGTGTGGGTTTCCTCCAGGTGCTCTGGTTTCCCCCCACAGTCCAAAGATGTGCGGGTTGATTGGCCATGCTAAATTGACCCTTTGGGCCAGGGACATCAGCAGGGTTTACAGGGATAGGGCATGGATGGGATTGTTGTCAGTGCAGGCTGAATGGCCTCTTTCCACACTGTAGGAATTCTATATTAAAAAAAAGACATTATCCCTATACTCTAACTGAATCTGCAATTCTTCCACACTTCACACTCAAGCTGGATCCACATAGAAATAGAACATTACAGCGCAGTACAGGCCCTTCGGCCCTCGATGTTGCGCCAACCAGTGGACCCTCTAAGCTAAACTATTCCAATATCATCCATATGCCTATCCACCGACCATTTGAATGCCCCCAAAGTAGGCGAGTCCACAACTGCTGCAGGCAGGGCATTCCAAGCCCTCACCACCCTCTGTGTAAAGAACCTGCCTCTGACATCCGTCCTATAACTACCACCTCTTAATTTAAAGTTATGTCCCCTCGTGTTGGTCATCACCATCCGAGGAAAAAGGCTCTCACTATCCACCCTATCCAATCCCTTGATCATCTTATACGCCTCAATTAGGTCACCGCGTAACCTTCTTCTCTCTAATGAAAATAACCTCAGGTCCCTCAGCCTTTCCTCATAAGGCCTTCCCACCATAGCAGGCAACATCCTGGTAAACAGGCACAGGGGAAAGCTGACTTCTAAGTTATAAATGGTCATTTCACTTATTTCCTTTTTTTTCAGCTTATGAATTTGCATATGTTGAAAGGAGATATGTCTTAACATAAATAGCACTGATTTTTAGTAAAGACATGACAGATACAATACTGCCAAATAGACACTATCAGGCACATGAATTATGCTGTGCTATCCATGGCAGGATACAAAGTCATGCGCATTGTTCTACAAATACAGTTCATCTGCTGTACTCTTGAGCAGAGATACTGATTAGAGTTAAAGTGCGCTGCTACGTGGAGTGGGAAAATTCAAGACTTGTAGCTCAATTGACAGCAGATTGAAAGAATGACATTAGCAAAGGCAATAAAGCAATCATTCACATATATATTTCAGTGTGTGGAATACAGTATATAAAGTGTGGCACAGTGGCTAGCACTGCTGCCTCACAACGCCAAAGACTCAAATTCAATTCCTTGCTTGGATCGCTGTCAGTGTGGAGTTTACACATACTTCCCGTGTCTGCATGGGTTTCCTCCGGGTGCTCCAGTTTTCTCCCACAGTTCAAAGATATGCAGGATAGGTGAATTGGCCATTCTGCCTCGGTGTACCCTAACAGGCGCTGGAGCATGGCGACTAGGAGATTTTCATAGTAACTCATTGCAGTGTTAATGTAAGTCTACTTGTGACTAATAAATAAACTTTTCTTAAAAAAGGGGAAAAATGAATGTTTTAAAACGGCAAAAGCTTAGCATCTATCGAATCTATTTCCGATGATAGTTGCTTGTATAATCATTGTTTCAGTAGCTCTCTATCACTCGACCTATTTCATGTTACAGATATTTAATGATCTGTGAACTGGAGAGTAATACCAGCCAAGTGGAACATTTTGTGATGACTCAGATTTCCACAGCACATTAGGAGCCAGTTATTGTGTGTGTTTTTCCCCATGGTGAACACCTGATCTCAGCCAGGCAATGCTGATGTGAGTTACTTCCCCAGAGGGAAGAATGGGAAATTATGTTTAAAGAAAACTCTGTGCCATTTTATTTCGTATCCAAAATTGCTGTTGTGGAAAGTCTCTGTGTGTTGATGTTTGATAGCAACAACATCTGGTTTAGATATTCCATATTCCACCTCCCTCCCCGCCCCCTGCCATTCACACAGGTTGAATTGTCACTTAAAATCACTTTCTAGTTTAATGTGTGAAGGAGCAGCACCGGGGTAAGATATTGAAGTGAAATTTCCATTTGTACATCTGTGCCCCAGTAAAGGGGGGAGTAAACGGCCCTTTCCAAAGTCCAACATTGAAGTGCACAAGGAATATTGGAGGAGGACACGCCCCATTTTTTTTTACAGCACTACCTGCCATAAATCAGATCAGTTCAACAATCCCACTGAGGGGGACAGACTCCAGAGGAGGTAACTGGCTAAGATAAGTGGAAAGGATTGTTGGGGGTGGGGGAGGGGATGATGGCGGATGGTCGGATCTCAAGGTTGGGGGGGGGTGTGGGCAAAATGGATGATGGGAGTTGGACTTCGTTGGAAAGGTGGGGATTTAAGTTGAGTGGAGAGGGGTTGTTTAAGGAGTCCCCTCTAGGTTGGGTGGGGAAATGGAACCCTAAAGGGAGAACCAGGCAACGGGGGGTTACTGGGGTGGGGAGGTGGGGATGTGGTCTGGAGGGTCCCCGAGGAAGTCGCACAGAGGAGGGGGGGGAATCAGTGTGGGTTTTTGCAATCATTTACTAAGAAATTGCAAGACAAATAACTTTGTGCAGCTGTGTCACAACCATCTGAAGTTTGTAATGTATATTCAATAGTTCACAACGCAGAGCAATTGTCCAGAGAAAGTTTGAACATCTGGAATTGTGCAAATGCTTACCTGTGAAATATTCTCCACTGCACCTGAAATCCAAATACTTTTTGTCTTCCTAGTTCTTTTTCTCTAATGATCGTGATTGTTTTAATTTTCTTCCTCCCTTCTAATTTTCTACATATGCTTGGAAGCTTCTAGTATTTTCTGCAAAATGTTCAAAGCAGTTGCTATTTCCTTGTTTCCCGTTATCAATTCCCATCTCGCCCTTTAAAGACCTAATATTGGATTTAACCAACATTTTCCTTTTTAGACTTGTAGATGTTTATACTTGCATCTTGTGCTAAGTTTTCCCTCATTTCTCATGGTGGTCACTCCACTTGATGAAGGAGCTACAGTCCAAAAGCTCATGATACTAAAAAAACCTGTTGGATTTTAACCTGGCATTGTGAGACTTCTTACTGGACAATTTATACTGCAGGAGAAAAGGGTTCTGATTGTATGGCAATTCAGGCCTATTTACAAGATTTTGATAAGGCCAAAGTTATAGTGCATGAATTATTCAAATCACAGTATGTGCATTCAGCAGTGAAGGTAAGCTTGTGATAGACAGTACTGAAGAGTCCATTAGTGAATTTCTCGCTGAGGGAAAAAAAAGTGAGTTAGACTGCTCACTCAAAGTTGAATTTGAGTGGGAGGCAGTCTGTATTAAGAAAATCCTTACACATGACTGTAGATTTAAAGGTTGCAAACATCATCTGTGTAATAAAAATATGGCAAGAAGTCTTGCAATACCAGGTTAAAAGTCCAACAGGGTTTATTTGGTAGCACAAGCCACTAGCTTTAGGAGTGCTGCTCCTTCATCAGGTGAGTGGGAATTCTGTTCACAAATAGGACACATAAAGACACAAACTCAATTTACAAAATAAAGGTTGGAATGCAAGTCTTTACATCTAATCAAATCTTAAAGGTACAGACAATGTGAGTGAAAAGAGCATTTAACACAGGTTAAAGAGATATGTATTGTCTCCAGACAGGACAGTTAGTGGGATTTTGCAAGCCCAGGCAAGTTGTGAGGGTTACAGACATTGTAACATGAACCCAAGATCCGGTTGAGGCTGTCCTCATGTGTGGAACTTAGCTACCAATTTCTGCTCAGCGATTCTGTGTTGTGAAGGTTGCTTTGAAGAACAGAGGCCGAATGCCCATGATCACTGAAGTGTTCCCCGACAGGAAGAGAACACTCTTGCTTGGTGATTGTCGAGCGGTGTAATCTTCAGGTAAATGTTCTCCAAGGCGGCCTTCACAACAGACTACAACGTAGAGTTGCTGAGCAGAGACTGATAGCCAAGTTCAGCACAAATGAGGAAGGCCTCAGCCAGAATCGTGGTTCATATCACACTACCTGTAACCCCGTCGACTTGCTTGGGCTTGTAAAATCTCACTGACTGTCCTGGCTGGAGATAATATGCATCTCTTTAGCTTGTGCTTAAGCCTCTCTCCACTCCCATTGTCTGTACCTTTAAGACTTAATTAGCTGCAAAGACTCGCATTCCAACCATTATTTTGTAAATTGAGTTTGTGTTTGTATATGCCCTGTTTGTGAACAGAACTCCCACTCACCTCATGAAGGAGCAGAGCTCTGAAAGCTAGTGGCTTGGGCTACCAAATAAATCTGTCGGACTTTAACTTGGTGTTGAGAGACTTCTTTACGTGTTTATCCCAGTCCAACGCCAGCATCTCCAACCATAATAAAAATATGCACAGGGTAGAGGTGAGGTCACTTTCCATGAAAAACTCATTCCTCATGGAAACTGACAAAATGTTAGCACTGGGACTAAAGGGGATTCAGCAGTGTAAATAATCACAACTGTTTGGAATTTGGCATTCTTGTGCTTGTCCTGATGAGCTTAAAATAAAAAGCACATGTATAAATTGAAGACAGGAGTACATCACTAGAGCTCGCTCCACCATTCAGAAGATCACGGCTGAGCTGATTGTCACCTCAATTGTCACCACATTCCAACCTATCTCTGATAATCTTTCACCTCTTTGCTTATCGGGAATCTAACTATCGCTGAATTGAAAATATTCGTAGCATCAGCAACATGTTCCTCTTTTCAGTAAAATTCAAGTTCAGCTCTACCAAGCAATTGTTTGTACTCTAATTTCTCCCTTTTCTAGAAAAAAATTCCCAATCCCCTTGGCCACCAGGAATCTTTACTGAATTGTATATCTTTTCTTTCAATTTGATATCATCCTTAATTTCCTTAGCCAAGGACAGTACATGCTTATCGTAGAATCTTTCTTCCTCAGTCGAATATATCTTTGTTGAGTCTTAGAATTGTCCGCTTATTATCTGCCATTGCTTTTCTACTATGGTTATTGCAGTTCCATTCTTACAGGCCTCCATTATTTCTTAATTTATACTGTGCCCTACACTTTAGTTGTTGTCAGGGGCCTATAAGTTACTCACCCCAGTGACTTTCCTTTGCTACAACATTTTATGCACACTGATTCTATATTACGATCCTCTGAACCAAGATCACTTCTCACCTCTGTATTGATCTCATCCTCTATTAATAGAGCTACTCTGCCACCTTTTCCTGTCCTTCCGTTATGGCAAATAACCTTAAATATTCAGCTCCCAACCATGGTCACTTGTCTCTCTAACGTAAAAGCAAAATACTGTGGATGCTGGAATCTGAAACAAAGACACAAAATACTGGAAAATCTCAGCAGGTCTGACAATAGGGAAAGAATAGAGCCAGAGAATAAATGCCACACGCTTCTATAATGTCTATTATACATTCACTTTTTTCCTCTTGTGTTACTAATTCATCCCTCTTGTTACAAATGCTGCATGCAGTCAGATTAAGAGCTAATCCTGTTATTTTACCATTTCCCCTTACTCTGACCTTATTTGCTAATGCACTATTATGTTTGTGCTGTCGTGGAGAAAATCTGTTGGGGTCTATAATTTAGAGAGGGTACTTGCCGAATTGAGAATTGCCTAGAGAAACAAGGAAACATTAATGTACATCTATTGTCAATTTCCAGCCATTTTGCAGCCCTGTAACTATAACCCTTCTTGAGTTTTGAGACAGTTCTGATTGTGTCCAAATACAGAGATGTTTGTTTTGCTTCTCTCATTGCATACCTCTTTGTATTTTAAATCAGGCTAATTGGTCTTTGTTTTAACACGTCCAAGTTAAACCTCATTTTGCAAGGGATCTTGGTTTTCAGCATCAAGATATATATTCCTATTATGCTCTCTAGCCATGTCTCTGAAGTCTCTATCTAGGCAGGGAGCATGGCTCCCTTCCTGAAATCCACCACAACTGTTAACTATATCTCTACCTTGTACTATTGCATTGTTCTTTCTTTTATCTCCTCACTCCCAAGTATTTAAAGTTCCCTCTACAGCCCTAGTTATACAGTTCACTGGGACACTAGTCACACTGTAGTTCGGGCGCATTGACCCAATAACTCAAATCATCTCCAGATTATGTTTTAAAGAAAGCTTTATTTAAAAAATTTATTTTGAGTCTGCAATGATCAGATCGCCTATATTAGATTTATTCTATGGATGACTATAACTTCCTATGTTTACTGGCAGAATCAAACAATTGAGATATGAACTTTCTGTTTCCACCAAAAATTCTATTTGAGGTTAACACATAACACTTGCATTTGTGGAGGAAATTTCTCATGTCAAAATGCTTCACACAATACATTCATTTCATAAGGTTGCACCTGTTAGACAAGCAAAGTTGGTACTGTTATTCATAGAGTGTACCACAAGTGCAAACAGTAAATCTGAGACTATATATTTTAAGTTTTTCATTTTACTCGGATGTATCAAAATCTAACATTAACCTCATAAATTGTGGAGCACAATTATTCTGGGTAACCCAGACCATAATAAGTTTTGAAACATTGAAACCTGCTATAGTTATATAATGAAAAAGATAATTTCATCATAAAAGAAATTGAATTTTATGGCATTTTTTGGAAAATGGTTGAAGCACAAGGCTGTAATCTATTGCACGGTTCAGATCAAGTAACAAAAGTTATGATGTAATTTGAATCTCAAATAATTGGAAGCACATTGCTCTCAAACCAAATTTCACTTAAAATTACCAAAATACACACAGGTTTTTACCACCTGTCTCCGTATAGATTGAACCCCAGTACAAGGAGCGCTGTCATAAAATGTAACATTATGGATAGTGATCCGACTATCGGCAATTTGCCAACTAAATTTCTGGATAAAAGTTCCTTGATTAAAGTTGATTGAATCTTCCATAGTCTCGGTGGATATTGAGCCTATGGAAGATCCAGCCACTCTACAAATCAGGACTGATTCCAGATTGAGCCCTGTGGTTTAACTAGCATATTTAGTACTCTGGATATCAAGCTTCATCCACCCTAAGTGCACATCAGGGACTTGGGCACAATCCAACTTCCAAGCTTCATTGTCTTAGGTTTGTCTATGCAAAATGGTCACTTGATTCAGATACTGGAGGTTCTGGGTACGTATGGAACTGTTCTCTAGCATATCTTATCGTTTAGAGAGGTTGGATGAGGAGAAGGGAAAATGTTTGTTTTACCTCATAATTTCGCTAATTAGGACTTTAATACCCAGAAATTATCCATGGTGATGATTAGCATATGAATGCCTCAAGCATCAGTATCCTGCATCTGTTCCTTAAACGTAGACACCAATGCATTTAAAATAAAGCGATTAAAGTATCTATCAGAGACAAAGGAATTGTCTAGGAAAGCATCAAATACTGGCATGCTAATAATTTCAAGGGATTATCAAAGTTTCTATTTTTGCAATATATTCACAAATATACCAGAATTCTTTTAATTTATAAACTAAAATCACTCTGTTTACAGATATTCAATATTAGCAATGTTTCATCTGTTTAAGAACAGAGATGATTCAGTACTGATGAAGAACAGTGCAAGTTTCACACTACATATTGCCTAGAATGGTGTCAATAACAGAAGATTCTGCACCATTGTAGTAAGAGCAGTCCTGGTGGCTCTGATAGGTAAGCGAGCACTCCCTGCTGGAAAATACATATATTTGGATGTCAAGTGGGAGTAGGATGGGGCTCCACTCCAATCAGTGAAATAACTTGTCAACACTTAACAACCGAATTCCCAATGCCAGCTATCACAATTCAACCAGCATCTATGGAACTGCATCTCAACAAATGTTAACATTATCATGAGGGAAGAAAATGGGGATAATTATCTGAAAAAATGTAATGTGACGGGGTATTTAATTTGTTAATTATGATTATGGAAAGAAGTCTGTGTTCATATACTGCTTCAAACCAGATCAAAACATTATACGTAGAATAAATCTGTATGATATAGAATAGCAGTGTTGTGTTTGAGAATACTACAACGGTGCCATCCATCGAATAAAACAGGACACTGCATAGATTAGCAATGCTGTTCATAGAGAATGATACAATCCTGCTTGCAACAGCAATAGGTAAAAAACATTCCCAAAGACTTTTGTTATGTTTTATGCATCAATTAATATTTACTACTTTGAAGCTGTTTTGATTTGATTTATTATTAAAGCATGCATTGGTATACAATGAAAAGTATTGTTTCTTGTGTACTGGGGTGGCACAGTGGTTAGTGCTGCTGCCTCACAGATACAGAGACTTGGGTTCGATTCCCTACTTAGGTCACTGTCTGTGTGGAGTTTGCACATTCTCCCTGTTTCCACATGGGTTTCCTTTGGGCATTCCGACTTCCTCCCACAGTCCAAAGGTATGTGGGTTAGGTGGATTGGCCATGCTAAATTGCCCCTTAGTGTCAGGGGAACTAGCTAGGGTAAATCCATGGGGTTATGAGGATAAGGCCAGGATGGGGCTGTGGTTGATGCAGACTTGATGGGCCAAATGGCCTCCTCCTGCACTGTAGGATGCAATGATGATTCTATACAGGCAAAGCATACTCTTCATAGTGTATATGAGAAGGAAAAGAGAGGGCGCTGAATGTAGTGTTACAGTCATAGCTAAGGTGTAGAGAAAGATCAACTTAATATAAGGTAGATCCATTCAAAAATCTGATGGCAGCAGGGAAGAAGCTGTTTTGAGTCGGTTGGCACGTGAGCTTAGATTTTTCCCAATGGAAGAAGGTGGAAGAGAGTATGTCTGAGATGCACGGGGTCCTTGATTATGCTGGCTGCTTTTCTGGGGATAGCAGAAAGTGTAGGTGGAGTCGATGGATGAGAGGTTTGTGTGATGTGATGGGCTGGGCTGCATTCACAGCTTTGTATTTTCTTGTGGTCTTGGTCAGAGCAGAAGCCATACCAAGCTGTGTTACATCCTAAAAGATGCCTTCTATGATGTACTTGTAAAATTGGTAAGCGTCATAGTGGACATGCCATATTTCCTTAGCCTTAGTTTCTGAATTTTCTAGACTTGGCACTGAATTTGAGTACTGCTACTGGAATCCAGACTTTGCTTTGGATTCTTGTGCTTTTCCCATGAGTGGCAATGAGGTAACTATATTCAGCAAGGATGCCAGTATGGGTATAACAGTTAGAAGCAATGTCCCCAGGGTAGGACACAGTAGATTAGGGTTCTTGCATCTAATCACTCAGCCTGGTAAGTGCTCGTTTGTAGATATTGAATGAAAACACTCCTATCACTGCTTCCTTTGACTGGTTCCTGGAACGAGGAGAATGGTGCCATGAGGAGGGACCGAATAGACGAAACCTCTATTCTGTGGTGTTTAGGAGAATGAAAGACGATCTATTTGAAACGCACAAAATTTTCAATGACTTGATAAGGTCTATACTGAGAATATGTTTCCCCGACTGGGCAACTTAGATCATGGGGTAACAATTGCAGAATTAATGATTGGCTATTCTGGACTTGAGAAATTTCTTCACTCAAAAGCGTTATGATCTTTGGAATTCTCTACCCAAGGCAGCTGCCATTGAGTACACTTGAGACAGAGGTTTTAAATGTTAAGGGAATAAGGAATATCGGGCTAGTGTGGGAACATGGGAGATGAGGTAGAAGGTTGGTCATTTTCTTACTGAACGACCTTGAAGGGCCAAATGGCCTCTTCCTGCTTCTATTACTGATATTCTTCTGTGAACAACTGCACGTTGAAAGCTAGCCAATGATCACAGTCAGGTCTGAGTGTGAGTAGTGATTTGTTGAGGACCAGCTGTCACCTCAAACCCATTTTTTGAAACCTTTCTAATTAATTTTAATATGTAGAAAATATAATGAAGGCCCTGTGGCAAATGTTGCACATTGCCCATGCTGAGAATCATAATGACATCACCAGAGCGTCTTTTCACTGAGTATGAATCCACATTCCATAATCATGATAATTGCCTTATTACCGCAACAATAGTAAACAAAAAGCTAATTATTTACATATCACAATAATTAAAATGCAACAGAATACATAAGTTTGAATTACTCCAGCTTCTTGAGAAGCTTACTACAGCAAGACTTTTAAACCGAGGGTAAAACAATTTTAGCTGTTATTTTTTCACTTGCATAATGTATTTGTTGATTAAACATAGCTAGAGGAAGTCTGATGCAAATCTTCTGTTCAATTGATTTTTTACGTATTCCTCTGCCCAGCCTACATTACTTTTATTTCGTAATTGGGTGAGAAAAGATTTTTTACGCCAATCTATTCAAATTGATTTAGTTCAAATTGATAGTTATTTTGAAACAATTCTGTTAGATACGTCAGTGTGATCACAATACATTGCATTTATAACGTTTCTTTCTTAAGCCTTGAGATATCCGAAAATCACAACCATTTTATCATTTAAGTTTATTAAATGTAGGCAAACAATAGCTTAGTTGCACATGAGGTCCCAGAAACTGACGTAAGGTCAATACAAAAATAATCTATTAGTGAAGCAAATTGACACCAGCAGTAAGCCCCTTTTTAAAATGGCCATGGTCAGCAGAATTCTGTCACACAAAGCAGAGAACAAATCCCCCACCATTGCCTCAGGACGTAGAATGTATGTCACCTTAAATGCTACCAAGTGGTGCAACAATCTGCTTAGGGAACCATCAAATACGACCCACCATCTCCTTTTTCCCACAGGGCCTTTAGGACATACCGTACCACTGTGGAATGGACTTCTGGCCAAAGGTGGTTCTCTGTATAAAATCTGCTGTGTGAGGTAAGTGGTCTGGTATAGTCCAACTATTTAAATCATTCCATAGCAGCGTGAAAAAACACTTCATAACACTGGGAACAGGTAGAACCTCAGCGAATAGGGATACTCAGTGTCTATAGAGCCTCTTCTTTCTAATACATGCTAACTGTACAATTCTCTAAATTCTTGGTCACATTAAGTTCCAAAATGGAGTGTGATGGAATACTCTCCACTTGTCTGGATGAGTGAAGCTTCAACAACATTTAAAGCTCAATGCCAACCATGACAAAGCAACCCACATGATTGGCACCCCTGCCACCTCCTTAAACAGTTACCCATTCCACCAATGGCACACAGTGGCAGCAGTGTGTACCAGATATAGGAATCACTGCAGCAACTCGCCAAGCCTCCTTTGATAGCAGCTTCCAAACCTACAACTTCTACTGACTGAAGGACAAGGGCAGCAGGATCATGGGACCATGCAAATGGAACGTAAAGAAAGTTAAAAATAAAATGAGTGATGCAGCTACTAAAAATAAATTTAATTTTATTCAATAATATTCACTCACCATAAAAAACAGGGGAATGGGAAGTAATAATAAATTGAGAGGAACCAAATATTGGAATGATGACTCAGACAGTGGCTACATGCACACCAAGACTGGGAATTAAATATTACAAGATATATAGCCTCTTTAAAAAAGATAGTGGGGTTAAAGGGGAGATGGATTGGTTGTTTTGATAACAGATAGCATGAGAGCAGTGGAAAGAAGTGGTATATCCTTCAGTATGGTGAATAGCATTTATGTGGATAGAGGTTAATAGAATAAAAGCTCAATCACATTAATAGAGGTAGTCTCAGACTACCTAACAGTGGAAGGGAAGTAGAGAGAAAAAAAATCAAAAAGAGTCCCTACAATGCAGAAGGAGGCCATTCAGCCCATCAAGTCTGCACTGACCACAATCCCACCCAGGTCCTATCCCCGCAACCCCACATATTTATCCCGCTAATCCTCCTGACATTAGCCAATCACCTAACCTGCATGTCTTTGGACTGTGGGAGGAAACCAGAGTACACAGAAGACATCCATGCAGATACAGGGAGAACATGCAAACTCCACACAGACAGTGACACAAATTGAGCCTGGGTTGCTGGTGCTGTAAGGCAGCAATGCTAACCAACATGCCACCCATGCAGACAAACTAGAGAACAGAATAATAATCATTAGGATTTTCAAATATCTAGTACATTATTTGGCCAGAAAAGGTAGATGAAGGGGATAAGACAATTCCTCCAATGTGTTCCTTTGTAACCACAACATAAAAAAGTAAGAGGGGACAAGTTGAATCTGGAAATGGGAAATGAACCAGAGTGGATAAAAGTAAGGGATCAGCTTAGGCAATTGTAAGTATAAAATAATTATGATCACAGCGGGGCAGCATTGAGAGCAGGCAGCGGAGTGAGAGGAAGCAGAGTGAAAACTGAAGGGCTTTGGCTCAAAACAGGCTTTCAAAAAGTTTATTCTTGTTTTTCTCCAGAGTAAAAAGACAAAAAAAATGCCAGGCAAGATGTTGGAATGCTCCTCTGGCAGGATGTGGGAGATCAGGGAGACCTCGGGTTTTCCTGATGACAACACCTAAAAAACATGCATCTGTCTGCAGCTGCTAGCAAAGCGTGTTAGGAAACTGGAGAAGGATCTTGATGACTTCCGTCTAATTTGGGAGAATGAGAAGTATATAAACAGTAGCTTTTAGGAGGTAGTTACACCTAAGCAGCAGAGCATAGAAAATTGGGTTACTGTAAGGAGAGAAAATAGAAATGTGAAAGGACAGGCAGAGCTGTGGCCATTCTCCTCCACAACAGGTATACTGAATTGGATGCTGTTGAGGGGGACACTTTACCTGGGACAAGCTGCAACAGCCGGAACTCTGATACTGAGTCTGGTTCTGCAGCGTAAAAGGGTGGGAGGAAGAAAAGGACAGCGGTAGTGATAGAGGAGTCAATGGTCAGAGGTATGGACAGTGGTTGGCTACACATCGGAACCAATAATGTAGTAGGGAGATTGAGATGGTCTAAAGAAAGAGTATAGAGCTGGAAAGGAAGTTAAAAAGCAGGACCCCAAGGGTAGTAACCTCTGGATTGCTACCTGTATTATGTGCCATTGAGGGTAAGAGTCGGATGTTTGGGCGGATGAATCATGGCTGAGGAACTGGTGTAGGGGCAGGGTTTCCAATTCTTGGATCATTGGGACCTCTTCTGGGGCAGGTGGGACCGATACAAGAGAGACAGGTTACACCTAAATTACAAGGGGACCAATATACTTGCAGGGAGGTTTGCTAGTATTATTGGGGAGCGTTTAAACTAGATTTGCAGGGGGATGGGAACAGAGTGCCAGAGCAGATAGTGGAGCAGGGGTAAAAAGACAGGTTAGTTCAAGCAAAATCACAAATGGAAGGGTTGAGTGTGGTGGAAATAATCTTTTGAGGTGTGTCTATTTCAATGCCAGGGGTATTGTGGGGAAGGCAGATGAGCTGAAGGCATGGATTGACACATGGAAACATGACATTATAGCCATTAGTGAAACTTCGTTACAGGAGGGGCAGAACTGGCCAGGGTTCTAATGTTTCAGGCATGATAGAGGCAGAGGGATAAAAGGGCGGGGCAGGGTGGGGTGGGGGGGGCACTGTTGGTCAGGGAAAATGTTACAGGGGTACTCAGGCAGGATAGATTAGAGAACTTGTCTACGGAGGCCTTATGGGTGGAGCTGAGAAACAGGAAAGGTATGAGCACATTAACAGGGTTGTATTATAGACCACCCAACAGTCAGTGAGAATTGGAGGAGCAAATCAGCACAGAGAGATAGCTGACAACTGCAAGAAACAGAAAGTTGTGATAGTAGGGGATTTTAATTTTCCATATATAGACTGGGATTTGCATACTGTTAAAGGGTTTAGACGGGGCAAAGTTTGTAAAGTGTGTTCAGGAGAATTTTCTACATCAGTACATAGAGTGCCAATGAGAGAGGATGCAATATTGGACCTCCTATTGGGAAATGAGTTAGGGCAGGTGATGGATGTGAGTGTGAGAGAACATTTTGGATCCAGAGATCATAATGCCATTAGTTTCAACGTGATCATGGATAAGGATAGATCTGGTCCTTGGGTTGAAGTTCTGAACTGGAAAAAGGCCAGGTGTGATGAAATGAGAAGGGATCTGGGAAATGTGGATTGGCACAGGTTGTTCTCTGGTAAGGATGTAAATGGAAAGTGGGAGACCTTCAAAGGAGAAATTTTGAGAGTGCAGAGTTTGTATGTTCCTGTCAGGATTAAAGACAAAGTAAAAAAGGATAAGGAACCTTGGTTCTCGAGCAAGATTATAACACTGATTAAGAGGAAGAGAGAGTTGTATGAAATGTACAGGCAGCAAGGAACAGATCAGATGCTCGAGGAGTATAAAAAGTGCAAGAAGCTATTTAAGAGGAAAATCAGTAGGGTTAAAGGAAGACATGATGTTGCTTTGGCAGACAAAGTGAAGAAAAATCCTAAGAGCTTCTATAGATATGTAAGGAGCAAAAGGATAGTGAGGGATAAAATTGGTCCTCTTGAAGACTAGAGTGGTAGACTATGTATGGAATCAAAAGAGATGGGGGAGATACTAAATGGATTTTTGCCTCTGTATTTACTGCTGAAATGGGCATGCAAACCATGGAAATAAGGCGAATAGGTAGGGAGGTCATGGAACCTTTACAAATCACAGGAAGAAGGTGCTAGCTGTCTTGAGGCAAATCAGAGTGGATAAATCCCCAGGACCGAACAGGGTATTCCCACGGACCTTAAGGGAGGCTAGTGTTGAACTTGCAGGGGCCCTGGCAGACATATTTAAAATGTCAGTATTCGCGGGGGAGGTGCCAGCTGATTGGAGGGAGGCTCATGTTGTCTGTTGTTTAAAAAAAGTTCCAAAAGAAATCTGGGAAATTATAGCCCAGTAAGTTTAACATCAGTGGTGGGCAAGTTTTTGGAAGGTGTGATAAGGGATAGGATCTACAAATATTTGGATAGACAGGGACTTATTAGGGAGAGTCAACATGGTTTTGTGCATGGTAGGTCATGTTTGACTAATCTATTAGAGTTTTTCAAGGAGATCACCAGGAAAGTGGATGAAGGGAAGGCGGTGGATGTTGTCTACCTGGATTTCAGCAAGGCATTTGACAAGGTCCCTCATGAGAGGTTAGTTAGGAAGGTTCAGTCGCTAGGTATACATAGGGAGGTAGTAAATTGGATTAGACTCAGGCTTAATGGAAGAAGCCAGAGAGTGGTTGTGGAAGATTGCTTCTCTGAGTGCAAACCTGTGACTAATGGGATGCCGCAGGGATCGGTGATGGGTCCATTGTTGTTTGTCATTTATATCAGTGATCTGGATGATGATGTGGGTAAATTGGATCAGCAAATTTGCCGATGATACAAATATTGGAGGTGTAGTAGACAATGAGGAAGATTTTCATATCTTGCAGAGGGATTTGGACTAACTAGAAAAATAGGCTGGAAAATGGCAAATGGAATTTAATGCAGACAAGTGTGAGGTTTTGCACTTTGGAAGGACAAACAAAGCAGAACGTAGAGGGTAAATGTTAGGACTCTGAAGAGTGCAGTTGAATAGAGGGAATGGGGAATACAGGTACAGAATTCCCTAAAAGTGATATCGTAGGTGGATAGGTTTGTAAAGAGTGCTTTTGGTACATTGGCCTTTATAAATCTGAGTATCGAGTATAAAAGTTGGAGTATTATGGTAAGGTTTTATAAGGCATTGGTGAGGTCGAATTTAGAGTATTGTGTACAGTTTTGGTCACCTAATTACAGGAAGGATATAAATAAGGTTGAAAGAGTGCAGAGAAGGTTCACAAGGATGTTGCCAGGACTTGAGAAGCTGAGTTACAGAGAGAGATTGAATAGGTTAGGACTTTATTCCCTGGAGCATAGAAGAATGAGGGGAGATTTGATAAAGGTGTATAAGATTTTGATGGGTACAGATAGAGTGAATGCAAGCAGGCTTTTTCCGCAGGCTAGGGGAGAAAAAAAAACAGAGGGCATGGGTTAAGGGTGAAAGGAGAAAAGTTTAAAGGGAATATTAGTGGGAGCTTCTTCACGGAGAGAGCGTTGGGAGTGTGGAATGAGCTGCCAGATAATTTGGTAAATGTGGGGTCACTTTTAACTTTTAAGAAGAACTTGGATGGATTCATGGATGAGAGAGCTGTAGAGGGATATGGTCCAAGTGCAGGTCAGTGGCACTAGGCAAAAAATGGTTTGGCACAAACAAGAATGGCCAAAGGCGTTGTTTTGTGCTATAATTTTTTATAGTTTCTAAAGACAAAGACTGCAGTCATAGTTTAGCAGAAAATTGATTTTGAGGAGATGAGAATGAATGGGAAAATAAAATGGACAGTATTAGTAATTAATGATCTAGATGAGCAATAGGAAAATTTTAAAATAGAATTCAATGCAGACCAGAAAATACATTCTGCAAGAACAAGAACAAACTGAGACAGCATGAATAAATAACAGCGTAAGAGTGTAAATATTGAGCTCTATTGTAAGGGACAAACTGCAGCTCCCTGGAGGTGACACTGAGATAGATTGCAGAGAGCTGATGGTGTGAGGCAATCACGCCACACAAACTGAAAGTGAACACCTTTTAACTATGGAGAACCTGTGGTAGCTGGTGTAATTGCTAGCAAGAAGCAAACTGTTTTCTTCCTATTACTGGTTCCTCACTTCTGCATTCCTATGTTCCGTAATAAAATCACAAGCAAGTTAGCCCTCCAACTAATTATGACTAGAGCTGCCTATCATCAGTAGTTGCTAATTAGTCCTGGCTGTTTCATGTCTTAGCTCAGTCAGGGCAACCATCCATTTTTATTGCTTGTTCTGAGGGATGGACATAGTAAAATTCCTTTCCTCTATCTTCTCCACCTGTCTCAACCATTCCCTCTTCTTTGCCACACATGACGCAGTGGCACTGCTGCCTTACAGTGCCAGGGCTCAGGGTTCAGTTCCTGGCTTGGGTCACTATTGGTGCAAAGTCTGCACATTCTCCCCCTGTCTGCGTGGGTTTCCTCCGGATGCTCCAGTTTCCTCTCTCAGTCCAAAAGACGTGATGGTTAGATGCATTGGCCATGCTAAATTCTCCCTCAGTGTACTTGAACAGACATCGGAGTGTGGCAATTGGAGGATTTCCACAGTAACTTCATTGTGGTGTTAATGTAGGCGTACTTATGACACTAATAAATACACTTTAAACACTCTGTCTCACTTATAAGGTCATACTATACCATCTCATACCCACATCTCACAGTAACTCCGCACACATGTTGGAATTCTCTTCTCCCACACAATCTATTTCTCACAGTCGCAGTGCTCCACTTTCTCCCCTTAGAGTAGAAAACCCAGAACTCCAGTGAGAGACAGAGAACCAGGAGTTGCCCTCCAGTGATAGCTACCCTGATGGCTACAGGTAGTGCCTGGTTACCAGATCCATGGATAATCAAGTTTTACATCAGAGGCTGCACTTGTTAGTAATGATCTGCTGTGAAAGTCTGAGCTTCATGAAACAATGGTGCGTAGTCATGTTGAGGAAGCTGATTCCTTGCCTTTCGATCCGGTGCTGGGTCTATCACCCCAATCAAACAGGATCTCTGTGTCCATCCTCTCAGTCCTGCAGAGGGACATGGAAGATGGCAGCTGAGGGTGGTGCATCATAGAAACCCTACAGTGCAGAAGAAGGCCATTCAGCCCATCAGGTTTGTGCAAATAACAGTCCCACCCCAAACCCTAACCCTACACATTTACCCCACTAATCCCCCTAAGCTACACATCCTGGGACACTAGGGTCAATTTACATGGCCAACCAACCCAACCTGCACATCTTTGGACTGTGGAAGGAAACCAGAACACCCAGAGGAAACCCACGCAGACATGGCAAGAATGTGCAAACTCCACACAGACAGTGTAGACAGATTTTTACACAGAGGGTGGCAGGTGCCTGGAACTCACTGCCTCGGGAAGGTAGTGGAAGCAGATACAATAGTGACATTTAAGGAGCATCTTGACAAGTACATGAATAGGATGGGAATAGAGGGATACAGGTTCCGGAAGGTTAGGAGATTTTAGTTCAGTCAGTGCAGGCTTGGAGAGCCTAAAGGCCTGTTCTTGTGCTGTAATTTTCTTTGTTCTTTGTGACCCAAGCCGGGAGTCAAACCCAGATCCCTGGAGCTGAGAGGTAGCAGTGCTACCCTCTCCCCAGTGCAGCTGCTGTTGCCTCCCTTGTTCCTCAGCTGAGGCCTGAAGGTAAAACTGCATATTCCGTGCTCATGTTACAGTGAAAGGTGGCAGCAGAGATTATCAGATTAAGGTGAATAATTCCAAAATAGGTGCAATGACTTACTGAAAGTTGGAAGTCACCTGTGAAGCAGCAAAATCTGCATCTCTTAAACAAGTATTGTGAGTCTTTCACATACGTAGGTCAGTTTTCAAGCCGGTCTGTATCGGTAAATAACAGCTGCTGCCGGCTGTGATTAAATAAAACATAAATACTGTGGATGCTGGAAATTGGAAATAAAAGCAGAAAATGCTGAAAAATCTCAGTAGGTCTGGCAGCACCTGTGGAAAGAGAAACAGAGTTAATATTCTGAGCCCTATGAGCTTTTTCAGAGCTAAGTGCACAGCTCCTCACAAGTTCCATAGAGCCCTGGAAAAATGCACTGCCAGTTAAGTCCACTATGCCTGGTTATGTTCATAATTGATTTCCTATTTCCATGTGGAAATAACTTATGCAACAGTTCCATGGGACTCTTCCACTTGCTTGCTAACGTACCCAGGTTAAACCAAGGAAAAGACAAGATGCTATCGTTGTTCCTGACCCAAAAACACTTTGAAACTTATTAAGCAAATGTCTGCATTCAATTCATCCATCCAGGATAAAATCCTGTCTAGTGTTTTCTTCTCAGCCCATCTCACTATGTACCATGTGTACTAACTTCTCCACATCTTCACGCAAAACTCCTATTTAATCCTGAGTTAAGGTTTGTTCTAAAACTGCATTCTCCCATATTCAAAGCAGCACAGTGGTGCAGTGGTTAGCACTGTTGCCTCACAGCACCAGAGACCCAGCTTTGGATTCCTGGCTTGGGCCCACTGTCTATGTAGAGTCTGCATGTTCTCCCAGTGTTTGGAGGGGCTTCTTCCGCGTGCTCTGGTTTCCTCCCACAGACTGAAAGACGAGCTGGTTAGGTAATTGGCCATGTTAAATTCTCCCTCACTGTATCCGAACGAGTGCTGGATTGTGGCGACAGGGGGATTTTCACAATAACTTCATTGCAACATGAACAAAGAACAAACAAAGAACAAAGAACAACACAGCACGGGAAACAGGCCCTTCAGCCCAACGAGCCTGCGCCGCCGTCCTAACGTCTTAATGACATATAGAGACCAATATAGGGACAATTTGTTACCCAATCAGCCTAAGAGCACATTTTTGGGATGTGGGAGGAAACCGGAGCACCGGGAGAAAACCCACGCAACCATGGGGAGAACGCGCAAACTCCCGCAGACACAGGCCCAAATCCATGTGTCTGCACAGCAACAGTGATAGTCTCTGAGCTGTCATGTTGCCCAACTGATGAACGTAAACCTCTTTGTTTTCACTAATAAATAAACTTAAAGATCGATGTTACCCATTCAAGCCCATACCTCACCTCCTGTATCAGCAAATCTCTGTCACACCGTTATGACCTGAGGATTTGATTTCATGCAGCACTGTCTACTGCCCATGTCATTACCTGCACTAAGTCCTCTTCAATCATCACTCTGGCGTGCCCAAACCTACATTGGTTCCCAGTTAAGCAATAACTTTACTTTAAAACTCTTATTGCTGTTTCCAAATCCCTCCAAAGCCTCATCTCTCCCAAATCATTCCCAGTTCATAGCCCTTTTGAGATTTCATCTGGCCGAGGACAGTGGCATATCAGATATTCCTTGCGGCAAAATTTATGCAGAGAAATACCTATGATCACATGTCCATCAGGCAGTGGTTGGCAAATAATGTTCTAGAGGCCTAGGATGAAAAGGAGATGACAGATCCTGTCAGATGGTTTTGGTTTCTGTTTCTGTCCTCTGGAACATCCACCATTAAGAGCCACATCTCCAGTTATCAGCTCTGGAATTCCCTCTAGAAACCTGTCTATCTCTCTTTCCTCCATTAAGATACTTTTTAAAATCTGTCTCTTTGACCAAGCTTTTCGTAATTTCCCTTATGTGTTTCAGTGTCAAATTTTGTTTTATAATGCCCCCACCTTGGGTTTTTTTTGTGTTAAGGATTCTAGAGAAGTAATGCTAGAACTTGGAAATTTTTTAGAATGATAGAATCCCTATGGTGCAGAAGGAGGCCTTTCAGCCCATCGAGACCCTTTCCTCATAACCCCATGCATTTACCCGAGCTGACACTAAGGGACAATTTAGCATGGCCAATCCACCTAACCCGCACATCTTTTGACTCTGGGAAGAAACTGAGGAAACCCTCACAGATACAGAGAGAATGTCCAAACTCCACACAGACAGTGACCAAAGCCAGGAATCAAACCCAGGTCCCTGACTCTGTAAGGCAGCAGTGCTAACCATTATATCACCATGCTGCCCCAATTCTTCCTGAATGAAGTGAAGTGATTATCTCTCAATCTGCTTTAAAAACTCCATAAAAAGTAATGATTACATACTTGTTCACTTAAAAACTACCTTGGGGCAATAGAACAATATTATCCAGATCTATCATAACCCTATTTTGAAATTCCAGCATGTTAGTTTTGAAGTGATTTCTAATGGTTCAGAAGTGCCACTTGCTGGAGTTTGGTGGGTACTGCAACTATAGACAACTACCACCAAACACATTTAAATAAGAATAGTTACACGTGTTCTATGAGTTAAAAAATAGATACAGTGGCTGATAAACTGGCTGGCGTACAGGTACTGCTATCAGAAGATACCACAAAATCAGAATGCATTTCTTAACACAACCTAGAATTATTTTACGAGAAAAGATAATGTAATTGTATTTATATCTGAAATTTGTATAGGTGTAACACTGACTAAAATATTGTCACAACAGCGGATTAAAATCCCAAATTACTAATGGGCATTTTGAACATTTTAAAGAAGACATGTGCTTTCAACAGAAATACAAGCAAATACACTGGGCAAAAGGTGGCTGAGGTCATGCAGTGACCACTTTCTAGAAAATTCCTGTGTGAATTATATTTAGGCTGACTTGTCTCAAGGGAACATGGAATTTTGCACCCTCAGACTGAGATATGAAAGGGAGGTAGGAACAACACAAAACACTAAACTTTAACTGTGGTTGTGGAGATAAAAGACTGATTGCACATTTCAGCAGACTTCCAAAACCTGCTGATTTATATCTCAAAATTTGTAAATGGTTTGACAAAGAAAGAACATGGAATTTTGACAGAAGACTTCCATTTTGGGAATAAATGGGGAAATCAGTTAAAAAGCTAGCTGCAGCCCTTGTGTGTTGCTGTGAGTGACATAGTAACAAGAGAAAACAACAGCTAGTCATTCTTGCAAAGACAAGCAGGAAAAAGATCTTTCTTGCTTTTTGCTATGAGCAAGCCATAATATAATGGAAATCATAGAATCCCTACAGCACAGAAGTCGGCCATTTGGCCTGTTGAGACTGCACCAACAACAATCCCAGGCCCTACTCCCATAACCTCTGTGTAATTACACTGCTAATCCCTTTGATTCTAAAGGGACAACTTAGCACGGTCAATCAATTTAACCCGCACATCTTTGGACTGTGGTAGAAAACCAGAGTACCCGGAGGAAACCCATGTAAACAAAGGGAGAATGTGCAAACTACACAGTTACCCAAGACCAGAATCAAACCAGTATTCTTAGCGTTGTGAGGCAGCAGTGCTAATCACTGTGCCATCCTGAATGGCCTTGGAAATAGGACAGCTTTTCAGCACTCTGCAGAATCCAATGGCTCCAAACTAACTGCTAAACTGCCAAAGTCAGCTCTCCTAGAACCATCCAACTTAACAGCTGCAACATATTGCCATCTACACCTCACAGACAGGCCGGAGGATTGATTCGTGCTTTATTTTTAACTTTTATTTGGACTCAACAGCTCAGTTCTGGTGTGTGGGTGTGTGTGTGTGTGTGTGTGTGTGTGTGTGTGTGTGTTGGTGTGTGTGTGTGTGTGTGTGTGTGTGTGTGTGGTGTGTGGTTGTGTGTGTGTGTGGTGTGTGTGTGTGTTGTGTGTGTGTGTGTGTGTTGCGTTTTTATTATATTGCTCAGTTTTCAATAATTAATAAACTTAGGCATTCTTTGATTCAGGAAAGCGTGGCTAAGTTGGTTGCTTCTAAAAGCTAAGGAAGTACATTTGACTAGGAATGGGTATCCATAGGGAAAGATATTCCTTCTAAATGAACTCTTTTGTAACCAACTGTGGGAATTGAATAAAGAAGGGAAGCCAGCTCATTCTTCCTCACCCAGAAGCATAACAAAATTGGTGTCCCATTTAGTTGGCAAATTAGGGGACATCATGCAGGGTCCGGTCACAATAAACAGAGTTTGTGTGACGATCATTCCCATAGAGTGGGGAAAGAAAAGTGTTCCTTTGAAACTAATTTAAAAAAAAAGACAAAAGGCTTTCTTGAGTCTGTACCACTAAAGTGTAGAAACGTAGGATCATAAAATCCCTATGGTGCCATTTGGCCCATTGAGTTTGCACCAAGTGCAATCCCACCCAAGCCCTATTCCTGCAACTCTTCATATTTACCCAGCTAATTCCCCCTGATACTGGAGTCAATTTAGCTGGTCAGTCCACCTAACGTGCACATCTTTGGGAGGAAACCAGAGTACTGGGAAGAAACCCATACAGATACAGAGAGAATGTGCAAACTCTACACAGACCGTGACCCGAATTGAACCCAGGTCCCTGGCACTATGAGGTAGCTGTACTAACCAGTGTGTTGCTGTCCAAACATCCATGTTTAATGCAAGTGTTTTTCTAGTGGAAGGCGAAGTTCTGTCCTTTGCAGAGTTTGAAAGAACTAGTTTGGCACTTAGGAGGAGAAATGTTTTTGAATGAGATGAGATGTGTAACATTACTACACGCGGCCAGAACATTATGTACGAATGTAAGGAAAGGATATTAAAAAGTAGTGGAGCTGCTGAAAAAGGTGGAACAATGAATAAGAGTTAGAAGTTGAGATAAAAGGAAGAAGAGACAGAGAGGAAAGGCATGGAGAGAAAAGGGAGGATTTCATACCTATTGAAAAGGGAAACAGAAAGGGAAAATGAGGAAGTGGCATCCAAGACTTCCCATATAAAAAAAAAAGTTCTGAGCAGTCAGGAAAAATCATTTGAGGTTGAGGAGGAGAAGCGGAATAGACCAATGATCTGTCTGGCTGACAGCATCGTGACACAGGGACAAGGGGAGTTCCCAAACAGAAAAGCAGATAGTGAGGGAGATGCCTTACCAAGTTGAAGAGCCATAAGAGAGTATGGCAGGAGGTGACCATCCACTTGGAGGTGCTAATCGATTAGAGCAACGTAAATTCCCAGAAGAAGATGCTAACAAATCAATGTTCTGTTGATCGATAGCTTCACGGCAAATTTAAATGGGGAAACAGGAAAATTCTCAAAAAGATAAGGGAAATGTGAAGGTGATGCCTCATTTACCAGAAGAACCACAGGGCTCAGCAGCTGAAATTAGTCTAATTCCAATGAATAAAGATATCCCCAAAGTTAGAGGACAGAACAGGGATGTAAAAATGTTCCAAACTAGGCAGAATGTTATAAGAAAGAAGCCTGCACCCCCGTGCGATGAGCAACAGGTTTGACTAGCCCACATCATTTTTCCAACCTTAAGGGAAAACAGGGAGGATCCCAAATAGAGATGCAAATAGTAAGAGGGTGATGGGCTGCACTGCAGCAAGAGCTAAAGGCCCATCTGAAAGCAGTAGTGTCCCCAAGCGCGTGGAATGAATTAGGGGAAGACCCACTTTCAAAACCAAAAGAGAGGGGGAGTCTACTCCAGAGTAAACATAACATGTAAAAGATCACAAGTAGAATAGCAAGGACACCCATGTAGGAATAACCAGATGAAACAAAGTGAGATATGAATACTGCACTGAACAACTTACTAAAGGTTAAGTATTTAAACCAGAATCCCCCTACACGAGGTGAAAGTCAAAGCCAATCCATTCACCTCCTGAATGCTTAGAGTATAGATGTAGTTTATATGGACTTTAGTAAGGCATTCGGAGGAAAATGTGGGTGATCTGATTAGTAAGCTTGCAGATGACACAAAGATTGGCGGAGTTGCTGATTGTGCCTGGAATTATCAGAGGATGTAACAGGTATGGATAGATTGGACATAGAAATGGCAGATAGAGTTTAATCCAGGCAAATGTGAAATGAATCATTTTGAAGGATCAAATTTAGATATGAATTATACTGCAAACAGCAGAACCCTTAGGACAGTAACATACAGAAGGATCTGGGTTCCCTAAAAATGGCAACCCAAGTGGCCAAGATGATTAAAAAGCTATATGGCATGCTTGCCTTTATCAGCCAGGACACTGGGTACAAGAGTTGGGAAATCATGTTGCAGTATATAAAACCTCAGGTAGACTGCACTTGTATTACTGCGTGCAACTCTGGTCACCAACTACCAGAAGGATGTGCAAGCTTTGGAGAGAGAGCAAAGAAAGTTCACTGTGTTGCCTGGTCTTGACAATATTGATTATGAAGAGAGGTTGAATAAACATAATTGTTTTAATTGGAAACTTGGAGACTGAGGCGAGACCTGATAGAGGTCAATTAAATTGTGAAGCATAGGCAGGATAGGTAGTCTTTTTCCTAGTGTGGAAGTATCAATTATAAGGGGGCACAGGTTCAAGGTGAGAGAAGGAAAGTTTTGAAAGACGTGCAGGGGAAGTTTTTCACGCGATGATGGGTGCCTGGAATGTGCTGCCAAAGGAGGTGGTGGAAGCAGGCACATTAGCAACATTTAAGAGGCATTTGGATGGGTACATGAATAGGGAGGGAATAGAGGGATAAGAAGAGTTAGAGGATAAGGTTTTTTTTAGTTCAGTTAGGACATCATGATCAGCACAGGCTTTGAAGGCCAAAGGGCCTGTCAATTTGCACAATGGAGAGTAGCCTTCATCACTGTAGTCACTACAGCAACAAATAATTACTTTGCTGTTTTTCACAGTAGTCCAAACAACTGCAAATTTATTCTTTACTGTTCCCCATTAATAAGCAACTGACCAGCTTTCAGGCTAGTTATCAAAGTTAAAGTAATTATTAGTCACAAGTAGGCTTACATTCACACTGCAATGAAGTTACTGTGAAAATCCCCTAGTCGCCACTGCCCTGCACCTGTTTGGGTACACTAAAGGAGAATTTAACATGGCCAATTCACCTAGTAAAGTTTTACAACACCAATTTTAAATCCAACCAATTTATTTGATAGTAAATTTGCGAGCTTTCGACTCTATGGCCTTCGTCAGGCAAATGCAGTGTTCTCGTTTGCAATAGCACACATATCAACACAGACAGTCACAGATTGCTGATTAGAATACGAATCCTTACATCTAACCTGCTATTCAAGTGTTAAAGTGGCTAACAATGTGTGTGAGGGGAATCCTGAGCATTGGTTAGAGAATTGTGTATTTTCTCCAGACAGCACAGTAAGTGAGGTTTTTTTGCTAACCCAGGCAAGTTACGGGGGTTACAGATAGTGTGTCATGAAGCCAAGATCCCTGTTAAGACCGTCCTCATGTGTGCGGAGCTTGGCTATCAGTCTCTGCTCAGCGACTCTGCGCTGTCGTGTATCACGAAAGCCCCCTTGAAGAATATTTACCCGCAGGTCGGAGGCCGAATGCCCATGACTGCTGAAGTGTTCGCCCACAGGAAGGGAACTGTTTTGCCTGGTGATTGTTGAGCGATGCTCATTCATCCACTGTCGTAGTGTCTGCATGGTCTCCCCATTGTACCATGCTTCGGGACATCCTTTCTTGCAACGTATTAGGTAGACAACGTTGGCCGAGTTGCAAGAGTATGTACCGTGTACCTGGTGAATGGTATCCTCGCGTTTGATGATGTCGTCCATGTCTATGATCTGGCATGTCTTGCAGAGGTTGCTGTGGCAGGGTTGTGTGGTATTGTGGTCACTGTTCTCCTGAAGGTTGGGTAGTTTGCTGCGAACAATGATCTGTTTGAGGTTGTGCGGTTGTCTGAAAACAAGAAGTGGGGGGGTGGGGATGGCCCTAGCGAGATGTTCATCGTCATCAATGATATGTTGAAGACTCCGGAGAAGATATCGTAGCTTCTCCGCTCCGGGGAAGTACTGGACAACAAAGGGTACTCTGTCCACCGTGTCCCGTGTTCGTCTTCTGAGGAGGTCAGTGCGGTTTATCGCTGTCGCACGTCGGAACTGTCGATCAATGAGTCAAGCGCCATATCCTGTTCTCACGAGGGCATCCTTCAGCGTCTGGAGGTGTCTGTCACAATCCTCCTCATCTGAGCAAATTCTGTGTATACGGAGGGCTTGTCCATAGGGAATGGCTAACAGTCAATTCACCTAACCAGCACATCTTTGGACTATGAGAGGAAACAGGACAGGGAGAATGTGCAAACTCCATACTGACAGTGGCTCAAGCCAGGAATCGAACCTTGGTGCTGTGAGGCAGCAGTGCTAATCACTATGCCACCCCAGGCAATAAAGGATCCAGTACAGAAAACGTTTGCAGGTTCCTCTCCACTTTCACTGTACTACTGCACTATGTGGCTATCTAAAGCTTGGTCATTGCAGAACTATTGCCATTCAATGTAATCTCAAACAGAGCAGAATGGCATTTCATAAGTTTAACCTTCAAAATCCTGGCAAGAATTTAGGTCTTACTTTGAAGAAATGCAAATACGTTGCAAATGGCCAGTTAAATTTTGAAACTAAAATCCTTTACATACGACTTGGAAGAGGGAGTAAGTGGAGTGATCAGCAAGTTTGCAGACGATACAAAGATGGCTGGACTTGCGGATAGTGAGGAGCATTGTCAGACGATGCAGCAGGACATAGATAGGCTTGTAGCTTGGGCAGATAGAATTCAATACTGATAAATGCGAGGTGATGCATTTCAGGAGAAAGAATGTAGGGGGGATGTATATGATAAAGGGTAGACCTATTAAGAGTATAGAAATGCAGAGGGACCTGGGGGTGCAGGTGCACAAGTCTCTGAAGGTGGCAGAGCAAATGGAGAAGGTTGTGAAGAAAACATATGGTATGCTAGCCTTTATAGGAAGGGGTATAGAGTACAAGAGCTGGCCTTTAATGTTTCAGTTGTATAAAATGTTGGTTAGACCTCATTTGGAATACTGCATCCAGTTCTGGTTGCCTTACTACCGGAAGGACGTGGAGACTCTGGAGAGAGTGCAGAGGAGGTTTACCAGGATACTGCCTGGTACAGAAGGTCTGAGTTACGAGGAGAGGTTAAGCAAATTGGGACTGTTTTCCTTAGAAAGACGTAGACTTAGAGGAGATCTAAGAGGTGTACAAGATTATGAGGGGTATAGATAAACAGGGTTAAGCTTTTTCCTAGGATGGACTCAAATAGCACAAGGGGTCATGGGCTTAGGGTGAGGGGGGTAAGGTATAATTTGGATGCTAGAGGGAGTTTTTTCACACAGAGGGTGGTGGGGGTATGGAATGCTCTGCCAAGTAAAGTGGTGGAGGCAGGTACTCTGGAGTTATTTAAGAAATACTTAGATGGGCACATGAACAGAATGGGAATGGAGGGGTATAGAAAACTGATTTAAAATAGGGGATCATGAGCCTTGGGAGTCCCTGGGAAGTGTGTAAATAGATGATGATATTGATGTACTTGTTTTTATCCTACAGGTGCTTTGGTCCACCTTGTCTAACAAGGGGCATACACGCGATGGGTCGTGAGAGGGCTGCTCTTGGATTTTTTTCGAGAGTATCCTAGTGCTTCACGTCGTTAGTGTACGCATGACCTGGACCATTTGATGGGCAACATGACAGCTCAGTGACTATCGCTGTGCTGTGCAGGTACATGGATTTGGGCCTGTGTCTGTGGGAGTTTGCGCATTCTCCCCATGCTCGCGTGGGTTTTCTCCGGGTGCTCCGGTTTCCTCCCACATCCCAAAGATGTGCTCTTAGGCTAATTGGCAAAACAAATTCTCTCTAAATTGTCTCAAATTTGGTTTTTAATCTATAGATCTATAAACATAGACAAGGATCACGGGTAGAGGTGGGAACAGCGGGGTGGCAGCACGGACTTGTTGGGCCGAAGGGCCTGTTTCCCGTGCTGTTTGTTCTGTCCTTTATGTAAAATACCAACAATCCTATTGTTTAACAAATACAGTAAAAAAAAGTGAGCAGTGGTTGTACAGTACAAATAAAATATTTAGGGAAAGGAAAGGGGAAGCTCCCAACTTCAAAAGCATCTTACAGATAGCATGTGTTTATTTTTTGGGGCCCTGGATTACCATAAACTGTAGATGAAAAACGATAAATGGAGCACTGGATTAAATAAAAAGTTTAAATGATTGAAGATAAAATAAAACTGCAATCTTGAAATGATTAATCAAAATAATACAACAAGTTCAGGACCCAGCAAAATGATGTTTATTTCAGAACTATATATACATATACAGTACCTGAAACACAAAATGACTATTCCCATTTAATTAAATAGTACAAGATTGACAATTCAGCAACACTGGATGTAACATATTTTCTACAGATTTCACAACTATTCTATACTTCAGGAAATTGCTGTCTGTTCCAATGATTGATGCCAAAAAGAGTTACTGAAGATTTGTTCACATTAATATATACAAAGAAATACAACTGATGTTGTGAATGCGATAATCTGGGGTTATTCAATAAACCCAGTGATTTCCTGATGTCTTTTAGCAATTTCCCTTAGCCAACAGATACAGAAACTACCAAATAAGCAGTTTCAAACACACTTTAGATATAACACCACAGAAAAGCAAGTCGAATGGATGTATTTCTTTAAATATAGTTCTGTAACTTTTACATCTTTTCACTATATTCTGTATACCCGGAAACAGTGTTAGGCCTAAGACACAGCATTTAGTCCAAGAACTTCCGGTTTTGATTGGCACCAAACAAAGCCACTCGGATTTCTGGCATCATCTGAAAACAGATGAAACATTAGTGTTAGTATTTCCATGGTAATGCGCTACTTTACAATCAGCACAGACATTTTAGCGTGCTGATCCCCATTTGAAATACCTTTAGCTGGCTCCGGGGCAACTTACACAAACCAGGAATTTATCAGGCTTACATTACTCACACCCTCATATTAATCATCATCATCTGATAGGTAGCAAATGTTCCAACCCATGTCCCTAAGTAGTATCTCATTAAGCCTCAGAAGCATGTACATAAATGCAAGACTGAGCGAGCATAAGTAGATAGCAATCAGAAATAGGAACTCCAGTTACTTTTCATAACAGAATATCTTAAGGCTCTCCTTACAGTAGTGATCTGTTGACTGGGAACAAATTAGTTGGATGGCACAGTTGTTAGCACTGCTGCCACACAACAGCAGGGACCTGGGTTCAATTCCCCATGTCAGTTTAGGTTTCCTCCTGGTGCTCCAATTTCCTCCTACACTCCAAAGGTGGATTAACCATGGTAAATGCACAAGGTTACAGGATTGGGGTGGGCCTGAGTAAGATTTTTTTTTGGAGAGTTGGTATAGACTCAATGGGTTGAATGGCCTCCTTCTGCACTGTAGGGATTCTATGATTCTAGTTTGTGTTGCTCAACATATTAATCAGTACATTGTCCACTGAACCAAAGCATTCAAAAGCAAATGCTATAAAAAAGGAATGAGCAGGGTAAGTATGTCATTTCAAGTAAATGTTTGTCCTTGTATTACCAGCCTAACAATCACTTCATTTTCGTACAGATTCATGAACAATTTCCTTACCTGCTGTGCAATAAGGTCCAATCGGCTCTCCAAGGTATTAGATACCTTTATTTTTCCAGTAGAATTATACATCTCAATACCTCCAGCACTGTTCAAAAATAAAAAGTTTAAAATCAATGATTCCTTGTTTCCTAGTAGCCAACTTTTCTAAAAGTCTTTGCAGCCTACGTCAGTCAATTAGTGTGCAAAAGCAGAAGGTACAGCATGTGACAGGTCAGTTTACCATCTGTCAGGAAATTACTAGTCTATAATTAAGCATGATAAATAGATTACAAAAAAAAAACCCTTCCTGTTAAAAGGCATGGTTAATATTTTGCACATGATCATGTCCTAATTGAGATCACACTCAGTTATCAATAGATCACAAACTTTCTCAACAGGTAGAAACAGACTGACCAGTTTGAGCTTCAACTAGCTGTAATGGAGTACTACATCCTGAAGCCCAACTCCTGTTTCAGTAAGAATACAACTTGCACTCTGCCAATCTAGGGTTAGGAATCCAACAAGTTGGAATGGAAAATACTGGGCCACTGGAAAATTCACTTAACTGATTCCTGGGATGAGTTTATCTTGAGAAAAGATGGACTTGTTGGGCCTGTAACCATTACAGCTTAGAAGAATGAGAGGTGAACTTATTGATACATACAAGATCCTGAAGGGTTTGACAGGGTGGAAGCTGAGAGAGTGATTCCGCTTGAGATAGTAACTAGAACTAAGGCCCATTGTTTAAAAATAGGGTCTCTCCTATATAAGATGGAGACGAGGTGAAACACTTGCATTAAGAAGGTCATTATTCTGTGGAACTCTTTTCCTCAAAGCATTGGAGGTTGGGTCATTGAATATTTTTAAGGCTGAAAAATAATAGGCAGTACGGTGGAAGTAGTTAACACTGCTGCCCTTGCAGCACCAGGGACCTGGTTCAATTCTTGGTTGGGGTCACTGTCTGTACAGAGCCTGCATGTTCTCCCTGTGTCTGCGGTTTCCTCCCACAGTCTGAAAGACGTGCTGGTTAGATGCACTGACCGTGCTAAATTCTCCCTCAGTGTACATAAACACACGCTGGACTGCGGCAACTAGAGAATTTTCATAGTAACTTAATTGCAGTGTTAATGTAAGCCTGCTTGTGGCACCAGGAAATAAACATAAAAACTAAAAGAGTGAAATGTTAAGGGACTGACAGGATAAGTAGGTAAGTGGACTTAAGGACAATCAAGTCAAACATGATATCAAATTGCAGAAAGACTCAAGGGCCAAATGGCCTACCCCTACTCATAATTTGTATATTAAACCATATTAAAAATATCTACCCACATAAAATTAACAGAGTATAGAATATTCATACGCTTTTGGATTATAGATTATAAATTGATATCACTGAATTAGAACAAGGTTGAATTCATAAAAATTCTTGCTAGCCCTTTTGCTGCTAAGAATGGTACGAAGAATGGGTGGAAATGAATTTGGCTTTTGAAAACACAGAAAGCTTCTATAGATTCTTACATGTCTTCAGACAGAAAGTTTTCCTGGTCAATATGAACATCAATATCCTTGTTTACGCTGTTCTTATAAATGGGAACATTCTTGTTGATGGAGGCCTGTTTGGAAGTTAAAAAAGTAAAAATACATGTACTGATCTGTCACTGTTCATATTCAGAGAAAATGTTGTTGTTCTAAAGTGACAAAGGTAGCACTATGTACAGCTCTTTCACTGTAAGGCAACATAATTACACCACAACAAGTATACATAGACTGGTTCATTTTAAAATGCTCAATATTTTAATTGAATTTTGCCAGAAGCAGAAAAGCAAGACACCTTATTGCTGACCTTGAAGAAAACAACCCATAAATATCTAGCAATTTCTCTTATTCTAGCAGCAGTTTAAAATCTGGTATCAATTCAATTGGATATCTTCGTATGCAGCACCAGTGAAACCAACAATCAGATAACGCAAGTAATCTAAGAAGTTAAAACCACCAAAACCACTATTGTCAGTGTAAAGTTTCATATTAAGTAAAATAAATGGCTGTCTTTACTAATTTTGGCTTCTATCTTGATCCAAGCATTTAAAAATTATTTTATGGAAAGTTACAAAGCTAGAATGCTGCTAAAGTTTCAGTTACACCTCATTCAACAAGGTCTAAACTTTAAGTGCTTTCACTCAGAGATAAGAGTGCAATCGTATGATCTCGTTCCACCCATCGTTTGGCGAGGTAAGGTGGCAAGGTTGGGAGAAAGGCAAAAAACAAAATCGGTTCACACCCAGTTTCTCACTTCCCTCGATCTTACCAGCGAAACTGACTTCACAGGCAGCTGATTAAAATATTAATGACATGATTTACACATCATTAGTGTAGCTCAGATGTCACCATTCAAGCTCACTTCTACTTACCTTCTCACCAGTCAAATTTCACACCAGTGAGAACCATGGCTGGTCTCCACCAACGAAGACCAGACATGAAGGCTTCACCAGGGAGTTGGAGGCTATTGAAGCCCCCAGGTGGTTACGGGTAGGGCTAGAGAGAGTGTGTCACCGGGAGTAATCAGCAGAAGATCTCCCAACCCAATGGAAGATCATAGCACCCCACACGCGTTCTGCAGCCAGCTTTGGCTCCACCCACTTGTAGCTCACTGAAAAAAACCTGGTGTGATTCTCTCTCATCTTCTTGGTCTTTCGGTACTTAGAATTTTCTTTTGTAAGATCATGCCCCCAGTGTTAAACTGGATGATTTCATCAAATCACCCCCAAGATTACAGTCTGCTCAAACGTCTACAATGTCTCTATAGAGGTCTTTAGGCTCACTGATCCTAACTATGAGATTTCCATGTTACTTTGCACCTGAAGGCTCCTAATGTTCCTGTCAGTTTCAGTCACATCATTACAGCAAATCCAAGCCATTGGAAGTAGCCATTAAGATATGTACACAGAAAAATTTGACATTAGAGATAAAGGTTGGTACTGCTGCCATATTTGACACTATTTTATGTCATACATTAATGATTCCCCCTCCCCAAAAGAAAATTAAAAGGTGGTTGCTCTTGAAGGACAGAAAACATCCCAGCCACAATATCCAAGTTTAATTGACCTTCCAACTGAAAAATCCAAATGTTCTGACCTCTGCTTGAATAGCAATTAAACTACCAATGAATGACTCATTGGAAGGTTACCAAAAGCCATAGCTTTAAGGTAAACATGCCTGTATTTTAGCATATGCTTTCAACTTGTTTCCCATAAGATTGCACTGGTGATAAACCAGCAGTTTGAGTAGCACCATTGTTTTTGGGAGATTTTCATGTATATTTAGTCTCCAATCTGTAAGTAAATACAATTTTTGGCCACAGTTTAGAAAATGGCAAATGTAGGAAGGAGAAATTAGGCAAGAGAAATTGGCAACTTGCAGATTAGAAGTTCCTTGTGAATTTCAGAGGCCAGATGAGAAGCAGTCAATTAGATGCCAGACCTTCTTGATCACCCAACCCATTGCCAAGTGAATCAGAAGCTATTGTCACAAGAGAAAAAGTATATTAAGCTTGTAAATGAGGAGAGCTGTGTATCTCCATCGATGATTTTAAAATTAGATCACTCCAAAGATAAAAAAATTGCTTTTGATTGACTCCCAGAGTTACAACTGTGAGGTGGGAGCAGATCTAAAAAAAAACTATCTTTGGCCACGATAAATTGTGCTGTCAAACATTCTGAATGTTGGAGGCACAGGTGTGCTGGAAGTATGGGAAATAGGCCTGTGAAGTTATATACTACTACAGGAAATGTCACCTTTAGGCAAGTATAAAAAGGAAAAATTTGCACAAAAACAGAAAATTATGGAAATACCCAGTAGGTCAGAACCGGATTCAGTTTATAAAAGGCCATTTCAACTCAAAATGTTGATTCTTTCTCCCTCCACAGAAGCTATCTGATGTGCTGAGTTACTTGTAGTAGGGTTAAAGCTCCACATCAAAAAACAGAACAGCACATTGCTAACACATTCAAACAATGTGTTATTCTACCCATTGAAAATTATTTGAAATTTGATCTAACACACCATAAACATTTGTTGAAAACCAAAAAAATCTACTTGAATATATGGGGTGGCACAGTGGTTAGTACTGCTGCCTCACAGCATCAGGGACCCAGCTTCGATTCCTGGGTTGGATAACTGTGTGTGGTGTTTGCACATTCTCCCTGTTTCTGAATAGGTTTCCTCCGGGTGCTCCAGTTTCCTCCCACAGAACAAGGATGTGTGGGTTAGGTGAATTGGACATCTTAAATTTCCCCTTAGTGTCAAGGGAACTAGCTTGGTTATGGTTATGACCTGGATGGCATTGTGGTTATTTCGATGGGAATAAATGGCTTCCTTCTGCACTGTGGGATTCTATGATTCTAAGAAATGGCTCTCAGGAAAGTCACACCTCTCCCTCTAAAGCACTTAAGTGCAGTAGAGATGCAAGTTCTTTACTTGGTGGACGGTGATTAGCATTGTTGTCTCTCAGCGCCTGGGTTCAATTCCAGCCTTGGGTCACTGTGTGGAATTTGCACGTTCTCCTCATGTCTGTTTGGGTTTTCTCCAGTTGCTTTGGTTTCCTCCCACCACCCAAAGATGTGCAGGTTAGGTTGATGGGCCATGCCATATTGACCCTAGCGTCAGGGGGTTAGCAAAATAAACGCACAGGGTTACGAGGATAGGGCCTCAATAGGACTGTTGTGGTGCAGACTCGATGGCCTCCTTCTGGACTGCAGAGACTCTAGGGCTCTGACTCTATATGGCTATTGTGACAGGACACATTTTAAGATATCACACTAACCCATCCTTATCTTCATAAGATGACAGGTCTAGATACTGTGCTCTCCCACACTACCATTTGAAGTCACTCGAAGGAAAATGGACAGAAAGATACTTTTTTCTTAGTTTTACTCCACCCAGAACATGCCCACATATGTACTGACAGACTAACCTCCACTTCATGCTGTGGTCATGGAGATTTTAAAAATTAACTTCTAATTTCAATTACAGGTAAAGTAAATGTGTTAACACGAAGACTAGCAGTCTGGAACTAAGCATCCATTACATTACCTTAACTGCTGCCATATCTTGTTTGCGGCATCGAATAAGCACCATAGGTTCCAGCAGTTGATAAAAGCCCTAAATGTTTAAAAAAAAGTTACCAATTTTAAGACCACACATTTTACACTGCGACATAAGAGTTCAACAAGAACTGTAAAACACCTACATCACAGTTTTAACCCTTGAAATAGAGAATACATAATTTACAAGAAACTATGATTTTATAGTACTGTAAAATCAATTTTGAAGAAAATTTACCCGAATTTATAAAAATGTTCCATTCTTGGTGCAAATTCATCTAACATATAGCCTGGGAAAGAATGGCTCCTAAAATCTGTTACACTGAAAAAAAGTGAACCTCTCTATCAGTGCCTGCCCCAGTAAGAGCAACCAGAAAACAGAATTCAAGAATCTAGCATCATTACTAATTATATCCACAAGGGAGTGAGACTACTTAAGCGGTGCAGTGGGACTAAAACAAAATTATAATTCAGCACATTTACAATATTATTCCATCCTCACCTGCAATATAAGTCCATCCAGCAGCATTTGGTACCTGGAAGGTTCTTTCATCACTCTGCCCAGTCTCTGTCTGGCTTCATTCAACAGCTCCTGGAAACCAAATTAAAGCTCCCAATAAGATGGTCCCACCTGTCAACATGGAAAACTAGGAACAGCTGGCAACCCACAAATGGCCTCAAAAATTCTGTGACATTTCACAAATAGAACCATAGACATCTCTGAGAACATAGTCAACATTACCCTCAAAATCTTTAATTTCAAATTAATGGATATGGCATTCCATTTTTGTTTTCTCAAAGGAAAAGAGCATGCAATTTTATTGAAAACTGCTTTGTTACAATTTAGAAATGTTTAATTTCTTTAGAATTGAAAACTTCTCTTTCATTTGTCACAGATGGCCTAGGATGGGGAGAGTATTTTGAATTAATTTTCCTTTTGTTAAAAAAGGAAGTTTCTTAATGTAAAAACAGGGGTATGAATCCTGTCCTATTGAAATTGCATTATTCTGGTCATAAGGACTTAGAAGCATCAATAAGTCATACAGCCTTTTGAGCCTTCTCCACAATTCAGTAAGATCCATCTCAACTCCATCATGCCATCCACTTAATACCCAAAACTCCATCAGTCTCAGGCTTGAATCTATTCAATGACTGAGCATACACAACTTGAGTAAAGAACCCCAATTAATGCTATCCTAGGGTGAAGAAATGCTCCTCATTTTAATATCTTATCAAAAAAGACCACTATTTAAATGTGAGTTTTTGTAGAATGGTTGGTCAGTGAAAGGTAAGTAAGCTCATGCAGAGGGCCAATTAAAACACTGAGTAGTGATAAGCAATGAGAACCTTGACTAATTAATTTTCCCCTGCTTAGACCTGGGACTCAAAGAGCAAATGCAATGACAAATCTGCTGCTCCAAAACAGCACAAAGAACTAAAGTGGAAGTAGTCCAGTCTGGATGGATTGGCACCAAAAATGCTAAAGTAAATATATATTAGTATCATTGATTTTGTTTCCGTGTGTGCATCATGTCTGGTTGAGGAGAGGCCAGCATCCACAAATCTTCTTCTTAGTTTGTAATCTAGATCCAGGTGGCTCACAAACATGGCTAGACAATGGTATTTTCTTCTCAGTCCAGAAGATACTCTTGGAATGATATACCAAAACTAAATTGGCACACAAGGTAATTGCAGCAGGACCTATAAACTACCATTTCATAGAGATGTTTTGAAATTCAAACATGCTATAATGTTCTTGATCTGGACTTTTTCACGGAACTGTCCTAACGTATTGCTGGATTGTATTTTTACTATAATAAGTATTACACTTAAACATAGAAACCTACCAGTATCAGTATCTGATTAAAACTTCACTAATTCCACCATTATGACATCTATTCTTTAAGGATTAAACATCATTAGCTCCACAGTATTGTAATAATGTTCTTCATGATGCGTGGAAATAAGCATCAGTAGATAATGACATGTTTTCAATAGGACTAATGTCATACTGATGCTATGATTAACAGCCAACTGAAAAAGGCATTGCTGAGATTAATTAACTAATCAATAGATTGGTGCCCTTGATCTTTATACTTCACAGACAGGGAAAATACTACAAACGTATTTTTCCTAAACTCACATCTCCATGAAGTTGTATTTTAGTTCATTTAATAGATTAGCAACCTTACCGAAATCAGATCATCTCTGGCTTTGAGGACCTTCAATCTAGCCTGGTTCAGCAAATTGGACATTTGACTAAAGGTAAAAGATTACAAAAAAAAAACACAGGCAGTAAGTCAATTTAAGCAGCAAAAAGATTTCAGTCCACACCCAGCACTGTTAGAATCAAGACAAATTGCATATTTGGAATATTCAGTATTGTCAATAAAGTTTCTTTCCCTCCATGCTTCCCCCACCACCACCCCCCCAATGAAATTAGATGGAAGTGGTTACATATTTTAATTTTAATGTTCTCCAAATAAAATTACATGACTGTTTCTATATCTCATCTAAACAAGTAAACCTCAATACCGTAATTCAAGAAATATTTCAACAGGAAAATTTGAAAATGACAAGTATTGATATTTTGCCTAATTTTATTTTACATAGTACTTACATTTTCTTCTGTTGTTCAATTTGTTTTTCCTTCTTTTCATAATACTCCATGATCTTTAGCCTCTGGGTCTGTACAAGACGACCCTTTTCGATGTTAAACTCCTCTTCTGCCTGCAAATGAAGGGATTGATTTTCAACACAACTCCCAGTATCAAATGACCAAGTAGGATTGATATGCTATCAATGCTTTACAAATTTAAACTTGCACAGGTATCAAGAGTGAACTCTGTGCACATTATATAAAATATTCTACATCAGAGTCTACATTAGAGGTGTTAGTCTATGCACACAGTAATGTTTTCCTTGGTATCTGATGGCCTAGAACCAATTGCAGTGACTTCTTCATAATTCTGACAATGGCAGCCATTCTCCATTAGAAATAGAATCATAGAAACCCTACAGTGCAGAAAGAGGCCATTTGACCCATCGAATCTGCACTGACCACAATCCCTCCAGGCGCACCCATAGCCACCTGCTAATCCTTCTAACCTACACATCTCAGGACACTAAGGGGTAATTTTAACATGGCCAATCAACTTAACCTGCACATCTTTGGACTGTGGGAGGAAACCCACACAGACACAAGGAGAATGTGCAAATTCTACATAGACAATGACCCAAGCCAAGAATCGAACCCAGGCCTGGGGAGCTGCGAAGCAGCACTGTGCTACCGTGCTGCCCATAAAGTGAATTAGTGTAAATGATTTCCAACTAAAATAAGGCTGACAGCAGATTCAGGGGAAGAATTCTAAAGCTGCATCCCAACACTTCCAACAGCTTAGCTGGTAAATGATATGGTACTGAACCATAATAACAAAAATTGTCTACAGATCTATGCCAAATGTCAATGCTGTTTCTGCTGAGATTGGCATCCAGATCAAATGAGACTCCCATCTTCTGACAGCATTTCAACAGTCTTATTGGAACTGCTCATCTGTAGACACGAAAACAAAGAAACAGCACAGGGTCTATGTTACGATCCCACAGCATATTAACATTTGTGTCTAGACCTCCAAAGATAAGCCAATCTGGCAACATATCAGAAGCCTACTTAGTTTTGTTTCTTCCAATTCTTTTTAGGAATTGCCTTAAACCAAATACAAAAACATACAATGCAGCTCTTCTCCCAGGAAGCAAACCACCTAGTGACATGGATTTTTCTTTTGTGGTGAGCACAGGCTTGTGTCTAGTCACATTTAGAACTGGCACAATGCAAATTCTAACAAATTATGCTACAAAATTCAGGCAATACGTTTTTTAAAGAGTATTTTAATATTTTTACCTTCCTGTTCCATATATAGCTCACCATTTTCCAGATGTTAGCACCACTGACAATGCCAGCATTTGCTGTTCCTCTATGGGTTATCCTGAGATGGTGATAGGGTGGGAGTCTTCTTTAGAATGAATTGGTTTATTGGACCTTCTTAGAGGGTTGAGTCAACAATGGCAATTATCTTTTTCTGTGCAAAAGATTGCCAATTGCACAAACTGTCATGGTAGAATTCGAACTCATGCTTGCTGGATTACTAAATCAGATACATTGTCACTACATTAATGTATTCCTCTGCAATCATCAGTTGCTTAGCAATGCATTACCAAGAAGCAACAGAACAATGATATTGCACAATCTTCTATTTTGTGTAGATCAGGACGTATATTGCTTAGTTGCTTTTTGGATAATTTTCTAAATTCTGATGTACGAAGCTTTCTTGGTATCAGTTCTCATTCTTTAGTGTAGCATTTAAGTTCTGAACACAGAATGAGGAACAGCTGATAACCATTGTGGAGCAATTAGGCAAGACAACAACTGCCATATTTATTGCAGTGAATTCAGAGAATGCTCAGAATTAACTAAAATAAAGTACTAATCTTACTGAATTTGTTATATAGAATCTTTAACCTGTGAAGGCAATCACTGACTTGAACCCGGCTGTTCTCAGAATTAATAACACACAGTAACGTTTTTCAAAGCAAAAAAATTTTTTTGATAAAATATGAAAACGTATTGGATCAAGTACTTTTTGGTAGGTACTCATTTCGAAGTGCGGGAAAGACTTGTAGCTTGTTTTAATTCAACTTATTAACAATTACATTTATAACAAAAAGTTTACATTAGTCTATTATCAAATTCATGAAAGAGCAAATACATATCTAATGTGACAGTTCTGCAAACAATTTCTTTCATCCTGACATGGAATTTTTCTAGATCTAATTTACCATTAATACTGCTTTAGTAAGTTATACGTAATGCAAAATTATAAATCTGTGAGGCTGATGTTGTACAGAAAGATTAGGTTGGAAGAATTCAGATTGCCATACCCTAGAAATATAACACAAATAATAAAATAAAACTTCACCTTTGCATCTATTTCTTCTGCTTTTTCATTGGCCTCCTGCTCAATGAAGGCCATCATATGTTTGATCTATTGGACAAAAAAAAAAACAGAAAACACAGTTGTACCAAGCTTATCTCCACAATCATACTGTCATCATGAGTTTTCACTTTACACATTTTCTTGTTTAGAGGCAACTGCCAATTCTTACATACAGATCTCATTTCCCAATAGAAGCAGCGTGCCTTTACCTTTAAACAAGAACTTATCTCACCAAGTTCCAGTTTTCTGAAATAAACTGTGCACTGCTGGATGATCCATTTTGATAGGAAGGTGATGGTGATCAGGCCATAGCTCAATTATAAACCAAAAGATAAATGTATTGAACGTACTGCTCATTCATCTATGTTAAGGGCCTTTGAATATTAGGTGAATCTGATAACTGTGTGTGCTGCATTGAACAAGTTGCTGAAAGAGAATATATTTACAAAAATAAATTTATTAATTTTCTAAAAATGTCAACGATAACAGCACATCCCCCAAGTTGAATCTGAGCATAAACTAAAATGTTCAACAAAGGATACTACTTTTTAATGAATGTTTGACTTGCTCTATATCATGACTGGCTTCATTTCAACTAATTCAGTCAAACTTTAACTATGTTCTTCAGGGATTCGACAGAACAAAAAGAATGACAAACTGCATTTCTTTCAGCTACATCTGACTGTCAGCAGGTCAATAATTTCCAAGTGGTATTTGCCCACAAATGTACAACAACCAATAATGTAGGATTGAAATGCATCTCTCAATCACCAACTAAGGTGTCAAACTACCAAATTAAACAGCACACCACTTAAGAAAATGCTTCTTAGAAATAGTGACATTATGTCAAACAAACACATGACTATTGCAACCAGCAAAAAAACTATTACAACTACAATTAATTGTATAAGCTTCATCATTGCAATCATTATGCTTATTGATTATTTGCAAGTGTAATGTAGAATGTATACCACAGTGGATAATGTGTTCATCCTGAGGAGCTGGACCACAAGAGGAGATAAAGCCAAGCCTGTTGGACTTACAGCATGACTCAGTAGACAAGGGAAAGGAAAACCTTGGTAGTGATGTCTCCCGTGACCAGATAGGAATTTGATCACTGCTCACACATATAGGCATGTAAAAAATACCACGGGATGATCAAATGGAAGACAAATAGCACTTGTGGAATCAAATTACAGCAAGGAAGTTGTATCTCTGATCAGGGAAAGGTATTAGCAAGGAAACAAAATTGTGATGAATTGTGATTAATCTAATCATAGATTCAACAGTAAATTTAAATACAAAGTTTCTCAATGACAAATTAAGTTGCACATAGGAATAGGACATTTATCTCAGAGGATGTTCCTCTATTAATTACATTGTCAATTTCTGAACCAATCTATTTGTCCACCTTTGTTCCATATACCTTGATAGCTTTAATAACGCCAATATTATCCTTTTGAGGCTGCACTGCTGCTGTCACTACACTGATGTTAATGTGGATTCTTTGTAATGTTATTTGTAAGTGTATTTGGATTTTTGCTGCACTGTAAAATATGTACATATTTAAATGCACAATACTAACTGTCAAACATCAAGTGTTAAATGAAAAGTTGTAGTTCATTGCTGTTAGCAGCTTTGTAATAACTAAATTTCATTTTTTAACAAAAAAAACACAAGGCCTTATGCAACAGAATATATTTATTATTAAATAAGCCAGCTGATCTGTTTTCTATTGCATGTCACAACAGTTAAGAAGCTGTTCCTAGCAGCAAAAGAATTGTAATCAGAGGAGACATGTTTAAGGTGAATGACATCTTTTTTGTTTATAAATAAAACTTATGATTGGAATGCACTGTAAGAATAATGGAATTCAACACCAAAATTCAAAATTTTATACCAATACTTGAAGGGGAAAAAAAATCCAGAACAATTGTGAAAATAAAGCAGAAAAGGGGAATAGCAGATTCCTCTGCCAAAGAACTGGCATATGGACAATCAGTTGTATGGCCTCCTTCAGTATTCTAAGATTTTGAACCAACACCATACTTTACAGTCTAACCTAAAAATGGTTTCTCTGTATCATCAACATAAAATTTAATAACTGAAGTTATTCCAATTGTTGAATTGAGATGCACTTGAAAGCTTTTCTAATTGGATAATAAAAAAGCTCAAGGTCAGCCATAATTATGCATCACTACGTTCAAAATTGTATGTAGAGATTAACTTCCTATGACATCCATTCTCATCCTCCCTTCAGGTAAACAGAAACTCCTCTTAGAAATATGCAAAATCTGGAACATGTATCTCTACCTCCCACACTAGAACAGACAAGAACATAACTCCTTCCAACCAGGTGCTCTAGCTCAAACCAGATTTCAACAGCAAAGTACAGTTTTGCTTACTGACAACTAGTATCTGGCCAAAGTCAAAACAGAGCAAGGAAGACTAGTTCCAGTTAAGAAGTGTGAATATATATTAAAAAAAGTTTATAGAAATGTATGTCTGGTTCAAAACAATGTACATTTTCCTATTTTATAAGCTTGAAAATTAACCAAATTAAATGAAAATTAACAATAGTATTTCCATCAGGTTAAACATTAGCTTGATTTAGAAAACACCAGCCATTTTAACTGTTTAATATGAACACATTTAGTTTTTTGCCCAATAATATCATACCTCAAGTCAGCCATTTAAATGTATAGTTTAAGATGTGTCAGTAAACTATATTTTAGAAAAAAAATCTTTAAATTGCATTCATAAAGATAGAAGACCCATGTTTATGGAGAAGGGAGCAGGGTAAAAGAAAAGAGAAACGTGCACATGTCAAAATTACAAGAGCATCTTCGATTGATCTAAAAATATATTGGCTGTGTATCAATTGACATAGTGTTCTTATTTAACATATCTGCTTGCAAAATTCCTCAAATTGAGTAACACTGTGAAGACAGAAAGTGGAAGTCCATTTTCCATGAGACGATATAAAAAATATTTATACATACAAACCCCATGAATATCAAAATGCTATTGCTCTCCAATTCTTCCCCTTAACTTCACCATCTTGTAGATTAAAACTAACCACCAAAACAGGGAAAATTGAGATTTTAACTCGATTTTCATTCACTGTTTTTCTATTAAGACACAGTTAGCTTTAATAGTTTTTTTTTCCCCCTCAGCAAACGCAGTGCGATCGTGACCACAGACTGAAATTTGAAATGCAGCAAGATCCTGGCCACACGATTCCCCCCCCCCCCTTCTCATCCGGCACTTCTGTTATCAGGACATCACCGAGACCCTTCCTTCCTTACCTGTTTCTGCACATCGGCGTCGCTCAGCGCCATTGTCGTCGGCGGTTTAGTGTCTGTGGAAGGAAGCAGAAAAAATCCTACAGATGAGGAGTGGGGGAGCAGGGAGGGGGAGGGGAGGGAAAAAAAAAGAGAGCAAGTGAAGGTGCTTGATTTATTCTACGCGAGTGGTCTTCCTCTAAAATTATCAGTACCGCTAGTGGGCGGATGGACAAGCAAGTCGTTGCGCGCGGTACAAAGACGAGCCCGCAGCCGACTGGAGACGGTAACCGTCAGCAGCTGACCCTTGCGGGCGATCGGCGGTCACCTGATCCCGTAAGGGGAGGGCGAGGGGAAGAGGGAGGAGGGGGCGGGACCAGCGGACAAGCCCAGACACTCGCCGGCCCCGCCCCCTCATGCCAAATCCATCCCATGCGCATGCGCCGTGCCTCGTCTCTTCAAAGGCTGACCCAGTTCGAACCGAAACCATGCGCGTGCGTGCAGGCGCCATCACCCACTGCATGATGGGAATCCAGCGCTCCAAAAAAAAGGATAATTGACCAACCGAATAAAAATTTTATTTTTTTAAAAAAGCACGATTTTTCCCCCCCATTCACATTAGGAAAGGTCCTGGAATCGCTGGTGTGATTCAAATTAAAAAGGTCTGCGTTTTTTTTTATTTTTGACCTTTGACCCCTGCGGCTCCCCTTGGTCCCAGCCTGTTTTTTTCTCTCTTTGGCAGAAGCAGGGCTGTTATTTTTTTTCTCACCCGATCTTAATTTTTCAGAATGTATTTATGGCGGAGCTCACACACCAGTCCTGGCATTGTCTTTCTTTAAAAAAAAAGAATTAAATTGAAGCTGCGCCCTTTTGACACTTTGCCCCCTTTTTGTGTTGCGGGAGGGGGAGGAGCTGGGTCATCTCTCGCTGTCTCTGTCTCTGCCCCCTAAAGATGGTGCGCGTCTAAATAAGGAACTTGTACTCCTGAAGTAACTGCAGCGGCTCGTCCCACAGCACGGTAAAGTCTGTCCCCTTTGCTTTTTTTGTAGTCGGGGCGGGAACACACAGATTATAAGGAAAAATACAAGTAATGCTTCAAAGGGTTGGAGTGGAGGCGAGAATTTGTGGGATTGGCTGAATATTCAGTTTAAGGGTTTTTAACGCAAAATATTTCTGAAATGAAGAGATTGAATGGTGCCCTGCAGATTGTTTTTTTTTCTTGAGTTATTTTAGTACGTCGGACCAAAATAAAGAATGGGGGTATTAGACGTTAGTTTTAATGTTAGTTATGATACTGTGCGGTTTTTTTTTTGTGTGTGCAATAATATTGGATTAATCGCTCCAGAGTTCATAATTGGTGTGGAATTTGTTGTTATAGTACAGACGCGCGTAGGACTTAGAACAGGCATCAAGAGTCACATTGTTAGTGACTGACCTCTTTCCATGCTACTGACGCCAGGCATTAAAAGTGCACATGGACATCTGTTGGGGTCGTCGAACAAAGGACATATTGACTTTGTACTGTTCTGCGGTTTGCCTGCCTTAAAAGAATATGTTGAACGCATTTGCAAACCTTTGGCTATCGTAACAATTCGGAATTTAATGTTAGTTCTTTCACCATTTATTTGTTTTTTGGGTGTGGATAAAGCTTTCGAATAATATGCTAACTTTGGAAAACATTCCAGAAAAAATATACACTTTTTTTTAAAAAAAGTCAGTTTTACTTGTTGTAATTTGGGAGAATATGATCAATTTCTAGATAGCAGATTCTGCTTGTCTGTTGTTTTTTGTTCATTGTTGCTGCAACAAAAACTTTTTTTTTCTCCTTTCCCCGCCCCTCCCGGCATATGTATCATCACAGCTGCAACTTTAGCCGGCATTCAAATACTGCGAAAATGGCCACAGCCATACCTGAAGGTTTTCATTACGAGACTAGATACGTTGTGTTGAACTATTTGGGACTGGTTTCACAAGAAAGGTCTCTGGAACCATCAGAAGAAGGTAATTTCAACAAAATATTTATAAAACATAAAAGGCAATTACTTAAAATTTTGTGTGGACTGACTTGTATAGTTGGAAGTTTATTTATTAGAGTCACAAATAGGCTTACATTCACATTGCAATGAAGTTACTGTGAAAATATCTTAGTTGTCACACTGTGGCACCTGTTCAGGTGAACCGAGGGAGAGTTTAGTACGGCCAGTGCACCTAACCAGCACGTCTTTTGGACAGTGGGAGGAAACTCATGCAGACCTAGAACATAGAGACTCCACGCAGTGACCCAAGCCAGGAATCGAACAGGGGTCTCTTCCACTGAGGCAGGAGTGCTAATCACCGTGCTGCCCATTTTATTTTTAAAATGTTGCCTTATTGATATAGTTGCATGAACTGTGCCATAAAATAGTAGCTTAGTACAATATTCTCAAATATACTTGGCAAACTTCGCTCTATTTGTGCTTGGATTGACTATTAAAGGAATACAGAACTTTATTGGTTGCACTTTTTGCACTGGAAGCGAAGTTAACAGTTTATATTTTACAAACAATTTGGGCTCAAAGCTATGTTGCCTTGATAAATCATTAGTTTTTAGAAAGTAAGCCTTCTGATAAGTTATGCACGACCACAGAAAACCTGTCTACTCACTTTCTGCATGGTTTGTTATGAATTCTGACAACATGTCGTAGGCTATCAGTATAAAGTGCACAGCTTCAGCAATGCAAAAGCATTGATAGGAAAAAACTCATGTTTGTACAAGGTTTCACATAATTTAAATGTAAAAGTGGAATGCTGAGACAGTGACGTGAAAGTGGGAAATTTGAACAAATGACGTGTTTGATTTAGGCAAGTGGAGAGGTGAGCTTTAATTGCTTTTTCTTGTCCTTGCGTTTATGTAACCTCACAGCGTAAAATTGGTGATATGCTGCTGACTGCTTTTACAGGGACGCAATCAACAAAACACCCTGTTTTGCCGAGCAACGTAGTCGAGAAAATTAAAATGGAAATACAAGAAGAACTCAAACTCCTGCACGACGAGATAAATAAAGGTTTGTTTAACTGCTAAATGCAATATATGCTGGTTTGTTGTTAGTGAACTTCACTACTTCAGTACACTAGATTTTGACGTGCATCTTATTGTACTTTACAATAACTATATTATAAGACTAGCAATTTGTGATTCACTAGCATTGCAAGGATGCTAGAGCATATTATGATGTTCGAATGTATTTGGGTATCCTGCAATATTCCTGTATTCTATTGTGATAGACAGAACAATGTTTCTAGATGGATGCTAGTGATATAATGTGAAGCCCAAGAGTAGCTTTTATTTAACAATAGGATATTAGCTGGCTTAGATACACAATTAATTTTGCAAGAAAGTGTGTTTATACATGCACACTTGTGTTTTATAAAACTAGTTGCTATTTTGGTCCATAGTTATTCTCACTTTCTGGAATTGTTTAACATCTGTTCTGAGAAGTTTTTGAATTGTGACTGCACAAAAGACATTTTAGTTAATAGTGTAAATTTCTTCTATGAAACATTTGTGTTTATTAGCTAATTTGAACTTTAAATGTTGATATTGTGAAGTGGCATTTTAATATCTATGAATTAACTGTCTTTTAAAAATAACAAGTTTTTTTTCGCTGAAATAAATGGGCTAAATTTTAAGGATCCCATTTCTGACTGGGTCAAGAACCTAGAAGTGGTTGTGCAGAACTCCGAAGGAAGTTTAAGGACAGGGCCAATTAAGAGGTGGATGTCTGGGACCCCTGGTCAATTCAGGACTAAGCAGACTCCACAGTCAGGAGGGTTAGTGAGGACATTTGAGGCTTTTGGCAGCTGGTAGTCCCAATGGAGAAAAGTGGATACTGCTGCTGTAAGTGGCAAAATGCAAGGCCACTTCAAAACAAAGGTACTCTCTGAGGACCTCATATGGAGAAAAGGGAAATAATGCAGCTATGAGACAACCTCCATGGGATGGCCTGCCACAACTGTGAGCTTTACAGTCCAGCAGATCTAAGCTGGCCCTTCCAGATTGCCACTGGGAGACCGCCACCATTTCATCGAGAGACTCCTGCTATATCAGGGAATCCATCCCCTGCCTCAAATCCAGATTGTATGTGAAGAATTTCAATTGGTGCTTTAATTGGCTACTACCATTGGTGGGTTTATAGTAACCACCTCTCTGAAAGTAGGCAGGAGCATGCTAGCATACAGTGCTTCAGCTGGAAATAAAATTTACTGGCATGCTTGCTTCTGCCTCCATGTGAAAACTCTGCCATTTTTGTCATGAGCTGGTAATAGGAAAAGCACTTAATTGAAAATTAATTACACAAAATGCAACTCACTTCAAATTCTCATATTATTGAAAAGTTTAACAGTCTAGCCTGGATAATATTCTGCATTTTGAATTTCTGTATTTTTATTGTTTCTTCTCTGCTTCAGTAATGACAAAATTGCTTTCTTCATTTTGGAATGCATTTTGAGTGAAGCTGATATGCCTTTTATATTGAATAGATCAAGCAGAAAGGCTCTGAGATCAGTAGAAAAGAAATACTTCTATATAATATTTCTGTTTAGAATTTAATCTATTTAAGCCTAAGCCACAAGCCAATTTGTATTTTTTTGTGCTGCAAAATATGAAGTCTAGTTGATGAAAATGTTACATTTTGTTTAACCTTGAAGTTTTGTGGTCAAATTTGCAGTTTAATAATACAAAATAAAGCAGCATAGAAATGTAGGGATAGCAACATAGTACTGTAATAAATTTAATCCCTTATTAATGACAGCTTTCCATTGAGAAGTAGATCTGGTTAAGTTCATTTGTTCTAAATTTTTGTTTTATTTCTCATTCATCTCTTTCCTTCTAGCCTTTGCCAGTACAGGATTTGAATGTCACACTTCTCCAGTATTTAGTCCAGCAAATCCAGAAAGTTCTATAGAAGATTGCCTGGCCCAACTTGGCAAAAAAGTAGTCCGGGAGTTTTCTGTGCAACTGCAGGCAGCACTGCAAAATATTTTGAGCAAGTGAGTTATGTGTTTCTGTTTGCAGCATTGGTAAAGTTCTGACTAAATGGAAAGCACAGAGTAGCATCCCTTATGGGATATACCCTCTCCCACTTCCATCCCTTCCTCCATAACAAATAGAAGTACACTTTTTTTTTGATACCTCAGTATGGTCAATAAATAACCTTCAACACCAAAGACTGGTGAATACTAGTTGAATTGACATGTCGCTCTTCTGGAAACATTCTAAACTTTAGTTTTCTACTTGTGAAGTATGTCATTTTGATTTATAGGTTGGGCTTTTACCCTTTTATGCACTCACTCCTTTAGATTCTAGTTTCTTTGGTCTGTTATGGATAGAGCTTGACTAGCCCCCATTTGAACTTTGTTCCTACTAGCAGAACAACTGGTTTTCAGTCTGGAGATATCCCATTATATAGGCAGGAGTGTTATGAATGTAATATCAAGCAGGTATGCAAAGTAATTTTTAGGATATTGCTTGAAGATTAATAACCCATGAAAAAACTTCAATGGATTTCTTTTGGAAACATCACATTTTATAAGGTATGGACAACACAGATTTGCATTAACTTTTTAATTTAGTTGCACGTGAGTTGAAGGAGCTTTGAATGGGGCAGGGAGAGAGAGCAGAATAGATAGATATGAACTACTTTTACTGTGAAATACAAGTTCATAACCTATAAGAAACATTTTAATAGTTGCCTGGAAAATAACAGGTTTTTTAATTTAACACAGCTAGGATGCTTTCAAGTAGCTTTCATAAACAACAGTAGCATTGATATCTGTTTAACTTCTCTCATGCATTTAGAACCTGATGTGAAACAGTTGCTTAATATGTGTACATATAATCACATTACACGCTTCCCATTTGCTCTTTTTAAATTAAAGGAAAATAATTATGCTTAGGAGATTAACTCAATTCCAGCAAAATTGGATTGGATCATCTAGTGGAACACTAAAATAGAAAAAGAGTCTTGGCCATCTACTTGAACATTACTACAATAATGTAGGAATAGTTGCTGTAAAAAAAAAAAATCTTAATTTGAGTATGCTTATATAGGGCAACTACATTTCAATAAACCCTAGATATGAACATTGTGAGATTTTTTCCATGATGCCAAGTTTGTGAGTTATTGAGGTTTATAGCATGGAAACAGGCCCTTTGGCCCAACTTGTCCATGCTGCCCTTTTTTTTTTAAAGCACCTAAGCTAATCCCAACTGCCTGCATTTGGTCCATATCCCTCTATACCCATTCGTAACTATTTAGATACTTTTTAAAAGACAAAATTGTACCCAGCTCTACTAGTACCTCTGGCAGCTTGGTTCCAGACATTGACCACCCTTTGTGGAAAAAATTGCCCCCTGGATACTTGAATCTCTCCCATCTCACCTTAAACTTCTGGTTTTAGACTCCCCAGCCTTTGGGAAAAGATATTGACTATCTAGCTGATCTGTGCCCTTCTTATTTTATAGACCTCTATAAGGTCACTCCTCAGTCTCCTATGCTCCAGAGAAAAAAGTCACAGTCTATCCAACCTCTCCTTATAACTCAATCCATCAAGTCCCAGTAGCACCCTAGTAAATCTTTTCTGCGCTCTTTCTGGTTTAATAATATCCTTTCTATGATAGGGTGACCGGAATTGCACACAGTATTCCAAGTGTAGCCTTAACAATGTCTTGTACAACTTCAACAAGACGTTCCAACTCCTGTAGTTCAATGTTCCGAATGATGAAACCAAGCATGCCGAATGCCTTTTTCACCACTCTGTCCACCTGTGACTTATGCTGATTGTACAAACCATTTGTATTGTTTGTGAAAAAAATGTAAATTGTCCTGATAATACGAGCAGACTGTTGATTTGATTCAAGATTACGTAGGACTAGGAAATTTGAGTTTCTAGTATTAGTAAACACTTTTTAAAGCAGCAGCCAATATAACTAAAAGAGCAAAATAATTAATACAGCTCTGAGAAGGTGATGTTCTTGTTTTGCTATATAGTGCTGGGAGTTTGTAACATCTGTTAGTGGAAAGGGACAAATGATAGTTTTTAAGAATTTAGATAGTAAAGCAAATTCTTCATTGCCCTACAGATTGGAAACATTGTGGTTAAGAAATAGGAATGAATTTCTTTAGTATCTTTCTAACTTTGCTGAATTTAAGGCTATTCAATGGGAAAAGCTCAACAGAAATTCGCTTCCACATTATTTTGTTTTATAATTTGTATTGAGCTATGGGCATTAGAATATTTCATTGTTAAAATGCTATGAGGGCAGTAGATGCTTCATCTTTTATTAGAGAAATCTTTGACCTGTCTATCTTTGTAAATTGTCATATTTGATTTATTATTCACATGTATTAGTGTACAGTGAAAAGTATTATACTGTATACCGACAAAGAATACCATAAGTAGGAAAGGAGAGAGTGCAGAATGTAATGTTACTTTTATAGCTAATGTAAAAAGAAAGATAACTTAACTTAATGTTCGGTAGACCTATTCAAAAGGGGAGAAGTTACTTTTGAGTCAGATAGTATTTGTCCATAGACTTTTGTATCTTTTGCCAGATGGAAGAGAGTATGATTGAGGTGCATGGGATCCTTGATTATGCTGGCTGCTTTTGCATGGCAGCGGGAAGTATAAACAGAATCAATGGATTGGGCTTTGTTCGTGACCCTTAGTTTATTGCAGCCTTGGACAGGACAGGAGCCAAAGCAAGCTGTGATACAACCAGAAAGAATGCTTTCTATGTTGCAATTTCTATGGTACTGTTGAAGTTGGTGAGAATCATAGCTGATGTGCAAAATTTCCTTAGTCTCCTGAGAAAGTAGAGGTTTTGGTGGGCTCGCTTAAAAGTAGCGTCTGCATGGAGGGACCACGACAGGGTGTTGGTGATCTGGATACCTAAAAACTTGATCATTTCTACTTCGTCCTCATTGATGTAGATGAAGTTGATGACAATCTCCTTTTGCTTTGTTGACATTGAGGGAGAGGTTATTGTCATCGCACCAGTTCACTAGGTTCTATCTATCCTGTACTCTATCTAGTCACTGTTTGAGATCTAACTCTCACAATAGTGGTGTCATCAGCAAACTTGAAAATAGAATTGCAGGGAAATTTGGTCATACAAATGTGTACAAGGAGTATAGTAAGGGCTGAGGATACAGTTTTGTGGAGCACCAGTGCTGAGGATGATCGTGGAGGTGGTGTTGTTGCCTATCATTAATGACTGCAGTCTGTGGGTTAGGATGTCGTGGATCCAGTTGCAGAGGGAAGAGCCAAGAGCCAGCCCACAATGTTTGGAGATGAGTCTCGTAGAAATAATGATATTAAATACAGAGTTGTAGTCTATGAATATGAGGCTGACATAGGTGTCCTTATTATCTAGGTGTTCCAGGGTTGAGTGTAGGGCTTGGGAGGTGGAGTCTGCTGTGGACTTGTTACAGCAAAAGGCAAATTATAGTGGACCTAGGCAGTCTGGAAGGCAGGAATTTGTGTCGTGACTAACCTTTCAAAGTACTTCATAATGATTACTGTCAGAGCCACCAGATGATAGCCAAGGCATGCTGCCTGGCTTTTCTTTGGTACCGAGATGATGCTCAAACAGGCATAGAATGCATGGAGCTTATCAAGGATTGAGGAAGGTGCATTGGAGCTGGTGGTTTTATCTGCTGCCGCCTTATAGCCTGTTATGGCTAGCCTGGGACTCTAGCTTGGTCTGGTACTGCCTTTTAATATCTTTGATGGATCTTTGTAGATGATATCTGGTTTTCTTGTATAGGTCAAAGTCGCTTGATTTCAACAGGCAGTGGATATTCCAGTTCATCCGTGGTGGAAACATTTTGAAGAGGTTTTTATAGGTGAGACAGTGAGAACTGCTTTCTGTTGATCCAAGAATCTAAATTATGGGGAAGGAGCTGATCATCTAGGATTGCGATGAGAAGAATTACCTCTGCCAAAGAGCATTGTAGATGCTGTGCCGTGGAATACATTTTAAGGCTGAAAAAGGTTTTTTAATTCTTCAGGAAATTGAGCAATATTGGAAACAGGCAGGAAAGTAGAGATGAAGCCCAAAATGTGCTGTCATTCATCATGATCATGTTAAACAGATAATATGATCTACTCTTGCTGTGTCTTGCATTTTTCAATCTCCCTTGACTTTCCAAGTGTTTAAATATGTTGGTGCCTCCTAAATCTGTGCCCATCTTTGTTATAATCCCAAATTTGAATGCTTACAATCCAGTTTCTTGCCAACATCACACGACGGATATTGCTCTTATCAAATGATACTCTGTGGTGAAATGTACCACTCATCCTTATCAACATAAAATCGTAAAATAGTATAGCAAACAAGGAAGTGATTCAGCAGTTGGCTCATTTTGAAATATAATTAGTTCCACACATGCTCTTTTTCCTCATGTTCCTGTCATTGTCCTCCAAGTATTTATACAATACCAAATGCAAAGCTGTAATTAAAACTGTTTTCACTACTTCTTGGACAAAACATTTGTCCCGTTGGCTCTATTGTCAGCCACATAAATCGGTGACCTCTTGATGATTATTTTAGCCATTGGAAACACAATTAGCCTCTTCTCCATTGGTTCTCCATCAAATGTCAACTAGTGAACTATCCTTTGGTTCTTAACCATGCAGAGTGCACTTTTTTGGTCGTTTTTCTTCCTGCTTCCAAACTGTTCTTTTGACCCAAGGATTGATTCTTCAAACTCCTATTTCTCTGCCAAAGGCTATCTTTGTGATATGTCAGATTCCACATGGACAGCATAGGAGTACTTGGAACATATAGCACAGAACAGGGCCACTCGGTTAATGCTGATCTTTATGCTCCATTCGAGATCCCCCCCCCCTCAAATCTTTTCAATGTACAGTTGTAACCATGTAACTGCTTCTCCCCAAGTGTTTGTTCGCTCTCGTGCACCCTCCACATATTTTGAAATATCATTGTAAATCTTTTCAGCACCTCCTTCAGTGCCTCTATCACCTTTATCATATGGTGAGCAGAACTGTATGCAGTTCTTTTCCATATAGTCTAACCAAAGTTGGACCCAAAATGGGACTTGGATCAAATATATCTTCCCATTTGGACCTAATGCTTGTTTTTTTTATATATGGCCTAGCTCATTTGTGATGTATCTAAACTCCAATCCATTTTTTCTTCTGTAATCCACCTAGACTTCTTTCCAAGTGATAAATTGCCTCCCTGATCTATTAAACATGTTACCTCATGTTTATCTGCCTTCAACTTCATTTGCCAATTATTTACCTATCCTGAAAGTTTCCTACAGTTATAGCTGATGCAGATAGATCATTGACACCCCAAGGTTTAATTCAATCTGTGCTAATTTAGTGGCACTTTGCCAAGACATTCAGTGAGACTTTTAATTTGTCCTGTGTTCTATCTTAATATTTTTGGGTTTGATTTATTATTGTCTCATGTGTTAACATACCTTTCACTGTATTGTTTCTTGCACGCTATACAGACAAAACATGCCATTCATAGACAGGGAAACGGGGAGTGCAGAATGTAGTGTTACTGTCATAGCTAAGGTGTAGAGAAAGATCAATTTTTAATGCAAGATAAATCCATTCAAAAGTCTGACAGCAGCAGGGAAGAAGCTGTTTTTGAGTGGGTTGGTACATGAGCTCAGACTTTTGTATTTTTTCCCAAAAGAAGGTGGAAGAGTGTGTCTCGGGTGTGTGAGGTCATCAATTACACTGGCTGCTTTGCCAAGGCGGTGGGAAGTGTAGACAGAGCCAATGGATGGGAGGCTGGTTTGCATGATGGATTAGGCTACATTCATGATCTTTTGTAGTTCCTTGCAGTTTTGGGCAGAGCAGGAATCATACCAAGCTATATACAGCTAGAAAGAATGGTTTCTATAATGCATCTATGAAAGTTGAGAATCGTAGCTGACATGCCAAATTTCCTTGGTCTTCTGAGAAAGTAGAGGCATTGGTGGGCTTTCTTAACTATAGCATCAGCATCGGTAGGACCAGGACATGTTGATAATTTAGACTCCGAAAATCTTGAAGCTTTTGACCTGTTGTACTTTGTCCCCATTGATTTATGCGGAGGCACGTTCTCCTTTATGCTTCCTGAAGTCAATGACAATCTTCTTTGTTTTGTTGACGTTGAGGGAAAGATTATTGTTGCCATTACCAGTTCACTAGATTCTTTATCTCATTCCTGTACTCTGTCTAGTCACTGAAATCCGATCCACTATGATGGTATTGTCAGCAAGCTTGAAAATCAAATTGGAGGGGAATTTGGCAGCACAGTCATGGGTATATAAAGAGCATAGTAGGAGGCCAAGAACACAGCCTTGTGAGGCACCAGTATTGAGGATGATTGTGGAGGAGGTGTTGTTGCCTATCCTTATTGTGGTCTCCTAGTTAGGAAGCTTAGGATCCAGTCGCAGAGGGATATACCCAGGCCCAAGCCAAGGAGTTTGGAGATGAATTTCATGGGAATAATAGTGTTGAAGGCTGAATTGTAATCAATAAACAGGAGTCTGACATTGGTGTCCTTATCAAGGTGTTCCAGGGTTGAGTGCAAGGTCAGAGAAATGGCATCTACTATGGACCTGTTGCAGCAGTAGGCAAACTATAGTGGATCTGGGTAGTCTGGATGGCTGGAATTGATATGTGCCTTGACTAGCCTTTCAAAGCACTTCATAACGATGAATGTCCGAGCCATTGGCCAGTAGTCATTAAGGCATGCTGATTAGTTTTTCTTAGGTACTGGAATAATGGTCCTCTTCTTGAATCAGATAGGGATATCAGATTGTTGCAAAGGGAGGTTGAAGACGTCTGTGAATACCTCTGCCAGCTGATTAATGCAGGATCCAGGTGCATGTCGGAGTACCCTATCAGTTGCTTTCCATGGACTGACCTTCAAGAAAGCTACTCTGATGTTTACAATAGTGACCCCAAATACCGGTTCATCCAGAGTGGATGGCATGCTCTTGCTAATCTCTTGCTCAAAGCAGGCATAGACTGCATTGAGCTCATCAGGGAGGGGTACGTTGCAGCCAGCGATTTTACATGCCTTTATCTAGCCTGTCGTCTTGCAGACCTTGCCGTAGTCAAGCAGTGGTCAGTATAGCAAGCCTGGGACTTTAATTTGGTCCAGTATTGTCTTTTGGCATCTTTGATGGATCTCCTTAGATCGTATCTGGCTTTCTTGTATAGGTCAGTATCGCCTGACTTCAATGCATCAGACCTGGACTTCAGCAACCAGTGGAGGTCCAGTGTTAGTCCGTGATTTCAGGTTGGGGAACACGTGGATTTGCTTCTTTGGCACACAGTTTTCTTCGCAATTTCTAATGAAGCCAGTTACTGTAATAGTGTACTTGTTCAGGCTGGTCACAGAGTCTTTAAATACTGACCAGTCCACTGACTCCAAGCAGCCCCATAGAAGAATCATCTGACTCCTCAGAGCAACATTGCCTGACTTCTTTGGATTCTCCCGCTTCAGTTTTTGCTTGTAAGCCTGGAGCAGGAGCACAGCCTTGTGGTCTAATTTGCCAAAGTGTGCAAGCAAGAGAGCGGTAGGCATGTTTGATATTTGTGTAGCGTAGTGATGTAGGATGTTTGGACCTTTGGAGCAGGAGACATGGTGGCAGTAACTTAGTAGTACACTCTTCAACTTGGCCTGATTTGAAGTCCCTGGCTACGCTGAACAAAGTTCGGGATGTTTTGTCTCCAAAATATTCGTAGTAGTGTATTTTTTTTTGTTCAGCATGATCTTCATGCTTGCATGGAGTGGGCTGTAAACTGCCATTGTGATAACATGTGAACTCCCTGCAGAAGGTAGTAGGGGGTGACATTTTAGTGTCAGGTATTCTAGGTCTGGAGAGCAGAAAGATGCTAGTGTTACTATGTCTGGATGCCACAAGGTATTGATTAGGAAGCAGAGCCCACCTCCCCTAGCCTTGCCTGAGGCTATTGTACAGTCCATTCGATGGATTGAGAAGCCCTCTGGTTGTAGGGCACTGTCTGGTGAAGCAGAAGTGAGCCATGTCTTTGTGAAACAGCAGTACTCCTGACCTCTGCTATGTCAGTTGTTTGGACGTGGGGATGAGATTGTGTTCTTCCATGATTTCCTGTGCAGTTAAATTTTGTCATCACTTTGTGGAATTCAAGACCTTGAGTGTGGTTGGTGTCAGAATATTGAGTAAATTTGAGGAAGTGTATAGATTTTTAATTAGTAATGGGTTGAAGAGTGATGGAGAATGGGCAGGAAAATTGACTTGAGACCTTGATCAGCCATGATCGTATTAAATGGCAAAGCAGGCTCTTGCTCCTCCTAGTTTGCATCTATTGGATGAGTTATCAGCTGGGTGATGGGTGTTTATAAAACCAATTCTTAATTTAAATAAGACCAAATCCTCAGTGCTGGGGAAGAGACAAATCGATGAGAAGGCCAATTGGATTGGACTTGCTGTTGCTTTTTTTATAGCATCTTTTGAAAGTTGAGCAACATCCCCCAAAACATTGATCAAAAATTGATGGTTTGCCAGTTAAGCAGGCTAACTGATAGCTTTGTCAAAGTGGTGGTTGTTTTTAAGATACAGATGGAGCTGGAGAGGCATTAGTCAGCAGCATTGATTATTTTGCTTTTGTGCAAGAGGAATATTTTTATTTAAACTTTTTCTCTCTATTTCCCTTTGCATTACAGGTTTCTTTGAATTCTTAAATAGATGGATGACCACAAAAAAGTCAAACTTGGTGTATTTTTACTCTTCTATTTTTATCACTTTTGCAGGCCGCTTGAGTATGGGGTATACAAAGAGCAAGCAAATCAAGTTGCCAGCCACACCAGTGGATGGAATAAGGTAAGAATAGTTTATTCCAACAAAGTTCTAAACAATGTAACTGGACCTGAATTTCAGTCCACATCAGAGAATAGTATAAAGATGTACAAAGTAGAGTTATTGTTTCACAATCTTGTGGGGTGAGATGAACTTGTTCTTTGAGTCAACAGCTCCCAGTGTTTCATATGACTGCAAGACACATGTAGATGGTGCATGTAGGAATAGACACTTCAAGCTATTTGTATTTCTTCTAAACTGCTAGAAATGTGCTTTTCAATTCTGCAGTGATTCAGAATTTGTCTTATTGGTGGCTCCTTTAGTAAGCTACAGTATGTAATACTTCCAACGATAATGAATTGGTACATACAAATTGAATACTCAAATAGCACAAACCCTATTATAAATGGCCTGAAAGAAAAATCAACCATTAATCTCTCTCCATTAACAGTCCTAGTTTAGCCAATGGTTAAACTGTTTCTAAATGAGGTTTTTTTGATGCAGTAAAAAAAGTTGATTACCAGAGGGGTAAAAGACAATAGATAAAATATCAAAATGCTTGACTTACAGAACTATAAATGTTATTTAAATATGCATATTGCTATCTTAGGATTCAGTGAACTGATCTGAGGAACATTTTAGTGAATCTGATGCAAATAGTGGAATTGTCATGTGACTAGTTGGAAGTCAGAGCTGACCTCATTTCTTTGTCATGCTAGAATGTGGACTAGTTTAATTTAATTGAAGCCATACAAAAAGTTTGGTGCAGGAAATTAATGCTCGAGGCTTGCACATTGCATTTTGTATTGGGGGGGGGGGGCAGAAAATCAATTTTGATATGACTTTGATCTTTTCATTCTTTAAATACCTTGTGACTTATTGCAGCTGAGTTTTAGGCTTCCAAAGTGCATAAACAATTATTGAACAACAGAAAACCCATTTCAGGTTCTCATATAACAGGACAGTGGCTATTAAAGTTGAAGATCTTCTTTGAGTTGAAGAACAAGAAAAGGCCATTTATTGTCTGCTGTTAAAGTTTTGGTTTATTGCCAATTCCACATCAATTTTGTTTAGCATCCAAAGGCAAAAATTCAATATTCCTGCTCCTCAAAGTTAATCAAGTAGAAATCTAAATCTGTCCCCCCACTTATCCACTATTCGGTTATGATGAGTTACCCGATCCCAGCCATGCAATTTGCCTGTACATCAGTAACTACACTTGGAATGTCCTCAGGCTGTGTTAAGGCACAATATAAATGTACAGGAACCAGCATCACCTTTGTCTATATATTTTTTGATTTATTTTGCATTTGTTTTACATGTGTATGATAGAATAAATATTTTCCTTGCTCATTCTCAGTGATCTGTGCTTGGTGGCTTACCCCTGCTTTGAACTGTAGTATTTTTGTCCTTATTTTGTAGGTTCTGATGTCCCTGGTGTTGTTACAGCAGCTACTAACCAGTCACAGCCAGCAGCCACTAAAGGAACTAGTGGAACTTGGAGTGAAGTACATTGAGGAGACTGATGCTGATTATATCATCCAGCAAGGAGGATGGGTAGGTTATTCAACTAAAAGTACGTCCTTTTGTGGCTTAACCACTTGAATGCAAAATTGTAGTTACTCTGAACTGAGTTTCAAACTCTCTCTAAATTATTTGAGGAAAACCTTTCTTTTATTCAGTCATTTACCATCAACTTAAAATGATATAATATTGTTACTGTGGCACTTAAACCCTGAAAGGCAAATCAAGATTTATACACGCTTCTACAATTATGAAGTGTAATCAAGAGTGTGCATTTAAGAAACAAATCCAAGAAATATTGCAAATGGAAATAAGGAAATAGTGAACTTGTTGAATAATTGTTGTTAATCCTCACAGAAAAGGAAAACACACTTGACAATCAAGGAATTTAATAATGAGTAAGGGAGGGATTTGGAATTCAGTAAGCTAAAATAAGCGGGAAAATGTTTGTTTTTTTAAATGACATTGAAGACTGACAATTTCCAAAACCTAATGGATTGCACACCAGTGTTCTACTTTAGAAGTAGAAAATTGCAGATGCTTTCATTTATCTTCCAAAACAATCTTTCTTTTTTAGATTAGAACATTACTTCAATATAGGATGAAAAAAATCAGGAAAACTTCTAGACCAACATTTGTTGCAAGAATTTGTCTAATCACTGAGGAGATAGTGATTGAGCAATTGGGAGAAATTTGAGCTGATTGATTCTCTCCAATGTTGATTTGTGAAGGATAGACCATGTCTAATGAAGCTAATTATTTGAGGAAGTAACCAAAGCAGTAGATTGGAGAATGTCAATGCTTGTAGTTTATATGGATTCCAGGATATATTTGGTTCCATGTAAAAGACTGTGTTAGTTAAAATTGACATTCATGGAACTAAAGGCCAAAGTAAGGATAATGAATGTGTACTGGAACTGGAAAAAAAGTGATTATTGGTGTTCTCCAAGAATCTGTTTTGGGGCTCAATTAATTACTATGTAAATTATTCAAATAACAAAGAGCCATTGATTCAAATTTGACACTGATACAAAGACTGATTGTAGGTGGTGCAGATGGAGTATTGGTTTACACTAAATATTGAATTAAATGAGTGGGCAAAACTATAACAGGTAAGTGTGAACACTTCCAGTTTTGCATCGAGAAAGGATTGAGTATTACAGTGATAATCTTGGAACGGTAGGGGACTATATACACATTTTGAATGTAGTCATACAAAAAAAATATAAGGGCTAATGGAAAGTTGATCTTTTCAGAATCAGTTTTGCTAGTTATATGAAGCTCTGGTAGATCACATCTGGAGCACTGTTTATAGTTCTGCTCAGTACAAGAGGAACTGCAGATTCAGACATTTGGTATATATGCTTGGCTGAGGAGCCAATGGTGTGAAGCTACCATCTGCAGGATTGTGACTGACTGCTTCTAAGTCAGCATCCCACCTTAAAAGTTAGAAAATGCAGTGTAGTGCCAATTCAGCAGAATGTTACATGAGCTCCAAGGGTTAGATTTTGTAAAGGGAACATGTATACCAGCCTTTCCTGGAGAATATCAAAAATTTCAGTTAAATCATCCTGCCAATGATTAATGGAGTAGATGGGGGGAAAAATGTTTTTTAATGGCAATGTAGAGAAAGGGGTTAACCTTAAAATCAGCTGAAACATTCAGGAAAGGGGTTGGGAAACTTGCATTCACATAGTTGTAGAACTCTTTTGCAAAATGCTGTAGATTCTAGCTCAATTCATGTTAAATCTGAGATTAATAACTTTTTTCAGCTAAGAGTATAGAGGATATGGAGCCAGAACAGTTAGCCGTTAGCAGTAATTTAATTGAATAGTAGGTGATGTAGATATGAAGGGTTGAACACCCTATTTCGTGTTCCTATACTTGGAACATATTTTGGATTCTTTTTGGATTGACACATTTCAGGATTTTTGATCTGATTTTCAACAAAAAAAAATTTGAAAATGAGAATTTAGCTTTAATGGTTGTGTTTAAGTGAAATTGCTACAAGTTTTAAAAAAACCTAGAAAATAATCTGTTGATATGTGTCAGAAGTTTTTTCACCCAGTTGCTCAACATTAAGGATAACAGTTTGACTATTTCTTGTGCTTGGAAGCGTAGCTTTTTGAAATGAATTGCAGAGCATTTGAAGTTCTAAACTGTTCACTGCAAATGCTTTAGAGCAGTTCAAAGTCTATGCTCAAAGAACAGTTACAGGACCTTTTATTGTTTAAGTGAAGTAAGGTGGCCCACTTATGCAAGGAAAAATGGAGTGACTGAAATTTAATGTCTTTTTCAGAGAATTGGATTGATTGGACCAATATAATAACCCATTCTATATGTTCGGTCATTATAAAAATTTACCAATTTGCCACAATAGGATTAAAAATTGGTAAACTGAATTATTTATATTGAGCATTGCTCACTATGTTAACTTGTTCTGCTTTCAAAGTGATAAATGAACAGCTCAAGCGATGGATATCAGTTTCCAGTCACAATAGAATTGCTACAACCCTAAGTTGCACTATTTTGTAAATTAATATTGAAAAGTGAATTGATTTGCATAAAACAAAATACTCTGCTTACATAGTGACTGGCATGATTTGAGCCCAAGAAGCTGTTTTCTTGCACCTGAATTTGTAATGAGATTTATAGGTGAACTCAAATTTATTTTAAATGAATCTGCTTACTTAGGTATATAATTATCATCTATCTGCAAGAATGATTACTTCTCCATTGGCAGCCCCTTGTTTTCACCTGTATAAATGTCAACAGGTACTCAAGAAATTGCACAGTTGCTCTTTGCAGCTTCTGTCATAGGTGTAAGATCAGATTTTTTGGGTTTGGTGTAATAAGGTTCAAGAAGAGAGAACATAGAACAATACAGCACAAACAGGCCCTTTGGCCCACGAGTTGCGCCGATCACATCTACCAATCACAGACCTATCTATAACCCCCTATCCTATTCTTTTCCATATACTCATCCAGAAGTCTCTTAAAAGACCCCAGTGAGTTTGCCTCAACAATCTCCGACAGCAGTCGGTTCCATTCACTCACCACCCTCTGAGTGAAAAACCTACCCCTGACATCTCTTTTGTATTTGCTTCCCTGCACCTTAAATCTGTGTCCTCTCGTAGTGACCATTTCAGCTCGGGGAAATATTTTCTGAGAGTCCACCCTATCTATTCCTCCCAACATTTTATAAACCTCTATCAGGTCGCCTCTCAACCTATGTCTCTCCAGTGAGAAGAGTCCCAGCTCCCTCAACCTATCTTCATAAGGCCTGCCTCCCAATCCAGGCAGCATCCTTGTAAATCTCCTCTGAACTCTCTCAATAGCCTCTACATCCTTCCTATACTGAGGCGACCAGAACTGCGCACAATACTCCAACTGGGGTCTGACAAGAGTCTTATAGAGCTGCATCATTACCTCCTGACTCCTAAACTCCTATTCCTCGATTAATGAAGGCCAGTACACCATACGCCTTCTTGACCACTTCTTCCACCTGCGAGGCCGATTTAAGATTCCTATGGACCCGGACCCTGAGATCCTTCTGCTCTACAACACAGCTAAGACTCTTACCCCTTATATTGTACTCCTTCATCCCATTATTCCTGCCAAAATGGTCCACTACACGTTTATCTGCGTTGAAGTCCATCTGCCACTTCTCCGCCCAGTCTTACATCCTGTCTATGTCCTGCTGCAACTTTTGGCATCCCTCCAGACCATCCACAACACCACCGATCTTTGTATCGTTGACGAACTTGCTAACCCATCCCTCCACTTCCTCATCCAGGTCATTTATGAAAATGACAAACAGCAGGGGTCCCAGAACAGATCCCTGGGGGCACTCCACTGGTTACCGACCTCCATGCAGAACAAGACCCATCCACAACCACTCTCTGCCTTCTGTCGGCAAGCCAGTTCTGGATCCACGAGGCCAAAGCCCCTTGGATCCCATGCCCTCTCACCTTCTCCAGAAGCCTTGCATGTGGGACCTTGTCAAACGCCTTACTAAAGTCCATGTACACTATGTCCACCGCCCTTCCTTCGTCAATGTGTTCAGTCACATTTTTGAAGAACTCAACTAGGCTCGTAAGGCATGACCTGCCCTTAACAAAACCATGCTGACTATTTCTAATCAGTCCAAACTTCTCCAAATGTTCATATATCTTATTCCTCAGAAGCCTCTCCATCAGCTTACCAACCACTGAAGTCAAACTCACCGGTCGGTAATTTCCTGGACCATCCCTGTTCCCTTTCTTAAAGATAGGAACCACATCCGCAATCCTCCGGAACCTCTCCCGTTTCTATGGACGACGCAAAAATCATCGCCAGGGGCTCTGCAACCACTTCCCTCACCTCCCACGATAACCTGGGGTACATCCCATCCGGTCTCGGTGACTTGTCTATCTTGACAGAATTTAACAGGTCTAACACATCCTCTTTCCTAACATCCACATACTCAATCTTTTCCGTATGCCTCAAACCTGCAGTGCAATCTCCCAGTTCACTTTCCACTGTGAATACCGAGGCAAAGTACTCGTTTAGCACCTCTGCCATTTCTTCCAGAATCACACAGACTTCACCCTTCACCTTTTATAGGCCCTATCCCTTCTCTTCTCATCCTTTTACTTTTCAAGAGATTTTAAGATGGCTAATATATATTTAGATGTTTAAGTTTGCAGTCCAATTAATATTAGTGTAGCTAATCCTGATTTGAATGGGTTTATTGCTGTAACTTCAAGTTTTATCATTGCATTGTTTAAACTTGCAATTTACTAAACTGTTCAGCTCAGAGCAAGATATGTTTTCCTGGCCTATGGATTTCAATATTGTGTTCCTTTATCTAGCGATTAATAAAATGGCCATACAAACATGTCCTATCAGCACTGGTCTTTAAAATAGGGACTTTCTTCCAATCAGCAAATGTATTTTGAATATGCAATCTGCATTTAGTCACTTCAACTATAGTTCCATAGTTTAAAAATTAAAGTCACTTGGATACTAAATGACACTCTGTTAATAAAGAGAGCACAATGTTGGAAGTTCCACTGAAGTACTGCAAGGAACTAATGACCAAACGGGTTTATTTTGGGGAAAGTAACTATATACAATACAGATAAGAATGCTTCTGAATTCAATGACTCCCAGACTCAACTGCCAGAAAGCCCGTGTTCTCGATTCATGATGACTCGCCCCTTAAGGAGGCATGTAACTGCATCCTCCAATTCACTCACCATCCTTAACTGTCACTGGGTTAAAATCCTAGCGTTCCCTCTGTATCAGCACTATGGTGTATCTTCACCCCAGGGACTGCAGCAGTTCCAGAAGCTAGCTCACCACCACCTTCTCAAAGGCACTAGGGAATGGGTAATAAATGCTGACCTGACCAGCAATGCCCACATCCCATTAATGAATCAAAAAATACTTAGGCCTAGTAGCACCTATAAAGGAAGAAAATGTTAATATTTCAGCAGTCTTCCTTTGTCTACTTTAGCGAATTATAATTATACCAAGCTTCTTCCAAAAAAAAGGTTAAGCATACTGTGAATGCTGGAAATCTGAAATAAAAACAAAAATGCTGAAAATACTCAAGTTGAGTAGCATCTGTGGAAAGAAACAGAATTGATATTTCAGGTCAATGACCTTTCAAAGCAACAAAATGTTCTGATGAAAGGTCATTAACCTGAAACGTTAACTCTGTTCCCTGACCTAGTGAGTATTTCCAGCACTTGTTTTGTTTTTATTCCTAAAATAGTTACTTGAAGATGATGTTACATACTAGAAGCTGACTGGGTGTGTGTGTAAAGGTCGTAATAATGTGAATTGTTTCGGCAGATGAGAACTATAATATTGCTATACATATATTAGAATTTTCTATCTTTTCCCTGTTGTTTGTTGGAATTGCAAACTGTGCTGTTGTTTCCTGAAATCATAGTTAGTTAGTTTGACCTTTCACTAATAACTAAAGTGACCTCTGGCATGTTTCCGATGTCTGTCTATAAATTGTATTCTGTACTTTGTTAATACTATAATTTTCCCTACTAGCCTCTGGCCAAGTATTATCTTACGTTTGCTTAACAAATGCAATACAAGATTTAAATTTTGCCAAGCAGTATTTTCCTCTGAAGTTATTTCAACCAAATTTGCAAATACAGCTTCACACTTGTTATAATATTCAGCAGCATTCCTAATCATAAGCCATGCCCGAGTCTTTCTGATTTTAAAAAATAATTGTTATTATAGTTCCTAGACATATCTCTGTCAGATCTGGCAGATCTTTAAGACTTGAATAGCAGGTTAGGTGTAAGGATTCGCATTCTAATCAGCAGTCTGTGCTGATATGTGTGCTATTGCAGACCAGAACACTGCATTTGCCTGATGAAGACGAAAGTCAAAAGCTCGCAGATGCACTAACAAATAAATCGGTTGGATTTAAAATTGGTGTTGCCAGATTCTTACTGAGTTTACCCCAGTCCAACGCCGGCATCTCTACATCGATCTGGCAGCATCCAGTTGTGTAATCTGACAGTTGTAGAAGTTAGCACGTGAACCCAGTTTCTTGCTCATGCTTTTGTAAAACAATTGGCTGCACTCTTTTTTTCATGGGTCACAAATTCTAGCTAAAGAAAAGCTGACTCTCCTGAAAACTTTTTAGAACTGAATTTACATCATCTTCCTCAATGTAAAGAATTTGTTTGCGTGTGTAACTTGAACTCCAGATCACTACCAGACAGTGAAGATGAGAAGTTGTCCTAGTTTGTTTGTCATATATCTAAACTTGAGGTTTTTTTTAGCTTTTCTTTTGAACGTTTTGAAGTTCTAGTAAAATAAACTTTAAACAGTGATCTAAAATATCTAATGATTTTAATTGAGCTATTGCAGCAATATCCATAGGAATGTGCTGTTAATTTGAAGATTAGTTTTGAACTAAGATCTGTACAAAAACAATCTTCTGGCTGAATTTATTATATTTCTGAATGTTGAATTATAGCCAGGGAGTAGGTACAAAGGAGATATCAGTAAGTTTTTCACTCAGAGGATGGTGGGTGTGTGGAATTGCCTGCTGTTGGTAGTGGTAGAAGCAAATTCAATAGGGTCTTTTAAGAGACTTCTGGATGGAGTACATGGATCTTAATAAGATTGAGGGTTGTAGGTAGAGATATGTTCAGTGCAACTTGTGGGCCGAAGGGCCTGTTTGTGCTGTAGTTTTTCTGTATTCTATCAGTCAGCTTCAGGTGGGTTGGTGGTGTGATATTACTGTGCTATTTTGCTATATTTTATGTTTAAGATGAGTTTCCTTTTAGAGGCGGTGTTTTGTTACAGGAGTTGAATTGTCTGGAAATCATGCAGCTCAAGTGCTAAGAATGCGGGATAATTGATGTTAGCCATGTATGTATTACTTATGTTGAGTTAATGGACCTTTTGTTAATTAGATTCTCCTGGTATTTTAAGGTATGCAGAGTATTGTGAGTTTTGATTGGTTGACAGAATCATATGATTAATAGGATTAATAAGCTTGCTAAAATGACCAGTTTCTTTTTCATTTTAAAATGCAAACAGTTTCTCCCTGGACTGCTGAAAGAAAGCAATCTCTGTCTCTTTGTTCCCTCTCTTTCTCTGCTTGGGAGTGTTCTAAAAGCTCTAGGATTGTTAACCCAATTACAAGCACATATGCCTTTGATTTGCTAACTAATTATAAAGAGTGGTTGACATTTATAAAGGACGTTTTGCTTGTTTGGAACTCATAGTGATAGGTTAGCAATTAAGAATCATATCTTATGTTTTAAGCATTGTTCAATTGTTGAAGATTAAGCTAATTAATTTGTTATAGTTAAACTGTTAAAACTTTTGATAAAAACTCCCTGGCATGTCACTAGGATCATGCCTGGAGTGAAACATCTTCACACTAATGCCAAAATAGAAAATTATTGAAGTCTAATCCGACTTAGTGTACTTTGGAGTTTCTGCTCTGTACTGTAATAGTGGTGATGGTTTGTACCTCTATTTCCCTTGCATGTAATATTGAAGCATTCTCAATTATCTAAGACATAAGTTTCGATCAATTATTAACTCTCAACAATGAATTCAACTGTAGGGAACCTATGTAGAATATTTTTTAAAAAAGATATAAGGGGTGGCACGATGCTTTATTCCTGAAGTTTAACAATGAAATATCCAGATAGGGATAACTTTTAGTCCAACTGTGCTTGCTTTTGATCTGAACCAGAGAGAAAATCATATTATTTCCAACATTTTATTTTAGTTTTTATTCCTTAAATACTTGCAGATGATGTTCAGTAGTTAACTTCTACTCTTTCAAAGAAAAAGGACCTTACTCTTTCGTTCCCGAATTGTTTATTGGAAATACAATGTACAATCCTCCAATGCTGTAATGCTTATAGCAAACCAGATATACAGCTGCTGGTGCCTGTTGTCTACTTACACATCAGCAGTGACCCAAGACAGTGTGATGCAGTGCAGTTGAGGTAATTTTTTTAAATGCAATAAGAGTTAATCTTGCACAAAATGCCTCATTTTTCTAATTTTTTTTGATGTTTGATCAGTCAGTTGAGGAAAATTTGAATTTTAATATCCTATGGAAGCTGACCAAATCAACTACAGTCTTGGTTTTGCACCATCAGAGACTTGCATTGACACAGCAATGAATTATTGTGAAAATGCCCTAGTCGCCACACACCGGCACTACTTCTGGTACACTTGAGAAGAATTTAGCATGGCCGATGCATCTAACTGACATGTCTTTTGGACTGAGAGGGGAAACCAGAGCACCCGGAGGAAACTGTTTCTCACGCTGGGAGAACATGCAAACTCTGCACAGACAATGGCCCAAGCCTGGAGTTGAACTTGGGTCCCTGCTCGCTACTGTGCTGCCCTAACATGTGCCATTTTCACGTTTTGCTCATTTCTGGTATTGTTGAAAGACAGTAAGAAGTCTCAATACCAGGCTGTGTTTACCCCAATCCAATGCCAGCATCTCCACATCATTGCTGAAAGATGCAGGTTCTTTTGTTCATGTTTTGTAACTTCTAAGTTAATAAGTAATCTTAAGACAACCACCTAGAAAGGTTAGCTGTTTTTCTGTACTTTTTTTAATTTGTTAATTAAACCCAGGCTGAACATACTGTGTTTAGTTAATAGATTCTAAAAATACATAAAAACAGCATGTACTGATAATTACTCTTGCTGTAGAGTGTACAATCCCTTTCTGAGCATTACAGAATATTATAAGGGGAAAGGTTGATTCGTCAAGTTTGACATTTTGTGCTATAATCTCTATTTTTCCCCACCCCCCACCTAATATTAGTTGTGAACTTGCTGTGTGGCATTGAGGGCATCAGCCAACATTCTCCCTGTTAGTGTATGAATGCTATTTATTACCTCATACATCACAGATTGAGGTAATATCTGATTGAAATATTAGAAATGAGTCTTATGATGCATATCACTTTGTCAAAATACAAAATCAGGAGAATCCTCACAATGAAAACTTTGCCATTGCTTTAGAAAATAAATGAATATTAAAGGTTATGGATATACGCTTAACGAAAAACTAGACTAGCAGTTCCAAAACGCTCTTCTAATACATTAAATACTTAATGCAACCCTAGTAAAAACAAAACAACAATGAAGCAGCATAATAATATCCAGTATATAAATTCACATGTCAGTTATCTAAATGCAGCATGTCTGGTTGAAATACAGCTCAATTTTTAGGATGGAGCAAAATAATTATTCATTTTAACCATGCAATTTTTATTTTAAGGCAAGTAGATTTTTGATAACTTAGTTCCTCTGGGATTTCCGATTACAGTGAATGAGATGGCCATGTGGTGATGTGGTTAATCTGCAGAGCTGGGCCTGCAGCAGAGGGGAAAGTAAAGATTATGTAGCAAGCAATTAGTTGCAGCTGAAGCCTGGTTTTAAGTTAGATGGATTTTGCAAGTTGCTGGAACTCTATCTTTGAGAGTTCCTAAACTGTTAATAAATGTTAAAGCAAGTATAGCTGGGTTTGCTAACTATTTGTTTAGTGATTTTGCTTTGTGCATGAATTGGGCTTATTTGGAACAGGAAAAGTCAAAAACTAGAAAGTAATTTCCTTTCATTTCTAAATATTCAATTGTTAGTGGTTAATCTGATACATTATTGTATTTAAACTGTTATTAAATGATGTTTGATTCACTATAAAAGATCTTTACTTAGTGGAATGATCCCTATAAATATCCCACTCTATCACATTTATGCCAAATCCCCAAAGCCTATCCTCTATCTATAAGGCATAAGTCAAAAGTTTAATGAAATGCTCTTTCCTTTATTTTAGTTTTTATTCCTTAAATACTTGCAGATGATGTTCAGTAGTTAACTTCTACTCTTTCAAAGAAAAAGGACCTTACTCTTTCGTTCCCGAATTGTTTATTGGAAATACAATGTACAATCCTCCAATGCTGTAATGCTTATAGCAAACCAGATATACAGCTGCTGGTGCCTGTTGTCTACTTACACATCAGCAGTGACCCAAGACAGTGTGATGCAGTGCAGTTGAGGTAATTTTTTTAAATGCAATAAGAGTTAATCTTGCACAAAATGCCTCATTTTTCTAATTTTTTTTGATGTTTGATCAGTCAGTTGAGGAAAATTTGAATTTTAATATCCTATGGAAGCTGACCAAATCAACTACAGCCTTGGTTTTGCACCATCAGAGACTTGCATTGACACAGCAATGAATTATTGTGAAAATGCCCTAGTCGCCACACACCGGCACTACTTCTGGTACACTTGAGAAGAATTTAGCATGGCCGATGCATCTAACTGACATGTCTTTTGGACTGAGAGGGGAAACCAGAGCACCCGAAGGAAACTGTTTCTCACGCTGGGTGGATGCAGCTCCAACAACACTCAAGAAGCTTGACACCATCCAGGACAAAGCAGCCCACTTGATTGGTACACCACTGAGCACTACCTACAAGATGCACTGCAGGAACTCACCAAGCTTCCTTGGGCACAACCTTCCAAACTCATGACCACGAGAAGGACAAGAGTAACAGAAACCTGGGAAAACCACCATTCTGATTTGGAAATATATTGCTGTTCTTTTATTGTCATTTGGGTTAAAATCCCTAACAGCACTATGGGTGTACCTACACCTCTGAGACTGCAGTCGTTCAAGAAGGCAGCTCACCACCACCTTCTGAAAGGCAACTAGGGATGGACAACAAATGCTGGCCTTGCCAGCAATGCTACAATGTGCATAAATAAAATTTAAAAATACAGATTAACATATATACAAGGAAAATTTGTTTTTAAAGCACTTTATAAAAGTATTTTTTGCTCACCAATCCATTACTTCATCTGAGGTGCTCCTGACCTTTGTCAGTAAGCAGTGAAAGTGCAGATTGAAAATCTTGAGGTGGCTATTGTTGGAGACCAGTTCATTCTGCAGTGCCAAGATGACTTGGTTGGGCTCTGACAGGCCACGGCTCAGCACTGGAGGTACTAATGCCAGGTTCATTGTTGGGGCCAGGCTTTAAGGAACTTGTGTTGCTTTGTTGCCATTTTGGTTTTGTTGGCATTTGAGATTGCATCACTTTTCAGCATTGCTTAAGAGATATCTTGATTTTTTTTTAACTAATATGTTTTTCAATTTTTCTAAATCACTTAAGTGGTGAATTGATTTTGAATAGAATTGTGGAATGTAATTATATTATATCTAAGAAAGTGCTTTGAGGTAGTGTTTTCATACTGGATTTTCTACTTTCAAAAATTGGTCCAGACAGTACACTTGATGTAATTATCCTCTGTCCAAATGTTACTGGATTTCATACAAAAGATTCAATGCAAAGAATGATCCTGTTATAGGAATTGCAAATCAGTCACCCATGAAGCTGTCCTGTCACAGATTACAGTGGAAATGTTCTGCCTGAGGTTTAAAGTTTCTGTGCTGTTGTGCTATTTACAAGCTTTTATCCAACTTCGGTGATAAATTTAATTAGTCCTTGCAAATTCAAATTGTAATTTATAGTATTTCTAATTTCCATGTTATTCAATAGTGATGACTGAATCATTGTGACTTTTTTAACCTAACTATTTATAGAAGTACATTAGAGATTTAACTCTGATTTTCTTATCTGATTAGGGAAGGCAGGGAAAAACCAACAAGGTTTCATTTTATATATGACACATTAAACATGTAAAGTTAAACTATTTTAAAATGCAGGCTTTATTGTAAGTAATCTTTAATAAATTGCCTTTTGAGTTTTTCCTTTCTTTACATAGTACAGTAATCCTGTAAGTATAAAGTCATGAGAATTATCCCACAGGATAATTCCTAGCTTCCATCCTTGCAGATATTGCACACGCTTTTCTGAACATATATTGGCAGAGGTACTACATGTCTGTTCTTCAAGCAACTTGGTTTTCCTGATAGCCATGCTCAAGACTTTGGCACATAGGATGAGACGAAGCAAAAAGAATTGTGCTAACTAAAATTTGAAAAGCTATGCATTTAGAATATTTTAAAATTAAGACAAATCCGTCTATGTAGATTTACTTGCAGAAACAACCAGGCAAGTTTAGAGCATGAAAGAAGTTATTTGACCCATCTTTTTCTGCGGCCTTTTGTAGCAATTTCCAGAACTAATCCTACTTATTTTCCCTTTATCTTCCTCTACTTAAAATACTTATTCCACATTCTCTCAAAGAATGCAATAGTCTCTATACCTTGATCATTCAGTGGTATTTAACAGGTTTTCTTGCCCATGTTTGACTTGGTGCAATGAGACTTCATGGAATCCGCAGTCGATATTGAGGATTCTAAGCAACTCCCTTTTGACTGCATGTTGCTCTGCCGCAATCTGATAGATCTGTCCTACTGGTTGGATAGGACATGCTGTCGAATGATGGCGTTGGGGATGTTGTCTGTTAGGTATGATTCCATGAGTATGACTACATCAGGCTATTTATTTGATTACTCTTTGAGACAGTGCGCCCCCTCCTCAACATGTTGGTAAGGAGGACTTTGCAGAATCGAAGCATTGGGTTTTTGTTTCCTGTGCCTACTTTGTGCCAGGTTATCCATCTGATTTCTTTTTGAGACTTTGTAGCAGTTTGATACAACTGAGTGGCTTTCTAGGCCATTTCACGGGCAATTTTAAGAGTATACCATATTGCTGTGAATCTGGAGTCATCTGTAGGCCAGGCCAAGTACGAGTATTTTGATTTTTCTTCCCTAAAGGGCATTAGTGAACCAGGTCAGTTTTATGACAAATCAGTAAAGGCTTCACACTCGTCATTAGATTTAAATTCCAGATTTTTTTAAAAAGGTTTCAAATTCCACTACTTGCCATGGTGAGATTTGAGCCCCAGTCCCCAGAGTATTATCCTGAGTCCCTAATTATTTTTAATTGATTTGGGGTGGGGAAGAACTGACCAGCACAACCACCAAAGCTAAATATTATGAAAGGTAGTGATCTGAATTAAAAACAGAAACTGCTGAAAATACCCAATTGGCAATTTTTGTGGAGAAAGAGTTAATATTTCAGGTCTGTGATCTTTTGTCTTGGTGGAACCTAATTGTCACTTTATTTTGTTAATATCCTGTTTATTATAAATTATGATTTATTCATGACCTAATGTTTTTAAATCTACACTGAGAAATTTAATTGCAGAAACTGGAAAAATATTTTTCCCTTCATCACCTTAATTAAAATGCCACCCATAAGGGGCTATATATTGTACCAAACAACCTCAAATCCCTCAGCCTCTCTTCATAAGACCTGCCCTCCATACCAGGCAACATCCTGGTAAACCACCTCTGTACCCTCTCCAATGCCTCCACATCTTTCTTATAATGTGGGGACCAGAACTGTACACAATGCTCCAAGTGTTTTGTACAGTTGCAACATGACGTTGCGGCTCCAAAATTCAATCCCTCTACCAGTAAAAACTAAGACTCCATATGCCTTCTTAACAACCTTATCGAACTTGATTGCCAACTTTCAGGGATCTATGCACGTATACACCAAGATCCCTCTGTTCCTCAACACTATTGAGAGTCCTACCATTAGCACTATACTCTACACCTTATTGAAACATATACGATGATTAGAGATCTAGATAGGGTGGACATTGATAGCCTTTTTCCTAGGATGGAGAAAGCTAGCACGAGGGGACATAGCTTTAAATTAAGGGGTGGTAATTATAGGACGGATGTCAGAGGTAGGTTCTTTACCCAGAGGGTGGTAAGGGTATGGAATGCCCTGCCTGCTGCAGTTGTAGATGCGCCAAGTTTGGTGGTGTTTGAGGTTAGTAGATAAGTTTATGGACGAAAAGGGAATGGTTTAGGTTGGAGGGTCATTGCTTTTTCCTAATTGGTCGGCACAACATCGAAGGCTGAAGGGCCTGTTCTGCACTGTAATGTTCTATGTTCTATAAACCCTTTTATCATAATAGTTGAAGTGAAGTATTTTAAACAGTAGTAAAAACCAACAATGTATTCATTTATTAGTACTTTTATCAAGTGTTGAATTGAAATCTCACTCTAATGTTGGTGTAATGTTTTTCAATAGCAGTTGAAAATCTGTTATAGGAATTGCAAATCAATTCCACCTGTGATTCGTTGCTAAAGAATTGGCTCGCTGCAATACTGTTACAGTTGGTCTTTGGTTTGATTAGGGAGGGCAAATTAGCAAGCACTCCAAGTTTGATGACCTAAAGAAGGCATTAACCTCTGGAAAAAAATTATAGCTGGTAAATGAATTAATCCTGATTTAATTTGCGCCAGATCCTCAATAGGAGGTACAATTGAATAACAGGTTCTCAATTGGAGCTGCCTTCCTGATATTTTTGATGAGGAATGGAATATTGAACCAGGTGAGCAGCATAGTTTGGGATATAATAAAACTAGTTGATGTTGCAAAGTGTGAGCCTTCTGTTTCCAACTGGTGTAGATGTTTTTCTGAACCTTTGTGGTGCAGGAGCAAATTCACAACTGTAGATGGCGCTAAATGACAAGTTAAATGCAGTAAAGTAAAACTTTCAAAGAACAAAACAGCATGGGAAACAGGCCCTTCGGCCCAACGAGCCCGTGCCACCACCCTGATGTTCCCACATCTACCCTGTCCATGTTTATAGATCTATGGATTAAAAACCAAATTTGAGACAATTTAGGGAGAATTGACTTTGCCAATTAGCCTAAGAGCACATCTTTGGGATGTGGAAGGAAACCGGAGCACCTGGAGAAAACTCACGCAAGCACGGGGAGAATGCGCAAACTCCCACAGACACAGGCCCAAATCCATGTATCTGCACAGCACAGCGATAGTCACTGAGCTGTCGTGTTGCCCATCAAATGGTCCAGGTCAAGCGTACACTAACAACATGAAGCACTAGGATACTCTCGAAAAAGATCCAAGAGCAGCCCTCTCACGACCCATCGCGTGTATGCCCCTTGTTAGACAACAAGGTGGACCAAGCACCTGTAGGATAAAAACAAGTACATCAATATCATCATCTATTTACACACTTCCCAAGGCTCATGATCCCTATTTTAAATCAGTTTTCTATACCCCTCCATTCCCATTCTGTTCATGTGCCCATCTAAGTATTTCTTAAATAACTCCAGAGTACCTGCCTCCACCACTTTATTTGGCAGTGCATTCCATACCCCCACCACCCTCTGTGTGAAAAAACTCCCTCTAGCATCCAAATTATACCTTACCCCTCTCACCCTAAGCCCATGACCCCTCGTGCTATTCGAGTCCATCCTAGGAAAAAGCTTAACCCTGTTTACTCTATCTATACCCCTCATAATCTTGTACACCTCTATTAGATCTCCCCTAAGTCTACGTCTTTCTAAGGAAAACAGCCCCAATTTGCCTAACCTCTCCTCATAACTCAGACCTTCCATACCAAGCAGCATCCTGGTAAACCTCCTCTGCACTCTCTCCAGAGTCTCCACGTCCTTTCGGTAGTAGGGTGACTAGAACTGGATGCAGTATTCCAAATGAGGTCTAACCAACGTTTTATACAACTGCAACATTAAAGGCCAGCTCTTGTACTCGATACCCCTTCCTATAAAGACTAACATACTGTATGCTTTCTTCACAACTTTCTCCACTTGCTCTGCCACCTTCAGAGACTTGTTCACCTGCACCCCCAGGTCCCTCTGCATTTCTATACTCTTAATAGGTCTACCCTTTATCATTTACCTCCCCCCTACATTCTTTCTCCCAAAATGCATCACCTCACATTTATCAGGATTGAATTCCATCTGCCATCTATCTGCCCAAGCTACCAGCCTATCTATGTTCTGCTGCATCGCCTGACAATGCTCCTTACTATCTGCAAGTCCAGCCAACTTTGTATTGTCTGCAAACTTGCTGATCACTCCACTTACTCCCTCTTCCAAGTCACTTACATATATTACAAATAGAAGAGGTCCCAGTACTTCAACATGTTGGAATCTGATTTGGATAAGTTATGAACTAAATTTTTGTCAGTCTGGTATAAATATGTTTCTGCAACCTTTGTGTATTTTTTTTAAAAAGTATAGAAATCTGAAAGATTTCATTTTGAACTTCAGAAAATTTGATTCAGTACACCTAAAACTTAAGTTAGATTTAGGGAGAGAACAAATTTAGAAACCAATTTGAATGTGCAAAATTAAAAACTGCCATGACTATGTAACAAAATATTTTCCTCCTATAACAATAACATTTTTATTTGCATTTATGCATCTATTTGATTTTAAAACTGTCTGTATAGTTTGATCAAGACTCTTCCTGCATCCGTGCTGATCATATTGATATATCAATTTCATTATTGTTTTCTAACTTGTTTTTGTAGGTTTCTACTGGCTTTGGGTCTCACCAGTTGCATTCTCCAATTTTCCTTCTTTTCCGTCCGTCAACATTGAGTTTCATGTATAAACCTATATCTTTTGTAAATCAGAGCACTATTGCACTATTTTGTGGAAAAATTCCATCCTAATGTTAGAAGCATGTCATTTGTACAAAATGGTCAATACATTAGATTTCAATCTATGTTTGTTATTCCTAGGGGACTATTTTCAGTCTGGATTCTGAAGAAGAAGAAGAAAAAGGAGAAACAGTAGATGACAGCAACGATATTTACATCTTAACTAGTGACAACTCTGGTCAAGTAAGTCCTCCTGAACCACTAACTGCCACCAGTTCCTGGCAGGCAGCTGGCTTGCCAACTTCGCTATCTACTAGCCAAAGCTGGCATACTGAAGGCTTGCCAGTTTCTCTTGGAACAGAATCTTGGCAGCAATTATCAATAGACCCAGAGGACATGAAGAGCTTGGATAGTAATGGTGGTGGTGAAGAGAGAAGTGAAAACAACTCTTCTAATTCTGATATTGTTCATGTAGAAAAGGAAGAGATTACTGAAGCAGTTGAGAGCCAGGAAATGGAGCTAAAGACTGCGGTGTCTCTAGCAGCAACTGAATCAGTACCTCCAGCTGCCCAGCAGACTATGCTGGTAGAGAGTCTGCCTTCTGTTGAAGTGGAGAAAACTGATCTTTTCTCAGAACCAACTCCAACAGCAACCTCTGAAATAGAGAAAAAAACTGTAATACCATCTGGAGAAAAGGCCGTTGAATCCAGTGAACTGCAACAATCAACTTCACTACAAGAAATAAGAAAGCAATTGGAAGAGATTAAAAAAGGGGTCTGGGAAGATGCCCCAAAAACCAAACTGGAAGAGAGTGTAAAAATTGGTAAAACACCACTGGCTAAGCCAGAGGATATTGAAGAAATTGTTCCCGCAAAATCAAGTGTATCTGTTTTGTTTTATGGTGGAGCTGCCGCTTTTGCAATGCTGGCTGTAGCAGTGGGGGTAGCTCTAGCCTGGAGAAGAAGGTTTTAATAAGTGAACAGTTCTTATTAAACAGAATAATTGGGAAGGCTTTCTGTCCTACAATTGATTATTGTGACTAAGCCTATTTATTCAGTTGCATTGCAGAACGTGATCAGGAGGAAAAACCATGATTAATAGGGATAGATAATCTACACATTACATGAATGCTGGGCAGTACTAATATACTGAGGAAATAAACTTAATCTACAGTATAAAGGAAATTGTGGAATACAGGACTTTTTTTTATATATACAATCAAGTCTTTGAGAATGAAAATGCTGATGAATTTCTAAATAACACCTAAGTGTTAAATTATTGCCAGGGTATTATCCTTGGTAAAAATGAATGGTTTTATGTGGAAAAGAGGATGTTTAAAGTTCCTTCCTGGGGAACTAAGTAGTCAGTTCCTTTGTTGACAGGAGTCCTTTTTATAATCTGAAAATTCATACTTCATTTTGATTCTTAACACTATTTTCCAATTTAACATGTTAGCATTGTGACTATAGTTTTATTTCATTCAGCTGCACTATTAGCACATATGTACGGTTTAATTCAGCTTGTGTATATTTTACTTTCCTGTTCTCCACTAGCATTTGGTTTGATTTATTTTCCCAGATAATAGAACATTTTTCATTAATAAGTGAGAACTTTGATCAAACTCATTTGCTTATTAGGTTAACAAATGAGATTTAAATAGTTCTTGATTTCATTATTGTTACAACTGCCAATGCCAAGACAATGGATGTGGTGTTCATTTTCTTCACATAGTTGGTCTTTTGGTTAGAAATCTGTATGTAACCTTAATTGTACTAAGATGTTACGATGCACCGTCCCCTCCCCCATGAGACAACATAAAAAGAAATTGATTTCAAAAATAAAGTGGTTTCCTAAGCATCAGCTTTGCAATTTGTATTGAATTTCATAAATGAGTCACAATAAAACATGAACTATTTTGTGGATGTAAAATTATTCCTGCAACTCATCTTAAAGTTGAGTTCTAACTTACAATCAGAATTCACATTTGAAAGAACCATCCCAGTAACCACAACATAAATGTAGCTATGGGTTTTTTAAAATTCTATCAATTGTTGGGACTATCTTCTGCTTTAGATTACCAATTATTTTCTCACTGCAAAGGAACTCCCCTTCCATATTCCTGGTCATAAAACAATGTGAGTGAGAGTAGTGAGGGGCATGCTAATGTTTAGAAATATTTTGGTTTAATATGAATGTTAGGCAGTTGTTATACTGCTGAATTGGCAGTCAATGACTAGTAGCATTCTACAGGGATCTGTACTAAGACCCCAACTATTCACATGATATATCAGTGATTTGGAAGAGAGAATTGAATGAGACAAAGTTGGGTGGGAGGGTAAGCTGTGAGGAGGATGCAGTATCTTCAGCATGATTTGAATAAGCTGAGTTTGGATGTCATAATGCGGATAAATGAGAGGTTATTTACTTTGGTAACAATAATAGGAAGACAAATTATTACTTCAATGGGTGTAAATTGAATAAGGTGGATATTCAGTGAGACCTTGGAGTCCTCTTGCATCAGCCACAAAGTAAGCACATAGATACAGAAGGCAGTAAAGAAGGCAAATGGTAAGTTGGCCTTCATAGCAAGATTTGAGTGTAGGAATAGGGATGTTTTGGTACAATTATATAAGGTATTGATGAGGCCACATTTAGAATATTGTGTGCAGTTTTGGTGTCCTTATCCGAGGAAGGATGCTCTTACACTAGTAGTACAGCAAAGATTTATCAGGCTAATTCTTAGCATGGCAAGTCTGTCATATGGGGAGACACTAGCTCAGATAAAAATATATTCATTGGAGTTTAAAAGAATGAGAGAGGAACTCATGGAAACTTACAAAATTCTAACAGGGCTGGATGGGGTAGATTTAGAAAAACTGTTCCCAATGTGGAGTTCAGAACTAGGAGTCAGTTTGAGGATGAGGGGTAAATCTTTTAGAACTGAGATGAGAAATTTCTTCATCCTGGGGTGGTGAATGTGTGGAATTCATTACTACAAAATGTACTCAAGGCCAAAATGTTGTGATTTCAAGAAATTAGATATAACTCTTGGGACTAAAGGGATAGAGGGGGAATAAAGATATTAATTTGATGATCAGCCATGATCAAAATGAATAGTGGAGCAGGTTCAAAGAGCTGAATGGCCTACTCCTAGTTTCTATGAATTCAGACCAAGTCTTTAATTTCTTAGCATATCCAGTCTCAAATAAATTTTACTGTTTATAAATCATGGTGGATAATTAAACAACCAACCAGAGGAGGAAGCTCCACAAAGTCATTGTGGAATTCCCCACCATCACTATCCTGGAGGTTACCATTGCCCAGAAACTGAACTGGATGAGCCATTAAATACTGTACCTTCAGGAACTGGAAATTCCATTGAGTAGTTTATCTATTGATTCATTGGACAATAAATGCTAGTCCAGCCAGTGATGCATATATCTCGAATAGAAAATCTAAATGAAATCATAATTTCAAAGCCAGCTCTGCAGTAGTGATATTAGATATTCCATTATTCACTGCATTCAATAACACTTATTGAATACTTGACTGCATGGTAGGCTAATCTGTAATGCTGACCTAGGACAATAACTAACCTGTTAGCTCAGAAGCCAAATAATCAGCAAACTTAATATTCATTCTCTTATGCACTATTTTTGCACAATCTGTTGGGTGCAGCATACTGAGAGTCACTACTGCTGAATAGTTGTAGAATAAAATGTCATGGATATTGTCTACTTTGAACATTTAGCTTTCCAAAGGTAATTGCATTTCTTGTTTTGGGCTAGGGAGAAAGGATATGCACATCTCTGAGCTTCAACAGGTATCTCTTCGTTCAAATTATTTGAATTTTTTTATTTTAATACTTTTTGCTAAAGACATCTTGCACTCATCAGATAAAATGCAAGAATGCCAAATTTCAAACTGTCTCAATTTATGTAACAGCAAAAAAAAAAAAGTTCTGATTGATTAGCAAGTCAAGTCTGATAGCCATTGCCATAGAGAAAGCAACAGGGAACTATTGGCTCCAAATTGTTCTGAGTAATTCATGGGAAAGCACAAGGCTTGAACATATTTCTTTTGTTTGCAGAGAACAGGTCCTTGCCTCTGAATATATGTCATTGCTAGACTGTAGCTAATATCACACAGGATTGGGCAGCACTTGCTGAACAATTGTTAAATTGTCCACTTACATCCAATGTGGCAGCTTTCTGTTGCAAGTGGTGCTCAGTTATTAAGATAAATCCAGCCTGTTATTACTATGCCCATATTTCAGAAAAAAAATTCTTAAATGGCAGTGAAGCATTTAGGTTGTGCAAAACATGTGCAAATGGACCATTTTTAAAAAAGGCATAGCTGAGGATTTTTGAGACAAAATGGTCACGTTTATCTTTTAAAAATTAATGCTAAACACCAGACGAAGACTAATTATTTATAAAAGTTGCAAGTAATTTGTGTTCATCTTAATACTTTCCTCAAAACTACAAAATTCAAAAGATACACAAACTCATAAAATTTCTTTGTTCACTTTTAGTTTTTTTACATATGGCAACTTAGTAATCACTAGATTACAAATGTCAACAGAGTATTACATTCATACTGGATATGCAAATTGCAATCAAAAAAAAAGGAAATTCTAATGTGGAATTGAAACAGAAATGCATTCAACAACAAGTTATAGTTCAGCAAGAGCAGTCACTTGTACGTTACAACATCATTTTCAGTGACACTTTAACTTGATTGATATAAAAACAACTAAATTGATCTAGCTACTGATACTATCTCAGATTTCAGTAATTTCATATTGTAAAGCAAGAGAATGTAAAAGGCCCAAAATGACTATTGCAGTATGACTGTTTTACAATACTTAAAAATCAAATCAGGTAAAGCAGAATCAAAGGTATCCTGATTACTTGCTTGTAGTTTTAATGTATGTTTTGCTGTGGAAGAAAGAAATAAAGATGAAGCTTAAGGTAATTATAATGCTGCAACAATATGAACAGTTGCAAAAACAATTGTTTAGTTTCAGCACATTGTTAAATTTAGCTATAATTTAAACATTCCAATACTAGCATTAATGGAAAACTGTTGGTCTTTTTTGTAAAAGGTGAAATCAATTGTAAAATGTATGCATTTGAGTACAAATCTGTAATTGTGCTTTTGAAAGCAAGGGTTTGCAGGGCATGAAACAGGAATATTCTCTAACAACTAAATAGGTCCAACAGTCCTTCATCCCAGGAAATCAGTCTAGTTAATCTTCAATGAACTGCTTTCAATGCAATATATTACTCCTATGTAATGAAACGAAAAGACAAACCTATACACAGACTTGCTCTGTATGAACTGGCTGCTGAGATTCCCTTCCTCCATGTCAATACATCCAAGTATTTAATTGGCTAAATTACTTTGGGGCAGCCTGAGAATGTAAGATGTTCTCAAAGTCAGTTCTTCACCAATTAAGTAATTGGGTAATAAAAAAGTAAACCCAATGTGAAAGTATGAATCTGCAGGAAAATGGCACCCAGCCATCACTTGACAACTGAAGTGGAGTTAAGATACTGCACACCACCATCCTTACAGGTTAACAATGTAGCATGTCTGGAAGAAAATAGGCAAATTTAGAAGCTTTAGTCTACCATTACTAGTAGTACCAGTCCTCTGCTACATAGCAGTTATAGGCACCATTGCAGCAAACGTCTTCATGCTATGAAGTCCTGGCAACAATGTTAGCAGATGTGGGAGCTGACAAATTGCCTGCTGCAATCAATCATATGATACTGGAAATTGCTGACCCTGGTATGCCTTTCATGCAGTAGTATTTAAGATAGTATGTGGGGTACCTCCAAGGAACAAATCAGCAGTAGTCAAAGGAATCTTATTATGCACAAATTATCTAATCAAGAAACATTCATCAACTGTAGGAAAGCAGGCACCCTGTTCTCCCTCCACAAACCTTAGCTAGGGCATTCATATTGTGGCAGGCAGGACTACAGGAAACTGATGGAATTTAACAAAGACTCCTAAGAATCCAAGTATCAACACAAAATAGTGCAGATCTGGCATAAGGACTTATCTCAATTTAAAAACAGAACACTTGCCCATCCCCAAAATTGCTTAATCTGATTTTTATTGTTCTCTTTTCAATTGCTGGGTTTGGTTAAATTTAACTTTTCAATTCTTATATATCAGAATTGTGCAACTTTGCTTTACTATACTAAAATTCAGCAGCTATAGCTGCCTTATTCTTCAGTCATCTACATTGCTTCATTTCTGGCCTGAGCTGATTCCACTCCAGTTATGTCCCATTTGTTCCAGCAGACTTCATGTAAAGTAGATACAACAAGCAAACACTAGCCCTTCCTCTGTTCGATGAAATGCTATCAACTTTGGGGCAGTATGGTGGCACAGTGGTTAGCACTGCTGCCTACGATGGCGGGAACTCAAGTTCAGTTCTGGCCTTGGGTCACTGTGTGGAGTTTGCACACTGTCCCCGTGTCTGCATGGGTTTCTTCCGGGTGCTCCAGTTTCCTCCCACAGTCTAAAAATGTGTGGGTTAGGTTGATTGGCTGTGATAAATTGTCCCTGCATGTCAGGGATGCGTGGAAGCAACAGAGGTTTCTCTACTACAGTTTTTTTCAAGAGCACCAGTGCCAGCAGCAGGATGACTTTCTCCTGAGGCATATCTTGAGTAACATCAATTTTTGATTGGTCAAACGGGTAATCTCCCTGTGAGGTTACAGGAATTGGGCCTGGGTGGGGTTGTGATCGGTGCAGACTTGATGGGCCTAATGGCCTGCTTCTGCACTGTAGGGATTAAAAAAACAAAACGTGATCTGTAGAAAGATAATATTGAATACTGAATATTTCCTACATGTTCTTTTATTCTAGATTCCCAACATCCACAATATTTTGCTTTTGTGCTAGTCATTCTCTCTGTTACCCTCTCTTACCTCTTACTCCAGTCCATTTAAAAATCCTCTGGCAACCAATTTCAAATTAGGTAATCTAGTGTAATTGCCAGGATCACATGGTGTTTTGTGTGACCTACATGATTCTTCATTCCTGTACCAGAACTTGAAAAGATTTCCAGTAATTTTCTGAACAAATTCAAAATAAATTGAACTGAATTTTTAAAAATCCATTTTCAACATACATCTTACTGACGCACAAAGTCATGCAGTAGTTTAAATAGCTCCAAAATTAAGAAACTTACCCATCCTCCTAAATTCTGAATGTAATCTTGCAGTCTATTGCTTATGTACTGTACAGTGGTTCTGAAGATGCGTGGAAGCAACAGAGGTTTCTCTACTACAGTTTTTTTCAAGAGCACCAGTGCCAGCAGCAGGATGACTTTCTCCTGAGGCATATCTTGAGTAACATCAATTCTTTGATTGGTCAAACGGGAAATCATGGAAGACATTATAATGGTTCCATCCTGTGCCATTAAAATAAAACCAAAACCAAATTTGGCTGACAATTGAACAGATTTGCATGCAGTTAACAAGATACTAGTTTTATAGGCACAACTTATAAAAATGCAACTCAAAAACCTGCACAAAACAAATACATAATATTAAAATGGAGTTAAAATACATTACATTTGTGACCATCATCTGCAAGCAATACAAATTGGTCGGAAGCATAAATCTCACCAAAAACACAGCATCAAACACAATTTCCAGACTTATTTCAGCTTTCTTCTCCCCCTCCAAGTGGTTTCCTATTTTACTATACCAGAATTGAAAATGCCAGTTTAATGAGCAGTTCTTGTATATTTTCCAATTTGTGTTTATGAGTCCGCATTTTTTGATTTTGCAGAAAGCAAAGGAGGGGGGAGAAAGGATATTTTAAATTTTTTCATGGAATGTAAGTGTCAGTTGGCTGGACCAACATTTATTGCCTATCCCTGAGAGTGTTTTAAGAGTCAATCACATTGCTGTTGGTCTGGAATTATACATAGGGCAGACCAGGTAAGGATAGCAGATATCCTTCCCTGAAGAACATTAGTGAACATGATGGGTTTTTGTAACAATTGACAATGGTTTTGTGGTCATAGAACATAGAAAAACTACAGCACAAACAGGCCCTTCAGCCCACAAGTTGCGCTGATCATATCCATACCTACTAAGCTTACCTGTAACTCTCAATTCTATTAAGTTCCACGTACTCATCCAGAAGTCTCTTGAAAGACCCTATCGAATTTGCCTCCACCACCACCAATGACAGCCGATTCCACTCACCCACCACTCTCTCAGTGAAAAACTCACCCCTGATATCTCCTCTGTACCTACTCGCTAGCACCTTAAACCCACGTCCTTTCTAGGCCTCTGAGAATCCAGCCAATTAATACAAAGAACAAAACAGCACAGGAAACAGGCCCTTCGGCCCAACGAGCCCGCGCCGCCACTCCTGTCAACCTGTCAACATCTTATACACTTCTAACAGGTCACCTCTCATCCTTCGTCTCTCTAAGGAGAAAAGACCAAGCTCCCTCAACCTACCCTCATAAGGCATGCCACCCAATCCAGGCAACATTTTTGTAAATCTCCTTAAATCTTTAGCCTTTTAATTCCAGAGTTTTACTGAATTCAATTTTCACTATCTGCTATGGTGTGATTCAAACCTAAGTCCACAGAGCATTACCCTGGGTTTCTGGATTACTAGTCCAGCAACAAAACCACTATGCTACTGCCTCCATGTCTCAAACTTTGGAATCAAAAAGATAATAATTTAATATAGTTTTCTAATGCTGTTGATTGTCAAATGTTTTTCTATGTTTTAAAAATACAAGTATGAAATAGTGTCATAATTTGCAATATCTAATAATATAAAACTAATAGACTTCTATAATCTAGTTTCTCCCTTGGCCAGTTCATTTTGCCAATATTATGAGCCACAAGTTCTAGAAATGTGAACTGATAACAGTGCGGTGAGGCAAATCAGGCATCTGGAGCCCTAGTGAACAAGCATGCAAAGATTGTGAAATAAATAGCACAGGAAATGAAAATAAAGTATAAATTAGAATTGGTGAATTCAGATACTGAAAGAGAAATTAAATAAGAAAAAAGGAAAAGTAAAAATACCAATTTTAAATTGCACATTTTCAAAAAAACTTCAACAAGATTTTTAATAGTTAATTTTCAGTTTAGAGACTCATTGACAGTAATTAACAATGAACACATTGCTGAACAACAGACCATCCAAGTTAAATATGCAGACATTAAATGACACCAAAATTAACTCTTTGCATTATTTTAACCAAACTTTTAACTTTCTCGGGCAAGTTTATAATTTGTTACAAACATGCAAATACAGCAACTTGATTCTGCTCAATGGCAAGATGCCATTTTTGACGAGCCAATGGCAGAGTAGCACATCTCGGACGGCAACTTATGGATTTCATGTTTAATCATGCATCTTCCCGCCTGAAATTGCAGTTGCATCTGTACATTCGAAGTCATACCACAAGATTTTCATATGTGAAATTAGGATGGCAGTTCTGTTTGTGCAAGAGGAAAGGCACACAGCAGGTGGTTTCACACTAAAATTCTGTTTAGTCAAAACTGAACTGGTGCCTCCACGCATTTAAGATAGATCATCACTCAACAAGCTTTTAAAGTGAAATGCATATTATTTCTTTTGCAATTATGTCTTTAATTAGTATTTCTACTACTTACAAGGGAGTTAAAGAAATGCATTAGTAATATTTCCCACTACTTTTGTAAATTACAGTGCCATTTCATTTAAAGACGCTACCAGATGACTTAGGGTATTAATTATTAAATGGATTACAGCAAAGTGTTACCACTTTAGTTTTATTTATGAATCAATTTTTTATTCCTTTTCATGACCAGCCTTTGGAAGAAAAACTATTTTGTACTTGCCCTATGCACACTTTTTCATTCAAAATGTACGTTTCCTTTTCATATTTTTACACTATGCTCCTGACTCATCTATTTGTTCCTATCATCTATTTATTGATTCTGCTGAAAATAAATTTGAAATTAAATAGAAACTAAAATCCATTTAGAATATGGGCAAGCACAGAGTCAACAACACAGTTGCTTTTAGGATCTGTGCATGGAGCAACTTCCAGTTGCATCCAAACGCAGTGAATAGATAAAGAATGTTTAGGAAAAGTGACTAAAAGCTTGCTAAAGAGATGTCTTTTTTTAAAACTAAAGGTTAGACAGAGAAATTCAAGACAGCAAGATCAAATCGTCTGAAGGTTGCTGCAAGTTGTGAACAGCAGCATGGGCAAAAGCCAGAGTTAGAGAACAGAGGATTTATAGAGGCAGGAAGAGTCAGTGAATATAGGGCTGCAGAGAATTGTGGACACAAAATCTCTACAGCTTTATCGTGTCCAATTCACCCATCACTCCCATCCTCTGTGACTTAAATTGGCTATGCCCCTCCCAACACATTTAAAATTTCCATCCTCATTTTTATTCCGCTCATGAATGAAATGAGCATGAAGAAGGCACCATAGGGGAAAAATTGAATGCAAACTGCAGTGGATGAAAAATCAGAAGCAAAAGTAATGTGGAATGTGCAGTAGAGGAAGCTTCATGGATGATTTATGCAGAAATCAATGGGTTCCTTGCACTGTGCCTAAGAGGTGAAAATGACAAAGGGCTGATTTATTGAAATAAAAGGAATCTGGATCACCATTGTTCTCCAGAATAACCTTGGCTTAATAAAAGTCATGCAAAACAAAATTATATATCTGGCAATGAATGACTGAACCTGGTGGGTTCCCAAGTTTACACCATTCGAACATGAAAGTGTGATGTTCAGCCTGTACTTGGACAATGATAGTGATAGATTTATAGGAAACAGGAATATCGAAGATAGATACAAAAGATCAGTTAAGCAAGTTGAAGTAGCCTGAAAAGTGTAAAGCCAAAACTGTTCTTGAAAGACGTGTGTCTAAAAAAAAAAAAGGATAAAATCTACAAGCTTAGTAAATAGACTTGACATCTTACCATTTGAGGTTGACTCCTTTCGGTCTCATGGATAAATTCTTCGACCAAGTCACGATTAATACTTTGATCCAGTCTATCTCCTATATCAGCTAAATGTGCAGCTATATTTCGGTACAATTCTTCTTCTTCAACTGGATAAATAAAGTAACAGGCAGTTTGTTTTCAGCTCAACTTGTGTATTGCCATGTGAATTTTTGTTTTGATAAATTAGTTGTCATATTTGTATGTTTAGAAGTTTTTAAGAGCACATCTTTTCAATGAAACCAGCATTAAAAATGTCACACTTGCAATTACAAGACAATTCCAGATGAAGAAAGCCCATTAGATGTATCTTAATTCATCTATTCAGAACAACCCCATTGTTTTTAATTGTTTAAATGATTCCAGAGTTTTTGTTAACACTATTCTGCCCAGAGATACTTTGTCCAAATTACTTCCTGATATCTTTCACTTGTTTGAATCTGCATCCCCTTGTTTTTAAATCAGTTCAATTCAAGAGCAGAATTCTGCATGAACATGTTATATTCCTGTAACTATTTCATACAGCTCTCCAGGAGTCCTTCTCCCAAAACCTCCTCATAAGAATGAAAAGCCTAGATTTCTTAAGCCTTTCATTAACTATTATCCAAGCGTTGGCCTTCTGTCTCTTTTCATCACAGCTTTAATATCTCCCTGGTTTATTGACAACCAGAACTGAATGTAGCACCCAAGGTATGATCTAAGAAGAGCACTGTGTAACTCAATCACAACTTTGATTTGTATCATATTCTATGATTTTGACAATTTAGGTCAACATTTTTTTGTTTAGAGCAACACAGCACGGGAAACAGGCCCTTCGGCCCAATGAGCCCGCGCCGCCGTCATAACTATATAGTAACAATTCCATTATCCTATTCTAATTTTAGGTTATTCCTAATATGGAAGAGTCTCAATGTAGGGACAATTTGTTTCCCAATCAGCCTAAGAGCGAATTTTTTGGATGTGGGAGGAAACCGGAGCGCCCGGAGAAAACCCACGCAACCACGGGGAGAACGCGCAAACTCCCGCAGACACCGGCCCAATTCCAAGTGTCCGCACAGCTACAGCAATAGTCACTGAGCTGTCATGGTGCCCTTCAGATGGTCCAGATAAAGCACTCATTTACGACATGAAGCACCAGGCAACCCATTAATCAACATCCAAGAGCTGTCCTCGCACCACCTGCCGAATGCATGCTCCTTGTTGGTCAAGTATGGACCGAATTACCTGTGGAAAAAAAAGCCATAATTAAACAGTCCTACTATATCCCTCTATCTGCATAACGCTCATGTGGCTGTCCAAGAGACCTTAAACAGCCCTAGCGTGCCTGCTCCCACCACCTTACTCGGCAGTGCATTCCACACCCCACTACCCTTTGTGTGAAAAACTGCCCTCTAATATTCGTCTTATACATAGCCCCCCTCACCCTAAGGCCATGACCCCTCGTCCTATCCATTTCTGAAGGTGGAAAAAGTTTACCCCCATTTACTCTATCTATACCCCTTATAATCTTATACACCTCTATGAGATCCCCTCTAAGCCGACGTCTTTCAAGGGAAAACAACCCCAGTCTATCTAATCGTTCCTCATAAGACAGTCCTTCCATACCAGGCAGCATCCTGGTAAACCTCCTCTGCACTCTCTCCAAGGACTCCACATCCTTCCGACAGTACGGCGACCAGAACTGGACGCAGTATTCCAAGTGAGGCCTAACCAACGTTCTATACAATTGCAACATCAAACTCCTACTCTTGTATTCTATACCCTTTTCTATGAAAGCTAACATACTATTCGCTTTCTTTATCACCTTCTCCACCTGTGAAGAAACCTTCAGAGACTTGTGAACCTGCACCCCCAAGTCTCTCTGCGTCTCTATGCTCCGAATAGTTTTACCTTTTATCCTATAACTCTTCTACATTTTTCCGGCCAAAATGCATCACCTCGCATTTATCCAGATTAAATTCCATTTGCCATCTATCTGCCCAGTCTACCAACCTATGTCCTGTTGTATTGCCTGGCACTGCTCCTCTGTACCCGCCAATCCAAGCATCTTAGTGTCATCAGCAAATTTGCTGATCTCACCACCTACCCCCAACTTCCAAGTCGTTTATGTAGACCACAAATAGAAGAGGACCTAGTACTGAGCCTTGTGGCACTCCACTAGTGACAGGCTTCCAGTCGGAAAAAGAGCCTTCCACTACTACCCTCTGTCTCCTCCTCCCGAGCCAGTCCTCGACCCATCTACATACCCGACCCTGTATCCCATGCGCCTTCACCTTCTCTATCAGTCTACCATGAGGAACCTTGTCAAACGCTTTACTGAAATCCATGTAGACGACATCAACAGCATGTCCTTCATCAACTGTTTTTGTCACTTCTTCAAAAAATTCCACTAGATTTGTAAGACAAGACTTCCCCTTGACGAAGCCATGTTGCGTATCCCTGATCAGATCGCAGCGCTCCAGATGCTCATACATCCTGTCCCTGAGGATCCTCTCCATTAGCTTACCTATAACTGAAGTCAAGCTCACTGGCCTATAGTTCCCTGGGTGATCCCTCTGACCTTTTTTAAACAACGGCACTACATTTGCTATCCTGCAGTCCTCTGAGACCTCACCTGTGTCCAAGGAAGAGACAAAGATTTGCGTCAGAGGCCCAGCTAGGTCTTCCCTCAACTCCCTTAGCAACCTGGGGTAAATGCCATCAGGCTCCGGAGCTTTATATGTCTTTAAGCTGCCTAACAGCCCCAATACCTCTTTCCTCGTAATCTTTATTTCCCTCAACTGATCCTCAACTTTGTCAACATCAGCAACAGACATCTGGCCAGTCTCCTGCGTGAATACCGACGCAAAGTATTCATTCAGGATCTCCCCCATTCCCTCAGGCTCTAAGCATAGATCCCCTCCTCTGTCCCTGAGAGGTCCAATCTTGCCTCTAACCATCCTTTTGCTCCTTATATAGGAGTAAAATGCCTTAGGATTTTCCTTAATCCTACCTGCCAGAGCCACTTCGTGGCCCCTTTTTGCCTTTCTAACACCCCTTTTAAGATCCCGTCTACACTCTCTATAAGCTTCCAGCGCTGTCTCAGTCCCCAGTTGCCTAGATCTAATGTAAGCCTCTCGCTTCTTCCTGATCAAGTCCTCAATATCCCTGGTAAGCCACGGTTCTCTAATCCTACCTTTCCCATCCTTCCTCCTTGCCGGCACGTATCTTTCCTGTAGAGAGTTTAGTTTTCCCTTGAAAGACTCCCACGTGTACCTCGTCGACCTGCCCTCGAAAAGCTTATCCCAGTCGGATAAGTCGGATTTCTACTGGCTTTTTTGATTCCTACTCTGTACTGGATGGACATATAGAATGTATGGTTTATTAGATCTCTTTCCATTTCATCTTTCACTATTTCAAATAGCCACTTTAAAATACATTAGTCTGCTGTGATTCCACTACCTTCCTTGGGTGATATTTGCAAACTGACCAAATAGCACTAAGTTTCTGAATCCAAATTATTAATGTCAATTGGAAATATTACTGGCCCTATCAACATATGCTGGCACACTTCACTCAGTTCCTCCTCCATCAACCCAACTAACATTAACTCTGTCACTTTCTATCCTTCATCAATTTCTTAGCCCTTGCCAGGTTTGTCCTGAATCCCTCGGCCCTTGCTCTTCATCGTTCTGTATGTCAAAGAATTTACCTCTCTCCATATAAGCAAGCCCTTCTAAAGCTGTCAACTGCAATTTACTAGGTTGTTGACTCTTCAGAATGCTCTTAATGCCATTATTTTACTGACTGCTTAGTTATTCTTTCTGAAAATTGGCAAGACATCAGTATTGCTTCAAGGCTCTGAGTTAACCTGTGGTATTAAGAGAATGTTTCTTTAAAAGAAAAACCACATGCCTTGCTAGTTCCTACTTGTTACCTTTATCTTTAAAAAGTGTTCATATTTGGATGCTGGACAAGAACAGCATTAGGCTCAGCTGTGATACATCCCAATGTCAAATCTCCAGGGATCATTCTGACACAAGACAAATTATCATGAAAATAAATCAATGACTCATGGGAGGTTAGTTAAGAAGGTCAAGGCTCATGGGATACAAGGACAGGTAGCGAGATGGATAAGTAACTGGCTTAGTAATAGGAGACATAGAGTAATAGTGGAAGGGTCTTTTTCTAGCTGGAGGTTGGTCACTAGTAGTGTGCCGCAAGGCTCGGTACTGGGACCTCTTCTATTTGTAATATATATAAATGACTTGGAAGAGGGAGTAAGTACAGTGATCAGCAAGTTTGCAGATGATACAAAGATGGCTGGATTTGCAGATAGTGAGGAGCATTGTCAGGCGATGCAGCAGGACATAGATAGGCTGGTAGCTTGGGCAGACAGATGGCAGATGGAATTCAATCCTGATAAATGTAAGGTGATGCATTTTGGGAGAAAGAATGTAGGGGGGAGGTATATGATAAAGGGTAGACCTATTAAGAGTATAGAAACGCAGAGGGACCTGGGGATGCAGGTGCACAAGTCTCTGAAGGTGGGAGAGCAGGTGGAGATGGTTGTGAAGAAAGCATATGGTATGCTAGCATTTATAGGAAGGGGCATAGAGTACAAGAGCTGGCCTTTAATGTTGCAGTTGTATAAAACGTTGGTTAGACCTCATTTGGAATACTGCGTCCAGTTCTGGTCGCCTTACTACTGGAAGGACAGGGAGACTCTGGACAGAGTGCAGAGGAGGTTTACCAGGATGCTGCCTGATATGGAAGGTCTGAGTTACGAGGAGAGGTTAGGCAAATTGGGGCTGTTTTTCTTAGAAAGACGTAGACTTAGAGGAAATCTAATAGAGGTGTACAAGATTATGAGGGGTATAGATAGAGTAAACAGGGTTAAGCTTTTTCCTAGGATGGATTTGAATAGCATGAGGGGTCACGGGCTTAGAGTGAGGGGGGTAAGGTATAATTTGGATGCTAGAGGGAGTTTTTTCACACAGAGGGTGGTGGGGGTATGGAATGCGCTGCCAAGTAAAGTGGTGGAGGCAGGCACTCTGGAGTTATTTAAGAAATACTTAGATGGGCACATGAACACAATGGGAATGGAGGGGTATAGAAAACTGATTTAAAATAGGGATCATGAGCCTTGGGAGTCCCTGGGAAGTGTGTAAATAGATGATGATATTGATGTACTTGTTTTTATCCTACAGGTGCTTTGGCCCATCTTGTTGTCTAACAAGGGGCATACACGCGATGGGTCATGAGAGGGCTGCTCTTGGATTTATTTTTTTTTCCAAGACTATCCTAGTGCTTCACGTCGTTAGTGTACGCTTGACCTGGACCATTTGATGGTCAACACGACAGCTCAGTGACTATCACTGTGCTGTGCAGATACAAGGATTTGGGCCTGTGTCTGTGGGAGTTCGCACATTCTTCCCGTGCTTGCATGGGTTTTCTCTGGGAGCTCCGGTTTCCTCCCGCATCCCAAAGATGTGCTCTTAGGCTAATTGGCAAAACAAATTCTCCCTAAATTGTCTCAAATTTGATTTTTAATCCATAGATCTATAAACATAGACATGGATCACGGGTAGAGGTGGGAACATCGGGGTGGTGGCGCAGGCTCGTTGGGCCGAAAGGCCTGTTTCCCATGCTGTTTTGTTCTTTGTTTTGTTACCTTTGACACTTTTTTTTCCTAAGAAGTCATGTGAAATTGTCCATCTATGAAAGATGGCTATTTATCCAAATTGTCAAAGGTAGTACAAAGCTAGTTAATGAATCCCAACATGGGTCAGTAGAGAAGAAGAGAAAACAATCTTGTATTGGGTGAGGATAAATACAAGAACACAATACAAGAAAGAGGAGCAGAAAAAGTGCATTAGAGCCATTGAGCCTGCTCTGCCATTCAACACAATCATGGGTGATCCTAGCTTCAACTCCATTTTCCTGCCCAATTGCAAATCTGTTGATTTGCTAAGAGAACAAAATCTGTCTATTTGGGGCTTAAATTCGTTCAGCAATGCAGCATTTACAACTCTCAGGTACGGAATAACAAAGATTCACAACCATTTGAATAATGAAATTTCACTTCATCTCATTCCTAAATTACCCTTGGGGTTGGTGGTGTTATGGATAGTCTGGAGGGATGTCAGAAGTTGCAGTGTGACATTGATAGAATGCAAAAATGGGTGGAGAAGTGGCAGATGAACTTCAACGCAGATAAATGTGTAGTGATCCATTTTGGCAGGACCAATGAGATGAAGGAATATAATGTCAAGGATAGGAGTCTTAGCAGTGTTGAGGAGCAGAAGGATCTTGGGGTCCGGGTCCATAGGACTTTTAAATCAGCCTCGCAGGTGGAGGATGTGGTCCAGAAGGCGTATGGTATACTGGCCTTCATTAATCGAGGGATTGAGTTTAGGAGTCAGGAGGTAACGCTGCAGCTTTATAAAACCCTTGTCAGACCCCACTTGGAGTACTGTGCGCAGTTCTGGTCACCTCACTATAGGAAGGATGTAGAAGCTATTGAGAGGGTGCAGAGGAGATTGACAAGGATGTTGCCTGGATTGGGAGGCATGCCCTATGAAGATAGGTTGAGGGAGCTAGGTCTCTTCTCCCTGGAGAAATGAAGGTTGAGAGGTGACCTGATAGAGATTTATAAAATGTTAAGAGGAATAGGTAGGGTGGATTCTCGGAGACTATTTCCCAGAGCTGAAATGATCGCTACAAGAGGACACAGGTTTAAGGTGCTGGGCAGCAAGTACAGAGGAGACGTTAGGGGTAAGTTTTTCACTCAGAAGTTGGTGAGTGAATGGAATCGGCTGCCATCAGTGGTGGTGGAGGCAAACTCCCTGGGGTCTTTTAACAGATTCCTGGATGAGAACATGGAATGAAATGGGATTGGGGGTTACAGATAGTTCTATGGCCTAGTAGGTATGGATATGATCGACGCAACTTATGGGCCGAAGGGCCTGTTTGTGCTGTAGTGTTCCATATTCTATGTTCTATCCTCAAACTGTGCCGTCACATTCTAGATTCCCCAGCCACAAAAAAAAACTCTCAATATCCATCCTATCAAGCCCCTCAGGATCTTGTGTAATTCACTGAGATCATCTCTCATTCTTCTGACCTCCAGAGATTCCAGCCTCTCAGCATGGGACTCTCATCCCAGGAACCAATCTAGTCAAACTTCACTGTACTGCTTCCAACACTAGCATATCCTCCTTTAAATACGGACATCACAACTATACCCACTATTTCAGGTCTCACCAAAGCCTTACACACAACTGTAGCAAGACTTCCTTAATCTTGTAATCTAACACAATAAAGGCTAATATGCCACTTAACTTTCTAAATAATGCTAACTTTCTATAAGTTTCTTGCACAAACTCACCCAAAAATGGAATGGGTTGTATGAAAAGGGCAGATTTGCTGAAGGACCTTAATGTGGCAACTCAAGATTCGCAGTCTTGCCAGATAGTTTCTAATTGATTTCAGTACAGGATGTAGCCTATGAAAATGGAAAACCATCAGTGCTTTACTCTCTTAATTATGGATAACTCATCCTTCATCTACTCATCTTTTAAAAGTATTGTTGGAACATGGGAAAACTATATTCTATAATCAGAAATGCATGGAAGCACTAATGGATGTGCCAGGAATAGCCAGTATCCATGAAACTGCCAGTAAGATAGGCAACAACATCTCCACAATTATCCTCAACACAAGTGCCCCAGGAAGTCTCTGTCTCTCAGCTCTTTGCTGTATTCCTTACCTATGACTGTGTGGCCAAATTCTGCTCCAACTCAATTTTCAAGTTTGCTGATGACACCAGCATAGTGGGTCGGATCGCAAAAATGACGAGGCAGAGTACAGGAAAGACATTTGATGAATTGCTGCAATGACAATAATCTCTCCTAAATGTCAATAAAATGATAGAGATAGTTATCAACTTAAAGAAGTGTAGTGGAAGACATGCTACATCAGCAGGGATGAAGTGGAAATGGTTGACAGCTTCAAGTTTCTAGATATCCAGATCATCAACTTGTCTTGATCCCTCCACACACACACGCTATAGTTAAAGAAGCCCACCAACACCCCTACTTCCACATGTGGCTAAGGAAATTTGGCATGTCTGCTATGACACACAGCAACTTTTACAGATGCACCATAATAAGCACCCTTTCTGAATGTATCACAGCTTAGTATGGCTTCTGTTCTGAGCAAGACCGCAAGAAACTACGAAGGACTGTGAACGAAGCCAAGTCCACAACACAAACCAGCCTCCCATCAATGACTATTGTCTACACTTCCTGCTGCCTCAGACAAGGGCCCCTTGTAACCTGGACATATTCTCTTCCACCTTCTTCTGTTGGGGAAAAAGATACAAAATTCTGAGGTCATGTAATAACTGACTCAAGAACAACTTCTTCCGAGCTACCATCAGATTTCTGATGGTCTTACCTTATATTAAGTTGATCTTTCTCTACACCTTAGCTATGATTGTAATACTAGAGTTCTGCACCCACTCTTTCTCTGTATAGCATGCAAGAAACACCACTTTTCATTGTAAACCAATATACATGCCAATAATAAATCAAATCAAAAAATTAAATGCAAAATATATGCTACAAAACAATATACTGGAAATCTGAAATAAAAACAGAAAACTTCTCTGGAAAGGGAAAAAGGTTTAATGTTTTGGGCTAATGAATGTTTGTCAGAACTAGAATTAGTTAAGAGTTATAACAGGTTTCAAACAAGTACAAATGCAGGAAAAGGGATGAGAAGAAAGAACACAAAGGGAATGTATGCAATAGGACAGATTGTTTAAATTGTAAAAGAAATCTGGTGTGAACAGAGTTGTGATGGGGCAGGTAATGGGACAAAAAATACATCTGGAGGAGCTTTAAACGGCAACAGCAGAATCCTTACCAGTCCTTACTAGCTGACAAAATTGAAGCAGCGTTGAGCTGAGAAGGTTGAAAAAAAAACCTCATGTTTTTCTTTGAGCTTTATTCAAAGGTATGCAGGTTAGGTGGACTGGCCATGGTAAATGCGCAGAGTTAGGGAGATAGCACAGAGGGTACAACCTCGATGGGATGTTCTTTTGGAGAGGAACTGCGGACTTGACCTATGACCTATGACCTATTTCTGCACTGTCCGGATTCCACGATTCTAGCTTCATTACAAAGTCGGAGATGTAGATAAAAATAGAATGGAGAATTAAAGTGGCATCTGACCAAACGTTCACTTATGGATTCAACATTTCTGTGCTTACTCATGCTTCATAGTCTCTGCTGTAGAGAGGAGACCATATTGTGTCTAGTAAATAGCGTAGCAAACACTGAAAGTAAAAGTGAACCACTGTTTTACCTGGAAGCAGCGTTTAATGCCTTGGAGAGTGAGAAGGGAGGATATATTGCATCTCCGATGCTTACACAGGAAAGCTGAGAGCAACTGAAGAGAGGACCAGGGTGTCATAGAGAGAACAGTCCCTTCAGAAAGTTAACAGAAATGGGGAAAATGTGCATGATGGTGGGACGGAGGAAGTGTCATCAAAATAGTTGCAGGAATAAGTGGGTTTATAGTACATAGTACCTTCCATCTCTGAATGATAGCCTGCACGCACACATTCTGAGAAGCAATGCCCATCTGTCTGAATATCATCATCGAAATTGGATCCCTTTCTAAGGTCACTCTCAAGTTTCTGAATTTCTTGCTGGTAGGTTCGATTTTCAACTTTCTTTTCCTGAAGAAACTTCAGCAAAATATATTGGGTCTGTTCGCCAAACGAAGCCTCGATGTTGCAGGACATATTCCTTACGTCCCCGCCTTCTGTGCTGCAGTTTAAACATAAGCAATATCGATTTCAATGTACAAGATTTAGAGACACGACAAACCCCGGTAACTGGAAGCAGCTTTCCCAGTGGGAGGAAGCTCTACAACATTATAGCTGAGTTTTGTCACAAACCTAAACTCACATAAACTTTAAAATGAAGGAAATGCAGAGAGCGGAAGCGGATTTATGTTACTGCCACATACAAAAAAAACTGAAGAACATCGACAGCAGTAAAGGAGAATTAGTAAATTTTAGGACCGTTTTCTTTCTGGACTCACGTGGTTTAAGGGAAGTTTGTGAGAGTTACTCACTCTAAGCAATCTCAATTAACTGGAAAATCCCGACACACAAACTCCCCGTTACATATATTTAAAGAGCACCTGCATACAACACAGCCAGATCAAAACACGCCTCTGTGGTTTAATTTGACCTCTCACGATGCTGAGTGAGGAGAATTTCTTCCTTCCGCCAAAGTTTTGGCGCCAAAATGTGTCGATTTGAAAGTTGTTCCGGAGTGACACTTTATTGTTACAATGTATCCCGCTCCCTCCCTGATATATTAAACTATCCCTGTCTGGCATAAACAGCCGCTGAAGTAGTACACAATGAGTGGTGTAATCAGAGGCCTGAGCAAGGGTTCTGTTTTCAAAGCCTATGTGAAACACAGGAAAGAGCCTGCAAAGTTGAGAGCTGTGGACTTCTTTAAATCATGGCTATATCAAGGATATTGTCAAGGATATAATTCATGACCTTGGTCGTGGTGCTTCTTTAGCAAAAGTTATGTTCCATGATCCTTATAGGTTCAAAAAAGGACTGAGTTGTTCATTGCAGCAGAGGGTTTTCACACAAGTCAGTTTATCTATTGTAGCAAGAAGGCTAGTTGAACATTGGAGATGACCTCCCTGTGGATACTGTGCCAGAAGGTACCGTTGTGTGTTGCCTGCAGGAGAAGTCATATGACCGTGGTAAACTTGCACGTGTCTCTGGAAGTTATGCCACAGTCTTCTCCCACAATCCTGAGACCAAGAAAAGTCGTGTCAAGTTACCATCCAGTTCGAAGAAAGTTGTTTCCTCGGACAACATTGTTGATGTGGTTGCTGGTGGTGGTCCAATTGACAAACCCACACTGAGGGCAGGTCGGGCTTATCACAAATACAAGGCCAAGGGAAACTGCTGGCCATGTGTCCGTGGTGTGGCTATGAATCCTGTAGAACATCCTTTTGGTGCTGGTATCCATCATCATAAAGAGAAGCCATCAACCATCAGAAGAGATGCTCCAGCTGGTCGCAAGGTCAGTCTAAATCTTGCTCGTCATATTGGTAGACTGCATGGTACTAACCTCGTCCAAGAGAAGGAGAACTAGTTTCTTAATGTATATGCTCAAATTTGCCACGATAAAAATGATTTAAAATATAAAAAAAGGATAAACAACCAATTCAGCACAATGTGTCTCCTCCTCCTGGGGCTTTCCCCCACTAGGGGGAAGAAAGTTTTTTATCCTCTCAAAATAAAGCTCATCTCAAACAGAAAGTGCTGGGACGGCATGATGCAAGTGGCCAGCACTGCTACTTCACACTACCATGTACCTGTGTTCAATCCTGGCCTCACTGTCTGTGTGGAGTTTCCACATTCTCCCCCTGTCTTTGTGGGGTTTCCTCCGGATGCTCCGGTTTTCTCCCACACTCCAGAGATGTGCAGGTTACATGCATTGGCCATGCTAAATTAATCATAGTGTCAGGGGATCAGCAGGGTAAATGGTGGGGTTATGGGTGGGATTGTGGTCAGTGATGATTTAATGGGCCGAATGACCTCCTTCTCCACTGTAGGGACTCTATGAAAAAATGTAAACACTTTCAGTTGCAGCAAGTGTGGGACAGTTACATTTCTTCCTCTACTGTTGCTGCCAGAACTTTTGATTTGATTTGATTTATTATTGCCACAGGTATTGAGATACAGTGAAAAGTGTTTTTTTTGCACGCTATACAGACAAAATATGCTGTTCATAGAGTACAAAGGGGAGAAGGAAAGGAGAATGTGCAGTCATTGTTAGGGTGTAGAGAAATATCAGCTTAATATTCAAAAGTCTGATGGCAGAAGGGGAGAAATCATTCTTGAATTGGTTAGTACATGATCTCAGACTTTTGTACCATTTTCCCAATAGAAGAAGGTGGAAGAGATTATGTCTGAGGTGCATGGGGTCCGTAATTAGGCTGGTTGATTTTCCGAGGCAGCAGGAAGTGTTGAAGGAGTCAATGGATGTGAGGCTGGTTTGCGTGATGGACTGGCTGCATTCTCAATCTTTGTAGTTTCTTATAGTCTTGGTCAGTGCAGGAGCCACATCAAGTGTGATATATCCGGAAAGGATGTTTCCTTTGGTGCACCTGTAAAAATTGGTGAGAGTCATACCGGACATGCTGAATTTCCTTAGCCTCCTGAGGAAGTAGAGGTGTTGGTGAGCTTTCTTAACTATAGCATAAGTGTGGAGATCTGGACATCTAGAAACTTGAAGATCCCAACCCTTTCCACTACATATTTACATAGAACATAGAACATAGAACAATACAGCACAGAACAGGCCCTTCAGCCTTCGATGTTGTGCCGACCAAAATAAAAAGCAATGCCCCTCCAAACTAAACCATTCCCTTCTCTTCCATATACTTATCAATTAACCTCTTAAACGCCACCAAACTTGGCGCATCTACAACAGCTGCAGGCAGGGCATTCCACTCCCTAATCACTCTTTGAGTAAAGAACCTACCTCTGATATCCGTCCTATAACTCATACCCCTTAATTTAAAGCTGTGTCCCCTCGTGCTAGCTTTCTCCATCCTAGGAAAAAGGCTATCACTGTCCACCCTATCTAAACCTCTAATCATCTTATATGCTTCAATAAGATCCCCTCTTAGCCGCCTCCTTTCTAACGAAAACAACCTCAAATCCTTCAACCTCTCTTCATAGGATTTGTTAAAGTAGACTGAGTTTGTCAGCTATTGTATTCTAGAGACCCAGAGCAAGGCTGGCAGATGGTGAAATTTGAATTTAATAAGAAATCTGGATTTAAAAGCCTAATGATGACCACAAAGTCATTGTTGATTGTCATTAAAAACCCACCTGGTTCACTTTAGGGAAGGAAATCTGTTGTCCTTACCTAATCTGGCTTCCATGTGACTCCACATCCATAGCAATGTGGTTGACTCTGAAATGTCCTCTGGAATGGAGGGTAGTTAAGGTTGGACAATAAACCCTGGCCCAGCCAGTGAAGTCCATATCTCATAAATGAACTTTTAAAAACTCTGTTTATTTAAAGTTATCATTAGTTTCCCTCTCCACACATTGGCTGCCAGACCGGCTTTGAGTTTTTCCAGCACTTTCTGCTTTTGTCTACTCAACTGGCAAGATAAAGGCAAAGTTGCCATAGTCCCAGATGATCATAGAGTGCCCTCTTCTTTGAGGGGAAAAGCTGACTGGGGGTGGAGAATCGCCACACTTCATTAGAGGGGCAAGGTTGAGAAGGTGGGGCCTTCAGGATTAACTGGTACAAGTTTCTTAAGAGTTCAATCAGGATACCAACCCTGTCTTTAAACATAGTGAAAAGATGCAAAGATCAAACTGAGCTAGAAGAGGAAAATAGTGATTCACATCCCTAAAGCTAAATGGATGTAGCTAATTGTACCAGCACAGAATGAGGTCTTTAGGCTGTGGATTCTGCAAGAGCAATTCAGCTCCTTCTACTGCCTCACCATAATCCTCTTCATTGTTTTTATCCAGTTTCCTATTGAAAGTCACAGTTGAATCTTCCTCCACTATATTCTCAGGTACCGCATTCCAGACCCTTAACTACTCATTTCATTAGAAAAACATTCTCCAAGTGGTTTTCTTAAATGCTTTTAAACTTAAACTCAACTGAGTCACATTAAACTCAAATATCATTGAGCTATGTTTTTGATGTTTCCTACCCTATTTTTGAAAGACAGTAAACATCTATCCAAAGAAAAAGTGTTAGCACTGAAGAAAACTATTTTATTTGTATATAGGAACAAAAGTAATGTGCATATAAGCAAAAAAAACACACTGCCTGTGATCATGAAAGGTGCTATATAAATGCAAGTCTCTTTATTTTAATTCTTAATTATTTAGTGTCCAAGGTAACAAGTCACTCAATCTACTCATGTGCCTAGAATCCTAGAATCCCTACAGTGCAGGAGGCTATTCGACCCATTGAGCCTGCACTGACAACAATCCCACCCAGGCCCTATCCCCGCAACCCCACTATTTAGCCCGTTAGTCCCCCTGACACTAAGGGGCAATTTAGCACTGCCAAACTATGACCTACACATCTTTGGTGTGTTGGAGGAGCAGAGTAAGAAGTCTCACAACACCAGGTTAAATTCCAACACATTTATTTGACAGCAAACACCACTAGCTTTCAGAGCACTATTCCTTTGTCAGGTGAGATACTCTTTACTCAGAGGATAGTAAAGGTGTGGAATGCCCTGCCTGCAGCAGTTGTGGACTCACCAACTTTAAGAGTGTTCAAATGTCAGTGGATAGGCATATGGATAACATTGGAATAGTTTAGGTTAGAGGGTCATTAGATTCATTCCGCTGGTCGGCGCAACATCAAGGGTCGAAGGGCCTGTACTGCACTGTAATGTTCTACGTTCTATGTTCTAATGCTGGCATCTCCACATTGTGTTGGAAGAAACCAGAGTGCCCAGAGGAAACCCACGCAGACTTAGGGAGAATGTGCAAACTTCACACAGATAGTCATCTGAGGCCGGAATTCAATTCAAGTTCCTGGGACTGTGAGGCATTAGTGCTAACCACTGTGCCACTGTGCTGCCTCAATTCTAGTATAAGAATGCAAGGGAGGATCATATTATTTTTGTGGCCACACCAGATGAGCAATCCAGGCCACTTAGCTCACTACAATCCTTCTGCAGTTAGTTGGCTTTGCATACAATTACTCACATTACTAGGCTGAGCAATTTAGCCTTAAATATACAGCCAGAAACAAAGAAATGTCTAAAAGAAATCTACTGATTTCTGCAGCCTGGGCTTCCCCTTTCTTGTGACAACTTAAGCTTGGGGTCAAGTTAAAAACATCTCCAGGCAGCCAGCAACAATTATGTCAACCATCTGAGCATGCAGCCAATCACACTGAGGTATTTTCACAAGGCAGCAAACCAAGAAGTTAAAAACACTAATTATGCTTCACATGTTTGACTTAAAATTTCAGATTACATAACAAATACATATGATTGGATTAAGATCAAAGTTAAAATATAGTATTTCTTAAAGTGCCTTTCTGCAGATATGTGGATTTTTTTATCATATTGGAGTAATTGGATATTCTACAAATATAAAATTAACTTTTCTGGGCCGGTGCAGGCACTAAGCAGTAATTATAAAGTTAGGACACTGTTAAAAATCCACTTACACTTCATTCAACAAGGTATAACTTTCTCAAGTTTTTTTTTTCAGCAGTTAAAAGTGAACAGTAGGGTTTCTGGCAATTCATTTATTGTCTATTATTTCTCAGGGGACATCAGCATATTCTCTAGAAGAGCATAGATTCAGTGGTATCAACTTCCTGACCCTTCATTCTATGTATTTGCAGACTCCTGATATTACTGGTAGTGGTAAATTATAGAGTAGGGTGGGCTGAATGAGGTCAGATGTGTAGCTCTAATTGGGCACCACAGTGGTTAGCACTGCTGCCTTACGGTGCCAGGCATCCGGGTTCGATTGCTGGCTTGGGTCACTGTCTGTGTGGAGTCAGCATGTTCTCCCTGTGCTGTGTGGGTTTCCTCTGGGTGCTCCAGTTTCCTTCCACAGTCTGAAAGATATGTTGGTTTGGTGCATCGGTTATGCTAAATTCCCCCTCAGTGTACCCGAACAGGCATCGGAATGTGGTAACCGGGAGATTTTCACAGTAACTTCATTGCAATATTAATGTAAGCCTTCCTATGACTAATAAAATAAACTTAAAAAACTGTTTTTTTGTGGTCACGTTTTGGTGGAGATCAATTAAAAATGAGCTTGAGAAACAGCAAAATAGTGAAAATCTGAATTAGGGACAGTAATTTTAAGGAATGTATCTAAGGCACTAAGTGTGGAATTACTGTACCTCACTTTCTTCACAAACACCAGACAATTCAAAACACTTTACAACCAATGAAATATTTTAAAAATTTAGTATCATGACAGTGGATTACAACCCCAAATTACTTATAAGCATATTGAGCTTTTTAAGGGAGACGTGTTTTTGAAATAAGTACAAGCAAAGACACTCGGCAAATGATGTGCGTGACCACTTACTGAAAAATTCTTATGTGATTTATAGTTGACCAACTTGTCCCAAGGAATTGTGGAGATGCCGGTGTTGGACTGGGATAAATACAATAAGAAGTCTCACAACACCACGTTAAAGTCCAACAAATTTATTTGATAGTACAAGTCAGGCAGCAAGGTCGGTGCTGGCTTGGAGGGTCGAAGGGCCTGTTCCTTTATTTTTTGTAGGATCTTTAGTGACACATTTCTCCCTTCTGTGATGATCCTTAAATTTCCAGCTAATAGCAGAATGTATGACACAACAAGATTTCCCATTACAAGATATTACTACAACAAACAGACTAAAAGCACTGTCAACTAAACACTATGGTCGGAATTTTTTAGCTGCTTATGCTGGTGGGATTCTCCAGCCCCGCCAACAGTACACCACATCCATGGGTTTCCCGTTGGTCGTCAGGTGAGGTCAATGGGAATTCCCATTGACAGCAGTGGGACCAGAGAACCCACTATTGGCAAACAATCCATCACCGCCTGCCGGCGGGGAACATGTGGCTAGCAGGCCAGAGAATCTCGCTGTATTTTTGTAGACAACTTATACTTTAAATAGAACAGAGCTTTTAACACAGTCATAAACTATTATCAATCATTATTGGTCCTTTTAATACACATTCAATTCTGTCTCAAATAATTCTTAAATCCCAATGTTTACTTATGGCAAGCTGCAGTACCTGTAGTGATTTCGGAAGTGGAGGTTTGCCACAATGATTCCATAATCAAACCTATTTTGTGGATGCTTTTCTCACCGGATCAAGGAGCAAGGAACAATGAGAAGCCGGGATCCTGATTCAGACTTGCATTATTCCACAATGATTTTGCAGTCATACCTGTTTAATTGCAAAGCACTATGAAATTTCCTTAAATCAGTCGTATTTGTGTCCTCTGAGTGAGACTGTCAGTTTTGCATGAATTTATACTGAACAATGAAGCAGATAGTGCTGTGGATTTATGTTCAGTAAGAGTGATTCCTGCAGCCACAGAGTGGACAGTTTGGTTCCATGGGGCAAGCACAGTAAGAACTCTCACAACACTAGGTTAAAGTCCAACAGATTTAATTGGCAGCACAAGCTTTCAGAGCACTGCTCCTTCTTCAGGTGAGTGAGGACTTGTGTTCACAAACAGGGCATATACAAACACAAACTCAATTTACAAGCTAATGGTTGGAATGCCAGTTTTTGCAGGTCATCAAATCTTAAAGGTACAGAGAATGCAAATGGAGAGAGGGACAAGCACGAGTTAAAGAAGTGTGTATTTTCTCCAGCCAGGATAGTTAGTGACATTTTGTAAGCCCAGGCAAGTTGTAGGGGTTACAGATTGTGTGACATGATCCTAGATGCCAGTTGTGGCCGTCCTTATGTGCACAGAACTTGGCTATCAGTTTCTTCTCAACGATTCTACGTTGTCATGAAAGCCACCTTGGAGAAAACTTATCCCGAAGATCAGCATAGCGTTAGCACTGCTGCCTTACAGTGCTAGGGACCTAGGTTCGATTCCCAGTTTAGGTCACTATCTCTGTGGAGTCTGCACGTTCTCTGCATATCTGCATGGGTTTCCTCCGGGTACTCTGGTTTCATCCCACAGTCCGAAAGACATGCTGGTTAGGTGCATGCTAAATTCTCCCTCAGTGTACCCGAACAGTAACTACTGGATTTTCATAGTAAAGTCATTGCAGTGTTAATGTAAACCTACATGTGATATTAAATAAATAAATAAAATTAATCTAGGTTGAATTCTAAGATAGGGCCTGAAGGAACAACAGTGTGCTAATCCACCACGTAGCCAAGCACCATGTAGCTACAGTTAGCAAAAATAGCACCTAAATTTTCTGATCTTGATCACAATGAAAGAATCAGTGCTGAACATTGTTTGACTAAAGGATGACAGTATTGGGATTGGTCTTTGGCCGCACAACCAAAATACTCAAAGTGAGAAAAAAGAATGTGTATTTATAAAACACACAGGATAACACAGGGTATCCTAGATTGCTACAGATTGAATTAATTATTTTTCAACAGTGGCATTTTTTGTTGCTAGGTTTAAAAGTGAATTGAGTCCATTTGAAAGTAGCACCAGAGAGCTTAGGAAGTACTCACAAAAATTGAGAAATATATTATTAAAAATAGCATACTACTGATTTCCTCATTTTCTAAGATAACAGGCACTGAAGCATTTGTTTACTGCCAAAAACACTAACATAAGAACATTATATTTATGTTCATACCTTGAATTCATAAAGCTACATGTAGCATCAGAATACAATCACACAAAACCAACTTTTAAAAAGATTAAAGACCAATTTAGAATCAAATTAGTTATAGAACAAGGAACTAAAAAAACAAAAAAACCAGAAGCTTCATATTAAAGTATTAATCTGTGGCTAATCATTTATCTTGGTGCTATAAATCACTTCTTGGATTGTACGAAATAGTTTTATCCGGTTACTTTTTTTTAAGCAGTAACATTTTATTAATCTTGGGTTATTACAGCAAAAGAATGTACAGCAAAATCATTTTAGACCTGTTTTCACCTCAGATGTTTAGATAAAACGTGACAATACACTAATGGGGCAGGATTTTCCCACATGCTCCACCCTCCCTCACCCCGCCTCAAAAGAAGTGGGCATTGTGGCATTGCTGAGGCAGATCTGAGAATGTGAGGGATTCTAGACATGAAGATCCCTCAGAAGGATAAAACTAATTAAATATTTTGGAACGGAAAAGGCAGAAGACTCCATGGAACTGAGGGGAAAGCTGTCCAATGAGACTGTTTGGGAGTGCAGGGGTGGTTTCTCCTTCCTTCTTGTAGCCCACTGTTAGTAGGGAAGGAAGCCTCTGGTTCACAGTCGCCCATGCCTGGCACAAATTGAAGGAACACAACCTCACCTTCCAGTTAGGCACTTTACAGCTCTCAAGACCCAACATTGAATTCAACAACTTTAGACAGTGACTTTTCACCTCTATCTTGACATTTTTTTAATATCCAAAACATTTTTTCTCCAATGCAAAAACTCCCATCCCCCACCAGGCCATCTGTCATGTTCCTAAATTTTGCTTTCACTCAACACTGACCATTATTCTTCCATTAACACATTCTGATATTACTGGTTGGCTTTTGTGGCCTCGCCTAAGTGAGACTGGAAAATCCTACTTGAGTCAAGGACGTTTTTGTTGTCCACCCTTTGCCTGCTCTGATTCTGTGGCGGGCAGGGTGGTAGGATTATCTTGATGTAACCACGAGCACCTTCTCCTGTCATTAACACTTTCTGTGTCTCATGACCTACACATCTTCGCTGCAATCCCTCCTAGCTCCAAGCAATCACCAACCTTCTACTCTGCTCCAATCACTCCATCTCGTTTCTCCCTCCGTTTTAGCTCCGAAGAGGAGGAGTCATACAGACTTGTAATGTTACCTCTGTTTTCTCTCTTCATAGATGCTGTCAGACCTGCTGAGATTTTCCAGTTATTTTCTATTTTTGTGTGAGAGAATAAATTCTTCTGATGACATTTCTCTGAATTCTTGCAGAGATTCTACACACTGCCTCAACATACTGGCTTCTTACAAACTCCTTGCTACAGTTCAAAAAAATCTCAAAAATGGCTGCTCTGTTTATTTTCAAGGTGTAGAGATGCCGGCGTTGGACTGGGGACAGAGTGTCGAAAGCTCGCAAATTTACTATCAAATAAATCGGTTGGATTTAAAATTGGTGTTGCTAAATTCTTACTGATTTTCAAGGAGTCATCATTCCACCAAATAAATACGTTAATTAAGTTGTGGTCTTTTGAGGTCCTTTCCTGTCTACTGTTCCTTCAAAAGTAAAAAAAGGTTTTCACATTTTTACAATTCAAAACACATCCCTAGGAGGGGTCTTTGCTTCTTTAATAACTCTTCATAGGCAGCTGTAGAGATATGGGTTTGACAAAGATTGAACAAAGAAAGAAAGGTACCATGTCATCTGGGGGTTGTACTCACATTTTGAAAAAAGCAAAATTAAAATATCACTGGTGGGCTTTTGTGGTCTCACCTGAGAGACACCGGAAAATCCTGCCCAAGGTCAATGGACATTTTCATTGTCCACCCTTCGCCCTCCCAGGAATGTGCTTTAATTATTAAACTCACTGTGAAAATTTGAAGACAAAAATGAGTCTTAAAACAGTTGTCCTTAAAGTCTGTAATGTTGTAATTTCATGTTTGCAACACTTCTGTTCTTGCTCATGCACCATTACTTCTGATGTTCCCCAGGGATCTAGTTTTGGTCCCCTCTGTCTCATCTACATGTTGCCTCTCAATTACATCATGTGAAAGCTACAGCATTTGTTTTCACATGAAAGCTAACAACACCCAGCTCTATCACACTGTCACTTCACTCAATCCTTCCACAGTCTCTCTCTAAACTCTCATTCTGTTTTCTAACGTCTGCCTGTAGGAGCAGAAATTTTTTTTCCAATTTCAGTTTTGGGGAAAATTGAAACCATTGTCTTCTGTCCTTGTAGCTAGGTCAGTTTGCATGTGGATGGCTCCATTCGTCACCCTCACAATTGTCCAAGGCTAGATCAGACTCTTCACAAATATAATATCATATTTGACTCTGGAGTGATATATTCACATCATCAGTAAATCAGTCTACTTCTTCTTCAATAACATCACCAAGAGTTCATAAGAGTATATCTGGAAGTTTGTCAAAATAATACCAAGTGGAACCAAACAGAAAACAAGTTATTTTTAGATCTGTTAATCCATAATGACATAATCTCACATGAGAACACCATTCAACAGATAAATGGTACATACTCTTGCTACACGACCAACGTTGTCTACCAGATACACTCCAGGAAAGGATGAACCGAGGCATAGTACACTGGGGAGACCATGCAGACATTACGACAACAGATGAATGAACACCACTTGACAATCATCAGGCAGGAGTGTTCTCTTCCGGTTGGGGAACACTTCAGCAGTCATGGGCATTCAGCCTCTGATCTTTGGGTAAACGTTCTCCAAGGCAGCCTTCACAACACAAACAACACAGAATTGCTGAGCAGAAACTAATAACCAAGTTCCATACACATGAAACCTTGACCAGGATCTTGGGTTCATGTCACATTATCTGTAACCCCCACTACTTGCTTGGACTTGCAAAATCTCACTAACTGTCCTGGCTGCAGACAATACACATCTCTTTAATCTGTGCTTAACCTTCTCTCCACTCACATTATCTGTACCTTTAAGACTTAATTACCCATAAAGACTCGCATTCCAACTATTATTTTGTAAATTGAGTTTGTGTCTTTATGTGCTCTGTTTGTGAACAGAATTCCCACTCACCTAAAGAAGGAGCAGCATTCTGGAAGCTTGTGGCTTGTGCTACTAAATAAACCTGTTGGACTTTAATCTGGTGCTGTGAGACTTCGTACTGTGCTTACCCAGTTCAATGCCGGCATCTCCACATCAATCCATAATGAGACAGAATTAATTGATGTTGTCATTGTAATACATCCTCTAGGGAAGAAATTCACAACATGCTTGAATTTTGTATTCAGTTTGAGGGCAGAAAAACTTATGTGCACTAAAAAGCACTAAAAAAGATATTTCATAATTTGAAATAATGAAATATTTATTGAGAAAGTAATACTCAACAAGAAGGATGAACCAACATGGCAGACTAAGTAAATTACGATGCTTGAAAGAAAATTGAAAGAAAGAGCATATATTGCAAAGTTTATTGTTCGGCCTGAAGATTGAGAACATTGTAGAAATTAGCAAAAGTTGATTAAAAGTAAAAAGGAGAAAATAAATAAAGACAAACTGCTGTACATGCTCATATAAAAGCCAAAATTTCAAGATCAAATTTTTATGCTAGAAGTTACACACTCAATTTTACTTTGGTAATATTTTTGTCATGTTAACTGGAGTTTGATCTGGGTCCAAGTGAAATGCAAAAAAAAAACTTTCAACTGATAACAAACGATACAAAGGAACTTGAATCATCATCTGAACCACCGAACAATATAGTCCAAGGATGTGCAGGTTAGGTTGATTTTGATTTGATTTGATTTGATTTATTACTGTCATATGTATTAGTGTACAGTGAAAAGTATTGTTTCTTGCGCACTATACAGACAAAATGTACATTCATAGAGAAGGAAACGTGAGAATGCAGAATGTAGTGTTATAGTCATAGCTAGGATGGAGAGAAAGAACAACTTAATGCAAGGTAAGTCCATTCAAAAGTCTGACAGCAGCAGGGAAGAAGCTGTTCTTGAGTCAGTTGGTATGCAAGCTCAGACTTTTGTATTTTTTTTCCCAAAGGAAGAAGATGGAAGAGAGAATGGCTGGAGTATGTGGGGTCCTTAATTATGCTGGCTGCTTTGCCAAGACAGCAGGAAATGTAGACAGAATCGGTAGATGGGAGGCTGGTTTATGTGATGGATTGGGCTACATTCACAACCTTTTGTAGTTTCTTGCAGTCTTGGGCAGAACAGAAGCCATACCAAACTGTGATACAACCAGAAAGAGTGTTTCCTATGGTGCATCTGTGAAAGTTGGTGAGTGTCATAGCTGACATGTCAAATTTCCTTAGTCTTCTGAGAAAGTAGAGGCATTGATGGGCTTTCTTAACTACAGTGTTGGCATGGGAGGACCAGTATAGAGTGTTGGTGATCCTGACACCTAAAAACTTGAAGCTCTCGACCCTTTCTACTTCATCTGCATTGATGTAGACAGGAGCATATCCTCCTTTATGCTTCCTGAAGTCGATGACAATCTCCTTCATTTTGCTGACATTTAGGGAGAGATTATTATTGCCAAACTAGTTCACCAGCTTCTCTATCTCATTCCTGTACTCTGTCTCATCATTGTTTGAGATCCGACCCACTATGGTGATGTTGTCAGTAAACTTGAAAATTGAATTGGAGGGGAATTTGGCCGGGAATTTGTACAAGGAATATGGTAGGGGGCTGAAAACACAGCCTTGTGGGGGCACAGTATTAAGGATTATTGTGGGGGAAGTGTTGTTGCCTATCCTTACTGATTGTGGTCTGTGAGTTAGGAAGTTCCAGGATTCAGTCGCAGAGGGATGTTCCCAGGTCCAGGCCAGGGAGTTTGGAGATGAGTTTCATGGGAATAATAGCATTGAAGGCTGAGCTGTAGTCAACAAATAGGAGTCTGACATACGTGTCCTTGTTATCTAGCTGTTCCGGGGTTGAGTGCAGGGACAGGGAAATGGCATCTGCTGTGGACCTGTTGCGGCAGTAGGCAAACTGTAATGGATTCAGGAAGTCCGGGAGGCTGGAATTGATTCGTGCAATGACTAGCCTTTCGAAGCATTTAATAATGATAGATTTCAGAGCCACAGGACAATAGTCATTAAGGATGCTGCTTGGTCTTTCTTAAGTACCGGGATGATGATCATTTTCTTGAAGCTGATGGGGACCTCAGATTTTGTAAAGAGAAGTTGAAACTGTCTATGAATACCTCCACCAGCCGATCTGCGTAGGATCTGAGTGAATGTCCGGGTACCCTATCCGAGCCGGTTGTTTTCCATGGGTTGACCTTCAAGAAAGTTGCTCTGACATCTGCAATGGTGACCCCAGATACAGGTTCATCCAAGGCTTCCACAGTAATGGGCATGATCTCACCGATGTCTTTCTCTTTGGAGAGAATTTTTTTAGGCCTTAATTTTGCACCATACCAGAGGGAACCACTGTCAACCACATCTTCTCATAGTCAGTGTCTTTACAGGGATTTGGTTTTGTTTTCTGGCATTTTAGTGTAAAGTTTATTTATTAGTCACAACCAAGGTTTACATTAAGACTGCAATGAACTTACTGTGAAATTCCCCTAGTTGCCACATTACGATGCCTGTTTGACTCAATGCACCTAACCAGCACATCTTTCAGAGCATGGGTGGAAACTGGAGTACCTGAAGAAAACCCACACAGACACGGGGAGAATATGCAAACTCCTAACAGTGATCCAAGCTGGGAATCACACCCAGATCCCTGGCGCTGTGAGGCAGCAGTGCTAATCACTGTGCCACGTGTCAAAATTAGTCAGTGTCTCCTCCATATTCTCAATATGGGCCAACTGATATGCATATTTTCCTTCATGTTGAGCAGCAAGTCAATGGAATTTGGCAATTTGATCACCGCCACCAGAAAATATGCCCCAGAGTGGGAAGGGGAGTGGGGGAGTTGAGGGTCGCCAGTGAGGGGAGTGGGGACTGGAAAATCCCATCCATTTTATCTATCGTAGAAGGTAATAAAGGCATCCTGACAGTAGAAAATCAAGGGGCAAATGGAGGGAGAGGCTGACAATTTCCTTAGGCCTGATAGTTTATATCCTAAGTTCTTAAAAAAGGTAGTTGCAGAGATAATAGATCTCTGGCTGTAAACTTCCAAAATTGTCTAAATTCTGAAAAGCTCTCAGTGAATTTGAAAATCACAAATAGAGTTTCCTATTTGAGAAAGGCAGGAGACCGGAAGCAGGAAACATTAGGCCTAACATCTGTCATTAAGAAAATTTTGGAATGCATTCCTAAAGACATAACAAGACATTTTAAAAATTACAATACAATAAGGTAAAGACAACATAGTTTTATGAAAGGGGAATTGTGTTTAGCAAAACTATTTGAGCTCTTTCAAACTGTAATGAGCCAGGTGAACTAGTAGGTATTAGTGTTTGGCTTTCCAAAAGGCAAAAGGTCTCACATAAAATGTTACTGCAAAAGATAAAAATTTGTGGGATTGGGGGTGAATATATTAACTAGCACAAAGGGCTGAGATAAATGAATCATTTTCATTTTGGCAAACTGTAACTATTGGAGTGCTACATGCATCAATGTTGGGATCTCAACTGCTTTTGATCCATATTAAGGATTTGAGTAAAGAAACCAAATATATTGTAGCACAAAGAGAGGTCAGAAGCAAGGAGTGAGGGAGACACAAGGGGCTGAATTTTACATGGCCTGGCGGAAGTTGGGGATCTGAACAAGAAAATATGGATCACCAACTTCCTTTCCACCTTTTAAAGACACCAGATAAAGCGTCTTGCAGCCAATTAATGGCTGCCCAATATGAATCTGGCCACCTGCTGAGGAGAACAGTGGCCACTACGCCCAACCAGGCAGAAAAGGTAGGAGAGAAAGGGAGCAGACCGTGAATCAGAGGTCAACCTTGTCAACCTATTTAATGTTGGCCCAGGCACAGACTCTGGCAGCTGCAGCAGACGCATTCATTTGGAAACAGAGGCTCTTTTAACACTGTTAAATCCATGGAACTATTGCAGCATGATCAGACAAGAACCTGTTTTTAAACGTGGATGACTATTGTGCTGGTATTTAATTATTCAGGGCTCTGAGGAGGAAAGAACATTTGACAATTCCCTATAAGTCATCCTGTAGACTGTGAGTGATAGTCAGGAAAAACTCCAAAGCAGCCAAACCTCCTAGCCCTTTGCTAAGAGCAATGGTGTAGTGCTATCAGAGTGCCTTTCTGGCACCTCTAATCATTCTTTTTAAAAGTTGTTTCGCTAAAACATTGTCACCAGAACTACCTTATGCAGATGCCACTAAGTGTACTGGTTCCCTGCCAACTTTAGTCAATCAGTCTGGCAGCCATGCAGCAACTGTGCTCCCACATCAATCACACGCAGCACATGGGCTATTGGCCTTATAACATGTCAATCAGGCATGGACATTGCAAGTTTTTGATTTTCTTCTAACATCAAATTACATTGACACCATCCATTGCCTGAGTAATTTCTACACATTTAGTATTTTATATTATTTATCTTTTTCTTTAACAGCTCTTAATGCCTTGAAGTGGCAGATGAGAGCTTATAAAATAAAATGGCCAAAAATCTTTTGGCCTACTCACTGACACCTTTAAGGAGAAAGGCCTCAGACAAAATAAAGACCCAAGTAGAGAGAAAAATAGACAACTAACGCCATCATTATTAACTTAACCTCCATTATTATATCTTGTGTAAATAAGATGGTAACTACTGGTATTCATTTATGGGATGTGGGTGTTATTGATTGGGCCAGCACTTATTGCCCATTCCTAATTGCCTTTGAACTGAATGCTTGCCAAGCCACTTCAGAGGACGTTGATATGGATTTGGAGTCACATGGGAGCCAGACCAGGTAAAGGACATTAGTAAATCAGATGGACTTTTTCAACAATCAACAATAGTTTTCTGGCCATCATTAAACTTTTAATTCCAGGTTTTTATTGAATTCCACCATCTGGCATGGTGGATCTCGGGTCTCTAGAGCATTGAAATGGATCTCTGGATCACTAGTCCAGTGATAATCCCAACAGGTGACCACCTCCCTGCAAAACTAATATAATAAATCAGAAACACTAGAGAAAAGCTATTTGCTCAAGAGACTGGAACTTCCAAATCTTATCTGTGTGTTAGAGTTACTTCATGTATTTTCAGTGGCTAGAGGTCTGAAATTAAAGCAGGTGTTGCTGGAAAAAACAGCTCAGTAATTTTTCCAGAAATTTATTTCTTTATTTCTCATATAAGAAATATTTCCTTGTCTCACTTCATTTTTGCCAATTATCTTAAATGCGTGTTATTTGGTTACAGACCCTCCACACAGTGGAAAATATTTCTCCTTGTGCCCATCATTGTAGTTGCTTGTCATTTTGAACAGCTTTTTTAAAATCTCCCTTAGCTTTTATGTCTCTAATGATCCCAGAATAGATCTAAATCAATAGAGTGTGATTGTGTCTTCTTTTCAACCTATTTCTGGCACAACTTGTAGAATATACCAAATGTTTTCGATCCTGCCCACAGAATCTCTTCACTCTTTCACTGTGGGTAATGGACTGTGTGAAAATATATTGTGCAGGTGCTCATTTCTGAACAAAGAAGGAAGAAAAGTCCAGCAGACTCCTGGGGAATTTGCATGAATTAACAAAATTTGCAATGAAATTTACCATATTCCTTCTTCTTTGACACTGGGGATTTTTGACTGGACTTTTACCTTCTCTGATTTTCCCCTATTGGCATCTTTTTAACAGATAGGGGAATTCTAAGTAAACTTTCTCCGCCTTTACCAGGAATTTATATCAGTTTGCTTAAATCAGTGACACTGTCAACTATGACTTGGAGGTGTGTAACTCCCATCCAAAATTTAAGCAGAATCATGAAATAGAATCCCTACAGTGCAGAAGGAGGCCATTTAGGCTATCAAATCTGCACCAACTCTCCGAAGGAGCATCTTACCCAGTCCCTATCCCCATACCCCTATGTATTTACCCTCTAACCTACACATCTTGGGACAGTAAGGGATAATTTAATATGGCCAGTCAATCTAATCTGCACAACTTTGGATGATCTAGGCAAAGCTTCTATGTAGTACTAAAGATTCACTGCTTTGTTAGAAACATCATATTGTGGATAACGCGGTAGAAAAAAGTCCAATCTGCTTGCCCAGGTCAACAATTACAATTTCTATGGCACTGCAGAGAAGAACAGCAGAGAAGTATCCTGGCCGACATTTATATTTCAACTAATATCACTTTTCTCATTGTTATACATAGGAACTTGCTGTGAGTAAACTGGTTACCAAATGCAGCACAAAACAACAGCAAGTGCATTTGAAAAGTAAGAACATGATAGGTGCTATATCAATTCATGCTTTCTTACAAAGGAAGTTACTGTACTTTATAGTAATTCAGGCAGTTTGAAATTTCCTCATTCCTTTGGTTTAATGGCTCTACTACCGAGATCAGAAGATGTTTTTGAAGACACTTTGAATCAAGAATCAAACAGAAAGTGAACTAATAGAGTGCATGAACTTGGTGGGGGAATGAGTTAATTTTCCTTGTATGAAGGTCATGTTCCAGTGAGTTAATAGTCTCAAAAATTGAAATAAAATAGTCTGAAGTGTCTTCTTCATCCAAACCTACATTATCTGATATCAGTGTCCAAACTCTTGGATATTCATTTGTTTACAAAAAGAATTCCAAGATATTACCATTTCTCCAAAATTCAGGGCTCCACTCTCCGTGTGATATCTCATAGCTGAGATGTTCATATAATCATAGTACTCCAATATTTGGAGGTAGCTGCAACAGTTAGTATGTATGACCAACATGCTCAATGGCTGAATGGAGTTTTAACTTTTAATATGCTGGACGATCTCCAATCAAGCAAACCTGATTTCATGGTTAAAGTTGCTTTTTTATTATACAGGGTATTTTGCTTATGGTCAGGAATTTGTCAAAAGACAGAAGGTGTCAGATTCAACAGGTTGGCCTCGGCAGGGATGAGTTCTGAACAGACTCTTGGAGCCAGTGTTCCTTAGCTGAGCATTGGAATGTAGACAATATGCACTTAGGAGGCCTAGAGAGATGAGGTTTGGATGGACTGATGATGCTATTCTGGTGGATTTGATTGGCCTAATCAAATTATGCAATTGGGGTTCTGATCAATTAATTGGCTGGTTACCTTGGAGTTTTAATTCTGCTAATACAAAGAGCTTGTTCAGAAAGGCAGTATGAAGAACCTGGAAACCAAGCTCACAAGGAGAGGCAACATCTGGAAATAAAAGAGAACAAAGAACTTATTCCATGTGACAACAAAATCCTGGCCAGGTTTTAATTGCAACTGGAAATCAACCTAAATTGAGAAAAATAGCAATGAATTGCTCAGAACCCCAGTGGCAGATAGTGAGTTTATACATTGCAAGTATTTACTGTTATTAAGTAGCTACAGGATAAAGGAAATTGTGTTTAAATATTTAAAGTCGACTTTGTGTCTTTATTCACTACAGAGGTTAAAACACAGAGTTTTGGACAACAGCCCTGACTGTACAGATTTACTTCACTGCAAGCCTAAATATGCTATGATTTGAAGTGCTGGGCTTGAAACTGGGAGTGTTTCAGATCCAACGTTTAGACCTATTCTCAACATCCCAATGCGCACTCTGCTCGCAAAAATATCAGTAATTCTGAATCATGCTATAGAAGCCTGTGGGTGGGGCTTAATGCGCCCAAAACCCTGCAGCTCCAATCGGTGTCTCCAACTATGCATGCGCAAAAAAAATGATATGATGTTGCTTCTCACACTCTTGGGCTGGATAGATAATGCCTCCCCTGGCCCCCACAGACATTGCCCCCATCCCCACAACGTTACTGACCCCCTTATCCTCCCAACCCCTCTAGCACCCAGACCGATCGTGGGCCTCTTCCCCCTCTTGCTCCCACCAATCAGAGGCAGAGTGGCAGCGGACCTCCTCTTCTCTCTCACTGATCTCAGGCAGAGTGGCAGCAGACCTCACCTCCCACATGCCCCCCCATCTCCTCCCCAGTCCCATCAATCTCAAGCAGAGAGCCATCGGATCAACATCCCTCCTCAACCGATCTCAAGCAGGGAGCCATCGGACGCTCGGTGCTTACCTCTTCATGAACTGAAGCACCCGAGTCGGACTTCTGTTTCCCACCGATTCTGGATGGACGAATGCGGTGGTAAAGGGGGAAGTGCCAGTAAAGTTGGGCATGCAGCCCATTAAGCCAATTTGAATGCATGCATGGTCCCAATCAGCCATTTTCACTCCTTGGTAAAGGGAGACCAGTGCGGAGGCAGGCACGGATTGCACTACTTGCCTCATGCTCAACTTTACCAAGTTTTCACACCCAAAAACAGGCACAACATAATAGTAAAATCTGGCCCATTAAGGCACAGCAGGGTGAGCAAGATGAGTGAATCAGAGGCAGGCCACTAAGGATACGGTATGGGACATATGAAAAAAAAGATCGTGTTAAAGAGGCTAAATGTATACTGACTTTTCCTACTGATGGCTCCAGTGAATTTTCACTGTTTTTTTCACTGGAACTGACGTTTTGAAAAAGTATCAAAAAATTCTGCTCTTATGTTACAACCGGTATGTAAGGAATGAACATTTTATCTCGTTCCAGCACTCCACAGGTCGTAGCATTAATTAAAAAGTTCAATTAATTCACCAAAATGGCCATTTGGTTACCTTCTCTTCTGATTCCCAGAATAAAATAAACTTTACACTTGCTTCTTTCGATAAACTCAAAATGATTGTTATAAAACAAAACTTTTTTAACAAGTTGCTGAACTGGTTAACACAGAATTGTACTCTGGAAATATAATTATCTACTGCTCCTGAAGAATTCTCCGAGCACCTAAGCATACCACACACACACACAGACAGATAGAAACACATAGAAACAAAGGACTAACAAATAGGGTGTTGCTGCAGAAATGGGCTTTAGAGAATAGGCATTATAAAATAAATGATAAAGTTCACAGGGTCCCAAAACTGTCAATCTGGAGTTCTCTCATGAAGATGGGCGGCCAGCCAATGTCTAGAAGTTCTCAGGACTGAACAGGACTCTGACGTAGAGGAGAATCTAAGGTTGGTTCAATTCTCCTGGTCTCAGCTTTGCAAGTCCAAGGAAGCTACACTGAGATCAGGATTCTGTGGTTTCAAGTTGAGAAGCATACAGAACTTCAGCCAAGGCAGAGGTGACTGTTTGTGTAGAGTTTGCACATTGTCCCTGTGGAGTTTCCTCCGGGTGCTCTGGTTTCCTCCCAAGTCTAAAGCCTATATTATATTCAATAAGATTGTAGCTGATCTGACTGTGGCCTGAACTCCATTTTCCCCCCACAATCAAAAATCGGTAAAGTGAAGTCAAGGGATATGGACATCGCTGGCTAGGCCAGTATTTATTCCACTCTCAGAAGAGGTCGCTAGTCTGTCATCAGAATTTAAGTGGCAGAAGTAGCTGGATGATTCAACAAGTTAGCACTTATTTTTATAACATCTGAGACTTAGGTTTGAATGAAGCTCTGACATAGGATAACATCTGCTAAATTTTCTGCCGGCTATGAGATTCCAGAATGGAATGACATCCATAGCACAAAAAGTAGACCTGATTTAATTTTGTATGTTTCATCATTTATTTACCAGCAACACTGTTCTGGTTGAGATGGGACACAGGAAGGTAAATATCATTTTTACTTTTTATTTTGCTGTTTAGATCTTATATTTAATACAATTGCCCAATCATTGTGGTGCTGGACTAGCAAGTATTTAAGATTCCACCAAAGGAAGTTACGAAACTGAATTTAGTAAAGCTGATAACGTAATATTTTCTTGGCCAGAATCCCAGGGTCCACGTTTTTAGAAATATGGTTTTTATGTTTTTTCCTCGTGCTATGAATTTTGGATACTGTGCTTTATAATTGTTTGTGTGGACCTTGGCAACAAAAGGTTGAACTGATGTTATGTGAAGAGCTGTTTGCATTATTTAGATATGGATAAAGGATAGCACACAACAATTCGGGATAAGCATGCTGTTGAAGCTGGACGTTTATAGAGACAAAAGATAATAAGTTATAACAATGCAGAATGTTTAAAAGGAAATTAGAATAGTTTAAAATGATGAGTCAGTCTGTGGTAAGTGCAGTTCAAAAGTAAGGAACAAAGACAGTTCAAAATGACAAGACTGTTTGCATATTCTTGGTTGTAGTTGTTACTAAAGGTGTGATCAAAGAATTCAGGCTGCAAATTATCAACATGCCATTGACTTTGTTAATTGTAGCTCAGGATGTAGCTATTGATTGTGTATTGATGATCTGTTGATGTAACTGTGATCGGAGAATCAATGGTCTGTTGACGTGATTGTGAATAGTATATTGATCATATTGAAAGTGAGTGGTGTGTTAGTTCATTGCTTTCACCAAATGTGATAAGAGAAATCCTAGATATCAGATCTAGGGGGATAGTAAAGGGCATTCTGCAAAGTTCCAGTACAGATACATAGAGAGAAACAGAAATCAGACCAGACTAAACTGAACGTTGACTATGTCTGATTTGCTCCTGACATAAAGGCTGTGTGTGACTCATTAAATATTTTCTGGTTTTCAAGAATTGTTTTATTATTTCATAAATCCTCTTCATTTGCTGCATAGAAAGTATAGTCTGACAATGTTTTGTCTTACTTGATATCTTTCTTCTGTGAATCTGTACCCACCACTTTGACTTAAAATTGTGGTTATCCTTTCCAACATCTACTTCTCTAAATCATTAATTCTTTCGAAGAAATGTCTTGTAAAATGTTAAAGATACCTAATGAATGTAAGCTGTCCTTGTTGTGAAAGTAAGCACTGAAAGCAGTAGAGTATGGTCAAAGTTAAAGAGACATTGGTTTAGAGAACAAATCAATATACTAACCATACCACATCCAGTGAACAATGAGATTGCGAACAAAAATATTAAACAGCAGGAGATTTACTGGAAATTTTCATCTTTTATCGTGGCGTAGCTCAGCATGAGAATCAAGTCACAAGGCTAAAAATGCTAGCAAGTTTTTTCAGCTAAAAGTGCTCAGGAAATACACGCGATGGGTCATGAGAGGGCTGCTCTTGGTTTTTTTCAAGAGTATTCTAGTGCTTCACATCGTTAGTGTACGCTTGACCTGGACCATTTGATGGGTAACACGACAGCTCAGTGACTATCGCTGTGCTGTGCAGATACATGGATTTGGGCCTGTGTTTGTGGGAGTTTGCGCATTCTCCCCGTGCTTGCGTGGGTTTTCTCCGGGTGCTCCGGTTTCCTCCCACATCCCAAAGATGTGCTCTTAGGCTAATTGGCAAAACAAATTCTCCCTAAATTGTCTCAAATTTGGTTTTAAATCCATAGATCTATAAACATAGACAGGGATCGCGGGTAGAGGTGGGAACATCGGGGTGGCGACGCAGGCTCGTTGGGCCGAAGGGCCTGTTTCCTGTGCTGTTTTGTTCTTTGTTCTTTGAAACAATTTGACTCAGACTACTCCTAAACGTCCCACCATCGTATGGCAAGTGTTCAGTTACTCCACATGATATTAAAAAGCAACTGACTACATTAATGTGGAAAATGCTACAGGCACTGATAACACCTAAGCTTTAGTGCTGAAATCCTGCACACCACACTAAGTTAATTCTCTACCTCTGCTGTTCAATGTCGCATTAACATACTGATAATGTAGGTAATGTTCTTTCCATAACAAATAGAACATATCTAACCTACGGCAGCAACTTGCATTTCTATAGCACCTTTAAGATAACAAAATGTCCCAAGGTGTTTTACGGGAGTTTTATTAAACACATGTTAATGGTTGGGATCAAAAACTTCCCAATATTTATTCAGAGGAAATTCCTGTTCATCCAGGGCTGGATTTTGAGTGCAAAGTAACAAATCAGGGGCAATGAAGAGATCAACATACATAGCAGTGAGGTGGAGCTGCGTGTAGTCAGTATACATGTAGAGTCTGCTGTTTTCAAATGATGTTACCAAGTGGAAAGCATGTAGATGAAAAAAGCAGGAGACCGAAATGGATTCTTACGATAATGCCAGTGTGGATGCAGGACAAGAAATCATCGTGAGTCCTGCTCAGGCAATGATACAAATAGAACAAGACAGGGACATTTCTACCCAACTGGAGAGGAGAGGCCTTGATGGAGAATGATGTGGTCAATCATGTCAAAGGATACAGACTGGTTGAGAAAGACAAGGGGGTATGGATTGCCATTGTCAGTCATCAGGGATGGTATTTGTGACTTTGAGATGGGTCATTTCAATGCTGTTGTTGGGCAGAAAGCTCATTAGAAGAGATCAAATATGAGTTGCAGCAGGACAAAGATTTTGGAGGCAAAAGACATTCACGGACATTAGAGAGAAAACAATGTTGGAACATGAAATGATGGTTTGCAAGGGTAAAGGGGTCAAGATTGTGATTTTTGACGTTGGAATGAAGAAGCAGATTTGAAAGGGAGAGGGACACTATTGGAGATGAAGTTGTTACCTAACATGCCTTTTCCCATGGCACCTTGGTGGCAGTTGCCCCAAGTTTGAGTGTGTTCCTCAGCGCGTTGTCCTGAACATTGCAGTGTGCCAGTCTACAACATTCAGTAAGGACAACTCTTTGCGCTGGAAGATTAACAAGTTTCGGGCAGACAAATAACATCTTTCACCAAGTTGATGACCTTCCAACAGCAGTTAATGTTTGTCTTGGTGCAAGTTCCTGAGAACAGCCTGTAAAGCGCAAGAGTCCTGCGTTACATAGCTACTCAGGATGAGACTGGACAAATACCACTACATCTCTCTCCAGACCCTCATACATTTCACAAGGAGGTGTGCTTGAGACCATCTTTTCTCCCCTGCAGCCCTTCCAGGGCAGTGTGCGGTGGCACAGAGATGTCAGGTGTGTATCTGGGGAAGTGCCCTTCTGGATGAGGAGAATTGCTCATGTGTTACAAATCCTGAGGGTTTCCCCTGCAAGCAAATGTGCTCCTCTCCAGTTTACGCAGGATATGTCTCAGTATTCAGCTGAGTCATTCTATGCGTTTGGATGCAGTGGTTACGCAATTTTTTAACGTGATATAAGTCACGAGCTCTGTTAATTGGCCCTTGTGTCGATTTACGTGGCTAATTCGCATTTGTCACCTGAGGTTTTGGCTAGTAATAGTTACTCGCTCTGGCCACCTGCACAGGCCTGTTTTTGGAGACGTTTTCCTTGGAAATTCCGCGCGTAATCTTTGAACTTGTTCTTCACTGATAAGTACACGGAAACGTGTTACTGTATACAGGTTTTTTTTAATGGAAGGGATTTCTTGAATTGATGATCAATTCAAGATTGTTAATCAGGTGACGTGTAAGGAAGGGGACATTTCTCTGGATATTTCCAAATTGGTTAACAGCTTGAGTTTGAGGTGACTCAAAAGCGTTGAGGTGTTGTTAAAAATTGATAAGGATGCATTTTTCTCACTGCGAAGGAAATTGCTGAGTTGTCAAAATTTAACAGCCCAGTCCTTCCTTCATAAGTCAGGAGCTCTCCAGTTCAGTTCTGGGTGTTAAATTTAGTTTCCAAGAGTAAGTTTCACATTGTGGTCTCAAAGTAACACCGCCCTTTGTCAGAAGTTCGGAATCGCATATGCTGTAAGTTCTCCGGGAATTTTCGCAATGATGCTTTCTGTTTCTCTTTAGTTAGCTGCTAATAATAACAAAGTCGTCCTGTTTTCTGTTAGAACTTTGTTTTTAAAACTCTTTGTTTATAGTTTTATCGTAAAACTTGTACGTGTTTTTAAAGTTTAATATACTGTGGTGAAACTTCATTAGCAGTCAGTTGTTACCTTTGTAATTCTGAAGGGAGTACGCTGTGAAGGTTTTCAGTAATCGTTGTTCATCTATCTTTTTTTTTCAATTACTACTTTACGTCAATATTCTGTACGCAGCAGTTTAATAGCTGATTCATAAGGGGGCTTGATGAGCCCAGATGCCAAATCTGTTTTTGAGTCATTTTGTATAAATTATGAAATCCTGTCTAATGTCTTTACTGGAGTGAAAGCTTGCTGTCCTTCTGTCTAAAAGCAAGGTACGCTTATTTTGAGTGTATGGAAAATGTAAACTGGTCAAATGATCAGAGTTCCTTGAGTTTTATGCCTGATCACAGTGGCCTTCCCAACTTGGGAGCTTGGCAAAATGGGAAACCCAAATGGTAGAGGGAAATGAAAGTGGAACAAGAGAGTAGCTGGCCAGAGCTGGAAAATGTGACACTGGTCGTATGTGACACTACCAGGGATTTGAGACCTAACAAGTATTGTCAGAAGGTGGTTACAGGTCTAGTACCCAATTGTAAATCCTACACAGGTAAGTCAAATATCCTTTATCTAAAACCAACTGCATTTTGGATTTCAGATTATTTAAATTTTTGGATACTGCACATAAACTTGTATTACAATAGCGTAGGTGAGTAAACGAAACAAAATGTGTTGCTGAGTAATACAAGATGTGTTAAGATTTCCTTTTGATGTACTCACCACAAAATCCCCAAGTAAACAATGCAATGTGATACTAATCACAAGTGTATGGTGATTACCTTGTAGAGACTGGCTAGTTAAACACGTGACACTATAAAATGTAACACTATAGGAGCAGGGTTTCTTGTAAGATTCCCTCAGTACTACTAACTTACAATAAAGCAGCTTGATCCAAAGACTGGTCAGGAGTGATTCTTCCACTGCAGCTGTTTATTGTGAGAAATGCAGAGGAACAAACTAGACTTCCCATGTTAAAGTGTGGTTTTTGGATGTGTTTGGATTTATGGCTAAAAGATACTAGACCTGTAGACAAACTTTATGTATTTATTTGTATTTAAGACCATCCTAAAAGGCACATTTGAAGCCACCTGTGATGCATTTGTAGTTCTCTTAATTTAAACTGCTAGATTTACAGTGAGAAGGGAGAATCATTCAGGCCATTTGGACTTGAGGAAGCTATAGGGGATAACTGGTGTGTTGTCACAAGTTAAATAATTGTTACTCCCAGTGTGTTTCTATCTCTGTACATGATAGGAAAGAAAATCAGTGGCTATCAGGCATAATAAATGTATTTAATGATCCTGTATTTTTTAGGTAAAATATGGGTCCAACTGATACAGAAGAGAGGCATTCCATGATGGACTCTAGTTCCACAGATGATGACAGCTTTGAGTTTAGAATATTGATGGCCTATGCAAAAAGGACTTTTCCAGATTTAGGTGCCATATCTATTGGCAAAGGAAAACAAGACAAGGCTCCAGCTGAAGGGAGCAATGTGAGTACAGCACACAATGTTGGTTCAAGCGAACAGGCAAAAGTTGAACTAAGGCAAACAGACAAAACTGAACCTGCTGGAAAAGAGAAAAGTCATGCTCGGAAATCCAAAGGCAAGAAGAAACCTATATGGAAAAGAATTCCATGTCTACGAGGAGAATCAGAAAAATCCAATACTCTTGAAGGAATGGATGAAGATGGGTTTTTCAAATCTTCGCATAAAGTTGCTGGCCCAGAAGCTGAATGTGGTAAGCATTTTGTTGCATGATAGTAAGTAATTCCCTCTCAGAGGAGGAGAGAGGCAGGCAAGCCTTTGAACCCAAATTGAGCATATAGAAGGTCAGTGTTAACAGAGCATCATCTAGAGTTGCTGGATGAATAGGAATGGGACCACTTTCTCCACCCCTTAGTCAAGGATAGCACACCCTTTCCTGCCTGCTGATGTTGACTTACTCCACACATTCCACAAATATAACATGAATTTTTGATCTATGTGGCTTAGTTTATTGGGATGATGTGCAGCAACTTTGGTAAATTTTTAAGGCAGTTTTCAACTAGTTTTAATTATGTCAGCTCCAAAGCTACTCATATCTTGGCTCGAATCATAGAATTCCTCCACTGCAAAGGAGACCATTCAGCCCATTGTGACTGCACCAACCACAATCCCACCCAGAACCTTGCATGAAGCCATTCCTGTGCCTCTTGTGGAGGAGATTGTTGGGTTTGGCTCTGCGTGGTCTGGACATAAGGGTGGTCCTGTTGGCTTATGCCAATGACATGCACCTTGTGTTGATGTCCTCAACTCACCTGCAGAGGATGTGAGAATGCCAGGCAGTATACTCTGCCAGGATTAATTGTGAGAACTCAGTAAGAATCTAGCAACACCAATTTTAAATCCAACCGATTTTATTTGATAGTAAATCTGCGAGCTTTCGACTTTTTTCGTCTTCATCAGGCAAAAGCAGTGTTCTGGTCTGCAGAACACTGCAGACCAGAACACGTATCAGCACAGACAGTCACAGATTGCTGATTAGAATGCGAATACTTGCATCTAACCTGCTATTCAAGTGTTAAAGTGGCTAACAATGTGTGTGAAGGGAACTCTGAGCATTGGTTAGAGAAATGTGTATTTTCTCCAGACAGCACAGTGAGGTTTTTTGCTAACCCAGGCAAGTCACGGGGGTTACAGATAAGGGTCTTGGCTTCATGTCACACTGTTAAGACCGTCCTCGTGTGTGGAACTTGGCTATCAGTCTCTGCTCAGCGACTCTGCGCCCAAAACAAAACTCTACATCATGATTAATTGTACTAAGTGCTCCAGACTTTCGGTTAGTCCTTGAGAGACGGACCTCCTTCTACAGGAGCTCGGGACTTTCACCTGGTGCAGGACCGACCCCCTCTACTTGGGGGCCCATCTCTGCCCAGCCAAGGAATCCTGGCCAGAGAACTAGCGGGAGCTGGAGACCAAAGTCAAGGCTCCAAGTGCTGTCCTGCAGGGCATGAGATACTGTCATAAACCAGCTGGTCACCTCCATGCTATGGTACTGGCTGGTCTCTTTGACCCCTCCCTTGGCTTTGTTGCCAATATCCAGAGATCTCCCCTGCATTTCCTCTGGGATAACCAACTGCACTGGGTCCCTGCCGCAGTTCTACATCCCCCTCTTGAGGAGGACGGTCAAGGTCTGGTGTGCCTCTGCACTCGGATAGTGACCTTCCACCTGCAGAGATACCTCTACATTGAACCCCCTCCATGGTGGTGCACCCTGGTGACGTATTTCTTCCACCAGTGGTGTGGCCTCAATTATGACATGCAGTTCCTGCACATCAATCTGGGGTGCATTTCAACTCCTTGCAGGAGTTGCCTGTCTTTTTTTTTTACCAGGACCTCCTCACTGTCTGGAACACTGTCACCTCGTGACATAGCTCTCCCCCATCAGGAGTAGAGGCTCCTGTGTGAGAGCCGCTGCTCGGGAACTCGCTCCTCCAGCTGTAAACATCAGTTGGCTGCAGATGCTAGGGTGACCAGGCTGGGAGACGTGCTGGATGAGTGCAGGTTCTGACCGGCACGTGGCCAAGATCTTAGGACGGTTGTGCTTGGCCTCAAGTGCATGTGGTCTCAAGGCAGTGCATGTGTGCAGTGGGATCCCCTGTTCACATGGAATTCCACATTGGCTCAAAGCCTCAGCCCCCTCCTAGGATCAGGTGCTCCACAACATGAGCCACCTCGCAGAAATGTCCTGCACACCTTTTTCCAGAGTGCGGAAGTGTTTCCTATACAGGCTGCTGCAGCATACCTTCCACTACTGCACCCTTGCCTGTTGCCTGGACACACTTTGGTGGGGCCTTGTTGCCGTTGGGTGGCAGAAGTCCCTTTACGGAGAAAGCTTCCCCAATTACATCGGGGACCTGGAGTGGAGGATGATGCATGCAGCAGTTCCACACAATTGTAGGATTCCCTGGTTCACGAGCTCTGGAGCCCTTCTGTGGCATTGTGGAGTCTATGGACCATGTCTGTGTTTCATGTCTTAAGTTGCACTCCCTTTGTTTTTCTGAAGAACCTTTTTATTGATGTTTTGTTTGCATTTCATTCCATGCTCCTAGTTTGGAGAGGGGAGGGCTGGAATGCAGTCTCCTCATGAACTGCTCCTGGGCCTGGTGAAACATGTCATTTACAGGTCCAGGTAGCGGGCGATCAAGGGGCCATCCATCCTGACTGTCTGCCCCTCTACTGCGGCTATGTTCACAGGCAGGTGTCCCTGGAGAGGGAGCATGCAGTGTCCGCAGGCACAGTTGACACCTTCTGTGCTTGTTGGGCACCGCAAGGACTGGGGTGCATTATTGACCCTAATCACATTTTAATTTGTTTTTTAAGTTTTCCTTTTTGTACTTTGATTTTGTTTGGGCTCTTCTCCTTCCTTTTGGGGAGCTGCCCCTCTTACTTTGTCCTAATTTAATTTGAGTTTGTTTATTTGGTTTGACCTTTAAAAGAGGCCCACCCAGAACCTATTCCCATTATCCTGCTAATCCCCCTGACACTAGGGTTAATTTAGAATGATCAGTCAACCTAACCTGCACATCTTTGGACTGTGGGAGGAAACCCATGCAGACACAAGGAGAATGTGTATGTGGAGTTTGCACACAAACCCAAGAATCTGAGTTCAGTGATGCAGCAGTGCTAATCATTATGCCACTATGCTACCCATGAGGAAATTGGGCACATCACTCTTTGAGCCTCCAAACAGATTGAAAGCGTATTAATGGGATAAAACTGAGGGAGTAATGCTTTATATTTAACCATGCTGCACATAATCAAGAGCATCTGATGTGGATACTGTGTTCAGAGTAGGAAAGATGCTTTCTTTCCCATATAGACTACCTTGTCATGACCAGTCCAACTATGCACCAAAAGAGTGAGAAATTTTGTCCATACTGAGTCAGTTAACCTCAGCCAGGAGCAGTATATTTGCCTAAACGTTCCTGAATTAATGAGGAGAAAATTAGTCAAGGCTCTCTCCAGAATGCTATGCTGATAGAATATGACTATCGCCGAGGACTTGCCAAAAACTCTTGGGTTGAACCTGGACACTTCTTGGTGAAGTAGCTTCATAACCATCCTAACTGCTCCTATTGAATAGTCATCACTTAACTATCCTTGAAGGTTATGAGCAGCCATGTGAGGTGAAGAAGGGAGGCAATAAACTTGTCACAGAATTTGGTAAAACACCAGCAAAAAAAGTGGTGTGTTATGGAACTTCCAGATCAGATACACAGGAAATGCAATCTACCACGATCTTTTAGTGACAATTCACTCATTACTTTATCTTGCTGAGATGTTTGTTTTAGGACTTGAAACAACAGTTCAAAGTGGTGTTTTCTTTCCTGTGTATGTATATAGGACTGCTTGTGTCTAGGTGCTCCAAAACTAGGTTTTATGATATAAAACTATTAGTCTGAAAAGTCTCCAAGGTCATTATTGACAGTTAATGAACTATGTAATATTTTCCATTTTTGGGATGTCTTCAACAAAGAAATCAAGACATTGCTGGAGGAAAAAAAATACACTGAAGCACTTTGTCTTGCACCCATCAGAACAATTTGCAAGAGTACCAGTAGTGAAGGGAGAACAACAGTTTATACTGCATAAGAAGTGAGTGCTGATTTTGCTAGAGATGTTGCTATTGGGAATGCAGCAATGAATGCTGTTCAAATTCAAACCAAACTGGTCAAGATATTGCCATGGAGAATGAAATTGGGCTGATTTGGTTGGTCTTGTGAATTAGAGGAGATATTTTTACTATCTATCTGTATTTAGCTGACTTCAATGGCACAAAATGCTATAAGCTACACACATTTGCACATGACCCCTAATCTTTGCAGACAAAAGCAGCATTTCCACCCAAAGAAAGACACAAATTTATCTATCTTTTGAATCCAAAAAAGTTCTATATATGCACCAAATGGCTGCAATTTACCAGTAACACAACAGGACCTGTATTTCAATATAATTCTCTATGAAGTGTTCTGAAAGACATGATGCAATACTGTAAAATCAACAGTTTAGAATTCTTAACTGGTTAAAAACAATTTGAAGACATCTGACTAGCAACTTTAAATTTGTAACTCCTATTTCAGAGCAAGAGCCTTTTGTTAATGAGGTTGCTGAAATGTTGCAGAAAATTATAAACTCGAGGCAGAAGGCTACCTCTGAAATGATGATTCGTTCTTACAGTTTGGAAGTTGATGCTACTGGTAAGTAGTTGGCAAGAATAAGATCTTTCAAAAGTTTTTTGGGTGGAATTTTCTCTTTGCAGAGTGGCACAGTGGGCAGGAAAAGTGGCATGGAGTGCTGGTCCCAAGGACATTTTCTCCTCCACACAAAGCATTGGAGGGAAAAAATGCAATTAAGGAGCAGAACCTGCCCCACTAGTGACTCTGTTCATTACAATAAAAAAAGAACCTTTCTCTGTGGATATGCCTGGGCAGAACCCTCCTTCCTGCTGAGGGCTATACTCTCCAGTGAGTTCTGCTTGCCAGATGCAGTCTAAGCAGCCTGTGCTAATTCATGGCATGTTGATGTGGAAGGGAATGTAATGGGGGATTCCTGTTCCACCATTTGGAGGGGAGAAGACAGGGACATTCAGAATGGGAAATACCACTGGTGTAAACTGTTTTGGGAAACAAGATCAGAAAATTCCCCCCCATTGTTGTTTTTCACTGAAACAAATGAATTTCTTTTACAGAAGATGAACAGAGAGCTTTGGACCAGATTATTGCACTCTTGACCACTCAAGGAGACAGTATAGAAGAAGTAATTTAATTTAAATTCTTCTTGTGATGTTATGATTGTCCACGATTAAACAACAGATTTATTTTCTCTTGACCCCTGCTTGCATAAATGATTTCTTTTTCATCTGTTGAACTAGATTAAAAAGGACTCCAACTTTACCAGACTACTTAGTGAAAAACCATCACTTCCAATTTTTAAACAAGTTATGGATTCTGTTCTGGAAGTAGCCTTGCCTACAAAAATGAATTCTGATGAGAGTGAAACAGAGAGGAAGTTGAAAATTGCTGTTGTCGTACATGCAACCACTAGGTTTGTAGCAGTTAGTAATCACCCAATGGCTCAAATCATGGGTTTTGGCGCAAAGTACCTGCAGGAAAATTGCACCACCTGGGTTACACAGAAAGGAGGCTGGGTAAGTCGTGCAACAAATATCATTCTATCTTCCTTGATGCAACAGTACTAACTCAGTCTACAGTTTATTTAACTAGCTGGTATAACCACCTTTTTTCATTTTGTTAATGAATCACCATTAAATAGATCACATTGTCTTTGATCACCTTTTTTGTCATTTTGAAAACCTGAGATTTTCTCATTCTACTGTACAGATTCTCCCAGGACCTTCTTTTGCCCCTATTTCTACAGTCTGCAATAAGCCCTGCATCCAAATTAATTAAGAATTTGACCTACTATAGTGTCTGCCCCCCCCCCCCCCCCCCAAGTTATCAATAACTGCACTGAGTGCTCGATCTACTTTAAACCTTTCCACCCAAACCTGGCTCTTCAGTCACTTCCTCCATACTCAATATATTTCAGCTAATAGTCATATTCTAGATCTATTTCAAGTTGGTCTCTTGTGAATTAGTTTCTTTTTAATAAAGGTAATTTCCAAAAACCAGTGTTTATTTCCATTCCCCACCCCTTAAAATCTACAAAGATGGCTTATTTTGTAGATTCTTTCTTATCACTATGCTACATTAAAAAATATATCATAGCTATCCTTACCTTTTGTAAGGTTACATATTGTATAAAACTTCAATTCACTTTCTGCTGCTAATATTGAGTGATGATTAATGAGTGCAAAAAAAATTGGGTTTAAAAATCTCATATTTAATAATGTGTGCAATTTGTTAGTCCACTGCCCTATTTTCCACAACCAGTCTTACAATTAGCATGTGTGGATACTCAGCTCTGAATTGATACTCGGAGATTACTCAACTAAAGTACAGGATTGCATGGATACCGGTTGCTATGTACTCTGATGTAAATTTGAGATTGCTAGAGCAGAATGTGGAAATCAACAATGTATTTACAGGCTTCAGATATACTGTTTAACTTTCTTTTGCAGAAGCTATCCTGTGTTAGTAGATAATTACCTTTCCCCTCAATCCTTTCAAAGGTGATGGATAGCAACTTCTGGCATTTGAATCTAACACACTGCAGACAATACTCCAAGTGTGATCTCACCAACATCTTATGCAACTGCAGTAAAACATTCCCAGTCCTTTCTCCATGAAGGTCAATGTACCATTTGCCTTTGTCTGCTGTATTGGCATCAGTGCTCCTATTGTAAAGAATATAAATACAATATTGCTAACCCCCCCATGCCAGGATAGTTGTAGAAATTGACCTTGCAAACAGCAGGAACTATGTAAATCTGCAGAGTTAATGGAAACATCTTGGTTCTTTTCAATAATCCCTTCCTTTACCCATTTGCATGGCAAAATCTCACTTAATGAAAATTAAATTCACTGCTGTTAATGGTTCTGGATATGCAAATGTGGAAGGTAGAGTGTAATTAATGAGTGAAATATACACACTCACTTTATTCTGTTAAAATGTCATTGCTTTGGGTTTTCCCTCTTTGGCATCTCTAGATTACCTTCCCCAGGCAAAGGCATCGTCCACATAATGTGCATCATGCTACAGAACCAACCCATCAATTCAATTCCTTTTCTCCCCATTATTCCCTATCTTAAAATATCAGCTGTTCTTGTATTGGACCCCAATTAACCATTCTATTTCCACCCCTTCCTTTCCAGGCAAAGTTACTGGAGGAGGAACACATCGACTGATTGCAAGATGTCACGTTGTATAAATTTCCAAAAATGATGTCACCTTTCACTGCATCAGACTTGTTTCTGAAGTTGGCTCATGTTATGATAATGATTATGGACCTCTGAACCAAATCATCTAAAGGACTGTGATAGTAGGAAAACTAACTGGAATTTCACTGAAATGGACTTATTCCACCAACTTTTCTAAAGAAAAGTTCTATGAAAATGCTGCATATAATTTTTGGGAAGGGGAAAGTGCATTAAATTGTGTGAAGTGCAGTTTCAGAAGTCCTGTGCCAGGAACTTTGGGCTGCATTATGTTGGTGACAGGGAGGCAGTGATGCACTGATTGTGAGAAGCTAGTTGTGCTTGGAGATACTTGTCTCGTGTTTGTGGAACTTAATGGTATTCTATGAATTAAATATGACACTTGAGCACCATGATCAAATCCATTCAAACGTGGAAGAATACAGGCAAGACCATGTTCCCCAAACAGAAGCTCACCCATTGTAGAATTATTTTACAGTTGGAGTGGAAACTTGGCCAAAAGGGAAGAGATGGCCATTGCAATCGCAAGGCTGAAGGACAGCCTCCAGATTTAGTTGTTTCTCAGTGGAGTAAATGCTGCCAAGTGGATCAAGAAAACATGGGACCCACCAAAGAATATCTCAAGAGCATCAGCCAGTAAAGGGAATGAAAATGAGGACTGGAAGCAATTTAAAAATGGTGATATCACCCTGAAGCCACAATTGCTAGCTTCCCTAGCAATTGTCCCTTTCTATTGTTTGGTTGGCTGGGCCTGTTGCCAATTGCATATGGCAGCATTACCCACTTCCAGATCTATCACTCCAACCTGTGCCAGAGAAACTAAATTCTGCCCATGTACTTGTGTAAAGTCATCTTAATATCAGGGTACCCAAAACACAGCTGAACAAGCTGAAGCAGGTTCATTGATGGAGAAAGGACTCCCTAGTGTAAATTTTATTTCTCCTGTGGGTCCCTGATAATTCTCTTTTCCATAAGAGAGAGATTGTGAAATGGGGCAGTAATTGAAATCCAACTATTAAAATTATGGACCCCTCTTCTGTCATATGCCTGACCACCATCTCAGTTCTAATTCTCCACATTCTCAAATGAAGGACAATCTATTGGAAGATGTCCCTTCACACTCTTGCCAAAATTTGAGCACCAAAGTTTGCAAAATATTGTATTTAATCTTTTAATTTTGTTAAATAAAGTTCTTGTGATCATTTTGCTTATTTGTACCTTTCTTCATTCCCTTGTGGGAAATGGGTGCTGCTGGCAGGTCAGCATTTATTGTCCACCCCTTGTTGAGAGACAACAACACTGACTCTGGAGTCACATGTAGGCCAGACCAGGTAAGGACAGCAGATTTCCATCTCTAAAGAACATTAGTGAACCAGATGGGTTTTTCTGACAATTGTTTCACTATCATCAGTAGGTTCTTTTAATTCCAGTTTTTTTTTAAATGGATTCAAATTCCAACATCAACTGTGGTGAGATTCAAACACTGGTTCCCAGAACATTAACTGAATTTCAGAATTAATAGTCTAGCTATAATATATGGAACACTTGTTTTCTGCATATCAAATTATCCCCACCATGGAGACTGGGGACTGATGGAGTGGGATTGGTGAGGGATATGAATGGTGGAGGTATTTAGCTGTAACAGAATGGGATATCTTTGTTATCTGATTTAATTGTCTGGGGAGATTGTGGAATATAAATGCAGACACAAAACAAAAATTCAAAATGGTGCCACAATTATTGTCAATCTAAAAGATGAATTAGTGAAATATCTAAAGATTATGAATCTTGAGTTTGTGTAATTAAGGACTGCACCCCAGTGGTAAATTTTACAAGTTTTAAAAAAAAAACCCATTTGGATTGGATGTAATTTTACTTAATCTGAGTATCTATCTCTTTTGCATTGCTTGCTTCATTCCATGACCATGAATTCTACTTTCTAGAAACTAAACTCTGGAATTCTTTCTCTAAAACCCCTCTTTTCCAAGATGCTCATTAAAATCTATCTCTTGAAGTATGCATTTGGTCATGTACTAATAGCCTCTTTTTAAAAAAAAATAGAATTGTCCTTTTTTACTAAAACCACTGATTTACATGCTATTTTGGTAATAAGATGAACACTTTGTTCACAATATCCTGAGTATGTAGTTAATGTTTAACAACTTTTTTTTCTCTCTTCCCCTGAGAGGGGAAGTCAGTGAGTATCACTCTCCCAATGACTAGACTGCAGGAAAGATGAGTTTAGGCTAGAAGTGGGTTCTGAACTGAACATTAACTTAAACCATCCAGCTATTGTCTTGGAAGAAATCCCAGTTTTTGGATAGTTATCCTGAGGAACTTAAATGTCACCTCTGGATGTAGTTTGCAAGAACCAACATTAAATGTTACGTTTGATTTGTTTTGTGTATTGGTATACAGTGAAACATATTTTCTTGTGCTGTATAAAGCATTCTGTTCATAGAGAAAGGAGAGTGCACAGAATGTAGTGATACAGTCATAGTTAAGATGTAGAGAAAGATCAACTTAATGTGGCATAGACTTTTGACTTGACCTAACAGTAGGAAAGTTGTTCTCAAGTCGGTTGGTATATGACCTCAGACTTTTGTATCTTTTTCCAGATGGAAGAGTATTTTGGGGTATGTGGGCTTTTTGATTACACTGGCTGCTTTTCTATGGCAGTAGGAAGTGCAGACAGTATCTACTGTCTGGCAGCTCATGCCAGGTATTCACCACTCTGCATGAAAAACTTTCCCCACATGCCTACTATTACCAGAAGGACGTGGAGACTCTGGAGAGAGAGTGCAGAGGAGGTTTACCAGGATGCTGCCTGGTATGGAAGGTCTGAGTTACAAGGAGAGGTTGGACAAATTGGGACTGTTCCTTAAAGGTGTATACTTAAAGGAGATCTAATAGAGGTGTACAAGATTGAGGGGTATAGATAGAGTAAACAGGGTTAAGCTTTTTCCTAGGATGGACTCGAATAGCACGAGGGGTCACGGGCTTAGGGTGAGGGGGGTAAGGTATAATTTGGATGCTAGAGGGAGTTTTTTCACACAGAGGGTGGTGGGGGTATGGAATGCACTGCCAAGTAAAGTGGTGGAGGCAGGTACTCTGGAATTATTTAAGAGATACTTAGATGGGCACATGAACAGAATGGGAATGGAGGGGTATAGAAAAGTGATTTTAAAATAGGGATCATGAGCCTTGGGCGTCTCTGGGAAGTGTGTAAATAGATGATATTGATGTACTTGTTTTTATCCTACAGGTGCTTTGGCTCACATTTTCTAACGAGGGGCATACACATGATGGGTTGTGAGAGGGCTGCTCTTGGATTTTTTTTTTTCCCCTGAGTATCCTAGTGCTTCACATTTAGTGTACGCTCGACCTGGACCATTTGGGCAACACAACAGCTCAGTGACTATCGCTGTGCTGTGCAGATACATGGATTTGGGCCTGTGTTTATGGGAGTTTGCGCATTCTCCCTGTGCTTGCATGGGTTTTCTCTGGGTGCTCTGGTTTCCTCCCACATCCCAAAGATGTGCTCTTAGGCTAATGGGCAAAACAATTTCTCCCTAAATTGTCTCAAATTTGATTTTTTTTTTAAATCCATAGATCTATAAACATAGACAGGGATCACGGGTAGAGGTGGGAACATGGGGGTGGTGGCATGGGCTCGTTGGGCCGAAAGGCCTGTTTCCCATGCTGCTTTGTTCTATTGGGTCTCCCCTCAGCCTCCATCTTTCCAGTGAAAACAATCCTGGTTAATCCATTCCTCATAGGTAACGCCTTCAAAGTCAAGCAACATCCTGGTGAACATCCTTTTGTTTCGTCTCCAAAGCTTCCATGTCCTTCCAGTAGTGTGGCGATTAGAACTGCATGCAATACTCCAAATGTAGGTACTGATGGATAAAGATAACTGTGGTCCTCAAGTTCAGGTGCTAAATTGGGGAAAGGCTAATTACAACAATATTAGGCAAGAACTGGAAAATGTAGATTTGGGAGCAGATGTTTGAGGGCAAATCAATATCTGGCATCTGGGAGGCTTTCAAGAGTAAATTGATAGGGATTCAGGACTGGCATATTGCTGTAAGGATGAAGAATAAAGTGAGTGTTCATATTTCACTCATTAATTACACTCTACCTTCCACATTTGTATATCCAGAACCATTAACAGCAGTGAATTTAATTTTCATTAAGTGAAATTTTGCCATGCAAAAGGGTAAAGGAAGGGATTATTGAAAAGAACCCCAAGGTGTTTCCATTAACTCTGCAGATTTACATAGTTCCAAGCCATTGTTCCTGCTGTTTGCATGGTCAATTTCTACAACTATCCTGGCATAGGGGGTTAGCAATATTATATTTATATTTACTATAGGAGCACTGATGCCAGTACAGCAGACAAAGGCAAATGGTACGTTGACCTTCATGGAGAAAGGACTGGGGATGTTTTACTGCAGTTGCATAAGATGTTGGTGAGATCACACTTGGAGTATTGTCTGTAGTTTGTGTTAGATTCAAATGCCAGAAATTGCTATCCATCACCTTTGAAAGGATTGAGGGGAAAGGTAATTATCTACTAACACAGGATGGCTTCCGCAAAAGAAAGTTAAACAGTATATCTGAAGCCTGTAAATACGTTGTTGATTTCCACATTCTGCTCTAGCAATCTTGAATTTACATCAGAGTACATAGCAACCAGTATCCATGCAATCCTGTACTTTGGGAGCCTTGGCTAATGAGCCTAATTAAGGAGAAAAACAAAGCATTCCTCAAAGCCAGGAGGCTGGAACACACTTGCTTCAAATGTGGAATACAAGGAAAGTGGAGAAAAAAAAGCTTAAGCAAGGAGGGCTAAAAGGGTCACAAAGTCACTGGCCAGTAGGATTAAGGAAAATGCCAAAGCTTTTTATAGGTAAAGCAAGAGGATTGGCCCACACAAGTAATCTATGCATGGAGCCAGAGGAAATGGGCAAGGTATTAAATAAATACTTTGTCAGTATTCATGAAAGAGAATGACTTGGTGGATGATGAGTCCAGGAAAGGATGTGTAGATAGTTTGAGTAATATTGATGTCAAAAAGGAGGTGATATTGGGGTTCTTGAGAAACATCAGAGTAGACAAGTCTCCAGGGCCTGATGGGATATACCCAGAATACTGAGAGGCAATTACTTGGGCCCCTGAGATCTTTGCATCCTCACTGGCTACAGAGGAGGTCCTAGAGGATTGGAGAATAGCCAATTCCTTTGCTAATGAAGGGTATCAAGAATAATCCAGATAATAAGGCCAGTGAGCCTTACATCAGTGAAATTATTGCAGAGGATTTTTCGAGACAGGACTTACTCCACTTGGAAATAAGTGGATGTATTAGCGAGAGATAACATGGTTTTGTGAGGAGATAGTGTCTCATAACTTGATCAGGAAGTGACAAAGATGATTTGAGAATAGACATTGGATGTTGTCTATGTGGACTTCACTAAAGCCTTTGACAAAGTTCCTCACGGCCAACTGGTACAAAAGGTGAAATGACATGGTATCAGAGGTGAGCTGGAAAGGTGGATGCCAAATTGGCTCGGTTATAAAAAATGAAGGGTAGCAGTGGAAGGGTGCATTTCTGAATGGAAGCTGTGACAAGTAGTATTCTTCAGCTGGAAAATACTGCCTGTGGTCTCACCAAAAGCCTGCCTGGACACCTGATTAATCAGATGCTGCCAAATGACAGTTAAGTGTTTCCTTCTTTATCATCATCTCCCTTTCCAGCTATGCCCAGTTGTCAGATTGCCCATTAACGAGAGCTGCCGTTTCTCTAATGTCTTTGCTTCTTGTCCTTCACACAGTTCTGAGAGGAAGGGACGTTTAGATGATCACATTTGAATTGACAGGCTATATAAACGCAATTTAAAATCAGATAATTATAAAGAGAAATTTAAGCATTCACGGATAAAAGTTTTGTAAACTAACCATTGGTGATAAAGTTTAAAAACAAGAACGTTTAGCACCTGATCTAACTGACGGTGTGATCCATCAAGTTGAATTCTATTTTGGGTCTTCACTAATACAAAGCTTCGCTAGTGGCCACTAGATGGCATCTTTGTCCTTTCTCAAAGACGAAAGCAAGCTCAATATTTATATAGAATTACATGAGAAGGAGCAGCACAGATTCAGCCCCATTCAATCTGACTCAACAATTCTGGTATCCATGTTCTACTTATCTTTTAATTCTAACACTGTAGCCTTTTATCCCTTCCCCTCTTAAATACTTATTTAGCTTTCCCTTAAATTCTCTCTTAATTCAGAGCTTCCCTTCAACTTCTCTTCGTAACTATACTCTAGGTACATAAGTTTCTCAATTTCCAATTTTATAGTTTGATTTATTAATGACTTTCTTATATTTAATGCTGCACATTTTGGGTTCCCTCTCCCTCCTCTGGCACCTTCTCCAGTGCCTTTATGATCATTCATTAGATTAGAACTATTCACAACATTCTCCAATTTGTTGTCGAACCAAGATTCTCTAGAACTTAGCTTCCAATTCTGTCACTCTCTAAAAATGAACATTTTTTTATGATCTTATTAATTTTGTGACCAGTGAGTAGGGACGAAATTAATTTTCATCGTTTTAATTTTTTGTTTGTGTTGATTTACCAAGAGCAACACACATCGATTTTTTTTATGTACAGAATTGTTTAAATTTAAAAACGTTACAAATCGTCCTCAGCAGAACTTGCACATGTTGATCACGAGGCAGTATACCATAATAAAATACACGGTTTGGGATTTAAAATATATACCGAGAGATCTGACTCTTCACATCATTGAGGGGGTCGGGGAGGAATATCATTCAATGCTAGATCAGTGCAATTCTCTGAATTAATATAACAGATCCACTGGAACCTCAGTTTCATGTGTCGCTTAAAAAAAGCATTAATGCTATTGCAGCGCTCCCTGCTGTTCCAGCCTAGATTAACATGAAAATGTTCCAATTAGGAACAAATCTAGATCGATTCGCATTGAGTACTCAAATTCTGGAATAGGGCTGGATCTTCTGACCTGAACTAAAGCAAAGAGCTACCACAATGATCCAGAGTGCCAAGAGGTAAGTTGATTATGGTGCTGTGTAATTTCAACATTTCATAATGGTACACATTATCACTATAGATGGACTATGTGGCAAAAGGAGCAAGATTTTGATTTCCTCTGGTTGTATTTGTACCCAACTATTTGAAATTGACCGTATTATGGACCATTAGTGTTCAGAGATACAATTTCACAATCTTCCAGGAACTGGTGATAATATCACCCTCTCCTCTCCCAGTCAATCCACTACACCTGCAATTCCCAGAATCAACATCACTGGAACTTTGTGGCAATGGACATCAAACCTCTCCCTCTCCAACTGGCAAAATAGATCAGAATAGGTACGACAAGTCAACTGAAGCAAATAAGATCTTCCAAAAAGATGATGTTTAAAACAGAAGAGGATTGATTTTCAAAGCTTCTCTCATCTTCTGATTCAAAATGGAACAATTTACCTAACCACTCTGATAGTTGTTGTTGAGCCTACTTGTGACACTAATAAATAAACTAAATTGAACTAAATTACAGCACCAACAATAAAGAAGCTTGACCTCCTCCAGGACAAAACAGCCCATTTGATTAGCATCTTATCCATAACCTTAAATATTCACTTCTTTTACCACTGTTGCAAATTAGAAGATATTAACATAGTGACTCTCGAAATCTCCTCTACCAACATCTTCCAAACCTGCGATCTCTACCACTTAGAAAGACAAGGGTAATAGATGTACGTAAACAGCACCACCTACAAGTTACCCTCCGAGCCACGCATCGTACTCCCATTATGCTGTCCAAAACACTGCATGTTTCAGAAAATAAGTCTTTGATTACATGAAAATCCTAATCTTTGACTTGAAAGGACCTGAAACAATGCTTGGAGCCTCAACATTTCAGGATTACTTTAAAAAAAATGACCTTGATCCTTGACTTGGCAAATCCCTCACAATCACAACTGCCCACAACCACAGAACTGCTTCTTTTCAATTTTCAGGACCTAAATAGGACTCCGATTGCTATTTTGTGTGGCCTGGGCCACAGGCCTAAAAATCACCCTTTTCACGTTTCTTTCAAACCATACCAATCTCAATATTGCCCAGCATAGCTAAATGTCCCAGCTTCAATTTCCTTTATGGTATCAAAGAAAGTTACAGCATGCAGGTAAACTATTCAGCTCATCATGTCCATGTTGATCAGCAAGTAACCATCCAGCCTAATCTCACTTTCTATCTCTTGAACAGTGTTCTTGTAGGTTATCTTCAAGTGAATCACTTCCAGCACATTTCTAAACACTGGTGAAATATTATGAAGCTTTCTGTTTGTACCTTCTTTTCAGGCTGTGAGTTCCAGATCTCCAAAATCCTCTGGTTGGTCTGCTAGAATTCTCTCTAAACCTCCTCCATTTTAGCCTACATTTATGTCCCCTCATTATGGATTCCTGAAACAATGGGATTAAGGCTTCCCTATATAGAGTCATTGAGGTTCATGGCATAGAAACAGGCCCTTCGGCCCAACTTGCCAAGGCTGCCCTTTTTTTTAAAACCCGAAGCTAGTCCCAATTGCCCGCATTTGGCCCATATCCCTTTACATCCATCTTACCCATTTAACTGTCTACATTCTTTTAAAAGACAAAATTGTACCCACCTCTATTACTACCTCTGGCATTTTGTTCCAGACACTTAATACCCTCTGTATGAAAAAATTGCTCTTCTGGACTCTTTTGTATCTCTCCCTCCTCACATTAAACCTATGCTCTCTAGTCTTAGACTCCACTACCTTTGGGAAAAGATACTGACTATCTAGCTGATCTATGTCCCTTATTATTTTATAGACCTCTACAAGATCACCCCTCAGCCTTCTACGCTTCAAAGAAAAAAGCCCCAGTCTATCCAACCCCTCCTTATAACTCCAACCATCAAGTCCCAGTAGCATCCTGGTAAATCTTTTCTGCACTCTTTCAAGTTTAATAATATCCTTTCTATAATAGGGTGACCAGAACTGTACACAGTATTCCAAGTGTGGCCTTACAATGTCTTGTACAACTTCAACAAAATATCCTAACTTCTGTATTCAATGTTCTGACCAATGAAACCAACCATGCTGAATGCCTTCTTCACCACTCTGTCCACCTGTGACTCCACTTTCAAGGAATTATGAACACGTACCCCTAAATCTCTTTGTTCTGTAACTCTCCCTCTCGCCCTACCATTAACTGTGTAAGTCATGCCCTAGTTCAATCTGCCAAAATGCATCATCTCACATTACTATATACTCCAAAGGCATCACCATATTCTCTATTCAAATCACTCAATATTTTATATATTTTATATATAAGTAATATTTATATATATAAGTATTTTATATATTCAATTCAATATTTTATATACTTCAATTAGGTCTCCCTTCAGCTTCTTCTATTCCAAATGAAACAATCCCAACGTATCAAATCTTTTCTAATAACTAAAATTCTGCCCAGACAACATTCTTGCAAACCTAAAATAAGCAAAATACTCGGGATGCTGGAACTTGAACCAAGAGCAAAGAAAGCTGGAAAAACTCAGCAAGTCTGGCAGCATCTATCAGGAGAGAAACAGTTGTTTTTTAATTCATTCATGGGATATGGGCATCATTGGCTGGCCAGTCTTCATTCCCTATTCCTAATTGCCCTTGCAGATGAGAGTCAACCATATTGCTGTGGCTCTGGAATCATATATAGACCATACCAACTCAGGATGACAGATTTACTTCACAACACCTCACTGGTGAACCAGATGGGTTTTTCCAATAGTCGTTGCATAGTCATCATTAATCCAGGTTTTATTAATTGAATTCAAATTTCACCATCTGCCGTGGTGAGATTCAAACATAGGTACCCAGAACATTAGCTGAGATTTCTGGAATAATAGTCTCGTGGCAATACCACTAGGTCATCCCCTATCCTTAACATTTCAAGTCATAGACTTCATCAGAACTGAGAGGAGGGAGAATGTGTTAATGCTATAGAAACTGCAACAAAAAGTAGCAACTTTAAGAACAAACAACAGATCATCTGGTACGAGAAGAGGAGAGAGTGTTTTGCTTTGAGGCAATACGTGCATTGAATATTAAAAAGAAAAAGGTTTAAGATGGAGGAGAAAGGTCAAAGCATGATTGACAGCCTGTGATTTCTTACAAATGACTAAAGTTGCAAAAGAGTAAGTGAAACCACAAACTGTCAATCAGGCTTAGACCCTGTCAACATCGTGGTCACAAGCAATGGGGTACTTGAGGTGCATTTGTGAAGGGACATAAAAATAAACACAGGTGTTGGGGGGGTGGGGGGGCAGTGCACTACTGGCACTGCCAATGTGTGTGATCTGAAAGGAAGCTGAGTGGGGGCTATCAGGGGTGATGTTCCCATGTGTCTGCTGCTCTTGCTGTTCTAGGTGGTAGATGTTGTAGATTTGGAAAGTGCTATCAAAGAAGACTTGAGGGGTTGCTGCAGTGCATCCTGTTTACGATAAGCACTGCTGCCACAATGCATCAGTAGTGGAGGGAATGAATATGGGTGAGTTTTCAATTAAATGGACTGTTTTGTGCTAGTTAATTTGGAGCATCTTGAGAGTTGATGGAGCTGCAATCATCCAGATAAGTGGAGAGTATTCCATTATGTCTGGTACTTGGTAGATAGTGGATAGTGTTCGGGGAGTCAGCAGGAGAGTTACTTGCAGCAGAATTCCCAACTTCTGACCTGTTTTTGTTGCCATAATATTTATGTGGTTAATCCATTTAAGTTTCTGATCAAGGAATATAGTGAGGATTTCAGTGATGATAATATTATTGAATGTCAAGGGGCGAAGGTTAGATTCTCTCTTGTTGACAATGGTCATTGTTGGCTTTTGTGTGTTACAATTGTTACTTGGCATATAATCAGCCCCAAGTCTGAATATTATCAGATCTCACTGCATATGGACAGTACTGCTTCAGAATCTGAGGAGTTGTGAATGATGCTGAACATTGCACAATCATCAGCGAACATCCCCACTTTGGGTCTTTGATGAAGTAGTTGAAGATACTTGGGCCTTGACACTTTCCTGAGGAACCCTTGCGGTGTTATTCTGGGACTAAGCTGGAATGATTGACTTCCAATGACCACAGTCTTCTTCCTTTATGGTAACTCTGTCTCTAACTAGTGGAGAGATTTCCCCAATTTCCATTGACTCCAGATTTGCCAGGGTTCTTTCATGCCACAATTAGTTAAATGCTGCCTTGATGTCAAAGGCAGTCACCGTTGAATTCAGCACTTTTGTCTATGTTCGCGCCAGGGCTGTAATGAGGTAAGGAGCCCTGGTGAAACTCAAACTGAGCATTACTGAGTAGATTCCTGCTGAGTGACAGAGCTGGACAGTGGTAATTGTCCAGTTGGATTTGTCCTGCTTTTTTTGATGGACAGGACACACCTGGACAATTTTCCATATTGCTGGATAAATGCCACTGTTGGAGGTGTACTGGAATAGCTTAGTTAAGGGTGCAGCTAGTTCTGAAGCACAAGTCTTCAGTGCTGTTGCCGGAACATTATTAGGGCCCTTTGTCAATGTCATATACATTTCCTTCACGCACTTCTTGCTATCACATGGATTAAATTGATTGGCTGAAGCTGACATCTGTGATGCTGTGGATCTCAGGAGAAAGCCAAAGTTATGAACTGAGTTAAGTTTAAAGCCCTAATTTTACTCTGAGAGGCTGGTGGGATGAATCTCAAATTCAACCAACTCACAAATGTAGGGCTGGAAATTTTAATTCTCAGGCTTGATTTAAATATTAATCTTGACTTTCAGTCAATTCCAACATTAGGTCCATGATGCCAACATGCAGCAGTGGTCAAAAGGCCACCACCATTAATTCAAGGAAATGGTAAGATAAATGAACAAGGGCAGGTGGGAGAAGGTTGGAGATAAGGTGACCATGGTTAGTCTGGAACAGGTGTGGCTCAAGAATTCCTTGTTGAACCTGGCGGAAAAATTCACCCATTCCAATTTACACTTCTGTCATGGTCTTTGCATTGTTAATTATGCAGATTTTTCAATCTGATTGACTAAGGGCTATTTATTTAGTTTCCAGATGCTTAGTTTCTCATCTTGATACATCTTCAGCTCATACCTTCAGCAACTTGCTCCACAAAAAAATGTAAAAGTCTAAGCATGCTAGGGTGAGTCTAACAAACAGCAGATACCATTAGATGCAAGTCAAACAAACAGATATCATGATCAACATACAGTTGAATGGACAAATAGTGGAGTTGTCTCTCCATGTGGGCTGTTTAGCTTCCAGCTCTATTTGGGAGATCATGGTTGGAGAAGGTAAAACTTAATAGAGTGCTGTCAACAGATTGATTAATGCCAAAACAATGGCATCTTCTGAATAAATACAAGAGTGTGTTCGAGAGATACTTGGCTCAATGAAAGAAGTTCAAGTGAAACTCATGACGAAGCCAAATAGCCAACTAGAAAGTCTCAAACAAAGAGTGATATTATATATGCAATTCATCCCAAGGTCGAAGAAAAATTTGTATGATTTGTTAACATTGGTGTTAGAGCAGGTTATAATGAATGACTGGGCTACGTCCATTGCCCCTGTAATGAAACCAAATGATTCAGTTTGTGTTTATCGTGATTTTAAAACAACCATAAATCCGGTATTGCGTGTTGATCAATATCCATTTCCTTTAATTGAAGATCTATTTGCCAGGTTATCAGGTGGGTAGAAATTCAATAAAATTGATCTTTCACAAATATATTTACTGATGAATGTAATAAATATATTTACTACATTCTCAACCATTTCTTACCATCATTGCTCATGAAAATATGTTTTTTTTATTAAAGATTGCCTTTGGAATAGTATCTGCACCAGTCCTATTCCAAATATCAATAGATATCAATGTATATGGAAGAGAAGAGAATGGTTTAGTTTGGAGGGGCATTGCTTTTTATTTTGGTCGGCACAACATCGAAGGCCGAAGGGCCTGTTCTGTGCTGTAATGTTCTATGTTCTAATGTTCTAGATCAGATTTCAAGTGGTTTCTCTGGTATACAATATCACTTGAATGATATTCTAATTACAGGGTCCAGTAAACAAGAGCACTTGAATCATTTAGAAGCAACATTGGAATGTCTTCAAGCACATGGTCTGCATATCAAGAAAGAAAAGTGTGGCTTTTTCCAGATGTTGACCAGTATTTAGGTTATGTTACTAGTAGTAAAAGCTTATTTAAAGCACCTAAAAGCTAGTTTAGAAGCACCACTTCCAATTAATGTGATGCAATTGAGGTCCTTTGTAGGATTAGGAAATTATTATAAACTTGTTCCTAACTTAGCCATGGCATAATTTACTGTATGAAGCTTGTTCTGGGCTTTGATGCTAGTCTTTAACTTGATCACTTTATCCTTTAAACAATCAGATCAAGTCTGTTTCAATGCAAGCTATATAGCTAGGTCCCTGGAAAGACACTTTAGTACTGGTAACTAGCCAGAGCCCAGAATTCAGGAATACACAAGCAGCTACAGTTTCAAATTCAATTACAAGTAATTAGCATATATCCATCAAGGTAAAGAGGTTACCACTATCCACTCTCAGTTATTGATTAAGGTTATATCATTCATAAGGTACAGATATTAAAAGAAGTCACAATCACCTCATGCTTGCTCAATTATAATATCTAATCAGTATGAAGACTTAATCATATTAACTGACTTAATCCATCATTGTTCCAAGTTATCAGTGATGTCTCAGTGTGTGTCAATGTCTATGGATGTCACTTCTTTCTTTCAGTTCCAAATATCTGATTTTATGAATTCTCTCAGACTTAAGGCCTTGATGCTTATCTGTGAAGACTTTCATAAAGACCTTTTATTTTCTCAAAACAGCTTATGCAATTTTTAAAGTTGTGTGATTATTAACCCTTTCAAAATTGAACAAAAGAGATCGAGAAAGCATACAAGGATGTCAATATGCTTTGCAGAAGTCTGAAGTATTGGTTCATTTTAATCCAAAGCTACCATTACTACTTGCTTGTAACATTTCATTTTTTAGAGTAGGTGCAGTTGTTCCACATATAATGCCTTCAGAAGAAGAACAACCAATAGCCTTTGCTTTGTGTTATCTGACTAGCGCTGGATCTAACTGCGCTAGGCTAGAAGAAGAAGCACTCAGTGTAATTTTTTTTGTGTACAAAGTTTCATTATTATTTATATGGTTATCATTTTACATTTTAGACTATTAACTATTGATTTAGGCCAAATAAAGATATCCTGTTGTTAGCTCCTAGCCAATTGCAACTAGGAGCTAACTGATCCTATCTGCGTACTCTTATAGCCATACTAAATTGCCCCTTGGCGTCCTGGATGCATAGATTAAGGGGTTAATGGGGTAAATTTGTGGGGTTATGGGCATGGGGCCTTGGCAGACTTGATGCTAGAAGACTATTTGCCTGAGACAGCTTCTTAAGTTCAGAGACATAGCAAAAGAAATGCTCCTGTGATGGGAAAGGTGATGGATATGATGTTGAAAGGAATGATAGCCAGAATGTATTGGCTGCATCCTGATTTGAAACTATATGTGTCAGGAAAGCTTCAGTTGACCACCCATGATTGGCATCTATTATGGAGAATCCAAGTGATCATTCCTCCTAGACTGCGTGGAAGAGTTCTTGAAAAGGATGTGAAAAATATCTTGGTATAATCCAGATGAAGGAACTGACATGTAGTTACTTTGGTGGCAGGTTTGGATGCTCAGATTGAAGAAAAGGTAGGACAGTGTCAATCCTGTGCATGAATAAGAACTACACCATCATTGTTTCCTAACACCCTTCAGAGTGGCAAAGATTGCATGCAGATTTTGCTGATCCATTTGAGGATTATATGCCTTTAGTCATAATTGACACACATTCAAAGTGGCCGAAAATTATTTTCATGGGATCTACCGCATCTGAACAAAACATTGAAAAAGAAGTTTTGCAAGATTTGGTAAACTTGAACAGATTGTTAGTGATAATGGTTCACAATTTACCATTTTGAATGTTGTAAGAGTTCAAGGAGATTTCAAAGTTAATGGTCTTCAGAAAATAAAATAAACACCTTATCATCCACCAACCAGTGGATTAGCTGAAAGATTTACACAATTCTTAACACTCTTTAAAAGAGCAATGTTTGTTATCACATCATGTGAATCCCTTTTTAGCATCTTATGGAAACACTACTCATATGGCTATGCGGAGTTTGCCTGCATTACTACTTTTAAAGTCAAGAACTTCGTTTGATTTATTATTACTTTCAAAAACTTCAGAGACAGTAGAGTGACAGCTAGACAAGAAGTGAGGGCAAAACAACACTCATTTCAACCAGAAAATCAAATGTTAGCAGAAAGTTATGCCATGAGTGAGAAATGGATACCAGCCATAGTTTTAACAAAAACAGGTCCAATTTCTTACATGGTTCAAATCGAAGATGAACTAGTTTGGCAACACCATGCTGACTAATTGTTGTCATCTGTAAATGATTTCTCTGAATCATCTTTAGAAGTACCAACTTTTTTAAGTGACAGTGTGGTGAATATCACTGCGGAAGACTTAATTGAATCTGAGTTGTATAATGATTGTGTCTGCTACTATACCACGTGACAATGATGCAGAATTAGTTCTAAGAGAATAAGTGTCTACTGAAATTCTAAATCATATTTCTAGGGTATAGGACAGCCAAATTCCAGAATGTCATATACAACTGGAGAGGAATAGATGTCTTCCTGATTGACTTGCTTGTTGACTGTGTATAATGATTAGTGATGCAGAGTATCATTGATCTTACGTATAACATCATAATCATTTATTCTCATGACCACAGATATAAAGGGAGAGGGATATTATACATTTATGTAGTTGCATGATTGATTTAAGAGCCGGTCACCCGATTTGACGGAGATCTGATTTGAGTGATTAACAGGCTGCTGTTTAGTTTCTGTTTGTACTCTGTACAGGCAATAGTTCAATGAATAAATCTGTTATTTTAGTTCAAATCTAGATGTGCAAACCACACGCTGGTCTCTTTGTATAAAACCCAAAAACCCTAACATAGTTAGGACATTATACAAATAACTTATTTCTGCTGTTCGGAAGGGCTTTGAAAATATTGAGGATAAGACAAGAGATATTTGATTTGATTGGATTTGATTTGATTATTTTCATATGCATTAGTATACAGTGAAAAGTATTATTTCTTGCACCCTATACGGGTAAAGAAGGAAAGGAACACAGAATGTAGTGTTACAGTCATAGCTAGCATTTAGAGAAAGATCAATTTAATGCAAGATAGATCCATTCAAAAGTCCAATGGCAGCAGGAAAGAAGCTGTTTTTGAATCGGTTGGTACATGACCTCAGACTTTTCTACCTTTTTCCCAATGGAAGAAGGTGGAAGAGAGAATGTCCGAGGTGGCTGGGGTCCTTGATTACGCTGGCTGCTTTTCTAAGGCAGCGGTAAGTATACACCATGTCAATGGATGGAAGGCTGATCTGAATGATGGACTGGGCTTCATTTACAACCATTTGTAGTCTTGTGGTCTTGGTCAAAGCAGGAGCCATATTAAGCAGAGATACAATCAGAAAGAATGCTTTCTATGATGCATCTGTAGAGGTTGATGAGAGTTGTAGCAGACATGCAAAATTTCCGTACTCTCCTGAGAAAGTAGAGGTGTTGGTGGGCTTTCTTAACTACAGCATCTGCATGGAGGGGCAAGGATAGGTTGTTGATGCTCTGGACACCTAAAAACTTGAAGCTTTCACCATTTCTACTTTGTCCCCATTAATGCAAACAGGGGCATGCTCTCCAATATGCTTCCTGAAACCGATGACTGTCTCCTTTGTTTTGTTGACAGTGAGGGAGTGATTATTGTCATTAAGTACTATTTCAAGCTAGACAATGTGAATTTATGAATCATAGGTCATGCTTGGCTGGTTTATTTGATTGACAGGCCTAGTAGATTAATTCGATATGATCTTGACAAGCTGAATTAGTAGGCGGAGAAAAATAATTTAACACAAGGAAATGTAAGGTTATAAAATTTGGTAGAAAATTTAATGTTGATTATGTGCTAAGTAGTGCAGCAGGAGATAAATTTTGAGATTCTAATGAGCATGTTTCAAAATTGAGCAGAACAATACTTCTAGTCTGTTTAAAATGGTACACAGAATGTTGGATTGCAGAGTAAGGGGTATAGTATATAAATCCCATAGTGTCATTTTTCAAGTGCTATTTGGCTTTGTCAGGACTACATTTGGAATGCAGTCTTGACCTTGCGATTTCAAAAAGAACATTGAGTTATTAGAGGGGATATGGACAATAACTCAATGGTTGATCATGATGTGAATAGGGATTGACTAGCCCAGTCTTTCCTCTTTTGAAAAGTGAAGACTGAGAGGAAATTTGATAGAAAGTGCCTAAAATTATGAAAGTTTAGAGGAATTGGACCCACTTAGGCAAAGGACTCAAAATGACAAATCAAGGACAACAATAGAACATAAAAAATGCAGAAGGAATGTTGTCTGTAAAAGGATGGTACACGTATAGGACAGATTACTGGCATGGGTAGTTAAACAAGAAACCTTAATGGATTTCAAGGAGGATGTAGATAGGCTACTATCAACAAATGGGTTAGAAATGCACCATAGGATAGATGTTCTATGTTACAATGTTCCATGGTTCTGATAAAAATGCTTGATATGTCCTCTATTCACAGTGTATAAAAACACATTTCATTGACATCTTCAAGTTATATTTGCACACCTATGCTCCACTGAAATCTTGCATGTGTCTAATTTTCTTTTCCCTTATTCATCTAGAAATAAAGATGTGATAACCTCTATGAGACCCGTGAGGAATTACTGATTGAACACCCAATGGGGCTCATTCAGTACTAGTTTCCCTGGTAACAGGCAGCAGCCTGCCTGGCTGGCATTCAGTACCTGACCTTTTCATAAAGCAGGTGCAGGACCGGGCCTGCTTACTTAACCTATTGTGTGTGTGTTTTCTTTGTGTTCTGTAATAAATGATGTCCCTTTCCAGTTGGGCAGTAAAAATGGAATGCAGGAATATTTCTGTAGAGTGGAACTAAATACTTACTTCACATGAACAGAATGCTCTCATAACTGAAGTGTAGTATGTAAAAAAACAGATATGCATGAGCAAATTATTGTTGGTTGATTCATGAGTAAGGAGTACAGAAAATTAGAATTTTACTTTGTTACAAACAAAAATCAACCAGCAACTACAAACTGCATTTCTGTAGTATCCCTGATGGACTGATATGATGTAGGAAGAGTGGAAACTTGATTGGAACTTGTTGAATATAAACTGATGGAAGAGATTAAAGTGTAATTGATTGGAATTTGCAACATTGAAATGTATTTTTTCAACAGTGCCTCAACACATAGTTTGTATTTATTTTAGATTATAGAATTGCATACTTGTGGCTAACTTTAATACCTATGGAGAAGAGCTTATCATCAGTAACACCCACTTATAATAATAATAGCTCACAATGGGTGTGACTTTTAGAATTCAATTTGAATAAATCTAAAGAAAAAGACCTGACCTTCAACAACACACCTTAAACATTCTGCACCAACTATTTTCCTTCTCTATAAGTGATATGTTTTGTCTGTCATAGTGCACAAGAAACAATACTTTTCACTGTATACTAATACATGTGACAATAACAAATCAAATCTAAACTCTTGCTCTGCTCTCAGCAAAGGTAGGTGACAAAGTGTTTAGCTGATAAGGATCATTCTTCTTTGTTTCAACATACAATTTTATCGAAGTTCATTCTTAAAAAATGTTCCATAATTTAAATAACAGAATTGTAGACTTGTACAATGATTACAGAATAGGAGAAGGCCATTTAGCCCATTTAGTTCATTCTGTCCATTTCAATTCACTTAGTGCCACCTCCCAGCTTTTCTGCATTGCTCTGCAAATGTTTCCGCTTCAGATAATGATCTACTGCTCTTTTGAAGGCATCCATTTGAATCTGCCTCCACTGCATTCTCAGGCAGTGCATTCAAGATATTGTCCATGCCCTGTACGTACAAAAAATAACTTTCCTCCTGTTACCATTGCTTCTTTTGCCAACCAATCGTCTTAAATCAGCACCCTTTGGTTCTTAATCCTTCCATCATTCAGAACGATTTCTCCCTAGCTACTCTGTCCAGCCTTCCTGTGATCTTCAACATCACCATCAAATCTCCTCTCAACCTTTTGTATTAGGCGAACTCCCCCACATTCTTCAGTCCATCAATGTAACTGAAGTTTCCCTCTCATGAAGCTTTCCTGTAACCTCTATAATGCCTTCACTTCCTTCTTAAAGCGTGGTGCCCAAAACTGGACAGAATACTCCAGAAAAAACTAAACAGTGTTTTATGTTGGTTTATTATAACTTCTTTTTTTGTACTCTATTCCCCTATTTATAAAGCTCAAGATCCTTTATTAATTGCACTGCCTTACTACCTTCAATGAGTTGTGCACATATTACCCTTTGCCCTGTACCCTCTTTAGAATAGCAACATGGCACACATTTTTGTTCACTCAGCATAAAAATTCTATAGTGTTGAAAGCCTTTTATGTTAACACATTATCCATCATCCTAGTATGGGAACATTGCTAAAATAGAAACTAGTTTTCTCCATAACAGTGGTATTGAATGTGCAGTCCATGGATCATGAGCAGTCTTAATCTTAATCCAAAGATCCAGTGAATTGTCATTGATAATCCAGAGCCCCAGGAATTATCACTGATGATCCAGAGACCCAGTGAATTGTCACTGCTAATCCAGTGACCCAGAGGATTGTCATTGGTAATCCAGAGATTCAGTGGATTGTCACTATAATCCAGGGACTCGTAATCCCTGAATTATAGTGGTAATCCAGTCACTGGTAATTCAGAGACCCAGGAAATGCTCTAGGGACCTACGTTCCAATCCCACCACAGCAACATTTGAATTCAATAAAAATCTGGAATTTAAAGTCCAGGTTTGGACCAATGGTGACCATGAAACAAGTTATGGTTTGTTAATGTTATTTAGGGAAGGAATCTGGCATCCTACATGTGAATCCAGACCCATAGCAACATGGCTGACTCTTAAATGCTTTCTCAAATGACAATGCAAGCCACTCCATACAATGGCAATTAGGGATGGGCACTAAATGCTGGCTCAGCTAGGGACACCTACATTCCCTGAAGTAATTGTTTAAATATTCCAGCAATCCTGCCCTTGTCGTCATGGAGAATTGGAAAGGGTGTAGTCAAGATATGTTATAATAGCAGGATTTATCCATTTAATTGAGCATTTGTGGCCTCCCAAGTTTATTTATTAATGTCACAAGTGGGCTTACATTAACACTACATTGAAGTTACTGGAAATCCGTGACATGCATTCACAGAGGGAATGACTCTGTTGTTTTTGCAAATGTTTCAGCCTATTGCAGTGACATTAATCTGTTGGATTGGATTTGCAGTGACACCAACTAGGAGCGGAAAACGACCACACATCAGTTCGCTCAGAATCAGTTTGAATGTGAGTCACAGACCTCACTGTAACACGCCCATATCCTTCAGCAGTAACTCAGATCCCACCCACAGGCACAGACACACACGAGGTTGGCTGGTAGTGTGTACCTATCCGAACTCTTTCGGGGTATGTGTGTTGTACTTGAAAAGTGTTTGCTCTCTCAATAAAAGCACTGCGTAAGGCAAGATGTTTGAAATAGTTAACCGGTAAGCCGAGTAAATCATGTTAATAACCTGACAATTTGTGGGTTTCCAGGGGCGTTGACGTGGGTAACTTTGTTCCGAGTTGGATACTTTTTTTCACTGGTAGCTTGGGGACTCCAGGATTGAGAGGTATGTTTACTTTTCTAAGATTTATTTTCTAACCCTGGAACTTGCTGCTGTGGGCTGAGTAATTGACGCAGTTTTGTTTGTGGCTGGAAAGTGAATTCTGAGGCGATTCCCGGGCCCCGTAGAAAAAGGCGGAAAAGCAGTGGGGGGGAGTGACTGACTGCAGTGTCGCTCCCAGTCTGGTTCACGCTGCATTCACAGTACAGAATAGGAGCACTGTTTATTTTTTTTCTCTCTGAAGAGCTCTTGTATTTTTGCCCCGTATTAATTCTGACGATATTAAGCCTTTTCTCTGATTCTGACTCGGGCAGGTGATGTGAATACTATTGTTGGGGCGAAGCTCCACAGCCCAGACTTGGCCGACACTGCAGACTGGATGTTGCTATGGCACAGCGTTAGCACTTTGGTTTGTTACCCCAGTGATCGAAGAATTCCAGAGGGGCCATGTGGAATGTTGCACTGAACTGGATATGTTTCTCTTGAGCGAAATCATTGTCCAGAACTGGCCGCACAGCAACCCGAGGAATTCTTATCCCAAACTTTCTCTCGTATAGTATAGCAGATACAAAATAATTCTTCAATCAAGTGTCATGGTAGTAGTTTGCTACAACAGAGTGGCTTGCCGGGTTTTACATTGTTCTAGGTCTATACTGGACTTACAAACAATCCTGGGCCAGGTTGTTGATCTGGATGGATTTTTATGACAATCTGGTACTTTCTTGAACATAAACTAATATTCCAGATTTATTAATGAGTTGAATTTAAATCCCCTAGATGTTTGGGACCTGAGTTGATATCTCAGGCCGTTGGTACAAACCTTGGGATTATATTGTCCCCTCAGAGGCACAGCAGAAGGGCTGATTGGCCTACAGCCTGTCCTGTTATTTGACTAGATCACAACTGATCAATGCCACCATGCCCAGAATTAGCCCAAGGTACTATGTCCTTCTAAGATGTAGAAACATAGGAATGAGAGTAGGCCATTTAGCCTACCAAGCCTGCTCTGCCATTCAATATAATCTTGACTGATTAACCACTTCATTGCCTTTTTCCAACTCTATCCTCATTTTCCTTTGTCATTTGGTATTTAGACATCTGTCAATCTTTGCTTTAAATATGTCAATGACAGGGCTTCCATAGCCATTTAGAGTAGACAGTTCCAAAGATTCATGAGTCTGTGATTAAAAATGTTCATCTCCTTTTAAATCCGAAAGAGCCCCCCCCCCCCCCCCCCCCCCCCCCCCCCCCCGGCCACCAGCAATTTTGAAAATCCCCCTGGTCTAGATTCCACTAACAAGGAACAAGGGAAATATCTTTCCTGCATCTACTCAGTGTGCCCATGAAGTATATTGTAGATTTCATTGAGATCACCTCTCATTCGAGAGAATACAGGCTTAATTTCCCAGTCTCTCTTCATAGAATTTGCATTATTCCATGTGTGTGCAGTATTGAATGGAGTATATGGATATTTGCTTTAGTAGTGATTGGAATGGAGTCAAAGCTTTAATTAACACCATAATTCCCTCCCTCCCCAACCCCCCCACTTTTTTGACAGAGCCTTTGTGGAAAAGATCAACATTACAAGCCTTCAGCAACACAAAAGAAAAATATTGCAAATTTAGCTTTTTTGTTTTTGGGTTTGAGTGTTGCTCGTAGAGCCATCCTTAATTGCCTTGAACAGGTGGTAACAAGTTACAATGCTGTGGTACAAGTGGCGCCAATACACTCACAGCTACTGGGGAGGGATCCCTGGACTGAGTAACAGTGCAGGGATGATGTTATGCTTCCAAGTCAGCAATGTATGGATGTGGAAAGGAACTTACAGGTGCTGGTATTCCCATGCTTCTGATTCTCTTGTTCATTCAGATGGCAAAGATTTTGGGTTTGAAAGATACTGCCTTGCTACATGCTACAGTGCGTCTTGTAGATGGCACACACTTGCCAATGCATGTTGGCGGTGGAGGGAATGGATGTTTAAAGTGTGGATGGAGGGCTGATCAAGTGGTCTTGAAAGGTGTCAGGTTTTTGAATATTGTTGGAGCTGCACCTATCCAAGCAATTGTCACTGGGCTAGTAATCCAGGTAATGTTCTGAGAGCTTCAATTCGAATCCCTCCACAGCAGAGGGTGAAATTTGAACCCAATAAAATCTGAAATTATAATGAAACCATTGTCAATTGTTGTAAAAGAAAATCTATGGTTCACTAATACCTTTAAGGAAGGAAATTGTTATCTTTGCTATGGACCTGGAATCATCAAGTAGTGTGTTTGATTCTTAACTGCCTTCTGAAGTGGCCTAGCGAGCCATTCCGTTCAAGGGGAAATTGGGAATGGGCAATAAATGCAGGCTCAGCCAACAGCATCCACATCCCATGAATGAATGGAAAAAAAAAAGGTGCTTTGTATTCCATCACACTCCTTGTAGGAGGTGTACAGATTCTGAGGAGTCAAGAAGCAAATTATTTGCCACAGAATTCCCAGCTTCTAACCTACTCTTATAGCCACTGTGTTTATATTGCTAGTCCAGTTGAGTTTCCTTTTTGATTTGATTTATTATTGTCACATGTTTTAATTTACAGTGAAAAGTATTTTGTTGTGTCTTATACAAAGTATACCATAAATAGTTAAGGAAAGGAAAGGGTGCAGAATGTATTGTTAAGTCATAGCTAGGGCGTACAGAAAGATTGACTTAATGCGAGGTAGGTCCATTCGAAGGTCTGACGGGAGTAGGGAAGTAGCTGTTCTTGAGTCAATTGGTACGTGACCTCTGACTCTTGTATGGTCACCCTAGTGATTTAGCGATGGGCATTCAGAAATAGTAAATAACTTGAACATCAAAGCAAAGTGGCTGATTTTTATTTTAAGTCATTGATTACACACCAGTTCAGGCAATATATCATTTATCAGCCCAGGTGTGAATGTTGTTCAAGCTTTGCAGCATGTAGACACTGACACCTTTGTTATCTGAGGATTTTGAATGATATCAAACCCTTGTGTATGCATCAGTGAACATCTTCATTTTTAACCTTCTGTTGGAGGAAAGGTTGTTGATGAAGCAGCTGAAAATGAGTGGGGATAGGCTACTGACCATATTCATTCAATGTCCATTGAATGCCACAGCTACTTTGACTAAACTTCCTTCCATCCCACTTCTTTCAGATTCTCTGTAAATGTTCTGACATATCATCTTCCAAGTGGTTTGCTAATAGATTCTTTGAAAAATGCATGTTTTTTAATCCGTGGGACATGGCATTGCTGATTGGACAGCTTTTATTGCCCGTCTCTAGTTGCCCTTGAACGGAATGGCTTGTTAGATCACTTCAGAAGGCAGTTGAGGGTCAACCCTATTGCTATACCTCTGCGGGTCACACGTAGGTTTGACCAGCTAAGATGGCACATTGCTTTCCCTAAAGACATTAGTGAACCAGATGGATTTTTTTCGACAATGATTTCATGGTAATCAGTAGATTGTTAATTTGATATTTTTATTCATTCAAATTCTACCATCTACTGTGGTGGGATTCAAAAAGTTTGTAGATTAATAGGCTAGTAATAATACCAATAGCCATCACCTCTCCTGAGCAGTTCTGTTAATTCTTTGCTAGCTTTTGTGTCTTGTTTTATCATTATTATGTCTGCAAGAAATATATGGCAAATTGAAAGCACTGGGACAGGAGGAAATATTATGCAATCTGCATTATTCGGACTGCAGGAGAAGTCCGAACAAGATGCAATCATGTGTGGCCATTATACAGCCTTCATTTCCAGAGCAGCTCAGTTGTATATTTCTCCATGCTGCGACTCAGACAAAGCACCACAAGGAATTACTGAGGGACAGTCACCCAGATCCTACTTGGTGAGGGACATCCCTCAACACAAACCTCAGTCAACATTCGGATTTAAACTTAATGTTGGGCTCTGCGGGGGATGGCCCAATAAAGGGGGCAACGTGGTTGCTTCCTTCAATTTTGTTAGGCATCAGCTATTTAACTTACATTTAAAAATGTTTTAGTATTTATTTTATGGTCACTAGTAAGTTTATGTCAACACTGCAATGAAATTACTGTGAAAATTTCAGTCAGCAACATGTATTGAAAAGTTTGATTTAAAATTTTCGAGATTATATTGCAGCTTTTGATCACTTGAAGTATGTGAGATTATAACAAATGCTATCGATTAATCCATGTTTAATCTCTTTTTACAAATTGATAGGACTTGGTTCCCACTGACTGTATGTTGACGTCACCATATCCTCAGAACTCTGTAAGACTTTGTTACTCTGCAGCTAATGTGTGCCCAGCCATTGTCAAACAAGTGCCTAAGAATTTGTAAGTCAATATGACTTGGCGTTACAGTGAATCGTTTCTTTTGTTGCTCTTGACAATACTTACAAACCACAAGAGTTTATTGCAAGAGTCCAAGTGCACTTTCTCAAGTACCTGGAATGTTGTAATTGACATAAAAGTTGCCCTAGCAAAAGGGCTGAAGAGTCCGGCTCCTTTCCACACAGACACCATGGAAGAGTGCCTTGACAGGTGCTGTACTGACTTACCAGTAACAGGTAAACAATAAAACAATAACTTCAAATAGTAATTGCTATAATATTGTATAATATATTAATTTCTACAGATGAAGCAAACTTCTGTACTCTACTCTGGGGTATACGTGGCCTTGGATGGAAGCCTGCCCTTGCCTCAACTGATACTATTAAGTGACCAATTAATGGACACTGACATTTACTGCCTTGCCACAATTTTAAGGTTGATGGGCAGATTGAGGTTTTGTTGGGGGAAACTCTAAATAAAGTTAAATCTTAGGCAGGGACGTGGGGGAGGTGGGTGGAGTTGGTGGTGGACTTCCATTATAAGACCCCTTTTGATTGGGAATTGGCTTCCTTGTGGCATGGTGATCTCTAGCACTCCCCTCCCCACAATCAGGCCATCCATACCATTCCTGTCCTGGGACCCCTTATAGTTTACCTGAGTTTCAGGTTCCCAGGACTTGACCTTGGGCAACACTCTGCAGTTCCTCTTTCAGCCACCGTAGCACTGTTGCTGCAGGAACTGGAGATCCAATTGGCTTTCATAGTGTGGTTTCCTTCAGATTGTGGCCTGTAAGTCATGCCTAATGCTAATCAGTGCTCATTGGAGTGTAAATAGGCAGCAGGGCAATTGGAGTTGGTTAGAACGTGTTCCCTGCCAGCATCCATATCATTCAGGCCCCTGTGTTTAGAGAGTAATAAGGTGAAAAAAAAACAACTTCTGGTTTGCTAAGAAAAGTAGAAAATTAATAGACAGCAGCTGACCTCACTTCAGACTGGTGTCTGTCCTGGTTTGGAATTTGCTGCCCTGGGTCTGGTACTGAATAGGCTGATACTTGACCTGCAGATCTTTGGCACATGGGACAGGATGTCCCATGAGGTGTTGGCGTCCAAGGAGCAGGATTTGCCTTTTTTCCCCTTCTGTTACTGCTCTGCCTCATCATTTAAGACATTGTAACTCAAAATGTGAAGCAGCTTGATGGGCAAGTTATTGTCATTCTGAACTTGTGGTAGCAAGCTGCTCCCAGTTGTTAGTGTCAATGCTGTCACATCTCGAGGAGAGCTTCAGAGTGTCTTTGAAACATTTTCTTTTGTCTTTCCTTGGAAAGATAGTCAATGGGGAATTGATAAAACAGGACTTACTAGGAATGAAGCATTTTGACTTTTGGACACATTGACCAATGTATTGAATAAAAGCAAAATGCTGCAGATGCTGGTGGTCTGAAATACAAACAAAATGGCAGCATCTGTGAAGAGAGGAACAGTTAATGTTTTAAGTCCAGTATGACTCCTCCTGAACTTAGTGTACTGAAGTTGACTTTGCAGGAGATTTGCCTGAATGCTTGTGGAACTGGTTTCATGAAAGACATCAGCATTTGATCCTCCTGTGCTGAGAGGTATTATTGAATGGAAATACTTGAACAATTTGTTTCGCTGATACACAGTACAGACCTCATTGCAGTACAGAAGCGCAGTGACATCAACTCTCTGCACTCAGGTTTTTATTTACCATGGTTCACAGAATGCTAAGCTTGTGCAGCTGATCAGGTATTGGATCTCCTTGCCAATTCTGGTCTTTTGAGAGAGGTGGCTGCTAAAGTATGGGAAGTCCTTGCTATGGTACAGCCATGCAACAGCATGAGTTAAAATCAAACTTACCTTTACACTCTAGGAATCAGCAATCTAATTTACACCACCAGAAACCAGAGTAACTTGGACCAAGAGCTGATGATTGACTTGCATTTATGTAGCGCTTTTAATGTAGCAAACTATCCCAAGGCATTTTATAGGAATTTAGTTCTACAAAAAAAAAATTAAATATCACCAAAAAACACCATTAAGGACAGGATGTTGGAAAGCTTGCTCAGGGTGATGTGCTTTATAGAGGGGAAAAAAGAAAGATGAAGAGGTTTAGGGAAAAAAATCCAGACGTTAGGAACTGGGTGGCTGAAAGCAATGATCACTACTGTAAGAAATCAGAGATGAACAAGATATGAGTTTCATAGTATTATTTACTTTGACAGGAAGAATAGAAAAATACTATTTAAACAGAGAGAAATTGTCTGGGAATTCTTGTATATTCATTACAAAGTGTTAGTATGCACGTATAGCAAGTGATACTAAGAAGACAAATGGAATGTTGGTGTTCATCACAAGGAGAATCAAATACTCAAGTAGGAAAGTTTTACTGCAGCTGCACAGAGTCTTAGTGAGATCGCATCCATGTACAGTTTTTGGACTCCTTATTGGAGAAAGGATGTCATTGTATTAGGAGCAGTTCAGGGAAGATTTACTTGTCTCATTTCTGGGATGGAGCATTTTTCTCATGAAGAAATTATGCCCATAATGCATTAGAGTTTAGATGAATTTAATGTGGCCTTATTGAAGATTATAAAATCCCAAGGTGCCCTGATGGGATGGATGCTGAGAAGATGTTTTCACTTATGGGAGAGACTAGAACTAGGGGACACCCTCTCAGAATGAGAGGTCTCTCTTTTAAGACAGATGAGGAAAAGGGCCAGTGTCTTGCTTGTGCAGCTATGTCCCCATATTCCTATGTAACAACACTCTCCCCCACATCCTCCCTACTTCTCCATAAATATCGGAGCCAGAGCACAGAGGATTCAGGCATTACTGTGGCACAGCTATATTTTTGTTGAGGCAAATTGAATTGAAACGGTTCAACTTGCATTGATAGATGCTTACAGAATACACTGGAAACATGGCAATGAGTCATTCCAGATGATTGAGATTCATTATCCAAGCTGCCAAAATACCATGATTCACTCCTGCTGAAACAATTTGCCCAACCTATTGGCAGCTTCTAAAAACCATATCACATTGGTTCCTGTGGGTGCTATGTCTTTAATTTGGAACTGCTAGCAGAGAGGAACAAAGGTAGAGTTGCTATTTCAGTGGACAGAGTATAAACTTGACCAGGGTGCAATAAAAGAGATGTAGTCCAGTTATATTTCTTTCAAAGATTAAGTGGAGATGCAAGCACATTTAGCAAAAGGGCTACAAATATTCCTGAAGGTGGCTATGTTTCTAAGTGATTTCTGCTGTAGTGTGGCAAATAGGATTGTACTTTTGAGTTATTTTACTGAAAAATCAGCTGAAGTTCTGGTCACTGATCCTCCGAACTAATTTCTCTTGGATTGTAAATATTTCCCACTTGGAGATTTAGAGTAGATACTGGAGCAGCGATCTGTTGTCCAGGCTTCAGTTTTCGTCCTGAGTTGAGCTATTTAGAGGAGATGAATACTTGCCTTCTGGGTCACAGTTTCCCTTCTGTAGGCAGTGGGTGGCACAGTGGTTAGCACTAACTGTGTGGAAATTGTACATTCTCCCTGTGTCTGCATGGATTTCCACTACATGCTCCAGTTTTTTTCCCCACAGTTCAAACCTGTGCAGGTTAGGTGGATTAGCCATGGTAAATTGCCCATTAGGGAAGGGGGACTAGCTGGGATAAATATACGAGGTTATAGGGAGAGGGCTTGGGGTGGGATTGTGGTTTGTACAGACTTAATGGGCTGAATGGCCTTCTGCACTGTAGGATTCTATGATTCTAAATGGAGTAGCATCTGTTTTTTTGTGGGTGCTTTCTTTAGGCTAAGATTTCTCAATCGCTTTTGCTTCTGCCCCTCCCATGTTTCAAAACTTCCACGGACCACCAACAACACATCACAAGTACTTTTTCTATAGAAAAATTATGAATACAATTAAAAATACACCTGTTGCTTCCATTTTACTTAAGATTTGATTCCATTCTTACAGTCTTCCCTCTTCTGGGGCTCAATTTCTCTCTTTCATACTCTCCTACTGATCAGAGACATCTCAAAAATTATCCTTTCAATTTGCATGTTCTTTGCACTTTAAGCAAACATAATACTAAAAAGAAAATACACAAATTGTATAAATATGGTACTGGGTACTTCCAATTCCCAGTGGTATTCTAGGCAGTAACTCAAATGCAACTTTCCCATTTTTGTAAATTAACTCATGGAATTACAAAATAATGATATATCTTGCTAATAATCTGCATTAATGATTTAGGTTAATGTAATTCAGCTGCACAGGAATTATAACACGTCTTACCTGATTGTGTTTTTCTGTTCAAATTGCACAACATTGATCCCAAAGATGCATAAATACTTCTCCAAACTTTTGTGCAGTGACTGTAACCATGCACCACAGGCTCAGCCCTTACCAGCTGCTGTTTTACCAGCAACATAGAGCAGATATTTTAAAATTGAGGACAAGATTTACTGAATTTCTTACTCCCACCCATTGTGGGATCTTCCTTTCTGTGCTACATGCAAAATCTGTTGTTGCTGCTGCTTTGCTCGTGGACATGTTTTTACTCCCTCTCTTTCTCTCTCTCTCTCTCTCTGCATACTTCAACCTAAAATTGTGCAAACACAGAGAGATCCTGACAAGATATCTTGGCTATTGCTTGTTCCGATTCTGGCCTGCTATCGCCTTTTGTTTAATTTTTGGTGGACCCCTTGAAAGCTGCTCACAAACCCTTGTTTTAGAGTTTTCTTTCTGGTTCGTTTGGCTTACTGTTCTTCTTCATATAGGAATGGCAGATGGAATTTAATTTAGATAAATTCAAGGTGCTAGGATATTTTCACAGTAATTTCATTGCAATTTGAATGTAAGCCTACTTGTGACTAATAAATATATTCTACTTTTGATACATTTTGAACCAGGGCAGGATTTACTCAGTTAATAGTAGGCTGTTGGGGAGAGTTACAAAGAAATTTATGGATACAGGATCATAGCTCCTTGAAAGTGGAGTCACAGATGGACAGGGTGGTGAAGAAGGTATTTGATGTGCTTGGTTTCATTGGTCAGAACATTGAATACAGGAATTGGGACGTCTTGTTGAAGTTGTACAAGACATCAGTAGGGCCACATTTGTAATATTGCGTGCAGTTCTGGTTATCCTATTACAGAAAGGATACTACTAAACCAGGAAAAGTGCAGAAAAGATTTACTAGGATGCTGCCAGGGCTTGATGGGTTGAGTTATAACAAGTGGCTGGATAGACAGGGACTTTTTTTCCTGGAGATCAGGAGACTTGGGGATAATCTTATAGAGATCTATAAAATAATGAGGAGCATAGATGAAGTGGATAGTCAAAATATTTCCCAAAGGTAGGGAAGTCTAAAACTAGAAAGCATAGGTTTAAGTTGAAAGGGAAAGTCCAGAGGGGCAATTTGTTCATTCAGAAGGTGTTGAGCCTCTGGAGCAAGCTGCTAGAGGCAGGTACAATTTTATCTTTTAAAAAGCATTTATGCAGTTATATGGGTAAAGTGGGTATAAAGGGATATGGGTCAAATGTGGGCCATTGGGACTAGTTTAGTAGTTTAAAAAAGGGTGGCACAGACAATGAAGCCAAAGAGCCTGTTTCCGTGCTGTAAACCTGTGACTGAATGATAATGGCACAGTACTGGCAAACTATTGGTGGCAAAAACCTTAGTTGAAAATTCAGTAGCTTTACAGATTTCTCCAAGAAGTCACTGGAGAAAAAGGCTGTGCTGATAGATTCAGATTTATCCACCACGTAACCTCTAGATCTTTTTCCTGAGCAACACACCATATCACTTTCACTTAATACATATTTCCTAGCTTGTTTCTTCTTTATTTGTCTTTGGAAGTTTTCCTTCTTCATAAATACAGACTTTAAAATAACCTCTTAATATTTCTGCTTTGCCTTTTGTCCTTGGGTCCACTACAACTTGAACTGGAGTAGCACACTTAGTTTTAATTATAGATATATTGAAGATTAAAAAGAAACTCGTATCAATTTTGGATTATATCCAGCTCTGATATTTAATATTCAACAGTACTGGCTAGGGTAAATGCCTGGGGTATGGAGATAGGGCCTGGGTGGGATTATGGTCGATGCAGACTTGATGGGCCTAATGGCCTCCTTCTGCATTGTAGGGATTCTGTGATTCTACTGATGTAATAAGTTTGTCTAAAAAGGTCAGATCTGCGTTAATTTAGCACAGACCAGTGATTGAAACTGGGGCAATTATTGGTTCAGTTTCAATGACTCTGCCTTTCTGGAGTAGTGAGGGAATAATGTTTAGTTTGATGGAACATTAAACAAAGGCAATCTCTTCAGAAGTACACTTCCTTGCTCGACATTATTCCCTCACCAAAAAAGTAAGGTACATAATAAGTTAAGTCTCATAATTTGTTGTTTGAATAACCTTGCTGTGTTGTGTTTGCCTACTTAGTACGCATTAAAAATAAATAAATTAGCTGTGAAGGACTTTAGAATATGTCCTGGAGATGTGATAAGGCAAGATTCTTTCTTATATCATTATTCTTTGAGTTTGAAGGGATCTGATACCTGAATTAATATTGGAAAAAGAAACATGTTGAAGCTTTTTGTTTTGTGCTGTCAGGACACTTCACAATAATACAGTATAAATTGTTGTTTTCCCCTTATACCAGTATGAGAAGAAAGTGCTAATTGTTGGGAGTAGACTCTGATTCATTGAGCCATTGCCATTGAGAATGTACCAGCTGACTGTTAACTACCAAGCATTGTTTGAAATTTAAACCAGACAATTTGACCCTGATTGATTAAGGCATTGCCTTGAGGAATGAGTCAATGAATGATGTCACTAATTTTATTTATTTGAAACAGGCGCAATCTGTGTACATGTTTTTTAAGAACAGGGCCCTCGGCTCAACTTTCTGGATAGACATTGGCTTGGAATTGCCTTGTTGTTTGCAGTGTTGTTTCACCTTTTTAAGATTAGTGTTTTACCCACTGGTGGCTTTTAGAGAGAGTTGCACAAAAATTTCCTGATTGATCATTTGCACATCAGTTAGCATTGGTACTGATATAAAGCACTAAACTAGCAAATAACTTCCCTACAAACCATAAAGACAAAGCTGTAGAGAGCCAGTATGGACTCGATGGATCAAATGGTCTACTTGTGTGCCTTAATGACTTTATGAATAACTCTTAGATGATAGTTCAGCCTGTCTTTTTAAGCATCGGATTGGAGAACAAGCAGGATGAACAAGAACCATGCTTGGCTCTTTCACTCCACTCTCAAGTGGCTGCATGGCTGAACAATATTTCTATTATACCAGTACAAAAATCATACACGCTCAAACACCATCTGGATCCAGAGGCCAGCAGCACATGGCACCAGGCCAAGAGGAGAAGAACACACAACTTCAATCGTTCAGACATTCAAACTATCCTTCGGGATATGGCCGGACAACCAGTTTCCTGGGCGTGGGTGCCACCGAGTTTTTTGTAAGCTGATGCATTTTAGCTGTGTGCTTTATGAAAAGTAGTGCAGCTCTGAAAATGTAAATGCACCATCTGGAATTTCTGCTTGGTTGTAGTTTTATTTTTGGGAGGAGGTGTAATTTGGTTGAAATTCATACAAAAGATTGTGGAATTTTAAGTACCAATTGCAGTCAATGCTGTAGCATCTCCATATCTTTTGTGTTAGTTAAAAAACTCATTGCGCTGGAAGCGAAGTCATATCACCAGGATGAATTAATCTCCACTGGAGTTTCCACTAATTGTGCTCTTTAAGAAGGCTCTAAAGATCAAATTAATATGCTAAGAAATTGACTGTACTCCAGTGATTTTATATTTTTAGTCATTTAAAATCAGATTACTCTCAGATGATAGATTGACATTGTGACTAAAATGCTTTTTTTAAATGATTAAACCCATTTCCAGGTGTGTAATTGAACATCAGTTCAATGCCAGCCTTAAATATATCAAGAAATATTCTCTTCAAACTAAATTAGAAGTTTTAAAATGCATTCATTGAGCTCCAATTGAAATCTTGGAAGAGTTCTGGCTGGAACACGTTCTAAGTTTAAGTTCATTTATTATTGTCACTAGTAGGCTTACATTAACATCTCAATGTAATTGCCATGAAAATCTCTTAGTTGCCAGACTCTGGTGCTTGTTTGGGTGTATTGAGGGAGAATTTAACATGACCAATGCACCTAACCAGTACATCTTTTGGACTGTGGGAGGAAACCGGAGCACCTAGAAAAACCCTCACAGACATAAGGGGGCAGAGGGAGAATGTGCAAGCTTTGCACAGACAGTGACCCAAGCTGGGAATCAAACTAGGGTCCCTGGCACTGTGAGCCAGCAGTGCTAACCATTGTGTCACCTTGTCCTGTCTGCTCTGTTCAACACTAACTGGCAATCCAACAACGAAAGTCCCACAAATAGGTCTGTGCTTTTTTGGAGGACTGGGAGTAGCATGGTATTCCTCCTGATTCCACAAATAATAGGTTGCTGCCAGCTCAGACATACTAGCCCTGCTCCACGTATAACATACCTGAAGCTAATGTCGGTGTTCCAGCTGTTCATCATTCTACGCTCAAACTGCACTGAAACTCTCATAATTCACTGGTCAGATTCAGATGATGCCTTGGACTCAAAAGCTATCCAGACTTTTTTGCTGACACACTTGGCTAGTTGTTTGTACAAATCAAAATCTGCCCTAATAATTCCTGTAATTTTCATCACATGCTGCTTCAGATGGTAGGTATAGGGAGGCTTTGTGGCAGAGTGATCTGGACCAAAAGCTTTGGGTTTGAGTCCAATGCTAGAACTTGTTAACCATGGAAAGAGCGTTAATAACGCATTCAACGAGCTGATATATAGCTCAGGAATCCTTCTACTGCTTTCACCCAAAGGGAAAAATGGGTGTGAAGATACGATTTAAAAAAGTAGATATTTTTCGTTAGGATATGTAACTCGGAAAATGCAAGTTCTCTACAAACTGAGTTGTTAAATATTCTACCGCAGGTTTTATTTGTTCTGCTAACCTTAATAAAACAGAGTACTATAGATTTTCTAATGTGGATGCCTGGTGAACTAAACATTACTCATTTTGTTTCCTTTGGAAGGAGAAAATCGGTGCAATTTTATGACATTTAATCCAAGACAGAAGAATTCATTTCCAAATTGCTATCTTTTTTATTGTCCAACTGAGGATGCTTGTCCATTGATAGAATCAACAGGATATATAAGCCACTTTGTACAAAGAGGTAACTTTGCTATTTAAGCTAAATTTCACGTGTGTTTATTGTATCTGAATAATATGTCTGATTATTTTTACACTGGCTTATAATCAATGTAGGGGAGTGTGTCTGACCCAGGTAAAGGAATCAAAGATTGTTTATTTACAGCTTTGCTGGTTTTAAGGAGGAGATCATTTTGGTACAGCAAAGGTACATTCCCATAAAGGTAAAGGGCAGGGCAAACAAACCAGAGCTCCTGAATGGTCGAAGAAGGGTGCATATGACAAATGCCAGGTGGATAACACGATAGAGAATAGGCTTAATATAAGTGCAGAGGGAAAGTTTAAGAAAAAGAAGAGTATGAGAAGAGACTGGCAGCTAAATCCAAAAAGTGAAGCTGATTAGGAACCTAAAGTTGATTTACACTTGAAGGCAGGTGACATGATTGAGGTACAAAAAGACTGCTTTGAATCTGTCTTTATCTTTTGAAGAAGATGCTGTCAAAGTTATAATGCAAAAGAAGATAATTGAGAAACCCAACGGGCTAAAAATCAGTTAAGAGGAGTGATTGGATAAAAATGGCTGTACTTAAAATTGATTAGTCACCAGGACCAGATGAGATACATCCAGAGATACAGAGGGAAAATAAGGATGGAGGGACTGGCCATAATTTTTCATTCTCCGTAGAAACTGGAATAGTGCCAGAAGATTGGAGAATCCTAAATATACACTGTAAGCCCAGCAACAACAGGCCTGTCAGTTCACAGTCAATGGGAGGGAAGTTTTAAATGATAACTCAGGACAAAATGAGATGATGTGATGTACCTGGACCACATCATCAAGGGCACTTGATAAAGTTCCACTTAGCAAGCTTATCCACAAAGTTACAGCTCTTGGAATGAAAGAGACAATAACAGCATGGATATGAAATTGGTTAAGTGACAGGAAATAGAGTAGTGGTGAACAGTTGTTTTTCAGACTGGAGAAAGCCCTATAGTAAAGGGGTTGGTGTTAGGGTTCTGCTTTTTCTTGATTATATATCTGTGACCTTGACTTGAGTTTTCAAGGTATAATTTTCAGTTAACAATGATACAGAGTCTTGACAGGCTGGTCATGTGGTTAGATCAGTGGCGGATAGAATTTAATGCAGGGAAGTGTGAAGTGATTCATTTTTAGGAGGAGAAATGAGAAGAGATGATATAAAATAGAGGATGCAATTCTAAAGAGGGTAAATGAGCAGAAGGATCTAGAATATATGAAGGTGGCCAGGCAGGTTAAGAAAGCAAATGGAATCCTGGATTTCATAAAAGGCAGCATTGAGTACAAAGGTAAGGAAGTTCTGGTGAAACTTTTATGAATCACTGGTGCAGCTTCAGCTGGAGTCCTGTGTCCAGTTCAGGGCACCACACCATTAGGAAGAATGCAAAGGCATAAAGAGGATGTAGAAAATATTCACAAGAATGGTTCCAGGAATGAGGAACTGGGGCTGCTGTCCTTAGAGAAGTTTTGAGAGGAGATTTGATTCAGATGTTCAGAATCATGAGACTTCTGGATAATGGCAATGGAGAGAAACTGTTCCTCTTGGCAGAAGAGTCAGAGCAAGAGGGCACAGATTTAAGGTGATTGGCAAAATAACCAAAGGTGTAATATGATGAAAAATGTTGTAATTCAGTGTGTGGTTAGAATTTGCTGCCTGAGAGTATGATGGAGGCAGATAAATTTGTAGCTTTCAAAAGAGAATTGGATAATTATCTGAAGGAAATAAAAGTTTGCTGGGCTAAAGGGAATGGGACAAGCTGAGTTGCATTTGCAGAGAGCTGACATATATTCAGCGAGCTTAGTGGCACCTTTCTGTGTGCTGTAACTATTGTAGAATTCTTAACCTGTGTCCTTTGAAGTTGTTGGCTATGCTGTCCTCCTCTCCTCCATTGTCCAACTAACTCTAACTGCCCTCACTTAGTTCTACTTTTACCTAATCAATCATAGTCAGAGAATCCCCGTGCAATGCCTTCTTTCCCTTCCAGAACTATTGTTTTTCCTCTCCTGGTTCTCATCAACATCCTCTCTTTGGCAAAGTCATCCAAGGTCATGACATCAGGTTCCAAATGTACACTTGGGAATGGAACACAGGTGAAGCCATTGGCATCAGTCCCCTGTCACATCCTCTCCCCAGCCATGGACCCAGGATTGTCTCCTCTTTTGAAGATGCTGACTCTGGCAGAGATCCAGTTCTGTGTTCACTGCCCAGCCTCCGATTTCTTCCACAGTTAAGTCTAATCTGTAAGTGTTATTGGGTTACTCAGGCTAAATCTGGTTCCTGTTCAAGAAATGAATGCACTGCAAAGTCCAGGAAATCATGAATTAAACTTGATACCTTTTGACCACAAAAATCAATATCGTACTGGGCAGTGTCCTTCTGACTTTGGATCAGGTACCATTCTTGGATTAGACACCTTGTCTGAGTCCTTGCAGTGTGTGGTATCGTAACCTGGGCACAGACCAGGAGTTTCCTATTCCTAATGGAGATGTAGGTCTTAGACCTATCCCACGACTTAATCCCTTACCAAATCTGCAGTAGCCAATCTCTCAGGTATTTCTGAGATTAAATGACTAGACTATTTCAGGCAATATTCAGCTTTCCACAGGTGCTCACCTAAGATGGGGATGAGAAATTGCACCAATCAGTAATTGAGTAATCAAATAATGGGACAAAATATTACATCAGCTTTTAATGGTTACAGAGAAATCTTGGAGCTGTATTTTGCGTGTCATTCTTGAACGCAACAGAAAACTTAAGGCTTTTTATCTCCCCCAACCTTGCATGGATTTAAACCCAAACCCCCAGAGCATCAGATGAGTCTATTGTATCAGAACCTCAAACCTGGTTCAGCAAAATACAATGTGTGGGTTTTCTATCTGAAAATCACCTAAGTTTCAGTACTATGTTTCAATATCCCGTGTTTCAGAAATGTACTAATATTTCTATTCTTTTTGCATACAGATTTAGAAAGCATGGAAGATGAGTCCACGGAAGAAGAATTGTCAGATAAAGGAATTCTTCCAGATCAGCTCAGAAATTTCACATCTAATCTTGCTCCTACCAAAATAACTACCCGTCAGTCAACAACAGTCACCACTCTTCAAAAGATCACAGTCCAATCGAGAACTTCTTCCACCCATACAAAGTTTTACACTCTCCCTGTGACCACTAAACCGTTAACAATGACAAAGATACCCCTCATTACACTGACAGCCAACCCCCTTCTCTCATTGACTAACAAGCCAAAGATCATTCAGCCAACCATTCACACAACATCAACCTCTGCCTTCCTAACAAATCTGCTATTGACTAGTCCCCAGCTAATAAGGACGAATTACCAAACCACTACACAACCAAAGGCAACCAGCACTCTCCCAGTCACCACCACTCCAAACACAACTGCTCTCCCAGTCACCATCACTTGGACAACAACCACCACCACTCCAACAACAACAACCACCACCACCCTCCCAACCACTCCTCTAGTCACCACCACTCTGACCACAACCACTCTCCCAGTCACCACCACTCTGACCACAACCACCACTACTCTCCCAACCACTCTGACAACAACAACCACCGCTCTCCCAGTCACCACCACTCAGACCACAACCACCACCACTGCAATAACAACAACCACCACCATTCTTCCAACCACTGTTCCGGTCACCAGCACACGGACAACAACAACCACTACTCTTACAGACACCACCACTCAGAAAGGAACAACCACTCCTCTGACCACCACCATTCTTCCAAATATCCAGTTAACTACCACTGATGCCTCAACAGCTAAGGTGACACCAAAGATGACACAACAGTCCCCTGCATCAAAGATTTCAGTTGCTAAAACACCATTCATTGGGATTATAACTGTAGTATCGAGTAAAGCAAGAAACAAACTACTAGGAAGTCATGTCAAATCAACAGGAAAAATTGAAGACTCGAAAGTGGAGGTTCAGAGTGGCCTAATTGCTGCTTTATTATTTGGTTTGTTATTTCTCGTAATAGTTATGATTGTGATAAGTAAACGAATATCAGAGTCATATAATAGAAGGCACTATACTAGAGTGGATTACCTAATAAACGGCATGTATATAGATGCATGAAGGAAGAATTGACTTCTTCCATTATGAACAAACTTTGACGGTCAGGAAAAGCCTAGGATAACAAAAACGCTTGTTACAGTTTCTATAGTATGTAAATGTGGTTTATATTCTCTTCTAGCTTTGCTCATTGGATGTTGAGAAATGTGTATGCAAATCATTTAAGAAGTAAATTAAATAGTTCATGGACTGGATTTAATGCTCCCCAGCAGCAGAATGAGGCTGAGGTGCAAGACTAACTGAGAATGTGGCCCACCTACATTAAACTGCCCCTGCCCTCACTCTCAGAGCAATTATACCAGTGGTAGGGAGGGATATTGGTCAGCCCACCATCAATAGGCAAATTGGGGCCTTTATTTGACAATTAATTCCTATTTACTGTACGCAATACAGGAGAGGCTGCCACCAATTGGCACAGTTTCCCTGTGTAGGCTGGGGGTGGGCAAATAGTTTCCTCTTCAGTGCACCACCATGGTCTTTGTCTTTTGGCTTAACAGTAATCAATGAAAAAGTGGTAGAGACCAGGGGCTGTCACCAGCAAATAAACCCTGCCCTCCTAAAGTTCTTGGCTCTGCCTCCAGCCACCCACTTGCCAGCACCTCTCAGCTATCCCATCACAGGAATGTCTCCAGGAATGCAACAATGATCCCTTGTGAAAGTCCAAGGGTATCGTCAGAGGCCACTGCTCTCCATTGCCACCACTTGTAGTGGAAAGCTGGCAAGCTCTGGTTGGTTGTTTCTGGAGAGCTGGTAGCCTCTGGCCAGCAGTGCTCTGTGGGGGATTTCCTGTTTGAATGAGTGGATGTTCTGTATTCAGAGAACAGTACAGCACAGGAACAGGCCCATTGGCCCTCGAAGCGTGTGCCAATCACATTTATCTATCTAAATCAACTGCTTATATCCCTCTTTTCCCCATTTGTTCATATGACTATCAAGATAAGCCTTAAATGTGGCGAACATGACTGCCTCAATCACCTCACTTGGCAATGCATTCCAGGCTCCCATCACTTCCTGTGTTTAAAAAAAAAACTTCCCTGACACTTCTCCCCTGATCCTTTTCCCCCCTTATCTTGAAGTTGTGTTCCCTTGTAATTGTCATTTCTGCCCTGGGGGAAAAAAAACTTCCTACTCTTCACGCTATCTATACCTTTCACAAATTTGTAAACTTCTGTCTTGTTGCCCCTTAGCCTCTTAATTAGTGAGACATGACCTCCCATGTACAAAAATATGCTCTCTGTTACTAACAAGGCCATTCAATTTCAAATGTGTCCTATTTCTAAGGATCTTCTCCAACAGTTTCACGATCACTGACATCAAGCTCACTGGTCCATAATTACCTGGGTTATCCCTATTACCCTTCTTAAATAATGGGCCAACATTAGCAGTCTAATCCTCTGGTACTTCACCAGTGGCCAATGAAGAACCAAAGATTTCTGTTAGAGGCCCAGTAATTTCAGTTTCCCTCAGTAATCTGGCTCTGGAGATCAGTCTCTTTCAATGCTTTTTAATTCACCTAACACACTCTCTCACTTGTAATGATGACTTGTTCTGAAGGATTTATACACCTCTCCAAGACACCATCAATCGATGTGACCCTCTTCTTTGTGAATACCGATGCAAAGTACTCATTAAGGATCTCACCCACTTCCTTTGGTTCTACATATAATTTCCCTCCTTTGTCCTTAAGTGCACCAAGTCTTCCTCTAGCTACCCTTTTGTTTCTAATAAATGTATGAAGTGCTTTGGGAATCTCCTTAGTTCTGAGTGCCAATGACATTTTGTGATCCCCTTCTTGTCCTCCTACCTCCCTGTTTGAGCTCTTTCCTACTTTTTCTATATTTTAAGTGTTTCATCTTTTTAATTGCCTGGCCCTCATGTATGCATCCTTTTTCTTTTGACTAGACTCTCAATTTCATCCATGGTTCCTGAATCCTGCCTTTCCTCTCTTCCTTTTCATAGACACGTGCCTGCCCTGCATTCTGATCAACTGCTCCTTAAAAGATTCCCACATGCCAAATGCGAATTTACCTTCAAGCAACGTCTCCTCCCAAAAAAAGCGTCCAAATACTGCTTAATCTGATTGTAGTTAGCCTTCCCCAATTTAGCACCTTAACTCAAGAACAACACTCATCCTTCTCCATTAGTACTTGAAAACTTACAGTATTGTGGTCACTATTCGCCACATATTTCCCCCAACCAAATTTAAAGATCTGGCCAGCTCATTCCCTAGTATTAGGTCCAGTATAACCCTCTCTCTAGTTGGGCTATCTGCATATTGTTCCAAAAGTCCTTCCTGGATACACTTAAATTCCTCACCCTCTGAACCCTTAGCCTTAAAGGATTTCCAGTATTCGGTCTATTAAAAGACCAATTGTTAAATGACGCTGAGGTGGGGATGATGGTGGAAAACTCGAGATACTTGTTAATCCAGCACTATATTTTTGTTTGGTTGCTTCCAACCAAAAGTTCTATGTTTATTGACTTGTATCCGTGTTGTGAAACAATGATTTTCTCTTAGAAATTCAGCCGAGTCTGAATGAATTCAAAACTCTGCATTGACGCATAATTTATTGCGAAATCGCAAGATTTTTGATAAGAAAGACACTGAACATGTAGACATGACGCTAATTTTTTATTGACTAATTGTATAGTATTTGGCAGAGCACAGGAAACAGAGATATTTACTCCTTTCATCCTACTCAAAGTTTGATAATGCTCAGAACTAATATTGATTAGTCAAGGGAGAATTTAGGTTACAACCTATCTCAGCCCCTTCTGTATACTATAGAGTATGGCTTTTTGAGAATTTGTTGCCACTACCTGTAATCAATGATCAAACTAAATACTCAGCATTTAAATAGAGGACTATTTTGCTCCGTTAACTAGATGACTTGCTTGTGCCTCAGTAATGTTAACAGCAAAGGTTTGATTGATGTCTTGGCTGAGTACACTGGAACTTGCCTCTTTGCCCTGCCTCTGAGCATGGAAGGCAATAGCTAACCATACTGAAGAAAATAGTTTAGGATAAAGCTTCAGCAGTCAATGGACCAAGGACCTGTCTTTGAGTGGAGCAGGCACAACTGAATTAATGAAATGAACTGTAGAAATGCGATTGAATGTACAAACTGACGAAGAACAACTATTTTACTGTTTAAAAAAAAAATTAAGTGATTCTGTTCTTGTATTTTAATTTTAGTATGTCATAATTGTTTTATTACTGAAGCAAAGATGGAAATCTTAGAATAAAAACAATTATAACTAAGGTAACTTAGAAGGGGTAACTATTGTTAAGACATTGGAGTGCAGTGCAATACAATGGAAAAACATTTGGCCCAATAAACCTCTTATTCTAACAGACCATGCACAATTGTGTCCACTGAACTCGTTCCTGTCTATTTTTTTCTCTGATATCAATGACAAAAGACCAAAAAAAGAGAAAATCCTGGAGTAAGAATTTACTGTCCAGTTGGCTGTAATTAATTACATTCCACAAATGACATTTTAATGATGACAGGAAGATCACAGAATCTTTTATTCAGTAATTTCTTTTACCCTCTAAACAGCTTCCTGTTACCCTTGCTTTTCTAAAGTTATTGTTAACTGTTAGCTTATCCATCACCGTGAAAGTTCTGGTCCACACTGTGATCACCAGAATGCAATTTGCTTTACTGTTTCATGCTACAGATTGTATTGTCCACTCTACTCAACTGAAACTATACTCTTCAACACTTTTGAGAATCACATGTATGCCTTGGATTTCAATGGAGTTTGCTACTTCTTCTTAGGCAACTTCTTGGAGTCAAGGATGCCTTGCTTCCACACTGAAAATAAGTTCTCAGGTGACTGAGGAATCCAATATATGACCTGTAGTCTATGTCACGGGTGGGGCAGATGATGGTTGGAGCAATGAGTGGATGAGGGTTTCAGGTTGCCATGCGCTCCTTTTGCTGTTGATACTTGGCTTCAGTTTGTTCTCGGAAATGAAACTTGAGGTGGAGTTCAGCTCCTTCCTGAACATTTTTTTTCCTCCACTGTGGGTGGTTTTGGGCTGGAGATTCCCAGGTGTCGATGGGGATATTGCACTTTTTTCAAGGAGGCTCTGAGTGTGTCTTTGAAATGTTTTTTCTGCCTTCCTGGGGTCTGCTTGTTGTGTCAAAGCTCCGATTAGGGCGCTTGTTTAGGGAGTCTCGTGTTAGGTATGTGGACGATGTGGCCCACTCAGCAAAATGAATGGAGGGTGGTCAGTGTTTCAATGTTGGGGATGCTGGTCTGAGCTAGAACACACACTGGTGCACCTATCCTGCCAAAGGATCATGTGGAGACAATGCTGGTGGTATTTCTCCAGTGAGATGCCTGCATCTGGTACAATGTATGTTTCTTAACAAATAGCTATCATATGACTCCTACGTTTAGTTGACTTTAAAAATACTTTAAGCTTCAGGTTAGGTCAGTTACAATCCTTCTCTGTTAGTTTATTGGGGCAGTGTCTGTACTGGCCCTAAAGAAGATCAGGGGAGGAGGTTCACCCAAAGGCCAATAGATTCCCAGACCAAGAGTTTCCTCATTCCCAACTGGACAAAGCTTTGTCAAACCAGTAAGCATAATGAGGCCAGGTACAGCTCCATTGAACATTTTGAGATAGGTCTAATTAGAAGTGCATGGAGATGGGGCTGATCTATCAAAGATTTTAAGTAATTTATGTCCCTTTATGAAATGGATACATTTCTGTAGTCTCTCTGGAAGGAATGGTTGGGAGCCACACATTACTGCGTGCCCCAAAGCCAATAGAGGTCCCAAAAATGCCCAGGAACTTTGAAGAGGCGATTGCTTTGTTCCCTCAATGGTGCAGGTGATCCCTACTGTAAATCAGAAGACTGCAAACTTGATGCCGCTGGGAATCACATGTTACCTTAACAGCTTCAACAAACTATTATTTGTCCTTTTTGTTCATCAAAAGACATTATTACGAGTGAAAAGCAATGATGGCTAGAAAAATGTAAGGATTTTTTTTTTTGGTGGTTAACATTATGTGAAGAGCATGTGTGAGATTTCCAGAGGGTAGAGGTTTTTGAAGTCTCTGTTAATCGAGTGATTATTGTTGCTTGGACCATGAATTCTATTTTCACCTAGGAATGGGAGTATTTGAAGACTGATAATTGTGCGGCTGTTTTACATTTGGTTATTGTTTAATTCCTGGGACCATGCTGTTGCAGCAGAGACCTGTTAGATGTGCTTCCTATGCCATGATGGAGTTTCAGGACACATCATGGGTCCTCAATAATCAAAGTGATGGAAGATTCAATTGAAACTTCCAAAAGGGAAGTGCATATGCTTTGTCACAAGGTTTTGCTCCTTTAAGTTTAAAACATTGCTTATCAACTAACTGGAAATTTTTCAATTTGAAATGAGACAGAACCATAGCAGTGATACAGCACAGGATGGGGAAATTCTGCCCACCCAAAGAAACTGCTTAAAAATGCAATGGTGCCTGCTAAGGTGGAAGTGGAAAAGCAAACAAGATGCTCAAGAGAATGTGAAGAGAGGGACATTTCTTATTATTCAAAGATCTATCATTATCCATCACTGAAATAAAAAATGTAAAGTACTGGATATTGAAATAATAATTGCCATAGTCTGATTCTCCTTGGAAATACACAATGGGTGAAGGGTAACAGGCCTGGCCATGAGGGGAGATTGCAAGTGACACAGCTTGTATCAAGAAACTTTTCATCAGAGGAAATAGACTGAAAGACCACAATCCTCTTTTGGAAAATGTGTGTCACCTGGTTTGAGAAGTCAACTATTGGAAACCTACCAGCAAATTAAGATCTCTTAATATTAGCAACATCTGGCTGCATCTAAGAACCCAGCTAAACTAAATTGGCTGCATCGTTTAGAATCTATGCATTAAGGAAAATTAAAGGACACTTAACTATAAATTCTTGTAACATTTTTATTGGAGTCTAATGTGCGTGTGTGTGCCCTCGCAATATCTTTTTTTCAGATTTAATGGATTTTAGATTTCCTCTTTAACTCCCAAAAATCTTGTTGGGCTCCTATTGTTCACTGCATAAATTGTCAAATGTTGTCTGATTTGAACAATGCATATCCTTTGTTGTGATCAATGGAGGGGGCTGAATAGAGGGGTATCAGTTGCCTCCTCACCTGGCCAAAAGTGTAGGATGATGATGAATGGGCACAAGAGTGAGACGAAAAAACTTCCAAAGAGCACAATGGAGTGAATGGTATCCTGTATCCTGTGATTTACATCAGGATTAAAGGCAAGTGCTCCTACATCCCCTTCAATTTGAGCTTTAAAACTCAAACAGGTTTATGTGCCCATTATTTTCAGACATACCTTGCCTCCTTTAACACTTTTAACTATTAGTGATATCCTTAGGTGTCAGCCTTGACAATGCATCTTAATTTATCAACATAATTATTGTGGGACAACTTCCCAGTTACCCATCCAATTACTGCTTCCTCAACAATGATGGCAACTTTCACTCTTTTCACTCTTTCAAAATATTCCTCTTCAAGGTAAGGATACCTTGACAATCCAAGTGCAAGTATCAAATCTCTACACTGACTGGAGGATTTCCATTTCTTACAGCTGGTTCAACTTCAAAAGCTACAGATGTGGATGGAGCAGGTCTATTTCAGCTGGATTTCAACACTGGAACAGCTAAGATTTGCTTGGGTTTATTCCTAAAGTTCCATCGCATGGCCTCCTATCTCCAGCTGGTTCACCACCACTATTCCAAACATATCCACACTCACAAGGCACTGCCTATTCACCCATTTCAAAGGTGGATAGACTCTCTTACCCGACTGGATGATTCTTTACAATTGGCTAAACGTCCATCTCTCAGCTCCTGTATTTTTAATAACTAGCGAACAAAATATTCGAAAACGATAAAACAGAAAAAAATGTTTACCGCACCAATAATCTTTTCCTGTACTGCCTGCTGTGGTGTAGTCTTCAATTCCCGGAGACTCCAGCGCAATGCTGCAGGGTTGGCAATACTAGACTGGATAATGTTAACCAGACTTTGCTCAGCTATAGAGACCAAAACATTTCAAATATTTCACTCTCAGTCAAAACTATTTCAGAATTCACCAAGCATAAACATTTTGCTCAAAAAGGGTTTGTTTTAATCTAATGTTGAATCTTTATAAAAAAGATAAAAGGATTTGGGAAAAATATAGTTTTTTTTTATTTGTGAGCTGTGAGAAAGAGCATTAAAGCATGCCAGGTCACGAATGTTGAAGCATTACTTTTCACCACAAGGCGGCGTGCAGAGCCTTTTCAAGCATGATTGTTTAGAAATATTTCAAAATTGCAGGTAAATTTTTACGAGAATTTCAGAATTAAGCCTGGTACATTGTGATAATGTGCATTTAGCTGTAATAAATGTAATAGTGGATCACAGTGCAACCTTGTGAATATTTGTATGTGTTTTGCCAGAAAACAGTTCAACATATCTTAATGCAATTTCCAAGCTTCAGACCACAGAAGTTTTATCATGTGAAGAAGCCAAACAAAATCAGTCATCTTTCTGAGGAGGCCAAATTGAAGGAAATGTACACAATTTTGTCAAACGGATGTGGAGTGGCATTGGTGGTGACTTGATACCAGTTCGCTGGCCTAATTTCACAGCTGGAGAATGAGGTTATACAGGGAAACACAAAATAGAAGACATTTTCAAAACCAGCAAATGTCTTTGTAATGATGTGTTATCTTTCCATGTTCAAAAAGGCAGGAGGCTGCAGCACTTTTGGTTCCTTCTTTATAGATGCCTTTTGCACTACTGTTCTAAATTTATTTATTAGTGTCACAAGTAGGCTTACATTAACACTGCAATGAAGTTACTGTAAAAATCCCCTTGTCGCTATGTTCCAACGCCTGTTCAGGTACACTGAAGGAGAATTTAACATGGCCAGTGTACTTAATCAGCACGGCTTTCAGACTGTGGGAGGAAACTGGAGCACCTAGAGGAAACCCTCACAGACACGGGGAGAACATGCAGACTTCGCACAGACAGTGACCCAAGCTGTGAATCAAACTCAGGTCCCTGATGCTGTGAAGCATCAGTGCCAACGACTGTGCCACCATGCTGACCGCGGCATCAGAAGGGTTAAATTCACAGTAGGGCCCAGCAAAAGCATTCCTGCCAACCAGGAACTTGTGGGTTTGAATTTCATACCGTCTGCCATTTCATTCTCCTTTTTGATTTTCAGAAGTTTCTTTCAGGGCATTAAATAGTTTAATTAGATCTCAGCTGGGCTTCTAAAGACAGAAGCTGTGCAATTTGAGGGCTGCAAACAACTGACACTGCTAATTGTGAGCTCTCTTCCCACCAGCAATCATAAAGGAGAAATGAAAGTCTGGAAGTCGCCTCTGCTTGATCCATCTTCCAAGCTGTAAGTTGCCAACATCCTTTTTGGGGATTGGAAAAAACATTGGGAATTATGAAATATATTTCTCTGTGGAACAAAATTTGGTTATTTAATATAGTGAAATCCAGTACGAACCTGTTTTATATCCTTATCCACAAGTGCTGCTAGGTACAGGCAGAAATATTATAAAGAGGGGCCTGAATGGCTACATTTAAGGCAATATGTAATATGGTTAGTACTGTCTGGTATACTTAATTATGTTTTTTCCCTTGTAATTACTTATATAATAGAATTCTAAAACAGAAAATATTTTCCAGGTTGAAGCACCAAAGAATTCTCCAACACAGCTGGATTTAACAGCATAAACAGCGCCACTCAGATATCACAGAGAATTTTACTGATTTCCACATCTGATTCTAATATTCACATTGTCGCATTAACTGTTTTATTTTTAAATCTTCAGATGTCGTCTGTACTTAATTTTGTGTTCTGCTTTTCCGGGTTGGTATAATTTGGTGTGGTTCTTTGAATGAATAGAGATACTGTAGTAGAAAATTTAACCATGTATCTGCTGTACATGTGTAGACTGAGTTTACAATCTTTATCCTCTTCCCTAAGTTCCTATATGGGCTTACTCTGTGCAAGTTCTTAAACCTCAAACATCCCAATGTCACAACTCACTGTCCCTCCATGCATCTTCCTCCCATTGTGCCTTCAGCGGTTTCCATCTTCCTCCAGCTTAACCTTCTCTCAAAGTCCATTTTTGTTTTGCTACCTGTCTCTTCCTTTTCAAATGAGCACTTTGTAACTTCTTCTGCCCTCTTCTGTATGAAAATTTCCAACTTCAATTCTCTTCCTACACCTAGTGATGCACACAGCAGATTTGTGTCCATAATTGGTTGTTATTGGAACAGGTCACTAGTCTGTTATTAGAGGCTAATAGAGTGAGGATGCAACTCCACAAGCATGGATAACCAGGAGTCTCTCTCACTCTTACACCAGCTACCAGAGCGTGAGAAGGAATTGCAAGTTGACATTCTACCTGTTTAGCCACATTATGAATGCACCTTCCTTGGCCATCAAGTCCTGGGGTGGGACTCGAACCTGGAACTTCTAGCTCAGTGGCAGGCATGCTACCCACTACACCACAAGACCTCTCCTTTATGACAAGCTTTGGGAGAGTTACTTGGATTTTAAAGACACAAGACTAAATCCACTGGGTGGAATTCTCCCATGGCTCCACTGGTAGGTTCAATGGTGGGTTTCGGGCAGGGATAGGGGTGGAGGGTTGAGGGGGGGCAGAATTCAGCAGGAGATTTTCCTTTTGATCCACATGTGATTCGGTCTGCCTTGTTGTCCACAAGGGACATACATGTGGTGGGTCGTGCGAGGGCTGCTCTTGGATGTTGTTTCGAGAGTTGCCTAGTGCTGCTTGTCGTTACTTAAACTGGATCAGCTGACAAGCAACATGACAGCTCAGTGACTATTGCTGTTTGCTGTGCAGATACATGGATTTGGGCCAATGACATTCTCTCCGTGCTTGCGTGGGTTTTTCTCCGGGTGCTCCAGTTTCCTCCCACATCCCAAAGACATGCTCTTAGGCTGATTGATACTAAAAATTGTCCCTAAATTAGGCGTCCCTCAATCTGGTTATGGTTCTGTTATCGTGAAGTCCAATAGGCATAGACAAAGGTCACAGCTAAAAGAGGGCACCCACAATGTTAAAATGGCGGCACGGGCTCGTTGGGCCTAAGGACTTGTTTCCCGTGCTGTGCTGTTCTTTGAGACCCAGAAATCAGTTTTACGCCAATGTGAATTTCTCGCAGGACCTTCTGCCAGTGCCCACATGGCTGATCAAGAAATCTGCTAATGGCCATTATGGCCAATCAGGGAACCCACTGAAAGTCAACATAAACCGAATTGCATCTGGCTAAGTAGATGCAGATGAGGGGCCAATCATCCATGCCTGATGCTCCATATCTGGAACAACATGGCGTGCATGTATCGGGACTCAGCTTCATGATGCCCCATCTGAATGTTGCCTCCAGAAGTTGGAATTTAACTCATCTGGAACACCACAGCACTGGATAGGGAGAACATCTACAGGTGGACCTTACAGATTCAGTGTCCTGGAGGCACCCATCTTCCAGTCACAGAATATTCCTGGACAGCCACCTTCATTTTCAGGAGGTCCACCTTCTTCCCTCTACAGTAGGTTAGTAAGGTGGACACCTTTCCAACATAAGGTCTGCTCCATCACAGAATACGGCACATAATACGCAGTTGCATTACTAGTGAGGTAGGAGCCGGAATGTATGGCATGTTTACCTATCAGCCTCTGCAGTGGGAAACACACCAAGCTTCTATCCACACCACAGGACTTAGTCCCCAAGATGGGAGAATTCCACTATGTCTGTTCCTTTATCAAGCTGGATCAGATCAGGTTCACCAAAGTAGGGTGGAATTTAATCCAGGTGATGGGGGTGTTCTACCTGCCAGCTGGAGAGCCCATGAGAGTCCACCTTGCCTCCATTGGGCAATGTCTTCTGTAATAAGTGCTTAAAAGGTACTCAAAATGACCACCATCATGCTTTTCTCAAGAGTAAGTGGAAATCTCCCTGCCTTAAGAGCTGGTGACCAATGAGAGACTAGAACTCTCGATAGTAGGCAGCGCCGGTGCAAGTGACAACAGCTGCTGGAAATGCATCCAGCAGATGCTTAGGATCAGCAGGGCAACCGGTGCTGGATTAGCAGATGGAGGGCTGGTTATTTTACCTTGGGGTTCCTAAGCACTGTCCTCCTCCAGCACAAGCTCAGGCTGTACTCCACAAGTGCCTCTGGTCCTGAACATGTTTTTCTAAGTGTTCCTTTCTGATCTTAGTCCTTTTTTGGTAGTGTGCATGAGAAAGTGAGTGAGAGAGAACCCTGAGATTGGGAATGAATCGTAGACACACACACACACACACACACACACACACACACACACACACACACACACACACACACACACACACACACACACACACAGCCGCTACTCAAGGTGGAGACACACCTTCCATCTCCTGCTGCAAACATCCACAGCAGGCAGGAAGAGGAAGAAAACACCAAGGCTGAAAGTCAATCTGGTTCTGAACCCCCTTTTCCAGATGAATTCTGCCAAGCCCCAGCTTGGAGTCTGCATTATCAAACTCGAATCCAAGTCAGAGTTAGTTAAAGTCAATTCCTTTGCTTAGCCCTGTTTCCTTCCCCCTTCTCTGGTGACAAGTCTTGGGGCTAGTCTGTTTTTCTCTCTCTTCATATGAACATACTAGCACTGCTTTGTAAGTGAAGGCAAAAAGAGTTGTATTAGTTAGCTCTGTTGCTTGGCACTTTTTACTGATCATTTTTATTTCTCAGTCATTTTAAAACCATCAATTTATTATTTTGACTTTTTTTTAGTTCTGTAAGATGCATACGTTTTTCTTGTTTTTGTAATTCATTTGTAATGTACCAAACCAGATCTCAGACAACGGCTGCTGGGTTTCTTGCGAAAGAGGAATAAGAGGCTCGCAGGAAGTCAGGTAGCTTTATGGGGATCTGGAGAAAGGGTTATTTCGGCTCCAGTAGAAATGGGAAGTATTGTAAATGCTCAGCATGTCTGGCAACATCTGTGCAGACATAAAGGTCACTGATCTTTCATCAGAACTGATGCAGACCATCTCCCTGATATATTTTTGCTCTCTCCACAGATGCTGCCAGGCTTGTTAACTATTTGCTGCATTTTCTTTCAATGATTCAGTCTTGTACCACTTGCAGTATTTTGAATTTTGATTATATGCTCTGTGTAGGACAAATTGTGGTTAGTTTCAATTTAAAACAAGAAAGTATTTATCACTCAACATAAAATTTAATTTTTCTGTTAACATTGTTTAGAGCTAATTTACCTGAAGGTTTAAAGGTGTAGGGTGGTGGAGAAGGGGAGCTAATTCAGGACCCAGAAACTGGAGAAGAATAAAGGCCCATTTCTGGCAGGGAGAGTCAATGATTGAGCAGGTTCCTCCCTCAGGCTAGGGTAAAGCCGATGATCAGGATAGCCAATGAGATTAACGACTTGATGAAGCATCAGATAAAGCCTAATGTGTCATCTTGTCAGCTTGGATCTTGTTTCTTCTGTTTGTGAGGATCATGAATTGAATTCAATTTGAATTTGTTTTTTTTTGGATGGAATAAAAAATTAGATTTTTCTTCCAAGCCTTGCTTCCCACTCCACTTCAGCACTTCTGTCACTGAATCCTCTGAACTTTGTTAACTTTAGATTCCAGTTCTAAATGCTTTCAGCTTTGACTTCCTACTCTCCACTTCTCCAAATCTCTGTTGGGCAGCACAGTGACACAGTGATTAATACCAGCACCAGGGTCTCAGGTTCAATACTGGCCTTGTCTGCATAGAGTCTGCACATTCTCCCGATATCTGCATGGGTTTCTTTCCTCAGTCTGAAAGATGTGCTGGTTAGGTACATTGGCCATGCTAAATTTTCCCTCAGTGCACCCAGTCAGGTGCTGGAGTGTGGTAACTAGGGGATTTTCACAGTAATTTCATTGCAGTGTTAATGTGAGCATCCTTGTGACACTAATAAATAATCATGCAGCAAGAATCCTGCGCTGAGTGAGGCCCATTTATTCACATTTCCCATCCCCATTGATGTAAATTAACACTCCATCTGTGGCAAATTCAGTTCAAAATATTTCCTTCAAACATAATTTTCTTGATTGACTCGCCCCTCTCAATCCCAACAACCTTTAACAGCACTGTATACACTAAGATGTACTCTGTTCATCTGGTGCCAGTTCTTGCTTCAGTTGTGGTAAAGCCTTCAAATATTTTGGCCACATTCTTTTCCCTCTCCACCTTTAAAAATATCTTGAAAAGCCAACTCTTCAACCTGGCTTTTACATTTTCCCTCTGGATCAGCATCCATTTCCTTTTTATGAAGTAATGTGGGAAAGAGCATTTTCAAAATGCTTTACAGTCAATGAAGTACTTTTGAACTGTAGCCACTGTTAGAATGTTGTTACAATCCCCCGGAGACCAATAACTTGAAAAAACATTCCAATTCCCAGTGACCGACTTAAAGAAATCGGACAACAAGATGTCAAATTTTAAAACTTTTACTGTAACAGATAAAATAAAATCAATATCAACAAATCAGTACTTAGTATGCAACTAATACTCAAAACTACAGAACAGTCATTCCTTCTTAACATGATCTATAACTCCATTCCAAGTGTACACATTATGCCCCATTTTGAGTAGAACTCTAATCTTGTTTTAAAATTCTGAATCCTTCCTAGCATTTCACCAGGCTCTCTTCACCCTCTTATATTGGGGAAAGTCTTTAATAGTCCTTAGGTCTACTCATCCAATTCTCCTGAGATTACCCAAATAGACATTCAGCAGCTGACAGCACCATCTGACGACTTCTTTGCCTTTAAATCTCTACAAAGTCCACCTCTTCATGTGGAGAATCCCTTCTCACCAGCACTCTGCTCTCCCCGCAACAGCTTCCCTGCATCCATGTCCAACAGCATCTCTAGATCTGTCCCCAGAATCTCTATCTAAGTCTGACTGTCAGAAAGCATGTGCGTCTGTACAAAGCAAGGCCAGCCAGTTCTGTCATTATGGTCAGGTGTTACATTTTGCACTTGACCTGGGCCATCGATCCCCATGGCAACTAGATCACATTGGCTTATTGCTGGTAAGATCTAGAGGGTCACAGCATACTCCATTTCACCTTGAATTAAAAGACTGTTTAACACATAACTCTCTGATAAAACCTCACTCGTGATAATGTAGATTCACAAAGTAGCCAATTAACACACAGCTGGGTCCCATGCAGGGAGGTAAATTAGCAGTTAATGAAGTAAATATTCATCCAGCTGTTTCTTCAATAATGGGCATATTGGGACATAATTTTATTGAACAGGTGGTGCTAATTTATACCTAAGGCCTACCTGATGTGATTTTCCAGTAGGGCCTATACTTATAGGCCAATCTTCCCACCTGAAACATTTAGTACTCAAATGCAAGTCAGTATCTTATATAAAAGCCATAACCAATAGTGCTCTTTGAATACTTAAAATATTTACAAGTATCTATTTTGCACCCATGAAAGATCAATTAAAGTATTTTGCTAAATGCTGGATTAAAAAAAAGCAAAGACATGTGAAAGTCCAAATGCACAAGTAATTAAAGCTAACAGGCAGGTAAAACAATTAAAAAGATTAATGTAATGTTGACATTTATTTTGAGGGGACTAGAATAAATGAGAAGGAAATTATTTTGTAGTTGCACTGTCACAGTATGGATCAGAAGCCCCAAGGTATATTATGAAATCAGACTATACACAACAATTTGCTATTTTGGCATCAACGTGAAGATATGATGTATCATTCCAGCTATGATTCTACTGGAAAATTATCAAAATAAGTGTTATTTAACTACTATACAATTTAACTATAACAAATGAATTAGCTTAACTTTTAACAATTGAACAATACTGAAGCAAGATAAGATATAATTCTTAACTGCTAATGTGTCACTGAGTTCCATTTCAAGCAATATTCCTCTTATAGGCTTAAGCCCACTCTGTATATTAGTTAGCAACTACATGTTTACATACTTGTCTTAAGTCAACAGTCTGAGCACTTTCAGAACACTGCTGGAGAGAGAAAGAGAGAGAGAGAGCAAGAAACACTTATTTCTTTTGGCAATCCAAACAGTAACTGCTTGTACTTTAAAAATGAAACTGGAAATGTATTTCTTCCCTGCAAGCTTAGCTCTTCCCATTAAATAGATGGTTATATCCCTGTCAATCAATCTCATCAAAACTCTACACTGAAACCCCAAGAGGACACCCAAGTAAGCACAAATGCATTAAATCATCTTAGAACTCCAGGTCTAAAATGAGTATTCATCCTGTGCTCCCAGATACCAATTTAAAGGTTTTCCTAGACAAATCAATACCCTACAAAACAGATCTGAATTCTAAACATACCCCTTACAAGAATCATTATATACATATGTTTCCTAAAGGCACAGTGTCTTCACACCTTAAAAGAAAGAACGAACAGTACGAAAAGATGGATTCATTTTTCAAAACCTCTAGTTTTCATAATATTGGTATTCTATAATATATACATTTTATTACATCTAAGCCTGCAAATATGACAATAACATCTTCATGTTCAGTCTTTCTCTTCCAACATTGGTCATTCCTCCTTATTCATCAAAGTCATGATAAAAGCATCAGCAATCACATTCTGCCTTCCTGTTTTTCTTGATGCATTAGTTTTGTTCAGCTTCTTCCCCTTTCTTTTCAGGGGCCTTGTTCTGTTCTTCATCCTGCTTCGAGTTTGAGATCAACTCAGTTATCATGATTATAAATTAGTTCTGGGCAGGATCCAGAGGGTAAAACTTTATGTTGATTGTAAACTGGCATAAACCACTTTGGATTTGCTTTTTAACTTCTTTCATTCAGTCCAACGAGTTATTTTGATTTCAGAGTCCTGAAATGTCAAATTGAAGTCATCATTTGCAGAAGGTTGAGCTGCTTATAGACTTTGTCACAGAGAACATCCTCTCTGCATGCTTTCTCAACTTCACATATGTATGTTCAGGCCATCTAGATAGGTCATTTTATTCTTGTCCCCTTTCTTTTTAACTGCCCTTAGTTCATCTGTCAGAAAATCCAACTCCACCTTCTGTTGCAAAATGATATATTCTTTCCCATGTCTCCAATTTTTAGCTTCAGGTTATAATTTTCTTCCTTTCCTGCATCCTTGGCCTGTACTAGTGGATTTTCAATAACAACACAATCCTCAGTTCTAAGGTGATCTTCTTATATATTTTTCTCTCCCTAGGAAACTTCATTGATGAAGGAAATTGGACAGTCTTGGATTGAGAAAGTAAAAGTACATCTTCCTGTTCCAATGTAGTTTACTAATTCTTCCATTTCTTCTGAATTTTCATCATCATTTTCTGCATATTCTTCAGCAAAGACATATAGCAGATTGTCAGGATATGTTCAGTTATTATTGTAACAATCATTGTGGTAGTTATGCTGTGGCAAAAATCATTGTAATTTATTTGCACATCAGCTGTTCTTCTGGGTATCTATTGTCTGTACAAGCTGTATAGATTCATTATCCCAGCAGTTCATTTGGTACAGTTTCATCAAACGGTCTTATTTCACATCGCTGTCCTTTTCTCTTATTTGCAGTAGTACAATACTTCTGCTCCTCCATCTCCATTTTGAGATTACATATGACTGCTGACTGATCTACATTTTTCTTCTCATAGATGACGGGTTATTTATGATAGTTTCAACAACTCAAGAATAGCCTTCAAATTAGTTAATTTTTCTCACAAATGTTTCCACACCTGCCCACTTCCCTTCATCCTCCAGTAATTGTTGTTTTTTCTACCTTTACCAGTTTCACAGTACACTTATTTGCCTTCATTCATGATTTCATTAACTGAGATTTGAAACTATCTACCAGCGCTTCATAGTGTTTGCTCGAGACTTATGACTGCTGCATCTCAAACTGAGCAAACGTCAGCTTTTCCTTCTGAAGCTGTGTTGACGAGTGGATTAAGTCTATATGGATGTTGCTCACTTGGAACACATTGTCAACAACTACATCATGCACAATTACTTTACTACTTCCAGCTTATTCCCACATATTTCCCTATGTGATTTTAATAACTTTCTTAGATCATTTTGATTTTCCACCAGTAGGTAACTTAGTAATTTATCCCAATTTGAGAATAGAAGTTTCAGGGACAATCTGGACACAATGTTTTGAATGTTAAAAAAGATTTAATGAAGTAGATATTTCCTCCAGTCAGGGAATAAGGAATGAGGGCTACATGAAGTGGTGTTTGAGGAGGATCATATGGAATATTAACATTACCATATACCTGTTGGACCAAATGGCCTGTTTATGTGTTGTGGAATGGGTGAAAATCAATTGGTTCCCAAATGTCCAGGGGTTGACCTTAGGTCTCCAGGATTTGAACAATTCCTAGAATAGTGCTTTGTGTAACCTGCAGAAAAATTGTCAGAATATTTTAAAAATTCTGTTTTGTAATTTTCTTTGAACCTTCCTCTTTATCAGGTACAAAAATATTGCAAAAGGGATTTTAAAAAAACTGTTGGGTAATACTCAAAGCATCATTCAATTGGAGAATGAGAGTTTACTTCCCAATTGTGGGCACAATGATGGAGAAGTTGGCTGACTAATGGCTAGAGTGTGGGGGCAAACCTCTGGGAGTATGTTTCATCACAGTTTGAATAACTTGATGTACCCTCCTTGGCTCCTGGTCCAGTGATCCCATTAATTTAAAATTCCCATTCATGTGTCCAAATCCCTCCATGGTCTTGGATGTGTTTTCTACACCTTTTCAAAATGTCTTTTTTTGTCTGACAATGAAAAGCAGAACTAAGCACATTACTCCAAATGTGATTTAACCAAGGTTCTAAAAACATTTTGCACAACCTTCCTACTGTTCAGTTCTATCTCTCTCAAAATGGGCCCTTTTTTAATAAAAAGAAAAGGTCCTATCAGTCTATGCTGCTACTTTTATTGATTGTGCGTGTATACCATTAGATCCATTTGCTCTTCCACTCCATTTGGACATTCAGTGTATGGCATCCTTATTCTCCTCATTGAAATCCACCACCTTAGACTTATTTTACTCAAACTAATTTGCAAATTAAATGCTTATTTTGTAAAGTTATTATTTCATGGGACATGGATCATCTTTAATTGTCTTTGAGAAGATGATGTCGAGTCACCTTCTTGACCCTGATGTCTATGTGGTGACCCACAGTACTATTGGGAAGGGAGTTCCAGGATTTTGACCCAGTGAAGGAATAGTGATATAGTTCCAAGTCAGGAAGGTGTGTGATTGTTGGGGAATTTGCATTCAGCTTTTGCCTTTGTCTTTCGAGGTGGCAGAGATTGTGGATTTAGAAGGTGCTGTCTTGTATTTTGTCACAATCATCCTCAGTAAGAGCGACACCCTGTTCAAAAATTTAGAAATTGTTTTTGATTCCCAAGTTCAAATCGTTAATCTAAATAGTGAATATTAGTGATCCCAGCATCCATTCCTGTGGAACACAACTTCCCACCTTTTGCTAGACTAAATAGCTGCCCTTAACTCCTACTGTTTCTGCTTCATAGCCAGCTTACTTTTAGTCTTCAGGACTCACATTGAGTTCAACAACTTTAGACTGGAACCTTACTCCTCCATTGTATTCCCTTTTAAAAAAAAATCCTACATATTTTTGTCTCACTGCAAAGCCCTCCTCCCCCCTCCGCACCAGGTCATCTGTCTTGTTCTTAAGTTCACTATACCTTTGTTGCAATCTGTCCCAGTTACAGTACCCAACACATTACAACTCCCTCTCTTTTCATTCTGATAAGACTTGAAACGTTTACTCTGTTTTCTCTTTCTACCGAGGAACTGCTTTTCCAACATTGTCTGTTTCTGTTTCAGATTCCAGCATCTGCACTACTTTGCTTATTTTATTGTTATCTATTCTGCCCAGTTCCAAATACTCCACCCCTTAGTCATGTGTTTACTATGCAGTACCTTATCAAAGAAGTAATGGAGTGGTGGGTGAATGAGACGTGGTGCACTTCAAGAAGGAGCAGCAGTTTTGAAGAAACTGAAATTTATAAACCAGTACTTTATATAAAGATTTTGTATAACTTCTTACTCTGATATTTTTGCCTGTTTATAAGGCTGAGGATCTCATATGCTTGACACATATTAGATATAGATATAGATATAGAACATTACAGCACAGAACAGGCCCTTCGGCCTTCGATGTTGTGCCGACCAAAATAAAAAGCAATGCCCCTCCAAACTAAACCATTCCCTTCTCTTCCATATACTTATCAATTAACCTCTTAAACGCCACCAAACTTGGCGCATCTACAACAGCTGCAGGCAGGGCATTCCACTCCCTAATCACTCTTTGAGTAAAGAACCTACCTCTGATATCCGTCCTATAACTCATACCCCTTAATTTAAAGCTGTGTCCCCTCGTGCTAGCTTTCTCCATCCTAGGAAAAAGGCTATCACTGTCCACCCTATCTAAACCTCTAATCATCTTATATGCTTCAATAAGATCCCCTCTTAGCCGCCTCCTTTCTAACGAAAACAACCTCAAATCCTTCAACCTCTCTTCATAGGACCTGCCCTCCATACCAGGCAACATCCTGGTAAACCTCCTCTGTACCCTCTCCAATGCCTCCACATCTTTCTTATAATGTGGGGACCAGAACTGCACACAATACTCCAAGTGCGGCCGCACTAGAGTTTTGTACAGTTGCAACATGATGCTGCGGCTCCTAAATTCAATCCCCCTACCAATAAAAGCTAAGACTCCATATGCCTTCTTAACAACTTTATCCACTTGACTGCCTACTTTCAGGGATCTATTGACACATACACCAAGATCCTTCTGTTCCTCAACACTATTAAGAGCCCTACCATTAGCCCTATACTCTACACATTTATTGTTCCTGCCAAAGTGCATTACCTCACACTTTTCCACATTAAACTCCATTTGCCACCTCTCGGCCCAGCTCTGCAACTTGTCCAAGTCACTCTGTAAACTATAACACCCCTCTTCACTATCTACCACTCCACCAACTTTAGTGTCATCTGCAAATTTACTGATCCATCCCTCAATACCCTCATCCAGATCATTTATAAAAATTACAAACAGCAGGGGCCCCAAAACAGACCCCTGAGGCACACCACTTGTCACCGAACTCCACGATGAATATCTCCCATCAACCACCACCCTCTGTCTTCTATCTGCCAGCCAATTCCTAATCCAATTAGCTAAATCACCCTCTATTCCACACATCTGCATTTTCTGTAGAAGTCTTCCATGGGCCACCTTATCAAAAGCCTTACTAAAGTCCATATATACTACATCAACCGCCTTACCCCCATCCACCTCTCTGGTCACTTTCTCAAAAAACTCAATGAGGTTAGTAAGGCATGACCTACCCTTCACGAAACCATGCTGACTATCCCCAATCAATTCATTTCTCTCTAAATAACTATAAATCCTATCCCTAATAATTCTCTCCAATACCTTGCCCACAACAGAAGTAAGACCCACTGGCCTATAATTCCCTGGAAGGTCTCTCTTCCCCTTCTTAAACAATGGGACCACATTCCCCCAGTCCTCCGGAACCACACCCGTAACCAACGAGGACCTGAAGATCAGAGCCAGAGGCTCTGCAATCTCCTCTCTTGCCTCCCAGAGAAAGGAGGCAAGAGAGGAGATTTATTTTACAAGCTGTAAAATAAACAAATTGTTCCAGAAGATTCAGTGAGTGATAAAGTTAATCATTTCAACTCGTTCCAATGATGCAAATTAGGTAGCATTAGTTATAATCTATGCAGCTTTTGTATTTGAAGATTTTAAATTAAATCACTTGCAGTATTTTAATCTTTGGAGACAGTGTCAATATAAGATGTTATGTAGCAAATAAAACAATATTTCAGACTTCTTTTCCAAGTTTTTTTTCTTTTTTGCTACAGAAGGCAAAGTACAATTTCCAAATAACCAACAATCACCCTCCTACACTTTGCCCAAGTGATCATTCCTCATGTGTAAGTTTATACAACAGTGAGTGTTGGTGGAGTATTCCAATGTGGATGGCATAGAAGTCAAATCCAATTTTGTTTCTTGCCTGAAGATATGTGAAACAATTACTAAACTCAATTGCTACTTTGTCTAAAATCAGCTAATGCAACACCGACTAGGAATTGAAGCTCAGGCCTTCTGATCTAAAATGTTTATTTTCAGTCCATTTGCATTTGCCCACATGCAACTGGGACAAATCAGCAGACGTTTTAAAAACCAGATGGCTGGATAAGAAAGCTTTGCTAAGACTAATATTTTTATCAGGATTGAATTGATGATCCCAATAAAGAATCATTTTAATGATGCATTCTGCTGTTCATGATGACCGCTTTGTCTTTGTTTCGTTGAGGCTAAAACACATTGGCTCGGATTTTTCACCCATTCACTATCAATGGGCTTAAAATTATATTCTACGGTGAGCAAAATGCTGTAGGGTAGTGAACTGTGGCTGTTCATTTGTATGAACATCAAACTAGTCTAATGTATTATTTGTCTGCAAGTATGGAAGAGGTGCTCAGAATGTGCCTCTGTAAACTGGAGTGACAACAATTGTACAAAGATCTTCAAATGGAGGGAGGGGAAGAAGTTATTTACAAATAGGGAAAATGTGAGAACCAATGCTCACTTATGAGTACTCACCACAGCCAGGGCCACTATGTAATCAAAACTTAACAACTGAGGCGCTAATATATGTTCAGCAATTTTCTGCAAGAAATTAATGGAAATTCAAAAATTTCCAGTGATAAATAATCTGAATCTTTCTCATCTCTCTTATGGTTAACTTATATATGAAATTATCAGCTGAATGTTTGCACATAATGTCCCTACTGAAAGTGTTCTCAAAAGATTGATTTTGAAACATTTGAAAACCTTTGGAATGCTTAACTGGGAAGCACAGTGGCACAATGGTTAACACTGTTGCCTTACGGCATTGCATCCCCAGGTACAATTCTGTCCTTAGGTGACTGTGTGGAGTTTGCACATTCTCCCCATGTCTGCGCAGGTTTCTTCTAGGTGCTCTGGTTTCTTCCCACACTCCAAAATGTACAGGTTAGGTTGATTGCCTGTGCTAAATTATCCCTTAGTGTCGGAGGATTAGCAAGGTAAATAAGTGGGGCAAAGGAGTAGGACTTTTGCCGGTGCAGGCTCAATGGGCTGAATGGTGTCACTCTGTACTGTAGGGATTTTATGACATAAAGAGGGCGGGTAAGTTGTCAGAAACTCTACAATGCATTTTTTGATATGCTGTCATTTTCTATCCACCCCCTCATTTTTAAAATATGTACTTGCACGTTTTGTTATTTTTGTGTGAATTTAATTATTGCAAAACCTTCATTATTGTACACTTGTCATGTCTCAACGATGAGTTCACAGTGACGAAATAAGGACCCTGACTAATGAGCTCACTAAGACTAATGACCTCACAGCACGAAGAGGACACAGTCATAAGTGTACCCATTCCTTAGACACATTCTTTGTGATTAGAAAAGCAACTGTCAGATGTCAAGGCCAGCTCTGGAGTGTTGCACCAGAAGTAGAAGGAAGAAGACGAGCATAAGCAACTGGCTGTGTACTATAATTGGCTAAAGTTGTGCTTTCTTTCTCTCTGCACAGAAGATGATTCAATACCACAAAGACTGCTTAGATATTTGAGGTCCATCAAATGAGAAGTAATAAAAATATTCCATCATTCCAAACAGTGAGAAAGACTGTTCCAAAGTACAAATCTAAATGTTATATATGTTGCAAAAATCTCTCTTAAACTACCAGGCTGAAAATAATTGTGTAGCAGAAAGAGAAACATAATATAACAATATTGATGAAAAATTGAAGTGTTGGCAATTCCTCAATTACATAATTTTGAGATTAATAACATACACTATATAATTAAATGGGTGATAAATCAGTCATCTATTGGAAATTAGTGTCTTACGTTAAGAACCAAGTAAAAAAGTACAGACACGCATAAAGGGTGACAAAAGACCAGAAGCATCAAGTCGATCGCTAAAGCAGATTATCTAGTTATTATCATAATCATTACCATTATCACATGGCTATTTATGAAAGATTACTTTGCACAGTTAGTTGCATATTTCCTTCATTACAAGAACATTTTACTGGTTGCAAAGCAAAGTATTTTAGTGGTTGTAAAGCACTTTGAAATCTCCAGTAATCATAGAAAGAACGATGCAAATGCAGTATTTTTTTCTCCTCCTTCAAGTCCTCCCTCTTCATCTGGAACTTGTTGTTATTTTATATGCTGGTCCTCCACTCAACATTATTGGGCAAGAAAAGAAACCAAAATTTTTCTTTCACAGTTGTGCTTCTCATACCAAGGAATGTCAGAAAGAAGGGGACAAAGCAACAACACGATGAAGCACATGTTCACCTTATACTGTTGAAGATCCCACCCCATACATTAGAATAACATCTTCAGCTACACTAATTTTATTAATTTCAATAGATGAAACATATAAATAAATGGAACAAAATCAATCTGAAAGTCAACATGTTACACAGGGAACTGGTTTACATACTCAAGTACAGTCAATTAATTTATTACTTTAACATATCTTATTTTTAAAATAAAATCATATTTCAAGGCTTATGCAAATAATAGTCTCCAAGCTTCATACAATTACATGGGAGCAACTATACCAAGAGAATGGAAGAGAAAACAATTGGTGAATAGAGGAATTCTATAAGCGTATTAATACAGCAGGTATACTTTGGTTTAGATATTTTCACAGTTCAACTGTATGGTTAAGAAAATGAAACATACATAGCTACAAAAATATCAGTTTCATGTAATATACAGTGGAATTTTGAAATCAGAAAACAAATTTAAAAATAAAAGCAATTTATCAGAACATCCTGCAGTTGACAATATTTCATGCACAATTCTTTGCAATTCCAAACTATGTAGGGCTTTTGGTTTTAACACAAATGTCAAGGCCAAAACTTGTGTCCAATACTGAGGGAAGGCTGCATTATTGGATTTTCCTGCTGCCCTCTGAACCTCACCAATAGTTTTAAGTTGTGATTAGAAACTTGCCACTGTGTGGGAAACAGTCAGCTGTGTTTTTCTCCAAAATTGTCCAGTTAGTGACCAGAAGGCAGTGGCCTTTCTTGCGGGCTTTTGGGGCACCAATAGGAGGTCCTCCAGCTAGAAAGCAGTTAGGGGAGAGAAAGGGCACCCCAAAATGGAGGTGCCACCTTTCCAAAATGTTCAAACATAGACCACAGCTTGGCCACCACTGAACCCAGGTAGACAGGGTGGCAGTCACCCAAGGCTGGAATTGAACCTGGATTCCTGGTGCAGTGAGGCAGCAGTGCTAATCACTATGTTACCCTTCATTAATGAATTCATTCATTCGTGAATTCATTAATTCCTTTTAGACTTTAAGAATTCATTTTACAAAAGAAAACTCGTACTATTTTAGTTGCCTCTATAAATATTTTTTATTCGAACAAGTTAGGCCGTAAGACGTTGGTTTTCCAGGGCTGCTGAAATAAAATACCGAGTAAGAAGTTAGCAACACCAATTTTAAATCCAACCGATTTATTTGATAGTAAAATTGCGAGTGTTGAAAGTGTTGAGTGTTGAAATTGAAGAGTGTTGAAAGCTCGCAATTTTACTATCAAATAAATCGGTTAGATCTAAAATCGGTGTTGCTAAATTCTTATTGAGTTCTTACCACCCCAGTCCAACGCCGGCATCTTTACATCAGAAATAAAATACAGCAATGGATACAGAAGAACCAGGTTTGGCTTATGATTACTTCCAATAATGGTGACAATTTAGCTCCCTCAGTAATACTTTTAAACCCAATATTACTTTTAAACCATCAACTCAGTCACAGTTAACCCCAAAGACACAAGACGTGTGTTGCTGCGAATTGTCCTTAAAAAAAGGCGAGTTGTCGTTTCCATTAAATAAATATATCGAAATGGTGGAGGAAAGATTTTTGGAATTCATATCACATTTAAAAAAAACTGTAAGGAAATAAAAGAATGCAAAAAATAAATCGAACTACAAGTGTTTGGTCGGAACTTAATTCTGTATAGTCCTGTTCATACTGAGCAAAGAAAATAAACTCTTGAAATATACGATTTCGCTGCAGTTTCTCAATCAGAACATTTGATTTTTTTTTGACTGCGATCGTATTCTACAGAAATGTGCTTTCTGCTGTCCCGTATAATTGAGTTGAGTGCAATCATCCCTCTTTCCTGAGCATGGGAAAATCCACATCTCTGCTCCACACACACACACCGTCTCCTGGTTCCCACATGTTCAGCATACACTACCTGAAGGCGCAGCCAGGCACAAAGGATACTTGATGCTCTGGTATTAAAGAGAAAAGTAGCGCCGCAGCCCAGGTCAAATGGTTATGTTGTTCTAAGGCAGAGCACAGCTCTTTTTGTGTGTGTGTAAAAGAAATCCTCAGGAAGGCGAGTTGCAGAGACTGGGTTGAGGAGATGTATAAGATTGTGTATGGGGAGAGGGAGAGAGAAAGACACACACACACAAGGATCATGTTACATAGCAGGGAAAAACACTGAAGTGAAAGATTGTGTATTACAGCGAGCTTGCCAGAAAGAAAATAGTACGCAGGGAAAGAGAGAGGGAGAAGGGAGAAAAGAAGGAGGGTGCTAGTGGCGGAGGGACAGGAGGCGTGTGCTTGCGCGGACGGTGAGCGGCGGAGAGAGAGGGAGAGATTGAGTGTGCGGGAGAGAGCGCTGTGGCGGAACCATGGTTGGCGACAGGGATACTTTCCAGCGCAACCCAAAGTAACATTGTAACTATGTCTTTCAATGTGTCGCCACGCTGAGATTTAGTCGACTGTATAGAAAGAGGGGAGGCAAAATGGGCACAGCGCTGAGGAATTTGCTCTTGTGCAGCGTCTGCTCTTTGATAAGGGGTGAGTAAAAGTTTTTAAAAAAAGGATTGACTGGCCCTCTTTTTTTTCGGGAACTGAGAGTGGCCTTGCATGTTGCTGTGAGGGGCCCTGCGAGAGGGAGAGGGAGGGAGGAGACAGTGAGAGAGGGGGGTGGTGAGTGCCTTTTTCCTCGGCCCGGGTTTACATGCAAGATCCTTGATGTTGGAAATCGAATCGCATAGTTAGAAATCCAAATAAAATGTCGCTCTGTTTTACATTCTCCGTACGTGTGTGAAGGAGAGAGAGGGAGATGTGTGTGTGTGTGTGTGTGTGTGTGTGAAGGAGAGAGGGAGATCTCTGTGTGTCTGAAGGAGAGAGGGAGATCTCTCGTGTGTGTGTGTGTGTGTGAAGAGAGGAAGTCTCTGTGTGTGTGTGTGTGTGTGAAGGAGAGAGGGGATCTGTGTGTGTGTTGTGTGAAGGAGAGAGGGAGATCTGTGTGTGTGTGTGTGTGTGTGAAGGAGGGAGATGGTGATCTATGTTTGTGTGTGTGTGTGAGGAGAGAGAGGAGATCCGTGTGTGTGTGTGTGAAGGAGAGAGAAGAAGATCTGTGTGTGTGTGTGTGAAGGACAGAGAGGGAGATCTGTGTGGTGTGTGTGTGTGTGTGTGTGTGTATGTGTGTGTGAGAGAGGGGAGATCTGTGTGTGTGTGGTGTGAAGGAGAGAGGGGGAGTCTGTGTGTGTGTGTGTGTGTGTGTGTGTGTGAAGGAGAGAGAGGGAGATCTTGTGTGTGTGTGTGTGAAGGAGGAGAGGGAATCTGTGTGTGTGTGGTGTGTGTGTGTGAAGGAGAGAGAGGGAGATCTGTGTGTGTGTTGAAGGAGAGAGAGGGAGATTGGTGTGTGTGTGAAGAGAGAGAGGGAATCTGTGTGTGTGTGGAAGGAGAGAGAGGGAGATCTGTGTGTGTGTGAAGGAGAGAGGGAGTCTGTGTGTGTGTGAAGAGAGAGAGGGAGATCTGTGTGTGTGGAAGGGAGAGAGGGAGATCTGTGTTGTGTGAATGAGAGAGGGAGATTGTGTGTGTGTGAAAGGAGAAGAGAGGGAGATCTGTGTGTGTGTGAAAGGAGAGAGAGGGGGATCTGTGTGTGTGTGAAGGAGAGAGAGGGAGATCTGTGTGTGTGTGAAGGAGAGAGAGGGAGATCTGTGTGTGTGTGAAGGAGAGAGAGGGAGATCTGTGTGTGTGTGAAGGAGAGAGAGGGAGATCTGTGTGTGTGTGAAGGAGAGAGAGGGAGATCTGTGTGTGTGTGAAGGAGAGAGAGGGAGATCTGTGTGTGTGTGTGTGTGGAGAGAGAGAGAGGGAATCTGTGTGTGGTGTGTGTGAAGGAGAGAGAGGGAGATCTGTGTGTGTGTGTGTGTGAAGAGAGAGAGGGAGATCTGTGTGTGTGTGTGTGAAGGGAGAGAGGAGATCGTGTGTGTGTGTGAGGGAGAGAGGGAGATCTGTGTGTGTGTGTGTGTGAAGGAGAGAGAGGGAGATCTGTGTGTTGTGTGAAGAGGGGAGTGTGTTGTGTGTGTGAGGAGAGAGAGGGAGATGTGTGTGTGTGTGAAGGAGAGAGAGGGAGATCGTGTGTGTGTGTGTGAGAGAGAGAGGGAGATCTGTGTGTGTGTGTGAAGGAGGAGAGGTAGTCTGTGTGTGTGTGATGTGTGTGTGTGTGTAGGAGAGAGAGGGAGATGGTGTGTGTGTGGTGTAGGAGAGAGAGGGAGATCTGTGGTGAGAGAGAGAGGGGATCGGTGTGTGAAGGAGAGAGAGGGAGATCTGTGTGTGAGGAGAGAGAGGGAGTGTGTGTGTGTGAAGGAGAGAGAGGGAGATCTGTGTGTGTGTGAAGGAAGAGAGAGATCTGTGTGTGTGTGTGTGAAGAGAAGGGAGATCTGTGTGTGTGTGTGTGGGTGTGTGTGTGTGTGTGTGAAGGAGAGAGGGGAGATCTGTGTGTGTGTGTGTGAAAGAGAGAGAAGGAGATCTGTGTGTGTGTGTGTGAAGGAGAGAGGGGAGATCTGTGTGGTGTGAAGAGAGAGAGGGAGATCTGTGTGTGTGTGTGTGTGTGTGTGTGTGAAGGAGAAGAGGGAGATCTGTGGTGTGTGTGTGAAGGAGAGAGAGGAGATCTGTTGTGTGTGTGTGTTGTGTGAAGGAGAGAGGAGATCTGTGTGTTGTGTGTGAAGGAGAGAGAGGGAGATCTGCGTGTGTGTGTGAGGAGAGAGAGGGAGATCTGCATGTGTGTGTGAAGGAGAGAGAGGGAGATCTGTGTGTGTGTTGAAGGAGAGAGAGGGAGATCTGTGTATGTGTGTGTGTGTAGGAGAGAGAGGGAGATTTGTGTGTGTGTGTGTGCGTGCAGGAGAGAGAGGGAGATCTGTGTTTGTGTGTGTATGTGAAAGAGAGAGAGGGAGATGTGTGTGTGTGAAGGAGAGAGGGAGATCTCTGTGTGTGTGTTTGTGTGTGTGTGTGTGTGAAGGAGAGAGGGAGATCTGTGTGTGTGTGTGTGTGTGTGGTGTGTCTGTGTGTGTGTGTATGTGTGTGAAGGAGAGAGGGAGATCTGTGTGTGTGTGTGAAGGAGAGAGGGAGATCTGTGTTTGTGTGCGTGTCTGTGTGTGAAGGAGAGAGGAGTTTGTGTGTGTAAGGAGAGAGAGGGAGATTTGTGTGTGTGTGAAGGAGAGAGAGAGAGATTTGTGTGTGTGTGTGTGTGTGCAGGAGAGAGAGGGAGATTTGTGTGTGTGTGTGTGCAGGAGAGAGAGGGAGATCTGTGTTTGTGTGTGTGTCTGTCTAGCTGGAGCTATAGGTCTCGTTGAGGCACAGAGGTGCGTGTGGTGATGAGAGAGAGGGAGGTGCGCGTGTGTGAGAGAGAGAGGGAATGGTGCGTGTGTGAGAGAGAGAGAGACGAGGTGTGTGTGGGGGAGAAAGAGGGAGGTGTGTGCGTGTGTGTGTTTCAGGGAGAGAGAGGGGGCGGTGTGTGTGTGTGTGTGAGAGAGAGGGAGGTGCGTGTGTGTGAGAGAGAGAGGGAGGTGCGTGTGTGTGAGAGAGAGAGGGAGGTGCGGTGTGTGTGAGGAGAGAGAGGGAGGTGCGTGTGTGTGAGAGAGAGAGAGGTTGTGTGTGTGAGAGAGAGAGGAGGTGCGTGTGTGTGAGAGAGAGAGGGAGGTGCGGTGTGTGAGAGAGAGGAGGTGTGTGTGTGTTGTGAGGAGAGAGGGAGGTGTGGTGTGTGAGAGAGAGAGGGAGGTGTGTGTGTGTGAGAGAGAGAGGGGAGGTGTGTGTGTGTGAGAGAGAGAGGGAGGTGTGTGTGGTGAGAGAAGAGAGGGAGGTGTGTGTGTGTGAGAGAGAGAGGGAGGTGTGTGTGGTGAGAGAGAGAGGGAGGGGGTGTGTGTGTGTGTGTGAGAGAGAGAGGAGGTGTGTGTGTGTGGAGAGAGAGGAGGGAGGGTGTGTGTGTTGAGAGAGAGAGGGAGGTGTGTGTGTGTGTGAGAGAGAGGGAGGTGTGTGTGTGTGTGAGAGAGAGGGAGGTGTGTGTGTGTGAGAGAGAGAGGGAGGTGTGTGTGTGAGAGAGGGGGAGGTGTGTGTGTGTGAGAGAGGGGAGGTGTGTGTGTGTGTGTGTGTGAGAGAGGGAGGTGTGTTGTGGAGAGGGGAGATGTGGTGTGTGGGTGTGAGAGAGGGAGATGTGTGTTGTGTGTGTGTGGTGAGAGAGGGAGATGTGTGTGTGTGTGTGTGTGAGAGAGGGGAGATGTGTGTGTGTGTGTGTGTGAGAGAGGGAGATGTGTGTGTGTGTGAGAGAGGGAGAGGGGGAGGTGTGTGTGAGAGAGAGAGAGACGAGGTGTGTGTGGGGGAGAAAGAGGGAGGTGTGTGCGTGTGTGTGTTTCAGGGAGAGCGAGGGAGGTGTGTGCATGTGTGTGAGGGAGAGAGGGGGCGGTGTGTGTGTGTGTGAGGGAGAGAGAGAGGGTGTTGTGAGTGTGTGGGTGTGTGTGTGTGAGGGAGAGGGAGCTGTGTGTGTGTGAGAGAGAGGGAGCTCTGTGTGTGTGAGAGAGAGGGAGCTCTTTGTGTGTGTGACAGAGAGTGTGTGTGTGACAGAGAGTGTGTGTGTGTGAGAGTGTGTGTGTGTGAGAGTGTGTGTGTGTGAGAGTGTGTGTGTGTGAGAGTGTGTGTGTGTGAGAGGGAGTGTGTGGAGAGGGGAGGGTGTGTGAGGGAGGGGAGGTGTGTGTGAGAGAGAGGGAGTGTGGTGTGTGTGTGAGGGAGGGAGGGAGGTGTGTGGTTGTGAGAGAGAGAGGGAGAGTGTGTGTGTGAGAGAGAGAGGGAGAGGTGTGTGTGTGTGAGAGAGAGGAGGAGGGAGAGGGTGTGTGTGTGAGAGAGAGAGAGGTGTGTGTGTGAGAGAGAGAGGAGGTGTGTGTGTGAGAGAGAGAGGGGATGTGTGTGTGAGAGAGAGGGAGGGGTGTGTGTGTGAGAGAGAGGGAGGTGTGTGTGTGTGGTGAGAGAGAGGGAGGGTGTGTGTGTGGTGAGAGAGAGGGAGGTGTGTGTGTGTGGAGAGAGAGGGAGGGGTGTGTGTGTGTGAGAGAGAGAGAGGGAGGTGTGTGTGTGAGAGAGAGAGAGGGAGGTGTGTGTGTGAGAGAGAGAGAGAGGGAGGTGTGTGTGTGTGAGAGAGAGAGAGGGAGGTGTGTGTGTGTGAGAGAGAGAGAGGGAGGTGTGTGTGTGTGAGAGAGAGAGGGAGGTGTGTGTGTGTGAGAGAGAGAGGGAGGTGTGTGTGTGTGTGAGAGAGGGAGGTGTGTGTGTGTGTGAGAGAGGGAGGTGTGTGTGTGTGTGAGAGAGAGGAGGTGGTGTGTGTGTGAGAGAGAGGAGTGTGTGTGTGTGTGTGTGTTGAGAGAGGAGGTGTGTGTGTGTGTGTGAGAGAGGGGAGATGTGTGTGTGTGGTGAGAGAGGAGATGTGTGTGTGTGTGGTGTGTGTGAGAGAGGGGATGTGTGTGTGTGTGTGTGAGAGATGGAGAGAGGGAGATGTGTGTGTCTGAGAAAGAGAGGGAGATGTGTGTGTGTGTGAGAGAGAGAGAGCAGAGATGTGTCTGTGTGTGTGAGAGAGGGAGAGAGAGTGGGGGATGCGTATGTGTGTGTGTGAGAGAGAGGGAGAGGGAGATGTGTGTGTGTTTATGAGAGAGAGAGAGGGAGGTGTGTGTGTGTAAGAGAGAGAGGGAGATGTGTGTGTGTGTGTGAGAGAGAAGAGAGGAGTGTGTTGTGAGGGTGTGGTGGTGTGTGTGAGAGGAGAGGAGGGAGGTGTGTGTGTGAGAGAGAGAGGGAGGTGTGTGTGTGTGTGAGAGAGAGGGAGGTGTGTGTGTGTGTGAGAGAGAGGGAGGTGTGCGTGTGTGTGACAGAGAGGGAGCTGTGTGTGTGTGTGACAGAGAGGGAGCTGTGTGTGTGTGTGACAGAGAGTGTGTGTGTGTGAGAGTGTGTGTGTGTGAGAGGGAGGGAGGTGTATGTGAGGGAGGGAGGTGTGTGTGAGAGGGACGGAGGTGTGTGTGTGTGTGTGTGTGAGGGAGGAGGGAGGTGTGTGTGTGTGTGAGAGAGAGAGGGAGAGGTGTGTGTGTGTGAGCGAGAGAGGGAGAGGTGTGTGTGTGTGAGCGAGAGAGGGAGAGGTGTGTGTGTGTGAGCGAGAGAGGGAGAGGTGTGTGTGTGTGAGAGAGAGAGGGAGGTGTGTGTGTGAGAGAGAGAGGGAGGTGTGTGTGTGAGAGAGAGAGGGAGCTGTGTGTGTGAGAGAGAGAGGGAGCTGTGTGTGTGAGAGAGAGAGGGAGCTGTGTGTGTGAGAGAGAGAGGGAGGTGTGTGTGTGAGAGAGAGAGGGAGGGGTGTGTGTGAGAGAGAGAGGGAGGGGTGTGTGTGTGTGAGAGAGAGGGAGGTGTGTGTGTGTGGAGAGAGAGGTGTGTGTGTGTGAGAGTGTGTGTGTGTGTGAGAGGGAGGGAGGTGTTGTGAGGGAGGGAGTGTGTGTGAGAGGACGGAGGTGTGTGTGTGTGTGTGTGTGAGGGAGGGGAGGTGTGTGTGTGTGTGAGAGAGAGAGGGAGAGGTGTGTGTGTGAGAGAGAGGGGGGAGGTGTGTGTGTGTGAGAGAGAGAGGAGGAGGTGTGTGTGTGAGAGAGAGGGAGGGGTGTGTGTGTGTGAGAGAGGAGGGGGGGTGTGTGTGTGTGGAGAGAGGGAGGTGTGTGTGTGTGTGTGAGAGAGAGAGGGAGAGGTGTGTGTGTGAGAGAGAGAGGGAGAGGTGTGTGTGTGTGAGAGTGCGAGAGGGAGGGAAGGAGGTGTGTGCGTGCAAGAGGGAGGGAAGGAGGTGTGTGCGTGCGAGAGGGAGGGAAGGAGGTGTGTGCGTGCGAGAGGGAGGGAAGGAGGTGTGTGCGTGCGAGAGGGAGGGAAGGAGGTGTGTGCGTGCGAGAGGGAGGGAAGGAGGTGTGTGCGTGCGAGAGGGAGGGAAGAGGTGTGTGCGTGCGAGAGGGAGGGAAGGAGGGTGTGTGCGTGCGAGAGGAGGAAAGAGGTGTGTGCGTGCGAGAGGGAGGGAAGGAGGTGCGTGCGTGCGAGAGGGAGGGAAGGAGGTGCGTGCGTGCGAGAGGGAGGGAAGGAGGTGCGGCGTGCGAGAGGGAGGGAAGGAGGTGCGTGCGTGCGGGAGGGAAGGAGGTGCGTGCGGGAGGGAAGGAGGTGCGTGCGGGAGGGAAGGAGGTGCGTGCCGGGGGGAAGGAAGGTGCGTGCGGGAGGGAAGAGGTGCGAGCGGAGGGAAGGAGGTGCGAGCGGGAGGGAAGGAGGTGCGAGCGGGAGGGAAGGAGGTGCGAGGGGAGGGAAGGAGGTGCGAGCGGGAGGGAAGGAGGTGCGAGCGGGAGGAAGGAGGTGCGAGCGGAGGGAAGGAGGTGCGAGCGGGAGGGAAGGAGGTGCGAGCGGGAGGAAGGAGTGCGAGCGGGAGGGAAGGAGGTGCGAGCGGGAGGGAAGGAGGTGCGAGCGGGAGGGAAGGAGGTGCGAGCGGGAGGGAAGGAGGTGCGAGCGGGAGGGAAGGAGGTGCGAGCGGGAGGGAAGGAGGTGCGAGCGGGAGGGAAGGAGGCGTGCGTGCGAGAGGGAGGGAAGGAGGTGCGTGGGTGATGTTTGTGTGAGAGGGAGGGAGGGAGAGGTGTGTGTGTCTGTGTCAGGGAGAGGAAGGGCTGTGTGTGTGTGTGTGAGGTAGAGGGAGGGGTGTGTGTGTGTGTGAGGGTGGGAGGGAGGTGTCGGTGTGTGTGCGCGAGAGGGGTGGACGTATGTGCGTGTGAGAGAGAGAGATGGTGGGTGCTACGTCTGTGTCTGTGTGAGAGGGTGGGTGCTACATGCGTGTGTATTTTGTGTGTGTGGGAGGGCGTGTGTGTGTGGTACATGTGTGTCTGTGGGTGGGAGGACAGTACTCTGTGTGAGGGTGAGGCAGGTATGTGTTTGTGTGTGAGGGGAGGAGAGTCAGTGGTGAGGTGGAATGAAAACAGTGTTCTCTAATGTTTGCTGCTAGTTTGTGTGGGGAAATGCTTGGCAAAGCAATGCAGAGTTCTTAAAAAGGAGGAATGGATCTGCTTTGGAATTTTTTTGCATCGAGAGGAATGATTTAAGCATCTGCTTGCCATATTGTGGTTATCTGTGAAGCCAAAGAGACACCACCAATCTAAGTGTTTCCAACGAAATGGACAATTTGATCTTTGTACTTAAAATATCAATTGATTAATGAGTGGTTTGTTTAAATTTGTTATGTAACACTTCATGTATGGATAAATAATATCCCTGGGGCATGAAGATCCTTTAAAATAGCTAATTCGTTTTGAAAATTTTCCTCGAATGTGTCTGCAATGTACCAGATTGTATTTTTTAATTCGAAGTAGCCTATGGTCAGAAAAATGGTTAAAAGTCTAAGAATTTTTTTCTCCCAAATCAAATTTCCACCCCCTCTCCTGGAGCTTCAGAGTCAAATTTAAAACAGTTGTTTTAATACACGACAACTTATTTCCTTATTCATTAAATAACATGTATATATTAATTCTAACCAATGCAACAGATAGTACAGGTTTTAAGCAACACTGGACAAAAGTAAGAAATAGCTTTCTTCAGAAGATAACAAATAATTTACTGGGTAACTTGAGTGGAGCCTTGTATATTATAAATTATTTTATTGATAGTACAACTCTGAATTTCAGAAGCCCACATTCTGTTTTTTGGCTCTTGAGGATTCCTTACAGGTGGATTCTGTTAAATTTGCAGTTGAATTTCAGAGTAGTACAAGGAACAAAACAGCACGGGAAACAGGCCCTTCGGCTCAACGAGCCTGCGCCACCATCTCGATGTTCCCACTTCTACCCATGAATCTCTGTCATTCCTGTCTGTTTATAGAACTCTGCATTAGAACCAAATTTGAGACAATTTAGGGAGAACTTGTTCTGCCAATCAGCTAAGAGCACATCTTTGGGATGGGGGAGGAAACCGGAGCACCCGGAGAAAACCCACGCAAGCACGGGGAGAATGCGCAAACTCCCACAGACACAGGCCCAAATCCATGTATCTGCACAGCACAGCGATAGTCACTGAGCTGTCGTGTTGCCCGTCAAATGGTCCAGGTCAAGCGTACACTAACGATGTGAAGCACTAGGATACTCTCGAAAAAATCCAAGAGCAGTCCTCTCACGACCCAACGCGTGTATGCCCCTTGTTAGACAACAAGGTGGACCAAAGCACCTGTAGGATAAAAACAAGTACATCAATATCATTGACAATTTACACACTTCCCAGGGACTCCCAAGGCTCATGATCCCTATTTTAAATCAGTTTTCTATACCCCTCCATTCCTATTCTGTTCATGTGCCCATTTAAGTATTTCTTAAATAACTCCAGAGTACCTGCCTCCACCACTTTACTTGGCAGCGCATTCCATACCCCCACCACCCTCTGTGTGAAAAAGACTCCCTCTAGCATCCAAATTATACCTTACCCCCCTCACCCTAAGCCCGTGACCCCTCGTGCTATTTGAGTCCATCCTAGGAAAAAGCCTAACCCTGTTTACTCTATCTATACCCCTCATAATCTTGTACACCTCTATTAGATCTCCTCTAAGTCTACGTCTTTCTAAGGAAAACAGTCCCAATTTGCCTAACCTCTCCTCGTAACTCAGACCTTCCATACCAGGCAGCATCCTGGTAAACCTCCTCTGCACTCTCTCCAGATGCTCCCCACGTCCTTCCGGTAGTAAGTTGACCAGAACTGGATGCAGTATTCCAAATGAGGTCTAACCAACATTTTATACAACTGCAACATTAAAGGCCAGCTCTTGTACTCTGTACCCCTTCCTATAAAGGCTAGCATACCATATGCTTTCTTCACAACCTTCTCCACCTGCTCTGCCACCTTCAGAGACTTGTTCACCTGCACCCCCAGGTCCCTCTGTGTTTCTATACTCTTAATAGGTCTACACTTTATCATATACCTCCCTCCTACATTCTTTCTCCCGAAATGCATCACCTCACATTTATCAGGATTGAATTCTATCTGCCATCTGTCTGCCCAAGCTACCAGCCTATCTATGTCCTGCTGCATCGCCTGACAATGCTCCTCACTATCCGCAAGTCCAGCCATCTTTGTATCGTCTGCAAACTTGCTGATCACTCCACGTACTCCCTCTTCCAAGTCATTTATATATATTACAAATAGAAGAGGTCCCAGTACTGAGCCCTGTGACACACCACTAGTGACCGACCTCCAGCTAGAAAAACACCCTTCCACTATTACTCTGTCTCCTATTATCAAGCCAGTTACTTATCTATCTAGCTACCTGTCCTTGTATCCCATTAGCCTTGACCTTTTCAACTAACCTCCCATGGGGGACTTTGTCAAACGCTTTACTGAAATCCATATAGACGACTTCAACGGCTCGCCCTTCGTTGACTGTTTTTGTCACCTTCTCAAAAAATTCTACCAGATTCGTAAGGTACGGCCTCTCTTTAACAAAACCATATTGCATATCCCTAATCAGATCGCAATGCTCTAAGTGCCTATACATCCTATCTCTAAGGATCCCCTCCAACAGCTTCCCTACCACTGACGTCAAACTCACCGGCCTATAATTCCCAGGGTTATCCCTACTACCCTTTTTAAACAATGGTACAACATTAGTTATTCTCCAGTCCCCTGGGACCTCACCTGTGTCCAAAGAAGAGACAAAGATTTGCGTCAGAGGCCCAGCAATTTCACCTCGCGTCTCCCTAAGCAGCCTGGGATAAATGCCATCAGGCCCCGGAGATTTATTAGTTTTAATGCTACCTAGAAGCTCTAATACTTCCTCGGTGTGGATAGTTCCCTCAACTGGTCCACAGCTCCCTCAGAGACAGGAGCTGTCAACAAGTTCCTCTCCTTCGTGAATACAGATGCAAAGTATTCATTCAGGATCTCCCCCATTCTCTCGGGCTCTAAACACAGTTCCCCTCCTCTGTCCCTAAGAGGTCCGATTTTTCCTCTAACTACCCTTTTATTCCTAACAGAGGATTAAAGAAAATCCAAAGGCTTGCTACTCCTATCTGCCAAAACCATTTCATGCCCCCTTTTTGCCCTTCTAACTCCCCGTTTGAGCTCCCTCCTACTCTCTCTATATTCGTCTAATGTTCTGTCCGTTGCCAGCTCCTTTGACCTAACATATCCCTCTCTTCTTCCTAACCAAGTCCTCAATATCCCTAGTAATCCATGGCTCTCTAATCCTACCTTTCCCATCCTTCCTCTTAGCCGGCACATATCTTTTTTGCAACATTTTCAGTATTCGCTTGAAAGAATCCCACATGCCTAGCGTGGACTTACCCTCGAACAACCGTTCTCAATCAGTTTCCATAAGTTCCTGCTTAATCCCACTGTAGTTAGTCTTCCCCCAATTCAGCACCCTCCCCCTAGGGCAACAAGCATCCTTTTCCATCTGGATCCTAAAGTAGACAGAATTGTGGTCACTGTTAGCCACATGTTCCCCTACTACAACATCAACCACCTGCTCTGGTTCATTACTCAGAACTAAATCCAATATAGCCACCTCTCTGTCTAGTCAGACTAGCTACATACTAGTCCTTCCAGTACACATTTTACAAATTCCTCCCTTCCAGTACACATTTTACAAATTCCTCCCCATCCGAACCCCTAGCTCTAGATACTTTTCAATCCACCTCAGGGAGATTAAAATCTCCCACTATAATGACTCTGTTCTTTCTGCACCTATCCAAAGTATCTTTACAGATGCCTTCTCCCACTGCCCGCGGGCTGTTGAGTGGCCTATAATACACCCCTAGCGTGGTAATTGCCCCCTTCCTATTCCTCAACTCCATCCACAGCGACTCCACTCCTAACTCCTCTATATTGTCCTCCCTCTGCACCGCTGTGATGCCCCCCACCTCTTCTGAACCCTCCTCTGTCACGCCTGAAACACTTATACCCAGGAATATTCAGCTACCACTGCTCCCCTTCCTTTAACCACGTCTCTGTCACTGCAACCACATCCAAGTTCCTTGCAAACATTAAGACCCTAAGTTCATCTGTTTTTCCTGCTACGCTCTTCGCATTGAAACAGACGCACTCCAGACCTCCAAGCCCACTTGGAACTTCCTTCTCCCTGGTGTATTTCCTCTCATCCAAGCTTACTCTATCTCCCAACTAGCTCCCAAATGAGCTATCGGTCTCATCCCCTCCCACCCTCCAAATTAGTTTAAACCCTGCCAAAACACTCCCTCCCAGCTAAGATATTCATGCCCTTCCCATTTAAGTCTTCCCCGTCCCTTCTATACAGGTGCTCTTCTTTCACAAATACTTCCCAGTTATCCACAAATATGAAACTCTCTGCCCTACACCAATCCTTCAGCCACGCATTCAGCTGTAGAATCTCATTTCTCCTGGCCCTGGTAGCAGCCCTGAGATCGCCACCCTGGAGACCCTGCTCATCAGCCTACCCCCCAACTCCCTAAATTGCCTTCGTATATCCTCTCTGCTCTTCCTTCCTACATCCTTCTCTCCTATGTGAATAATCACATCTGCCTGGGTCCCTCACCCTTCAAAATACCCTCTACCCTGTCAGATACATCTTGCACCCCTGCTCCAGGGAGGCAAACTACCATCCTGGAGTCCCGCCTTTGACCACAGAAGTGTCTATCTATTCCTTTAACCCTCCCATCCCCCACCACTATCTCCCTTCTAGCCCCTTTCCTCTCCTCTGAAATACTCTGGTACTCTTGCCTTACCTTTTTTACCCCTCCATCCTCGAGATTTTGGGGGACTGCCACTGGGGAAGCCTTTGGACTGTTGCCCCTCTCCTTTTTCCTCTCTCCTTTTTCCCCTTCCTTACAATAACCCACCTGTAAAGGTCAGGTTTCTCTCCCCCCTCCCCCCCTGTAGGCTCTGGGTTCACCACCTTACTGTGCCTCCCTTCCATTATTGCCTCATTCTCCCTGACTAAAAATACATCCTCCAATCGCTGCTCTAGTTGCTTGACCCAAGCCCTCAGACGCTGCAGCTCCAAACACTTGATGCATATGTGGACTTTCGGGAGACGTCTTGCTTCCAGGAACTCCCGCATATGACACCGTACGCAGGTGAAATGTCTTCCCGTAATACATGCCATTGTCCTGGACACCTTTGGAGGTGTGAACACAATTGGACAACCAGCAACACCTTACCTAAGTCCAGCGAGCCAAATCTTTCACTTTGCTCCCCGCTCCCAACGCTGCCCGCTGTCTACTGCTGCTTTCTTTTTATACTCCCCGATTCCCTTCCCAGTTACCCGCACACCTAACTATGGCAGCAAAAAGCAATCAAAAATAGAGAAAAAAAAAAGCACCTGCACTTCCAAACGCTCTGTTCTGGAGAACAATGAGCAGTCTTGCTCCAAGATGAAATAACTTACATTAACTTTAGTTTACAAAAACATAATGGATACTTTTGAGCTAAAATGTTTCCTGCATTTTTAAAAGAGAAAAAAGGTAAATGAAATTTCAAGTATTTTAGATTAACTTTATCAAATTCAGAAACAAATTAAATGTAATATAGTGGGGCGTTGCGAGGGGGGGTGGGTGGTGGCCTGGGCTTGGCCTGGTGGGGAAGGGGAGAGAGCGAATCCCGAGTTCTGAGTTGGAAATGCTGGGTGGTTTGTACCTAGTCTTGGTTGTTGACGCATTTTGTTTCAGCCCAGATATTTTGTTTTGTTTACACTTACATGAATTTGATTTAAATTGTTAATGCATCAAGTCACTGGATTTCTCAAAATTGAATCATCAGCTATGATCCGGGATTAGCGTTGTGTAAAAATTAAAATGTGATTTGTTTATTAATTATTATGGAGTTCTTTTACTTAAATTGAATGAAGAGTCTAGAGGAAGAACGTGGTTTCAATGCCTTTAATTTTGGTATTCCAAAATTCTGGAATGGAGATTTAAAATGTATTATATTTTTGACATTTTGCAGATACAGCTTGCGCATTACTTTGGAAATTAATGGTGTGGCATTGATGGGTTGTGGTTGGGGGAGAGGTGATGCTATCGATGTTTACAATCATGGAAAATCAAACTGTTGAAGTAATTTGATTTTTGTTTAGTAGCTTTTAATAAAGATGTAAGACAGCCTGAGATGGTGGTTATATTGCAGCGATGTTTTATGACTTTTTTTGTTGAAGTTATCTGGGTGCACATATATTCAATTTGTATTGAATTGTTACATATTGTAGCCACAACTTATTCTGAAATGTTGTACTGAAATGCAACGTGTGCCACCTTGGAATCAGTAAATGCTGAAATTTATGTTTTTAATCATTAATAAATTAAGACATTTGCACCAGTTATTGTGCACTTTATTGCCTGTTGCTTTCTGATAGTGCTTGTCTCCAAATATCTTGGTTTGGTAATCTCACATGCACATTGTTAGAAAGTATGTATTTATTAAAATAATTGCAAGGAATGCATTTTGTTAATATATAAATCATCATAATTATATCTTTGTGTTAAAATTGAAAAGAAGCAATGTGTAAAATTCAATAACACCATTACCTTGTTAGACATTGTTTAAAGCCCTGAAACATTAGAGGTAGGAAGATCATTTCAATTCAACTGGAGTTAATTGGCTGGCAAATGTAGAAGTATGAAGTATGTAGAAGTTTAGATTGATAATTATGATTTAACAGAACTAATTTGTTTCTCATTATGTTATATTAATCAAATCTGTCCTTATGTGCAGAAATAGGAGAAAGATCTTCATTTATTGCAATGTCAGGAACTTGTACATGGCTGCATGCATTTGATGCAACAATGATGGAAAGGGTATAACTGAGGTTTGCGTAAGTCTTTTTTTGAAAGCTGCTGTAATCAGTTGTCCAAGAGCAATGATTCATATTGATATAAAAAAAACTTCTTCTAAGGACACAGGAAATCGCCAAAGTGAAGGTGTAGCCTGCATTGTTGCCTGCTTCTGAACAAAAGCCAAGGCCTCATGATAATTTATAGCATTTGGAATATTCTGTTTAGAAGCACACGAGGTAAAATAAATCAGACTGCTGCTTCTACAAACATCTTGGGAGTGTTTGAAAATCTATAACCAATTTTTATTTTGACCAAAATTTCCACTTTTAACTCAACATACTGTTCGTGATGATTTGTGCAGATGTCGATGGCACCAATCATTGGACTTCATTTTGTGAATTTTGCAGGACATTCATCATGAAAAAAGCATAGCATTGTTTGTGTGTAACCTGAAAGAAAGACTGTACATATTAAGTTTATATTTACTACAGATATGTGTGATTACAAGATGAATTAACCATTGAAGTAAGTTTTGTTTCATAGTTATTATGCAAGTGATACTTTCTCTATTGTGTAAGTGACTGATATTTTACTGATGGTTGTCAACTTTTATTTCTTTATTAATATAGGTTCACCACTGTTGTTGTTTGCAAATCGACGAGACTTGAGGTTGGTGGATGCTGCTGGTGGCAAGACTAATGCCACCGTTGTTGTTGCTGGTTTAGAAGATGCAGCTGCAGTGGATTTTATCTTCTCGGAGGATCTTGTATACTGGACTGATGTGAGCGAGGAAGCGATCAAACTCATATTTCTAAATCAGACTGGGAACACACAGAATGTGGTGATATCAGGACTTGTATCACCCGATGGACTGGCGTGTGATTGGCTGGGGAAGAAGTTGTATTGGGCAGACTCAGAAACTAATCGGATTGAAGTTGCTAATTTAGATGGATCATTGCGGAAAGTATTATTTTGGCAAGACCTGGACCAGCCCAGGGCAATTGCATTGGATCCAGCAAGGGGGTGAGTGAGATATATTTTACTCTGTCGTACTTTGATTAATGACTTGAATTGAAATTTTCTTGAAGCAGTTTCTGGAAAGCGAGTCTGCGTTGACGTTTCTGAATTTCTACTTTTTATAAATGTGCAATCCTTTTTCCCAGAATGTATACACGATTGGCTTGTATTCATAAATTGGCAGTAAGGCTGATGTAGGGACTTGAGTATTCTTTTTTTTCTGGAAAATTTGTGGTTTAAAAATAAAATTGTACTGCAATCGTTTTACACTTCATTAATATAGATGACAGAAGAAATGCATTATGGAAAGAAAATTGGATCATAGCTTTAAAAAAAATCTTGAAAGGATTCACATATAACAACTTGGATTCTATCTGGTATAAACCCAATTCAATTTTATTTGGAGTAAGTTTCTTCAACTTTTGCAAGCAGTGACTTTGCATGGTTGCAGCAGTAGAAATCTAAGCTCTGAATTTTGACAAGTAGTAAAACTATGTAATTTGGGAGTTGGAACTACCCAATTTTTGAAATAATTCAACTGGTTAAGAGATTTGCTAGTGTACTGATGACTTTCCTTCTCTCCAACCCCCATGCACACACAATTTATTTTGGCAGGAATCAGCTATTTGGTATGGAGAGAAATGCAGTTTATTTCATACCAAATATGTGCAGCATGGTGCCTCAAGAGGAATGTTTGTATAGGTAGAAGGGTCTTGAGACATTTTGTATCCAGATATTGTATAAAATTTCAACCCAGATGCCAATGCTGAGTGTTTACTAATGCCAAATAAATGGAGAGAACAATGTAGCATTATTAAATCCCAGTGTGAGTCTCCTATTACATTTTGTGGCTCGACTTTGGGGGTGGGACAGTATATTTTTAACTCCTGACTGGTCGGAATGAACTTGCAGCAGTTCCTAGAGTTGGGGGCTTTTTTAGAGCTATTTAGTGTGGTGTAAAAGAAACTAATGAAATACAGTCACTTTACCTACATAAGAATTGGTTGAGTTTTATCCACGATAGTTAAATGTTCTTTTAATCTAGGTCAAAAAAAAGTTATAATCTGGCATTTTTATCATTAATTCTAAAAGTCTGAGTTGCTCCTGTTCACGGTATTCCCTTTTGATGCTAATAATCTGAACAGTTACTTGGCAATGATCCCTTTAAGCTGTGCAGGTGCACAACAGTCCATCAAGAGCCATGCACCTAATTATATCAGCCATGCACAGTTAGGTGGTTAAATGAAGTTTACTGTAGGCCACAAGCAAAGAACTGGTAGACTTCGCCATAACAAAATGAATGGAGGAGAGCCAAGCTTGGCATGATCAATCAGGTGGAGTTAAGTGAAACTGGAGTTGAAGATTATCACATCAGTCATGATCTCACTGAATGGTAGAGCAGCCTCAATGGGCTGAATGACCTCTATTATTCCCAGTGTTTCATGGTGTAATTTATGGGAATTAAGTCAGCATTTGGCTTTCCTGCAACTCCCTCACCACTTGCTACCTCCCTCCCAGAACATCCTACTGTTAGCTTCTCTCATCTTCTTCCTTTCTCTTACTGTCTTTAGCATGTGGATAGTTGTTCAGGTTGGTTGTGGTGCGGGGAAGGGGAGGGGGTGTTGGTGAATAGCACAGCAAGAGTGAGAGAGCGGGGCAGTGAGCAGCATGGGAAGTGAAGGTAGGAATGTGGGAGGGGGGATGCAATGTGGTGGGGGAATGAAGCAAAGAGGCAACATTGCAAGCTGGAGTTAGGTGAAGGGAGAGGTAGTGTGCTGGGTGGAAAATAGTGAGCAGGAGTTAAGTAAGACTTGATACCATTAATTTAGTCATTCTGCTGTAGAATTACAAAAGAAAGATTGATCCCAAAGGCATTCAACACATTTAAAAAACAACAGAATTTCCGCGGGAGTTTGTGAAAAGTTTTGGATTCCTAGCCTAGATTGCCAATGAATAATGCAAAAAATTTGTGCAAAAAGGTGGCACGATAGCACAGTTGTTAGCACTGTTGTTCAGAGCTCCAGAGACCTGAGTTCAATTCCTGGTTTGGGTCACTGTCTGTGTGAAGTTTACACATTCTCCTCGTGTCTGCGTGAGTTTCCTTCAGGTGATCCGGTTTCCTCCCACAGCCCAAAGATTTGTGGGTTAGGTTGATTGGCCATACTAAAATTGCCTCTTAATGTCTTGAGATGCGTCGGTTAGTGAGATTAGCAGTAAATGTGTCGGGAAATGGGGGTAGGGTCTGAGTTGGGACTGTGGTCAGTGCAGACTCGATGGGCCAGATGGTCTCTTTCTGCACCATAAGGTTTCTATAATTCTATGATATTTCAGAGATGTTAAAGACTTCATACTTTAATTAATACTTTGGCAAAACACTTCAGTGAACAAGTTTATTACTTCACAATTCATAGCTTCTAAATCTTAAAAAAAAGTAGGTGGAACAAATGTCACTACTTCCCAAAAATTACCTCAGTAGTTATTCCCCGTCCTGGTATTCTTTTCTGCCTTTGCCACCATGTTGTCTTTCCCAACTCCAGATGTAGTTTTTGTTTTCAATATTCACTTAATTTATGGGGACACTGCACTACTCAATTATGTTTTCTTGGTTAACACTGCTAATAAATAAAAAAAATTGCCTTTTCTACAATTTCTATCAATTCAAAAAAGCAAGATCTCTTAGCTCTTTCTATTTTGAGCATGTCAGATTGAAACAAAAGATCCTTGTCTTGAGCTATCAACACCAATTTAAGTTTTCTTTAGTCAAATGACTAAAATACAAGCCACAATATTAAACTTAACAAATGCCTCTCTCATATTTTGTGATGCAGTGGCTGCAGTACTGAACTTAAAAGTGAGTTCAAATGCCACCATGGTAAATTTCAAAATGAATTCAATAAGTCTGCTAGTTTATGTACTCGTATGTTACTGTCTCAATGCTGGGGGTGATATTCTTTTTCCGTACCTATGGTAACCTTTTAAAAATATGAATGTATCATTTTTTTTGTTTTCTACTGGTGTCGTACATCTGAAATCATTTCACATGATGGAATGTGAAGGATGGAAAAACATTAGGGGAACATCCTTACTTGGTGAACTTATCCATAGTAGAACTAATTCAGGATATAGTTTTTAAAAAATGTGTTGCAAAACCAATATATATTGTAATTTGCTTGTTTAATTTCAGCCTTATTTTAAAGAATCCGCAGAAAGTATCTGATTATGCTCCCACTCTTCACTCAACTTACCTTCTAAGCATTTTGTTTTCTAAATCTTAAGAAAATGTATAATGTATGTGTGCATATGAATGAGATTTTTAAAAGATCTCACTTTATGTCTTCACGACTTGTCTTTTTTAAGTTGCTCAATGCATTTTTTTGTGGGATGTATCCTCCTTGTCCTGAAATATGAAGCAAGGATCTTCCAACAGTGTGAAGCATCTAGGTTTGTGTTGTGGCAATTTCTCAGCTAAACTTTTCTAACAAGAATTTGATATTTCTGTAAATGCTGACTCACTTTGCTTGCTGCACATGCTGATGTAAAGAAGGTCTTGGATCTGAAATAGAAGCAATAGTATCGACCAGACTGTTTCATTTGGTAGCCATGTTGTGGATATATGCTTTGTTAATCAAATCATAAACAATAATGAGGCTGAGACTGTAAGAAAAATGTTCTACTCATAATTTCCTCATTAGACCTCCTAATCAAGTTTTAGTAATACTTCAGCAAAACAGAGATTCAACAAATGCAAATAATCCAAATAAAAATAACCATGATTTACCATTTTTAAAAATGTATAGATACCAAGAGAGTACAAAATTTGTCTTTACTGATAGAAAATCACATTTCTGTGTAATAATGTATGATCCTAAATACTCCCTAGGTTTGCTATTGGGAAAATTAGATACAAGTCAAAACACTTTAATGTGCTAATATAATAACTGTGTAACATTCAAATTCATCCACCACCTGTAACCACTTGCATTTCACCCTGTTATAGAACCAAAATGCACTCCTGAGGCATCATTTAAGTTCCAGGAGATAGAATCTGCAATTATACTGTGAAATTTTTTAATTCAAATGAACTAGACATTAAAAAAAATATTTACCAGCTATTACATTTGACTGAAATTCTAGTGCTGGCATTGCTCCCATAGGAATTAATAATTAGATTATTTAAAATATCACCCTTGGTTCAATTATCACAGTTTAACTAAAGGGATATTTCTTCCCTAATTCAATTGGTGATGAAACCACTGATGATCTGATTTGCCATAGCACTTTATTTTCTCTCTCATTGTTAAATTTGGCTTTAATACCCTTTATAATTGTAATATCCCATTCTGCCAGCATAAAAATAGCTAATAGCACAAAACCAAAATTGAGCTGGATAACTCAAACTCAGTTGGAGCCATGCTAAGTCCCACTTGCAATTCTCTGTTTGCCCAGACATACTCAGGCTATTTGTCTTCCGAGCAATAAATGTACCCTTGTCTTCAATGTCTTTGCAGGTAACTCCTTCCTATCTGATATCACCCTCCCCAGCCCCCAGCCTCCCCTTGTCTTTCACACACACTACCATTTGTCATAGATGCAACAATTGCCATGGTCCTATTATAAACTCCACTTTAAATTTCTCCACTTCTGTCTCTCCCTCTAAAGCTTTCTCTAATCCATTTTATTCCGGCCAAGTTTTTGATTATTTCTGTCTGGCCTCTGCTCGATATCCTTTCCTTTATCTATCTCCCTGTACTTGCTACATAACACCATGATTCGTCTGTTCTGGAGGACTGGATAAGTGGAAGTTGTTCCTGATCTGGGATCTGTTTGTTCATTGTGGACACATTGAGTTTTTGAACTGTAAAGGCAAACACACACATGCACACCCCAACGTAACTGAAGAAGCAAATAGAAGTGCATTTCTGCACAGCTGTTGAAACAGTCAACGTGGTTCGTAAGCATAATTGAGCACACATTTGAGATAAGCACATAATAGATCCAAATGTGTTTACTGATCAGTGGAAAGGGGTACACTTCCATTATTATTGGTCTAAGAGGTATATGCTGTCTGTTCAGCCAATGTTAATTTTAAATGAAAGGATTTCTTTTAAAGATGGAAAATACAAGTTTACACTGTCCCTTTTTTAATCCCTGTTCTCCCCATCCCTCCTGTTTTAGGAGAGTGACTTCTGTGCAATGCCTTCCCTTTGTATTTAATGCCAGATGTTGATCTTTGTTGGATTGACTTTGATGCTGAATGCTCCAGTGCACATAATAAACAACTTGTGGTTTTCCCTACTGTGTTCAAAACCTTAATCTAGGGCTAGGGTTACATACCCACATTTTTGTGCTATCAAATATTGTTAATTCTTTTTCCACTTGCTGTAGTTATTTATATGATAGCTGAATCACACATTTGCACTTGGCTGCAATTTTTCCTATCCTTAGGATGTAGGCCATATGGTGAGATTAGAATTCATTGCTCAACCTTGGATACCTGTAACAGCTGTGTAGTGTAGAGCTTGAGACAAAGGCAGGCTAGGGTAGTATTAGCAGATTACTTGTCTCATGAACATTAATGAATCTGTTCAGTTAAGGTTATTTTTTTCTTATATTAACCCATAAATTAGCCAATTTTTAAAATCTTTAATTTTGTCTTACCACTTGCCACTGCAGTATAGAAACCACTCGGCTACCTCTTTTTTTAAACAACAAATGAATCCTCAACATTATTAGTCTGCTGTTCAAATTAGCTTTAGTAAAGCTCACAAATTTAATTCCTCTGCTGCACAGAATCACTGTTTTAATATGTCTGCATAATCCCTAAAATTCACATTTGTCTTTGAAATGGTAGTGTTTATTTGCCTGCTAGCTAAGGATTTATTTAACATCACATTGTTTCTCTGCCTGAAAAGAGAAGCATACCATTTTAAATATATTTTCACTCTTAATTTTTGGCCATGAAATGTACAGCTTCATTTTGATTATTGGTCTGCATGACCCCATCTTCCTGGTCTTATTAAATCCTTTAATGGTCTCCTGCATTCTCCAGATTTGTTTGTTCTTTCTCAGAATTTGGCAATGAACGTTGCCGCTGTTAGCCACTCCTTTGTGGAATTTTAGATTCTTTATGAATAAATTTTTATTTGATTCATCCAATGATCTAAATGTATAAAACAAAAGTACACATGTCCACACATTCAAACTCATTAAACAAGTCCCAAAAGCATTGATGCATTTGCGCTGAAATATTGAGTAACTTTCTTCCCACTTTTTCTAAAGTAATTCTAATTGGAATACAATTCTACCTGTGCTACTAAAGAAAGAATGATGTGCACTTCCATAGTACCTTTCACAACACCAAGACATCCCAAAATACTTTACAGTCAAACACATACTTTTGAATTGTTGTCAATAGTGAGATCCCTTGGCTTTCCTGTGACTTGTTTCTCGTGGTGGGAAGCATCGCATCATGGCCGGCAGTGGGATTTTCTGGTACGAGGATGTAGTCACAGTGCTTCGGGATAGGTTTTCTGATTTGGAAGATCACGGACAGGAGGATGTGACCGTAGCTGAAGCAGACAAGGAATCCCAGAGAGCAGAGATGTCAGCCTCTGCAATTGTCCCAATGGATTTGAGGTTCTTTAATGTTTGGATGTGTGGGAGTTGCAGGTTGGATGAGCAAACTGACCGTGGCACTGGTACAGGAAAGCATTCAAATGTGGAGAACAAAAAACTAGTAATGATAGTTGAGGGCAGTATAGTGCTGTTCTTTGTAGCAAAGAACAAGGGTCCAAACAGCTGTGTTGCCTGCATGGTATTTGGGACATTTGCTCTGGGCTGGAGACAAACTTGCAGTGATCAAGAGACAATTCAGTTGTTATGGAAAATATATGTACTAAAAACATAGCTAGGTACCAAATCAAGAAGCAGAACCTCAAAGATAATAGGCTGTGCATTATTGCCTGAGCCATGTGCAAACTGGAGGATGGAACAAAAATGGTTAGCGAAATTGAAATGTGGCTCAAAGCCTGGTGTGCCAATGTGGTTTTCACTTCATAGGACATTGGCCCTAATGCTGCGAAAGTGGAGGCTGTACCACTGGGATTGTTTACACTTGAACCATGCTGGGGCTGGTTTTCCAGTGAGTTGCATTACCAGGGAAGTAGAGAGAGTTTTAAACTAAATTGTGGCAAAAGGGATCAAATTTGGGAAGATGTAGTAAATCAAAAGTTTTGATTTTTGAGAGAGGAAGGCACAAATATGAGATATGATAAACAGACTAAGGTGAGAAGGGATAGAGTACAAATGTAAGAGTAAGTCAGCAAATAAGCTAGCTGTTACAAAAATGATAAAGGGACAAAACTGACGGCTCTATCCGAATGCGTGGAGTATGCAAAACAAAACAGATGAACTGAGAATGCTAATGGAAATAAATAAGTCTGATCTGATAGTTATTCCAGAGATATGGCTACAGGATGATATAGATTGATATCTGAATATTGAAGGATATGTGACATTTCTGAAGGACAGGAAACATGGCAAAAGATGCAGGGGTGGGTATTAGTACATTAGGGAGAGATGATCTAAGTTCAAGAAACCAGGATATAGAAGCAGTAAGAAATGATAAATCAGAGAGTCATTGTGGGAATGATGTACAGGTCCACTAATTCTAACTACACAGTAGAATGAATATGAAGAAGAGATAATGGGGGCTTATCAGAAAGGTACAGTGACAATCATGAGGGATTTAAATCCATATGTAGGTAAAGGTAGCATGAATATTTTTGTAGTATTTTCTTAGAACACCTTGGAGCCATCTGGAGAGCTGGCTGTTCTGGCTCTGGCATTGTACAATGTTTAACACCATGAGAACTTGTCAGATACTAAAGCAATCCATGTCCAAATGCAGCAAAACTGGACAATATCCAGGCTTAGGCTGACCAGTGGCAAATAACCTTCACACTACACAAGTGCCAGCACTGACCATTTCCAATGAGAGAGAATCTAACCATCAGTCAATGACACTCAATGGCAGTGCCTTCACTGTATTCCCCCACTCTCAACATCCAGGGGATTGCCATTGGCCAGAAACTGAACAGGACTAACCATGTAAATGCATTTGTTACAAGAATATATCAGAGTCTAGAAATACTGTAGCATGTAACTCAGATTCTGACTCTCCAAAGCCTGTCTACAGTGTACAGGGTATAATTCAAGAGTGTGATGGATTACTCCACTCTTGTCTAGAAGAGTGCAGTTCCAACATTCAAGAAGCTTGGCACCATCCAGGGCAGAATTACTCACTTGATTAGCACCCTTCATTCACTTCCTCTACCATGGATGCACAATACCAGCAGTATGTACTATCCCCAAGACGCACCAAAGGAACTTACTAAAGCTCCTTTGACAAGCATCTTCTAAACCCACAACTGCTACCATTTAGACAAGAGCAACAGATACGTAGGATTTTCACCCATAAGTTCCCCTCCAATCTATTCACCATCCTGACTTGGAAATATATTCTATTCCTTCAATGTCATGGGATCAAAATCCTGGAACTCCTCCCCTAACATTATTGTGGGTGTACCTACACCATTGCATTAGTGTTTCAAGGTGACTCACCACTACCTTTAAGGACAATTAGGGATGGGCAATAGGCAATAAATGCTGATATAGCCATCAAAGCCCACCTTTCCTTGAATGAATTGAAAATGTTGGAGAAGATGTTACCTCTTGTGGGAGAGTCTAGAACTAAGGGTCACTGTTTAAAAAGGCAGTCGCTTATTTAAAGCAAAGATAAGTAAAAATATTTTAAGGATCGTGAGTCTTTGGAATTCTCTTCCTCAAAAGGCAGTGGAAGTAGAGTCTTTGAATACTTTTAAGGCAGAGCATGATAGATTTTTGATAAGCAAAAGGGGTGAAAGATTAATGAGGGGAGGCAGGAATGTGGAGTTGAGATTCAATCAGATCAATTATGATTTTATTGAATGGCAGAGAAGGCCAAAGAGACCAAGTGGTTTTCTGCTCCTAATTTGTATGTTCAGTTGATTTGAGGATATGCAATGTATTCTCCAGTAGTTTTCTTCTTTCACACAAAAGGTTGAGCAATTTTGATGTATTTAAAAGATCACAATCCTGTGAAATCCTTTTCATATATTGTACGGATAAGGAAAATTTCCTATTTAGAGTACTATAACATCAGAATGACCATATTACTTTGTAGCACAAAGCAATTGAGTGCAAAGAAAATATTGTCCTGTATGTCACCTCCTTCTGAAATACAGGCTATTGTTTCACTAAGTTCTGTTTTCTTAAAATTGCTTAAATGGGTTTTGGGTTTGTTAGAGGCAAATCAGTCACACTCCTTGTTCCTGGAAGGAGGTAATCACTTCCATTCGGAAGGAATGAAGTCGAAGAGGAAAATGGTGATTCACCCCAAACTGCTGTGTCTTTCTACTTGCTTTCTCTCACTGCTCCAATGGTTGTGAGAGTAGAATGAATATAAAAAAAATGTTGTTCTATGAATATAATTGTGCCAGTTTCCTTGTGCTAAAATTTTGAGGTTGATTTTATAGTTCAGTCAGGTTGATGAATTTGTTCAAAAAGGATCTGTACCCGTTAAACAAGACAACAGTAGAAATGCAGAATTGTTGATAAATTCAACATCTCAGGCCTTAAAAATCAATGTAGTAATCAAAGGTATGTTTGAAGGAAATTACTTAGTGTGAAGATTTTGTCTTAAATCAGGTTAACAACCCCAAATGGTTTGTGAATATTCTAAACATCAGGAATATGTTGCCCATCCTTAAGTGAAGCACGTCAGCTAACTTTATGATTTGCCCAACTCAAAAGAGTCATTAACTCTGATGTTATCTATTATGACAGTCTTATGGAGAATTAGGTACCAATGACTGGTTTTATCATTACTTCAGCTGATGTAGGTCATGTGCATTTGAAGAAGCAATAAAATTAAACCTACCAGTCTGCACGGTTGAGTCTAGCAGAGTTCCATTCACTTCTGAGGGAAAAACTATAAACCTCGACAGACTTTTAAGCACCAGTTTGGTTTGTTTCCATCAATTGTCTCCAATGGTGGCTGAAACTTGTTTTAAAAAGCAGTTGTAATCGTTTAAGATATGTTTTATGAGTGTGTCTGTTGATGGTTTATAGGCTGGCCTGTTGTGCAGCAAAGATATGAATGTTCCTACTTTGTCAGTCTTTTGCTTTTGTGTTTAAACTATGGAGTCCATTGAAATGTTTGGCAGACTGGAAACAATATTTGAAGCAGTGTGAATGAGTGTGCTAAGAAATGTTAACTTCATGCAGTAGAGTAAGATAAACTGATAACTGAAATACTTTGGCACACGTAACCTGGTCCATCTTGGAATGTTTGTCCTTGGCATGAAATTTGGCTATGATCATAATGGATAAACAAGACTGATTGTCCCACTACTGAGAATGAGGATTTCTAAAGATACTTCTTGGAAGATGCTGCATTGTAAATCGAGGAAGAATATAAGGTAGCTTTGTTACAGCATGGGAGAGGAAAAAATGTGCAGAATGTCAATAATAAAAGTGATACTAGAGTATTACTTTTTCCCTCTTGTTTGTCAAATAGTCCTGAAGACTCTTAATTCTGGTGTGGTACAAAGTACTTGCTATAATGATACACAATTTGCCTTCACTCTCAATCTAAAAGACAGTCTTATTCCACTACTGTGAATGTTTAGAACATGGAACACTACAGCACAAACAGATCCTTTGGCCCACAAATTGCGCCTATCATACCCATACCTACTAGGCCATAGAACTATCTGTAACTCCCAATCCCATTTAATCCCATGTACTCATCCAGAAGTCTTCCAGAAGACCCCAGCAAGTTCACCTCTACCACCACCAATGGCAGCCGATTCCATTCATTCCCCACCCTCTGAGTGAAAAACTTACCCCTAACATCTGTATACTTGCTGCCCAGCACCTTGAACCTGTGTCCTCTCGTAGCGACCATTTCAGCCCTGGGAAATACCTCTGAGAATCCACCCTATCTATTCCTCTCAACATTTTTATAAGCCTCTATCAGGTCACCTCTCAACCTTTGTCTCTCCAGGGAGGAGACCTAGCTCCCTCAACCTATTTCATTAGGCATGCCTCCCAATCCAGGCAACAACTTTGTAAATCTCCTCTGCACCCTCTCAATAGCTTCCACATCCTTCCTATAGTGAGGCGACCAAAACTGCACACAATACTCCAAGTGAGGTCTGACGAGGGTCTTATAAAGTTTGTCCTTCTATCAGCAGCAATCTTTGAACTATTTGTATGTGATTGCTGATCTGTAGGCAATTTTTAATACTGTGGATCTCCATACAATAGGCAGTGTATTGACATGCAGACTGTCTTTCTTATTGTGTTAAAGGAGAAACTGTATCTTTGCACAACATGTGATATGCACGCTAATGCAAGTTACAATAGAAAGAAATGTAAAGTGTTTAAACTTGGTGGCATTTTTAGTCCACGTATGTGGAGTTTCCTGCTGAACAGGAATTATCGACCATAGATGCTCTTGCCTATGTTCTGAAACCAGGATACAAATGTGCAGGCAATGTGCTCAAGTTATGTGAAAATAGATTGGAATTGCCTATGCAGACAAACATTGATAGGTAATGAATCATTATTGGAGATCCATGTATTATGCAATGATTGATTAATTTCTATAGTTTATTTGATATAACCAAATAAGAATTTTCCGATATATGAATTTATTCCAAATTGCAGAATTCCAAACATCTGACCTAATTTATATTTTTTAAGTGTTACATTTCCACATTCCTTTATTATTTAGTTTGCTCAATTTTAATTAGTGGATAATTTTTAAAGTGCAAAGTATTAAATGAATAACCAAAAATATCTAGGCTGTTTCCACTTCAGCTGTGATTTTTGGTTTTTCCCCTCTTGGTGAACAAATTTGTTTAGGTCCAGAGTTGTATGGCATAATTCATGTATGATATGGAATTTTCTTAATATCATTAATACTGTTTTCACTTTTATTATCTATAGAGAAGCTCATATGGAAGTTCATTTTAGGTACATTATTCATTTGTTTAAATGTTTACATAAATGATACAGTAAAAGAAAATGAAATACAAACATGAATTAGGAACAGGAGTAGACCATTCAGCCCCTCAAATCTGCTCTGCCATTCGATAAGATCACTGATGATCTGATCATGGTCTCAACTCCATATTCCGCCTACCACAATAACCTTGATTCTTTGCTCACTGATTTTTGACCTACATCTGAGGGATTGTAGCTTTTTTAGCTGAATGCATCCAATAGTAATAGTAATGCAGTAGTTGGTTCTCATTGTTCATGACACTACTTCTGTCAAAATTTTTCGTGAGTTGATTTCATCAAGAAAGATCTGCTCATTAATAACTATTCCTGCCAGCTTTGATAATCTCTCTGCCCTAAAAGTTGGCTTTCCTCAGGCGACAGTACTAGGTGAGATATCAAAAAAGAATAGCTCCCTCAACTGAAGAGTTTTGTGATTATAGAATCTGTTCAATCTGATTTTAATTTTCTGAGGTAATATAATTCATTCCCCCAAATTCAACTTATCATCTATTTTGATACCTAGATACTTGTAGCCAGTAACCATTTCAGTGTCCATGTCATAAATTTCCACAAGAGCAATATCATTATTTAATTGGCTTTTTCCCAAAGTCTTTACCTAATTCTTTCATCCAGTTCAAGAGAATTGTTATTGCACCATTTTATGAACTTTTCTGCTGACTCCCTGTAGTTGACCCCCTTATTCCTAATGTGGCCCCTAAGTACCATATCATCTGTATACTTCAGAATCCTGATGTCATAATATTCTGAGCAGAAGTCATTCATAAAGAGGATGAAAAATAAAAGTACATGACTCTGAGGAGATCCAGTATTCATTAACGTGGGTTCTGAATAAATCCTGTTGTGAAGGAAATCACTGATCCAGAGTAGAATTGTCATTAAGGAATTTCAGTTTTTTGGTGATGTGGAATGGGTGCATGAGTATTAAAAGTTGAAGAGAAATCAACAAAGATAGCAGGAGCATTGTTGCTTAATCTATCAGTGTACTGGATTGGGTGGACCAAGGTCAGAACAACATTGTCTACTGACTTAAGAGATTGATAGTCAAATTGTAACTGATCGATGTGTGGACAAGAGGATCTAAAAGATATTTTGACGTATGTTGACATAGCCAGCATTTCATCACTATCGATGGAAGAGCAACTGGCCAGTAATCATTTAGCTCTGTGGCTTCAACTTCTTGACAGTCAGGTTTGCGGTTTTGGACTATGGATTGGTTTGGTTCATGATTTTAAACTTTCATTTCTCAGGCCCCTTCAATTTGATTTCAGCTGTCGTTTCGCAATAACACTTGTTGGGACCTTTTACCTTTCCTAAAAAAGGATTATTCTTTTGAAATTAATTGTACCACCTTCACTTCTGTTGTTGCCAACTTGAGGTTTGGAGATCATATTTGACATGTCCTGTTTAGATATGCTGGTTTATTGTATTGATCTTACTGGGCATACTGTTCAACACATTGATCCATAAAGGTCAAGTCGCTGTAGGCCCAGATGACCAGAGGCTGCTCTCCCTCTGAGGAGCGAGGTGACTGGTGGTGACTTTAACCTGAGGATCATCACACCTCAGGTGAGGGTTAAGATTGAGAAGGCGGGCCATCATTAAAAATTTCAGCCAGTATGGGAATTGAACCTCTGTTGAAGTCATTCTGCATCATGAACCAATCTTTGAACTGACTCCAGTGATTGAGTAGCACATCTAGTACATTTACCAATGAGAATATTGAAATTTCCTGAGGAAAGAAGTGAGACACTATTAAACTTCCACATAAAACAGCAAGCAAAAATATGTTGTGATGATAAGAAAAAAATGATCTCTCATGTAACAGTGTGGTTGCTTTTGGTAAATAAAAAGCATCTACTTTGAATTCTGTGAGTGTGAAGTAGCACTGATTTAGATGTTAGAACTGTCCTTTTGTATGAAGTATTAGGTGTAATTTCTTGCATGCATCTCTGCATCTGTATTATCTCCTTGTCTCCTTTTTCCTTGTTGCCCACCTTGGGGAGGGTCCTGTTGGCCTTGCCCCATACCTAGTGGTGAGCATTGTGCTGAGTCTGTCATGATTTTCTGTTTGCTACATACCATCAATTAAACCGTGTCCAGCATCTAGATGGGCATGATTTCCTAGGTGGGGGAAATTACAGTGGAAGATTATGCAAAGATGATTTTCCTCTTGAGTGAACCTTTTATCGTTTAAATCATCTGTATTTCAGACAGTTGGTCATAACAATGGTCTGATGTAAATTCATTCTGGTATAGTTCTATAACAGTCCATGTTGTGTAGCTCCAAGTTGCTGGCAGCAATGTTGAAAGGACTTTCAACTGTCATTCATTCAGTTTCTGTTACTGGAAAAATAAAAATGGAACTTACAAATTCAAAGTGGAAAAGGATTGTCAGAGTGGTTTTTGGTATTGTGCTCACCAACGTCTTGACCAAAAAAGAATCCTGTCCTAATTTGTTAAATTTTTGTGACCAGTTAGATATTGTAAGAAAATATTGCATGCATGAAAGAGCAGAACATCCATAGCTGTTTATGAAATTGAGTTTATAATTTTGAATGCTACATTAGTCCATTTAGAGAGGCAGAAATCTTTGCCAGTATTTGGAAGACGAGAGAGATTGTCCTGGCGTATTTCATTTTCCATAGTCAATAATCATGTTTGCTCCTGAAATCAACTATTTGAGGAATTAAGTTGAAGTTGACTTGTGGTCTGGTTCTGTTTAAACTATTTCCTTTGAAACTACTCTACGTGCAAACAACCGTTGGAGTTGCACCAAAGCACTTTGAGCTGTTGTTCTTGTGATCATCTGGGGGAACGAGATATACTTTCTGCACTCTTCGTGGAGAATGGGAGCTCTTTTCCCCTTGCGTTTTACAGCTAGCTGGTTTCATTACTAATCACACTGCAGTTGAGCAAGAGAGCTGGATGAAATTTTGAATATGATTTCAGTCCAACTTATTTAAATTGTTCAACTCTGTATTTTGGCATAAATAGGATTCTTGCTGTGTTTTTCTGTTGTGAGCATAAAAACAAGGAGTAAGCCATTTAGTCTCTCTCCTGCTTCGCTATTTAATAAGAGTTTGGCTGCTCTGATAGTAATCTGAAATCTGCATCTCATCTACCCCAATAACCCTTGTTTACCAAGAGTTTATCCACCTCTGCCTTAAAAATGTTCAAAGATTCTGTATCCAATGCCTTTTCGGGGAGATAGTTCCAAAGACACATGACACTTTGTCAAACAATTTCACCTCGCATCTGTTTTAAATGGGCGACCCCTTATTTTTAAACTGTGACTCCTTATTTCTAGATACTCATATGAGAGGAAGCATCCTCTATACCAGTGGTTCACAATCTTTTGTATGTCAAGGCATACCTCCAAACTGTTTTTTAAAAAAATGAGGCATAGCTCCTAATTTCTCTCTCTTCTTCCCATGCCTTTTCCCTTAACCCCACTCTGTCTCTCTCTCTTGCTTGCTTCTCCCAGGATTTTTGTGCCCTCGTTGAGTTTTTGTGCAGGGGACCTTTGTCCTTAGCTTCAAGTCCCATTGATCATGATCAATATAAAAATATAAACCATGTGTGTCTGGCTGTTTCCCAGCTGATACATGTGCGGGAGGCCCAAGATTCAACAGGTCTTGGAGATGCCAATCATAGATCTGAAGACAAGGGTTAATTTTCTTTTAATTATATGAATTTTGAATAATTTTGAACCTTGTTTTGTGGCACACGGCGGGTGGGCGGAGGGCTGATCTTCACAGCACATCCATGTATGACACATTGGTTGGAAACCACTACTCTACATACCCATCCTGCGAAGACCCTCAGGATCTTCTGTTTCAATCAAGTCGCCTTTTACTCTTCTAAACTCCAGTGGCTACAAGCCTAGCCTGTCCGCTGTTTTTCTTCATAAGACAGCCTGCCCATTCCAGGTATCAATCTGATAATCTTTCTATGAACTGCTTCTAACACCATTAGCATGCTTAAATGAAATGTCCAATACTGTTTACAGCTGTCCACATGTGGTCACACTGGTGCTCTGTGTAATGCAGAAACCTTAGAATTAAAGACTAATAAGTCCCCAGGATCTGATGGGCATTATTCTAAGGCGTAACAAGAAGTAGCTGCAGAGATAGTAGATACGTTAGTTTTAAAAATTTACTAGGTTCTGGAAAGGTCCCATCTGTTTGGGAAAATAACAAATATGACTCGATTTGGGGAAAAAAGGAAGACAGAAAACTATAGGTCAGTCAGTCTAACATCGATGACATAAGAAAAATAGCACAATCCATTCTTATGTTGATTATAGTAGGAAATCTTAATGTGATCAGACGGAGTCAGCATCCTCTGAAGAAGAGTCATACAGACTCCATGTTAATACTTGTTCATTCTCCACAGATGCTGCCAGACCTGCTGAATTATTCCAAATGACTGTTTTTATTTTCAAGTCAGCATGGTTTTGTGAAGAGGAAATCATGTTTAACTAAATAATTGGGGCTATTTAAAGAAGTAGCAAACAACATGGATCAAAATGAACCTGTAGAGGAGGTGTTAGAAGATTTCAAAAGGTGTTTGATAATGCCACATACAAGGTTACTGCACAAAATAAGAGGTCATGGCATGGAGAGCAACATTATTAGCATGGATAGAGGGTTGGTGAGCTAACAGAACACAGAGAGTAAGGATAAATGGGTCATTTTTCTGTTTGGCGAGCTGTAGCCAATGGTGTACCACAGGGGCCCCCACTATTTTCAATCTGTAGTAATATCTTGGATGAAGTGACTGAATTGTTGCTAAGTTTGCTGATGACGCGCGTAACTGGAAAAGAAGTTAGATGAGTGGGAAAAAATTAGGAGATGAGCATCATGTGGGAAAATGCAAACTTTGCAGGAAGAATGGAAAAGCAGTATCCTATTTAAATGAAGCGAGATTGCAGAACTCTGGTACCGAGGGATCTGGATGTTACAAAATGTTAGTAGGCAGGTACAGCAAATGATTAGAGGCATGTAGAATGTTGTCATTTAATGCCAGGGTAAAGGAATGAAAAAGTAAAGCAGTTTTGTTATAGTTCTACAGGGCTTCACCTGGAGCATTGTGTATAGTTTTGGACCCCTTACTTAAGAAAGGATATAATTAAATTAGAATCAGTTCAAAGAAGATTCACTCAACTGATTCTAGATGAAGTAATCATCTCTTAATGAATGGTTGGACAAGTTGGGCCTGTTTCCATTGGAGTTTAGGTGGTTGAATGGTGATCTTATTGAAAGGTATGATCCTGTGGAGACTTAAAGAAGGATGTTGAGGAGTTGTTTCCCCTTAAGGGAGAGGCTAGAATTAGAGTGCACAATTTTAAAATAAGTAGCCTGTCATTTAAGATGGAAAAGAGAAGTTTTGCCTTTGAGAGTCATTAGTCTGTTGGGTTCTCTTCCCTAAAGAACAGTGGAGGTGGGGTTATTAAATATTTTTAAGGTTGAATTAGACTGTCTTACTTGTCTATCAAGAATTTAAGAGTATAGGCTAGGAATGTCCAAACTTTTCACGTGAGAGACTATGTTTTAGTATTTGTCTCACTCGCCGGACTGATGAGCAAGTTTTAGAAAGCTAAGGCATTGGGAATTTAGGAATAGGAATGGCAGTTGTCCATTCATCCCCCTATTCTATCATTGTATTAGATCGCAGCTGATCTGTACCACAACATTATTTGTCTACAATTTCATTCCATTCCAATGTTAGGAAGTTGGAATGGAATGAAAAGTAAAAAATTAGATTAAAAAAAGAAACTGATGAAGCATTTAGTTACACTGAGGGCTTGTGCATTGCAGATTAGACTAGTCATAGGGTGAAACTGATACTCATTAAGCAACGTGGAGTCTAGCAGTCTAGTGCCTAGATCATAGCCATGCCCAGTTTGCAAACAGTTGTTTTAGCTGTGCCAAAAGCAGAAGAAGCTGCCTGTTAGATCCCAGAAATTATACTTTAAGCTTGAAGGGTTCCCAAAAGGAAACTACCAGGCATGTGTGGTAATGGTTTGTTGGGTAAAACCTATAGGATGTTGTTTTGGGGAGCGGTATTCTGAGTTTAGGCAAGTAGATTTAGGCTGCCGAGAGGGTAATTCAAGTACACTGCCTGCGTATCCATTTTTATGGTCCATTGTAAATGTTGTGCCTTTCTTACTGTGTTTTAAAGTTTGATAAATGTTTTGTTTGAATATTTAAAACAAGCCTGACTCCCCATTTCCTCACTTTCATCTCTCTTTCTTCCAAATTGCAAAAATAAGTGGTTAAGAATCAGCATTCCAAGTTTTCCTTCCAGCATTTGGGATGACTCTCATTGAACAACAGTGGCATTTATAACAGCCATGATGCCTTTCCTCAATAAAACCATGGCAAACGCAGTTTTTTTTTTTGAAGGCTCCAATTGTCCCCATCATCCACAGACATTTGGAGGAGTGAGTTCCAAATTTTCACTATCCTTCGTGTGGAAAAAGTGCTTCCAGATTTCAGTCCAATCCCCCACCAGAGAAGATAATTTCTCTACCCCATTAACTCTTTCTCTGCACTTTGTATATTTGTCTCCTGCAATATCCAATCCATTGCTGTTGATCTCATCGACAGTATCCTCACCATAAGAATGACCAGTTTTCATTGAAGGCTTTTGTTCCTTCATTGTTTCTGGGTCAAAGTACTGGAACTCCCTCCCTAACAGCATTGCGGGTGCATCTACACCACGTGGAATGCAGTTATTCAAGAACGTAACTCACCATCACTTTCTTGAGGGTAATAGCTGCTGGCCTCGCCAGTGATATCCACATCCCATGAATGAATTAAAAAATAAATAAATGCTCGATTTGCAATTGAGGATGATTATTTAACTAGAAAACTCATAAATAAGCTGTTCAGCTTTTTTTTACATAACTTGATTTGTGCTTTTTTCATCCTGTGATTCTCTTCAGTTGTATGTCTGGCATTTACCTTCTACTTTGCTGATACTAGTTTAATCCTAGTACTCCACAGCTATGCTTCCATATTTTTGCTAACTCCACCAATGTCCCCACTCCCGTCAAGCTTATCTCTAACCAAGTGTCTGATTCACTGAGAGTGTTGCTTTGAAGCCACTTCCTGGATATGTCCGATTAAAGTTTGAGATACCCTCCAGATTTCTCAATGTTCTCTCTCAAACACATTTGGGCCTGCATTGATTGGCATTGCTCCATGACCCCATTCTCGATAGTGGAAGAATTTTAATTTCATGGAGACAGACTCCATCACTTGTCTTCCAGAAGAGATCAGAGAAATGTAGTGAGGATGTTGTCTAATACTTGTCCCTCTAGTATTGTATTGTTGAACTCCTCATCGTCATTGACATTGTGGGTATGGTGTTACCAGGAAACTTCTCAGGAGACGTGAATATGTGAACCCCTGCTCCTCTCATATTCAACATCAAGGAACATTGAGAACAGTCATTTGTTGCTGCTTCTCTCTGTCCTGTAACTACTCCCTTATCACCTTTTCCCACTGCTCCCATATCCCATGTAGCTGCTTCCTCGTTGCTACTCCTTTGTTACCTCTTTCCCACCCACCTTATAACCCTGCAATCACGCACTCCATGTCAAACAGCACCCCACCAACCCACGCGCACACACACCCTATCAGCCCAGAACCAACAGCAAATGTAGGAGAGAAAAAGCCTGTAATTGGAGGAGCAGCTCTTTCAGGAATCAGGCACTTCCAGTTGTACTTGTGTGTATCTTGAAAGCCGGTTGGCAGATCAGATAAAAACTTTTGTTGGGCTGGGTTCTGTCTGGTAGGCTATGTATTGGATAGTCTGGCAGAGAGGAGAGTTGAGGTCACATTTGGATCACCTATGATCTTATCAAGTAGAGCAGGGCATGAGAGGCCAGATGACATGCTCCTGATTCAAACAGAACAAAGAAGGGTGCTGCACAGGAACAGGTCCTTCATCCCACCAGACCTGCATTGACACAGGCCTCCTGTCTAAACAAAAGACCTTTTGCCTCTATGTGGTCTGCATCCTTCTATTCAGATACTCATCTAGATGTCTCTTAAATATTACTATAGCATCTGCTTCTATTACCTCTTCTGGCAGCACATTGCAGGCACTTACACCTTCCATGTTTTTTAAAGAAACTGCCTCTTGTACCTCCTTTAAACTTTCCACTTTTACCATAAACCTGTATCACTGTTAATTGGTATTTCTTTCCTGGAATATTTATGTTAGTATAAGTTTTCTTCTCAAAAATATTTCTTATCCTTTTAGCTGTGGAAAAACAAGTGAAAAATTGGGGTGATTGTGGAGATGGAAGTATTACAATTAATTTACCCATTTTAAAAAGTTAGCTTTTTTGCTATTGGGCTTGTAATTATTGTAGGAACAGAAGTAGGTCTTTTTTTTTTTTGTTGCAACATTTTTCAGATGGCAGTGGTTTGAGAGAGGGTTCCATGTGGGCAGCGAGATGAAGCTTCCAGGATAGCGATTGGTTGGTTGTACAACAGTGGCCTGGTTCAGTCCAACTGTATCTGCTGTGACTCGGAGGGTCGTCTCACCCCAAACTGTCCACTTCTATTGATTGGCTCTTTGATAGGTACAGGACTATGATAACAATGCCTGGGATATGAACGCCACTTTGCTGGAGAATTAGCTACTCTACATTCAGGTTTGGACTGTAATACCTCTGTACAAGGGTCACCAAAGCAGACAATTACTTTGGACAGGGGCTTTCTGAAGCAGAGGAATAACTGGATTTCAGGTTTGAGCGAGTATCTGTTGATGGACTGGATGTACCTGGAATTGGAGAACTTTCCAAAATTTCCTCCCTTTTGTCGCATTGACGATGTTCATTCCCACTACATCATCAATGCCTGATATAGGAGACATTGGTTGTATCAGTGTTAGGTGGAAGTGTGAAGACTTAAGATTCTATCTTGAATATCCCCTCTCTTATGCTACTTTCTGTTTTGATTTTGGTACTGCAGTGTAGCGACATGAGTTGTGGTAATGCTGATGATAATTCTCTGTCTCTAATTTTATTTATGCATTGTCAACGGCACTCGGAATTTTTTTAGGACAAAAGTATATTGATTGGTTAATTTATGGCTCCATAGACTGTCCCATCATTGAAATCATGGTCTGCAATCATAACTGCCTTCTCCCTATATCCCTCAATAGCTTCAGGTAACAGAATTCTACCAATTTCAGTTTCAAAATTAACAATTGATCTAGTAACAGTGCAGCAGAATTCTAAACACATACCACCTTTAGTGTGTAGAAGTCAAGTTTTTTTCCTAATTTCCTTCTTGAAGGGTCTGGCTCTAACTTTTAGCCTTTGCCAAATTCTATCCTCAGTAATCAGGGGAATAGTTTCTCTCTATCTACCCCCATTCATCTCTTGAAAGCTTTGATGGAATCACCCCTTAACCAAATTCCAGGGAATACAAGCCTAGTTTGTGCAATTTAATCCTTGGAGCCCAAAGTATCATTTTCCCTCCAAGACCGAAATATTCTTCCTAAGGTGTGGCACACAGAACTGCTTACAACACTGCAACTGTAGTTTGTCAGAACTTTGTAACTATAGTAAGTCTTATACTTCCTTATTTCTAGACCATTAGGTATTAGGCATAGCATGCCACGAGAAGTTTTATTATTTTCTGCATTATTCAAAAGCACTATTGCATGCTTTCTATTGTATAGAAAGTATCCCTTCTATCCTTTTAATGTACAAAGTAGATGACCTCACATTTAGTTGCATTGAAATTTGTTTGCCACTGTTTTGCTGTTTCATTTAATCTGTCAATATTGTAATTTTCTCCCATCTACACAACTTACAATTCCACCTATGTGTTGGATAAATTTGGATATATGGCTTTCTAGCCCATCATCTAAGTTACTAATAAATACGTTGAATAGTTGCAGCCCCAACAAAAGTGCATGCCAAACACTACTCATTGCATCTGGCGAATTGGAATACTTGCCCGTTATCTCTACTGTTTGTCCTCTGCCACTACCAATTTTCTAATGTGTTTAATGATCTGTTTTTAGTTTTATGGCTTCAAACTAGCTAATAATCTCTTACTAGATCAATTTGGACTACTTCAAAACTTTCAGTTAGGTTTGTCAGCATGATATACACTTTATAAATTCATGCTATCCCTTCTTGATCAGCTGATAATTTTCATGTTCAGCAGCCCCATCTTTAAATAAAGGCTCTAATAATTTCCTAACAAAGGTTAAGCTAACCGGTTTCTAATTCCCTAGTTTTGTCTCCTATTCCCTAGTTTTGTCTCCTTGTCTTTGCTAAGTAGCAGAGTGGAAAATCGTGCACATCAATCTCAAAGAATAATTCCCAAATAGTAAAAAAAAATTGATAGGTTATATTTGTGGCATCTGCAATATTCTCACCTATTTCTTTCAAAATCTATCTGGTCCTTGGAGTTTGTCAATCTTTACTGCAGTTATTCATTAAAATGCTCATGAGAAAAAATAATCATAGACCCTATCCCAATCTGATTCAGTGGTGGTTTCCTTAAGATTTTCAGCATGTTGATCTCTTCCTCTCTCATAAATAGTGATGCAAAACAATTGTTCAACTTGTTTGCTATTTCCTTAGATTAATACCACCATTATCAGTTTTCAAGTAGCCTTATTGCTTCTGACCAGCATTTTCCTAATATATAATTGTAAGTATATTTCCATGGATTTTGATATCCCTTGCTAGTTTCTTTTCATGTGCCTCTTTTGTTGCTCTCATTACCTGTTTTATCACACTTTTGCTATTATTTGCAGTTTTCCATTAGCCTGGATCTGTGGTTTTTTTAGTATGCTTCTTCTGGCTGCTGATTACCTTTTCTGTCTTTTGGCAGATAGAGCCCCTACCCCTTTGGGATACAAAGTGGTTCTGTGTAACAAATCCTTTTGTGAACAGCTCTCACCATTGTTACTGCATTTCAGTCAGCTTTACCTAAATCTAGAAGCTTAGTAGCTGATTAACATTCTTCCTTTCAAGCACTACATTGAACAATCATATGTAAAATGTTCATGTAGTTAGGCTATTTTTATATATCTATATTAAAACAGTTCTCACTGCAGTCTTCAATCATTTTCTATTTTTTAATTCAATCTGTAAAGTCACCCCTGTCTACAGAACTCATCGTTTCATCCATAATAACCCTTTCATTTCTGATTGTACCTTTCCTCAGATCTTATAACCTGGTCAATTTTGTTCCCAAACCTGATCATTTTGCAGCCATGCCATGGTAATGGTTGCCAAGCCAGTTATAATTATATCTTGTGTGTTTGTGTAAAAAATGTTTGGTTGGACCATAGACTCTATTGTGTCTTTCAACTCTAATGTTTTACTTGAACATTTCTTATTTTTCCCTCCTGATTTAATCACTTTACTTTTAGTTTTCCCTTTGCTTCTAGTGCTTAAATACAATTCTTGGTTCCATGAACCTTTCAGACAGTGCAATTGTGATCATGTCAATTTTCTCATGATGTTTTTGATTCACAATTAACTTAAATCTGCTTAGTAACCCTCTGCCACTACACAAACCTTTCACTTCTTTATTCTGTCACACCTCTCGTGATCTTGAAGAGCAAAGGACCAAGATTGTGATAACATTTCTACAGATTCTGGGTTTCCTAACTTATCTGGCATTCCTTTGGTCTGAACTGTTTTGAGCTTGCAACGTTCTACAGGTGTGGCCAAAGTCTGGAGCGAACTGTCCAAATATTGGTTTCCTTCCCTTGTGTGTTAAAATATCTCCAACTTAATGACTCTGAGCTGGAGAGGTTTGAGAAGAAGACAGTTACTGCAGATATGCTTATTCTGGACAGTGTTGCAATCCAGAAACGTACACATATGATTTGCTGTAAATTAGGTGTAATGTTTTTGTATATCTGTTTTTTATGTTGTAATTTTTTTTCTTCTTCATACCAGCGTATATTACTGTTTTTCCCCAGTGTTTTGGTGCTTAATATTTACTGCTTCAGCCTTATATGAAGGACTATAGAAATTGAAGGCAAAAAACAGTTTTCTGCATCTGATTTTACTTCAACCACATGCTCAGCTTTGGCATCTTATTTGCGATGTGCTTTGTTCATTGAGCATTAGTGTAATTTAAGCCAATTAAGTTTTTGCTGAAGTCAAACATCTGAAGCATTGATGCAGTGACTCTCACTACCCATTGCTCCACTGCCAGAATCTTACCATCGTCCCACTGACGTGGGTTTCTTTATTTTATTCTTTCATGGAATTTTGGGCGTCACTGGCTAGGGCAGCATTTGTTGCCTATTCTCCATTGTCTTTAGTGAGCTACCTTCTTGAACTGTTGCAGTCCATGTGTTGTAGGTACACAGAGTTTCAGGATTATGACCCAGCAGCAGTGAAGAACTGGCAATATACTTCCAAGTCAGGATGATGTCTGACTTGGAGGGGAATTTGCAGATGAAAATGCTTCCATGCATCTGCTGTCCTTGTCCTTCTAGATGATATAGGATGTGGGTTTGGAAGGTGCTGTTGAAGGAGTCTTGGTTAGTTATTCCAGTGCATCTTGTAGATGATGCACACCACTGCCACAGTGCTTATAGTGTAGGGAGTGAATTTTTAAAGTGGTGGATGGGTGTCAATCAGACAAGCTAGTTTGTCGTAGATAGTGTTGAACCTCTTGAATGTTGGATTTGCTCTCATCCAGGCAAATGGAGAACTTTTCATCACACTTCTAACTTGTGCCTTGCAGGTGGTGAACAGGCTTGAAGAGTAGGAGATGCGTACTGTCTGTAGAATTTCCATTCTATCAGAATAATATCTACATTGCACCATGTATTATCTTTACTGTGCCTCTACTTTATTATGAGACTAAGGAAATGTGCATGTCCACTATGATTCTCACCAATTTTCACAGATGCACCACAGCTTGGAATCGCTCCTGCTCTGACCAAGACTGCAAGAAACTACAAAGGATTGTGAACGTAGCTCAATACATTGTACAAAACAGCCCTCCATCTACCCTTTCTCTTGCTCAGAAAAGTAACCAGCATAATCAAAGACACCACACACCCTAAACGTACTCTCTCTCACTGGGGGGAAAAAAAAGATACAAAAGTCTGAGAGCACATGCCGTCTGATGTGATGGGATTCAGCATTCTTCCCTGCTGCCATCAGACTTTTGAATGGATATACCTTGTATTAAGTTGATCTTTCTCTACAGCGTATCTATGACTGTAACACTACTGCAAGTTCTCCTTTCCTTCTCCCCTACGTACTCCATGAGCCGTATGCATTGTACAAGTAGCGCACAAGAAGCAATACTTTTCACTGCATACCAATACATGTAACAATAAATCAAATAAAAACCTTTTTGAGTACAATGCAGCCGAAGGTGGTAATCCTTTGGTCATCTAGATGCGCAAATTTTGAAATTTGAAACTGAGTTGAAGTAAAATTCTTCAATTCTTGTAAACAAAAATTCGAAGCATGTTGAAGTTTGAATGCTGAAAAGAATGGGAAGGGAGCAAAAAAAGAAAATTGCACTCTACAGTTCATGCCAAAAAATAAAAATGCCAGCTTGAGCAGTCAAATGATCTGTTTCCATCTTATAAATGTAGTTTAGATTGGACATCTGAGTGATTCATCATGTAATAGTTATCTTGGAAATACCAAAAGAGTGGAAGGTCATTCTCAGAAGTGTGTTTTCCTTTGATGAGATACTATGATGGTGTAGATATTAACTCAAATCTGGAGTTGTAAATATGCCATGAAATTCAACTAGGAGTTCTACACAGCAGATCTTATGACGACAAATAAATAACACTCCAATGAAGGCTATATTGGCAAGGTGATAAGACCTATGTGAAGCTGTAATTTAATGCATTATGTTTTATATTATCGAAGTCCTAGCCATTGATAAAGTATAACCAGTATTCCTCACAAGTGAGGTTGACTGGATAATTTGAAGCCACGGCTTTCTACATTATAAGCAAGAATAGGGATGCCTACCTAATGTAATTTTCTGCTGGAAGCAATGCTCTCTTGTCTTGCTTTTGATGTGTTTCCAGCTGACAATCTTTTTGTTTTGTCATCATGTCAATTGAAACATCTTTTTACGTTCACATCCCTTAACGCTGACGAATATACTTTTTCCCAAAAAAAACAATTTTCCTCAGTTTTACAACCTGCTTTTTTTTTTAAAATGCTGTAATGAAGAAAGACTTCTGTGCAGAAAGTGCTAAGATTGAAAGAAGCACTCCATCGATATAACTAGCTGAACTATGTGGATGCAGACTGAGATTTTGGGTGCCTTGAACAGGCTTGGACTGCACAATCTGAATACAATTCTAGCTTTCACCTTGGGCAAAAAGAAAAATCCCAAGCCACGGTTTTGAGAGGCTGAGATCTGTTAAGTAAAAATTTGGAATTAGTGTATTAAACAAGACAAAAGAAGTTCAATGGATATATTTAGGCATATTATTATATAACATGTCATTTTACAGTTTTGTATTTTGTTTAAAACCTTATGCTGACAAACGGAATCGTAGCTTAAAAAACATTCACAAGCATGTTGAATAATTTATGCACCGCTGATTGCAAAATGCCTGGAAAAAAATATTGTAATTATGAAACAACAGCTATTGTGCCGCATAATACAATGCCGTTAACATTGAAAATACCCATTATATAGCATCGTCTACAGTACACAATTTTTTAATGAAAAGCACCATGTATCCAAGTCAGTTGTAGAATACCAATTTACAGGTTGTCTTCACACTGTGAATAACCACTTCCTTGTCCAATTTGGTAGTTTGTGAGGCATAGGAGCCTATTTTTCTGTGGTTTCTTAAAGTTTGAGTGATTTGTTCTGTTAGGATGATGTCTGTGCAAATTCTAAATAACTAAATCTCTTTTCATTTATAAATTCACTTCTAATGAGTGGGATTCTCCAATTTTGTTGGTGCAAGTGAGGACGGAGAATTTAGCATTCCAGCCAAACTCCATCCATTTTCGACAGCACCAGAGAATCCCAGCTGCAAACAATAATAAAGATTTTAGTGACTGTTTTTAAATATTTCAATCCATTTCACGATCTGTAACTGTTTTAATTCACAGTATTGATTTAGTGTTTAAAATAAAGAATTCCTTTTGATTGTATTCTATATGTTTGGGACCTTGAGTATATTTTGCATTTAATGATGGTCTGCCCAGTCTGACTTTCCAGCTCAACTCGTACAGTTACACTGAGGCGGAAAATAGATATCTATTTTTGTGGGGCTGCTTCGTTCCTGCCTGGAATGCATTTAATTCAAATTAATGCATTTGCATTTTGTTTTGATGCTGCCTTTTGATAATTTCCGTGTAACATTGAAAACATAACTGAAATATCTGCTGTTTGCTTTTATTTAAAAGATAATTGCAGCGGTTGGTTTAAGAAGGCATGTGCTTAAATTTGGAACTGTTTGTAGAATTTGCCACTATTTAGATTTGACCATAAATCGTTTATTATGCCTAATAGCAGTTCTGCGAAAGATGACATTAGAATTGCATATTTATGCCTTTCCGCAGGCTGACTGCATTTGGCAGGCAAAGTGCAATACAATAATTGGTGTATCTATTGCTCTCTGACAGGCCTAAAGACATATTCCTTTGGGAGTGTGCAGTCCACTAGTTAATGGAGTTGGTACCCTCCAGCCCAATTTGAACATGGGAAGAAACTACTTTCAGAAGATTGAAGTGAAACACAATGTTTTGTTTTAAATGGAATACCACAAGCTTATAGAAAGGAATAGCTAGGTTGCTTTGTGTCTTTCAGTAAAATCCTCATGAAGTGCACAAAATTAAGGCTGCAGAATTATTGATTCAAGGACAATCTTCTTTTAATCTTGCTCAAGGTACTCAATACCACCTCTTATGGGTGTATGCAATGGCATTCTGGTTTCTTCAAATTTGGGATGCTTTTGAAAAAGCAATATAAATCTGCCTGTGCATGCACATTGGTACCTTGAGTTTTGGAGGGAGCTTTGTGTGTCCATCTTGGTATTTGATCTATTCATCAATGTGGCCATTATTAACTCATAAGGGTGTGAGAATCAAACTCATACAAAATATTAATGATTTATTTATACAATTTGAAATGCTGTACTGAGAGATTGAGATGGTGGTTATTTATATCACTCTGCCCATCCCTCAAAAGAAGGCCAGTTGTTCTACCTATTGGTACTGTTTGCATGGTGAGAAATGTATTTGAGCTGCAACCTTGAGCATAAACAGAGGAGTGTATGCGTGTGAGTGTATTACATGGGTCTTACATAGACCATTCAATTTTGTGACATACATTCCTAGCATGCTGTCCTGTGATGGCAGAAAGATTTTTCACTCATTCTTCCAGCCCAAAGAGAGAGACTTTCAGCACAGTGGTGCTGGGCATATTTAACCTGTGCCCCAGATGGAAAGGCATAATGCATTGACCTTGGCACCACAAAATATTTCCAGTTTCTCTTATGCTTGTGGACTAGAATGTGGATTAATGGATTCATTTCTATCCCAGCTGTAGGTGCTGTTGTTGAGTGTCTCTGTGGCCTTAATTTAACCTCTGATCATATTGTAAGTCTGACACAGCTTTAAATTAAGGGGTATGAGTTATAGGACGGATATCAGAGGTAGGTTCTTTACTCAAAGAGTGATTAGGGAGTGGAATGCCCTGCCTGCAGCTGTTGTAGATGCGCCAAGTTTGGTGGCGTTTAAGAGGTTAATTGATAAGTATATGGAAGAGAAGGGAATGGTTTAGTTTGGAGGGGCATTGCTTTTTATTTTGGTCGGCACAACATCGAAGGCCGAAGGGCCTGTTCTGTGCTGTAATGTTCTATGTTCTAAAAGATTTTTAAAAAAATGATAGATGTAAAGCAATTGAAAATTTCCATGTGGGTGGCTGAAATTTTTTTGATAAAATGTTTAGGCACAAAAATGTTGGCCTTTTTTAACAGTATGAAGTCTGGCATGTGCAGGAAGCTGTGTAATTGTTATGTCGTCCTCCTTTGTGCAATTTTTTTTCAGAGTAAATGCATGGTTTTTGCTGAAGTTTAACCAGATGGTAACAAAAAATAGAAAAATCAGATTAAGGGGACAAACTTGAAACTGTTCAGAATGCAAACTGACATATAATTTACATGAAAAAGTGATGAGTGTCACAGATTCTTGTGAATCTTGTACTTGTGGCCAATTTTAATCAAACAAACTTCAGCTTGTTGATCTTATTTTGAAGTGTCCATGTTCTGTTCCAAAACTTAAGAGCTGGCAAATCTTTTTTGGCCTATATTTGTTTTGGAAAGATCTGTATTGGGCATTGCAAATGAATCAGATTTCTACACGTTGAGTTGGGGATGATATACTCACGTTTTCTTTGTTGTAGTAAAATTTGGATAAAGCTTTGCAGTGAGTTGACTAGTAGTTATGAAGATCAAATGGGTAGTGACCTAGGGCTAACCATCTTCAACTATCAGTGAGCTTTCCTCCATCATAAGGTCAGATATAGGGATGTTCGTGATTTTGAACAGTGTTCATATTCGTGACACCTCAGGTACTGAAACAATCCATGTCCATATGCAGCAGGATCTGGACAACATTCAGGGTTTGGGTTGAAGAGTGGCAAGTAACATTAATGCCACACACATACCAAGCAATGATCCACAAGAGAAAATCTCACTATCTTCCCATGATATTCAATGGCATTATCATTGTTGATTCACCCAAAATCAACATCTTGTGGGGAGCCACCACTGATCAGAAACTGAACTGGTCAGCCACTTAAATGCTGACTACAAGAGCAAGCCAGTGGCTGGGAATTCTGTGGTGAGTAGCTCACCACTGACTTCCCAAAGCCTGTCTACCAACTACAAGACACAAATTAGAAATATGATGGAGTACTCTCTACTTGTCTGGATAAAATCAGCTCCAGCTTCTAGAGTTTTAACTGATGCTGAGTTAAAATCCTAGAACTCCCTTCTTGATAGCACTGTGGATATTCCCTACACAGGATGGATGTTTCAGGAAGGCAGATCGCCATTGCCTTCTCAAGTGCTATTATTGATGGGCAACAAATGCTGGCCTAGCCACTGAAGTTATGAGAGAATTTTTAAAAAAAGTCTTGTCTATCGATGCACATCCAACTTGATTCTAATGTGCAGGACCTTCTCTGTGACATTATATTGTATTTACAACACAGTGTGGATATTTGTACTAAAGACATGATATAAATACAGTATATGTACAAATACTCATCAGTTCCTCTTTTGAAAGTGACTTTTTCTGGGATATGGTTCACATATTTTTCATTGTGAGCTTAAGATGGTGGCTCAGCAATCACATTGAATCTTATTTACTGAACATAAATACCAATGCACTTAACTGATGTTGAATTGTGTTAGCTGCGGGCTGGTCAGTTGTCCAGTTATCCAGGAGTTAGGCTATGTTCTAATTTGTCCAGTGCTTCCTTGGTAACTGTTCCAAGTTCATTAACTGTCCAAAGTCTCTGATCCTAACTTGAGTCAAAGGTGGTTGACTTGACATTCCCCGAATAGGGAAACTGCCTGGTTGAAATTTCCACGTAGTCTGTGCATCAGGACTCCACACAGTCACAACATGCCTCTCAGTCTAACATCTGGTCTTCAGGCCCAAGACTGGAATATTGAGGCCTCTGTTCCTCACTCGTTAGATGATTCCAGTTCTGCTGACTATTTCCAGCATTTTCTGTTATTTAAAAACTCCAGCATCCTGATTCATAAAAGATAATGTGTCGTGGTTATTTCTAAGCGCAGGAAGTATTAGCTTTATTTAATATCTTTAATTTTGATGGATGGGAATTTCAGCGTGCTGGTCTTTTTACCGTCATTGATTAATGTAATATTATATTGTCCTTGATATTGACTTAAATTTTCCAACTCAACACTGGGCATCGTGTACCCATATTAAAGATTTTAAAGGACCATTAAAATCATCTGAGTTAAAGCTTGAAATATGTGATAAGCTCTGGTTTTCCATAGTTGTTCAATTATTGTAGGTCTCTGCACACAAGCAGGCTTTGCTCCCACAGGAGGCTTAACGAGATGAGCTGAGTAGGAAGGCATTCTTTTGGCAGTTGTAGTATAATTACTCCATTGTACAAATAGCTTAGTAAGTATTCTATTAATTACCCAAGCTTTCTGAAACCCTCCTGCTGTGATCAGTTAGGGCTGATTACTTTGCCTGTAGCAGTCGATGAGTGTTCCTGCATCCTTACCTATGAACAAATGCGAAGCTTCCAATTGCTTAGTGCTTTTTTTTTTGCTGATGGACTTTTGTTTGAATATGAGGTCTGAAATAAGTGATTGAGACATCAGGATATTTAATATGTGCATCTTAGTTTGATATTCAAATCTTTATATGGCCTTTGATCAAACTCATTTTAGAAGGAATGCTCTAACGGGGATGCTGGTGTTTTTAGAAACTTGTTTTGAGTTTTTTTATATATGAAAATGCTCCACCACCCTTCCTTTGTTCAGACCTCTCACATTAGCTGTAACAGAATGCCCCTAATGCTCAAACCAGGTGACAGAATGGGTTAGTGATAATTTCAAACCTTCTCTTTCCTTTTTGCACTTCCTACTTTGCAAACATCTTCTCCCACCTTTCTTCACTTAACCCTATCAGCATAATCTATTCCTTTCTCTCTTACGCACTTGTTGAGTTTTCACTCCTATGCAAAAATACTACTTTCTGAAATGATTCCACGTGGTAGCAAATTATATAGTCTAACAATTCTGAATAAATAAAGTATGTCTGAATTCCCTGTTGGATTTATCAATGACTAACCTGTTTCTGTTTTATTGAGCTTTCGGGAAATTCAGTTCTCCATGCCTGATCCCTTGCCTGCTCAATCTCCTTACTCTGTCTGTATCATTCTCTATATCTGGCTGCAGCGCTGACCAGTAGTTTATTCCTATGCTTTAGCCTTGTTTGTGTATGTGTCCTTTGTGTGAAGATGAATTGAAACTCCTCCTGCAATTTCATTTTTGCTCATGGTCACCCTTTGAGAAGAAGACCAAGTTTTCATTATCTGGGTTGTTTAGTGGGTTTCTGACAGATACGCAGGTAGCTGAGAGTGCTGATCTGCATCCAGAAAGTTCTATTGCAAATAAGACTGGGTGCCACGGACAGCTGAGTTTTGGAAGAGTTGCTAATTCGGGATGTCCTCAGCTGGGATTTTCTCTGTCTCTGATTTGCGCTTGCTTTCAAAGGAGGCCAGATCATTTTTATTTGGTTACATCAGGTGCAGCAATTTTGGGCAAACATCTCCCAGGACTTGACATTGATGTTAAAACTTCTAAGTGAAGCTTTCAGTGTGTCAATGTAGTGCTTCCTTTGACCAACATGAGAGTGCACCCTGTATTCAAGGTCTCCATTGAACATTTGCTTTGGTCGGCAAGTGTCAGATATTCTGACATTATACTGTCTCTCTCGTGCTGTCTATTGATGACAAGACTCATGCAGGAATTGCCAAAGTAAGTGTAGTCTTCAGCAGCTTTTGAACTTCAGTTTGGGAACAAAGAGGAGCAAGTCTGCTTTCCAGAATGAAAGTCTGCAGAGCAATAATCCCGTCCACTCTGCTCCACACATGAGACTTGAACTGTGCACTAGTGCCATGCCAAGAATCTCAACCACTTTTACTTGAGCTGCCTTCAAAAGCTTCTGAAAGATCAGATGGCAGGACAAAATACCAGACACTGAGGTGCTCACCCAAGCTAGCATGTCAAGCATCCACGCCATACTGGGACGGCCATGATTGTAATTCCCTTACTCTGGCAATAGAGGGGCAAGTTTTTCCTTCAATTTAGTAGTAAAATGCACTTAATTGAGGATTTAGGGTGCATCACAGAACAACAACAAGTGTCTATACAATGTCTTTTTAATAAAACTTGCCAGTGTGCTTCACAAGACTATTAAAATAACAAAATTTGACTGAGCTATTGAGATTCGTATTTGGGAGGATGAACAAGACTGGGTGGAGAAGTGGCAGATGGCCTTCAACCCAGATAAGTGTGTGATGGTTCATTTTGGCAGGTCAAATGGGATGAAGGAATATAATATTAAGGGTAAGACTCTTAGCACTGTGGAAGATCAGAAGGATCTTGAGTTCCAGGTTCATAGGACTCTCAAATCGGCTTCGCAGGTAGAGGATGTGGTTAAGTAGGCATATGGTATACTGGCCTTCATCAGTCGAGGAACTGAGTTTAGAAGTCAGGAAATAATGCTGCAGCTCTATAAGACCCTGGTCAGAACCCACTTGGAGTACTGTGCTCAGTTCTGGTCACCTCATTATAGTAAGGATGTGGAAGCCATTGAAAGGGTGCAGAGGAAATTTACAAGGATGTTGTCTGGATTGGGTGGCATGCCTTATGAGAATAGGTTGAGAGAGCTCGGTCTTTTCTCCTTGGAGAGATGAAAGATGAGAGGTGACCTGATAGAGGTGTATAAGATGTTGAGAGGTATTGATCATGTGGATTGTCAGAGGCTTCTTCCCAGGGCTGAAATGGCTGCCACAAGAGGACACGGGTTTAGGGTGCTGGGGAGTAGATACAGAGGGAGATGTTAGGGGTAAGTTTATCACTCAGAGGGTGGTGGGTGCGTGGAATTGGCTGCTGGCAGTGATGATGGAGGCAGATTCGATCGGGTCTTTTAAGAGACTTCTGGATGAGTATATGGGACTTAGTAGAATTGAGGGTTATAGGCAAGCCTAGTAAGTAGATATGTGGGCTGAAGGGCCTGTTTGTGCTGTAGTTTTTCTATGTTCTAACAAAAGTTGGGCCAAAGAGGTAGGTTTTAAGGAATATATTTCAGAAGGAAAGAGAAAAGAATTCCAGAGCCTAGGACCAAGGCAGTGAAAGCATGGCCACCAATGATAGAACATTTAAAACTGGGAATGCCAAAGAGATCAGAATTAGTTGAACAGGGATATCTCAAGAGTGGATTGTGGAGTTGAACGAGATCACAGGGAAGAAGAGGGACACGGTCATGGATGGAATGTGAAAACGATGAGAAGTTTTAAAAAGAGGCATTGCTTAAAGAGGAGTCAATATAGATCAGCAGATATGGGTAATGAGTGGATAGGACTTGGGGTGAATAAAGTCCATGGGCAGCAAAATTTTGTATGACCTCAAATTAATGGGATTTGGGGGCTGGGGGGGCGATGCGAGTGTTGAATATGGTTGCTGGCCAGGCATGAATTGAAATAGGGAAATTTAGAGGTGATAAAGGCACGGATGTGAGTTTCTGCAACAGATGAGCTGAGGCAGGGGAAAGTTGGGTGATTGTTGAAGATTTTAATTGTTGGTTTTGGTGATATTTGGAATATTTCCAGGTAGTTGGAAGTCATCTCTGTTAAATGAGACAACAAGGTAGTGAACAACGTGAATGAGCTGATGGTGCAAATGGATATGAGCTAGTGGCTGTTACGGAAACGTGGTTGCGGGGGGGACAGGGACTGGGAACTGAATGTCCAGGGCTATCGGGTATTTAGGAAGGATAGGCAGGAGGAAAAAGGAGGTGGGGTCGATGGCTCTGTTGATTAAGGATAATATCAGGGCAGTAGTAAGAGAGAATATAGGCCCCAAAGAGCAAAATGTGGAATCGCTGTGGATGGAGATAAAAAATAGTAAGGGGAGGAATATGCTGGTGGGTGTGGTCTGTAGGGCCCCAAATAACAACTTTGAGGTGGGGTGGGCTATAAACAAACAAATAAGAGATGGGTGCAGAAATGGGACAGTGTCAGTAATGGGAGATTTCGATTTGCATATTGACTGGGCGACACAAGTCAGACACGGTGGGCTGGAGGAAGAGTTTTGGAATGCTGTCGGGATGGGTTCCTTGAACAGTATGTTACAGAATCGATGAGAGAGTGTGCTGGTACTTTGTAATGAGGCAGGTAGAATTAGAGATATTCATGTGAGGGATCCTCTAGGGATGAGTGATCATAGTATGGTAGAATTTATGATGCAGATGGAGGACGAGGTAGTAGCGTCCCGGACCTGTGCACTATGTTTGAATAGAGGGGACTATGATAGGTTGAGAGAGGAATTAGCGACTGTGGATTGGAGGACTACATTAGTTGGTAAGACGGCTGAGGAACAGTGGAGGATTTTTAAGGAGATCTTTTTCGGTACTCAGCAAAAATATATTCTGATGGTGAAGAAGGACTGTAACAGAAGGGAAAATCAGCCATAGTTCTCCAGGGAAATTAAGGAGAGTATTAAATCAACAGCTGAGATATTCAGAACGGCTAAAAATAGTGGGTGATCAGAGGATTGGGAAAGTTTTGAACAACAGCAAAGAGTGACTAAAAAGGTGATTAAAAAAGGAAAGATAGAATATGAGGCTAAACTAGATCGAAATATCAAAAAGGACAGTAAAAGTTTTTGTAAATATATAAAGAATAGGACAATGGCCAGAGTTAATGTTGGACCCTTGGAGGATGAGAGGGGTGGTTTAATGGTGGATGATAAGGATATGGCAGAGATCTTGAATAAGTTTTTTGTCGGTCTTTACGGAGGAGGACGTAAATAGCTTGCCCAAAATTAAGGATAGAAGAGTGATAGAAGATGAGGTCCTTGATGATATTATAGTCACTAGAGAGGTGGTGCATGATAGGCTAACGGGGCTGAGGGCAGATAAGTCCCCGGGACCGGATGGAATGCATCCCAGGGTTCTCAAGGAAATGGCAGAGGTGATAGCGGATGCCCTAGTAATTATCTTTCAGGATTTGCTGGACTCCAGCAAAGTGCCGGAAGATTGGAAAACGGCTAATGTTATGCTGCTGTTTAAAAAAGATAGCAGACAGAAGGCAGGGAATTATAGTTTAGTTTAATGTCTGTAGTAGGAAAAATGCTTGAATCTGTCATCAAAGCAGAAATTACGAGGCACCTGGATAAGAACTGTTTGATCAAGCAAACGCAGCACGGATTCGTTAAGGGGAAGTTGTGCTTGACGAATTTATTGGATTCTATGAGGAAGTGACTAATGCGGTAGATAAAGGGGAACCAGTGGATGTGGTATTTTTGGATTTCCAAAAGGTGTTTGATAAGGTGCCTCACGAAAGATTGCTACAGAAGGTTAGGGTGCAGGGAGTCAGGGGTAGGCTGTTAGACTGGATAGAGGATTGATTGTCTAATAGGAAGGAGAGAGTAGGTATTAATGGGTATTATTCTGATTGGCAGCTGGTGACTAGTGGAGTGCCCCAGGGTTCTGTGCTAGGGCTTCAACTATTTACCATTTACATAGATGATCTGGAGGAAGGGGCTGAGTGCAGGGTGATGAAATTTGCTGATGACACGAAGATGAGTGGAAAAGCAAATTGCGTGGAGGGTGTGGAAAGCCTGCAGAGGGATCTGGATAGGTTGAGTGAGTGGGCAAGGACCCGGCAGATGGAGTATAATGTTAGCAAGTGTGAGGTTATCTACTTTGGTAGGAATAATGGTAGGAAGGATTACTATTTAAATGGCAAAAAGCTGCAGCATATGACGGTGCAGAGGGACCTGGGGGTCCTTGTGCACGAATCGCAAAAACACAGTATGCAGGTGCAGCAGGTGATTAAGAAGGCGAATGCAATGTTGGCCTTTATAGCGAGGGGGATAGAATATAAAGTAGGGAGATACTTTTGCAGCTGTATAGGGTGCTGGTGAGGCCGCAGCTGGAGTATTGTGTGCAGTTTTGGTCACCGCATTTGAGGAAGGATATATTGGCCTTGGAGGGGGTGCATATCGGCTGATATTGAAGATGAGGGTGTTGGATTATGAGGAGAGACTAAATAGGCTAGGTTTGTACTCTTTGGAGTTTAGAAGGCTGAGAGGGGATCTTATAGAGACGTATAAGATAATGAAGGGGATGGATAGGATAGAGGTTGAGAGACTCTTCCCGCTTAGCAAAGATAGCAGGACTAGAGGGCACAACCTCAAGATTAGGCAGGGGTGCAGTTCAGATCAGAGTTGCGGAGGAATTTCTTCACGAAAAGGGTTGGTGAATCTTTGGAATTCTCTGCCTGATGAAGTCGTGGAGGCTTCTTAGCTGAATGTGTTCAAGTCAAGAGTGGATAGGTTTTTGATTGACAAGGGAATTAAGGGTTACGGGGGGAAAGCAGGAAAGTGGTACTGAACTACTACAGATCAGCCATGATCTTATTGAGTGGCGGGGCAGGCTCGAGGGGCTGGATGGCTTATTCCTGCTCCTATTTCTTATATTCTTAGGAATACATTAATTCAGAGTTGCTACAGAAAGGTAGAGTTGGTGGATATGGAGCATAGTTTGTAGAGAGAATCAGACAGTGGCTTCACTCACCCGTTGTTCAGTTGGAGATTATTTCTTCTCAGTAATGGATTGCATCAAGCAATCTGCTAATTGAGCAAATGTAAAAGAGTCAAGAAAAGTGTCATCAGCGACCATGTAAAAACTAATGCTGTGTTTTTCAATGCCAAGGGGTAGTATGTAGATGAGAAATAGGAGGGGGCTGAGGATAATAACTTAGGAGATACAAGAGAGCATGTTGCAGAAATAGAAAGAATAGTCTTTGAAAATGTTATATTTGGATGCATCAGACTGGAACCAGGTGAGAGTAGTTCTACCCAGTTGCATGATAGAGAGGCATTGAAGAACTTGATTGTGGGGAATGTTGCAATGAAGATTGTGTTGCATTTCAGATTAGCACTACCAGTTTTAAAAGATTTTCAGATAGTGTCAAATGGAGGCAGGGAAGTGTATTTATTGTAGGAGGATGAGATACAATGATGCATGTAATCCAGTGGGCAACAGCAACGTATGTTGTAATTTGAAATCGTCCTGAACCAAAATTTTTTTAACAACAATTAATTGTGGTGAGGAAGTTTCAAGCATAGCAAGTATTGATGAATATAAATATTGAATGGCTAATTTGCGGCTTGGTGAGAGTGAACAATACAGCTAGATGATGCTAGTCTTGATGGTAGACTATTATTTTATGGGATTTGGCCGTTATTGACAAGGCCAGCATTTGTTGCCTATATCCAATTGCCCTTGAACTGTGTGGCTTATTAGGCTATATCAGAGGGCAGTCAAACGTTAACCATTTTTCTGTGGCTCTGGAATCACATAGACCAGATCAGATAAGGATGGTAGATTTTCTACTCTAAAGGGCTTCAGTGAACCAGATTTTATTTTTACAACTATCAGTGATAGTTGTCATGTTCATTGTTACTGAGCCCAGTTTATAAATTCCAGATTTATTTGCTGAATTTTAATTCCGTAGCTGCCCAGTGCTGGGATTTGAACCCAGAATTTAAGCTTAAGCCTTTGGATTAGTAGCCCAGTTACATTAACACTGTGCCATCATCTCACTTGCGTGATAAGCGCGACTTCACAGCATAGTGAAGTTGTGGGATTTGGGAGAACAAGTTGATGGACATCAATAGGGGTCAGTTCTGTCACATGGAAGTGAAATTTGAGATAGATACTGAAAACAGCATGAAAATGGTTGTCCCATTTTTGTAAATGACTAAAATGTTTTAATAGAGGAAAGACCAGATGCACCTAACTCACAACTACTATGAGGCCAGTGAAGAGATTGTAGATGAAAAATATTGGGTCCTGTTGTAGAATGTGGAGGGAATGGCAAAAAATTTGAAACCCAGGTAAGATGGTTCTGGAAGAAGAAAAAGGTAGCCATCGATGAGTGCAATCATGATGATGTGGGAGTCAGCTTTAAAGAACAGAGGAGTCAAACAGGAAAAAAAAACTGGTGCCAAATTGATATTTAATACAAAAATAATGCTGGAAGCATTCAAAACACAGTTCTGATTTCTCCCTTTAGTTCTCTCCCTTGTCCCTTGCTCGAGGTGTGGTAGCCCTCAGGTTAAATCATCACCAATAAACTCTCGCTCTCTCTCTGAAAAAGGAGGAGCACAGCCTCTGGGACTTTGGCAACTTTCATTTAGATCCATTCCTTTATTTTGTCCTTTGAGCAGTAGTGGTGGTGACTTGTGTTAGTGAGCCTGGCTCACAAAGATTTTACAGTTGTATATTTAATAAAAGACTTTATGGACAGGAATTTGTTTTATATAAGGATGTCTTTGCACTAGGCTGTTAAGTGTTTCTCATTAACTCCTCAGATCATGCAGTGTATAGATTGATGAATTCTAAATCATTTTGATTGCAAGCATTTTTCCTTTTTTCTCTCTATTGGAATTGCATTTAAATTTTCATTTTGAGACAAAGACGTTCAGGCTTGGAATGTGTTTGAAGTTGCTCAAAGAGTTCTAATACAAAAAGAATGAATGTGCATGCATTGATTAACAGCTGGGAAGTTATCTGCAGTGGCTGTCAAAACTTGGCAAACGGAGATGGTAAAATGGAAAGCAGAAGGGTTTTTGTGTTTAAATTCTTAAATGAGCGATAAAGATTACTTCTCGTTTATTGTGGAAAGACATTGGCTTTCTCTTTATAAAATTGGCAAAATGCTAGATTTGGAAAGATGTGTAGTTTAAAATTCCTTTGTTCACTTGCTGTTGTCTAGGCCGCAAGAGGCCTAGGATAAGGGAAACTGCATGCATCCTTATTCATTCGAACTGCATGCCTGGCTGGATTTGTATGTAGACTGGGATGGGGGTCATTGTTGGCGCTTCCTGCGGGAGCAGGTGAACAATTTCATCAGCTTATAAAACCTATGTGAGGCGGCAGCATTAAAGGACATGCTAAGAGACGCTCAATGGATTGGGACAATACGTAGAGCCTGTGAGATGAGGGTATGTATCATTGTATGTCAAAAACTCAAAGTCCCAGGTATAATTAGACAGGCATATGTGTAAGCATTGGTGTATTGACGTTTGCATTGTCCCACCCCTGTCTGTGTGTACTTTTTATTCTGATGTGCTGTTTAAACGATTTTGTGCTTCATTCATCTGCAGATTGTTATAAAGGTTTGAACAATTATATTAGTTTTGCAATCCCAATAACTAATACATTTATGTCAAGTATTAACGTAGGTTCATGGTACCTTTATTATTTTGTAAAACAGTTTTCTCTAATCTGAGACATTTTAAATCAGTGACGCTTGAACTTTTCAGTGTGCATTTGTTTCAAAGTAATTTGTTGTAACAGCCTTGGCAGTAGTTATGCTCCAGCACCCAGGAAGGACTGAGATAAGTAAATAAAGAAAATATTATAAAGTCCTATATGTGATAAGCTCAATTGCTACAGCTGGACAACTTTTCAGCAGCCAAATCATAGTGGTTACCATGGCCACGTGTAGAAAATCTACTTTTTGTTTTGATTTTAGATTTCACATTCTTATTTTTCAGATTTCTCGTATGTTGATCCTTCCTATCTCTGTAATCGCCTTCAACCCCACAAATCTCTGTGGTATCTTCACTCCTCTGTGGCCTCTTGTATTTTCCCAATTATAATTGCTCCAATCCTGGTGGCCATGTCTTCAGCTGCCAAGGCCACAAGTTCTGGAATTCCCTCCCTATACCTCTCTGCCTCTCTATTTCACTTTATAGGTTTAAGACACTCCTTAAAACCAGTGTCTCTGACAGAGCTTTTAGTCATCTGACCTAAAAACTTTCATATATGGTTTGCTGTCATTCTTTGTTTCTAATACTCTTATGATGCACCTTGAAAGATTTCCTATGTTGAAGATGCTACAAAAATATAAACCTTTGTTTTATTTATGTTCCCAATGCTGTGCATTCATCAGCCACAGTTTTCACTTGCATTTTACCTCAAGCCAAAAAAATAAATCTCAAGGCCTTTCACAAGCACATTGGAAACTGGTACAGATCCATGGAAACTGGTACAGATCCAGAGATTAATACAATTTACTAATGCAGAAAAGTTCCATACGAAACTCCTCTTTCATCTGACCTTCTTGGTTAGGTGGCCATAGTCCACAAAAGACCTTTGGCCCTTCTTTCCATTTGAGTGGAAGACAATTTCTGTGTACATATAGCTTAAGGAGCACCTCCAGGCTGGAGCAGGCAAGGCAGCAAGTCCCAGATCTACCTCAGCTGGAACAGGAATTGAACTTGCACTGTTGCCATAATGCTTAACCACACACATTTGTATCTAGTCAACTGAATTAACTGGCCCCTACCCCCTCTGGGTTGAAAGGAGCAAATTAGGATTGTTTTCTACTCTGTTGATGAGATGAGTTTGAATCATTTTCAAAAAGGAGAGAAGCAGAGATTTAGGGGATTGAATTTGATAAGGGCCAAGAGAACCATGTCCTGTCACTAACAGTGGGTGAAGTCTACGTTTCTATACGGAAGGGGAGGGATCAGGATATTGAATTTGTGAATTGCCTACTCCTGATTTTAGTTTCTATGAAAGAGTTGAGAAATTGGACACTTGGATGATGTTTGGACTAGAAGCAAGTGCAGAAATACAGTAGAGTAAAATCATGGAGTTTCTAGATGAAGGATAAGAATTTTGAACTTAATGTATTGGGGAGCAGAAATGAGGGAGCCTTGGTGCAGGACAGTATATTGTTAGGGGTTTAAACAAGTTGGAGTTTATGGAGATTCAAGAATAAAGGTCAACAAGTGAGGCATTAAAGTATGTATTTCCAAGGCATTTCTCTGAGATTCAGCACCAGAGGCGCCAAGGTAGTGATATATTTAATGATGGGGTGAGATAATTTGCTAAAAGCTCAACTAAGAGTTAAGTAGGGTAAGGTTATGAATTGTGTGTTTCAGCCTGAATGTGTGATTGGGGAGGGAGATGGAGTCAGTGCTGAGTTGATGATAGCGACTAACAGTTGTTCTTCCTGAGGTTTCGACTTGAAGGAATTTGTGACTTATTCAGGACTTTATATTGGATGAACAGCCTGACTACGTGGAGGCAGTTGAGGAGTTAAACAATTGGGTGGAAGGCTAAGGCATGGGTTATGACGCATGTAGATAAAGAGGAGAACCGTGGATGGGGGGATGTACATGATCTCTTAGCAATCCATCTGTCAATGTGCAAGTTTCAATGACCTAATCTAAATTTCCATGCGCACTGACAAAATTAAGCTATCAACAGTCTTATCTTTCTATGGTATGACTCATCTTTCATTTCTTCCCCCTGCAGTATAAATGTCTCCCACTTTCTGTGTCTTTTACCTTTGACAAAGACTTATCTGGATTTGAAACATCAGTTCTTTTCTTATAGATGCTGCCAGACCTGCTGAGATTTTCCAGTGTTTTCTCTTTTGGTGACAAAATTAAAATGTTGGGAGTAAAGTTTTGATCAACATAATTGAGAGCAGAATATACACAACTAATTGTTTTCAGCATTGTACCTTTTTGTTTTGTATGTGGTGTGTGAAGTTGAAATTATTGAGCTCCTCTTTAGTTTTTCTTCTTTCCACCTCCACTCCACCTTGCCAAACATGAACATCTCCCTCTTTTCAGTATCCCAGCAGATTATCCAGATGGTCTGTTCCACAACTATCTTCACCACTGCCAATGGTCCCGTTGGCTGACTGGTGGAAAACAGGAATTTGGCTCAGTAAAGTCTCTTAACTGTTTCCCACTGTCCCTGCCCTAAACATTTCAGCAGCCTTCATCATTCTTCCCCCCCCCCCCCCCCCCGCCGCCGCCGCCCCGCTCCCGCCAAAATAATTACATACATGCCCTTTACAGGAACAACAGCACTGTAGCTAAGGAATTTGGCAGACTGCAAGCATTTCATTTTCCTATCATAATGCCAACAATATTTTTCACTAAATGTGCGTATGGTGTACTCTACCAAGAGCCTTGTATGGAAGCAGTGCTATAACGCGAACAAGGAAAATTATATTTCTAAAAACAGGAAAGACCGCTTTGCAGGTTTCACTCTTCTGTGGAAGTGAAATACTAATGCTGATGAAGCTGAACAGTTGTTTTTGCCCCCACCATTTAATTCTGCCTGCATATTGGCTGAGTTCTCAGCTCAACTGAGCATTGACTGTATTAGCCAAACCCACTGCACTCCTGTCTGCCCACCATCCCTGTCATATCAAGGACGTTGCATAGTCAGAATGATAAAATTTGAATTGTACCATTTGCATCATCTCTCCTTACATAGTTGTCTATGATACCAAGGGAGATAGTGTAGATGGAAACAGAAAATTATGTATTAATAGATTAAGTGAATGAGCAAAATTATGCTAATTGATTCGTGTGTGTACCGATTCAAGGTCCTCCACTTTGGACCTGCAATCAGTAGTTCTGCATACTTGCTAAATGGTGATGAGCTAGAAACAATGAGAGGGTTCGAGAATCTTATTACAACTATCTAAAGCCCTGATTAGAATACTGTTAACAATACAGGGCACTATAACTTATGATGGCTATATATTGGTTTTGGAGGGAATGTAACACAGATTTACCAGAATTATAATTAGACTCCAAGGATTAAATTATGAGGCAAAATTACACAAACTGAAAATTAAAAGATTCAAGGGTGATTTGATCTCCAAGGGGAACTGATGAGATTGATAGAAACTCTTTCTGCTGATCAAGAAAATAGGTCATGGGGATGTTGTCTAAAAATTAGAACCAGATATTTAAGGAGTGAAGTTACACATGTAGGTTGGTAGAAGTTTGGAATTTTCTTTTGCAAACACCAGTGAGTGCTGGATTTATTAATTCTGTATCTGAGGGTGATCTGTATTAAGGAATATGGAGCAAAGCAGGTAAAAGGATTATGTCACATCAACTGTGATCTCGTTGACCGGAAAAGAAACCTGGTTAAAAATGGCCTGTTTCTGTTCCTATGTTTCAGTGATGCTAAATTCCATCTCACTGTAAAATGTAATGAGGAGATCAGCATTATATAAACTGGGTATGTTGTAGCTGTGCAACATAAAGTATCTATTAAGATATTTCCTTCCAGTTGATAGCTGGAGACTTCAATCCATGAAAATGGAAATTATATTTTCCCAACTGGTTGCTTCCTAATCATGTGCACCACATAACATTTTTGACCAGTCCTTTTTTAAAATTTCTCTTGGGAATATCAGTTAAAGTAGTTGTGTTGTTGGGAGCATCCTGTATAGGGAACAAAGTTTCACTGTGGGTAGGAAGAAGTTAATTGGATAGTATTCAGATTCTGTTCCTAGTTATTGCATTAGCCAAGGTTGTGACCTGTGGAGACATGCAAAATATTGATTTTTCTTTTTTCTATCTGTAGACAATGAATGTTGTTTGAGTTATTGCTCTTCAAGCGCTTTGTGCCTCACCCATTAGGCATTCTTCAAGTGTCAGCCTGGGTAGTAATTGTTGGCAAACCATTTGACCATGTTTCTTGTCACAGCCAAACTGCATTCCATCTTTCAAAATTCATGTCAATGCATTTTTCAGCAGAAGTCACTGAATTTCAATTAGGAGCAGAAATGTAGGTTTTCTTTACCTTCCCTTCCCCAATATAGTAACATCTTCAAAAGCAGATTTTGAACTAAATCTGTTTGCTTTTCTGAAGATGGGCTTTTGTATTTGTATTGCATGGCCCTGTTATGAAGTTGCATTCAATTAACAAGGACTCCAGGTTTGATTCTGGCTGTACTGGATGTCATAGCTGTGGTTAGGTTCTGTTCGAAAAATGTTTAGACCCCATCAGCTGAAACCAGTTAATAATAAAAAAAAAGCATCAGTTGACATACTGAAGTACCCAGAGATTTAGAAAGTGCTGTTGTAATGCAGTTTCATTGCATGGTTTCATCACCATCTAAACTTGATTTATTGAGGGGTAAAATGCCAGGCAAACAGAGACTGGAAAACATCAGTACAGTCATATGGGGAAATCGAAGTGCAAATATAATTATATCATGACACAGTTCGGGAATGAAAGATAACAGTAGAAGGATGGAGCAACAGTATTTTGATTATTTACAGACCCCTTTTCATTTGGTACTCTTGTTTTGACACATCCCATTTTGTTTTAAAAGATTTGAAGCTTATCCAGATACTTTCTGCTATGAACTGGAAGTTGTTGCTTGGTGTTCAGACACACAATCCTCCTAAATCACGCATCTTAATTGTAAATAGAGTTACCGTGAAATTTCAATGTTCATATATTTGTACAATTCCAAGTGCTCAGCCTAGTTTGTAGTGCTGAGTAAAACTCTGGCTTTACTGGGAATGTGTGAATTTAGTGAGTGTGTTTAATCTATAGCACTATGATCATAGCATTATCTAAATATTGCCTTATTCCCGGGCTCCACTTGCACCATCGTATCTCGCTCTTTTCTCTTTTCATTGTTAAAGTGACACCCATCAAATTATTTTGTTCTCTTAGGAATTCACTCTTCTTAAGTGTGGATTTCCCTTGGCTAATGACCACTGGGTCATATATTAATGTAAAGCATTGCATGTTGTTTGACTTCATGGTGCATTGCAACATGATGCAGAACCTAACAGAAATTGACAAGCTGCCAGATTTTAATCAACTGACCTGTAAAGGATACCAGTTTCACATGCCAGTGCTTTCATACTCGTCCTGCTGGCTTTGGCCACATATTGATAGATAAATTAAAACAATTTTCTACAAACCCTCTGCCATAATGTTGGCAAAAAAAATGTGTACGCTGTTATGGATGTCGTTTGATTGTATGCAAATGATCAGAGAGTCCTGAAAATACAAGCAAAGTTGAACTCCAGGCTCACTGATTTGGGACAGGTGGCGTGTATTGTCCTGTTGCAGCATCGTTACATTGACAAAGCAAGATAATAGATATTGGGCCTCCTCCCTTTTTAGTGTGATACTCCCAACCACTTAACCTGAGTTAATAAAAGTTGTTAGAGATTTATGCACTGGCGAATAGTTTCAATTCTGTTCTTAGTAAGCAGTGTCTTGATCTGTGACCTCAGTCAACCTCCGTCGGACATTGGTTTTACTCTGCCAAAACAAACTAAGAATGAAGGATTGGTGACAGATTTTGTATAGCAGCACCCGGGATGATGACGAATACAGTTCCAAAATGTGCAACTTTGCTTTCTTTTGTGTGCATGTTGCAAGATATTTGAGACATCATCATCGTGAACGTAATCCCATGCACTATATGTGCTGATATGGATGCATAGTATCACTATTTGGTAAGGTAAACTATGCAGAAAATAGGATTTGTTCAGAAATTGAGAGTTTTTTCTGATTCAGAGTAGGAATGACATTCTGGAAATTTATCAGTGGAAATTGGTAAGTAGTGATTTTTGATATAATGCAATCATGAGGGAGCTAATTCTAGTCCTGATCTTGTTCGGTATAGGAGGACATTACCAGTACCAAACAAGATCAGGTCCCTGTCATGTCTGTGCTGATTTTTCCACGGTTGCAAATTACCCAGTGCCATTCCCTCACGTTGTCTTTGTAATCTGCACGTTCTTCCTTTTCAGATAACAGTCCAATTCCCTCTTCAATGTCCCAATTGAACATGCCTGTATTCCAATCTCAGATAGTATATTCCAGATCCTAAACACAGAATTTTTTTCCCTATTGTTGCCATCACTTCTTTTGTTGGTTGTCTTAAATCTTTGCCCTTCTTGATGCTTTTCACCATTTGGAACCCGTTCCCCAATCTACTATCTAAACTCCTCATGATTTTGAATACCTTTATCAAATCTCCTAACTTTATCTTCAAGAAAAATTGTTCAACTTTTCCAATCTATCAATGTAATCATCATAGAAACCCTACATTGCAGAAGGAAACCACTTGGTCCATTGAGTCTACGCCAACCACGGTCCCACCTGTGTTCTATCTCATAACTCCATGCCTTCACTCTAGCTATTGCCCCAATACTAAGGGGCAATTTATCATGGCCAATCCACCTAACCTGCAGAGGTTTGGGCTGTGGGAGGAAGCCAGAGCACCTGGAGGAAACCCATGCAGACATAAGGAGAATGTGCAAACTCCATGCAGACAGTAACCAAATCCAGGAATCTAACCTGGATCCCTGTCGCTGTGAGGCAACAGTGCTACCTGCTGTGCCACCATGCTGCCGAAAGTAACTAAAATTCTTCAATCCTGGGACCATTCTCAAGAAACTTTTCTGCATCTTGCGTAACCTGTGGCACCCAGAACTGAATGTAATACTCTAGATGAGATTGAATGCAATTTTAAATAACCTTGCTGTCTTTACACCTCATATTCCAATCAGTAAAGCCTAGATACTGTGCTTTAGTAACCATTCTCTCAACCTGAACTGCTACTTCTACACCCAGCTCCCTCTGCTCCTGCACCAGCTTTAGAATTGTACGTACCAGAATACTTAGTGTCCTAATTTGGTCAATCAGATTCTGCATAAATAATAGGCTAATTCAATAGTTACGTGGATTCCTACTCAAATTATACAATTTAGTATATTGTATTTGCAGTGCCAAGTTTCTTACAAAGATAGTTTTATTGAAAGGATACTGATGGCACGATGGTTAGCATTGCTACAGCGCCAAGGACCTGGTTCAATTCTGGCTTTGGGTGGCTGGCTGTCGGTGTGGAATTTGCACGTTACTCCCTGTGTTGGCATGGATTTCCTCCAGGTGCTCCAGTTTCCCCTCGCAGTCCAAAGATGTGCAGTTAGGTTGATTGGCTATGCTAGATTCCATTTTAGTGTCCCATAGTATGTAGGTTAGGGGCCAAAATACATTAATCTGTTGGAATGCTGTTGCGGGCTTGATGAGCCGAATTGTCCTGTATTGTGCACTGTCAGGATTCTACGAAGTATTTTTAACATCGTGTGCTAAGAAGATATCGACTTTTGTCACATTGAATGGTCAATGCCAATGTTGAGTGTTGCCATTTGAGCTAGAAAATGCTCTAGTCACTTTCCTAAGGTTAATAAATCAAGTTGTAAATGATGTTTTTAACTCTGTGGTTTATTTGGATGATGTATTTATTGATTTACAGCAACACTTGGAAAGATGACTTAAAACAATTGGAAGCCCTATTTAAAAAAATTACAGCCAACTGGCTTAGTAATAAATCTAGTCAGAGTGATTTGATGAAAGTGTGAATGATTTAGCACATACTGAAAGGCAGTGGCAAATGTTGCCAACAGCAGCAAAAGTACAGGCTTTGATGGAGTTCCCTGGCTCTAAGACTACATGGGGATATGTGGTTTCTATTGTCAATTTATGCTAATGTTCAGCAAATTAGCTGCTCCACTAAAAGGTTATTGCAAAAGAGAGTATAGGTGGTATGGGCAATCACAAATAATGAACCGATATTAGCCACCCCTAATTTTGCTGAACCCTTCAAAATGGTAATTGATGCTACTTACTTGGGGGTGGTTGTGGTCTTATTGCAAGGTGTAGAATTGGGCAGAGTGAGGTCAAGGTACTACTGCAAAACAATACACCATCAAAAGAGGTACCCAACAGTAGAGAAGGAAACTCTGGGATTGTCATTGGCTCTTAAACATTTTAAGGTATATATCCATCATGGCCTTTATGGGAAAATTCAAGACTTGATGACAGTTCCAATGGATCTGGCTAATACTTCAACTTAAAGGTTTTTCATATTACTGAGAAGGATAATATAATTGCTGCCACATTATCAATTGTTATAGAATTACTTGGAAATCAAGAGAATTAGAAAATAACAGATTTTTCATAAGAAATCAATGGTTGAGTGAGTGCCTGTTTGAATTCATTTTTATATTTTGTATTTATCTTTTCTTGTAAAGTTTGTAATGAAATACATTTGGAAATGACATTTCATTTCTTAAGACCAGAGGCAGTTTAGAACTATATCTTCAGGAGCTGTATTTTTCTTTAAAATTTGGAAGGAGATTGCATTACTTGGACACGTGGGATTTTTTTCCTCAGAGAAGGTCATAAGTTCACCTTGGAATGTGAGCAAGCGTGCTTTTCCCAAGAAATCACTTGACCTACATGACAGTTGAGGAATAGAACTTTTTTGCTTGTTTGAACAGTAATTACTTTAATGGTCGGAATAAAAGCTGTTTTAAAGGTATAGGCCATGGTAATGTATAGGATATCACTTGATGAAGATGAGCTCCATGTTTTGAATTTGTTTTTCTTGAACTCCGTCAAGAATGAACTGAGTAAGGGAGAAGCGCGCACGCTATTTGCCACACCTGAAAGGCAATGTGATTATCATATCCAGCTAGGGGTCCTCACACTGTGTGGGAAGGGCATGAACGTGTGTGCACACACGAGAGTACGTCTGTGCACTAGGATATTCTAAAAGGGGGAGTTAATTCCATTTCCAGATAGTTCTTGCAATTTCAGAAGACTTTTGGATTCTCTTTATATTACCTGCCAATCTCTTCTGTACCCTCTTGTATCTTTTTCAGTCCCTCTTTGTGGGAACATATCTCTGGCTGAACTATCTTTTCTCAAACATCAGCCCATTGTTCAGACAATGTTTTACCCTGCCAACTTTTTGACTCTACTTGATCTGGGCCAAATCCATTCTCTCCCAATGAAGTTTGCTTTCCCCTAGTTAATTATTCTACTCTGGCTTGTCCTTAGTTCTTTTCCATAATCAAGCCAGACCTTATGATATAATCACTGTCCACTAAATGTTCCTCTCTTGACACATGATCCAGTTGGCCCACATCTTGCCCAAGAAGCAAGTGCAGTAGTGCCTCCTCTCTCATTGGACTAAAACATATTACTGCCTATAGGCACTTCAATGAGTGCTCAGTTGAAGAATAAGAATTAAATCAGTAAATTTTGGGGATGTCTTCAGAAGATTTAAGTATGCCCTTTTAATCAGATAACCCAAGCCTGTAAGCTCTAGAAGTGTGGTTGATTTCAGAATCAACAATGGAACAATAAAATGCCACATGTTTTATGAGTAAAATGATATTTGCAATTGCCTATTTGAGATTTTGGATTTGAATAGGACCTGGATAGGATTGTGATCAGTACAGACTCAATGGGCCAAATGGCTGCCTCCTGCACTATAGAAATTCTATGATACTATGAATTTCAGAACTTGGCTGGTCTCCTACCCACCCACCTTTTGTGTATGGTTCTCACCCATGCTGTTTAATTGCCCTGAAATTTTTACAACAGATGTAGATTACTATATAGCTGCAACCCATTGTTCTGACACTTGTGCAATCCTAACTCTGTGGAGGCACTCAGTTTATTTTAAACAGAAGGATTAGGTTGAATAAATTCAATAACTTTCCCAATACTAAGGGCTATAAGAACCTCAAATGGATGAGGTTTGTTGGACACGAGGAATCTGAATTAATTAGCAAAGAAATGTAGTGGGTAATTCATCTTCATTTAAATAAATGAATGAACTTGAATCTAACAGAAGGCAGAATAAAATTATTGAACAGCTGTCCCCATGTGCAGACTTTTTTTGCCTGAATATTTTCTTGTTGAGATTGGGAATCAGACTATTTAAAAAGCAGATGTGTTTCTTAAATTACCCAGAATGTATCTTGTTGGGCTGGGGAAAGTCGGATTAAATTTGAGGATTATGTTTCGAATAGGATTTCCCCCATCTATAGCTGATTCTCTATTTAAAGGCAGGGCTCAGAGACAATGTAATGAAATGTTCTTTGGCTCAAAGGGATGGGACATGGAACCATTGAGCTTGTTCTAATTATACCAGTCAGCAGACCAGAGATTCAGAGAGGATACTTTTTCTAACATTTTTTCTTCTTGGCACATTTTACATTTTGAAAATGTTAAGTGAAAGTTGATTGGATAAATGTGATGGTACTGCTGGGACCTCAGACAAATCTTGCAGCATGCTGTTTGGGAACCACTGCTCTAGGATAGAGATTTCCAAAGGTTCATAATTCCCACCCTGAATGAAGAAATTCCTCCTTATTTCTATCCTAAAATGACTGACTCTATTATCCTCAGACTATGGCTTCAGCCAGGGGAAACAGACATTTGGCATCTACTCTCTAAAAAAAAATTATACTTTTCAATGAGATCATGTCTCGCCCTTCAAAACTCCAGAGAGTATACGCACATTTTATTCACTTGCTCCTGACAAGGTACTAGCTTTGGGCTTCTGAATTACTAGTCCAGTGATATTGCCACCATCTCTTCTTCTGTCAATTTGGTTTGTCTGGCCAATATGAAAGTTTAAGTGCCCAAGGAGTATTGCAGTACTTTGTTACATATACCTTTAATTTCCTGATTTAATGCTCTGTCCAAAATTATGATTACTGTTAGAGGTCCTAAAAATGAGTCTGACCGAGGGCTTTCTCTGTATCCTGATTTTCTGGGCTAAGATCCCTTCCCTCTTCTGCCTTTATTTCATCCCTTATTATCAAGGACTTTCTAAAGGATATGCTTCCAAAAAATACTCTGTGGCTTGGTCACCTTGCTATGTCACAGTAATGGTTAATAGATTAAACTTACTTATCTCTATTTATGGTTTTAATTCATCAGATTTGTTATAAATGCTTCATGCATTCAGACATAGTCCTTGTAATTTGGACATTTTTTTGATGTAACTTTACTTACACATGCTGTGTCATTGTAATTAAACTCTTGTCACTTCCTAGCCTCTGCTGCTTCGTTTCTCTCTCTCTCTCTCCCTCTCTCTCTCTCTCCCCCCCCCCCCAAATTTAGGCTGTGTTCTGCAACTTTCAATTATCTATCCAGACTTATTAACTTACCCTTGACTGAACCCTCCTTCTTATTAGTTTAAAGCCCTGCCTACTGCCCTAGTTTTTTTTTAATTTGTGGAATGTGGGTGTTGCTGACTAGATCAACATTTAGAACATCATTAAGAAGGTAGCGGTGAGCCAATGCCTTAATTGCTGCAGTCCATGTGATGCAGGTACATCCACAGTTAGAACAAAGAAAATTATGCCACAGGAACAGGTCCTTCAGCCCTTCAAGTCTGCATTGAACCTGCTGCCTGACTGAACTAAAACTCCCTACCATCCCAGAGACCATATCCCTCTGTTCTCCTCCTATTCATGTATTTGTCAAGACACTCCTTAAAACTCATTATTGTATCCGCTTCCACTACCTTCCCTGGCAGCAACTTCTAGGTACCTATCGCCCTCTGTGTAAAAAAAAAAGACCAGCCTCATACATCTCTTTTAAATCTTGCCCCTCACATGTTAAACCTATGTCCCCTGGTAATTGACTCTTCCACACTGGGAAAAAGCTTCTGACTATCCACTCTGTCCATGCCCCTCATAATCTTGTAGATTTCTATCAGGTCGCCCGTTAACTCTGTTGTTCCAGTGAGAACAAAACCAAGTTTTTCCAACTTTTCCTCATAGATAATGCCCTCCATGCCAGGCACCATCCTGATCAATCTTCTCTGCTCTTCTCCAAAGTCTCCACATCCTTCTGGTAGTGTGGCGACCAGAATTGAAGACTATATTCCAAGTGTGGCATAATTAAGGTTCTATAAACCCAAAATATGACTTGCCAATTTTTAAACTCAGTGGCCTGGCTGATTGATTGACTACCTTTTCCACCTGTGATGCCACTTTCAGCGACCTGTGTACATTTATACCCAGATCCCTCTGCCTATCAATATTCTTAAGCGTTCTGCCATTTCCTGCATATTTCCTATTTTTATTAGATCTTCCGAAATGCATTATCTCACATTTGTCGGGATTAAACTCCATCTGCCATCTCTCTGCCCAAGCCTCCAACTGATCAATATCCTGCTGTATCCTCTGACGGTTCCCATCGTTACCCGCAAATCCACCAATGTTTGTGTTGTCCACAAACTTACTAATCAAACCAGTTACATTTTTCTTCAAATTATTTATATATTACAAATAGCAAACGACCCATCACTGATCTCTGAGGGAATGCCACTTGTCACAGCCCTCCATTCAGGAACACATCCTTCCACTGCTATCCTCTGCCTTCTATGACCAAGATGCCGGCGTTGGACTAGGGTAAACTCAGTAAGAGGTTCTATGACCAAGCCAGCTCATCTCTAATTCCATGCAATTTCTACATCAATCTACCATGAGGGACCCTGTCAAACTCCTTACTGAAGTCCATGTAGACAACATCCACTGCCCTACCCTCATCAATCATCTTCATCACGTCCTTGAAAAACTTGATCAAGTTAATGAGGCGTGACTTGCTCTTTCACAAACCATATTGCCTCTGGCTAATACGTCCAGTTATTACCAAATGGAAGTAAATCCTGATTCAAAGAATCATCTCCAGTAATTTCCTACCAATGATGTAAGACTCACCAGCCTGTAATTACCTGGATTATTTTTCCTCCCCTCCTTAAACAGAGGAACAACACTGGCTATTCTCCAATCCTCTGGGACCTTCTCTGTAATGGAGATACTGGTGTTGGACTTGGGTAAGCACAGTAAGAAGTCTCACAACTCCATGTTCAAGTCCAACAGGTTTATTTGGTAGTGGAAGCTTTCGGATCACTGCACTTTCATCAGGTGACACCAGTCCCTGCCCTCACCCCCGCTAATATAGTCATAGTCAATACAGGGGAAGTTAAAATCTCCCACCACAACAACGCTGTTACTTTTACACCTTTCCAAAATCTGCCCAATATCTATTCATCTCTCTCTGACTGGCTGTTGAGCGGCCTATAATAAACCCTCAACATTGTGATTTCACTCTTCCTACTGAACTCTACCCATGTTGCCTTGCTGTATGAATGCTCCAAGGTGTCCTCTCACAATACAGCTTTGATATTCTCCTTAACTCGTAGTGCAACTCCCCTACCCCTTTTACATCCCCCTCTATCCTGCTTGAAACGCCTGTATCCTGGAATGTTAAGCTGTCAATCCTGTCTTCCCCTTAACCGAGTCTCTGTGATAGCAACAGAGTTACAGGAAACGAGTTAGAATTTTGACCCAGTGTCAGTGAAGTAAAGATATGAGAGTTCAGGATGGTGTGTGCTTTGGACCGGTCCCTGCAGAGGATATTCCTCTGCATCTACTGTCCTTCTAGATAGTAGAGTTTTGGGTTTGGAAGGTGCTGGTGAAAGACCCTGTTTGCTGAAGTGCAACTTGCAGATGGTGCCATTGCATGTCAGTGGTGGAGGGAGTCACTATGTCTTGTTCTTGGTTTCTGCCCTAGTTAGCAGGGCTGTCTCACAGAAACTAATACCTCTGTCCACAGAAATAGGGTGGTGTCTGTCATGAATTGAAACTCCACTCTATCATACATTTAAACCTTTTAATCTGTTTTTTCTGTGTCAGTTTACACAGAGTCCAGAGATGATTATCTTTTGAAGCTTTGCTTTTTAAATTGTATCCTCCTCAAACTCCTCAAAGATCCTCATTCCTAGTTGCACCCATGCTATTTCCTCTTAAGTAGTTCGCAATAATAGGATCCTTCCCTGCTTCTTGGTTCTGCTGCTGCTATGAGAAGGTATCCTTGTCCCAAGCATCGGTGAGATTAAGTTCAGCTCAATTTTTAGCTGATTAAAATGCAATTATATATTAAATTTCTGATGTCATTCCAGAGTTTGCACAAAGACGAAAAAATAAATAACCATTTTAGGAAGAGATATTCAAAGGCCAAAATAATAGATTGAAGTATTGGTCTGTGCAGGAGAAACTGTCCCTAATAAACTGGCCCCCTGAACCTGGCAAACAAAAGGGAAACTGCGCTTCTGAAGGTAGAAAGGTGCAGTGTAATTTTATCCCTTCCGTTTGCTCCAAAATCCCAAAAGGGTGTGGCTTCAAGATAAGAACATTTCTTCCTCCTGTTATTCAAGTTGTGGTGTTTTTGTAGGGAGGTTGTTTTACAGAAGTTTTTTTAAAAACACTTCTCAAGAATGCATACTTGCCACTGTTTGTGTGAATCCATATACTGCATTTCCCCTTTAAACTCTTTATTTTTGTTCCTGCTTTGTTTTGAACTCTATTAGAATAATTAAACATACAAAAATTCCATTGAAGCTAACCTGAAAGGGATAGCCTGAAAAATCCACAAGTGCTAAATATAATGTCCCAGTAGATTGGCTGATGGTGTCATGCGTGGTAACTGCAAATGTGTCATGCAAGTCACTTTGGTATTTAACACATCAGTGTAATATTTGAAAACACAGCAGATGCTGGGAAACTAAACTAAAAACAAAATGCTCGATGCACTGCAGTTCTGGCAATGTCTGTGGAGAGAAGAACAGAGTTATTATTTCGGATCAATGCCCTTTTGTTTATTTTGATGAAATTCAAATAGTATTTGTAAAGTATTAAATTCAAACCAAAGTTTTACATAATTTTTACAAATAATTGTCATCGACATAATTGAACCAGATTTAATAGCTTCAGCCTTTATGTAGAATACAGTGCACAAAAACAGACCTCTCAGCCTAACCAGCCCATGTTGGTATTTATTTTACCTGAGTCTCTTCCCATCTTCTGAATCCTCTATTTGTTCTCCCTCATTGTTTATCTGTCCTCCCCTTAAATGCATCTGTACCCACATTCTCACTACTTATTGGGTGAAAATGTTTCTCATAGAATCATAGAAACCCTACAGTACAGAAAGAGGCCATTCAGCCCGTCAAGTCAGCACTGACTACAACCCCACCCAGGCTTATCCCCATATCCCTACATATTTTACCCACTGATCCCTCTAACCTACGCATCTCAGGACACTGAGGGGCAATTTTAGCATGGCCAATCTTTGGACTGTGGGAGGAAACTGGCGCACCCAGAGGAAACCCACACAGACACGAGGAGAATGTGCAAACTCCACACAGACAATGACCAAGTCGGGAATCAAACCCAGGTCCTGGAACTGTGAAGCAGCTAACCACTGTGCTACTGTGCCGCTCAATCCTCGATCTCAGTTAAATATTATACTGATTATACTGTCTTATACTGATAGCCCCCTAATTTTCTTCTTTTCCCACAAGTGAGAGACAATCCCTCTTTATTGACACTGTATAAACTTTTCATAATTTTAAGAACCTCTAGTCAGTTGCCCTCAACCTATATTTTTGAGAGAAAAGAGACCTGGTCTCTTCTATGCTTTCTTGATATACCCTTCCATCCTAGCCTCTCCAGTACCTCCTCTATCCTTTTTATAATATGGCAACCAGAACGGCACGCTGTACTCTTAAACAAGATTTGATATAGGTTTAGCATGACATCCCTCCTTTTTAAATTTTTATTCCTCTAGAAATGAGCCTTGCTTTACTTTTATTTAAATTGCCTGCTAACCAGTGGCACGAGTGGTATACTTGCGATCTGAGATCTCGTTATTCCTTTACCTTATCTAGCACTGCACCTGCCAAGTAATACGTAACCTCTGTACTTTTCCCATATTGAATTTAATTTGTTAATTCTGCAAATTTTTATTAATGCCCTCCTGTAATTGTCCTTTTTAGTGATTAAAGAACCTTATGCGTGCTGACTGCCTTGAATAGAAATTGTGTGTGAAGAGTGAGGGCAGGTCTCGCAAATGAAGATAGAATGCAGTACCTTTTTTTTGTCAGATTTCTCACTTCAATACTTAAAAGTTGGATACGTTGGTGGATTCTAGAATTGTAGAGACTCTGTGTCAAGATTGTATGCTGCTTAATCCCCTGTATTAATGAGTGCTCCTCCTGTGTATGCACAAGTACATGCACATCAGGCTAGTATGGAAACAATTAAGTATGATTCGAAAAATGGAGCAATGAAAATATTTGGTTTAAGGCTGTGTAGTCATATTTCCACTACTTAATCTCATTGTTGTGCTACACAAGCTGTTTCTGATCACTGGGATGGGGATAAAGCTTAGGACTGGGGATAACAAATAAACTGGAATGGAATTTTAAAGTAATATTTTGTAATATGTTGAATCGTTTGTGGCTTTGTTAGGGCCCATTTTATTCTTCTCATTTTTTCAAGTCTGAAGGGAGTGGAATGCTAAAGAATGCATGTTTGTATGCCTTTAACAATCTCAGTAAATTGAGCATTTTTGAAGCATTGCCACCTCTGTAATAAATGATTTCTCCATTCTGTTGCAATGGAAAAAAGAATGATACATATAACTGGGTAAGAAGTTTGTTCTCTTTTCCTATAAAGTTTTTCTTAGTTCGTGTATCTATGGTAACACTTTTCTTGTTTCTGGAGTGTTGCTTTGTGATTAACGAGAGGCAACACATTAGGTCCTTGTCCATCTCTCTCTCCTGTTCTTTCTGTTAAAGCCTTAACTTATTTGTGGTTTTGGTTCAATGAGAAATGCAGCCCCCAAACCCACCTTGTGCATTTTTCTTTGTGTGATCCCTAGATATTGAATTCTGCTGAGTATCCTTGAGGTTGCAGCCAGTCTCGACCATGTTTATAAAAGCAAAATACTGGAGATGCTGAAGGTCTGAAATTTGAAAACAAAAGTGCTGGAAAAACTGATCAGGTCTGGTAACATCCTTGAGAGAGAGAGAGTTAACATTTTGAGTCCAACATGACTCCTCTTTGGAATTGAATAGACTTAGAAATGTAGGTTTTATGCTTTTGAAAAACGGAAGTGGGTCAGATGAAACAAGGGGGAAGATCAGGGATGGGTAGAAGGGAGGGGGGAAATTAAATGCCCAAGATGTCATGGAACAAAGGGCAAAGGGAGTGGTTGTTATAGAGAAACAAAAGCATGAGTCCAGAGTAGCTATTAACAGCAGAATAAAGTCTGAAAGCAAGATAATGACTGGTATTTGGGGGTGGGAGAATTCAAATTGAAGGACAGGGTTGTGTTGAGTCCAGAAGGTTGTAATGTGCCTAATGGGAAGATGAGACCCTAATTGTTCAGTTTGTATTGGGCTTCACTGGAAAGTTACAGTAGACAGAAATACAGGCATGAGAACAAGATAGTGAATTGAAATGACAAGTGAGAGGAAGGTTTGGATCATGTATGCGGACTGAGCAGCGAGGTTTCACAAAGTGATTCCTAGTCTGCGTATGATCTCCCTAATGTCGAGGAAATTGCATTGTGAGCAGACAATGCAGTGAACTAAATTGAAAGAAGTAAAGTAAATTGCTGCTTCAGCAGAAAGGAGTGTTTAGAACCTTGGGTAGAGAGGACAGAGGCAGTAAATGGACAAATGTTGCACTTGCTTCCATTCTATTAGAAAGCATGGTGAGAAAGAGATCAGGTTTAGATGTTATAGAGGAGTGGATATAGTGCTGGGGAGGGAATGAATCCTTCAAAATGCTGATGGGAAGAGAAAGATATGCTGGAATTGGCAGAAATGTAGAAATGATCCTTTGAATATGGAGTATGAAGGGAGGTGATGGCCTTAGTGTTATTATCTCCAGATTATTAACCCAGAAAGTAAGCTAATGTTCTGGGGACCTGAGTTCAATTCCCACCATGGCAAATGGTGGAATTTGAATTTAATAAAAAAAAAATCTGGAATTAAGAATCTACTGATGATCATGAAACCATTATCAGTTGTCAGAAAGACCCATCTGCTTCACTAATACTTTTGAGTGAAGATATTCAACTGTTCTTACCTGGTGCGGCCTACATGTAACTCCAGAGCTACAGCAATGTGGTTGACTCTCAACTATCTTCTGCAATGGCTTAGCAAGTTACTCCTTTCAAGGACAACTAGGTATGAGCAATAAATGCTGGCCAGTCAGCGACGCCCATGCCCCACAAATGAATACAAATTGAAAAAATTGTTGAAATGACATAAGGCATCAGAAGAATCACAAATCTAGGTTGGAAGGGACTGGATGAGGGAAGGGAAAATAGAATCAAGATAGGAAGAAATAAGTTCAGTGGCGGGGTGGGATGGGAACAGGCTGAAATGATGAATCTAGCATGCATCCCTGTTGGTGAATTTTGAGAAGCAGGCTGTGAGTGGTTGAAGGACTTTGAGGTTGCAAGTGTGGAGGGAAGATCTCCAGAGATGAAGTCAGTGACACACCTGAAGACAATGCTTGATGTTCAGTACTGAAGTATGTTCCAGAGTGAAGTAGAAGGAGTATCGACGAGTTGATGAGCAGCTTCTAAGGAGGAGGTGGGAAGCCAGACAATGTCACCTTCAGGTTTAACCTGAGAGAATGTGTGCAGCAAGTTTAGAGGGAGATGGGTTAGAATAGAAGGGGTGAGTAGTGGAATTGAGATGTCTCATACATGCCAACAGCTCTTAGTGAAAAGATCTAAGAGCAGGTACGAGGTCAAAGGATGGGGTCCAGTTGAGGGGGAGAGTATTATGACAGACAAAATGGCTTGTTTAATGGATGAGGACTCCTGCCCAAAGAAATGAGCAAGGAAGAAGAGTTTAATGTTGTGCTGAGCCTGGAGTTAATTGAGGGCGAAGACGATAACACAGAGTCCTGTGCTGACCAAAGATCATTCAGGATCAGAAGGTGGTAAGTCAGGTCGGTCAGACAGTATTGTGAACACATGAAAGGTTGGATTAGCAGAAGGGATGTTAGTGTTCAATCATGTTTAACCTGGTATCTGGGCTTCAACAAGAGTTGCTGCACTGTTGTCATCAATGGAAGTTCATGCAATTTTTGTTCTTTCTCTTCCTGCCTGAGCCACCCTACCCAGAAATCTCATTAATATACAAGGCCAAGTAATTCAGCAAAGACCAGAAATCAAACTTGGGAATAATGTGTATGCTACAGCTACTCCCTAGATAAACTTTGAGCAATATGGAATGTTTAAAACAAATATTTATATGCAATGCTTCAGCATAAAAACCCATCTAGCTAAATGCTTGGTTTGGTTGAGCTATTTCCAGTTTTATTGGGTTCTGAGCAGGAGTTGGTGATTCAGTGACTTGGATTATGATAGCAAGACTGTCAGTGTTTGTCATCATTACTCTTGTAAACCAAAAAGCAAAGTCTGGAGTTGCCATGCAGCTAAAGGCAAATATCCAGAAGTTGCTGTCATTGGTTTCCTATGCTTCTCTGTAGAATGTGCTGTAATGAATATATGAATATACAAATTAGGAGGAGAAGGCCATTTGATCCTTAAGCCTGCAGTGCCATTCAAATGGAAGATCTGATTGGAAGGTCAGTGACTTCAACTCCACATTCCCAACTGTCCCCGACAACCTTTCGCTTCCTTGTTAGTCAAAAATTGACCTATCTCTGCCTTAAAAATACTCAGCGACCCTTTCTCCACCGTTTTCTAGATAAGGGAGTTACGAAACCTCATGTCCCTCAGAAAACAAATCTTCATATCTCTGTCTTTAAACGGAGGAGTTCCCTTTTTAAGTGAAGTCCCTGCAGGATTGCAATCAATTTGAAATTGGTGAAGTGACAAAAGCTCCTCCCTTACAAACAATATCCTTTAAAACACCTGAAAACGTTACCTGATGAGATGTAATTTAAAAAAATCACTAAATGCAAACTACTGCTGAAAAATCTTGCTGGACATACTGAGGTATTTTAGTAATTTTATATTTGTATAATGTCAGTTTTTTTTCCTCCTTTCTGGTCAAAATCCCAATTTTTGCATTAAAGTTTGATGCTTAACTTTTGATGTGTATGCCTCAATCATTTATTTCACTGTGTAAAATTCAATAATCAGTGCATTTCACTTCCTGTTTATCTCTGTGAATTCTTCAGCGTAATGCCACCTGCTCAGTAACCTCATTGTTTTTGAATGGCTGGAGATACCCCAAATATCAGATTCAGACAAATGATGAAATCTGTGCCACAGAACTCACAAGATCTTTGTGATCGGCTTTCTTTGAGGCCAGAGATGAACTCCATTGCTTGAGTGCTGACTGAAAAATTCAGTCTATTAATTTTATTTTCCTTCTCTCGCTCAACAGTTAGCACTGAACCAACGCCACTAACAACAAGTTAATTGGTTGTCAACTTGTTGTCATTTGCAGAACCTTGTTGTGATTATCTTGCTACAAAGCAACTGTTACTGGACTTAAATGATTAATTGACTATAACGTGCTTTGAGGTGCCCTGAGATGTGAAAGTCTCTATATAAATGCAAGTTATTTTAATTTCCTCCACTTTGTTTTCCTTTCCTCTGCTCCAGTTGCTGATTCATTACTGAAGCATATTTCCTCGGGTGAGTTGTGGCACTCTTTCTAAAATCTAACTTTGGACAGCCCAGAGATCAGACTTGGGGGTTTGGAGTTTATGTATCTAAGAGAATTGTTAACAGCTCTACTATCTCACTTCATGTGGATGTGACTTGTGAAAGAATTGGCCTGATGTTGACTGCTGCAGGAATGTAGAGACAGGATTTGGGTTAATACTGGTGAGATTTTTCCATTTCGTTTCTTAACTTTCCCTCGGTTCTTTATACAAAACTTATGTTTCTTTAATTTGTTGAGACTGCAGTTCTCTGTTCACCATTCCTTGCAAAAATATTACTTGTGGTTCCTCATTATTGTCATAAACATAATATTTCATTGCTTGTTTTAATCAAACCAATGTAGATGTTCACAAATATATGGTCTTCAGAAATTCTGTGCTATATCATTAATTGCTGATGTTTTGCATTCCAATTATGTTATTGGATGTTGAATCCAGGATAGCGAAGTAGAAAGTACAGTTCAAAGAATTTTAATGCAAGGTGTAAAATTAATGGATCGTTTTGGCAGAATTTTAATTAATATTTGCTCTCTATTGTGTACTGAAAATTTAAAGCACAATGGGAAATATTATAGATCCTATTAAGTATTGATGTAGTTTCTTCAAAGCAATAGGTTGTTGCTACCAATGGAGAGAGGAGGGGAGGGGGAGCAAGTGTAGGAGAGAGCGAAAACACATCAGTTGAAAGTGGGTCAACTGGTACTGTAGGGACACACTCTGGTGGATAAAACTTGTTGGAAAGCTGAGACTAATTGAACCAAAGAGGCTGCAGGCTAATTGTAGACCTACTTGGTGAAACAATAAGAAAAATAAAACTGTCAACTCTTCCCTTTAGAGTTTGGATAAGGCCATTGTAGAGGGGTTGTGTATATTTTTACTTGCATTATGGAACAGTCCTATCTTTTCTGGTTTGTTGTTCTGAATCCTAGCACAAAAACACATCCTTGTTAGAGTCATGATACAGCAGGCACCCCAAACAAGCAAAATCTAAAATGTTATGATGAAAATCCTCCGTAGGGAGTGTTTTAGAACTCTCATTTGAAATGGTCTAGGTGACAACAACAGTAGATATTTATGCAGCACCTTTAATATAGCAAAACATACCAAAGTGCTTCACGAGCATTATTTGTTAATGAACCACTCAAGGTGCTGTTGGAGCAGATAATCAAAAGTTTAGTCAAAGACATTGGTTTTAAGGAGCCATTTTGAAGCACAGAGAGAGAGAGAGAGAGAGAGAAGGATTTACGGAGGGGAATTTTGTTTTCCATTCCCTCATGAAATCAGAAACATGACCAGAATTTGTTGCCCATCCCTAATTACCCTTGGCAGGACTGTTGTCAGCTGCTGCCTTTAAGCACTGCAAACTTTATGATGTGTGTACATCCAGAATTCTGTTAGGGAGGAAAGTCCAGGTTTTTGGCCCAGAGTATAGGGCTGTGGCAGCTGAGGGCATGGTCACTGGTGGACTGATTAAAATCTAAACACGTAAGACCGGAACTGAAGCAGCATTTTTTTGCGGGGGGAGGGTGGATTATATTTAGATTATAAATAGGAGAGTTTTAGATGTCCTTAAGCTTATAAGGGGCAGGAGTTGGGAGGTTGCCAAGGTTACCAACTTGACTTGGTTGAATAGTCAAGTTGACTATTCTAACTTGACATGTTAGAATAGTCAAGTCTAGCATGAACAAGGGCATGCTGATAGTTTCAGAAACAGATTAAAAGAGGCAGGGGTAGATTTGGACAATTTTATAGAGGTGGAAAGAAGGCAGCCTTAGTGATGATGCAGTATGTAATCAGAAGCCCATTGCAGGGTAAAATATAAGACAAAGAATGAGAATCTAGTTCAGCCTCACAATTACCATGGAGAGGTATGACATTTGACCAAAGAGAATTGTAGAAGAATTGTAGAAAAATTAGTAGAAAATGTATGCTCATTGGATAAGCCCGTTATTGAATTTACATAGTGTGTCAGCCATGAGTCAGCTGGTGTCATTCTCCTCTCTTGAGTCACAAGGTTCTGAGTTCAAAATCCACTCCAAGGGTTGAATACAAAAATGAAAACATGACTTTCCAATTCTGAGGGTGTGCTGCACTGTCGACAGTGCAGTTCTTTGAATGAAATGTTAAATTTAGGCTTCACCTGTCTTCTTGGGTGGATATAAAAAATCTTGTGGCACAATTTTGAAAAAGGGCAGATGAGTTATCTCTGGTGTCCTGCCCAATGTTTATTCCCTAAACAGATTATCTGTCATTTTATCATGTTGGCTTTTGTGGGGTTTGTTTGGCTGCTGTGTTTCCCAGCCTACAGCAGCGACTGCACTTGAGGTGGTCCCAAAAAATGCATTATAAATCCAAGTCTTTCATTGTTCTTACTTAATGAGCTAGAAATGCAGCAAAATAAAGTATTAAGTGGATTGTTTTCCGAGTACTGACAACAGTGCTATCTCAGTGTCCTAGTACTAAGCAGCAGGTTAATTTGGTGGCAGATGTCTTGGTGTATTCAGTGGTATCCTAATGATAGGATGCTCAGTAGCAAATCACCAGGAGTCCCCTGACAGCACATTCCAAGCCCTTTTACCACCTGACAGGAATAAGGTAGCAGATACATTGGAGTACCTCCACTATTACCCGCAAGTTCCTTTCCAAGTCGGACAAGATCCTGATTTGGAACTCAAGTTATTGGGAAAATCCTGAAACTCCCAAACAGCACTGATGGTGTTCTTGCAAATGCGTGGATTGCATGAATTCAAGGAGACAGCTTATCAATACCTTCTCAATTAGAGATGGGCAACAAATGCTTGCTGAGCCAGAGATGCCCACATCCTGTGAACAAATTTTAAAATAGAAAGGAGCATGTATAATTGCAGGAGATCATAGGATTCCCTACAGTGCAGAAGGAGATCATTTGGCCTATCAAGTCTGCACTGACAACAATCCCACCCAAGCCCTGTTCCCATAACTCCACTTATTTAGCCTGCTAATCCTCCTGGCACTAAGGGACAATTTAGTGTGACCAATGAACCTAACCCACATATCTTTAGACTGGAGGAAACCCACACAGACATGGGGAAGACGTGCAAACTCCACACAGACAGTGATCCAAGGCCAGAATTGAACCTGAGTTCTTGGTGTTGTGAGGCAGCAGTATTAACCACTGTGCCACCGTGCTGCTCTTATCTGAAGTAATATCCCAGTGGTGATTGTAGAAATGGCTAATTAATTGCTTTGCATATGATTTCATTGTTGCCAATGTCTATGATGCCAAATTAAAATGTTGATAAAAATATATTCCACAGAAGTTAATTGCAAAATGATCTTGGTTAGAATTAAGACATCAAAGTAGATTGAACCATTTGCAATTCTATGCACAATTGCATTTACCCTTGAAAGCTGAAGGAGATGAGACTGTAATCAAGTTTTGTGTATTTGAGAGTTCTCTTCAGGTTTGGATGAGAGGGGGGCACACATAGCTTTGATATTTAAGAATGGCCAGGAATCAAGTCCTATGAAGTGTAGACCTGTCATTTTGGTGATGGTTGTAAGAAAAATTTTGGAAGGCATTGTAAAGATGTAATTAAGGATCACTTAACTATTTTGTTGTTATTAGAAAATCCCAGCTTGGCTTTAGAAAATGGAATCCTGTCTTATTTTGAGGAAATAACCAAATTTGTGAATGATGATAGCCATTGATTTCCAGAAAAGCATTTAATTAGGTGCCATGCAGGTGATAGTTTGTGAAGGTTTGATCATTTTTAATTGGTCTGTTCTTTTTTCCTGGCTGTTAATCTTCTGTTTGCAAGCTCGCAGGTGGAGTATCGTTATCAATAATAGAAATAGTGTCCTGTGGTAGTTCTTGATGGGGCCATTGCTGCTTATCCTTTTCATGAATGATCTGATACCAATACACCCTGTGTTTCAACAATCTATTTAACCAGTGTCCCAAAGAATGTTGCATGAGCACTATAAAATAAAATTGGATACTGAGCTATGGAAGGAAGTATGAGAGAAGGTGACCAACAGATTGGGCTAAAAGATGGGTTTAAAGGAGCATCTTAAAAGAGCTGAAGAAGTTTAGGAGAGAATCCAGGCACAGCTGAAGACCGTGGCAACTGAAGCTGCTGTCAACAATAGTGGAATAATTAAAATTGGGTAAGCTCACAAGATCAGAATTGTAGGTCAAACATCTTGGCGACGGTTGTATGATTGGAGGAGAATTTGAGAATTAGGATGATAAGGTGTAGGGAGAGGTGGGGCCATGGTGGAATTTTAAAACAAAGGTGCTCCTTTAAACCCATCTCTTTTCCCAATCTGTTGGTCATCTTCTCTTATACTTCCTTCCAAAGCCTAGTATCCAGTTTAATTTTAAGTGCTTGTGTGACGTTCTTTGGGACACTGGCTAAATAAGCTCTTGAAACATGCGGTGTATTGGTTATCAACTCATTCATGAAAAGGATAACTAGCAATAGCCCATTAGGAATTGCTGCGGGACTCTATTATTGATAATGATTTTCCACCTACAAGCTTGCAAACAGAAATACACAGCCATCTTTTAAAATTGAGGCATTTCTTAATCAGGAGCCCATGCAGGTCACTGAGCACATAGATGGTGAGTGAAAAGGACTTGGGACAAATTAGAGATAAGAACAGCAGGATTTTAGCCCATCTCTGGCTTGTAGAACATAAAAGCAAGAACAGTATTTGCTGGAAAATCTCAGCAGGTCTCACAACATCTGTGGGAACAGAACAGAGCCAACGTTTTGAGGCTGGATGACCTTTTGTCTTCAAACATACAAGGCTGCCTGTATTGATTCCACATGTCAACTTCTTTTCCCTCAGGTTTAGACTTTCTCTCGTGCTACTTCTTTTCACCTTTTGTTTTACAGGACTCTCCCTCCCTCTCCTTGTATTTTTTGTTTCTATTTTCTAAATATCAAGTACTCTGAAACATTTAGTTCCCTAGCTTGGAGACTGTGCAACCACATTTCAATAATGATTGTCAGGTTGAACCATTTATCTCTGTGCTATTAATGCATCTATCTTGTTACAAGTACTTCATACATTTGGAAAAGACACCTATGATTTTTACTTGATATCATTTTTTCATGATCAGACGGTAATGCCCCAATACTTGGTTATACTCTGTCCTTGACACCATGCTTGATTTAACCCAAACTACATTGCAGTCAGATTTATGAAGTTACTCTTACCTCTAATTGGTTAAACCCCATTATGCAAAGACATTGATTGCCAAAGGTCGTTCTTATTTAACTTTGGCTGTGTTAATATAATCTGGTGTCACATTGAGACTTTACCTCTGATCTCAAGAGTAGTTTGTCTTGAGATTTTGCCATATATTAATTGTATGTCAGCATTCACTTCATTGCTCATGTGAAACCTGAAGAAACCTCTGGAGTCCAAATATGTGCAATTAAAAATGGAAATTCAGCAAAGTCCAAGGATTTTTTAAAAAATTTAAAGCATACTGTTTTGTCTTCTACCTTAATTCCACATTTGTGCTCCAATCAAAGGGCAACGTATAACAGGACTAGTGAAGGGTTGTTGGGTGACTGATCCCCAGAAGCAAAGTTAGTGTGGAGCTGACCTGCTGCATTCCGGTCTGCCCTACATCAATAAATGCCATAAATGGGTTAAATTGAGGCAGTTTGGGACTTTTAGCTGCCCTTTACTGGGGAGGAAGTTATACTTCAACCCTCAGGACCTGCAGGCTAATTGGATTGGTCAATTGTATTAGTCCAAGCTGTGCTAAGATAAGATTAGTCAGCACTTCTGTGATAGCAAGCAGGCTCAAAAAGTCAGCCGACGGAAAGCTTAAAATTAAAACTTATTTATTTGTCACAAGTAATGTTTACATTAACACTGCAATGAAGTTACTAAGAATTTCCTCCAGTCACCACAATACAGTGCTTGTTCAGATCAATGCACCTAACCAGCATGCCTTTCAGACTGTGGGAGGAAGCACGAGCAGCTGGAGGAAACCCAGACAGACACAAGGAGAACATGCAAGCTTCACACGGACAGTGACCCAAGCCGGGAGTTGAACCCGGGTCCCTGGCACTATGAGGCAGCAGTGCTAACCACTGTACTGTCCCGCTGGAAGTTGAGAGAGGATTTAATTGAGTTATTCAAAATCATGAGGGTCCAGACAGAATGGAGTGAGAGAAGAGTCTCATTGGCAGAAAGCTTGTGAGGCAAAGCATACAGCTTTAAAGTGATTGGCAAATGAACCAAAGGTGGCATGAGGGAAAAGCTTTCTTACTCAACTCGGTATTAGGATGTGAAATGAAAGGAATTTGCTAGGGGCAGATTCGATCATGGCTTTCAAAATGGAATTAGAAAATCAGTAGAAAGACAAAAATTGCAAAGATATGGGGAAGGCAAAATGAGTTGGACAAGTGAAATTGCTGTTGCAGAGAGTCTGCGTGTGCTTGATCTGTCACATGACTTTCCTTCATTCTTTGATGAGATGTGAGTGTTGCTGGCAAGGCCAGCATTTGTTGCCCATCCCTATTTATCCTTGAGAACATAATGTTGTAATCAATGATTCTGTGAACATGTCCTCGCAATAGCTTAGAAATTATCGTTCGAGCTGCGATCCCGTTCCTCATAGCATTAAGGTGCGAAATGATCTTTGACTTGGCAATAATTGGAAGGTTACAGTTCAGATGTGCTACGGAATGACTAGTATGATCATTTTAAAAAATGCTTTGCTGTTTGTTTGTTATAAGATCTGCCAGCAGCAAGTCCCGCCCGATGTTAAATTCAACACGGCGGTGTCAGTAGAATCTCTGAGAAGTCTCTTGTTGATGTAATGATGGTTTGGAGTTCAGGACAGACTAGAGGGAGCTTTGCCTTGTACATCAACCTAACCTGTTTTTTCTACTCTGAACAAAGTGTCCAAACTGAAAGTGCCTTTTGTTTCAAGTGCTAATATCCCTCTTCTTAAAAACAATCAAATGATAACCTAGGTTGATATGCTGCATCTAAGAGTGATTTATACTTACACTTTCCATTGTGAATGGTAAAAGGTAACAATTGAAGGGTAGGTGTTATTCCTGCAGGAGAATGGGGAAGGAAAACATGCATGCGTACTAATGCACTTCCTGGTGACCAATTTAAAAATGCTATGAATTGTAATCCTATAAGCCCTCCCACTGAGAGAATTATATATGGCAAAGATTGAACGATCTGTTTTTTTTTAAATATAAAGCACAATCATGCGTTAAAATTCTAGATGTGGGGAGGCAAGATTGTTACCAAACCTTCTCTGGGTTCAAGATTCAAATGCTCTGTTTTTTTCCAAAGCAGCAGCAACTTCTCTTTGTTTTGAAGAGCATTAAAGAGTTTTTTTAATAATTCACTGGGCTTCTGAAAATTAAAATGCTCATATCCACGTATCAGGGCACAAATACAAGTTCTAGGTATGACCATGAATACTGAACCATTTATCTGAAACCATTTTGTCATTAAGCACCAGCTTGTCTCCTCCAGAGCAGAAGAGTGGACCAAATTACCAAATTTAATGGAGTTTTTTTAACCTTGTATTCTGAAAATGAAAAGTGACAAAGTTTATGTTTTATTTCTCATCTTTTTCCATTCGATAATTAATTATGTAGGGAGTAAAAACAACCCACAAACCATCTTGTATCTTCACCTCCTAATCATTTCCACTAACCTCTGACTGACATCCACGTTATGAAAGGGGACAAGGATTTGTTTCAATACTCCATTTCACTATGCAAAGAGATTTCAGCTCTATAGCACAATTTTGGGTGTCGAGGCCTAAACTAGCTTGTTTAAAAAAAGTGGAATCCCAATGATACCCTCTAGAGGGTCTTGCATTCTCTTCACTCAACTGTCAAGATAGGAACAAAAAGTGCTGGAAACACTCAGCATGCCTGGCAAAAACTGTGACAAAATGCTGGTCAATGTTTAGATGCTGAATCTCGAATCAGACCTGGGTTCAGAACTTCAAAAGGTCAGCTTTTGTTCTCTCTGCAGCTGCTACAGTTAGTTGTATTTGTTTTTGATTGACTGTATCTGCAATATTTTGCCTTTTGGTGTCACGGCAGGTACTGGCTTCATTTAATTATAACTGCAACATTGGTATGAAGCAAAGCCTTATTGCACTGATGTTGCAGTTATAGCAAGACCATAAGCAAAAAGAACAGTAGACCATTCAGCCTTTCAAGCCTGATCGACTATTTAATAAGATCATAGCTGATCTCACTAAGTCCACTTTCCTGCCTTAATTCCGTAACCCTTAATGTAATGCAGCCTTAACTGTGCTTTTTCGCAGTACGAAAAGTAAAAATTGGTTTCCAGAGAAACTTGATTTAATCTGCTGCTGTTTAAATCCAGTTATTTCATCGTGTGATGTGGCATTTATTTCAAACATTGTAGGCCAAATTCTGTTGGTAAATCCTTTTTTTAAAATAAAGATCTGTTTCAAGATTTGCCAGAAATAGCTCAAAACTTTTTTTGTGTTCAAAAAGAGGAAAAATGCCAGCAAGATGTTAGGATAATGTGCACCATGTTGGCAGTGAATCTCTCTGACTTATTGTGTGTCAGCAGCATGTGTCCCACACTCGAATTCCACATAATAGCTTGTCAAACCGTTCTTCGTAAAATGCTCCCAGTTGGTTTCTGCAGAACATGTGTGCTTCCGCATGGCCCTCTTTGGGTCTGCCTTCATTCAAGAGGAATGTTACTTCAGTAGCTACAAAGCCAAGGATGAATGTTTTCAAATGCTTGATTTTTTTTAAACTCATTTATTGGAGCCAAAGACTTCATTATTTGTGGCGCCCCATCTATTTTCTTTTGTTTAATCAGAAATGTTTGACTTGCAAGTGCTGAGAAAAGAGTCTCTGAAATCCTACTCTTGATAGAACATAGAACAATACAGCACAAACAGGCCCTTCGGCCCACGAGTTGCGCCGATCACATCTACCAATCCACAGACCTATCGAAAACCCCCTATCCTATTCTTTTCCATATACTCATCCAGAAGTCTCTTAAAAGACCCCAGTGAGTTTGCCTCAGCACCCTCCGACGGCAGTCGGTTCCATTCACTCACCACCCTCCGAGTGAAAAACCTACCCCTGACATCTCCTTTGTGATATCTCCTTTTGATGAATTTTAATTTTTGATAAATTCTTACTCTCATCAGGTAGAACGTCCTATTTGGGAGTTTGTACTTTTGCATCTGATATGCAATATTTTGATTCCCCACCCCCACCCCCCCCACCCCAAATCTAGTTAGGATGATGGTTTAGTGTGCACCAAATACACACACATCTCCTTGTTCCTTTTGTGGGCTTGTTGGCAATTTACATCTGTTCAGCTGTTCCTATCACTCTGCAGTGGTCAACACCAATTCAGACGGAACCATGGATTGAAAGATTTTTGTACCTCCACTGACCAACTCCATGGCCCCCAAATCTCTGACTCCAACTATGAATTAAATTATTGGTTCAGTGCTGAATTATAGGCACTGATCCATACTCAGTGGGAGCTGGTTAGAGATGTTTAAACTACTTCCAGGAAAGGTGATTGCTGTCAACTGGCAGCAGGAGGCATATAAGGCATATGATAAAAATGCCACATCAAAAGTTATTGCAGAAAATAAAAGCTGTTGATGTAGAGGCTAACATACTGTCTTAGAAAGAAAATTAACTAGCTAACAAGAAACAGAAAGTAGGTATAAGTAGGTTTTTCCTGGTTGGCAAGATGTAATGAGTGGTGTACCCCAGAGTTTGAGATATTAAGAAGTTAATATCTCATGCAACTACAAGCTTTTGCAAGAACCTGCTAAACCAGCAGTTTGAGTATGAAAGGCATAAAGAACTTCAGCTGTCTAGAGTATGGTCAGCCACATTCACTACTGCTTTAAGTTGATTTTGAAATGACAAGCTTCAGACATCAATGATTAATGAACAGTTCTCTTTCTTTCAACATAACTATATTACAACATTAGATAAGATTGACCTGACTGGAACAAAGAGTGTCTTGTGATTAGCTATATTGCATCAGAGCGCATGTGGCCATGAGGATTGTAAAGCTACATAAAGGGGGATTGTCCCATTACTCGGGGCATTTTTTACTAACTGACTTACAGCACTGAGTGGAGGTGAAGTAGTAAACGTTAGCCCGTCTATATATGTAGGACAAATAAAGAATTTTGATTCTGACAATGGTTGGTGTTTGCCTTTCTATCAAGGATGGAAGAGTCTCGTGGAAAACAAACTTTTCATAGGATCCGTGCTGGGACCTCAACCTTTTGCAGTCTGTATAAATGACTTGGAAGAAGGCACCAAAGGTGTGATTGCCAATTTTGCTGATGCCACAAAGATAGAATAGTAAAATATAAGGAAGTTACAAAGAGATATCGGTAGGTTAAGTAAGTAGCCAACATCTGGCAATGGAGTATAATTTGGGAAAGGATGAAATTCTCTCTTTTGGTCGGAAAAATAAAAAAAAAAGCATATTATCTAAATGGTATGAAACGTAGAGGGATTTAGGTTTCCTACTCATAAATCACAAAAGATACGCAGGTAAAACAAATAATTAGGAAAGTTAGTAGAATGTCATCACTTATTAAGAGGAGAATTTAATATTAAAGTAGGGAAATTGTATTTCAGTCGTATGGGGCATCAATCTGACCACATATGGAGTACTGTGTACACTAATAGCCCCTTATTTAAGGAAGGATGTAAATGCATTGGAAACAGTTTAGGGAAGTATTACTAACCTAATTCTTGGAATGGATGGCTTGTCTTATGAGAAAAGATTGGACAGGCTAGGCTTGTATTTGCTGGAGTTTAGAAGAATAAGAGGCAATTGAAACAAATCTCACCAGAGTTGACACGGAAAGGATGTTTCCTCTTGTGGAAGAATCTAGTACTAGGGGCCACTGCTTAAAAATAAGGGGCTGCCTATTTAAAGCAGATAAAAGGAGAATTTTTTCTCTCTCAGTGTTGTCTTTGAAACTCTCTTCTGTAAAAGGCAGTGGAAATGGAGTCTTTCAAACGTTTAAAGTTAAGAATAGGTAGATTCTTGATGAGCAAGGGGGTGAAGTATAATTGAGAATATGTGGTAATCAATCAGATCAGTCATGACCTTATTGATGATTTGGCGGGCTTGAAGGACTTGCTGTTTATTGCTGCTCCTAATTCATATGTTTGTATGAGACAGAGAAGATTTCAACCCTATAGTCTGTGTCAATTTGTGACCCATGTGCCAGTCTTTATGACCCCCTGTACTACCCAATCTCTAGATAATCAAGTTACAAATGCATAGTGTTCCACAGTTGTTGCATTCATTACCATTCTCTGCTGTAAAATAAAGATGCCTACTCTCAGTAAAAGTTAAGTCTTGATGTTCACTTCATAATTTAGTGCGGAGAAAAGTCAATGGGGGCATGAACAACAGCATGTTGTTATCACCATTTTGTCCATAGGCTATTGTAAATCGTAGAATAGTTGTAGATTACAGATTAGTGATGTGAGAATACAAATTGTGATTGAACTGGATGTATAAAACGTTTGGAATCCCTCAAATTGTTTTTTTCAAGGCTCCATCATGCATTTTTGCGACACTGGAGCTATAAGTATAACACTTGATTAGTGTGACCACAGATCTATGTATACTATCCAAGGTGGCTACTTTATTTTCTAGATGCTGATTGTGTTAAAAATGTAATATGCTAACCATACAAAACAATTATGTATCTATAGTTAGTTTACCCTTGGTGAATAATAATACAAACAATTTTTAAAATAATTTTTCTATCCTTTGCTGAAAATAATGACCCTCAGTTGAAACCAATTTGAGGGCAGTTTCTATATTGCCCACGAATCTTTGCTTGTGAATGAGCTGGACAGGCATTGTGTAAGCCTCAACTGATACGAATCCTGAGCCCAGACATGTGTAAGTCATTGGATTCAGTTTATTTTGGCTGATGTTTTACCCATAGTGCGAGGTTTCTGAGGACAGTTACAGCAGAACCACTGTAGTATCTGCTGCCTAAAAACTTTATATCTGAAATGTTGTAGTGCCCCTCTAGTTTTTAATCTCAATAAAATCAAATCAAATCCCTAAGCAGCACAGTGGTTAATAGTATGCCTCACAGTTCCAGGGATTTGGTTCAATTTCCAGCGTGGGTCATTATCTTAGAGTTTGCACATTCTTCCCATGTCTGCATGGGTTTTCTCCCAGTGCTCCGGGGCTCCTCCCAGTGCTCCGGGGTTCCTCCAACAGTACAAAGATGTGCAGCTTAAGTGAATTGGCCATGCTAAATTGCCCCTTAGTTTCTCGGAATGTGTAGTTTACAGGAATTAGTCAGATTAGTGGAATTACGAGCGTAGAGCCTGGGTGGGATTGTTGTCGGGGGAGACTTGATGGGCTGAACAGCCTTCTCTGCACTATAGGGATTCTATGAGAGTCTGCTTGTTGACCCAGTTATATAAACCAGAAGATCCGAGGTGTAGGTCATGTTGGGTCAATTCAGAATGGCCACTTCAAGTCTAATTACTCCACTGCTGGAATAATAACAGCAAGAAGGTGGGGTTGCCATGTGCCATGCCAAGTAAAAGCTGGGTGCCTTCCTACAGCCTCATGGTGGGGTGGGAGTGTGGTAGAGTTGCAGAGGAATGTACTGATGGGAGAGAAGGTACCCAGTCAGGCACCCTTGGCCTACAGAAGGCTTCCCAGCAGCAAGGGGCTGTCCTGCTGAAAGACCACTCCCTGCCCTCATGACTAACTTCTATGTTTAAGCTTCACAAACTTGATCTGGAGTTTCCTTCATGATGGATGGTCTGGGCATGCTACAGTGGCCAATCCCCCCAGTGGCTGGAACTGAAGAGCTGGTAACACCTTGATTGGATTACTGTTGATTTATTATTGTCACATGTACTAGGATTGTTTCTTGTGCATGATACAAAGCATACCATTCGTAGAGTACATAAGGAAGAAGGGAAGGAGAGAATGTAGAATGTTGTGTTACAGTTATAACTAGCGTATAGAGAAAGCTCAACTTAATATATGGTAGGTCCTTTCAAAAGTCTAATGGTAGCAGGGAAGAAGCTATCCTTGGTCGGTTGGTGCTTGTCCTCAGACATTTGTATCTTTTTCCCAGTGAAGAGAAAATGTCCAGAAAATGTGATTTCCTTGATTATGCTATCAGTGAGAAGTATACAAGGAGTCAGCTGATTTGGAGATGGCATCTATGGCTGTGAAGGGGAGGAAGACCTGATGGCAGCAGTTAACTATCTGCTTGTAGTTGAATTCCACTGGGAGCCCGGGACTGAAATCCCTGGTCTCGCTAGCTCCACTTGTGGGGGAAGATTGTACAGCCAGCAATGAGGAGTTGCAAGGCTGGCCATGATTAGAAAGCCAGCAGTGCGGAGCCACTGCGCAAGCGCCATTTGTGGCACTGTCAGATCGGTGCTTGCAAAGTGACCTGCTCTGCATTATGCTGCTGGCCTCAGCAGCAGAAATAGGTCTCACTCACTGAATTACACTGAGGCAATCTGCAGTGCATAGAATGTGGGAGATTCATTTTGAAATTCTAGCTGAAAAAGGCGGGGGGAGGGGTTGCGGTTTACTCCAGTTTTATGCGAATTCAGCACTTAGAATTTTTGGGAGGAGATTGCCTCAGTCCTTTTTTCCTTGTTTCTCCTTTGTAAAGTCTTTTAAAACTTCCCTCTTTCATCTGTCATAACATCTCTTTTTGTGGCTTGGTGTCATTCTTTATTTCATAATGATGTAAAGTATCTTGGGACGCATTATGTTAAAGATACTTTAAATGTATATATTATTGAAAGAGTTAACTTGTTCACTTGGAAGATTTGCTGACATGGTTGCTGCAGAAGGTAAATTGAAATTTCAGTGCATGGTTTCCTGTAAATAAATGTTCATAAGTGAGCACAATTCAGTGACAGGCTATTCATTTAGATATTGCCTGCATAAATCACCCACGCTTCAGGAATAAATTCCAATCCCTATGAGTAAAGGGTCTTTTTAGTATTCTATTAGTTATGTATTAATGTAGTTCCTTAGTAACTATGTACATATATCTAGAGTCGTACAAAGTTTAGAAATAAATGAAGGATTTGGTTATTTAGTTGAATTAGGTTTTGCAATTCAACCAAATCAATTCATTGTTTTAATTTATGGGAGATCAATTTGTATTGTAATTAGACTAATGTGTGTGTTTTCGAGTATTTGCAAAAGTATCTGCCAGTAAAAGTCATCTGGTCCATACCTGCTAATCATCTTATCTATTGTTTCTCCTACTGATATTAATAAAGAGTGGACAAGGCTAGAATTAATAAGCATCTCAAACCCACATGAAAGATTCAAGGTTCAGAGCATTCCTTAGACCTCTCTGTTTTGTGCTACCACTTCTGTAATGTTACACATCAGAATCAGTTTGCACTGATGTTAAAGTAATCATGTAGTTGCACTGTAAGAAGCCTTATTTTCTCTATTTGAGGCCAGAACCAGCCAACTCATAACATAACCCAATATCCATTGTTCTAACTTGGGGCAGCACATGGCACAGTGGTTAGCACTGCTGCCTCACAGCGCTAGCAGACTGGGTTCAGTTCTGGTCTCGGGTAATTGTGTGGAGTTTGCACATTCTCCCCGTGTCTGTGTGGGTTTCCTTTGCTGCTCTGGTTTCCTCTCTCAGTCCAAAGATGTGCCAATTAAGTTGATTGGCCATGCTTAATTATTCCTTAATAGCAGGGAGATTAGCAGGGTAAATAAGTAAGCCGTGGGGATAGGACCTGGTGCTTGGTGCAGGCTCAGTGGGCCAAATGGACTCTTTCTGTCCTGTAGAGATTCTGATTCTATAAACTTCAAAGCTACATACTGTATGATTTTACAGCATGATTTTGATTTGACTTGTTGTTGCATGTATTAGTATATTGTAAAAAGTATTGTTTCTTGCACGCTATATGAAAAGAGCAAACAGCCCATAAAAAGGGAAAGAATAGAGTGCAGAATATACTGTTACAGTCATAGGGTGTAGAGAAAGATCAACTTAATGCAAGGCAGGTCAGATTCAAAAAATCTGATGGCAGGAGTGAAGAATCTGTTCTGGAGTTGGTGGGTATGTGACTTCAGACTTTTGTAACTTTTTCCTATTATGTCTTGACTTTTCTTGCTAAAAGCCAGCATGGACAGTGGTGTTTCAGTGTTACAAATTTCTATAATTCAAGACCTGTCATCACACCCACCTGCATTGTTTTCTGTTTACGTTGGCCCTTTTTAAATCCTTTCCCTCTTTATGTTTTAGGTATTGCCTATGGTTTCATTGTAACTAAATGGTTTATATGCTGTTAAAGCATTCTTTCCCTGTGCTGATTACTAAAGTTCATACTGTTGTCGTCCAGAGAAAAATTTTACTCTGAGGACATTTGATGGTTATGAAAGTAAAGTTAGTTCCAAAAGCCAGAGTGTTTCTTAAGTTTGCGTTGATGTCCAGCCTAAAATAACAAGTTCAGTTTCAAATAATTGTCGATACCTGGACAACTCTGTTTCAGTTAGATTCACTACAAATATTAAATTTAGCCTGAAATATTGGAAACTGAAGACCTAATTTATTTTCTTTCCTGGAAAATCTAACCCAAAAATGATTGGTTTCACATATATGCACAAGATTAAAGTGAATGTTGTTAAACAGTGAATGATGTACAACTTCTTGTTATTTGAAATGGTGTTAGATTATTTTTCATGTTTTTGAATGGATACGAATTGTAGAGCTGCTTAAATTATTGAGTATCCATTTAACTCTGGGTCAAAACTTTCAAAACGTAATTTTTGAAAAAACAAATTCCTGGAGTGGTGAAGTCAGGAATTCTTATTACTGTTTTTCTGTAAGCGCATAGCCTTCCTGGTGCCCTTCCTCCTCCTTTTGATATCATACTCGAAGAAGGCATTGGTGACCACGGGACTGCCTTTGGATTGCTGCATTATTACGCTTGGATAAGTTTTCTTTATCCCTTCATGGGATGTGGATGTTGCCGGCATTAATTGCCCATTCCCAAAAAGCCAACATTATTTGCCCATCCCCAGTTGCCCCAATCTGAGTAGCTTACCAGGCCAATTCAGAGTCAATTACATTGCTGTAGGTCTGGAGACACATGTAGGCCAGTTTAGGCAAGAATGGCAGATTTCTTTCCCTAGAGGACATTAATGAACTAGATGGGTTTTTGCAACATTCGGCAATGGTTTCATGGTCATCGGTAGATTTGGAATTCCAGCTTTTTAAAAAGATTTTTAAAAATTGAATTGAAATTCTACCATTGCAGGATTTGAACCCAGGCTCCCAGAGCAGTCCCCAGTCCAGTGACAGTATAGCTATGCCACTACAGTTTGCTGTTGCCATTGGCAATGTGGCTGACTAGGAAACTCTCCTGCTCTTTACTGCCTGTTATCAGGTACCACAGAAGGATTTGCAGCTTGACAGTCAACCTGTTTGACCATGTTATAAAAACACCTCCCACAACTATCTAGTCCTGGAATGAGACTTGAATCAGAACTTCAGAGGCTACTGTTGCATCACAAGATCTTTGTAGTGTCATTATCTAGTAAAATGGAGACTCGAATTCATATAGCACCTTTTGTGATCTTGGGATAGTTGAAAGTGTTTTTATAGCCAATTAAATACTTTTGAAACAAAGTCACTAGCCTTTTGGATCCTATGGGGGATCCTATGGTCGGCGCAACATCGAAAGCCGAAGGGCCTGTTCTGCGCTGTAATGTTCTATGTTCTATAAATATTAGTCACAGACATAGGAAATATAATAGGAATAAAAGCACAAACTTTAATCTTTCAGTTCTTAAGCATTTTCTTAATTTGAACAATCTTGTAGGGGAGAAATGAAAATAGAAGTATAGTAAAAATGCCAGTAGATGTTTATGAATAACAAATATGGTTGCATGCTAAATATTCCATTTATTGTGCCTTTGTAACTGGGTTCAGAAGTGGAATTTTTTTTATTAAGTGACATGATCAAATTGTTACTTCTATTTAATGAAATATCTGACATCCATGAAACGTGCATTGAAAAATAATGTAAACTTGATTGGAGTTAAAGAACTAAAGAACAAAGAACAAAGAATCTGGAGGAATTCTACTGTTTGTGATCTGAATGAGATGTAATGACCAAGACAGGAGTCCACTGAGACCAGATGACTGTCTAGAGCTATTGAATGACAGTTGTTGTCAAGTACACAGTAGGAATTTGTTCCTTTTGGGTTCAGCGGACATCACATTTCGGCTGATGCATGTAAGCCCTTCGGCACTGGGCTAATTTTCCACTTGTGACTGTATACCGCGTCAGCATATGTTTGTCAGTCATGGATTTGTTCCCACTTTTTCCTTTAGTAACACTGAAATTGTAGGTCAGCAGAAAACCATGCACGATATATTTATGTTCCCGCCCAGATTAATCACTGCAGCCTGGTCTTAGAATTGCCCGTGCGTTCTTGCTGCTGATCCCCTGCGGCTGTCCACGTTGATTTGTGTTTCCAGTGTACATCAGCAAGGTTCGCAATGCCTTCCCAAAGGTGACAGCTTGTCATTCATATTGACTGTTGCTGAACCATCGCTGAGACTCTGGAATGCCTTAAGGTTTTTGTTGATTTAATTGACAGCTCACAACATCCTGGTAAGGTTTAGCTGCCGCATTCCTTACCTTTGTAATCATTTAATTTATGGAGCTGAAGGAAGAATTTGTGTGAACACATGCATCTTTTCATATTTCTTCTAGGATTTAATCTAATCATTCTCGCTGCTAAATGACTGCAGCAGTGATATTGATGTGAAAAGTGAATATCTCATGCTTGGTGAACATGCATGTTCAAACTCACCAAAGAGTGGATTTTTAGGTGCATGGTTAAACTTTGTTTTTGATTAATTATGGACTGTAATAAAGCAGATGTGCACTTTGTTTTGCAAACAGCCTTTTAAAATTGCAGGGTGAACGATTTACAATATGCTGTGCTCTGCAGGGAAAAGTCAAACCTTTAATATTTAAGCTTTCTAACTGCTCTTCCTGAATATTTGAGTAAGCAGAAATAATCTAATAGAATTATCTTTGACAAAAGTCATCTGGACTTGAAATGTCAGCTCTTTTCTCTTCTTATAGATGCTGTCAGGCTTACTGAGATTTTCCAGCATTTTCCCTTTTGGTAATCTATAAACAGTATCATCTTGGAATTAAAGTGATTAATTACAGTGATTGAATAAATGAGAAAGCATATGCATTGGAGCATGCTTCACAACTATGAAATTATTTGGTTAAAAAAAATTGGACGTTGGGCAAATCTTATCCACTAAATACAAATTGTTGGGCAAAGGGGGCATGTTTTCCCTGCTTTAAGGAGGACTTTGAGAGGAGGAGAGAAGAATGTTTTCTTATGTTTCCTGTAACATTTGGTCAAAATTATTTCCATGTGGTTTCCATCTGTTTCTACTGAACAGTCTGAACGACTACTTTGCAAATGCCCCAGAATGGAAAATTACTGAACAAGAACATGCCCTAAAATCATAGAATTTAACACCACAAAAGGAAGCCATTAGGTTTGAAATGCTTGTGCCAGCCCTGTGAAAACAATCCGCTCAAAAAGAAAGACTCGTCTTTGTGTAACGCAATGCAAGATCACCAGACAACTCGGTGTTTTACAGCTTGTAAAATATATTTGAAGTCTAACTGCTGTAGTAATGGAGGAGAAGCAGCAGCCAGCACATGGCAAGATCCCACAAACACGATGTGGCATTAACAAAATGATCTGTTTTTATATCGTTGATTCTTCTTGAAGGATAAATGTTGTTTTGAACACTGATAACTCCCCTGCAGTTCAAAACAGTGCATTAGAATCTTTTATTTCCACCAAGAGGGAAAATGGGCATTGGTTCAAGTTCTGTCCAAAAGATGGCACCACCAATGGTGCAGCACTCTCGCAATACTGCATTTAAGTGCAGACTGGAATTCAGGTCCCATTCCACTTCAGGTCCTGGAATGGAACCTGAATGCACAACATTGCCAATTCAGAGTTGAGTGCTACCAACTGAGCCTTAACCAACATCATTGTGTGATACCTTCTGTTCAAAATCCCCTTTTCACTCAATGCTTTGAAATTTTTCTTCTTGCAAATATTTATCCATATTTTCAAATCTTGGTATTCTGTTTCCTGCAGCCAGGTTTGGAACATTTTTGTATATAAGCAGAATGCAATGCAGTAAGAGACAGATTGGCCCATTGTCTTGTTGACTCCTCGATGAAGCTAAATAATTAATCCCATCCCTCGCTCTATCCCTTAGCCCTGATAATTATTTACCAACTCTCTTTTGAACTTTACTGTTGAATCTATTAACATCTTTCATGTGGTGCATTCTAAATTATAACTCATTGTAATTCACCATGAAAAAAATGGTTTCCTCATATCACCCCTGCTTTTTTTCCAATCAACTTAAATCTGTGCCTTAGTTACTAACTCTTCTGCCACTTGAAACAGTTCCTTATTCACTATATCAAAACTTCTCTTAAATCTACTCTTAATCACCTCTGCTTGAGAGGAACAACCTCAACTTCTCCACGTGATTAAGGATTCTCATTCTTGGCCTACTCTATAAATCACTTCTGCACACTCCACAGACCTTTGAAATTCAGTTGAGATGTATGATATCCAGAATCGGGCCTGATACTCTAGCTGAGGCTTAAGCAATGTTTTATTTAAAGATTTGGTATAACATCCTTGTTTTTGTTCTCAATCTTTCTCTCCTTAAAAGCCAAGGATCTCTTGACAGCTTTGTCCACTGGTACCTGTCTTTACTCTCCCTTCAGACTTGTACCATTTCGTTCTTATTTCCTTTCCTTGTTCTTCCTACCAAAATCTTCTCTTCAAACTTCTCTGTTTTAAGATTCATGCTCTACATGTCTGTTCTTTTTCCAGTCTGTGTCCCCCTGAAGTCTGTCGTTATGCTTACTGTTTATGACATTTAAGTTTCCTATCATCTACAAACTTGGAAATAATGCCCTGAATATTCAAATCCAGGTCATGAATGTATATCAAAGGAGAGTAGTCTTAATATCGATCCCTGATGAGCATGATTATACAATTACTAACAGTCAGAAAAATAGCCAGTTTTCACTGTTCTGTTTTCTATCCCTTTGCCAATTTTGCTTTCAGACTGCCCTTTTGCTAATAAATCTATCATATGGCCCTTTGATTAAAAAAAATTCTATTGTCAGATATGGCTTGTCTTAATTGACTCTTAATCCTGGGTGGTTGATTTTTTTTGCTCTGTTATGACTTCAAACAAACTGTCCCTATTCTTATCCAATTGTTCTGCAACCACTTTGTATTTTTCCATTCCTGCTTCCATACTTTTCTGTGAAAGGCAAGGCAAAATACTAATTTAGCATTTCCACTTATCTATCTTCAAGAATCTTTTTCATATATTTCATTAAAGTTTTTGCTATTGCTCCCTTTCCTGACAGCCTTTATGCAAATCTCTAGCTTTTCTCACATCTTTTTGTTTCAGCATTGCAGAACAGTCTGGAAAGTCATGCTAATTGATTTAGGATGCCACAAATCGTTGTGACATTGTAAGCAGTATAGACGGAAGCATAAAAGTGACAAATGTGTGGCAGCAGTGGGAATGTTTTCTGTTGCGAAGGTCAGCGGGAAAGCACACTATGTCTTTTGGACCCAAACTCACCCGGGTGTTTTGCACTATATTCTGAAGCAGGACAGGCCTAGCAATGTGTAGTCTGCTATCCTGTCTGGGTGCAAGATTGAGAAGTGTCCAACATCATTGATCCACCATTGGAGAAAGAAGGTGAACGCCTGAAATTGAAGATGGATTTCTGAGAACACTCTAAGGCTAGACCTCCTAAGAAAGAGGATGGATATCCAAAAACATTCTGATGCTGCAAGATGGATCCCGTGTGGGACGTTGAATTTGAAAGGTCCACTGTAGAAGCCTCCCTTATCCACTGCTGTGGTGGTCCAGGGTGGCCAATGGCCTCCATTCTGAACTCCCGAGGTAGCCCCAGAAATTGTTCAGGTGAGACCTGACAACCGCATGCACGGTTTCTACACTGTGGAAAATCTGGTGTGAATTGTTGGACCATCGTTAGCATCCCATTGGCAGGATGCATATCAATTTTGCCATGACGTGCATCAGTGGAAGATCCCACTATATGTACATGCTGGCATAAAACTGATCCCTGAACCTTCCATCATTCTGAATTATCCCATCATCGAACCTTCTGCCAAGAGGTTGGGAGAATTCTGCCCATTATCTCTGTTTCTATCTTAACAGGTGCTGCCAGGCTTGCTGTTTTTCCAGCGCTTTGTCTTCATTTAAGTAATACTTCTGCTGGTTACAAAAGGGCAGCTTAGAGAAACGTGCATTCTTTTAGCACATTATCATAGCTTTATGTCCAAAATAATTTACAACTAGCGAATTGCTTTTGTTGTGTAGGCCACTGTGGCAGACAATTTGCACAACAAACAGCACATCAGTGAATGACCATTTAACGTGCTTTGGAAAGGATGTTGATGGAAAGATATTAGCCAGGATATCATGAGAACTTTCAGTCCTTTGAGAACTATCCTAACTTAGTTTATATTCACCGAAGTAGTGATGTGGGTGAAGTCGTGATGTAGTGGTAATATCAATGGACTAGTAATCCAGAGACTTGGATTAATGCCCTGAGGATCTGGGTTCAAATCCTACCACTGTAGCAAGTGGAATTTGAAATCAGTTAATAAAATCTAGAATTGAAGGTTACCGTCAGTACCACGACCGTGAAACTATCATTAATGTCATAAAAACCATTTGGTTCACTAGTGTCCTTCAAGGAAGGAAATCTGCCATATTTACCTGGTCTGGCCTACACTTAACTACATTGCTGTGGGTCTGGAGTCAACTCTTAACTGTCCTGTGAAATGCCCTAGCAAGCTGCTTTGTTCAAGGACAATTTGGGATGGGCAAACCATTGCAGCCATGCTAGTGATGCTGCTATCCCATGAAAAAATAAAGGAGACAGGAGGGACTCTTATTTTAACAGTTCATTTGAAAGATTGTTTTTTCACGGGATATGGACATCACTGGCATGGCCAGCATTTGTTATCAATCTCTCATTGCCCTTGGACTGAAAGGTTTGCTGTCAGTTTGGAGTTGAGGCCAGAACCATGTAAGCTGGCAGATTTCATTCCCTAAAGGACATTTCTGAACCCGATAGGCTTTTAACAGCAATCAGTGATAGACTGAGACTAGTTTTATATCCTAGTTGACAAAGGGTCACCAAACTTGAAGCATTGGCTCTCTTCTCTCTCTACAGATACTATCAGACCTGCTGAGCTTCTCCAGCATTTTCTGTTTTTGCCCCAATTCTTCCATTGCCTCCCTCCATTCACTTTCTCTTTAAATATACCCCACCTCCTCATTCTCAAGTTCGCACCTTAGATATATCTGCATTGCCCTTATTGCATTTTTCTTTTCCCCTTTCCTTCTCCTTTTTGCTGGTTGAAGATCAAAACAAATTGACTGCATATTTCTTTGTTCAAGATGGTCATTACCTGACAAGTGTATTACTTATGACTTGTCAGTCAAAAGCTTAGCTGCTGTTCAATTCCTGCTATTAAAAGCCTACTCTGCTGCCTTGGTCGATAAATAACATCCGTCAGTTGCATAGAGTCTTTATCAGTCGGCTGTTTATTCTGGATAGCAGCAGCACGCTCCTGACTGCATCTGTCCTGCAGCAGAATATGAACTGCTGAAAATTGTTTTGCTGAAAATTGTGTAGTTAAGGTACTGTATTGTCTTCCATCATAGATTATTTGGATCCGAAATTAACATTTGCATCAACTGTGTATGTTAATTTACTTGCTCTGTTTGACTTATGTAGCAATCTGTTTTCTAAGTTCCAAACAATTAGCAGTAAATCAAATGTTCTATCATGGCTCTGATGGCAATCATTAAGGAAGAAAACTCTAGTTTATTTCACAATCAAGTTTTAAAATATTATTATGTAAAATATTATTTTAAACACAGCTGCAAGCTACACTGAAATGGGCACCATTTTCTGTTGAAGCAACATAAATTTACATACTGCAGCTCATAAATAAGCACATCTGAAGGCTAAACATGTGGAAAATGAGACTGCAGTTGGCTATATTTTAGAAAAGTTTGTACATTATGCTACGAGTGGGCAGTTTATTGATTATTTAATGGTTTCATTTGTAAATTTGTTTCTTTTGTACGTATATGGAAAAATTTGTTGATCGGAAGAAATTATCCATCTTCGTATCCTCTTGTGTTCTTGTAATAATGTGCATCTTTTGGGTTCTTCAGTTCTGTGATACATCACATCATGTTTGAAGTTTTATTCCTTTTTCCTGAGCATGCTCCTTTTTAAGCCAAGTGTTGAAGTCACCAAATAACATGTTGAATGTATTTGGTTTGCTGTTGACTTTAAAAACTTGAAACGATGTGCAGGAATCTAATTAATGCCTTGCTGAGTATTGACTGAATCATCCTGATCACAGATTACTGTAGCGAATTTAAGCTTCATAAAACATAAGGGTTAAAAATCATTGCTGCTTTAACGTTAGTAGTTTGACTGAATTTCTTAGAGTCAGTGTGCTTGTATAGTGTACTGCATTTATGATTCAGCATCAGTTAACTATGTCAGTTGGATTCAATCAGTTAATGAAAGATAAGTTCTCAATTTATTCAAGAAAAGCTATTTAATATTAGGGATGAAAAATAAATACCAAAATTAATCTGCCAAATCCATCTTTTTTTAATGAGGAAATAGTGCCATAATTTGTGTTTGAATTATTCATTCACTCGCTGTCCTCTAGTTAATCTTCACATGTGAAGCTTTTTTTTAGAATCCTAAAATGTTTTATCCATTTTTTAAAAATTCTAGATACATGTATTGGACAGACTGGGGAGAAGTGCCAAAGATAGAACGAGCTGGAATGGATGGTACAACGCGATCGATTATAATCGACAATAATATTTACTGGCCGAATGGACTGACTTTGGATTATGAAGAAGAAAAATTATACTGGGCAGATGCTAAGCTAAGCTTCATTCATCGATCAAACTTTGATGGAAGCTTTCGGTAGGTATTTGCAAAAAAGAAAGGCATCGGAGTTGGATTCTATATGTGTAATTATCGAGGCTCAACAGTTGGGGATATTGGCAGGATTCTTTGACCTTGTTGGATTCTCTGGTCCTGCTGCAGTGAATAGATTTTTGGCTGAGTGCCAAATTCTCCATTCTGGCAGCAGTGGCAGGGCAGACAAGATTGGAGAATCATGGTCATTATGACATGGCGATTTCAGAGTGCAGTTCAGCGCTGGGACTCTTCATATAATGGTAGAAAACGCTTGCTTTCTTTAGAAAGAGAGCTTTACTAATCTTGTGGTACAGATGTGCTAAAACCTAAAACAAAATTTCAGTTGTAGGAATTGTAGAATGGAATCTGAGATTTGAAAAGTTACAGAATATAGAGTTTTTGCCACATTTATTTTTGTGCATTATATATAATTCATTGGAATTCAGAGAACTGATTACAAACCTGTAAGTCCAAAAGCTATCTAATTATATGAACAGGGCTGTTAGTTTCTTTGCAAATGGAAGTAAGGATTTACTTTCTAACTGCCCACCCTGTTACTTTTTTAAACTGTTGTCAATATTCCAATTGATAAACAATTTTAATGAGTACAAACATATAACTGTGATCGTGTAGCTGTAAGACATTGAAACTAATCAAATTGGAAGACTTATGACAGATACCTGTTCACAACACAGTTTTTCAAAATGCACTAGTGATGTATTTGTCTAATGAACTAGTGCTTTTTATTTCCTGGGAATGGCTCGACTCTAGTGCATAATCCTAATTGCTCCAGATAGACCTGTTCTCTCATGATGAACCTGAGATCAAAGTTGAAGTTTGAGGTAGTTTTGCAATTTATTCTAAAGATTTACTTTTGTTGAATACAAATTTTCTATACATGAGGGAAAAATCCTTTTGAACTCTGTTGTATGGTTTCCATCATGCAAGCTGAGTACTTTGGCTGGAGCTACATGGAAATTGATGTAGATCTTTCCAAAATTGAATGGTTGTGGCCAACTCTAGTGCTCATTTGGCATCTGTAAGTCATTCCTTCTATATGCATTCATTTTGTTTGAGGCAGTTTCATTCTGCCATTTTGTCTTTTGTGTCTTTAGCTTGGTGAAAGTGGTCTTCCATTTCAATTGCACTTGTACACCAGTACAAATGTGTATTTATATCATAAGGAAGGTTTTGGTTTTCAAACATCTTTTTGAAAAATTCATGGTGGAATAATTTTAGAATTTTAACAATGTTTTGATCATTCTTTCATGTAAGCATTTAAAAATAAACAAACTTTAATACAAGGCTCTAAAGGATTTAATTATGAAGAATGTAATTAGTTGTCAAAATATGGTTTGTGTTGCTTGAGTTTAGAATGGTTGTGGGGTGATTTATTTGAGGTATTTAAAATGATCAAGGGATTTTATCAAGTAGATGGAGAAAAACTATTTGATCTTGTGGAGGGATCCAAAATGAAAAGGCATAATCTTACGGTTCTAGCTGGGCTGTGTTGGAGGTCAGGCAACACTTTTTTTCTTGGAACAGTTAGTGGAAGTTTGAGATTTTTTCACCCAAAAATTTATGGATGTTTTCAAGACTGTGAAATAGACTTTTCTTGGGTATCAAAGAACATGAAGAAAAGACAGGTAAGTGGAGTTGTGCTACAAGTCAATATAATTGAAATGAGTGGTGGAACAGGTTCAAGGGGTTAAATATTGCTGTCCCACCTTCCTGCAAATTAATTAACGTGACATTAGGATTCTTTAACTGCTTACTTTTGTCGAGGGCACTTATGATGGATGAAGGTCATGAATTACTTGGATTTAGTTGTGTGTTTGCTTCCGTGTTCCCCACTCACCCTGCAGAAGTAGACATTGGGCCAGCTGCTTCGTCTGTGTACGTTGGTTATTTCTAACCATCATGGAAAGCAGGAAGAAGAACGCAAAATTATAAGCAGAGGAAGTTAAAGGGTGGGGAGTAAAATGAGGAAGCAAGCAGAAGGAAACTAAAAATAGACGCAGAAGACAAAACAAAGTGGAAAAAACAGCAAAAAGTAAAAAAAGCAGTGTGAACCAAAGTATAATGTGGATAGTTTGAAGGCAATTTCCTGATTTATAGTGCCTATACTTGCAGCAGAGAGATTTACTTAGGAAATGTTTCCGGACACTGCCAGACTGACATGCAGGGCTATTTCACCTTCCAGGTGGTGACGGGTAGGTTGCAAAAGAGAGAAAGTAGACATATAAAAATGGGTACCGGTGCTTGGGCTATTCTCCCATCTGAAGTAGTGGTTGGACTTTTGCCTGGAATATGACCACCTTTGATCAGACGAATGCTCAATATTGACAGTTCATTTTAAGCCAGGAATTTATTTGCATTGTTCTTTCTGGTTTAAACCCAGCTCAAAGGGAAACCTTCTTTATTGATAGTGGCTACATTTAGTAGCTTATATGGAATAATTATTCCATAAAGTCGAAACTTTTTCACATTGTTATTCATCCATCATCTTTGGCAATCTACTAAATAGCATTTTACAAAGTGAATGTTTTTACATACTGCCACCTTTGACTGCATTTGAGTGAGTTACTGCAATATTTCCTCAATTTTAGATGAGTAATGGGTAAAGAACACCCAGTATAACTGCCTTTCAAAATATCAAGTCACCTCTGTTATCCAAAAATCCCATTAAACTCTTCTACATCACCGCAGATTCCATACAATAGAATCACCAACCTAAAGTGGAAAAAGAACTTGTACATAAGCATCTTTCACAATTACTGGATGACCCACAATGTTTCATGACTGATGAATTATATTCAAGGTGTCATCATTTTTTGTGATGGAGAGAAACATATTAATTGTGGGATTTAATTGTGCCAAAATTTACCAGTATTTTCAAAGATCTATTCATTCATAAGTCTGCATGAGAAAGTTCTGGATTACCAGAAAAAAAAGCTTCTACTGTAATGATGAGCACATCTAAATAATCTGAAAGACTAAAATTTTGTTCATGAAGAAGTCACAGTAAAAATAAATTAGTCCTAGTGATTATGTATTTAAATATATGCTCTGTATTGCATGCTTTTTGCAGTGTATACTTTTCCTTTTAACCATCAGCCCATGTCCTTGGTCAAAAACACATTAAAAAGGTTATTTCATGTGGATGGGGGAAAGAGGACAGTTACATGTCACATTGGTATAGTGATGGAATTGTAGAACTGAATTAGATTTCCTCAAATCTTTATTTTGAGTTTTATGATTTTGGTAGATCAATGACCAAAGGTAACATGGGGGTGAACTTAAAAACCTGTTTTAAAATGCAGGATCAGGGTGTTTGCTCAAAATGGGCAGCAGGACGGAACTGCGGTTAGCACTGCTGCCTCATAGTACCAGGGGCTTGGATTTGATTCCAACCTCTCGTATGTGGAGTTTACACGTTATTGCCATGTCTGCGTGGTTTTTCTCCTCTTCCCATAGTCCAAAAATGTGCAGATTAGATAGATTGGGTGTGTAAATTGCACTGAATGTCCAAAGATGTGCAGGTTAGGGGAATTAGTCACGGTAAATGTGCAGAGTTACAGGGTTGTGCCATGAGTGGTTTGGGGGCTGGGGGGAGGGTGATGGGATGGGGGAGGTGAAGGAGCGAGAACCTGGGTAATAAACCTGGGCGTTTTGGCAAAAAGATTTTGCATCAAAACTCCACATGGCCTGCTGAATATTGCCAGTCATGGCGTTGGGATCTTTTAGTCCTGCTGCCATCAGTGGGATTTTCCATTGGCACACACATGCTGCCGGTAAACAGGACCTGACAATTCCAGGTAGTGTGAATGGCCGAAAAACTCCAGCACTAGTATCTGCCACGTTTGTTTTTATTTAAGTACAAAAGTGTCTTTTTTCTAAAATAGTCTGTTGTGATTTAGCAATGCCAAGCTTGAATTTGTTTGCTCATCCGGTCAATAAATAGTTATTCAAGAATCTTATCATAATGTTACAGTAACGTCATAAATGAATCCATCAGACTATAATAGGAAAAGGCCCCAAAAGGACATTGCTGTAGACTTACTTCTGAACTGGCTGAGTGAAGTTTCCAAGTCTGAATCTCAATCTGTAGCTGAACTGGTTGATATGAGTCAGAGCATCCTTTGTATTACTCAAGAACTCTTGGTTGATTGAAAAGGAAAATCATTTAGAATTTAGACTTCTTGATTGTTAATTAATGACACTGGCAAGTGTGTGAGCATGACTGTTTGGTGAGGATAGATCTGAATGCATTGTGATCCTTGCCTGGACTGAAGACCCTTCTAGTGCACACTTTCCGATGAAGAATGACCATTTGGATAAGGTCTTGGGGGTGCTGGGTATGCAGTGGGTAGATGAATCCTTGTGGTATGAAGTGGAGTAAAATAAAACTATAGTCGACGGTTCTCTGAAACAGACTTACTGGCTACTAACAGGGAAACTTGCACCATTTTTCCTGATAATGAACTATGCAGAGATTTTCTAACTATCTCATTAATCTGCATTGGAGCATAAAAACTGCTGAGTTTCACATAAACATCTGAATTAAGAGCAGGCGTAGTTGATTTGGCCACTGGAGCCTGCTCCAACATTCAGTAAAATCATGGCTGATCTAATTGTTGATGTAAATCTAAATTCTGCCTACCCTGAACCTTTTACCCCTGTGTTTGTCAAGAATCCATCTACTTCTGCCTTAAAAATATTCAATGACCCTGGCTCCACAGGTCTCTGTGGGAAGAGAGAACCAAAGATTCTCAATTCTGAGAGAAAAAGACTCTTCTCATCTGCGTCTTAAACAGGAAATACATTTCCCTACTTCTAGTCTCTCCAAAAGGGGGAACATCCTTTCAGCACCCAGCTATCAATCAGGATCTTATTATCTTGTCAGCTTGGATCTTATTTGTCTTTCTTATGTGGACCATGAATTGGATTCAGCTGAACTCTGAATTTGGTTTTTGGAGCAAGCAATGACGTGGAGATGCCGGCATTGGATTGGGGTGAATGCAGCAAGAAGTTTCATAACACCAGGTTAAAGTCCAATGGGTTTATTTGGTATTATGAGCTTTTGGAGCATTGCTGCTTCACCACGTGAATCCTGACATGAGCGCTTCAATAGCTTGTGATATCAAATGAACTTATTCGACTTTAACTTGGTATTTTGAGACTTCTTATGGTAAGGAATGGATTAGGGTTTGCCTGCTCCATTCTGAGCATTGGCTTTGTAACTTTTAAGACTGGAGTGAAAATTAAAAACAAACAAATTAATTGTGCCTGGATAATCTATGAAAATAGCATTGCAGCATTGTTTCAGTGCAAGATTTTAGAGGAAACTTTGCATCATGTGGCTTTGCCTCAAAGCCAAAATTGGCCCCCTTCCAGCTGCATCATCGAAGAAAACAGTCATTGCTGTTTGCAAATGTGAATTGCACGTAAGTTGCTTTACTTCTCCCTCTGGACATGCACACAGCTTGTTGATTGGGGTGGGGGGGTATGGGGAGGATCTGATACAATTGTGGCACGCTCTGTGTGAGATGATACACAAAACACAGATACACATCTGGATTTAATTGGAATATTTCCAGGACTGAAACTATTTGAGTGATAAACCACACAGTATGTTGCAGCTCGTCTTTTGATACCTGTTGCATCTTTGTTTTCATTGTAGCAGTATTTCATTCAGAAGTTTGTGTTAGTGCAGTTTTAGTGACATGCATTATTTTAAGTTGGGACGATTTTTTAATATGTATATCTCAACATAGTTATATTTCTGGAATTCGCTAATCTCTACATTGTTAGGCTGTAGAGGGGGAGAAGAGGGAAAACAGTCCAGGTTTTCTTTTCTGTTGACTTCTGGAAAATGTGCAGGTGACAGTGCAATTGGAACCAGCTGCGAAGCCATCAATATTTAAGTAGTTTGCTGTCAGTGTCATGGTTCACATGAGTGATAGCCATTTGGGTGAGGTAATCTCTTGCAGGCACTTGTGGAACTGTACTTCACTTAAAATTCAGCATCTTCAAGAGAGAAGAAGAGAGAAAGTGAACAGCAAAATATCAACATGAAATGTAAAATCCTTCTTAAACCATTTTGCTCAACAGGTATTGACATAAAAGATCCGGTGCTACCATCATGCCAAAATCAAAAAGGAAAAGAAATGATCCAGCAGATTGGCTATGCTGTATTTAAACTGTTGATGCTTTTATGAATGTAAATCAATAAACTATTAATGTATTTATTAATAATGAGAGTACATGGTATTGGGGGCAATCTATTGGCTTGGATAGGGAACTGATGAGAAGGTAAGAGACAGACTAGGAATGATGATGTAACTAGTAGTGTCCCCATGAATCTCTACTATGGCTTCAACTTGTCACTATATTTGCATACAGTTTCGATGAAGGAATGGAGAGCCATAATACGTAATATTGAGTGGATAAATATACTGCGATTTCTCCCATTTAAGATCCGAGGAAGATAGGCTAGAGCACGTTCTAAATGGTGAGAAACTCAGAACCTAAATGTACAGGAGTGTAGAGTCCAAGCATAGCAATCACGCAAAGCTAGTAGTAGGTACAGAAATAATTAAAAAGGCTGACAGAATATTGGGCTTCACCTTGGAGGTTGCAGCTTTATTGAACAAGAACAAAGAACCAAGAGCAAAACAGCACGGAAAACAGGCCCTTTGGCCCAATGAGCCCACGCCGCCACCTTGATGTTTCCACTTCTACCCATGATCCCGGTCATCCCTGTCTATGTTTATAGATCTATGCATTAGAACCAAATTTGAGATAATTTAGGGAGAATTTGTTCTGCCAGTCAGCCTAAGAGCACATCTTTGGGATGTGGGAGGAAACTGGAGAAAACCCACGCAAGCACAGGGAGAATGAGCAAACTCCCACAGACACAGGCCCAAATCCACGTATCTGCACAGCAGTCTTTGGATTTTCCTTAATACTATCTGCCAAAACCATTTCATGCCCCCTTTTTGCCCTTCTGGCTCCCCGTTTGAGCTCCCTCCAATGCTCTCTCTGATCCCAGCTGCTTTGATCTAACATACAACTCTTTTCTTCCTAACCAAGTCCTCAATATCCCCAGTAATCCACGGCTCTCTAATCCTACCTTTCCCATCCTTCCTTTTAGCCAGCACTTGCATTTCTTGCAACATTTTCAGTATTGCCTGGAAAGAATCCCACATGCCTAGTGTGGACTTACTCTTGAACAACCGTTCAGTTTCCATAAGTTCCTGCCTAATCCGAACATAGTTAGTCTTCCCCAATTCAGCACCCTCCCCCTAGGGCAACAACATCCTTTTCCATCTGTACCCTAAAGTAGACAGAATTGTGGTCACTGTTAGCCACATGTTCCCCTACTACAACATCAGCCACCTGCCCTGACTCATTACTCAGAACTAAATCCAATATAGCCCCTTCTCTAGTTGAACTAGCTACATACTGCTCCAATGATCCTTCCAGTACACATTTTACAAATTCTTCCCCCTCCGAATCCCAGCTCTAAGTACCTTCCAATCCACTCTCGGGAGATTAAAATCTCCCACTATAATGACTCTGTTCTTTCTGCACCTATCCAAAATGTCTTTACATATGCCTTCTTCAACTACCCGTAGGCTATTGGGTGGCCTATAATACACTCTTAGCATGGTAATTGCCCCCTTCCTATTCCTCAACTCCACGCTTAACTCTTCTACATAGTCCTCCCTCTGCACTGCTGTGATGCTCTCCCTAACTAACAGCGTCACTGCACCCCCTCTTCTGGACCCTCCTCTGTCACGCCTGAAACACTTATATCCAGGAATATTCAGCTGCCACTGGTCCCCTTCCTTTAACCATGTCTCTGTCACTGCAACCACATCCAAGTTCCTCGCAAACATTAAGGCCCTAAGTTCATCTGTTTTTCCTGTTATTCTCCTCGGATTGAAACAGAAGCACTCCAGACCTCCAAGCCAACTCGGAACCTCCTTTTCCCTGGTGTGTTTCCTCTCATCCAAGCTTACTCTGTCTCCCATCTTGCTCCCCACCGAGCTATAGGTCTCATCCCCTCCCCCCCTCCATATTACTTTAAACCCTGCCGAAACACTCCAGCTAATCTCCCAGCTAAGATATTCGTGCCCTTCCCATTTAAGTGTTTCCCGTCCCTTCTATACAGGTGCCCTTCTTTCACAAATAATTCCCAGTTATCCAAATATGAAACCCTCTGCTCTACACCAATCCTTCAGCCACGTATTCAGCTGTAGGATCTCATTTCTCCTGGACCCGCTGTTACCTGGCCCTGGTAGCAGGTCTGAGATCTCCACCCTGGAGGCCCTGCTCTTCAGCCTATCCCCCAACTCTCTAAACTGTCTTCGTATATCCTCCCTGCTCTTCCTTCCTACATCCTTCTCTCCTAAGTGAATAATCACATCCGCTTGGGTCCCCTCACCCTTCAAAATGCCCTCTACCCTGTCAGATACATCTTGCACCCCTGCTCCAGAGGGGCAAACTACCATCCTGGAGTCCTGCCTTTGACCATAGGAGCGCCTATCTATTCCTTTAACCCTCCCATCCCCCACCACTATCTCCCTCCTAGCCCCTTTCCTCCCTTCTGAGGTACTCTGGTCCTCCTGCCTTAACTTTTTTACCTCTCCGCGTTCAATATTTCGGGTGACTGCCACTGGGGAAGTCTTTGGACTGTTGCCCCACTCTTTTGTCCCCTTCCTTACAGTAACCCACCTGTAAGGGTCAGGTTTTCCTCCTCTCCCCCCCCCCCTTTAGGCTGAGGGTTCACCACCTTACTATGCCTCCCTTCCATTATTGCCTCGTTCTCCCTGACTAAAAATATATCTTCCAATTGCTGCTCTCGTTGCTTGACCCAAGCCCTAAGACGCTGCAGATCCAAACACTTGATGCATATGTGGACTTTCGGGAGATGTCTTGCCTCCAGGAGCTCCCACATATGACACCTTATGCAGGTGAGGCGTCTTCCCGTAATCCCTGCCATTGTACTGAACATCTTTGGAGGTGTGAACACAATTGGAAAACCAGCAACATCTTGCCTAAGCCTGCTCTCACCTAAACCCAGTGAGCCAAAGCCCTCAAATCTCTCACTCTGCTCCCTGCTCACTCCACTGCCCACTCCCAACGCTGCACGTTCTTTTTATACTCCCCGGTTCCCTTCCTAGCTACTCCCACACCAAACTATGGCAGCAAAAAGCAGTCAAAAATAGAAAGAAGAAAAGCAAATTGAAAATTTTTCACACTCAGCTACCAGCACTTCCAAACACTCTATTCCAGAGAACAATGAGGTGGATTCACAGGTGAATTCCTGATTTATACTCCCCCACTCCCTTCCCAGCTATCTCCATGCCTAATTATGGCAGCAAAAAGCAATCAAAAATAGAGAAAAAAAGCAAATTGAAAAATTTTCACACTCAGCCACCAGCACTTCCAAATAGTCTGGAAAACACTCTGTTCCAGAGAACATTGAGGAGTTCTGGGCAGGTCCCATTTAGAAAATTGTATTCACTTTTTGATGCTACCGTGGGACGCATCGGCTAAGGAGGGCGGTTTAGCTCAGATTCACTGTTACGATACCAAAACGGTTCAAATCTGAGGGCAGATTGGATAGACTAGGCTTGTATTCACTTCAGAATCTAAGATTAAGGAATGGTCTAATTGTTGTGCATAAGATGACCTACAAGTTGACTGGGGAAGACATTCTCCCTCCCTCTGGTGGGAGAATCCAGCGAGAGATAGATTTTTGTTACTTAAGAGTATTATGGATTATGGAACAATGACTAGTAAATGAAGTTCAAATATAAATCAACCATGATCTAATTAAATGGCAGAAAGTGTACCAGAAGCTGAATGACTAATTTTTGTTGCCGAGTTCTGAGAAGAATTTTGAGAGGTTTGATCTTCTCTACAGTACTTGATTTGCAGTTTGCAGATAATAAAATAAACATTACAAAGTTTTTAAGAAATAAATGGAGAAATTTTCTGCATACTTAATTAAAATGCAGAAGCGAAATTATCTTACAAATTGACTTAATTAATTAACTTAATTAATTAATTAAACAACTGTCTGATGCAACAGGCATTTTTAAATGGGACAGGGCATTTGAAAATACTCCTCAGTAAACTTACTTTATAATATAAATTATAGAGATGACCCTTACCAAATAAAAATAACTTTTAGAATAACAGTTTTGTCATTTGCAATTGTTTGAAGACATTCATAATGTGTTGTCATTTTCACGGAGTATGCAATGGGATTACATTTGAATATGAATAATTTAATATTAAAAAAACTTATGTAAGCAGAAATTGGAAAGGTGTCCAAACTAACCACTGACTGATTGCATGATCCATAGCAAACAACATAATTGTCTATTCCTAATGTTCTGAACAATTTACCATCTTTTATATTCTGAGCAAGTAAAAGGAAATTGGAGTAATGGGAAAATAATTGTCCACACGCAGATGTTGTAGTTACATTTTCAACCTGTTTTTTAAATTCATTTATGGGATTTAAGCATTGCTGGCTAGGCCAGAATTTATTGCCTATCTCTAGTTGTTGTTCAGAAAGTGGTGATGAATTGCCACTTTGAACTGCTGCAGTCAGTCAGGTGTAGGTACACCCACTGCTATAACGGAAGGAATTTCAGGATTTTAACTCAGTGACAGTAAAGGAACGACACTGTTTCTGAGTCAGGATGATGAATGACTTGGAGAAAAACCTCTAGGTGGTGACGCTCCCAGATGTCTGCTCATCTTGTCCTTCTAAATGGTCGTGGTCATAGGTTTGGTAGGTTGTACCTAAGCAATTTTGATGATTTCCTGCAGTGCACCTTATAGATGGTACACGTGGCTGCCATTGCTTGTCAGTGGTGGAGGGATTGAATGTTTTTGGAAGGGATAGTAATCAACAGGACTGCTTTGTCCTGGATGGTGTTGAGTTTCTTGAATGTTAGAGCTGGACCATCCAGGCAAGGGGAGAGAATTTCATTACATTCCTGACTTGCACCTTGTAAATGGTGGACAGACTTTGGGGTTCAGGAGGTGAATTACTCATTACAGGATTCGTAACCTTTGATCTGCTCTGGGAGCCACAGTAATTATATAACTAGTCCTTGTGCTTTAGCTTTGGATGTTGGGGATAAGTACTTGGGTCAATAAAGCAAAAATCATATTGTTGGCCTATCAGAGAAGCTGAGAAGGGGTGGAGGGATTCTGATTTTCCTGGTTACTCCTCTTTGAACAGGGTTTTCAAACTGTAACCTATCTGAGAAATTCAATAAATTTCTTTGTAATAAAGCTAAACAGTTCAGAAGCTTTGAAAATGACTGCAGTTTGTGAACATCAAATTACCAAGGCCTTCCAGTCTTGTATGCCCAAAGTAGCAGAGCTTCTGTCAGATTTACCTGGTATGGGCAGTTACCTCTTGATATGCGTGGATAGTATAAATAATGGAGACAATACCTCCTACAATCTTGTTGCCAGAAGGGCTAATACTACCTTTTTTCCCCTAACCTTGTTGCCACAGGAGTTGGAACTTGTCAGTAATGAATGTAATGTAAATTTTAGGCACTCTGTCATGTTTGCATAGATTAGTTTAGTTGTCATTCCAGTTGAATTAAAGATTTTTTTATTCTTGTGCTGCCCTCTTCCCCACCCCCAATTATCCACACAGTTTTAATTATTTCACCAGATTGCTGTTGATAAAATGACCCTTCTGCATCCTCATATTATAGCTTTCTCTTTGTGCCACAGGGGAAAATTCTCTAGCTTTATTTTTAGACTAAGCCAACATAATTAAAAGAAACCAGCATATGTACCCTGGTTCCCAGTTTCTAGAGAATATTTTACTGAAATGCATTCATCCTCTGACATGGTAGGGCCATGCCAGTCAAATTCACACTTCTCTCCTGTGACCACTCCGTGAAGCAGATGATGTGGTTTAGTGAGGCAGCTTATCAATTATATTATGGTTTGTTCCCTGAAGCGATAACCCTTATTAATAAGTCAGGATGTGGGTTGATACAAGCAGATTTGCTACCTTTTCCCTGAGGAAACATCTGTGTTAATAAGCCGAGCTGAGTTATCTTGGGAGTATGTCTGACTGAATTTTTTCACTTTGTTCAGAATTATTTTGTCAAACGCCACTGCAAAATATCCATCAAAACTGTGCGCAGTCTGAGTGTGCCTGTGCAGTATTGCTTTGAAATTGAATATAAATGTGAATGATCTGTTCTGTTTCACAAAATAGCCAGAGTTTCTTCCTCTTCACCATTTTATTTTGGGGAGCTAAATTTACTTGGAGGCATAACTGGCACTCAGGAAAATGGAGCATAAAGCAGCAAAACATTTGAAAAGTTGCAGACAGGGCAGTTATGGGGGAATTGAAATTCAACATAAATGTGAGGTGATGCATTTGTGATAGGAAATATAGAAACACCACCTAGTCTAGTTTTAAAAAAAACAATGAGATGGAAGAACAATGAGCTCTATGGATACAAGTGAACAAATCATTAAAGCCGCAAATCAGCAAAGCCACTAAAAATGCTAATAGTGCACTGTGATTTATTTGTAAGAGTATAAAATTCGTAATTATTATTAGGTTTAACTTGTATAGCAGCCTGAGTTACAAGATCATGAGTACTGTACGCAGCTGTGGCCCCAAAACTAGAAAAAGGGCAAAGAAGCATTGGAAAAAATACAATGAAGATTTATAAGCTTTGAGAGATTAGATTGCAGCTGTTGGGAAAAGTTGTACATGCTGGGGCTTTTGCCGTTAGGGCAAAAAAAGATGCAGAGAGATTTGACAGAGGGCTTTAAAATATAAATGAGGAGCGTAGGGTAGATATAATTATTAATTAAATAAAAACTTGATGGATAGAAATTTAATAAATGCAATATAATCCTAAAATGATTGCAGCACTGCTGCATAGGAGAAATTGGGTGGGGTGATGGAGGAGATCTCTAACAACCTGTCCTGGTCCCCCCATGCAGATACTATAGTTAATAAAGCTCACCAAGACCGCTACTTTCTCAGGAGTCTAAGGAAATTTGGCATTTCCACTCCAACTCCCACCAACCTCTACAGGTGCACCATAGAAAGCATCCTTTCTATTTATATCACAGCTCGGTATGGCTCTTGCTATGACCAAGACCGCAATAAACTACAAAGGGTTGGGAATGTAGTCCAGTCCATCATGCAAAGCAGCCCTCCATTCCATCTAAATTTCCCACTGCCTTGGAAAAGCAGCCAGCATAATCAAGAACTCCATGCACCCCAGACATACTCTCTTCCACCCTTTTCTGTTGGGAAAAAGATTAAAAAATCTTGGGATCACGTACCAACTGACTCAAGGATAGCTTTTTCCCTGCTGCTCTCAGAGTTTTGAATGGACCTATTTTATATTAAGTTGATCTTTCTCTACGCCCTAGCTATGACTGTAATACTACATTCTACACCCTTTCCTTTCCTTCTCTATGTATGGTACGCTTTGTGTGCACAGCGCTCAAGAATAATACTTTTCACTACATACTAATACATGTGGCAACAAATCAAGTCAAATTTTTGTGTCATCTGCAGATTTCAAAAATTTGTGCTTTTGTATACCCAAGTTTAAGTAAGGGAAATAAGGAGAGATTTCTTTAAGTGGTTGGAATGTGGAACACTCTTCCACAGAAAGTGATTACGATAATTGGCTTGGTCATCTTCTAAAAGAAGCTAGACAATTGTAAATGAAAAAGATGCTGAGATGAGGCAGAAACAATCGAGGAGACTATCGAATATAAGCAGGATGTGGAGATGCTGACATTGGACTGGGGTAAACAATAAGAAGTCTCTCAACACCAGGTTAAAGTCCAACAGGTTTATTTGATAGCACAACCTTCCAGAATGTTGCTCCTTCTTCAGGTGAGTGAAGAGTTAACTCCTTCAGATGAGTGAAGGATTAACCCCACCCCACTCCTGTTATTTTGAGCTATTTCACCATAATTTTACTTAATCAATCTAAGCCACAGTGCTTCTAATTTTGTTTGATAATAGGCTAGGTTCTCATTTGTAGAAGTATTGCAGTAGGGTGGGGACTTTGACACACTGCCCAGGCAATGCCAGAAGCTCACCCGTTTTCTGGAGTTGGATCCTTTGGCCTCTAGTTGAACACAAAATCCAGCAGTGGGGTTGCTACTACTGCAGCCTAAGAAATGATTAGGTCTTTGAAGTTCTGCTGTAGAGCTCTGAAGAGGAGATTTATTTTTCCCGGACCTAATAAGCATTGAAGTTGGTATAGAGGTTTGATGGAGTGGCAAGGAGCCCAGTGAGACCCTCTGCTACTATTATCAGTATTTTGGGCATATCATCACCATTTCCTGAACAGTAAAACAACAACATTTGGGAACAAAATGGACAGAATGCTCGCAGCTCAATTCCAGCGATTAATTTTCAGTGCCATAAAATTTAGGAAAATTAACTTTGCCTTCACTGATTTTCTGTAGAGGTAATGACAAAAAAATAGTTTCACTGTACTTCAGTATCTAGTCATAATATAATAGCACTGCCTTATGCCATAAATGCCTTTTTTTTACTGCATTGCATATATAATAGTTCCTCGGACAGGAGGAGAGTAACAGGCACCTTTGTTTTTGCCTTTCTGCCCTCCGTCTGTTCATTCCATATATATAGAATTGCAGATATGAAGCCCAGCGCTCCGTGGTCATGTGGCTCTTTCACTGTGGGCAGGATCTTCTACACATGGGGCTCCCTGTAGAATGGCCAAGAATCCCAGCCTGCGTTACTGAACAACTTGGGTTATACATAGAAGTCATACTTGTGACAATTTTACAAAAATAGGCAAGTTATCTTCAGTCCTGAAGTGTGCTGGAGAAGCAACTTATTTCAGACCAAATGTTTGTACTTGAAGTGTGACCTAACCAAATGAAGGACACTTCTGAAGCATCACATTTCATTCTCCTTGACAGTGGATCAACTGGAAACAGTATGTGGTATCCATTCACAAATCCAAGACTAAATTGGTTATGACTTCAGTTATATTAAATAAAGTTAAATGTACTAATGGTTGGATCTTGTCAGATATCAGTTTGTTTACTTAAAAACATATGTACCACAAGCCATATAATTCATTCATTCATGTAACTTCCAGCAGTATTTAGTGTGCTTTCTATTGTTTAAATATCCATCATACATCTTTGAAATTTCCCTTGGTTTAGTCATTCTTAATCCATCGGGAAATACTTATTTTCTATTTAAAAATTGTCACTTGTTTCTTCCTTAGACATTCCCAATGTGATGGTATTTAACTGGTCTTAATCCACTTGCCTGGTAATTTAGCTCAGTTTAGTGGCTGATTTGATTTATTATTGTCACGTATTGGTGTACAGTGAAAAGTGTTGTTTCTTGTGTGCTGTACAGGCAGCATACTGTTCAAAGAGTACATGGGGAAGGAGAGGAGAGAGGGTGCAGAATGTAGTGTTACAATTGCAACTAAGGTGCAGAAAAAGATCAACTTAATATAAGCCATTCAAAAGACTGAAGGCAGCAGGAAGAAGTTATTTTTGAGTCAGTTGGTACATGACCTCAGCTCACTCTATTGTTAATAGCAAACATGAAATCTTGTCCTACCATGTAATGACACAATGCTGGTACACCACTAGACTGGCCAAGGCCACTCTTTTGAGGATTTACAAAAAGAGGGAGGATTATTCTGGTGAAATTATGACAAATTATATTGCATGTAAGCATTTTGATTTTAATGTTGAGCACTGTTGAGCTAGGTGGGATTTTTAAGTGTTTTTTCTTGATCTTTCTCTTGCTTTTCAACATAATTGTGTTTTTTTTGGAGTATATTTGCACTCTGTTGAAAAAGACAATTTATTGCTAAGCCTGTTTTAATATTTTGTATTTGACCAGTTATTACATTGGATATTTGAGGATTAATTTAAAGAGAAGAAGGCACAGTTGTATAGAACAGCATGATTTCATTAGCTGTGGTGAATGAGAATAGGTGGGCAATTATATATTAAGTGCTGGATGGGAAAAGTAGGGGGTGCTAATCCTGTTTTCCTGTGTAATTGGATGGGTTGTACCTCATTTAAAGTAGTACTTTAAAAGGCAGCTGGAATTTATATTGAGACTATTTTGCATGCAGTTATTACAGTCAATTAGGAAAGGGATAATATGATTTATTATATAAAGGCAGTGGTTTATACTATCATCTGAAAGTTGCAGAACAACTTCGTTCCAATTCCATTCTTTTTGTTGTGTAAATGTTTTAAGGTTGACACTCGAGCAGTGATGTCAACAACAATTGGGCAAAACAAGTTTAATTCTGGGCTTTCCCTCAGTATAAAAAGTATGATAACATGTTTGTTCACTGACTAGGGCCTGATGCTGGCTTACCTGATTAGCTAACCAGATATGCATTGAACTTTGAGTTCTCAGTTTTTCTTTATTTTGCTAACTTTCTCTCCCTTTACCTCCTCTTGTTGGCTCTAACTTGTAATGGTTGCATCCATGTATGTGTATAAATCATTGAAGGTGGCAGGACAGGAGGACAGAATAGTTAATAAAGCATATCACATCCTGAGTTTTATTAATAGGGTAATAGAGAACAAGAACAAGGAAGTAATGACAAACTTCTATAAGGCACTAGTTAAACCTAGCTGGAACATTGCCTACAGCTCTGGGCATCACACAATAGGAAGGATATGAAAGCGTCACAGAGAGTACAGAAGAGATTTACAAGAATGGTTCTAGTGATGAGAAACTTTGAGGATAAATTGGAGAGGGTGAGGCTGTTATCCTTGGAGAGAAGGCAGCTGGGAGGAGATTTAATAGATATTCAAAATCAGAGTAAATAGGGAGAAATTGTTCCGCTTGTAAAAGGATCAAGAACAAGAGGGCACAATTTTAAAAGTTTTGCAAAAGAAGCAAATGTGATGTGAGAAAAAATCTTTTATCTCAATGTGGTTTGGGTCTGGAGTGCATTGCCTGGAAGTGTGGTGGAGGCAGGTTTAATCAAAGCATTCAAGAGAGCATTTGGTAATAATTATTTAATTATTTAAATAGAAATAATGTGCAGGAATATGTGGAAAAGGCGGGGGAATGGCACTAAGTCATGATACTCATTTGGAGAGTCAGTGCTGACATGATGGGCCAAATGGTCAACTCCTGCTTTATAATAATTTTGTGATTCTATGATCACATTTCAATATGCAAAAGTATTAATTAAATTGATGTGTGGCTACCATTATGTAGGAACGTGGCTTTGTGTTTTGTCTTCAATTGTCTACTTAGCGTTAACTTTTGAGAAAAGTTCAGAGCTAGGTCTTTGTGAACCAACAGTGAGACGCACTATGAAGTTGTTTGACCAGTGGGTATTTTGCACTGTTGTCTCTGATTTAATTCAGGGTTGAAGTTTCACTTCAGTTGGAGAAGATAAGTGAGCTGGCATTTCAGTGAACCACTAGAAGAGTCCTACATTGGTGAGATGCCGTTTTTTCAGGTGAAATGTTAGTTTCAGGCCGATGTGAAAAATCCTAAGGCATTGTTTCAAGACCAGAGATTTATTCCGGTGATCTGATAAACATTCATGTGGGTTCAATTACTTCTCTCACTTGACACACTGCCACAACCGCCCTCCTTCCCATCCCCTAATGTCTCCACTTTTTGGGGAAAGGTGGAGCATGGTAATCAGTCAGTTGACACAGTGACCTGTGTCAACTGAGAGAAGTGATTGAACCCACATGATGCATTTATCTACTGAGTCATCAACAGATGAGATCCTATCTGTATTTGAAAGGATATATTGGGGGGGGGGGGGCATTCTTAACCTCCACTGATATCTCTGCAAATGGTTGCTGAAGAGTATGTAAATATGCCCTGTAATGTCATGATTGTGCTTTGACATTTTTCTTGATAATGTGTCCGACTTTGGAACTTGGTGTAACCATGCTAGAATCTGTTTTGCTGTGTCTCTGTCGTGCTTCCAAAAAACACCCTTTTTTAAAATCCCTTCTCTGGAACCCATTGTTCTGCATTTCTCAAAACTGTTTTGAAGTGATGGCTAGGAGCCTCGTATTAATTTACGATTCTAAACTGCTGAAAATCACTTGGCTTTAGTTGACATTCCCCTTTTTTTCTCACTCTTTGGCATGATTGCACTGAGGCATTGTATGAAGTAAAAATGATGTCGCTTCATCATCCCCAATTAACTTAGTATGTCAGGGCAGGGGGAGGAAATAAAAACATTCATGACTTGGAAGATGACAGTGCGTTTGAGGGCACTGAAGGCATAGCAACCATTCAGTTCAAAGAGATGTGTAGGTGTAGCAATTACCAGAGGTAAGAAATTCACACAAACTTCAGATCAGGAAAAGAGCAAGTAATAAGCCTACCACCGTAAGCCTGAAGCGGAAACTTGATACTGGGGCACAGGATAATAACATTATCCCATACCAATTATACCACAGGATCTTTCCTGAAAAATTTGAAAAAAAAATGATTACCCAAATAGAGGTGCTCTGAATCCAAGCAACATTATGCTAATGGCATTGGGTAACTAAGATCCGACAGCTAGAAGAAAACCAAAAGACGGCAAAACCCAAAAGAACATTAGCAACGTATTCTATATTACTGAAACAGATGGATTTGCTATACTGGTGATGAACAGTTACGAAGGATTGCAGCTTATCTGAATAAACCAGGAAATAAGGAAACATCACTAAGGGTTGAAGGTCGTACACACATTGGGGAAAAGAACCTTCTGATTAGAAACAACAAATATCTGGTCTAAATGTATCTTGAGATTTTGACAAGACAGCTGGTTGATTTGAAGATGTTGAATCTCTTGTCATTATTAATCTAGAGAAAATATGTTTTTAAGTTTATTTATTAGTGTCACAGGTAAGCTTACGTTGTGATGCAGCTCTGCTTTTAAGAAATGTATTTTTTTAATCATGTTCTCTGCTGTTATAGCCAGTTTTGTTTTTTTTCGTAGTTGCCAGCAGTCTGTTTATCAGTCCTGTTATTGCTGCTTAAATGGATTTAATGAGGTTTTGTTTATTTTTACTCTGGGATTTTACAACTTTTTTTGTTAAGGGGAAGGATGGTTGATAGGTCAGGTGACAGGAGTTCTTTCATTTTCTGTTTTGGGTTGCTGCTTTAGTTGGAAAGTTTTTGGATATCAGACTGAAAATCAGTGTTCTCCTTCTCTCCCCTTTGTATATTCTGCTGGCTAGCTTGCAGCATCTCTTCTTACCTTCCGAGAGTGAACATTCTGCTGCTGGTGGTTTGCTAGTTAGTAACTAGTGTCACTCTCTCTCTTTCTTCCTGGTGTTTTGGGAAGCTGTTCTACTTTTAAGCTTGTCTGTGTGTGTGTATTAAGAGAGCTGTAGAATCCAACCAAAGGACTAAGTTCCAGCATCATGTGAGCATTTATATTTCCTGTGCTGAACCTGTGCCAAGAATATGTTTTAAGGACTTTGCTTGGTTGGCACATTTCATACATTTGTCAAGGATTACACAATATCATAGTTGTTTTTCTTTGTAATTGGTAAAAATTATTACTACATGTTAACTGTACTAAACATTGTTTGATTAAAGCTGCCTGGTGGATCAGTTGAATCATACCTGAAGTGAAACATCTCATGCTGACCCATGTTTAGCCAAATTCAAATTGCAAAACCTATGATCCAGCAGAACTTCATAAAACACTTTAGACTTTCTGACCTGAATTATAACACACTATAATGAAGTTACTGTGCAAATTCCCTAGTTACCACACTCCAGCACCTTTTCAAATAGACTGAAGGAGAATTTAGCATGGCCTTCTGACTGTGGGAGGAAACTGGAGCACTCAGAGGAAACTCACAGAGACACAGAGAGAATGTGCAGACTTCACACAGGCAATGACCCAAGCCGGGAATCAATCATAGGTCAGTGGTACTGTGAGGCAGCAGTGCTAACCACTGTACCCAGTGCCATCCTTGTTCTTTTGTACCATTACGCTGAAACACAAAGGAGGCTCCAAACTTTGTCTTATTGTCACTACAAGCTGCACCTTTCAACAGCGCTTCTTAATGGCAGAAAAGAGTTGATGACTTTGCCAAGCAAAATATATCCTCCAAATACCTCAGGAGAAGTAAGACAACACTAATTCACAGTTGGAAGGAACTTATCACTTCAACAAGCATGCCAAAGGCCTGCCCAAGTTGAGAAGACAGTCTGTGCATGTACAGGATCCAATCTTGAAGGCTTGGAAGTGAGCAAAAATTGTTGCTGAAACGGAGACCCAAGTTCATATGCAATGGAGATAGAAACCAGTAAGTAAATCAGAACCAATCAACCTGCACCAGAGCTGGTAAACCAAGAGCGGTCATCAGCAACATCCACAAGCAGTCCAAGTTCAGCGATATCATAACAATTGATACAACATACAGCATATAACACCAGGAGCAACACAGAACATAACCATTGCCCTGTGCCAACTCATCAGTGAGAGCAATGAAGTCCAAATCTGTTCACAATATTCTGAATAATTGTATTTGAGAGAAAACAGAATAAGCTGCCAAAGCGTATGTGTTCAGAATTATCTGTTAAATTATAAAAATCAACTGTAAACTTCCTTTAGTGTAGAAATTATACCAAAAAAGTTAATGATTGAAAAGGTTATGCTGCTATAAAGAAGGTGGGATGTTATTGTTATTCCAGAATATTTTTGGAACTATACAGGATATTTTTGGTGACCAAAACTGTGCGCAGTTCTGGTTGCCTCACTACAGGAAGGATGTGGAAGCTATTGAGAGGGTGCAGAGGAGATTTACAAGGATGTTGCCTGGATTGGGAGGCATGCCTTAGGTTGAGGGAGCTAGGTCTTTTCTCCCTGGAGAGATGAAGGTTGAGAGACGACATGATAGAGGTTTATAAAATGATGAGAGATATAGATAGGGTGGATTCTCGGAGGCTATTTCCCAGGGCTGAAATGGTTGCTACAAGAGACACAGGTTTAAGATGCTGGGGAGCATATACAGAGGAGATGTCAGGGGTAAATTTTTCACTGAGGGTGGTGAGTGAGTGGAATCAGCTGCTGTCGGTCGTAGTGGAGGCAAACTCGCTTCTTTTAAAAGACTTCTGGATGAGTACATGGGATTTAATGGGATTGGGAGTTATAGATAGTTCTGTGGCCTAGTAGGTATGAATATGATTGGTGCAACTTTTGGGCCGAAGGGCCTGTTTGTGCTGTAGTGTTCTATGTTCTATATTATGATATCCAAAGTTGCACATCACTCTCTACTGCGCTACAGTCATTGTAAAAGCATCAATGTATCAGTGCATCAATATGATGAATACCATGAATTTGCAACATTTGTGCCTAAAAAAGGTAATTCTTTCAGTCTTCATGGAACTATAGGACATATTCCAGCTGGAAGAAAAAAATACTGGCTTTCTGTTTCAGTCAACTTTGGATTGTAGCATCAGAGCTCACAATCTTGTATCACTATGTATTAGGACACAAGGCTGTGAAAAAGGTTTTTAGTTTTTTGGCATGGAAGCTGTTTTTGTGTATTATTATTTGTCTTTATACTTTGGAGTTGCTAGCCATTAGCGCAAAACTTTTAAATGCTGGTATGCAAATTATGTTTTCGGGCAGCATTGGTTGGAAGATACTTATACGTTCTCGGTATAGTTCAGCTTAAAAGAAAGAGGTATTGTATTTTTCTTTTAATCTGAATCTTTTTTTTCAGGCAAGTGGTGGTTGAAGGCTCACTTCCACATCCGTTCGCTTTGACATTGTTTGGAGACACTTTATATTGGACAGACTGGAACACTCATTCTATTCATGCATGCAATAAATACACTGGAGAGTTTCGTCGGGAGGTGCACAGCAACATTTTCTCCCCCATGGACATTCATGTTTTTAACCAGCAGAGACAACCCAATGGTAAGATTGTGTATTCTGTCTTAAGGTGATATATCTGAATATGTGACACACTACACTTTGTTTAGTGAGTATTTTCAAATCCACAAGCCAAACAATTAAATTTTTACATTGATCAAAGCTTGAGTTTTCTCACCAAATAAACTTTATGGCCATAAAGCGAGTACAGCTCCATCTTGGGATAATATGTTCTGCATTTTGTGGTACAATACTGATGGCTGTCTCTCTGTTTATCGCATATGCAGTTATATCATGCCTATAACTTGTTAAATTACTCCAAGATCACCAACAGCCCTTGTGGACAATTAAGGTGTTTTAGTGGTCGAGAAACAAAGACTTACCTTTATAGAATTCCTACAGTACTGGAGGCCATTTGGCCCATCGAGTCTATATTGACCATAATCCCACCCAGACCCACTTCCCATAACCCTCATTTACCCTGCTAACTGCCCCCGACACTAGGTTGATTTAACGTGGCCAATTAGCCTAACCTGTAAATCGTTGGACTGTGGGAGGAAACCAGAGCATCTGGAGGGAACACATATAGGCATGGGGAGAACGTGTAAACTCCACACAGACAGTGACTCAAGCTGGAATTGAACCCAGGTCTCTGGTACTGAGAGGTAGCAGTGCTAACCACTGTGCCATCTTAAATAGCACTTTGATGAATTCTGGATGGCCTAAATTATTTTACAGCCATTGAAGTAGTTTTGAAGTATAGTCATTGTAGTGTAGGAAACATGAAGCTAGAGTATCTGGCTTAATGCATATGTGTCATATAATCTTTAAAATTTGGTGAGAATAGAATAATCTGAGAAAAAGAATTTGCTGACTGCATTTGATGTTTGCTTGTGCTCTATATATTGCAAAAGCTTTGTAATAATGTTGTCATTGAAATGAGATTTTTTATTAAAATGTTTAATTTTGAAGCTAACAGCCCTTAATTATCCCTCATATTGTGTTGATAATTTGGAAATCTGACCGTTCTAATGAAAACAGATTGTGTGTGTGTGTGTGTGTGTGTGTGTGTGTGTGTGTGTGTGTGTGTGTGTGTGTGTACACGTGCGCTTGCGTGAGAGAGAAAAAGGTTCTTTTACCATTCAGTTTGTTTCATGGAGCATAAAGGGCCAAACTTTGAAAGTTGTATATACTGGCTTTATTTTAGTAATTGGTATAGATAGGCAGATAATTAATTATCCTGACAATTCGAGTTGGAATATCACTACCCTGTGCTGCTACACATGAGAGGCCTCCCATGTAAAACCTGTAAAGCTTCTGCCCTGCTCCCTCTACTTAAAACTGAGAGTCAGTAGTGGTCTAAATCTGTTACCAGGAGATGGTGAGTAACTTTATTGAAACTGTAACATGCTCCACTATCACTTGATCTAAACCATGATGGATTTGCCTTGTGCAAGAATCATTATTTGCATATACGTGTTTTTAGAAGTGTAGTTTATATCTGAATAACTGAATACGAAAATACATTTTAAAATCAAATTGTTGCGAGTGTTGGTATCTAAAACAAAAATGGAAAATGCTGGAAAATATCAGTGGGTCTGACTGCAACTGTGGTGAGAAAACAGAGCTAATGTGTCAAGTAGTTATCCAGACTCTGAACGTTAACTGTGTTCTCTCACAGTCAAACCTGGTGAGATTTTCCAGCATTTTCTGTTGATGAAAATACATTGATTTCTTCAGAATTCCGCTGTGTAGGAAAAGCATATTATGATCTTATCAATATATTATAACTGAGAAGTGAATGTTCTTTACCCATTTGGTTAGACAGATTTTTGATCTACGAGGGAATTAAGGTTCTGGGGGACAGAAAGGGCAGACAGGAAAGTAGATTTGAGGCCATTATCCAATCAACCTTGATTTCGTTTGAATGGTGCAACAGGCTTAAACAGTCAAATAGTCTGCCCTCTGCCTTTATTCTCTTGCCATTAGACTTTGGATGTAAAACTAATGTTTATAACTACCGTTCCTCAAATGGGGAAAGTTTTGTAGGAAATAAAAAAAAATTATGCCATCCAAAATTCTTTGAGAGAAATGCTGAATATTGAATTGATGAAGTTATTGTAATTATAAGCCTTAGCTGTTTGAGTAAGAGTGAATCTATGTTCACTAAATGTCACTGAAATATCTCGGTTCCTGAATAGCAGGAGACAAGTTATCCTAAAATTTGGATCCACATCCTGCTGCTTGGGTTAAGAAATTAATATTTCAGATCTGAAAATAACTTGCAGCCTATTATCCATTTCCTGCTTTAACGTTTACATGTGACTTTGTCCAGTATTTAATGGATTAAGTTAATGTTTCAAATCAATTCTTAAATATAAGCTGAACAAAATGATTGTTCTTCATATAGATTGCATTTTGGTGGATACATACACTTGAATTTCCACATGGTTTCATAAGAACTACACACAAAGGGCCTCAAATCAAATTGTTTTTTTTAAAATGTTATTTCATAAATCATGACATTGTAATTCTGACCATTAGTCTCCAAGTAGTGACTTATAAGGTTGCTATTCTAGTTACACTGTTCCAGTACATTATCATTTTTGTGGTGGCTGATCTCTAGTGCATAAAGTTTTCACAGGTGTTTTGGATTTTATAAGTCTGTTAGCCAAGATGTAGTCTAACTTGATCTGTTTTGTTTTAGCAGCAAATAGCACTGGAGAATGGAAATTGTGCCAATCAATCACTTGAAAGTTGCAATAAAAAAGAAAACCGCTCTTCTGTTAAATTGTGGACACAAGATTGTTTAGAATATTTTGATGGTTTTGGAAGTATCAGTTGTGCTGTTGCTAATGGGGCAGGCATATGTTTGATGCAATAGTTAGAAAGATGTTGAGCAGAAGTCAGGTCTCCACACACCAACGCCCTGCCCCCAGAAAGGGAAAATTAGAGTGAAGGAGTGAAATTTCCTTTCCTAGAATGTTATTGTGTGTGTTAGGGTACAGATCAAAAACCGCATTGCATATTATGAATTCAGACAAGACCTGAACTATTTGCAGTTTTGGCATTAATGGGAGGATATTGTGTTTTACTCCAAGTGCGATTCTACGGACACATTGAAAAGCTTTTATCAAAACAAATTTTATTTAACACAGTTTAACTGAATTAGCTTAACATTTAACAGTTGAACAATACTTAAGCAAGACAAGATACAATTTTGCTGAGCACTGCGTTCCAGTTCAAGCAATATTCTGAGAAACTTTAAATCCCCTGTTTAGATATAGTCAGCAAACCAGAGGCTTATTTGCTTGTTTCAGATTAACAGTCCTGGAGCTCTCAAAGGCCTTTATAGGCAGAGACACTACTTTTCAGTACAGACAGTCAATTATTTATATTTAAAAAAAAATTAAACTGTAAGTATTTCATCCTTGCAATCTTAGCTCCTCCCATTAATCACATTACTCTCTCCCTGTCAGTCAACCTAATGAAAACTTTACCATGAAACCCCAGGGGAAACCTAAGTAAACACAAAGGCATTAGCAGTGCTTAAACAAACGCCCCAGAGACTTATCCTATTCTTCCACCTCTCAATTTAAAATACTTGACAAATTGCCACCTTGCAAACCAGATTTGAATTCTAAACATACCCTTATAGAAAACATGATGTAAATATATTTCTTAAAGGCACAGTATCATTCCACATGCTTCCTGGCAGCCTAAATTACATTGATGATGCTCAAAAAAAAAGACTAAAATGATGCATTGCCTTTGGAAATGAAAAATGAGAAAAAGGGAAAGATCTTTGTGTTTAGAGCCTAAAGAAAGCTGATACACCTGAGCTTTGGAACATGAAGTGAAGTGTCAGATTTCTGCCTATTGGATTGCTCAAGGTGAGCATTGATGAGGGTGAAAACCAGAAGACAGCTGGATCTTTTCACCTTATGGCCAGAATATTGGAAAATGGAAGTGAACTAATCAAGAATTACTTTGTGAGTTGTAAATGTTAGAAAGCTGGAATTAATTTCCTATCCAACACAACCCATTATTGCATGATGGTTCTTGGATGAACCAAAAGGAGGGAGAATAAAATGCGTGTGGGTGAATGGAGGAAAAGAAGATCTGTGAAAAATGAATGTATTTATTTAAACTTGGTGTCTAGTTTCAATATATTTGCAGATATTGATTTTCACAATAGTTAAGCACTAATTTTGGCTTTTTTAACGTACCTCCAGCTCTTATTTGGATGAAGATAATTATAGTAATTATAACATATGGGTTAATATTACTTGTCATAGTGTTTTGCGTCAGAAATGACTGCATGTACCCATAACTCTTTTTCTGTAACATATTGTGCAGAACGCAATATGCATAACAACAAAACCTACATGCTTAAACCGGTTAGAATTATAGAATCTACAGTATAAATGGAGGCCATTTGGCCCATCAAGCCTGCACCGACAACAGTCCCACCCAAGTATATTTACACTCCTAATTCCCCTGACACTAACGGACAATTTGTCATGGCCAGTCAACCGAATCAATACATCTTTGGGGTTTGGGAAGAAACCAGAGCTCCCAGAGGAAACCTACACAGACATGGGAAGAACAAGCAAACTTCATACAGACAATGACCCAAGGACAGAATCAAACCTGGGTTCCTGGTGCTGTGAAACAGCAGTGCTGACCACTATGCCAAAATGCCCTTTAAAATAATGCATTTGATATGTTTATTTTTAAAACTCGCGACATGTGCTTGTGTTTTTATTTCTCTGTGAAAATGCACCAAGTGCAAGAAAACTTGCAAAATATAACCCCTGATGTACAATAATTTGTTATATTTAAGCCTTAAAACCTGTGTTGGCCAAAATTTGGAGTGTATTGTATTAATACTTACCAACTTTGTTATTTGTACAGCTACAAATCCCTGTGGAAGCAATAATGGTGGTTGTTCCCACTTGTGCCTGATGTCTCCAATCAAACCATTTTTCCAGTGTGCCTGCCCAACTGGTGTCCAGCTGCTAGAAGATGGGACAAAGTGCAAAGATGGTAATTTATAAAATTTACTTGTAGGAAATGAAAATAATGCCATTGAAAGGCAGAAATTATTGCTCACTCTAAAGCATTTCAGATGTTTCACAGCGTTGACTCCCTAATATTTAAATCTGAAAACTAAAACCCTTTCAGCCCATAAATATAACAAATACAAAGTTCTACCTTTGATTTACAGTCACTTGCTTTATTGTCCTTGGGCTTGATCAATATGCAGACAGTAGCAGACGAGTGTGTCTCATAAAGTTCACATAGAGTATAGTGATTGCTTTGTTAATATGGACTTGCAGTTCATCTTACTCCTGAAAATTGTGTTCCTATCTCAGAGGCACCATGTATCCCATGCTATATCTCATTGTGATTTGGAGAATTCTAAATATTGTCTGTTACACTCTATAGAATTTCTTACAATATTGCACTATGATGATGAGAATATGAAGATTATTTAATGTGTTTCTGCTGTATAAGTTTTAACAAACTTCAAATTCTACAATTATCAAATATTCGTGATATTAATATTCTGCAAAAATATGTGTAGATGGACCTTTGAGAACAAGGAGAGTAATATTTTTGATTTGGAATCTTTCTCAATGCATCACAGTTTAATATAAAATATTCATGGTATATCCTACCTGAAAGATGTAGTTCCCAATTTTCTGTGAAAAATTAGCTTTCCACATATTGGCTCTCCAGACTTTAAAAAAATCTGTTTCTTGAACTATCCACTTGTGTCTATTTAGTTGGGTGTGCTGGAGTACGGAGTATCTAATCTCTGTCCTCCCAGGTTCTAGATCGCACTGTTAAAGCTTAAGCCCAACAATGACATCCAACAACTCCTTGCTGGTCTTAAATCTGTTGACTGCTTGAAGAATCAGCAATTACGCAATTTCTCTTCTCCAGTAGACATTCTAAACAAAGTGTTTTTAATAAAAAGTATATTCAAGAAAAGTTTGATTAAAAATACCTCACACCCCACCTTTTCCAACAAGTAATAATCTTTTATCAAATTATTTGAGTTAGTTGTGTCCCACAAATGTTGCAATTTACTGACTTGAGAGTCCAAAATGGTGACTTTTGTTTTGAGATAGTTCTTGGCATTGATTGATGATCTTTGCATTGGAAGGTGAGATGAGCTGACCCTAAGCAAATAACAGCAACTATGGAAACTTGTAGTTTTGAATAGTCAGGATTTACAACTAGGCCATTCCTGCATGTATTCCGGCCACTGCAGGAGAAAGGTGTCTTTTGTTCTGTGGCTCTGTGACTTACGCAAGAACAATTCTTCATTCATCTGTACCTTCACTGTTTCTTTTTCCCTCAGTTTTTAAATTAAAGAAGATAGTGCATGTTTGGTCATGCATGGTGCAAGCTTTGGCTGCCTGGTTGAGATGTCTCTAATAGAGACTGACATAAGCCATTGATACGACTATCCCATGCTATTTACATTCCAACTGTGGAACACTGCATACAGAGTGAAATCTGATAAATAGAAACTTACAGCGGTGGAAGAAGTTTTGTAGATATGCAAAAATGGTGTTTTATTTCATGCCCACTGAAATTTGTGTAATAAAAACACTGCCACAACAAGAAAAATATTTCTTGGAAGGAGACTGACTTTTTGGTGTTGCTAGGGCATGAGCATGTGAGGATAACTGGTTTTTCAAATTTTGGTAGTAAAAGGAAAGCTGTCACAAGTAACTATCTGAGAAGTGTACATTTTATTTTGTAAAACATTTTGCACCAATATAACCAAAAGTATTTTCTAAAATGGTGGAAGGGGAGACATCCGCTTTTCTTATTGACAGTAACAGAAGGGCCTTGCTTCAAACCAACTTGATCTGAAAAATCTCAACACTGGCTTCAAATGTACTGTTTGACTGTATATGTACCAGGTGATTAGTGTGGTTATTCCATATTTTGATAACCATAGAAATTCAGGGACAAATAAAGATAGTACTTAATTCTTTACAGTTTTAATTGAATCACTGCAGTGTACATTGTTAACATTATCCTGTCACTTGCAGTCCTTTTGTAGGCCAGTAGGACTCTTCACTAAGTACTGCCACTGAATTATCCCTCAATAAAGCCCATATCCAATCTGCACAGCTTGCAATAATGACACCACCAATTGGCGTTTTCCCAGGAACAAGGATTATAGTGGTAATGATGTCAAATTGTGTCTGTAATGGAGAACCCATTAATCAGCATAAAGACTCAAATTGCAGAGATAACATTATCAGGAGTATATGCTTCATCAAACCCAGGAAATTTGCAACAGAATTATTTAAAAGCAAAACTACCAATGTTTCCCTATAAAGTAAAAATCCAAAATATTGTGATCTGTGAAATTATGTATACATACATCTGTTTTACTCCTACGTTTTTACATACTCAGTGCTTTCAATTTACTGATTACTTCCTTTACAAAAGAGACCCATTTCTTTTTTCAAAATGGCCAAAATATCCAACCACACTGAAGATGAAAACTAAAATACAATAGCACTGTTCAGTGTTGAATGAGAAAAGTAATACTTTATCTTGTTCCTTCTATTGCTGTTAGGCCACCGTAATTAGATGGCTCTAAGTTATTTTATGCCACATTGATGGTCCATAGTGTTGTAACTTAAATGCATCTAACAGGCTTTTTTAGTCCATCACTTTCCATCAATAAAGCTGCTTTTGCCATCAATCACAGCAATAAAACTGCTGCAAGCCTGAGTGTAAAATATCTAGAGCTGAATGGCGGTACTCCATTGGTCACGCGCAGCTGTACAAACCAAATTGCTTCACCAGAAGTAACCTAAAAGATTTGATTACCAAGTGAAATCAGCTGCTTGAAAAGAGATAATTATATTGTAGCACATTTTTAAGTCTATTTCTGTCTGATTGTGTCTTTCTTGTCTTTCTATTTGCTGAGTGTCTTTTTGCCTTGCCCTGACTAAATACCGTGAAATTTCGGTTTGGGTTGGCTTTGTATTGAACAGTTACTTAGCAAGACGGTCAGTAGGCTGCAAACAGAATGATGCCGGTTGTAAACTTATTGTGTATCTTTTAAAAACAAAATCAATTTATTTTAAAGGTGCCTCTGAATTATTGCTGCTGGCTCGAAGAACTGACTTGAGGCGCATATCACTGGACACTCCTGATTTTACAGATGTCATCTTACAGCTGGATGATATTCGCCATGCAATTGCAATAGATTATGATCCAGTGGAAGGATATATATACTGGACTGATGATGAAGTACGTGCAATAAGGCGTGCTTACTTGGATGGCTCAGGAAGTCAGTTTGTTGTGACCTCCCAAATCAATCATCCTGATGGCATTGCTGTAGATTGGGTTGCAAGGAACCTTTACTGGACAGATACTGGCACTGACCGCATTGAAGTGACTAGGCTGAATGGTACTATGCGCAAGATTCTAATTTCTGAGGATCTGGATGAACCAAGAGCAATTGTGCTTGATCCAATGTCTGGGTAAGAACTTATTTAAGATATCTTACATATTTTAAGAAAAACATTTTTTGCTGAAGTCCACTTGTTGCATCTCGGCATTAAATTAATTTGTGCTCTTTAGGTTAAAAGCTGTTCCTGATGGAGGGAGAAAATTATGCCAACATTAAAGAAACAATTTTATTTTATTTTGTATGAGACTTCATAAAGCATAATGGTACTGTGCTGTGAACTTTTACTATGTAATGTAGCATTACAACTCGCAAGTTTGACACAAGCAATCTGGAGAAAAGGCAGTTTTGTGCTTGAACTTCATGGGCTTTCAGCTGCAGCCGCCTCTTAGTTGTTGCAACTGTGTAGATGTGTTTGAAGTCAGAATATAATTTGTAACAATTATCCTGTAACAATGCCATGCCACATTTGAATCTCTATTTCTTCCAATCAGGTACATGTACTGGACGGACTGGGGTGAAATTCCAAAGATAGAACGTGCTACTTTAGATGGATCAGACAGAGTTATTCTTGTTAACACTTCTTTGGGTTGGCCAAATGGTTTAGCCCTGGACTACAAGGAAAGAAAGATGTACTGGGGAGATGCTAAAACTGACAAGATAGAGGTTTGTATGTAACTTGAGTTGAAATATTAAATCACTATTGATGTAAATGTTTGCTAAACATTCCAGTTGAAATGTTTAAGGAATTTGGATATATTTGAGGGCAGATTTTTTCTTTTGTGTACATCAGAGCAAGTTGTTTTCAAGATGTTCAATTCTGCTTTCTTGAAACCAGTCCAACTGGATAAGTAAATATTGAGGATAATGCCATCTTATGTCTGGAATCTCTCTTTTTTAAATTTTGTTTCATTCACATCCCAATCCACCATGCTTTCTGCATTTTGTATAAAATTTATTCATTGGGCTAGGTGTTATGCCAAATAATAATGAGCAAAAAACATTTTGCTTTATGTCTGAAGTAAAATTTATTTAAATTAACAATTGAAATCTTCCAACTTCAAAATTAACTCATAATTTTAAGAGCTATTTAAACAATTAAACCTTTTCTTCTAGAGTAGCAGTGAGCATCTGTCTCTTAAGAAACAACTACACAAAGCTTGCATGTATGGTCATATTCTCACTTCTTATGAGTAATGATGCGTTAAAGTTTCAATAACACAAATAGTTCCACTCTACAATTTCTAAAAGTTACATCTGTGGATGCCACAGGTGAGTTTATTTAAAAGCTAATAAAAATAGTCTTTTGTATAGCCCATTGCCCGTATCATACAATAATAAAATGGTTACAATATAGGAATCCATTCTGCCCGCTAGTATTATTCAGTCCTGTCTCCACACAGACCAATCTCCCATCATTGACTCCATCTACACTTCCTGCTGCCTCAGAAAAGCAGCCAGCATAATTGTGGATCCCAGGGATCCCAGACATACTCTCTTCAATCGGGACAAAAAAATGCAAAAGTCTAATAACACATACTGACCAGCTGAAGAGCAGCTTCTTTTCTGCTGCCATCAGACTTTTGAATGGACCTACCGTGTAATCATATGATCTTTCGCTACACCCTATCTGTGACTGCAATACCATATTCTGCAGCCTCTCCTCCTCTCTTATGTAATATATGAACAATATATTTTGTTTGTATAATGTACAAGAAACAATACTTTTCACTGTATCCCAATACATGTGATAACAATAAATCAAATCAGAGATAGTCAAATAAGTTCTTCCTTGTTCCTTTTAGCAGGTGAGCTGTTCCAAATTAATGATGTACATGCCCAAATAGTTAGAGACCACTGCTTTCACAAGTCGAATGTAATGAGAAAATGGTGTTTTATCTCACGCTGGTGCAGTAAAATATGTCAAATGTCCTCAAATGATCATTTTAACTTGATAGACCATTGCTGACCAGAGACATTATTTTGAACATAATAATGGCAAGGAATAAGTTACGACTCGGAATTCAGAATGGTTAAAGTCATGTTTTTATATACTGCGTCTCTGATGGGATGGAGAAAAAAGCAGTGCTGTTTGCTTTTAAAACTTGGCAGTTTCTGTTGGAATTATGTTCAAAGTAAGTTTGTTTAGATGGATTTCTTACATTTGGTGAAACAAAATCTTCCTGGAAAAGCATCAGTGTTAAAAGCGTTTTAACTGAATATCTTCAGTTGATGAGAAAAATATGTCTACAATCACAGCTTTAAAGATCACACTTTATGATTAATGATTCAACAATTATATCCAGCCTTCTTTAAGTGGGTGAAGGATTATTGTGACGTGTGGAAAGAAGGGGAGTGATCTTTAGTACAGAACTGCTACAAAGTTTAACTCATTCAAGTTCGGTTCATGAATAAGATGCTGATTAAAAATTTGTATTAGGATTTGATCCTGTTTGCTCGCTTTCCCTATATTTTCATATCATTTTATTCTGTTTGAATTTTCTGTCCTTTTGACCACAATGTTGTGTATAAATTGCATGCAACATACTCCTGCCACTAATGCAGAAACATTTAAAGCATCTATAATGGAAACTTGAAACCTCACTTCTTTGTTTTCTCAAAGCTTTGTTGCAATATATTCCTCTACCAGAAGTTTAGACAGAATGCATGTAGATAATTCAATTGTCTTCTGTCCTCTGAGTGTATTATTAACATGTTGTAGTCACCACACTGTTATATTACCCTCCATTGATGTGGCAACAATAATTGACCTGAGATTAGTTTCCTGCCATGCATCCCAGCCCCCAAATATGTCTTTCAAAACAAAATGTTCTTGCTTTTTGACAAAATTTCATCTCTTACTCAAGAAAAATTGGTAATCTTTTATCCTGGCCAGATCTAGGCTCCCGGTTCTGTTTCCCTACCTCCATTTCTTCCTTCCTGTATTCACACACTTAATCTCGGCTCAGTCAGTGGAAGTTGGGAGCAAATTTGCATTTCACTATTTTGTAGACAGCTTGTTAGAAGGCTAAAATATTGTGCTGCTAATGGCAATTTTAAAAAAATTTTAAAGCATCTCTTGTGCTCAATAATGTATAGTAGATTTAGATCCCTGGACAGATTGTGTTAAGTCGTTATTTTGCCAGATCTAAAATCATCAGATACTTGAAGATATAGCAACTGCAAGCTGGCTTTTATGTTTAGCTCAGCTTCTTTCAGACTTTTTTTTTAAAAAAGCCCTGCACTTTTCTGTGAATGCAGATTCCCCTATCTTTGACCTTTGGATTGCTTAGTAACCAATTCTGTGGATGGTGTGCAGATGCAGTCTGTTTACATCAGCAGAGACACATTCATTAAGAAGCATGGCATTGGAGATGGCTGCTGTAGTACTGGGGCCCCGAGGAGATAATAAGCAGCAGCAGGGGTTAATGGAGATCAGCAGGAGGTGCAGCAGGATGCTTTTGTTCCCAGTTTATCTGGCAGTGTACAGTGGGCAAAGCAGCCTGCAACTTGGCAGTCTGGTTTGTCATTATTCACAGTTGGTTGCTGCTGGTAAACTATGATACGATTACGGCTGCTGACATCTTTCGTCTAGCACGAAAGCTTCATTTTTCTACATCTAAGTATATTTGGACTTATTTGCCACAAGCAATGTTTTAAACACCTGAAATTGATATAAGTGTAATTTAACCAATTTTCTTCCAAAAACATTACTTGATGATGCTTCCTGTAAAGTATAACTTTGTAGTGCTATTAATTTGCAGTTGTAAGCATACATGAAGTCAAAGCCTTGGATAGTATCAAACTGATTTTGATCAAATATAGTTGAGCTGCTTTGAAACTAACTAGGTGTATACAAGGTTTTCTTTTGGATGTAATTATTAGAAAAATACGTTTACAGTGGGATAGATTTCTGGACTGTAACCAGCTAGGTTAGACATTGTATTTTTGAGAGGCATGATAATTTCTCAAATTAATATTGTATTAAAATTGCAGCTTTCTGAATTTTGCAACTTGCAGAGAAAATTTATAACCTTTTTATAGTTCTTGAAAGTTTCCTCCATTAGAATTTTAAGATGTTTGAAATTCCCTTAAGTAAGGCAGTCCAATGACATGATGCATTGATGTACCTAAAGCATTGTTAGAATCATGAGATATGATTTCCTATATTAAAATAAATGTCGTTGGCCTATGCAAGTTGGAGCCATGGTGCTTCCGCAAAGTGATATTGGGGATGAGTCAACCTAGGTGCTCTCATCCACTTCACTAATCTCTGATTTCAACTGACAAATTGGCACCAAGAATGTTACATGATGTAAGAAAGTTTGATATAGGTGTTGGGGGGGGATCCAGAATGCATAAACATTAATAATTATTTTAAGACAGATATTTAATCAGATTTTTAATGCTGTATTTTGTAAAGTTTGGTTTTTACATATTTCAGTGTTGTGAAAAGCATTGCTGCAGTGTTGCATTTTGACCTCTGCATTCCATAAACTTATGTTTGCACGGATTCCTTAACAATTGCTTACATTTTTGACCAGGAAACTTGTATTCTAATTTATGTTTTAATTTTACATTTATGTGGAGACGTTTGGTTCCATCATCTGTGGTTGTGAGCGGCCAAGATGAAAATAGAAAAAAATCAATTGTGATAGGGTTTTTTTTTACACTAGCCTGGCTTCCTGGAACCTAGGAATTTATGAAATTGATTGGAGAATGGCAAAGTAAGCTCTGGGAGAGGGGCGAGCTACCAATAATAGAAAACATTTGTTTGTTTTTCAGAGAAGTTGAACCTTGGATAGATAATCCCCAGTTTGTAATGTTGAGTTTTTTTTTGTTAACCAGTGTTCAGGTTTACGTGAAAATGGCTTCTCGTGTACTCAGGAAATGAACTTGTGACTCTCAACAAAATAATTAAGTTGTGGTAACCTGGGGTGAGATTGTGATTGTTAAGCCTTAATCCTCCTTGTGTTAATTCTCTGCTGCTGTTGTGTAGTTTCTGCTTATGTCCTACCTGTGGAGCAGGATCACCACCATATTTTGGGTTTTAAGTTGCTTCTGGGGAAAGTGTACAGGAAGAGTGTGAAGGAGAAGGATTTAAAAGGTGCCTTTTTTTTGCTTTCAGTTACTGATTTTACATTGTCATCCATCTTGAATCATCAGCTTACTGAGAACTGTTGTAGACGTTTGTCTCTATGGTGTACTTGGATTTCTTTCAGTAGAACAAAGCCATTTGTGTAGTCTGAGGTTGCAGCCTCTTTACAGTTAGTGAGGTACTGAGTAGGTTCACACAGTAATTTGCCTGATAAAGAGCCGCGTACAAAGTCAGAGGGAAACAGAGGGTTTTTTCCCCTTGTTTGTTGTATTAGATGGGAACCGAGAATCAGTATCCGGAGAATGCTTCATTTTACATCCTAATCCTGAAATTGAGGCTGCCTTTTCCTCTGATGACAGACTACAAAGTCCAGCTAAAAAGAAGGTTGTTTTTAGCTGTCTAGACTGGGTAAAATTCTATTGGTGAGTGGCAGCTTGCACTGCCTACTGTGGGGAATAATGAAACACAAGGCTTCCATTTAGTCAAGCAGAGAAGATTCAAAGGTTGTAACCTTGACTTTAGTGAATACTGAGTTGAATACAAATTGATTTGGGGAGGAGGTTTACTGCTTAGGCAGTTGAAGGGTTGTTCGATATTGTGTGTCAGCAGTGTGTAACTCGATTTGACATATTTTTAAGATGGCCAAATTCCCAGAGGGGTTGTGGGGCGGTGGTGGAGGTGGAGTGAGACAGATCTCTTCAACAATTGTTTTTGACTTGTAGGGTGAACTATGAATTAAAAGGCAAAATCGAAGCAGCAGTTACCTCTTTAACTGACAGTTGTATCCAAAAATGCTCTGTACTCAATTGGTTAATACAAAGGTTTTGGAAATATGATCTAAATCTGCACTTTTAGTTCATTGGATTATTTTTATAATTGGTCAATGGGTTGAATATTAGAACGTGCTCTTGTTTTTAAAATCCCTTTTAAACAAGTTATTTTCTCTCTTCCTCCCTTTCAACTTCCTCTTCCTCCTTTTGGAGACACTTGATTTGACTTGGATTCAGATCCACATCCATTTTTAATAACCTCTGCTCCTAAATGGTTATATTTCATGTTTCATTATAAATAATGATTGTGAAGTAAGCTGTTTAACCTGGAAAGGATTGGGTCAGATATTGCTTCATTTTCAGTAGATTAGCAATGAGTGAAAACCTGGGCTCTTGTCTCAGTGCTACACTCCTAGTTTTAAAGTTGTTTTTAAAAAGTGAAAAGACTCACCCACGTGATCTGAGCTAACTTTGAATGAGAGCCATAGGCTGTAATCCAGCATCACAATAAATGCAAGGTATTTTGTTAAAATGACACCAGTGTGGCATCCATGTCTCGCGTCGGTACCAAGATGTTTGCATTCCAATTCCTAGAGATAAATGGGAGGGTAGTGGTTCTATTATATTGCAACTGTTAATTGATGTATAATCTTTGTGCATACCAGACTTTAGAACAGGCTGCAACATGTTCCGAAATGAGACTTGAGCCCACTGTAGTTTGATTGTGTATGTCTAAGAGTGTTATTAAAATAGAGTGCCTTAATCTGTGCTTCAAGATTGCTGCATTTATTATTAATCTGGTGGGAGTGAGAAATTAAGTCAGATAAGATTTTTGAGTGTCAGGTGCTTTTATGATTAGCCTTCCCCTACCTCTCTCTCCATACTTGATAGGAGGCAAAATCTGGTCCAGGTGCAATAGTAATTTGTGGCCAAGTGTGCTGACATGTAATCTTAGAATTTCTGGTGTGTTGAGATTTAGTAGGGGCCTTGATTAATTTTAAAGTATGGACGAGGGAATGTACGTAAAGAGTAGTCCACTTACTTCCATCAGAATCAATGTAGGTGTAGAAGGAAAAGTTCAGTTATCATTATGAAAGTAGGCTGACTTTTGAATCACATATTTGATTATATAGCATATTTATGAAATTTAGAAGAAGTCCCTTATATGTCTATGTTGAATCTATTTCAAACTCTGTATTTTATTTGTTAAGCAGAATGCCTGAAATGAAATAATTTGTGCGCACCTTGTTTGAATCGTGGGATAGATGATCCTGACTGGGTTCAAAGGGTTACTACAAATTGCCTCAGTATGTTTTTGTTACCTCTGATTTGACAATTCCACCACACTTCTGGCTGGCCCCTCAATTTCCTCTCTCTGAACATTCCGTCATCCAAAACTCTGATGTCGTCACCATCACACTCCCCTTCATAAACACCCTTGTACTCATTGGCCTACACTGGCTCCTAGTTAAGCAACAGCTTAATCTTTAAATTGTAATGTTTTAAAATCCCCCTATGATTCCTCTTTCTTCCCACTACTACCCCCCCAAAAGTATTTTGGGGGACAAAATACTTCATTCACAAAAAATATTCAGATCGTGCTTTTGGAAGGCGTTGTCAATGAGATCAGCTTTTGATATATATGCACCCTTACTGACTATTGCTATATTGTCCGACTGCTGGTTGTGGAGGAGCAAGTTTATATAACATGAAATTCAATAAACAAAGGCCATTTTCCTGACTTCTGCCAAAACCCTGATGTTCTAGCCCCTGTCCCAAATGCTTTCTTAAGCCGAACCTTGTAGGATATACCTTCAGTCCCTTTTCCGACCATACAATTTTGACTTCCTTTGCACCTTCAGATCCAGATTCAGTGGCAAATCCTTCAACCATTTTAATCCCTTAGCTTAGCATGTTTTCCCAAATTCTGTTCAACTTGCCATTTTCTACCTCACTTCAAAGACTTCATGAAATTCTACCACTTGGACTATTTTTACATTGTTCTCCTCATTCTGTTGTTACTGTTGTCACCTGGACCTCTGGGAACTAACTTGGATGTTTTGCTTTGTTAACAGCATTCTATAAAATGTAAGTTTATAAAATACTTCCAACTTATTCTTTAGTCCAGATTTATTTTAACTTTGTATTTCACTGCTGGGATTAGGGATGCAGTGTGGGAAACTAATGGAAAGATTTAATTGATTTCCAAAGCACTGACTTTCTAGTAATGATCATTTGCATCGCTGTGAGTTTTATTTTATAGTGAGCTGTAGTCCAGGTATCTTTTTTTGATTCCCAGTATATAAGAATATAGCAATAAGGAGCAAAAGTAGGCTACTTGGCCCTTCTAGTCTGCTCCATCACTCAATAATATCATGTTTGATCTGATTATGGTAATTTCAATTCCACATTCCTACATAGCCCTGAAAACTTTTCACTCCTTTGCTTACGAAGAATCCATCTAGCTCTGCCTTAAACCTATTCATGGACACTGTCTCCACTACTTTCCAAAGATTCATATCCTCTGAGGAAGGAAAAACATCTTCCCATCTCTGTCCTAACTGGGTGATCTCTTTTTTTTTAAACAGTGGCCCCTAGTTCTAGGTTCTCTCACAAGGGGAGGCATAAACCTTCTCAGAACTGCTTCTAGTGTACTTACATCCTTCCTTAAGTGCAGAGATCAGTACAGTGCACAATACTCCAGATTTGGTTTCCCCAGTGCCCCATATAACTGAAGCATAACCTCTGTATCTTTGTATTAATTCCCCTCGTTATCAATGACAATGTTACATTAGCTTGCTAATTGCTTGCTGTACCTGCAAACTAGCCTTTTGTGATTCATGCACCAGGACCCCTAAATCAGAATTCTTCGATCTCTCACCATTTAGATGATGCGCTTTTTTTCCCTGCCAAAACTTTTACTTTTTCTTGCGTCATATTTCATTTGACAGTTTTTTGCCCATTCACATAATTTATCTGTATCCTTTTATAGCCTTATTGTGTCCTCTTCACAACTTACTGTTCTGTCTATCTTTGTGTCGCCTGCAAGCTTAGCAACAATATTGTCAGTCACTTTATCCAAGTCATTTATATAAAACATAAAAGGTTGAGTCACCAGCACCGAACCTTATGGAACACCATTTGCTATCTCCTGTCATACAGAAAAAGACCCATTTATTCCAGCCCTCTGCATTAATCAATCTTCTGTCCACATCAATATGTTAACTCCTACACCATATTTTTCACAAATAACAACATTTGATGTGGCATCTTATCAAATGCCATCTGGAAATCTAAATAGAGTTCATCCACCAGTTTCCCTTAATCCCTTCAAAGCATTCTAATAAATTGATTAAATACGATTTCCCATCACAAAACCATGTTGACTCTGCCCGATTACCTAGCACTTATTCAAGTGCTATAGTTTCCAACATTTTGCCTCTGACCAATATTAAGCTAACTGGCCTGTACTTTCCTACTTTGACTCCCTCCCCTTAAGAAAGGAGTTTTATTCACTTATCAAGAATCAAATGGAAGGTTCCAATCCAATGGATAAGATCCTCTTTCAGAGAGTTAGTGCAGACATGATGAACAAAATGGCCTCTTTCTACATTGTAGAGATTCTATGGGATTCTATGCCCTTGTAATGGCCCTTATTTAAGTTTATAATAAGAGTCTTAGGCCCAGTCTTCTCTCCCTTAAACTGAATGTAATCATATGATGATTATTGCCAACTGCGATGTCTTTACTATGAGACAATTAATTCATCCTATCATGTTGCACAATATCAGGTCTATAGTATAGCATGCTCTCTGGTTGGCTGTAGTAAGAAACTATCGTTAAAACGTATTATTAATTCTTCATCTACCTTTGCCCATCTGGTTTTTCCATTGTATATGTAGATTAAAATCCCCCATAATTATCGCCGTATCTTTCTGACAGCAGACATAATTTCTTCCTTAGCCGTACCATATGGTTACTGTTAGGGGACCTGTACAACACTCCCTCAAATAACTACTTGTCTTAATCTTTATCCATCTGTACCCAAACCATATCTACATCCTGGTTTACTGAACTTAAGTTATCCCTTTCTAATGTGCTAATACCATTATTAATTAACAGAGCTACTCCTCCACATTTTTGTGGCTTCCTGTCCTTCCTAAATGTTTTGTACCATTTAATATTCTCATCCAATCCTGCAACCGTGTCTCTGTAATAGCTATTAGATCATATTTATTTCTAGTTGTGTTATCATTTCATCCGTTTTGAATGCTACATGCATTCAGGGTGTTTAGTTTTGTCCTATTTTTGTAATGTTGAGTCTTATCTGCCAATTTACTCTTAGATTTGTATTCCTTGTATTCTTAGTCCCTTCCTGTCATAGTCTGATTATCATTTCCTACATTAATGCCTTTCTCTTTTGCCTTCACTCAAACCTTTGATTTACCACATCTTCCCGAATATAATCCTCCACTATTTAGTTTAAAACTCCATACACTTAGCTAGCTATGGGGCCCATTCAAAAATGAGCCCCAGCACAGTTTAGACATAGACTATTGCAAGAGTACAGACCCCACTTTCCCCAGTACTGATATCAGTGCCCCATGAACCAGAATATGCTAGGCTATCCAACATTGCACCACTCACCATACCATAATTTGCCTATATTCTAAATCTAGTTTGCAACAATGTTTGTTTTTGCCCCATAACTGATTTTGTATTTGTAATTTTTCTTTCATATTTACTACAACAGTATTGTGTTGTTTAGATACTACTGATACATATAGCCACACTTTTTTTCAGGCTCTCAATTAAATGTTTGTCAGGTTACCTGCAGCAGAATAGTGACATGCACTGATTATTGGAATACATTTACTACTTGATTCAGTTTTCATGTAGCAATGTGGGATTCAGCTGGACAGACATCTTTATTGTGAAGAATGGTGTTTTCTTTGTACTTATTGTGCAATTATAATGAACTATTTTAATTTTATTATTATAGTCCCAAGTTGCCACACATGTGTGAAATCCACAAAAGGCAGTAAACATGTTGTTAGTAATTTGAAAATAAAAATAATTTCAAACCTAAATTTTGGCTAAGATTAAATGAATGGATTCACATTCCATCTCTGAGCTCAGTTCCTGGTTTGGACATTATTTTCCTAGGAAAATTAGATTGATCTTATCATAAAGTCATTTTTGTTCCTTAACGGTGAATTCACTTTTACTTTGTTTTAACTTGATCCTGCTTTATTCATTTATTTTGGTGATATGTAAATCTAAGATGTGGAAATTTGTTGCATGATATTTGCTGAGAAAGAATTCAAGCACAGTAACTGCAAGTGCAGCAATAAGAGTTCTTTATCTGTTGTGTCTGCATTATGTTTACAGTGTAGCTGAAGTATGTCTAGTAAGGTGGTGACTGCGGTATCGTCGCAGCTGTTTGCTGTTGCAGACAATATTCTTGCTGTGGTTTAAGTGTTTGATTGCCTTAGAATGTGAAATTTATACCACAGTGTGGTTTGCACAGGAAAGGAAACACTGGATGATGGAGGTCTTGACGATGAGAGCTGACATGAATTGTAAATTTGTTTTTGGGAGGGGAAATGTCAGTCTTGTGCTGCAATGCTTTCCTTAAAGTGAACCAGCCCATTTTCCTTGTGGCACATGCAATCGAGGCATTGATAAAATAATGTTGTTTTAAAGATGAGTGATTAGCTTTTTTAAAAAATTGTGCTATTTGATCCAATTTGCAGAGGAGAAGTAAATACAAAAATGAGTGAAAAGCTTTGTGAGAATTAAAAAGTAGCGTGATTAAACATGACTGTTGTTAACAAAAAGTAGTTTGGAATGGTTCCATGTACTTATGGCATTACAAGTTTCTCCTCCAAATGAAAAATGATCGATATTCAAAAAGAATTCATTTTTGGGTGGCTCTGAGTTGTCATTTTTGGCTTTTGCTTTTATTAAATTAAATAAATATGTAATTATACCTCTTCTCTGCAAATCATCTAACCAAAGAAGAGTTGGTAATTACTGAGAATTTTCCTGTGATAATCTATGAAGACTATTCATATGAAATTAGAGAATACAGAATGAAAAATGCACTTGTGTATATTTTGGCCCAAGAGTGATTTTGATCTAAGCCTATTTTTGATCATAGGCAAAGTTCAAAGCCGGAGTGGGAGAATATACCCAATTGATGGAGGGCTTTGTGATTAGCTCTTGACTAATGTGGTTGACTCTCCAAAATGGCCTAACAAGCCACTCAGTTGAAGGTTAATTAGGGATGAAAAATAAATGCTGGTCTAGCCATGAATTCCATGAATAAAAAAATACAAGCTATAGAGTAAACATTGACTATGCAAAAAACCAGAGTTGAATCTGAATTTGTTGGTGCACAGGAAGATGTATCAATGTCGTACATTATTATGATGTGGAGATGCCAGCATTGGACTCAGGTAAACATAGTAAGAAGTCTTACCACATCAGGTTGAAGTCCAACAGGTTTATTTGATAGCAAAAGCGTTGGCTAGTGGCTTTTGTTACCAAATAAATATGTTGTACTTTAACCTGGTGTTGTGAGACTTCTTACTGTGTTTACACTACTATGGCAAGGAGCGGTTTAGATTATTTTTCCATTATCTAGAATACCTATTGCATTTATCTCAAATGAGCAGAAATAGCATTTGGAACTGGACATGGTGGAAAGCAACACAGATTGGCTTAGTTTTAATAAAAAAACTTATTAGTTTTATTTAAGAAATTATTTCAATATTCATAATACAGATCTTGCATAGTGTTTTGCTTCCTCAATTCCAGCATTTTTTCTGTTAAATTGAATTAGAAGAATTGAGAATTCATAATGGTTTTGCTTAAAAAAGCAACTCAAGCCTTCTTTTTATTCTGAAGTAAATCAAAGAGGGGGGAAAAAGCAATTTCAGTTTTTAAGGAATTCTTAACTTGCATTTCTTCAGGCATTACAGTAGTACATATGCCCAATCTACTGGAGTGTGATGATGAGATTGGGGTTGTGTCTACCCCCTCTCCTACACATTTAAGTTAATAATTTTGACTGTTGGCTGTGACACTGGGAAGAGAAAAGATAATAGCACACACAGGTGGAGGATTGGCTAGGCACAGAGGACTCTATGGCTTTCTCTAATTTGATGCCCAAAATTGCGGATTAAGCAATGTTTTTTGTAACGTTATTATTCCTGTATTTAGTTGATATATTGTCTCATCTATTGATATACAGTGAAAAATATTGTTCCTTGTGCGCTATACAGATACAGCATACTATTCATACAATACATAAGGGAGGAGGAAAGGAGAGGGTACAGAATGTAGTATTACAGTCATAGCTAGGGTATAGGAAAAGATCAACTTAATATAAAATAGGTCCATTCAAAAGTCTGACAGCAGCAGGGAAGGAACTGTTCTTGAGTCAGTTGGTATGTGATCTCAGACTTTTGTATCTTTTTCCCAACAGAAGAAGGTAGAATAGACTGTGTCTAGGGTGCGTGGAGTCCTCCCTTTGCTGTCTGCATTTCCAAGGCAGTGGGAAGCTTAGATGGAATGAAAGGGTGGTTTGCGTGATGGACTGGGCTGTATTCATAACCCTTTGTAATTTATTGCGGTCTTGGTCAGAGCAGAAGTGGTACCAAGCTGTAATACATTCAGAAAGGATGCTTACTATGGTGCATCTGTAAAAATTGGTGAGAACCAAATTTCCTTAGACTTAAGGAATTGGTGGGCTTTCTTAACTGTAGCATTGGCATGGAGGGATCAGGATAGGTTGTTGGTGACCTGGACACCTAAAAACCTAAAGCTCTTGAACATTTCCATTTCATCCTTGTTGACAGAGGCATGTCATCCACTATGCCTCCTGAAATCCATGACCATCTTCTTTGTTTTCCTGATATTGAGAGATAGATTACTGTTGTGGCACCAGTTCACTAGATTCTCTATCTCTTTCCTGTAGTTTGTCTCGTTGTTTGAGATCCGACCCAGTAAGGTGGTGACATCAGCAAATGTAAAAATTAAGTTGAAGGGCATCCTTTCACAGATCTATAAGGAGTATTGTACTGGGCTAAGGACACAGCTTTGTGGAACACCATTGTTGAGTATAATCATGGAGAAGCTGTTGTTGCCTATCCTTACTGATTAAAATCACAATCTCTATGGGCATTTTCTTAGCCTTTGATTATCAGTGTTTTTGATTTCAGCCAGATTTATAATGAGCCCCTTTGTCTTGCTGCTTTCCAGGATTTTAAGTGTCCTTCTTGTCTCTTCTCTGAGTGTTCTGCTTCACATTATCTATATTAAATTGCATCTGCCCATTGAACTAGCTTGACAACATATTCTTAAAGCATTTTATTGGTCTGCTCATTGATTTTCAAACCCTTGTACTTCTGCATTCAAAGTTTGAGACTATGTCTTCCAACCAAGTCCAAACCATCTTTATATATGAAAGAAAACATGTGGACCTATCCTTCAATTAGACCATTTTCAATGCTTTTCCGTCCTCATCATTTATTCTAAATCTCTCTCTTTTGATTTGTGCTGTAATGTTTTATCCTCTTACTGTTACAAAGTCAGATGTGCTACAGATTTTCCAGAGAAAATCAGCAGTCTTATAGGCATCTGAAGGTCACAGTACATGTAAGAATAAATGGTGGATAGAAAGAATGAGGGAATTCCAGCAACTCCCAGACACCAACAACATGTATGGCTTCTTCAGCACTGCCAAGACAATCTATGACTAAAGCACTCAATGGCCCACCCACAGAGGCAGGCACGGAAGGGAGCTCATCAAGGACAAGAGGCAGTTGGTTCATTTTGAAGAACTCCTCAAGTGAGATGGTAGGTGGAATTGTATGGCCTCACTCATCCCAAGTGACCACAATTTGGTCACGTTCACCTTGGTGATGGATAGGGATAGGCACGAACCTGGGGGCAGTAGTTATAGCTGGGGGAATAGTAATTATGAGGCCAACAGGAGGGAATTAGGGTGCATAGGGGGACTAGGAAACTACAGGGACTGGGAACATCTGAAATGTGGAGCTTATGCAAGGAGCAGCTACTTGCAAGTCCTTGATAATTATGTCCCTGTCAGGCAAGGAGGAAATGGTCGAGTAAGGGAGCCATGGTGTACTAAAAAAGTTAATTCGCTGGTTAAAAGGAAAAAGGAGGCTTATGTCAGGATGAGACTTGAAGGTTCAGTTAGTGCACTGGATAGCTATAGACTAGCCAGGAGGGAGCTAAAGAGTGAGTTGAGAAGAGCTAAAAGAGGACACGAGAAGACTTTGGCTGATAGGATCAAGGAGAATCCAAAAGCTTTCTTTAGATATATGTTAAGAATAGAAGATTGGTTAGGGCAAGATTAGGGCCAGTCAGAGACAGCAGTGGGAAGTTGTGCGTGGAGCCTGAAGAGATTGGAGAGGCACTGAACAAATATTTCTCTTTGGTATTCACGCAGGGAGATGTAAATGTAGTTGTGGAGAACACTGGGATACAGGTTTGCAAACTAGAAAGTATTGAAGTAGATAAGGAGGATGTGCTAGATATTCTTGAGGGTTTGAAGTTAGATAAGTCCCCTGGGCCGGACGGGATTTACCCTAGAATTCTCTGGGAGGCGAGGGAGGCGATTGCAGAGCCTCTGGCTCTGATCTTCAGGTCGTCGTTGGTTACAGGTATAGTGCCAGAAGACTGGAGGATAGCGAATGTGGTCCCATTGTTCAAGAAGGGGAATAGAGACTTTCCTGGGAATTATAGACCAGTGAGTCTTACTTCTGTTGTGGGCAAAGTATTGGAAAGAATTATTAGGGATGGAATTATAGATATTTAGAGAGAAACGAATTGATTGGGGATAGTCAGCATGGTTTTGTGAAGAGTAGGTCATGCCTTATTAACCTTATTGAGTTTTTTGAAAAAGTGACCAAAAGAGGTGGATGGGGGTAAGGCAGTTGATGTATATATGGACTTCAGTAAGGCATTCGATAAGGTGCCCCATGGAAGGCTTCTGCAGAAAATGCAGATGTATGGGATTGAGGGTGATTTAGTTAATTGGATTGGGAATTGGCTAGCAGATAGAAGACAGAGGGTGATGGTTGATGGAAGTTATTCATCGTGGAGTTTGGTTACAAATGGTGTACCTCAGGAATCTGTTCTGGGGCCCCTGCTGTTTGTAATTTTTATAAATGATCTGGATGAGGGTGTTGAAGGATGGATTAGTAAATTTGCGGATGATACCAAAGTCGGAGGATTGGTAGATAGTGAAGAGGGGTGTTATAGTTTGCAGAGAGACTTGGACAAGTTGCAGAGCTGGGCCGAGAGGTGGCAAATGGAGTTTAATGTGGAAAAGTGTGAGGTAATGCACTATGGCAGAAATAATAAATGTGTAGAGTAGAGGGCAAATGGTAGGATTCTTAGTAGTCTAGATGAACAGAGGGATCTTGGTGTGTATGTGCATAGATCCCTGAAAGTAGGCAGTCAGGTCGAGAAGGTTGTTAGGAAGGCATATGGAGTCTTGGCTTTTATTGGTAGAGGGATTGAATTTCGGAGCCGCAACGTTATGTTGCAACTGTACAAAACTCTAGTGCGGCCGCACTTGGAGTATTGTGTACAGTTCTGGTTCCTGCATTATAAGAAAGATGTGGAGGCATTGGAGAGGGTACAGAGGAGGTTTACCAGGATGTTGCCTGGTATGGAGGGCAGGTCTTATGAAGAGAGGCTGAGGAATTTGAGGTTGTTTTCGTTGGAAAGAAGGCGACTAAGAGGAGACCTTATTGGAACATACAAGATGATTAGAGGTTTAGATAGGGTGGACAGTGATAGCTTTTTTCCTAGGATGGAGAAAGCTAGCACGACGGATGTCAGAGGTAGGTTCTTTACCCAGAGGGTGGTATGGGTATGGAATGCCCTGCCTGTGGCAGTTGTAGATGCGCCAAGTTTGGTGACGTTTAAGAGGTTAGTAGATAAGTTTATGGACGAAAAGGGAATGGTTTAGGTTAAGAGGGTCATTGCTTTTTCTTAATTGGTCGGCGCAACATCGAAGGCCGAAGGGCCTGTTCTGCGCTGTAATGTTCTATGTTCTAAAACCATGAGATCCCACCCCTGGTCAATGACCTTCCCATTGTCCACATTTTGCCCACTCCAATTCCCGTGGCGGGCAGCAGGGTAAAATTCTGATAATGTCTTTAAGTTGAATGTCCTCAACTTGATTCCTCTGTAACCCATCAGAGCAAACTTGAAAATATCATTCAATAGCTGAAAAATAATTAAAAATTCCGTCTGTGCAGCAGATGGAATTCCTGCCACAACTCTTAAAACAATTCTATTGTGGTGACGCAACCTCATGTATCTCTCATCTGGGAAGGCGAATACATGCTGCGAGATCTCAGGGAGCTGTGATGATGACAGTATTCAAAAATGGAGACAAACTTGATTGCTGTAACTACGGAGAAGTCTCCTTGCTCTTGTTGCAGGGAGACTTCTCTCTCCCCCTCCCTGTGCCTGCATACTCTCATGCGCGTGCTCTTCTCCCACCACCAATCTGTTAAGATCAGTGACGAGATTGTGAAAAATGTGCACCACTTTCCATATCTTGGGAGCTGCCATAAATGCCAAAATTCATAATTGCTTCCAATATGCCAGCTCAACCTTCAGCCCACTGAGGAAAAGAATATTTGAGGATTGTGATCACAAACCAAAGACTAGGGTCGTGGTTTACTAGGCAGTAGTGGCTCCCACATCCTATGATGCCATGGAGATTTGGCCAAGCTACATTAGGCACTTAAAAATGTTGGATAAGTACCACCAATGCTAACTTCGCAAAATTCTCCAAATTTGGTGGAAAGCAAGGCAGTGGAACATGTTTCCAATGGCAACATGCCCAGATCATAGTGCATTTAACTCAAAAAAAAAAGTTCTGCTAAATGGAACATGTCATTTGTATGCATGCCACCAGACTCCTGAAGCAAATTTTCTACTCCAGGAGGAGAGTGGAAATGTTTTAGAGACGTATTTTCATCATTTCTGAAAAGATCAGACAGCCTCGCTGATTCAAAGGTGTCTCCCAGGCTAAACGAGAAAATGGAGAATGTTCACTGGGGGAAGACAGCAAACCAATCAAGAGATGGTATCAAGAGAGTGCAGTTTTCCATACAGTTCACCTCCTGAACCCTTCAGATACGAATAGCAGCATGCCATTCGTTCATTAAATCAAACAGCCACCTTCAACTGGGAGAAAGTAAATCATCCTTGAGGTTGAAGGACTGCCTAAGAAGGCGGCAATTATCAGTAGCTCCTTGTGTTCTGTGTTCTCAATCAGTCCCTTAAGCAGTCTGATGCCTTCGTATCATAGTAATTCCCATGTATCTACAAAAGGTCAGGGAGCATTCAGGTTGATTTTGTTTCAATCATTGGTAGCTTTATTCCACAGTAAGCAACATGTACAGAACAAAGGAGCATGATGAGAGCCAACTGGTACAATTGGTTCAATTGTTACAAAATAAACAGTGATATCTGTGAGCCCACTTTGGGCTCCTAACATAAAACTACAACTTTTTTTCTGATCTCCCTTGCTGCTTGTCAGTGTCCTGATTTTTCCAAATGTTGCTACACAAGCTAGTCATGATTGAAAGAGTGTGATTACACTAAGGTGCTTGGCATCTTCCTGAATAGTGAGACATTGATAGCACGTTGGCCATTGTTGTACTTGCCTTTCCTGTACTTTTTAAATACCCATTTGCCAATCTGTCCAGTACTCTGAATAGTTTTTGCTTGGAATCCTTGTTGAAATCTATATTCAAGCCTTTCTGTAGAGAAATAGTCAAAAGACAGTTTAGACTGTATCAGTAAACATGCTTTTTGTAAGAATTTGTACCACTGGCCTTCTGAAAATCCATAGACATCTACATCTACTGCATTCCCTGTATCTATCTCATTAGTTATATCTCAAGAAAAATCTTATTTACTGTACTTGACGAGACTTTTAACAAATCTAGGCTGATCTTTGAACACTACTTACTAATTGGTCTTTAATTATAAACTCTCAAACTATTCACAATTTGTATTATGTTAACAGGTTGATGGTTAGCTCATTTGGCCAGCTCTCTCTCCTTGAACAAGAGGGCTGTGCTAACTCTATGGTACAACGCAGCTCTGATACAATGCACAAACCTTTTCTTTTTTTCCTGATTTCTTTAAAAGTATCGTCATTAGGACCCAATGACATCCATTTTGAGGCCTGTTCAATTTTCAAAACCAAATAGGTACATTTACTCACTGTAATTATTCCATATTTTTCTAATGTCTACTTTTCTATCCAAAAACTGATATCTAAAATCCAGCTGTCCTGCTTAAGCCTTGCAGCCATAAGTTAACTCTCCTAATCTTTCACTCCTTAACCTATCAGTGGAAGCAATAGAGATTACCATCTTTAAGATTTTGTTTCACAACCTAATGCTTAACTCATTAAGCACCCTCTGTACGATATCAAGTATTCTTCTACCTGTATGTGGAGGAAGATTTGTTAACTTTCCAGAAATATTTTGATCATTGTTCAATGTCGTCCTAGTATCAGGTGGATGAAAAGCGGAACTAATTTGCAAACACCATCACTAATAAAACTATGCCCTTGATTTTTATGTACTTTATTATTGAATGCACATTTTGTCTCTTTTGTGTAAAATAGGTAATGAATTGTGATGGCAGTGGTAGGCGGGTCCTCGTTGAGGATAAATTACCGCACATCTTTGGTTTCACTCTGTTGGGCAATTACATTTACTGGACAGACTGGCAACGCCGCAGCATTGAACGTGTTGACAAAACATCTGCTGAGCGACAGATAATCATTGACCAGCTGCCTGATCTGATGGGCTTAAAGGCCACAAATGTTCATCAGATCTTGGGTGAGTAAAGACCTCACTGGTCAATCCAGCATTTTTTTAAAAAGCATTTTTTTTGTTCTTGATGTTTCCACACTGGATAAAGGGGACTGAATGGAATGCGTGCTGCTGCTAAGAAGCAGTGTTGAGTTCTCCACGGAAATTTCAGTAGACAGGCCTTTCTTAATTGTGCTATTGGGAAATGCTTGGGAACTAGAGAAAAACTGTTATCATTCATTTAACCTTGAGGGCTAATCCAAGGGGTAATTTTCTAGGGAACAACCCATTTTAATTCAAAACAGTACTTTAAAAAATTGCATCTGTTCCTTTTGGATTTTTGAGAAATGCTGCTTATTCTTACGTTGTATTTGCAGGTGAAGAATACAGCCATATACGTACCAATAGTTTAATAATTCAGGAAAACTATAGGGAATTATATCAGAAAATAGTGGCTATGCTGCTATTGAAATTTGTTATTGCGAATGTTTATTCAGAATCTCTATTGTGCCTGAATCAATATCTTTCGCAGGTAAACTATGTTGAGTTTAATATGTTTTCAGGTACCAACCCCTGTGCGGAAGATAATGGTGGATGCAGTCACCTGTGCTTGTATAGACCTCAGGGTGTGCGATGTGCCTGTCCAATAGGCTTGGAGCTCATCAGGGACATGAAAACCTGCATAGTACCAGAAGCTTTTCTCCTTTTCTCTCGGAGAGCAGACATCAGAAGGATTTCACTCGAAACGAACAATAACAATGTGGCTATTCCACTGACTGGGGTAAAGGAAGCCTCTGCTCTAGATTTCGATGTGACTGACAACCGGATTTACTGGACGGATATTAGCCTGAAGGTATGAAAAGCCTTGCTACTGCTACTGCTTCTCTGGTATCTGTGTGTCTCTCTGAGCTGCCAGGGCTAATGGGCTCCCGCAGGATGCTGCTGGAATAATAATTGCAGCCTCAGTATAAAAATAACCTGTACTTCTAACACACCAGGAAAGAAAGCCATGAGCCTGGATAGTGCAGTTGAATATTCGTGCATTGTTTTTAAAGAACAGTTATTACTATAACTCAAATGAGAAGGGGAAAATAAAAACATGCTCTCTCTTGCTTAAATGTTTCAATTAATTTGTAATGTAATGTATCACATGCAGTTTTTAGTAATTAAAATCCATGACGTAAAAGATGATGGATCCCAGTAATTTTGATTACTTTAAAGATATATACTTCTGTGTAATTAGTCTGACTCGCTTGGAGGGTGAATGTGAACCTGATTACTTTGCTGATATAAAGTCAACACTAGTTATTTAAGCACATTTTAACCCACTGGTGACTGACCAAATTTAAACTGAAAATATAAGATTTTGAAGACAGGAAGACAACAACATTAACATGTTACTTCGTATATTTTCCTTGAATCGTAGAAGTATACCTTTATTTTTAAAGTCAAAGTATATCTCTGCAGATAAAAGTAATATTCAGAGGAAAATAAAATTGATATGATTGTCATTACCACACTATAAATACCAAGAAACAGATAACAAAGATAAATAGCTCCTCATTGTCTTTCAGACCCTAGATACATTGAAGCAAATATATTGTACAATTCTTGTTCTACTTTGCAGACCATTAGCAGGGCTTTCATGAATGGGAGTTCCCTGGAGCATGTTGTAGAATTTGGGCTTGATTACCCTGAAGGAATGGCAGTAGACTGGTTGGGAAAGAACTTGTACTGGGCTGATACAGGAACCAATCGAATTGAAGTTGCAAGGCTGGATGGACAGCATAGGCAAGTACTGGTGTGGAAGGATCTGGACAGCCCCAGAGCTTTGGCATTGGATCCTGCCCAAGGGTAAGTGAGCAGAACTGTTCAGTGGTGTTTTCCTAGCTTTGAAGTAAAATCGAGTTTTCCTGAAGGTGTCCAAAAGTCACTTCATTAACATTGATGATCAATTAGTCCAGCCTATCTCAAAGCGTTTCTGCCTGGAGAATTAACCTTAGCTTAGATTTGTTATATCTGGAAATTGAATATGGACTTTGAAAAGACGAATTTTATATAACCACTACATTTTTTAAAAAAATAATTTGACCTCCTTAGTAAAGCAAAATTACTATGGTAATTACAGTAAAGTTTTCACGTATTGCTAGTGGTGAGTGCAGTTTATATACAAAGTTGCCATGTAAGGCAATGATTCTAAGGTTTTTCATGTTGGTGGCTATCTTGCCAAATTGGTGATGAAGGACCTCACATCTTACTATAAATAGTATTAATATAAAAAAAGCTGCATGTAAAGATTTTTTTTTACAAAATTGCTTGTCACTGCAGAATCTTCCTATCCTTGGTATGATCTTTGACAATGAAGCTTGTAAATCATTCGACTTAAAAACTAATGTTTCTTGTATTTTTCAGGAAAGATGAATAGAATTGTAGAATGAGGTTTCCTCAAAATACTAAAAATCTAATCTAATTAAAAATAGAGCTTTGTTTATTCCATCTAATAAAACAGTGGCCCCAGAGAACACTGGGAGATTGGTTAGAGGGTAGTCTAAGACTAGTTTGACAGCTTTGTGCATCTCCCTAAGTGAAAATTTACCAATGCAAAAGATAGCAGACTTGGTTAACATTTGCTGTATCACTCTGCATGAGGCTTTTAACCAAAAGTTCAATGACTTAAGTAGCAGGAGATGGTCCTTTGTGGTGGCAACGTGAGTTCTGAACTCTAACTCTATGTTTTGGGTGGTTTCCCCACCTACAAGACCAGTCCTACTTGGCAGGACTCCCTGTGAAGTTTCTGCAGATCCCCAGGGATTCACAGATCCCAGTTTGAGAATTTCAGATGTCTAAGATCAGCAAGCAATATGAAGTTTTAAATATCCTTTAAATTAAGTTCCCATATCCAATATCCTTTCCAGATTGTAATGGTGATGTGCTCTCAAACCAGTAGTTTGCTATATTTGGCTGATGGAATGAATGGAAAAGTGGGGAAGGATTCAGTTGCCATTATTAAATTGTTTTCTTGCCTCCCTTGGCAGAAGCACCAAGCTTCACCAATGTAACTAATGGGTAGTATCTCTACCTGACCAGCAGTACCCTCACATTGCACTGTAATGCCAATTGTTTTATTTTGTCCTAAAGTATTATAAAATGTCTTGCAGCATTTGTTGAAATAAATGATTGGCAGAATATGCTTGACTGCACCGTTGATCAGCGTGTATTTTTTTAGGTTCATGTATTGGACTGAATGGGGTGGCAAACCAAAGATCGACCGAGCCGCCATGGATGGAACAGGACGTATCACTTTGGTGCCAAATGTTGGCCGAGCGAATGGATTAACTATTGATTATGCAGAGCGAAGACTTTACTGGACAGATTTAGATACAAGTCTGATTGAATCCTCCAACATGTTAGGTAGATTTGTTTTTGTATTCAGATTTGGAGGGACAGACTGACTGACTTGAATTCAATGTTGGTTTCATTCTATGGCAGGAATTTTTCCAGCAACGGGCCAGGAGATGTGTGTGTATGAGTGTGAGTGAAGTGGGCTGGTGGTTGGTCTTAAGTGGGAGTTTCCCAGGCAATATTTTTTTCGCATAATAAACCCCATGCTGAAAATCAGCATGGAGATGATTTGCCTGTTGAAATCATTATATCAATATGATTAGCTAGCAATTCCCCCATCCTTGGCTGGAAGAAATTTCCACTAGCAGGGTTTAAAACTGCTCCCAACAACAGGTAACAAGAGTACTCACCCTTTGGTGGGGACAGAGGCCATTGAGACCTCCTGAGAGGGTGGTGGAGGATGGAGGAGCAAGCATGCATGAGCTGAACTCTCCACTAACAGATTGGTGCATGTACATAGGTGCCCTCTGAACTATGGTGATAGCGGGATGAGCTCTTCCACTTTCTTGGTATGAAGCTTGAGTGTCGGAGATCCTTCTACGTAAAGGGTGGGAAATTCCCTCATTTCCTCGCCCACTGGGCATTTTCTTTTTGGGGCGATTCCTAGCCAATAATTTCTGTCATTGAGGAGGGAACTGAGGAAAATGTTTTTATAAATTATAGGCAACACACAGCTATTATCTATGTATTGATTGGTTTGGTTTAATTGATAATATATATAAAAATGAACAATTGCATTGTAAAGTGTTTGACCTAAAAAAAAAACTGCTTAATATGATGACAACTGGTTGTTTTGTAGGACTGGACCGTGAAGTTATTGCAGATGACTTGCCTCACCCATTTGGTTTAACCCAGTACCAGGACTATATTTATTGGACAGATTGGAGCCGCCGCAGTATTGAACGAGCCAACAAAACTAGTGGCCAAAATCGCACCATTATTCAAGGCCACTTAGATTATGTAATGGACATACTAGTATTTCATTCTTCAAGGCAAGGTGGTTGGAATGAGTGTGCCTCAAGCAACGGACATTGTTCTCATTTGTGTTTAGCTATGCCAACCGTTGGTTATGTTTGTGGCTGCCCTGCTCACTACTACTTGAACGTGGACAACAAAACTTGTAGCCGTAAGAAATCTTATAGTCTCTTAAACTTGGCAGTTTCATTATAAGGCATGTGCTTTTAAAGCAATTTTCAGAAGTGGTGAAGTGACACTCTGTAATGGGATACTATAGCAATGGGGAGAGGGAAGCAATGACACTAAATTTCTCATCTTAATCAGACTGCTCGCTTACAGCAAAATTGACAAATGCATTTTCAAATGTGCATGTTCTTTGAAAATGGAAAGTAAAAGATAAAAATGTGTTTTTAAAGATTCTGGTTTCTTTCCATCTACTAAAGCAATTATATTTTAAAACTATTGCATTTTGCACATGGTTAGAAGATTCCTCACAGTTGTAAGTTATAAGTTATATTTATTGTTACAAATTGCAGGATTTGTGCATAGTGAACAAGGTGACGATTTGCATTTAATTTTAGAACTAAGCTTGTAAGAAACTTGCATTAACATTTTTCATAGATCTTCATCAAATTTGGTAGTTCAAGCAGTTGATTATTTTCCTTTACTGAAATTTTTTAGTACCTAGTCCAGCCTAACAAAGTGATATTATCATCTTGCAGCTCCAACTTCATTTCTACTCTTCAGTCAAAAGAATGCAATTAATCGGATGGTTATTGATGAACAACAGAGTCCCGACATCATTCTTCCCATTCACAGTCTGAGAAACGTCAGGGCCATTGATTATGATCCTGTAGATAAACATCTGTACTGGATCGACTCTCGCCAGAATGTTATCAGGAGAGCACAGGAGGATGGAACTCAGGTTTGTGTTAATATGGGGAGCCCAGACAAAAATATTTTTTTCCTGTGTCGCATACATTAACCCAGTATTTGGATTTCTTCCCTTCTTTCAAACGCTAAGAGAAAAGAATAACAATTGGTTAATACACTGTTTTCCTATTGGGATCTGTTACAGATGGTATTACCACCATTTGAAATAGTTAGTTTATTTATTAGAGTCTTCCAAGAACATTTCCATTTTATAAAACCCATTGTTGATACTGCTCAGATTGTGCTGAAAGAAAAGTACGTAAAATGGGCAACCTATTTCAAAAACTTAAGAAATACTTAGAAATACTTATTCCAATATAATTCTGTAATTATTAATCACCTCTTTAACCTAATTGTTTTATTTTTTGAAAGATTATGGTCGTGAATGAGCTGCCATTATTTAGTTGTTTACTTTCATTGCAGAGTTTTACAGTTGTGACCAGTGCAATTCCCAACCAAAACTTGGACATGCAGCCTTATGACCTCAGTATTGATATCTACAGTCGTTATATCTTTTGGACCTGTGAAGCGACTAATGTTATAAACGTCACAAGGCTGGATGGCAAACCAATAGGCGTGGTTCTGAGAGGAGAACAAGATAGGCCAAGGGCAATTATCGTGAATCCAGAGAGGGGGTAAAACTTAAATTTGGCATTTGATTCTGAGATGTTGTTGATGAAGCTTTTGTCAGGAGTGACTTTGGCAAGTTTGATATTAAATTATTTTCTCCTTCTTTCCTTCTATTAAACAAAATCCTATAGGTACATGTATTTCACTAACCTTCAAGATAGATCACCAAGAATAGAGCGTGCTGCATTGGATGGTACAGAGCGTGAAGTTCTGTTCTTCAGTGGGCTAAGTAAACCAGTTGCACTCGCTATCGACAACAAACTTGGCAAACTCTTCTGGGCTGACTCTGATCTCCGTCGCATAGAGAGCAGTGACTTATCAGGTAGAAGGAGAAAAACAACATTTTGGAAGGGCTTCTAAGAAGGGGCGAAAGGGAAGAAAAATACCATTTTAAATTATCTGTGAAGTGCTGTTGTTGCAAGCATAGTCTTTTTGTTTCTGATTAATCACAACAATTTGACTGCACAATGAGCTGCACAATCAGGATGAATATTCAAAATCATTAGAAAAATCATAGAATTCCTACAGTACAGAAAGAGGCCGTTCGGCCTATCAAGCCTGCACCAACTGCAATCCTACTAGGCCCTATCCCGTACCCCAAGTATTTACCCTGCTACTCACCTGACATTAAGGGGCAATTTAGCATGACAAATCAACCCAACCCACACCTTTAGACTGTGGGAGGGAACTGGAACATCTAGGGGAAAACACATGCAAATACAGGGAAAACGTACAAACTCCAGGGACAGTGATCTGGCGCTGGAATTGAACCTGGGTCCCCTGGTGCTGTGAGGCAGCAATGCTAACCGCTGTACCACCATGCTGCCCTGAAATGCGTTCCACGCTTTCCATTTTCCTCAGGCTCCTCTTTTCTTCAAGTTCTTACAATGTTATGTTTTCCCTTTCTGTGTGCTTTGGACTACCTGCAGCAATCTATTCTTGACAATATGGATTGTATAACTCATGTGCCAGATAATTTTTCTTTTGTTTACTTTGCGACAGCAAATATTTGAGTATTATGTTATATAGCATGTAGCAACACTCCAAATCGGCATTGGTCACAATTATTTGTGAATTGGGTGGGTAACATTTTCATTTTGTTCTGCAATGTAAATTTTTCCACTGGTATAGCAATCCTATCCAACACCGGAACAGTCCACTGATCTCTGGCATTGTCTAATTATGTTAGATATGTTAAATCTTACAGAATTTTTCTGTGCTCATGAGGAACAAATAAAAAATGTTTTTGGAAATCTGTAGAATTAACTTAGAAATGTATATTCGGAAGATATTGTAAAAATATGTGATATGATAGCTGTTAAATGGAAATTACTGATTAGCTGCAGGTGAATAGTTAGTGACCCCATTTTTTGCCTCAACAACTATTTTTAGTGGAAATCATTTTGCCTATATTTGCACAATATGGGTAAATAGGACTTTGATTTAATTAACAAACATTAATCGTTGTTCAGAAATCAAGGAAGCAAAGCACCAATGAAAAGTTTGTATTTCCATAGTACCTTTAACACGGTAAGATGTTTCAAGGTGCATAATAGGAGTGTTATCAAACAAAATCTGATATCAAGCTATATATACAGGTGACCAGAAGCTGCTTCAAAGATTCGGAAAACACACTCATTCTGTATTAGTACTTTACCAACATAAAAAGTTTACATGTACCTAAAAATACATTGTACAATTATTGAAATCACATGATTTACTAATGCAATTAGTCATGTCTTGATTTCCCTGTTAGCCATGTGTGGTTAGTAGCTGTTGTATTCAACAACACTGCTATGCAGAGTAGCCTAAGGCACAAAGCATTAATGTAGACTTACAAAATCTTTTAAATTTGCTTTTAGGTGCAAATCGAATTGTTTTGGAAGACGCCAACATACTTCAACCTGTAGGTCTGACTATATTCAGTAATCACTTGTACTGGATTGACAGACAGCAGCAGATGCTTGAGAGGATTGAGAAGACAAATGGTAACAGTCGCACTAAGATTCAAGCCCGTATAGCACAGCTGAGTGACATTCATGCCGTGAAAGAACTCGATCTGAAGGAATTTGGTATGATAATATAAATGCTGGATATATCTCTTCCATGTTCCAAAAAACAAATACAAGTAGAAATCCGTTTAAATACATCTGTTTTCAGGGAGAAGGAATTGAAAACAAACAAACATATGGGGATTAAAGTTTTTTATGGTTGCGTAAGGCATGGCAGTTTAAAACTAAATAATATGTTACTTTCCAGTGTCTGACTGGATAATTACTCCATATACTTGGTGTGCAATATCAGACTCTTCCATCTTTCTCTCTGAATGTCATCATGCATCCCGCTGATTAAACTGGCAGTCCATGGGTGTCACAATTGATGCACAAAATCAGGCCAAAGTTGAGTAAAACTTCCTTCTCAATTCCAGGTGAGATTGTTAAAGTAATGTGTGCAAGGAATGATTCAAAACTGTAATCATTTCCCTACAAACATTATTTTCTGTATCCACCTGAAAACAAGATTTTTTTAAAAAATGAAACATAATTTGACTGTGTCATTATACAGACAACTTCAAGATATTTAGCAAGCCATTCCTTTATTTTGTGATTTTTTTTTTCTGTACAATGCCCATACTTGTACTGATTGATAACACCTGTGATTAGAAAACATAACAAGCATGAACATGTAAATAATGACTAGATTTTACAACATTAAAAAAAAATCATTTGTTTTACAACCAATATAGGTGATGCAGGAAAGGTTCTTATTAACTGTTTAAATATATAATCCACAGCTTTGATTAGTACCATGTTGAATCACATCAATAATCTTGTTAAAGATGGGAAGGAGATTTTTAAACTTTAAATGCTTTGCATTTGTATATTAATTTTTCAGTTGTTGAAGTATTTACATAGGTAACTTTGAAACAGTGTTGAGATTATTGGTGCTTTTCTGGCTAAATTTGTAACTGGTTCATTAATTTTTGCTGCATTGTAACTGCTGTCCTTATGATATTACAGCTGAACATCCTTGCGCCCAAGATAACGGTGGATGTTCCCACATCTGTATTGTAAAGGGAGATGGTACTACACGTTGCTCATGTCCTGTTCACCTAGTACTACTTCAAGATGAGCTGTCTTGTGGTGGTAAGGGAACAAATGTTCATTCTCAATGTTAGGCCCATTGTTTGGTCAATCTGTTTTAATTTTGTCCTGCCTGTTTCCACCCATTTACCTTTTTTAAAAAAATTGATATATGCTTAACTTGCTTAATATTCCTCTTCCTCCAACCTGTAAAAACAGCCATCAATCTTTTTTTTTCCAGAGCCACCAACTTGTGCACCAGATCACTTCACTTGTGCCACAGGTGAGATTGATTGTATTCCTTTAGCTTGGCGCTGTGATGGCTATCCAGAGTGTGATGATCAGAGCGATGAGCAAAATTGTCCAGTATGCTCAGACAGTCAGTTCCAGTGTGCCAGTGGACAATGCATCGATGCTGCCTTCAGATGCAATGGAGAAACTAATTGCCAAGATCAGTCTGATGAACAAAAGTGTGAAGGTAATTGACATTTTCTTTTTTATAATCTGGAATTTTTTTTATAAGCTGCTGGAGTACCACCACTTGCAGATGGCTAGCTCCACAGCGAGCTGTGATCCTATGGTCATAAACTGTTTGGCCAAGATGCTGCTGATCTGATTCTGATCACAGTGAGCATAGCACCATTTCTAGCAGTGGTCACTGATTAACAATTAGGAAAGGAGCCCTTGCAGATTACCCTTGCTTTTACCTGTCCACTGATGCTGAGGCCTTTTGTGGTAACCCAGTGGTAATCAGCACAGACCAGAGATTAATAGTTAGTATACTGATTTTATATTAATTGTATTTTAATTATATGCATGTGAGCACTAACTGGAGATTTCCTTGAGCCCCATTTAAATAAGCAGACTAAAACTGTGATTAGGATGCGCATAATGGTAAAGGTACAACTCTATAAATAAACATCAGTAAGTAAAGATTGGCTCCAGTTCTCTGCTTCACCAAAATGACTTTCTGGAATTGGTCACCAACTTGGGTCCTTTATGATCCTTGGAAATCAATATTCATTGCCATCACCAACAACTGGGAAGTTTTAAAAAGATCTTTAAACTAATTAAAATAATCATAAAGGCAAATTGCTATATGATTGGGTGTAATGTCGCCATGGTTCCAGAATCCTCTCTACCAGTTAGCTCTCCCCTTCAAAGGGGAGAATTAACCTGAGGATCACCACACCTCAGGTGAGGGGCAAGGTTGAGAAAGCAGGGACTTCATGAATAACTTCAGCCAGTATGGGAATTGAACCTGAAATGTTGGCGTCACTCTGCACTAAGCATGCATTGAGCAATGAGGTATGAGTATTAGCTTACAATTTACCATGTACAGTGATGTCGAGGAATAAGACATGCTGAGTGAAAAGAAATAGGAGGCTGAATCATCAGGAGCTACTGTTTTGCTCCATTTTCAGAAGACTGGAAATGAATTACATGTCTCTTCCTTTCTATGTTGGAAAATTGGCACCATCAATCCCTTTGAATACCATAAGTCAATGTAAGGAAGGTATATTGATTTATTGGTGAACTGCGCCACCATCTGGCAGGATGTAGGTTTGCCTTCCAGAATTTTATTTTTTCTTAATTTATGGAATGGACCAGCATTTATTGACCGTATGTAATTGCTCTTAAGGAGGTGGGAGTGAGCTACTTCCATGTGGTGAAGATATTTCCTGCTTACCACTTTGGAAGCTCAAACGCTAAAGGTTATTGTGGCACCGTTGACTTTCAAAGTCCTAGAATTTCCAGTCTTGTAGCCCTCATGAGAAGCTGGATCAATCTTTCCCACTCTTGGCTAACTTTTGGCAGATAATCACAAAATAACATTGGTGAGGCTGGAGGTATTGAAAAAAATGAAGAAGGAATGTAACAATTTTACTTCTTACTAAAGTATCTCTCTGTGAACAGTATTGATGGTGATTATAACATATTGGGAAAAAGTTGCAAAACTGAATACTGTGTTTATATTGCTTGGCATTTAAGATGTGTTCCAACTCTGCATCCTCCCACCCCTCTATTATGCTTGACCTCTCAACAATGTGAAATTTTATCATTTTTCTGCTCCTTCTCAGTTCTGTGCCCCATGGACCAGTTCCAGTGTACCGATGGCCAATGTATTGCTAAACATAAAAGATGTGATCGTAAGAATGATTGCAGTGACAATTCGGATGAAAATGCCTGCTGTAAGTTTTCACTGAATAGTATCTTGTTTGTATAACAGGGCTCTGCTTTGATGCACTTGCACATTGTGTTTACAGTGAATGTAAAATAACAGTTTACTTTAGTCAAACATAATGATTTTCTCTCTCCCTGCCTCAAATTTCTGCAGTACAGCAAAAAATGGTGTATACTGATTTGAGTGGGGTTAAGAGCAGATCCTGAATGGACTGAGGTCCATGTTTCTTGTTCTGTGTTCTTGTTTGACACCAGAAGGGGGAATTTACCAGGTAATCAGAATTCTAGTTTGACACGATTACGGGTGCTAGCTGTGAACTCTCATCGAAGTAAGTAATAGGGTACTAAAGATTAAACAATGTTTGTGAAAATTGCACAGTCCCCTCGAGGAAAGAATTTGCTTTTTTGTTTGGAAAATTTTTGACTTGCCAATTCATTTCGGCAGGTGTCAGTCATGGTTCAATTGACAACATTATCATCTATGAATCAGAAGTTCATGGGTTCAGGTTCAAGTCCCATTCCTGGACTTGGAAGACAAAAATCAAACCTGTCACTGCAATGCAGCACTGAGGGAGGGCTGCACTGAGAGGTGCTGTGCTCATTCAATGAGATGATAAATGAGGACCTTCTTCCCTCCCCCTCAGGCGGATGTAAAAGATCCCATGGCATCATTTCAAAAGAGCAACAAGAAGGTATCCTGAGCAGGCTGGCCAGTGTTTAGCCTTCAGTTATCATCACATACAGATTGTCTGTCCACTGTCGCATTTGCTGCTTGTGGGAGCTTACTGTGTGCAAATTGGCTGCCATGTTTCCTATGTTAAACAGTGACTGTACTTCAAATATACTTCATTGGCTGTAGACACTTCGGGACAGTGGCACATGCAGGATTTTTTCTTTGCATTTGTGACAGTTGAATAAGCCTGTGAAATTTTGAGGTATTCAAAATAAAGTGCAAGAAGAAATGACAGAAAATCTTTTTAAAATAATGGAAATAGTACTGAGATGGGGGATGGAGAAAAATTGAATTGAAGTATGATGATTTGGCCATAATAAAAAGTAGCATTTACATTTGGCAGCAGAAGAAGGAATTAAGTCTATTTCTGTTGGAGATTGGGCAGGAGAGGGGAGGGAAAATGCACAGCCACTTAGGCACAGATGGTATTTTTTAAGATTGAAATTTGCAGTTTAGAAATAGAATTTTGTGTAATTGCAGACCGAGTTTTTCCATTGCATATTTTTGTTAGTGTTGTACTTCGTAGTCTCTATGCTGTGAAGAAGCTGAGTATTTGAAACCTCAGTGATATTTTGTTTAAAACTTTTCAGTTTGGTTTTGCTTTGTTACTCTAAATTTAAAAATGTGAAGCAAAATAAGACAGTAAAATCTCAATTCATCTTGAGAGATATTGTTTTTATTATATTGTTTGCTTTTTTTTGAAACCAAACAGTATCTTTCTTAAATATATTTATCTATCTGCCTTTTTTTCCCTTGAATTTACTAATGGTAAGCATCAATGCACAAAGGTTGTAAATATATATTAATTTAATGACAAGCAGATGCAATAAGTTTACCACCTTGGTTTACTGATCAAGATCAACATTGTTACAGATCCCACAGAGGAGCCTACCCCTCAACCTACAAACAACATTGGTTCAATTATTGGTGTGATCCTCTCTGTCTTTGTGATTGGAGCTATATACTTCATCTGCCAACGTGTTCTGTGCCCACGGATGAAAGGCGATGGTGAAACGATGACAAATGACTTTGTTGTTCATGGATCTGCTTCAGTGCCTCTAGGCTATGTACCACATACTAACTCCCTCCCAGGATCACTGCAAGGTAGGAATAATTTATTATCTTTGAATGCTGAAAATTGAAGCTTTGTTTTTGCAGCATTCACACTGAGAAACTATAATTGTCTAGTTATTAACCAGGCTTTTTCTATCCTCAAATGTGTAGCGAAGTTTATTTTGTGAAGACTGTGTTTTAATATGGCTGACTGCACATTTCTTAATTTGTATTTTACGTCAGTTTAATCCGTGTTAGTGCGAAGTCTTGGATCGATAACTATAGCATTACATTCTGATAACTTTTTGAATATTTTCTGTCGGCACAATTTCTTATGTTAACGCCATGCTATCCTTTATTTAGCCATTGTCGCTCTATCTCTCATTAACCACCAGGTATATGGTTCCATAGTAACTAAACATCCTCTAGTGCCACATTGGGATCAACAATAGCAACCCCAGCAGAAACTGGCTGCAAAGCCTGGTGCTTCCTTAGTCTTTGCTACTTGATTACACTTTTTTTTCTGTCACTTGGGTCACTGAGGGCACGTACAAGTTTTTCATTTTTGTAGATGCTAGAGAAGTCTGCTGTGTCACAACTGATTGCAATGCCTACTGCCATCATTGAGAATCACCAAGCAGTAATTGGACAATAAACAAACTACCATGGCTGGAATTTTCTGGCCATTCACACTGGCGGGATTTTCTGATCCTGCTGCAGTGACCGCACATTTGGCTGGGCGCCACATTCTCCGTCTTCGCTGCAGTGGGGACAGGGTGTGAGCAGCCGGTAACACCACGCTCCGTATCTTATTGTAAACTTTATTACCGTTATGAAAAACTGATATCTTCAACCAATTTAAAAATAAAACCTACAAGCGCATCTCTCCATCTCTAACCTTCACATCAAAATGAACAATATTGTTGGGGGCAGAGGGTGGTGGTAGTGGTCAGCGGGAATAAAGGAGGAGAAAAGACATGAGATCTGGCCACCGGTTGTATCTGAATTTTTAAATAAGACTGTGAATTGTTTAAATATGTTCAACATGCTGTAAATATTTAATTTAGTAGCTGGGTTGTATTTTCTTTAATTGTAGGTATGTCCCGTGGCAAGTCTGTGATGAGTTCCCTGAGCATTATGGGTGGGAGCAGTGGGCCTCCGTACGACAGAGCTCACGTTACAGGGGCCTCTTCCAGCAGCTCCTCAAGTACAAAAGGCACTTATTTTCCTCCAGTAAGTCGTCAGCTTCGCTATCAACATCGCTTCTTTTTAAGAATATTCTGAATTTAACCAAAGCAATTTAAATAATAAACTTCACCCTTCCTTTATTTTCATTTGCTTGGTGGTCTATTTCCTGAATCTGTGCCTGTGTTCCCAAACTATGTGAAGGAAAACAAATGTATTGTTTTCTTTTAGAATTGGACTTCTTGGGGCTGCAGTGCAAATTTTCTGAGAATCGATGCCAGCAATACACCAGAATCTTGTACAAGACACTTTTTTTTCATGTGTAGCATAGAACAGAGTATTGGCAGACTGTCTGACAAGGAATCACATGCACTGTCTTACAGGCTGCATATAATGGTCAGAGGCAAGAACATTAGCTAGCTGAATTGTTGTTTAATCCTCCTTGCTCCTCCAACTCTCAAGGGAAAACCGAGACAATTGATTTTTCGATTGAGAAAAATGCCAACAAAACACATTAATCAAAGACAATCCCAGAAGTCCGTGTAACTCGGTTCCACAACAAATGGGCATTTGCACAGCACAAACATATATTTTTATGCAGTTGATTTGGATTTATGGTTTACTTTTTATTCTCTTTCCAGATGCTGAATCCACCACCTTCACCAGCTACCGAACGTTCACATTATACCATGGAATTTGGTTACTCCTCAAACAGCCCTTCTACTCATAGATCATACAGGTAAATGAAGAACATAATGAGATGGAGATTTACCTCGAGTGTGCTTAACCACTATATCATACTATGTTACTTTGCAACTGCTAACAGAAACCAAATAAAAGGATTTTTTTCCCCTTTGAATGTAATTGTGTTCTGTAATTGCTCTGTGCCTTCCAGTAGAATTTCTGGGAACCTTAAATGATACTTAACTACTTTTGAGCAAATGTATTGGAATTTTGGTTATTTACTTTCCTGTTTCATCTGATAGTTTAGTAAAGACTTTTGTGTGATAGTGAGAGCAGTTTTCATGCACTTCAACAGGCTATACTAGAAAGTCGAAAAGCATTTCCTTACTTCTGGTGTGTGTGGTGGGGAAGAGGGGTGGGAGGTGGAGCGCGGTGGCAAAGGGAGAGGGTTTAAACCATAATCTTACCATTTTTGTGGGTTTTTTGTGCTGGTACAATTCAGTTCATTTTTTCGCAGAACTAGAATAGTTTCTTTGAATTCACAGTGCATAGTGCAGAGATAAACTACCCCAAAAGTTTATTCAGCCATACTTGAAAAACAGGTGATTGTGTAAGCCACTAATTGTTTTGTTACCAGGGTTACATCTGGTTTAATTTAAGGTCTGACATTTCTGCTTAAAGAGAAATGTGCAAGAGTTGTTTCTATCCTTTTTTAAAAAAAAAGTTTAATTAATTTTGTAAATTATGGCATGTGTGCCCATACCATTCTTTGTAATAAAGCTAAATGATTTTAACCAGTAAATTCAATTACACGTGCTCTACAAACAAGCTGATATTGATACCTTGTACTTTTTTTCTCTATCTACAGCTACAGACCATATGCTTACCGAAATTTTGCTCCACCTACTACGCCTTGCAGTACTGACGTATGTGATAGTGACTACACGCCTGGGAGGAGAATTGGTGCAACAAAATGTTATAGTGACTTGAACTATGACTCTGAGCCTTTCCCTCCGCCTCCAACTCCACGGAGCCAGTACTTATCTGCCGAGGAGAACTATGAAAGCTGCCCACCCTCTCCTTATACAGAAAGGAGTTATTCGCACCATCTTTATCCGCCTCCTCCCTCCCCGTGTACAGACTCCTCCTGAACACCACTTTTGCCTATTGTAAATAATTGTTAATATGAAGAGACTGCATAAAAGAAATACTAAAGAGGGGAGATGTGATTTGTACAGTGCAAATAAATTAGATTGGGAGGGAAGGGAAATTAGCTGCAAACAATTTGTACAGAAGAGAGGATATTTATATATTTTCTAACAGCATCTGCTGCTTGTGCCATAAAAAAGAACTGTAAAAATTTGTACAAACGAAAAATCTTTTTTTCCAACATGCAAACAAAAATGCCTTAACCCAGGGAAGCAATTGTACCTAAGAAGACATAGAAGAAAACTAGCACACACATTAACAGGGCACAGTATACTGGATGGATTGCAACTCAGTGCCCATTGAGAATCACAGTGCATCCTATAGTGAAAACTGAAATGCTTGTACTATCTTCCGTTTCCACCGTGAGGAAGACACAACACTGTTACAGAATTGAAAAGAGCAACTCACTGAGAGCTAGCATGAGGAACTGTTCTTACATTTTTGTACAAAGCTGTTTCAGCAATGTTCAGTTGAAGGAAAGCACATGTAGAGTCACGTACTGTGATTCTTGTCACGCCAGTGCCAGTAATGCATACAATTTCACAGTGAAGCCAGTGTCAGCCACTCTGCAGCTTTTAAAGCTAATTTGTGCCATGTACTCTGAAGCGATTCCAAGCCCTTGCTGCATGGTCAGAGTGGGATAGGATTGAAGGGGTAATCACCTTGATTATTTGGAATGATAATCATCATCATTACCATTTAAAGTAATATGGGGAGAAATGGTGGAATAGCACCGGTGACTTTTTAAAATTTATTTGACCAAGGGCATAAAACATGCCTTGACATCTTTTAAATTCGTCAATGAGCTTTTAACTTCAGTGCCCACAAATGTTCTGAGTGTATTTTTATACCACATATTGTGTAGATAACCTATTTATAAGCTATAAAATAACCTTGTATTAGATATCTGTAAAGCCTGTCCATATATCCTTGCAGTACTTTCATGTATAGTTGTATTACTTTATGCATCATTTTATTTTTCTATAAAACATTAGTATAAGGGTAATGACAATCTCAGATTTTTTTAATAGAAGGCCAGATGAGTTTATTTTTTCCATTTTAAATGTAATTTTCAATTATCAGTTAAGGTACTGTGCAAAATACAGATATCACCTTTATATATTACATTGTATAAAAAGATTACATTTTGTAGCAAAGACTGAATACTTTGTAATGGTCCTTATGATTGAATGACATGCCCAGGATATCTAAATCATGTTGCAGCCCTTTAAGATGTTTCCAGTATTCAATTATTTAATTAAGTCAAAATATTTTTCATAAAACACTTTGATCAAAGCATGCATAGGATGATTTGTACATGAGGATTTTTAAATTGTCTGCTGCTGTATACATGATGCCAGGAATGTCTGGTATATTTGACCTGGGATACTTCTGAGTGATAATAGAACTCTTGTGTGCCAAATTCTGTTATAAAAAAAACACCCTAGCGATGTGCGTCTAAAGCAAACAACCTTGTTTGGAAGTGAAGGATCTGGTGCTGCTGAATGCATTCATTGTAAATCTCTGCATTTTTTCTTCTTTTGATTTTCCTTCTGCTGTCAGTTAGGAGCTGACAGCCTTGTTGTGTACCAGGAGCAATTCCTGATACCAATATGCTTTGCAAGGATGTGTTTGTATTAATGACCAACATTTGGTCAGTCCTATCCAATTGCCTAATACCATCCTAAAAATGTAAAATAAGTGCTTTACTTGTCTAAACTGTGTTTTTAAGAAAAGAAAAAAAAGCACCTTGTATAAAGCTTTTTCGGTTTCTATCATGTTGTGACAAATGAAAAATTGATTTTTATAATAAAACTAAGAGTGAAATCTGCATTTATTCTTTTCACCGAGATGCCAAAGCAAGAGCAGAAAGAAGTGCAGTTGAAACACAGCTAAATTTCTTTACTCAAACTGAAGGAACTGAAATTACTGCATCTTATTTGTGGGTTATCACTGCTTGATGTTATTTATTGACCATAAAAGATTTTTTAAAATAGGAATAAGAACAGAAAATGATGGAAATATTCAGCAGACCTGGCAACCTCTAAAAAGTTGAACAAAAGTTAGTTTCAAGCCTGTGATCTTTCATCAGAAAGGATTATTGGGTCTTGGGAACAAAATTATTTAGGTCAGACTTTTCTGGCTATTCTTACTGGCAGGATCTTCCATTGCATAGAACAGGAAACCTCATTTGCAGCAAAGGGACTGGAAAATCCTACCACCAATGTAGGCTGCCTTTGCTATGATGAAACATGCCATGGAGGGCATGGAAAATACTACCATAATAAAAATTTGTAATAAAGTTTGCTGCTGTATACTGCACAATTCAAGGCTAAATGAAACGTTGAAGATGTGTGTAAATATGTAAGCATTCTTCAATTAGTGTGAGTATTGTGTATGACATGGTGGGATCCATAAGGCAACTGAGTGGGTTACCAGTGTCATTGGCTCCTGGCACAGATTAGCACATAACATAACTAAATTTAACAGTAATCAAACAGCATGGTATTTGTTAAAAGCTGTACTGACATCACGATTCAAAAATAATAAACTGGCAGTCTGTGAAGCTAAAATAACTTTTAAGTACCTGGACCCTAATATATTACCTTTAACAATTTCATGATCATCAACAAATGACATATTTACAGATCCATTAGTATGGACAGGGCATTGATACAGAATCTACCACAGAGTCACAAAGACAAAATTAGGGAATGGGAAATTGCAGATGTGTGGAAAACCTGATATTCTAAACAATTTCCATTGGAGCTCAAAAAGCCAAGAAGCAATTTAATAAATATAAGTGTTTGATCTTTCCCTCAGGTCATGAAGGATTGCCAATTTCAAATACCCACAGAAAGGAGAGTTGTAGGTTGTGGTGCTCCTGTGCATCTGCTGCCCTTGTCCCACTGGTAGAGGGCATAGGTTTGGAAAATGCTGTTGGAGGAGTCTTAGAGAGTTGCTGCAATGAATTTTAACAGATGGTACACATCGTTGCCACTGTGCTGCATGTACTCCTGCAACGCTTCATTGAATGAAGCTTGATCCCACTGTTTGATGATAATTCTAGACTTGGGGGGATATTCTGAGCTATAAAATTACATATTGTGGTTGTATACAATTCTGCTGTTATTGATAGCACACAATACCCAAAAGATCCCAATTTTGAGTTGCTAGATCTGTTCAAAATCTATCCCATTTACCAAAATGATAGGGTCACACAACACAGTGAAGGGTTTCCTCAATGTGAAGATGGGAATTTGTCTCCCCAAGGCTGTGTAGTGGTCATTCCTATCATTACTGACATGGTCAAATACAACAGCTGCAGGTAGAATTGTGAGAACAACAACAAATACTTTTACCCTCTTTTTGGTTCCCACACCAGGTATAGCAGCTATCTCTTTAGGACTCAGCCAGCTCAGTTTGTGGTGGTGCTACTGAACCACTCTTGGAGAAACACATTGGAGTATCCTGAAGTGTGGGGGAAAGGTACATTATGTAAGTAATTATCAGAATGCTTTGTTGCCCAGTTTTGAGTGATGCCATGAGACCTCATGGGGTCCAGAGTTGATATTGAGTACCAACTGTATACCACTTGCCACTGCTGTTTATCAGTCCTGTTGATGGAACACAGCATATCCAGAGGTGATGGTGTCTGGAACATTATAAGGTTGTACAGATTTTTGTAAATGTCCATGACAGTACTCCCAATTTTGGCACAAGCCACCAGATGTTAATAATACAGCATTGCAGGATCAATAGGGCTTGGTATGCCAATATTATTTCCAGAATTTAGGTTGACTGCAGTGGTCTGACTGGTTTTGTTGCTTTTTGGCTTCATAGTGATTTGATACATTTGATTTATTATTGTCATGTGTATTAGTGTACAGTAAAAAGTATTGTTTCTTGCATGCTATACAAACAAAGCATTCTGTAATAGAGAAGGAAAGGAGAGTGTGTAGAACATAGTGTTAAATCATAGCCAGGGTGTAGAGAAAGATCACCTTATTGCAAGTTAGGTCCATTCAAAAGTCTGATGGCAACAGGGAAAAAGCTGTTCTTGAGTCAGTTGGCACATGTCCTCAGACTTTTGTATCTTTTTCCCAATAGAAGAAGGTGGAAAAGAGAATGTTTGGGATGTGTTGGGTTTTTTATTATGTCGGCTGCTTTTGTGAGGTAGCGGGAAATGTAGACAATGTCAATGGGTGGTTCAAGCGATGGAATGGACTTCATTCACAACCCTTTGTAATTTATGGTGGTGCTGGACAGAGCAGAAGCCATACCAAGCCACGATTCAACTGGAAAGAATGTTTTCAATGGTGCATCTGTAAAAATCGGTGAGAGTTGTAGTGGCCATACCAAATTTTCTGATTCTCCTAAGAGAGTAGAAGCATTGGTGGGATTTCTTAACTATAGTGTCTGCATGGAGACCAGAAAAGGTGGTTGTTAATCTGAATACCTAAAACCTTGAAGCTTTAGACCATTTCTAATTTGTCCCCATTGATATAGACAGGGCATTCCTGCCACTATGTTTCTTGAGTTGATCTCTATCTCCTTCATTTTGCTGACATTGAGGGAGAGATTATTGTAGTCACACCAGTTCACCAGATTCTCTACTACTTTCTTGTACTCTGTTTTGTCATTGTTTGAGATCTGACCCACAACAGTAGTCAATGGCAAATTTCCTTCTCTTAGTGAACCACATGGTTATTTTACAATAATCAACAATGGCTTTAGACTCACTTTTAATTTCTGATTTATCAATTGAATTTTATTGGTGGGATTTGAGCCCCAGATCATTAATCTGGATTTCTGTATTACAATTCCAATGACATTGCAGTAAGAGTAGTAGTAATAGAATAAAGTAACAATTCGAGAACCGGCTCATGTGCAATATAAATATCAGCAAGGCCAGTTATTGAATCATAGAATAGCACAGAAGGAGACCATTTAGTCTTTAGTGTCTGTAAGAGCAACTCCACTGGTCCCATTTCCCAGTCCCTTCCCCATAGCTCCATACATAATTTCTCCAATCTATTCAGGTAATTGAAATACCTTATAACTGAATCATTCTATACTTTTCTGCACCTTCTTTAAAGCTTTCACATTTCCTAAAGTGTAGTGTCCAGACTTAGTTTCTCCTCATATGACAGACCTGCCATCTCAGGAATCAGCCTGGTAAACCTTTGCTGTACTGCCTCTACAGCAAGGACATCTTTTCTCAAATAAGGACACCAAAACTGCACTTAATACTCCAGGTGTGGCCTCACTAATGTCCTAAACAACTGCAGTAAAACATCCCTATTATACTAAATTCTCTTGCTATGAAAGCCAACATATCATTTGCTACCTTTATTACCTACTGTATCCACAGGTTTTTTTTCAGCAACAGTTGCATGAGGATTCCAAAGTCTCGCTAAGTATCCACTTCTTTCAATTTACACCCATTCAAGTAATAATCTGTCTTCCTATTATTGCTACCAAAGTGGATAGCCTCACATTTATTCACATTATACTGCATCTGCCTCGCAGATGCCCACGCTCAGCCTGTAAAAATCATGCTGAAGCATGTCTGCAACTTCCAAGCAGCTCCCCCTCCCACCCAACTTTGTATCATCACCAAATTTGTAGATGATACATTTAGTACCCTCTTAAAATCATTAATATATAATGTGAACAGTTGGAGTCCTGGCACAGATGCCTCCAGTATCCCACTAGTCACTCCCTGCCAAAGACAAAAAGAAATTGGCCATGTGGAGGGAAAAATAGTGGTAAACATTTGTTTTACAGTTTGAGGAAAATATGCGGTGGTCCCCTAAGGGACAGCATTAAGATTTTTTTGATATTTACATATAAAGTGATAGACATACAGGCTGGTGTATTGGGTGAAAATGTGGCAAATATAATGCAGAGCATGAAGTGGTGCGTTTTGGTAGAAAGATTGAAGATATGTAATATAAAACAATCATAATTCTAACAATGTTGCAGGAAGAGGGAGAACTGGAGTATACCTGTAGAAACTGTTGGAATGTGTAAAGGGAGGGATTGAGAAAATACAAAAAACTATAGCACAGGAACAGGCTCTTTAGCCCACTGAGTCTGCACCAATACACAGATTTTATTTCTCTGTGTCCCATTCATGTGTCAATCAAGATACACCTTGAATGTCGCTAACGTCTTTGCTTCCACCACTCTGTTAAAAAAAACTTTCCCTAAACTTATCACCTCTCACTTAAACCTGTGTCCCCTTGTAGTCGACCCTTCCACCTGAGGAAAAAGCCTCTGACTATCCACAATTTTGTTGACTTCTATTAGGTCGCTTCTCATCCTCTGTCATTCCACTGAAAACAATCCAAGTTTATCCAACCACTCCTGTTAAAATATACAGCATGCAAAGCTTTATAAATAGAGTACAAAAGCAAGGAAGTTATGACAAACTTTCAAGTCTGGTTCAGCCTTAAATGGCAAATGGTATCCACTTTTCCATATATACTATGGGCTTCAGCTTTGCTGGCAAATCTATCATACAGTACTTTATCAAACATACTTGGGAAGTCCTTATACATCACATAATCTGCATCGCCCCATCTTTGTCACCTCAGATTCATCAAACATGAAATTAAAATGAAAACAATCACTGTAAATGCTCAGTTGGTCAGGTAAGATTTATGGAGGGAAAGAGTCCTATTTTGATCTGCTGACTATTTACAGCATTCTGTTTTTATTGCAGATTTCCACTGTCTGCAGTATTCTGCTTTTATGCTAGTTTGTAAACACAACCTTCCTTCAACAAATAGATGCTGAGTTTCCCTAATTAAACCATAATTGTGCACATGCTTTAATTTTCTTCCAGGTTATCATCTCTAAACATTTCCCACTATTAAGTGACTGGCTTAATTTAGCTGACTTGTTTGTTTCCGTGCTGTAGATTGTTATTCTAAGTAGCATTCAGTCATGAACCCAGTGGTGTGAACCAGATTATTCACTGCTTTGTGATATTTATAAAATAATTCAATAACCAACAGAAAGCCCAGCTAGCCCCAACTTGGTGTTTCTAATTATCGATACAAATATATGCAATCCTTTTAACACTTATGGAGATTTACTTAAATTACCTAGTCAAACATCTGATCTTGTGATCTAACATTGTCTCTGTATAAAACATTTACTATGATAAATTGGGGTTAAAACCTCGCAATATATTTTTATTACATATATTTATATTTTGGCTGACTTATAAAATTTTAACATTAGACAATGAACTTTTAAAATGGCTGAAACTGAGTCTATCTGTGACTTTTGAGCAACAGACAAAATCTGGCAGTATCAGGGTAATTTGTTCCTTGTTATCTCTGAAGAAACTCTTATTATCCCTGTGGGCTTGAGAGATCAAATTCAAACGGAATTATACAAAGATCATTTATGTTTCACAACCCAGGCTCTCCAAATGGAGCCTATTAATCTGCAAGAACAAAGAAACTGCAACCTTCCTTCAATTCCTAATGGCTGGAACATTTAACCACCTTGGGACTCAGACGAAAAATATGTCTTTCGTCACAGGTGATAAAGAGAGATGGGAGTGATGTGACATGAACCTCTAACTGGGACAACCAGTTATACTGTTTTGCTGTAATGCAAAGCTCAGTAGCTTTCCATCTAAAAAAACAGGCACGTGGAAAGGGGACTCTATCTAGGTTTGAATGCCTGATGCCATTTGCTCTATTTGTACTGGAAATATTCAACCTTGAGTCCAAGATTGATCCATCTCTGCATGCCTGCCTATCTCATTGTTGAAGTCGTCTCTACTGGAAAAGTGAATTATCCAGCATCAGTTTTCAACCTGCTAACCAAGTGAAAGGATACATATTGGACTTTGCTTTGCGAATCCGGACTCATGTGAAACAATGTTTATTTGTGGGCTTTGCCCAGTAAATCTTTCTTTTTCTATCCCTCTTTTATTGCATGAATGCAGCAGGGGCGGGGCAGGGGGGGTGGTGGAATGTATAGCTACATATAACCCCGTTCCTCCCCACCACACATTTTGCATTTGTGTAACTAATCTAACCTTCTGGGTTTACAATATCTTGAATTTTCTATGAGGTTAGTAATAACAGAAGCAAGGTCAAACCTACTTCTGTTGGCAAACAGACTACTGACTTTATAGGATGAGACACTATATTCTAAGGGAAAATCTATTCAGTTCCTACCATCCTTTCACATTTTTAAATTTCATAATTAATGAGTAATTGTGCAATAACAGTTAAGGAAGAGGTACCAAAGTCAAGGAGATTAACAAGGGATGAAGAAAAACTTGTTCCTCTACTTTGGCTTACAATAGCTGAAATACCTTTCAGAGATGGCTGCAGCTGCCAGCCTATTCCTGCAGCCATAATCCAAGTAGCTTGTCCAGCATAATACAAAGATATAAAATGGCTCTGTATTTGTTTTGATAACTGTACAAAGCTATTGTGCATTCAGTAGGATAAAGGCACATTACTCAAATAGCACGAGGGGTCACGGGCTAGGGTGAGGGGGTTAAGGTATAATTTGGATGCTAGAGGGAGTTTTTTCACACAGAGGGTGGTGGGAGTGTGGAACACGCTGCCAAGTGGTGGAGACAGGCACTCTGGAGTTATTTAAGAGATACTTAGACGGACACATGCACAGAATGAGAAATGAAGGGATATAGAAAACTGATTTAAAATAGGGAGTTCCCTGGGAAGTGTGTAAATTGTTGATGATATTGATATATTTGTTTTATCCTACAGGTACTTTGGTCCGCCTTGTCTAACACACAATGGGTCGTGAGAGGGCTGCTCTTGGATTTTTTTTCGAGAGTATCCCAGTGCTTCACGTTGTTAGTGTATGCTTGACCTGGACCATTTGATGGGCAATACGACAGCTCAGTGACTATCACTGTGCTATGCAGATACATGGATTTGGGCCTGTGTCTGTGGGAGTTTGCGCATTCTCCCCGTGCTTGCGTGGGTTTTCTCCGGGTGCTCCGGTTTCTTCCCACATCGCAAAGTTGTGCTCTTAGGCTGATTGGCAGAACAAATTCTCCCTAAACTGTCTCAAATTTGCTTCTAATGCATAGATCTATAAACATAGACAGGGATCATGGGTAGAAGTGGGAACATCGAGGTGGCGGCGTGGGCTCATTGGGCTGAAGGGCTTGTTTCCCATGCTGTGTTGTTCTTTGTTCTTCTAATGGAAATTGGATCACATCAAAACCTCGGGGTTGGGAATTATGCCTATAAGAGGGGAAATCAAAAGCCTTTCTGTTTACATATCGGGGTGGTGAGAAGAAAAATTAGGACTCTTTAAATTAAGTTCCCGCCTGTCCACAATAAAATAGGTACCATATTCCATGGTACTATTGTTAAAATGAGAAATCATCATTCTAGAGGTGTCAGAGTATTGGACCTACAATGACTGCTCCAGCTAACCTAACACACTGCACAAACATACATCTGCAAATGTGACAATGTATAAAATCTATGTCATAAGTTGGTGTCCTACAATGATTACCATGATGATGATGCAACAAAAACAAAACCTCTCCTCAGAAGTGTTGCGGTGAAACCATCTCTGTTTCACACATAGCAATAACTGCTGTGCCAGACAACACAGGATGCAATAATTCCAGTTTTGTAACTGCCTGTAAGACAGGAAATTGTATGGTTTTTTTTTTACATTGCCCTTAAAATATCCTTTGTATTGGCGTGCATTTTGGGCTGTAGCGAGATGGTAATTAGACATACTGCTTAAGCTTTGCCCTCTGGTATTAATTTGTCAGTCTCCTGATTACATTAACAGCCATGCAACAACACAGCTGCACTGTTATGTCTTTCACAGCATGACCCTCTTGGTACTTGCAACTTTTAAAGAACTTGACTTGCAGGAAAAACACAGTTTGGTTGATGTTTGTATTCAATCCTTACTTTTTATTTTGCCAACTGAAATGAAAATCAAATATGAAAACACAAAAATTGAACTTTGTGTGACAGGACAGTACTATGATTATTCTGCAATCATTACTTTTCACTTCAGCTTGGATTTTCTTTTGCAGTGAATTCTGGAAATGCCTTTCTTTCCCAGCCACGCTTTGCAAAACAAACTGGAAACATCTGTCGGATGTAGTTTGAGAAGGGTGCAATCCTACTTGTTGAATTCAGGTCAGGTAAAGAAATGTTTGAGACATTTGAGCTTTGCAATTCATTTGAGTAGAATCTGCAGGTTTTAAGCATGAACTAACTTTAAAATACAGTGTCTCCTATTGAAAATAAAATGTTTTTTGCAAATATTAACTCCATGAACAACACTTACCGCACCCCCCTGCCACCTCCTCCTGCTATTCCCCCCAAACACTTCCACTGCCACATTTCATATCTGGGTAAATAAGAGCTTCACAATTCTGTGGGCTGAGGGTAATCAGATCAAGCACTTGAAGAAATTTCTTCAAGAAGTTATCGACAAGAGAACAGTTGTACCCCTGGCTTGATGTACTTAATGTTGTATTTTCATCCATAAAGGCAGCAACTGGATTATAGAATCATAGAACCGTACAGTGCAGAAGGAGGCCATTTAGCCTATCAAGTCTGTACCAACCACGGTCCCATCCAGGCCCTATCCCCATAACCGCATGCATTCTCTCTAGCTAGTCCCCCTGACACTAAGGGTCAATTTAGCATGACCAATCCATCTAATCCACTATAAATTACAATGACTGTAAGGTTCAGTTTTCACTGAGTTTGAATTTTGGACTCTGAATGGTTTTATTCAGTTTAATTTGAATGTATTTAGAGAAACTGGCTTGAAAGTAGAAATTATAATTTTGCTTCCTCAGTCCAAAAATTAGCAATTTCACCTGATAGCATACAAGGTAGAAAACTTAACTGAGATTATTTAACATATTTTGAAGGTTTTTTAGGTAAAGCCTCCTATTTTAGTTGCATGTATAATACATTCTCCTTTCTTGATGCTACATTAGCGTGTCACTGATTGAACGGAGCTAAAATTATGAAAATGATACGTGAACTACAAAAACTTTTGTCCAATAATATTGATAGCAGCTGCCAACATTGTGCATTAACTAGCAATCTACTTTAACAATCTCATTTGGTTTAGCCGACTAAACTAAAGCCACATCATCCAGGAATGGTATGAGCCTTCTCCCCAATACAAGGGATTCTCGTGTTGTTTCCAGAATTATGTGTGGACAGGTGGAGAACAACAAATGGCCATCAACAAAAAAAAAGCCTAAGATGGCCTGTACTAACAGTTAGTTCTTCAGCCTTTCGTTGGTCTTCCCAGTCAAGGAAGACAAACTTGTATCCAAAGATTTTGTTCACGCTGCTTCTTACTATTTTGGCCAGTTTAGTCATTTAATTGTGTTTGTTTAGCTGCCCGATGCTGTGATCATATTGTATGTTTCTATGTTATATCTCACATAGGTTTCATCTGTCACAGTTCCAGTTGTAAACATGTTGTATGTGTGCACCTGCTTGGTGAAAGATTCATATATTTTTTTAAGTGAGTCACAAATTAACCGGTTTGGAAGTTAGCAAAAGAATGAAATCCACTACGACATATTTTAAAAAGTGTAAGTCAACAAAAGCTCCCAGTAAAAGGGTGATCAAACAAATAGCTCCAGATATTACTTTCACCATTACCCTAAGCTCGGGAATGCTCTTCCTTAATCTCCCTTCTATTGTTTAACCCAATTCTTTGACCAAACTTTTGATCATTCCTGTTACCATCTCCTTTGTCAGCTTGCTATCCATTTTTTGTGTACAGCTTCTATGAGGCGAATGGGGAGTTTTTCTGCACTGAAGGTATCTTATAAATCCAATTGATCTTGTTGCTAAACAGCATCTATGCATGCTGCCCATTCAAATAAACAGTATTTTATCTAATAGGGGCGCAAAGAAATAAGCTCCTGTAAAAGTAACTACAGGAAATTTTTTTGGTTGCCACATTGTGCTCATTAAAATTTATGTACTTTTATCAGTGTGTAGCATAAGGCACTGATTTATTAAAGTCTGCCTTACCTCTGTCTTCAACACTGAGGATAATTTGATACTCAGTAAGAGCTAATCATCATAAATGACAATACATGCTTGACTTTCTGTCCAATGAATTAAATTATGCACTGATTGAAATTCTGCTTGAGGTTGACTCTCCCTTGGTCACCAATGAGTTAACAAAATTGATTATGCTCATAGATTAAAATTATTGTCGTATAATTCAGCATCTTCCGTAAACATGCCATTTTCTCGAATGGTTTACCATTTTCTTAAGTGGGTTTGTACCTACTGGTGATTTTGGTCTTCAGAAATACTTTGATTTGTTCCTTTAAATTCTTACAGATTTTTCTCCAGGAACTAAAAATACTAATTTCAAAGGAGATCAGAATGTTGATGGTTTCTGTGGTAGCTATTTCAAAATAATTTTCTTTCTAATTAAGGACAAGGCTTAAAAGATTGCGCTCAGTATTCAGTTATAGTTTGAGAGCATATGGAAAGCTTAATTATTTACTACTCAGGACTATAACAGATGTTGGTTAAAATATCATTTTATTCGGGACTTCTAACTATACACTCACAGCTTAGAAAACTAAGGTATTCAGTTCAGCAGTCTTTAATTAATATTTTCTTCAATTTGTATAAAGAAACATTTTACTAGATAATTAATTTAAGGCAGCATATCCACAATCCAGTTTCACATTTTGTATAATATGTCCAATGACAAGAAATAAATCAATAAATCATAGAATCCTGCAGAGCAAAATGAGGCCATTTGGCCCATCGAGTCTGCACCGGTTACAATCCCACCAGGTCCTATCCCCATAATCCCATTCATTTACCCCAGCTAGTCCCCCTGACACTAAGGGACAATTTAGCTTGGCCAATCCACTTAACCCGCACATCTTTGGACTGTGGGAGGAAACTGGAGCACCCAGAAGAAATCCACGCAGAGAGAGAGAGAACGTGCAAACTCTACATAGACAGTGACCCAAATCGGGAATCAAACCAGATCCCCAGTGCTGTGAGGCAGCAGTGCTAACCACTGTGCCACTGTGCTGCTCAGAGTGGGAGAGTTGCCTGGTCAGCCATATCACAGAAGGCAATGGCAAACCATTGCAATACTTTGTAATTATGGCATAATCCAATTGAAGACCTTGGTTACTGATGCTCTCTTATGGTATAGTATCTGAAGGAGGAGGAAATGTATATCCGGATCATTGGAAATCATTAGCTTCTCCTCTAGCTTTGTATTTTGTTTCTTGTCACTGTTCTTTCAAATTCACAGTATGAATGGGTTAGTTACATCAATAAATACCACCAAGATAAAAGTGAAATACTGCTGATTACTGGAATCTGGAACAAAAACAGAAAATGCTGGAAAATCTCAGCAGGTCTGACAGCATCTAGCCTTCAGATGTTTGAGTTTGGATGACCCTTCATCAGCTAACTCAAAGCGTTGGCTATTTTCCATCCACAGATGCTGTCAGACCTGCTGAGATTTTCCAGCATTTTCTGTTTTTGTGTCGGTAAATACCACAATTGATCAATTAAATAAATTGGAGGAAAAAAAAGCATTATTGTGTCTTTGCAGCTAAAAATTTAGTTTTGTTTAGACTTCGTGGCCAATGGTGAGCATGGTAAATCTTAGCATATCATTACACAAAAAAACAACATTTCACATTTATAACTCAAGATACTCTAAAGGAGTGTTTTCAAACATGTTTTAGCACTGGATCACATAAGGTATGTATAGATGACCAAAAGCTTGGTCAAAGAGATAGGTTTTAAGGAGTGAGTTAGACAGAGGTAGAGGTTTGGCAAATAATTCACAGTGTAAGGGATCCAAGTTTGATTTCCAGCTTGGGTTTTTATCTGTGTGGACTTTGTACATTCTCCCCATATCTGCGTGGGTATTCTCCAGGTGCTCCAGTTTCCTCCCACAGTCTGAAAGATGTGCTGGTTAAATGCATTGACCCAAATAAGTGCCGGAGTGTGGCAACCAGAGGAATTTCGCAGTAATTTCATTGTAGTGTTAGTATAAGCCATACTTTGTCAATTCTTGTGACTAATAAATAAACTTCAAATAATTTCAGAACTTAGGAGAGCAGATCACCAATGGAACTCCAGTACAGTATTGAGAAAATGCTGCTTTGTCAGAAGTTCTGTCATTTGAATAAAACTTTAAACCAAATCTTTGGGGGAGACTTCATGACACCTTTTCAAAGAAGGGCAGTGGAGTAATTCTCAGTGTCCAGACCTATTAATCCCTTTGTCACGATTTCAAGGGACAAATTAACTGGTCATTGCTGGTTTTGTTTGGGAGTTTGCTGTGTACAAAATTTGTTGTTGCCTTCCCTGAACATTAATTGTGATTATACTTCAAAAAGTACTTCATTAACTCTAAGCATTTGAGATGTCCTGACATTGCAAAAGGCACTACATAAGTGCAAGTTTCCTTTTCCATGGTGGAGTAATGACAATCAGGAATGCATAAGAGGTCAGGATTGTGGAGTCACAGAAGTCAGAGGTTGGAGGAGATTGTAGTAATGACCCACGGAGGGATTTGAAAATAAAGATGAGAATGTTAAAATCAAGGCATTACTAGTCACACAGTTTGGGAACATGGAAGTAAGGTTTTTTGCATTCCTTCTCAGAAGATCTTGAGAGGCAGGATTTATGAACATTTGGAGAAGTATTGTATGATCAAAAATAGTCAGCACGGCTTTGTCAAAAGCAGATCATGCCTTACAAGCCTAGTTGAATTTTTTGAAGATGTGACTAAACACATTGATGAAGGAAGAGCAATAGATGTAGTTAATATGGACTTCAGCAAGGTATTTGCTAAGGTCCCCTTTGCAAGGTTTATTGAGAAAGTGAGGGGGCATGGGATCCAAAACTGGCTTGCCCACAGAAGGCAAAGTGTGGTTGCATGGAGGTTGGTCGCCAGTGGAATGCCCCAGGGATCTATTCTGGGACTCTTGCTGTTTGTGATTTTTATAAATGACCTGGATGAGGAAGTGGAAGGATGAGTTGGTAAGTGTGCTGATGACAGAAAGGTTGGAAGTGTTGTGGATATGTGGAGGGATATTAGAAATTGCAATGAGGTATTGATAGGATGCAAAACTGGGCAGAGAAGTGGCAGGTGGAGTTCAACCCAGATAAATGTGTGGTGATTCATTTTGGCTGGTCAAATAGAATAATAGAATATGATATTAAAGGTAAGACTCTTGGCAGTGTGGAAGGTCAGAAGGATCTTGGCGTCTGGATTCATAGGACGTTCACATCAGCTTTGCAGGTAGAGGATGTGATTAAGAAGGCCTTCATCAGTCAAGGAATTGAGTTTAGGAGTTGGGAAATAATACTGCAGCGATGTAAGACCCTGGTCAGACCTCACTTGAGTACTGTGCTCATTTCTGGTCACCTCATTACAAGAAGGATGTGAAAGCCATAGAAAGGGTGCAGAGGAGATTTACAAGGATATTGCCTGGATTGGGTGGTATGCCTTATGAAGATAGGTTGAGAGAGCTTGGTCTTTTCTCCTTAGAGAGACGAAGGATAAGAGATAACCTAATAGAAGTGTATAAGATGTTGAGAGATATAGATTAGGTGGATTCTCAGAGGCTTTTTCCAAGGGCTAGAATGGTTGCTACAAAAGGACAAAGGTTTAGGGTAAGTCAGGGAGATGTCAGGGGTAAGTTTTTCACTCAGAGGGTGGTGGGTGTGTGGAATCGGCTGCTGGCAGTAGTGGTGGAGGTGGATTCGATAGGCTCTTTTAAGAGACTTTTGGATAAGTCCGTGGGACTCAGTAATATAGAGGGTTATAGGTAAGCTTAGTAGGTAGGGACATGTTCGGTGAAGGGCCTGTTTGTGCTGTAGTTTTTCAATGTTTCTATGTTTTCTATGATATGGCAAGGCAAGAATTTATTGGCCAAGTCTAGTTATCCAGAGAAGGTGGTGACAGTGGACTCTCTTCTCAAACTGTAACAGTGCACAGTATTGGTTTGACACAATTGGATAGCGCAATTACCTTTCAACTATGTTGGTGTGGCACTGCATTTCCTTCTGACTTGAATTCAAATTCTCAAAATGCCGTGGTGGGATTTGAACTCATTAATCCAGATTTTTGGATCAGCAGTCCTATTACACAAGCTCTATATTATGGTACCCAAAGCAAATTACACAACTTGGTACTTGTTTTATTGCATTGGAGCAGAAGTGTGTTGTTAAATGGGTAATCTAGGATTAAAGTAATACACGAAATAATCAAAAGAAATTCTAAAGAAATGTTTAATTAAACTCACTTGCTTTCTGTTGAAGCTGGAGAGTTTTTTTTTAGTTTAACCATTTTTAGCTTGCTTCAGGAGTACACCACAGGGAGAGAAAAAAACCCTTTAGAATCGTTTTCAGGAATGAACTCCAGTCAAATTCCAATCCCCAGAGAAGAGACCTGGTTCTCACGGAATGCTGGTGCAACTCCAGGCTGAGGTGTGCCACCTGCTGGTTGTCAAGCTATATTACATAAAACACAAATACGAGTCAAACCTACAATCAGGAGAGCAAACTAGAGAAGGGAACAAATCATAATAAGAGGAATACGACAGAATCCATTCAGGACTGTTATAATGTTCCCGTTGATTTTGCTCATTTCCATTAATTTTCCATCTACGAAAGATGATGGACATATAGCAAATAAATCCATTTCAGATTGGGTGTCTTCAATCTTGTTGATGGCTCTGCTACAATTGCTGAACATGAGGCTATCAAGTGTTATTGCGGGTTGTTGTTTTCAGTGTTGCCTAGTCACTGGTGCTGCATGCCAGCCAGCCCACAGGAATTGTCACCATTTTCCCATGTAGCCAGCCAATGACTGACGATTCCAGAGCCTTCATATTACATTTATGAGCATCCTTAAAGCAGAGTTCTGGATGTCTCACTCTGGCCATCCGGTTCCAGCTGCGTCACCAGACAGAAAGTCCGTGGGTATGGGACCATCTTCCATTCTGACATGTTTAAAGTCCTTCGAATTGAATCATCTCATCCACCAAAAAGTAATTATATATATATTAATTATTGATAAGAAATATAGACAGTCAATAATACAGGCACAAGCCTATCAATATCAGTTGACGGAAATCACGCTGTATTTTTTCACATTTAGCGAAGAGTGGATGATAGAGTTGCTGCAAGGGGTAAATTTTAACATATCCAGTTCATTCTACTCAGTCCTGCCTTATATTTCTGTTCCTCCCAGCACCTAGCTGCGGCTGCCACCAGTCTCCCAATTACCCTCAGTGTCCCAGCTGCCAGCAGTATCCCAACTACCCCCAGTGTCTCAACTACCCCCAGTGTCCCAACTACCCCCAGTGTTCCAGCTGCCAGCAGTATCCCAACTACCCCCAGTGTTCCAGCTGCCAGCAGTATCCCAACTACCCCCAGTGTTCCAGCTGCCAGCAGTATCCCAACTACCCCCAGTGTTCCAGCTGCCAGCAGTATCCCAACTACCCCCAGTGTTCCAGCTGCCAGCAGTATCCCAACTTGCACCAATTTCCCAGTTGCCACCAGTGTCCCAACTGCCTGACATTTCCATAGCCCAAAACCAGTGAATTGCCTTTGATTGTTCATTTGGTATCCACAGCTCAGCAGTAAGATTCAAACAAGGCCAAAGCCTCAATTTATTTACTAAGAATTCCATTGTATTTCTTGCTGGAACAAGAAATCTTGGGCTGATTAAAACAGTAAAAGTTAAAAACCCCTCTCTATCTCTGTAATCTCCTGTAGCCCTGCAAACCTTCAAGATATCTGCTCTCCTCTAATTCTAGTTTCTTGCATATCCCCGATGTTAAATGCTCCACCATTGGTGGCTGTTTTGTCTTCAGATGCTAAGGCCTTAAGCTCTCAAGTGCCTTCCCTAATCCTCTTTACATTGATTGTAATACAATATAATCAAATTTACAGATGATAATACAATATTGAACATATTTAACTCAGATACAGTCGAATGTTGCAGCATTGAATGCTCATTGTGTCTATTTCCCATGGAGACTGAGTTTGGCTCAGTCAGTTTGGGAGTAGCATTATCATCATGTAGTGGGTGGCTATGTTTTCAGTGACATGAAGTTTATGGAGAGAGCATGATGAGAAGTTCGCAAGGAGATTGGTGAGACCGAATTGAATGGTAAAAGTGGGGTTAGAGTTTTCAGCAGCAGTGGGACGAGATAGGCAAGGCAATGGGATTAGATATTCCTCATTAGAGATAGGATTTGGATTTGCAAATCAGGTTTCTGGCACGCAGGAGGCAGAGGTTTTGCTTAGCCTGACTCATTCTCAGAAAGTGCTAGGACAAGAAATTAGAGTTTATGTTTCCATTTTCATGTCTGCTGGAATGAATTTTCATTCATCAATATTCTGTCAGTCAGGACCTCTGAGCATGGAGGTGTTTGTTGGACATTGGAAACACTATCTTTTGTTATATGGAAGCTAACCTGTGCTGCAAATGGTGTGACTGAGAGCCTCACATAGACAAAGAGAGAGGCAGGGATAGGACATGAGGCACTACAGAAGTAACTGTACAGAAAGAGAAATCTTCCTGGGGATGTGCTGACTACGTTGGGCAGGGTAAGAGTGGAAAAGTGAAGAATGCTGTGGTTAATCATGTCAAAAAAAAACTTGGATCATGGTGCACCATAGTCACAGCTGCAGAATTTGAAGAATTTTGCCAGGACAGCTTCAGCAATGTTATCAGGATTGAAGGAATTCAAACTGACTTTTTACAACAACTTGCATTTTTTTATAGCACCCTTAATGTTGTAAGACTCAAGGAATTCAGAGAAAAAGGATAGAAATGAGATGATAATTGAAACTGAAGAAGGATGGATCATTGTGATGGGGAATTAATAGGTTTGAAAATCAAAAAATGTCTTAGCAAAGAGAGGCCATTAGCTTAGGGTTAAGAAATTATTTCTAATACTTGACTCAGAATTGCTCCACTGATATTTAAAGAAGCAGCTCATATTGAAATAGTGTCCTCTTAGCAACAGCCAGTCTGCAGTTTTTATACTCTTTTACAGCCAGCTGGTGGTCTTTGTCCTCTGGGCTGTCGTGAATCCACTGAGTTCATCCCTAGGGATGGGTGAATCAAGCTCAGCTTTCCTTTGGTGCACAATAGGAGCCTTGTAACAACTGGCATTGGATATCTCTGACCGCCCTAGAACTGGAGAACCCAGTCTTTGCAGTTTGGTTCGCTTGGTGAATCTTTAAAACTACTTTCTCCAAAATTAACCCTAATATTACTCTTTTTAAAGCTTTCCCTCATCTTTTTGAACGTGTAGAATACGTGCATCTGTTAAGTGATTTAGTCCTGTTTCAATATTATATTCTTTGGAAAGTGAATTGAAATAAATTTATGTTTGTAAGACATTGGGCGACAGCTGTTTGCATTTGTGGTTTGAAGTGAGATACTGGCTGGAAAGAATAAGTAACAACAGGCCAGACTATTGGGTAATGTTGGTAAATGATTGGGCTCACACTCCGACAGGTTATATCTCAGTTTTCATTCTGAGTCTTAACATCTCAGGCAGTTGATCTACTCGTTGCTATCACTGCCTACACTGAAATCAGATGCCTGCAACCAATGCATGCAAATAAACGCCAGCTTCGCTGATGATGGCTACGGCTAGAAGAGCGGTATCAGCTTGCTGCTATTTTGTCTCCGGGGTTTGAGGGTGACCCGGAAGTGAGCAGTCACTGTGCTGCTTATGTTGTGTTGCATTTACCGGGCGGAATTGTAACGGGGTGCGGGGGTCTATCCATTCCGAACGCTGCCCGGAGAGTGCGAACCCGCAGGAGGTTGTGCCTTTGCAGACAGCAGCTGGAGTCTGGCTGAGAGACTGACAGAGGGAGAGGTTTGAATGTTTTACAGCAAGGTTGGGCATACAGCAGGCCCCGCACTCTGGAAAGACATCTTTGTTGGGAACTGTGTCCACGCGTGCTGCTGTTTAGAGGAACAGGGGCTTGTTGGTTTTGTGTGTGTCTCCTACACACACTTTCAGCTCCAGGTAAAAAGTTGTTACACTGAATGCACTGTTAAATGTGTTTTTGTTAAAATAGGGAATCAGTCTAGTCATGGGTAAATACAATGTAACCGAGATTCTGTGGTTTGAGGTGTTAGTGTTAAATAGTGAGTTGTGTCGTGAAAATGAATTGAACTCTGCTGCAAGTGTTGGGAATGTTGCTATGGGTGGAATGAAGGGTATTGTTAACTGAAATATTTGTGCAGCATGCAAATTAAGATCTTGAAAGGTTTATTTAAAAACATTTTTGTTTGCAGGTTTCTGAAAGCATTTTGAATGAATCACACCTTTTTGTGCATATTGTTAGGTCATTATACCAGCTAGTTCAGGAGTAATTATTTGAAAATCTTGCCAGTAGTACAGTTTGGATATTTTGATTTGATTTTATTGTGACATGTATTAGTATACAATAAGAAGCATTGTTTTTTTCACATTACACAGACAAAGCTTACCGTACATAAGATGCAGAATCTCGTGGGCCCAGTTATTGCTAGGGTGCAGGGAAAGATTAACTTAATTTGGGATAGGTCCATGCAAAAGTCTGATGATATCAGGGAAGAAACTGTTCTTAAGTGGTGTGTGACTGCAGACTTTTGTATCTTTTTCCTGACGGGAGAAGATGGAAGGGAGTATGCCCAGGGTGTATATGGCCCTTAATAATGCAGGCAGCTTTTCTGAGGCAGCTTTAAAGGATTGTGCTTGTTTAGTTCCACATTTACCTATTCAGTTGTAACTACAATGTCTCCAACAATGACTTTTCTTCTTCTGCTGCTGCTTGCCCCCTTCTGGTTCCTCATCTACATGCTGCCCCTTGGTGATGTAATCTGCAATCTTTGTTGACTCTAATACTGTATTTGTTTGACTCCTTGACTAATATTAAATCTTTGATTGAAATGTTCTCTTTGGAAAGCCTGAAATGATTGTCTCCAGCCTGCAGAATAACCTCATAGTTGCCACTTCCAGGCTGTTGTTTCAAGCTGAACCAGCCTGTTCCCAATTTCAACATTCTTCTGATGCCCACATGCTCGACGTCACAAAAACAATTTACTTTCACCTTTGACACCAACTGTATCAGCTGAAATCCTAACTACTATCTTCATCATCTTAAACTGATTATTCCAATACTCTCCTGGCTGGCCTCCCATTCTGTCAAAACTTCATTCTGGGTATAAAACTGTACTATCTGCTTATTGTCCCTGTCCTTACAGATCCATGTTGGTTCCCAGTCTGTTTCCCTGCTCCGCCAGCAAAATCTCCAATTTGAAATACTTGATGATGCCCCAGCCTATTTCTGTAACCTTCTCCTCTGACCTTCAGTGCAGACCACTCTCACAGACCCACCTTTGCAGTTGTTGTTGTGGTTGTGCCTTTTAGAACAAAGAACAAAACAGCACGGGAAACAGGCCCTTTGGCCCAACTAGCCTGTGCCGCCACCCTAATGTTCCCACCTCTACCTGTGATCCCTGTCCATATTTATAGATCTATGGATTAAAAACCAAATTTGTGGTAAAACAAATTCTCTTTAAATTGTCTAAGAGCATATCTTTGGGATGTGGGAGGAAACTGGAGCACCCAGAGAAAACCCACGCAAGCACGGGGAGAATGCGCAAACTCCCACAGACACAGGCCCAAATCCATGTATCTGCACAGCACAGTGATAGTTACTGAGCTGTCATGTTGCCCATCAATTGGGTTACCATTGACAATCACTGAATCCCCCACTATCAGCATCCTGGGGGTTATCATTGACCGTCACTAATCCTCCCCACTATCAGCATTCTGGGGGTTACCATTGACCATCAGTGAATCCCCCCAGTATCAACATCCTGCGGGTTACCATTGACCAAAAACTGATGTGGACCCAGCCATATAAATACTGTCGCTACCAGGGCAGTTTAAAATGTTTAAAAGTTTATTTCTTAGTATCGCAAGTAGGCTTACATTAACGGTACAATGAAGTCACTGTGAAAATCTCCTAGTTGCCACATTCCTTCGGTTACTCTGAGGGAGAATTTAGCATGACCAATGTGTCTAACCAGCATATCTTTCAGACTGTGGGAGGAAACTGGAGCATCAGCAGGAAACCCATGCAGGGGAGAAAATACAGACTCCACACAGACACAGACCGAAGCCAGGAATTGAACCTGGGTCCCTGGTGCTTGAGGCAGCAGTGCTAACTACTGTACCATCATGCCACCCTAAAGTAGGAATCCTGCGGCGAGTAACTCACCTCCTGATTCCCCAAAATCTATCCACCATCTACAAGGACACCAGTCAGGAGTGTAATGGAATACTCCCCACTTGCCTGGATGGGTGCAGCTCCAAGAAGCTCAACACCATCCAGGACAAAGCAGTCCTGCTTGATTGGCACCCCATCCACAAACATTCACTACCTCCAACAATACCTACAGTGACAATAATGTGTGCCATCTACAAGAACCACTGCAGCAACTTACCAAAGCTCCTTAGAAAGCGGGTGCAATTTTGCAGGTGCAAACAGCAATGTGGATGCAAAATCTCGCAGAAATGGGGAGATGCCAACAAGATCTCGTTTCCCCAGCCCTTGTTGGTGATGTAAGAGAGCATTGCTTTAATACATTTGAATGAATTTGCATATTATTATTAAAGGGGCTCCCACCACATGACACCCTTCACCTGAATTTTCAAACCTCAGCGACATGATCACAACAGCTTTATGAAGATGGGAAGCAGCTGAGGAGATACTCACTAGGGTATGGTATAGTCCTCAGGAGAGCAAGATGCCTGGATAATGTCACTTGTGCCAGGTGGGGCAATGCCAGGGCAAGGGCAAGCCCAGAAAGAATGCTTTCTGTAATGCATCTGTAAAAGTTGGTGAGTGTGAGATTGATGCATTTCTAATAATAAAAAAAGAGATGTGGGATTTTAATATGTGCTCAAACTTCCTCCCTTAATCTTTTCTGAATCTTTAACTCTCCTCGCTCTTATACATTCTCCTTGAAACCCAGCTCTTTGACTAGGCCTCTGACCACTCCTCCTTTGGCTCTGTGTTCAATTTATTTTCTGATTATGCTGTTGTGAAGCATCTTGAAATAATAGAACCACAGAATCAGTTCAATCAGTAAAACCTGTCTTAATACAAATTGATGAACACTTGTCTTGATATCAGTGGGTTGTCTTGTTTAACTTAAAGCAACGTAATTTCTAATTCCCCTCTTGCATCTGAACTTTCTGTGATCCTTGTACATTTCATGGTAAATTTGGTTGAGATGCAGCCCCTGATATCTGCTGGCAAGGGTTCCAACTTGTGCTTGTCAGTTGCTAATGGCCTATTAGTGAATATCCTCAAGGGAATAGTTTAGCAATGTGTTTTGGGAATCAGTGGAAATGTGCATGCCAGTGATGTTCAGGAATGAGATTAACCCTTAATGACAGACTGATATCTGAGCTAGGTATGTATGCAATGCTGGACGTTCTCCCCATGTCTGAGTGGCTTTCCTCTGGGTGCTCTGGTTTCCTCCCTCAGTCCAAAAACGTGTTGATTAGGTGCATTAGCTATGCTGAATCCTCTCTGTGTTCCCAAGTTGCTGGAGTGTGGCAACAAAGGGATTTTCACAGCAACTTCATTGCAGTGCGAATGTAACCTTGCTTATGACTAATAAATAAACATTAAAGTGAAAACAAAATATTTTCTAACAAATGCTGGGGCCTGTAAGGTCTGTTTTGTTTCTATCATTAAATTACAAACTATGTTGGATAATGAATACTGCTAACTTTTGTTTGCAAATAACTGCATTCAAACCTGAAATTGTCGTAACTGCTAAACAGGACATCCTCCTCTCCCAAGAGTGTGTTTTCTAAGTATATTTTAAAAAATAAACTACAGAAAATGTGCATTGAGCAGTCTAGAACTAACAATTCTAGTTGCAGAATGGTTGTGTATGCTTTAAGACCAATGTGTATGTATTGGTTGTGATTTTTACCACCTCGCTGCACCCAGTGATTGGCTTGAAAGAGCACCAAGCTTATTAGCGTGAGTTTGATTGGATTTCAGTATCATTTGGAAGTTCAGCATACTTAGTTCGCACCTCTCAGGCGAGATTTTGTACCAATGTGAATCACTATTGGTCTGCAGTAGCGCAGTTGGTCACGCCAGGGAGCACGGAGATCAGTGATACCCCCCCCCCCCCCCCATGTGATTAGGGTTATGGCTGGAAGTGCCTAGGCATCTTGGCAATGCATCCCAGGATGGCAGGGGCAGTGCTGGCAGGGGTGAGGAAATGACAAATGAGGGAGCAGAGCTCTGAAGGGGGACTTGCAATGGTGAATCGGAAAGGGGGTCATGGGACAGTCTGTCAGGGAACACATTGGTAGGGCCCTGATGCCCCAAATAGGCGACCCATGTGGGGGTGGGGGGAAGAATTTCCTGGTGTATTGTGAGATCGGGGCACCCTTATGACATGGCGGTCGAGCACTCTGAAGCCGTTTCATTGATGCGTTTAGGCTGGGTCATTCCTGTACCAGCGTCAAGCTCCCAACTCTCCAAAAGAAAAATGACCGGATGTTGAAAGATTGCAATGTGAATTGTGCCTGAGAGACTGGGGTTGTTCAGCCCATGTTTCTTACTGTTGTGACATTTAGGAAATTCTTTTGGAAACATCAAACCTGTTGTCTTTACTAGGCAAACACAGATACAGGAATCTTGAGTTCAGTGACAAAAGAGTGGCTCTGATCATTCTCCTCTCGTGACCATTGCCTGCAGGCTTTAGAGAAGAATTGCTCTAATCCAGTGTCTGCTTAGCATGATACCATCTACAGGGGATCTGTAGTACCTCTCAGTAGGATAAGTAATAGTTTGGCCCATCAAACAGATTGCTGAGACTAATTCAAAACTAAAAATTGGGTGATGGGGGGAGAGCTTATAAATTAGATTTAAATGAAAGTTGCCAAAATCCCAGAGGACCAAAGGCTGCTCTCCCCCTTTTTGAGAGAGAGAGAGTGATTTAATCATCCCTCAGGCGAAGGGCAAGGTTTAGCAGACAGGGCTTTCAGCTAGTACTGGAATTGAACCAATGCCATTGGTGTTGTTCCATATCATGAAGCAGCTGTCCAGCTAAACTAAGTCCCTTATTACATTCAGATATTGCAGAGCACACAAAATAAAGATGATAAACACCGAGTTAAGAGTGAGATAAGAGACACAGAAAAATAAAATATATTTTGAAAAGCTCTAAGATTAAATTTGTGCTGCGGTTTAGACTCCACACCTCCAAAATCAAAATTTCTCACTTACCACACAGTTTAAAAACTCATTTCAAAGAACAAAGCAGCACAGGAAACAGGCCCTTCGGCCCAACGAGCCTGCACCGCCACCTCCATGTTCCTACTTCTACCCATGATCCCTGTCTATGTTTATAGAATGTACCAGCCCAAGAGCCTTTAAGACATTTTTAGTGCAGAGTTTGCAGAAAGTTCTACACATTTGGCCATTGCAGACAATTCAGTGTTGAGGTGATCAGTGAGGACTGTGAGAGTTTGTGGAGGAGCAGGGTTTCCCTACCGGCCACTTACTGATTAATGTCCACCCACTGTTGTTGTTGTACAGTTTACCCATTAAGGACAAAAGTTTCACTATTATTTTTATTTCAAACTTCAGGCCGTTGTCTTTAGGGCATATTCCATATCACTCGAGCAAAGAAACAATGCTGAAAGAGTTGTATAAATTGTATAATTGTAACAAACCAGGATTGCTTTGAACAGGAGAATGCAGGATACCTGAACTATAAACTATGACGTAAACATAATTTTCTGCAACAATTAAACCAAAAAAATGCTGGAAATACACACAGTTTAGACACCATCTGTAAAGGAAAAAATACACTTTATATTTAACTCTCTGATATTATTTCAGAACATCTGTAGCAGTTCAGTTTGCAAGTGCGTGTCAAGTGAATGATTGTAACATGATGTCACCAGACAGATGGCATGATGTTATAATGCCTACTCTCTTCAAATTACCAATTCAATCAAATCCATTTAAATTGCACTAAATGTTCCTTTCTGCATTTCACAATTGTTATAGCACAGAGGAGGCCTTTCAGCCCATTGTGTCCGTGCTGGCTGTCCAAATGAACAATGTCCCTAGTATTATTCTCCTGTATACCTGCATGTCTTTACTTTTTAGATAATTATTTTGCTGTATCTTTCCAAAATTCTATAAAATGTAATGCTTAATTTCCAATCATACCATAGGGAAAACATAAGACCTTTAGCTTACAAATCTATTCCTGTGTTGTGCTTTGTACAGTGGAACACACAGCTTGATTTCAATTAAAACATTTACAATATGGCTTCATGCAATGGAGCCCTGCAGTGTTGGGATGCAGAGTACTATGATGCTTATTTGTCTCTGGAATTGCAAATATGCTGCAGACACCAGTGCCTCCAGAGAGGCAAAACAAGATCCCATTCAACATTTGCCTCCTAGTGGCTGGGTACTGAGCAGCGTGGGAGAAACCTTAAATCTTTCTTTATTCTTTTGTGGCTTATGAGTTTCTCTGGCTAAGCTTAAATGAGTTTGCTTTTATGTGGTTAGAGAGCTGTGGAGGGTAGAAAATGTTCAATTGACAGCACTTCTTAAAACTTCCCTTTTTGACCAAGTTTTTAGTCACCTGACTTAATGTCTCCTTGCATGTTTGTGTCATTTTATAATGATCCTGTGAACTGCCTTTGGACAGTAAGAAGTCTCACAACATCAAGTTAAAGTCCAACAGGTTTATTTGGTAGCACAAGCCACAAGCTTTCTGAGCACTGTCCCTTCATCAAGTGAGTGGGAGTTCTGTCCACAAACAGGGCATATAAAGACACAAACTCAATTTACAAAATAATGGTTGGAATGCAAGTCTTTACAGATAATCAAACTTTAAAGGTACAGACAGTGTGAGTGGAGAGAGGTTTAAGCACATATTAAAGAGATGTGTATTGTCTCCAGCCAGGACAGTTAGTGAGATTTTGCAAGCTCAGGCAAGTCGTGGAGGTTACAGATAGTGTGACATGAACCCAAGTTTGTGAACAGAACTTCCACTCACCTGATGAAGGGGCCATGCTCTGAAAATTTGTGGCTTGTTGGACTTTAACCTAGTGTTATGAAACTTCTTACTGTGCTTACCCCAGTCCAACACCTCCATGTCATAACTGCCTTGGGACAGGATGTTTCGTTACGTTAAAGGTGCCATACAAATACAATTGTTCTTGTAACTCTGTTTGGTTATGCAGGGTTGAGGCACTCTGGGACCACATTGCAATACCATGGGAGCTGAACAGAGCACGTACGATAATAAGCAACCAGAATGTCATGTGTCGGGTAAGTAACTGTTAAAGCACTGCATTATTGACATTCATTTCAGTCTAACCTAGGTGATGTCCTGTTCCCTACCAATGAACAGATTATTGTTTAAAAAAAAAGCTAGAGTTCAGTTTCTGCAATACTGTGGGTAGATATACAAGCACAAAGGTAACTTTTAATTTAAAAAAAAGAATTGTTAGTACAGAAAAATCAACTTAATGAATAGGATCCAATTTGAGCTCAAAACCCAATACTTCATTATATCAGGTATAGCAGAGCTGATTGATCAATCAATCATTGTGCCACTTCAGAACTTGCATTGAATAGTCATTTAAGCTATTCCAGAACTTGGGTGGACGAGATTTTATTGTCTGGGTCTGTATTTGATGGAGTTTAGAAGGACCAGAAAGGATCTTATTGAAACTTACAAAATACTGAACGCCTGGGTAGAGTAGACATGGAGAAGATGTTCACTGAGTGTGTTTAAGACATAGATTCCTGGTTGATAAGAGGATCAAAGGTTATGGGGAAAAGGCTGAAAAATGGGGTTGAGAAACATATTAGCCATGATCGAATAGTGGAGCAGACTCAATGGGCCAAATGGCCTAATTCTGATCCTGTATCTTGTCTTCTAAACTATCTTTAAGATGTGTTTTGGTTTAGATTCCCCACTGATGGTGTCTGTTTCTGGGTGCTGCTACCTTTTGCTCTGTAGCTGAAGGCTCACTGCAAGACAAGCAGTTGACAGTCTTTCAAAGGACAAATCTTGGATATGTGTTCGGTTTCTGTATAATTCCAGACATGCAGGAATTATACAGTAACAAAAGCTGGATTTTAAATAGCCAGCTACACTAAATCAGATGCTGACAAATAGTTGATAGTTGATCAGAGATTTGAAACATTTTTTGGTGACTGAGAAGAATTAGAACACAGTAGGTTAGTTTGATGATTTGCTCTGATCAAGACATGTATAATTTAATTTTGGGCATCATAGTATGCAATGCTGGCTTTCTCTATATATGAAGGTATTATAAAAGCATGATCTAGAGAAACCTTCTTGGTAAAATCACCCTAACTTATCATTGCTCCTTTGAATCAATTACTGTTGGCAGAAGGATCGGAATGGTAAAACTTTTGAGTTTTTTGATGACCAACTGAATGAATAAAACAATCAGAATGTACTACGTAACTACTTTTGTAGCCTAGTCAGTCGTCAATTCTGTTAACTGTTGGGGGGGGGGGGGGGGCTTTTCCTTTCTGCACTGAATCGATTAAATGGGCCATTTGTATTGAAAATGATATGATTTTTGTCTGGAGGTGAGATTATTGGTGAATTAACTAAAATATGATATTTGGAAGCAGTGTATGGGACAGATTTTTGTCTTATCTGATTCCATTGCAAACAGAAGTGAAATGCACCACAGGAACTTAAATTGATGCAAAATAGAAAATGTGTCAGTGTGGAGCTTGTAGATTAAGTGTCAAATTAGCTTTGTTATTCCTCAGTTAGCCCAACACTTCAAAAAATGTTTACCAATGTCAGTATCCGCATGAAGTGATATTATTTTGTAGTAACAATCTTGGATTTGCTTTTTTTCTGCTTTTTTTTGTATCATTTTGCTTGTCTGTGTCTCCTGTTCCATTTCAACCTCTTTTCCACTTGTTCTTTCCAAATCTGTTTCTTTAGTGTTCGTGTCTCTCTCTCTCTCTTTCTCTTATTTCCTTCTCTTGCTATTCACTTTTTCTTTTCGTTGGTTAATTTAAGATATGGTACTATATGGTACATAGTGGTACAGACAGCAAGGCAGCTGGTGAAATTCTAATTCCATTAGTCAATAAACATTTGGAATTGAAAGTCATTCTCAGTAATGGTGCTGTAAAGCTATCATCGATTTGATGTTTAAAAAATCCATCTGTTCACGAATTCCTTTAGGGAAGGAAATCTGCCGTCCTAACCTAGTCTGGTCTACATGTGACTCTTGTCTCACTCTGTTGATTTTTAATTGAACTCAGCCAGTCAGCAATTGGGGATGGGGACCAGATGCTGATCTTTATCAGTGACACCCACATCTCATGACTGAATATGTCTCTCTTTTTGCACTTTCACCCCTCTCTCTCTGTTTATGGGGGTGGTTTTCTCATTGCGTCGCAGTAATTTTTTAGCACAGTGTGAGAATAGTATGTGGGCCGATTTGCCCGTACATTCCCGCTGTGCGTGCATCTCCTCGTGCAGGATTTCTGGTACTGGTGGGAACAGCAGGTAAGTGATTTAATTCTTATTTTAATGTTATTTTAATATGATTAGCAGGCTGGGGACTGAAGTCTTCGGGCCCGCTAGTACTTCCCACCCTACCAGGAGTATTTTACTCCAGTGGGGTTCTGACCAGCCCTTCATTTTCGGAGAAGTAGCAGGAGACCCCACTAGTATAAAGGTGGGTAATCAGGACCACCCAAGGGGTTGGGTGGTGAGGGACTTGGTGCATGGGCATCCTGGCAGTTCCAGCCTGTGTGCGTGGCATTGCCCAAGGGGCAGTGTGTCCATGTCCAGGGGCATGGAGCAGAGTCTGCTGGGGATGCTGCCTAGGGTGATTGATGGGGCTGGGAGGGGGTTCCACTGCCACTCTACACGGGGTCGGTCTGCTAGGGGGAGAATCAGTCTCCTGTGTGGAGGTGAGGAGGGGTGTTCTGCTGGGAGGGAGGGGTCTGCCTCCTGTAGGAGGGGATGGGGGTTCTGCCGGGAGGGAAGGAGATTGTCACTGCTGGGTGGGGTGGTGTGAGGATTGGAGATCGGGGTACCCTGGGATTGTGGGTTGGTTTTGAGATTAGCCTACAAATGGATGGGGGTGGGGAGGCCGTGTGATGGGATGGAAAGGCAGCACTTGGAGGATTCTGGGCTGGCCAGTAATCAAATGATTTACATCAGTTTTCCCATGAATTCAACACTTAGAACATTTTTGGGAGAATTGTCAATTTGTTTCTGTCACTTCACTTTTTTTTCTCTTCCCCTTTTCCTTTTCTGTCTTAATTTTAATTGTTTACCTTCTTGCTCTTCACTTTTTCCTTTCCTCGTTTTATTGTCATCACCTCTGTGCTGTGAGCAGGCTGTAGCTTCAGTGTTCATTGAACTTATGGCTTCTTTAAAAGATACATGTTGCTGTATTCATTTTCACGGACAGTTTTTCTTTGTGCATGTTTGTATCCATCAACAGTGATGTTAAAATGTGTGTTACTCTGTTTTTCTTCAGCAACAAATTCTCCAGCAAAGCAAAGAGCTAAAATGGATGACATCATAGTTGTTGCTACAGGAACACAGCAACCTGCTCGAACCACTTGGAATGATCCAGATGTTATCAAACTGCACGAAATTCCTACCTTCCAACCTCTGCTCAAAGGTAATGCGAAGCCGTCCAGCATCTGAAGCACATGGCCTATAACTATTATCTTGTTATAGTTAAATATCACTTGCTTTCATTAGTTATGTCTAAATAAAGATAGCACTGGTCCCCATCTAATCTAATAATTCCCTCCCTTTTACATTCTGTTTTCCCAAATAAATCTTTATACACTTAAACAAATCTTTTGGACATTTTTATTGATTTTGTGCCCCCTGTCTAAAGTGTGTATTTCTGTACTGAGAGCTGAAAGATTTATATTTGTGAGTAGATTGAATTTGTATCTACTTTGCCTGATCTCTATGCTATAATATTACTAAAATGCTTGGCTTTACCGAAGATATTTAAATTCAGAACTTCTATTTCCTGCAACCCATGGTGCAATTGTTCCACATCATATCAAATGTGTTGTTATTTTTGCTGATTACTTGAATGTTTTTCATTCATTCAGGAGGTCAGAACATTGGGGAACAGACATACAACTAAATAATGTTATCCATGTCAGAGAGCAGGATTTTTTTGTTTTCCTGGAGAGAGCAGTGAGGTTCTATAGCTGGAGTTACTGACTTTTAAACTTTAGAAGTTTTTTAAAGTTTATTTGTCAATGTCACAAGTCAGCTTACATTAACACTGTAATGAAGAGACTGTGAAAGTGGGCAAGGCTGCGTTTTTTACTCAATCTTTATTGCTCTGAGGTGGTGGTGGACTTTCTTGTAAAGCTGATCTTGTGGTGATGGTGCTGCCATGATGGTGTTGGCAGGGGGATTCTGGAATTATTGCCCAGTGAGGATGAATGATGTGTATTTAAGTTTAGAATTGTGTGCAACCTGGCAGTGATGGTGCACCCATAGCATTTCTGCTTTTGTTATTCTTGTTTGGAGCAACTTTTGAGTTTTCGTAATGTATTGGTAAATTGTGCATGTAGCTGCAGACTGCTGTGTCCCAGGAATGCTATTGTGCCTATACCCACCCAGGTAAGTTTGGAACATCCTATTATCTTCTTGACATGAAGATGATAGAGAAACTTTTGAGGTGTCAGGAGGTGAGCTAGTGGTCCAAGAGGACCCAGTGCTCTGGCTTGTTCGTGTAACACAGGCCCTTCGGCCCAACGAGCCCGCGCCGCCATCCTGATGTCTTAATGACATATCCGTGACTTTAGGCTGTGCCTATTGTGGAAGATTCCCATATAGGGACCAATATAGGGACAATTTGTTACCCAATCAGCCTAAGAGCACATTTTTGGGATGTGGGAGTTTCCTGTGATTAACCAAGTCAAACCTCAGTCGCTGCAGAAGTGAGATCGTTGTGGGCTTTGGCTTTATACCACTTTCGAACCTTGGTCCCTTGACATTCAAATCAAGTCAATCAATTGGATTTCAGTGCCTTACCAATCCTACTTGAGACTATCTATTTGTGATCATTTCCAATTCTCAGCAGTGAGGTTGTCCCCAGCATACCAGCAATCTACATTCTGATGTGCATGAAGAAGACCATTTACAAATATTCGGAAAGACCATTGAATCTGGGAGTTGTTGTAGGCAGTGTCTGAGTGCAATAAAGCAGGCTGCCACTTTAATGACGTGTCCTGGGTCTCTCAGAAATCTAAACTTAGATATATGCACGTGTCATGAATCTGGCTGATGCTAACCATAGGAGTGTTCCAACTTGAAACATTGGTTCGTGGTTTGTCTGTTTTCCCTGTATATATGGGTATCTGTCCCCATTGACTTTTGTTAGTTCTGACATTAGCATATGTATGTTTTCCCTGAATGATTTCATTGTCTACCCAACTATTTCCTATTAGCAGGATGGTATGTTTCTTTTTTGAATTGGCTAAAGCTGCTAACCTTGTTATTGAGACTCATCCTGTGAAATGCTAGTGGCTTTGGACCTGCTGACATGTTTATGACATTAGTTAAACTGTTTTTATTTCCTTTGATAATATTTTCCTGTCCATGAGCACAAACTTGCAATGATACTTGTGCACCTAGTTTAACAGGTGAATCTGGGGTAAAACAGAACATTCCACCCTGACTAAAACAGAATCATTGTTCTGTTATTCCCAGCGTATGGCTGTAACATAATATTCCCCCTTTTCTTTATAAGCCACTTGTGTCAGAAACTCTTTATTTTCCCTCTCCTGGTCATCATGCCCATGCACTTGGTTTCTTTCTGATCCCAAGCAAACCCACAGGTTGGTGCTGCATTTTCTGTTACATTGTACAGGCAAACAAAAGTATCCTTTCTACAAGTACACCCAGAGAAAACTAACCAAGTGATCCCATCACTTGTGCCAGTGATAATGTGACACATGACCCTGATTCTCTACAACAATATTTTGGCCCTAAAACAATGATTAAGCTTCTCCTTTTAAGACAAGGTAATACGAAACCAACACTAGCGTGCCCACAGTACTGATCCTCAGATGGCACTCACTGGGTGTACTTGTACAAGATCTCTGATTTCATAGGCATCAGTAATCAGTTGGCAAATTGACATAGCCCTCTGATGCTTATCAGAAACCCAGGAGAGCAACCTCTCTTCCACTATTTTCTGGTGGTGTTCTCAGACCTGTTCCATCAACCAGGAGCAACATATTGTGTAAACATAATTTTCAGCAGCCTCTTGTGATTTCATGCATGCTTTTCCAATTCCTTCACCACATTTTGCTGCATCATTTATCTCATTAATATTTTCCTTAACCTATTTCTAACAAAATTTACCGTTTTGTCGAAAGTAGCTAAATCTAAACTAAAGAATGATCTCCCAGTGTTAAATATAGTTGGTGTTATTTAATTGAAAGTTATATCGTTTGCGGTCCCCCACACCCCTGTCAAGAGAGTGAGAGTTTGTTTGTGTGAGATTTTGTTTCATTCCCTGAATCCTTGTACAGACCTGTGCATTCATCCTCCACAATTGCAGTACTGGTTTGTTTCTGGAATTATTGTAAAGCTTGATGCACCATTTCAATTCTGCAATGCTTAGGTTTTATATTTGCATTGAATCCGCTAGATTAATCATCACGGGCACTATCTTGTGATTCACATTGTCATGTAGGCACTTGTATGGGCATAACTACTAATCAGTTCTTTGGGCCTGAAATATCCTGGTACATTTCATTATTATTTGTGTAAGGAAAGGCAGAGCCATGAGTTTCTTAGGCAATGCCATGTGCTGTTCCTGTCAGTTGAACAGCATAGTTCCCAGTCTTTATCCTCTCACATCTAGATGCATGCTACTTGAGCTACAAGTTGCTTCCAATAAAATGCCTTGACTCCCTGTGTCACCAATAATAACCACTCTAATCCACACCTGCTCTTTATAGTTTAGTGGTCTTCCATGTTCCTGACTCTCTCTCATAGCCATGGGACAATTTCTCCTTCCCAGAACCTTTCTTCTGTATATGGGGAATATTCTGCCTCTACATCGATTAGACTCTCAACTGTATTCTTAGGGCAAGCGTTTATTATTCTCCTGCTAACCACAACCATCCTGACCATCACTTGGTATTCTCAGTTCCCCTTTCCCTCCTGCATGAGAAATGTAACTTGCATTGTGGGTTTCAAATCAGATTTGCCCCCACCTTCTCAATGGTTACAGTGCTGGCTCCTTCTCTCCGCTGGTTGTCCTGGCCATCCTTTTGCTGCCTTAAGCCACTGAATTATGGATTTAACACATGATCTCCCCTTGAAATTTAGTGGGTCTCAGATTGTGGGCTTAGGGTCATCATATGTGCAGTAGCTGAACAGCTGGAATCAAAAAATGGTGCGATGTCATTACTGGCTGTTTGTAATGACCCTTCTGGATTATAACTATATACTGCTGTGATTTGATATCTTTCACTTCCTTCTCCAAATGCAACTACTGTTTAGTCTAACTTCCACCACCCTTCCTGTAAAACAAGATAAAATTTTTCTTTGTGAGCAAATTTGATGACTGGCGTACTATAGTTATATATTACTTGATACAATTTTGGTTTTGTATACACACATAGAATCTGACAGTGCAGAAAGAGACCATTTGGCCCATTGTGTGTGCACCGACCACAATCCCACCCGGGTCCTATCCCTGTAATCCCACGTATTTGGCCTAGCTAGTGCCCTTCAACCTCCTTGTTGTATTTCTCTGCTCCTCCCTCTGGTGATACCAAAGTAGTTCACTATTGTTTTTAAAGTTTGTTTTAGTGTCACAAGTAGGCTTACATTAACACTCCAATGAAGTTACTATGAAAATCCTTTTAGTTGCCACACTCCAATGCCTGTTTGGGTACACTGAGGGAGATCTTAGCATGGGCAGTGCACTTAATCACCACTTGCCAGTTGTGGGATTTCCAGGGATGCTTTATAACCCCACACTATAGGCATGATTTTACCCGTGCACGTAACCATTTCCAGATGTGAGATGCCTTGATTTGGGACATCACTATCTAAGCGTGTTTAATGCGGGACAATTTTACCTGCTTGGGCAACTGTACTACCTGCACCATACAGCTCACCTTATCCACTATACTATAGGGTTCTTTGTACAGGAATCAAAACAATCCACTGTCGCAAAGTTCACCTGCAACCTTCCTACTGCTTTGAAATAGGGTGGGGCAAAAAGCCTTCCATGGCTGAGTGATGTCTTCACCCCCATCAAACCCTGCCTTCCTCTTACTTGAAAAGAGCAGAACAAGGATGATATCAGATGCAGTGGCTGGAGTTTGAACTGAGTTTTTGCTTTCAATGAGGAATATACCTGAATCTCTTCCTTTAGACTTTTTTTGGTTTCGAACTCTTGTGACTTTTGTTCCCTCCTTTCTCAGAATTCAGAACATTCTGTTCAATGTTTTAAATCGCTCAATTGTTCCGAAACTCCAGGCTTTTTGAAAATCAAGAAACAACTGCGTCCCATGAATACAGACAAACCAGTTCAACCTGTTTTCTTCTGAACAAAGGACGTCTTTATAAACTTTTGCCAAGTTCCTTTTCCCATTTATTTCAGAGCAAGAACTCCAAAGATTCCCAAAAAAAACTAGCAACTTTTGTAAAAAGTCTCTGACCTGAATTCCAATTTACATTATCAACATATAAATGTCACAGGTATGAATCTGTGTTAAAATTGGATTAAAAGTCCTACACCCTTATCAATACTCTGGAATCATGAATGTGTTTACTAACCATAAATCCAGGTTCATAACTTACAATTTATGTTATTATTTACATTTCCCTTTTGTTAGCTTTTAAACTACTACTAATAGTAATACTGAAACTACTACACAACTTTGAGAAGCACACAAACATCATCCACATACAAAAACATTTCTTCCACACACAATCGTTCAGGTAGTGCAAAGGTTAGCACTGCTACCTCACAGCTCCAGGGCCTGGGTTTAATTCCGCCTTGGGTCACTCTGTGAAGTTTGCACATTCTCCTCATGTCTGCGTGTGTTTCCTTTGGGTGCTCCAGTTTTGTCCCACTGTCCAAAGATTTGCAGATCAGATGGATTGGCCATGTTAAATAGCCCCTTTGTGTCCCAAGATGTGTAGATTAAATGGATTAATGGGGTAAATATGAATTAGTGGAATAAGGTGGGGAGGGGCTGGATAAGATGCTCTGTCAGATAGTAAGTGCAGACTTGTGTGGCTGAATGGCCTCTTCTGCACTGTAGAAATTCTTTTGACTTGATTTATTACTGAGACATGTGCGAAGATGTGCTAATTAGGTGGATTGGACATTATAAATTGCACCTTAGGGTCGGGGGGGCTAACAGGATAAAATACTTGGGACTAAAGAATAGGGCCTGAGTGGGTTTATGGTTGGTGCAGACTCGATGGGCCAAATGGCCACCTTCTGTGCTGTAGGGATTCTATTGTTAGGATACAGTGAAAAGTATTGTTGAGTGTTATATAGACAAAGCATATCGTATATAAAGAAGGAAAGGAAGGATGCAGAATATAGAATGAGAGTAACAGAAAGAAATAGAGGATATGCTGGACACAGAAGTCAGCACACTCAGGTGCCATCTTGGAACATGACATTCAGAATGTATTTTCAGGGCCACAGGATTAACATACTATAGAAGAGCAATTTGAATTACTTATTAACACAGCTGATTACAAATGACACAATATTGGAATAACAATGATAATTTGTGTCTGAATGGGTCACTGAACATAGATTCATAGAGATTTACAGCATGGAAACAGGTCTTTTGGCTCAACTTGTCCATGCCACCCTTTTTTTTAAATCCCTAAGCTAATTCCAATTGCCTGCATTTGGCCCATATCCCTCTATACCCATCGTACCCATCTATATGCTTTTTAAAAGATAAAATTGTACCCATCTCTACTATTACCTCTGACAACTTGTTCCAGATATTCACTACCCTCTGTGTGAAAAAATTGCCCCTCTCGTCACTTTTGTATCTTTTCTATCTCACCTTAAAACTATGCCCTCTAGTTTTGGACTCCCCTATCTTTGGGAAAAACTATTGACTATCTACCTTATCTATGCCCTCATTATTTTATAGACCTCTATAAGGTCATCGTCACTCCAGAGAGAAAGGTCCCAATCTATTCGGCCTCTCCTTAAAGCTCAACCTATCAAGTCCTGGTAGCATCCTAGTGAATCTTTTCTGTATTCTTTATAGTTTAATAATATCCTTTCTATAATAGGTGACCAGAATTGCACACAGTATTCCAAGGGTGTCCTTACCAATGTCTTGTACAACTTCAACAAGACGTCACAACTCCTGTATTCAGTGTTCTGATTGATTGAAACCAAGCATGCCAAATCCCTTCTTCTGTGACTCCACTTTCAAGGAGCTATGAATAGGTACCTGTACATCTCTTTGTTCTGTAACTCTCCCCAACTCCATACCGTTAACTGAGTAAGTCCTGCCCTGGTTCAATCTACCAAAACACATCACCTCACATTTGTCTAAATTAAAATCCATCTGCTATTCGTCAGCCCTCTGGCCCAGTTGGTCAAGATGCCGTTGCAATTGAGATAACTTCCTTCACTGTCCACCATGTCATCAACTTTGGTGTCATCTGCAAGCTTACTAACCATACCCCCTATATTCTCATCCAAATCATCGTTAATATATGAGTGACAAATAATAGTGGGCCGAGCACTGATCCTTGAGGCACACTGCTGGTCACAGGCCTCCAGTTTGAAAAACAACTCTGTACAACCACCCTTGGCTCCTGTCAAGAAGCCAATTCTGTATCCATTTAGATACCTCACCTGGATCCCGTGAGATTTAACATTATGTAACAACCTACCATGTGGTACCTTGTCAAAGGCCTTGCTAAAGTCCATGTAGACAATATCAACTGCTCTGCCCTCATCTATCTTTTTGGTTACCTCTTCAAAAAAACTCAATCAAATTTGTGAGACATTATTTTCCACTCTCAAAATCATGCTGATTGTCCTTAATCAGTCCTTGCGTCTCTAAATGCCTCTAGATCCTGTCTCTCAAAATACCTTCCAACAACTTACCCACCACAGATGTGAGACTCGCTGGCCTTTAGTTCCCAGGCTTTTCCCTGCAGCCCTTTTTAAACAAAGGCACAACATTTCCCACCCTGCAATCTTCAGGCATCTTACCTGTGACATTGATGATTCAGATATCTTGGCTAGAGGACCCGCAATTTCCTCCCTAACCTCCCACAACATCCTGGGATGTACTTCATCAGGTCTCAGGAATTTATCTACCTTGATATGCTTTAAGACTTTCAGCACCTCCTCTGTTAAATAGATACTCCTCAAGACATCACTCTTTATTTCCCCAAGTTCCCTAACATCCATGCTTTTCTCAAAAGTAAACACCAATGAGAAATATTCATTTAGGATCTCACCCATCTCTGACCCATAGATGACCTTGTTAATCATTAAGAGGCCCTACTCTTTCCCTTGTTACTATTTTGTCCTTTATGTATTTATAGAAGCTCTTTGGATTCTCTTTTGCCTTATCTGCCAAAACAATTTTGTGTCCCCTTACTCCCTCCTGATTTCTCTCTCAACTCTACTCCTACGCCTACTACACTCAAGAGATCCACTTGATCCCAGCTGCCTATGCATGTTATGTGCCTCTTTCTTCTTCTTGAGCAGGGACTCGATATCTGAGTCATCCATGGTTCCTGACTTCTGCCAGCCTTGCCCTTTGCTCTAAGAGGAATATGTTTACCCTGAACCCTGATTAACACGCTTTTGAAAGCCTGCCACTTACCAAACATCCCTTTGCCTTTCCGCAGACTCCTCTGACTAACTTTTGACTGTTCCTGCCTGAAACCATCAAAATTGGCTTGCCCCAATTTAGATTTTTAAATTTTGGACCACACCTATCATTCTCCATAGCAATCTTTAAAACTAATGAAATTATGGTCTCTGGTCCTAAAGTGATCCCTTACTAATCCTTCTGTCATCTGCCCTTCCTTATTTCCTAGCTGATTAGTACAAGCTGATAGGATTGAGGGAAGCTGATCTTACTGCTGTAAGACGGAGGGATCGGTTGTGCCGATTGAACTCAGGGCAGTGCTTTTGGAAACTTGGAAACCTAGGTGTAGGTTTCCAATAGTGAATGGCGATCAATTATTGAGATATGTTTTTTGTGCCATATTGCTTCTCGCAAGCTTACTGTCAATCTTTACTAAAGTGAAACTTTTAGAAGATTCATTGACTCAGCAAGTTAATGAGTCTCAATAAAGAAAGGAGGGTATATTTTTTTCTGGCGGATAATCTTTTGTCCAAATTTTGTTTCAAAAGTGCAAGTTAAAAGCAAAATTGATGAAATTCTCTGTTCAGGAAAAGGTGCAATCATTCATCAATGTGCCATAAAAAGAGTTAGGAAGAGGGGCATGAGCAGTACTGAAATAAATAATACTCTTAAATCCTCCAGAATTGCAGGCATAGGTATGACTCATGGGTGTTCTCACAGTGACTCCTTTAATTGGAAGGAAGTGTGTGGAGTTGAAAAACATTTTGTTCAAATGTGAGGAGAAATTCAGCCAAGCGGCAGAAGAAGGTGCTGGATGGACGCTGGTTAGGCTGTCCTTCAAGGAAAAAGTGGAAGACTTGAAGTAATATTTTTCAGGAAAGTGAAGAAGATTGTCAAAATGTCATTTACCTGAGACGTTAAACCATATTTTCATCCTCCAGAATTATAGCCTGGCCTACTAAAAGTTTCTGACTCTTAGCTTTCATCTTAGATGTCCAGCAACTGCAGGTTTTTCTTTTTATTTTGCTCGCCATTGGCCTTTTAATTTGACATATAACCCTCCTGAATTTAGTACCTTTTTTTTCTTGATAAGAGATCCTGGGCTGTATCTTTGGCCTTTCTGTTAAAATACCACAGTTAAGACCACTGAAATTGTGGGGCGGCACGGTGGCACAGTGGTTAGCACTGCTGCCTGTCAGTGCTAGGGATCTGGGTTCAGTTCTGGCCTGAGATGACTGACTGTGTGGAGTTTGCACATTCTTCCCATGTCTGCATGGCTTTCTTCCGGGTGCTTGGGTTTCTTCCTATGTTCCAAAGATGCACAGGTTGATTGGCCATGCTAAATTGACCCTTAATGTCAGGAGGATTAACAGGGTAAAAGAGTGGGATTGCAGGGCTAAGGTCAGGATGGGATTGTTGTCGGTGCAGGCTGGATAGACCAAATAGAACAAAGAACAAAACAGCACGGGAAATAGGCCCTTCAGCCCAATGAGTCCATGCCGCCACCCCGATGTTCCCACCTCTACCCGTGATCCCTGTTTATGTTTATAGATCTATGGATTAAAAACCAAATTTGAGACAATTTAGGGAGAATTTGTTTTGCCAATTAGCCTAAGAGCACATCTTTGGGATGTGGGAGGAAACCGGAGCACCTGGAGAAAACCACACAAGCACAGGGAGAATGCGCAAACTCCCACAGATACAGGCCCAAATCCATGTATCTGCACAGCACAGCGATAGTCACTGAGTCCAAATAATAATCTTTCGTCCAAATTTTGTTTCAAAAGTTCAAGTTAAAAGCAAAATTGATGAAATTCTCTGTTCAGGAAAAGGTGCAATCATTCATCAATGTGCCATAAAAAGAGTTAGGGAGAGGGGCATGAGCAGTACTGAAATAAATAATACTCTTAAATCCTCCAGAATTGCAGGCATAGGTATGACTCATGGGTGTTCTCACAGTGACTCCTTTAATTGGAAGGAAGTGTGTAGAGTTGAAAAACATTTTGTTCAAATGTGAGGAGAAATTCAGCCAAGTGTGTTGCCCATCAAATGGTCCAGGTCAAGCGTACACTAACGACATGAAGCAGTAGGATACTCTCAAAAAAAAATCCAAGAGCAGTCCTCTCACGACCCATCGCGTGTATGCCCTCGTTAGACAACAAGGTGGACCAAAGTACCTGTAGGATAAAAACAAGTACATCAATATCATCATCTATTTACACACTTCCCAGGGACTCCCAAGGCTCATGATCCTTATTTTAAATCAGTTTTCTATACCTCATAGCACTGTCAGGGATCTTTGATTCTATGAAATTAAATATATGTTAACATGTGATTTAGAATTCTAATATGTTACCATTTTGAGTAAAGAGCAATGCTATTAGTCTTGTCTTTTATGTACTATACATCTCAAGTATATATAACAAACAGAAATGGTTGTTCTGATTGGCCGTTGAATAAGTTCTCTACTGACCTGCGATTGATGAGCATAACAAGTTACAAGAACAAAATACTGGGATAGAGCCTGGGTGGAATTGTTGTTAGTCCAGGCTCGATGGGCTGAATGTGCCTCCCCCCGCCATCCGCCTTCTGCATTACAGGGATTCTAAGAATAAGTTCTTAATAGGAAGTTGCAATAAACTGTTGTACATTACTACATTCTATAGAGGGTGATCTTGAGCCTTTCTTAAGCTTTAGCTATGAAGTGGCCCAACTGATTTTACTGCTGTAACTTTTATATAAGTTTTTTAATAAATTAAAGCCAAACAAATTATCAGAAATCTTACCAGGTCACATTTTGCAAATTGAAGCTGCGAAAATGGCACAGTCGAGCCTTGTTAAAAAGTGATTTTTGGCTCCCAGCCTGTCAAGTAATACATTTTTAGCAGAGAATGTTACAGAAAGGATCCATAAACGAGTGCTGTAGGAAAACAGTGATGTTTGATCAGCTGTAATTGGTGGAACTACACACTGAGAACTACTGTGTGTGAGGCCTGATTTGTTCACTCTGAATTCCAGAACACACGTGTTTTGCATGAACTTGGTCATGCTTGCTACTGGTAAGGGAGCACCTGCTGCTACTAACATGAATCTAATGTAGATCTGAAAATTGGTCGGGGGGAGAATTCTCCCATCCCTCTGCGCAATCTTTTTAGTGCAGCAGGTTGAGACACTCCAGCCTATTGTTTCATGGATTCCCCATGGGTGCTAGGGCTTAAGTGTGGCTTCCTGTAACGGAATCAGCTCTGAGCCGGAAATCGGTACGAGCTGCATAATGTACGCAGTGGCTAATTTGCATTCTATTTAAATACTCCTAATATGCTGGGACTGAAATCTCCAAATCTGCTAGCATCCCCCACTATTCCACTGGAGTGAAGGGCAGTTGGCCCGTTCACGGGGAATGCCCCTGGTCATTGGCACCTTGGTAGTGCCAGCCTGGGTCCCTGGCACTGCCCAAGGGTCAAAGTGCCAATGCTTAGGGGACATTTTGGCACTGCTCACCAGGCAGGGGACGGGCCTCTGGGGAGGATGCGATCGGTGGGGGTACCTTCTACCACTCCTCAGTCAGGATTGGTGGGCAAGGCGGGGTGGTCATCAATTGGGATTGGCCATCTGATTTAAGGATGGAGGGGACAGCCTGCCAGGGAGCTGGTACTGTGGTGGTGAGGGTGCGGTGTTTGGGACTGCCAGGGCCAGGGTATGTTTGGGAGGCCAGCAGTCAGGCCGTGGGAGGGTCGGGCTGCTCAGTGATTTGAGCTGGCCAGCAATTGAGATGCTGGCAGACAGGTGCCACTGTGTATGTACCAATCTCAGTGCTGACAAGTCCGCGCCTGTGCAGTGGCTAACTCAGCACTATGCTGTTGGCCTCTCTAGCGGGAATAGGCCCTGCCCACTGAATTTTAGCATGATTCACGCTCGTGCACAGAGTGTGGGAGATTCTTTTTTTAAATCCCGCTAATAAAACCCAACATGATTCACTCCAGTTTTTTTTACACAAATTTGACATTTAGAATTTATTTGGGAGATTAGATTTTAGGTTTTCAGAAATGACAGGAAAGGGGATTGAGTGATGCAGTAATTCCATACATGACCTTTTCATTTCTGGGAGTTGAAATGGAATTGGTCCAAACTGTGGGTTAGAGATGGAGTGAGAGGGAGAGAGCGGACAGGATAAATTTGTTTCCTTTGGTCAAGAGTTCTAGAACTAGAGGCCATAGATTAAAATTAAGTGGCAGTAGGTTTAGTAAGAACATGAGAGAATTTTCTTACGCAGAGGATGGTGGATGTCTGGAATTTGCTGCCAGAGTTGGTGATGGAGACTTTAAAATCTTTTTTAAAAAGTACCTGGATCTGCTTTGGGCCAGGCATGGGAAGATGAAATTAGAAAGGGCACCTGGGTGTCCTCAAAATGGCACGGGCTGAATGGCCTCCTTCTGTGCTGTATGGTAGTGCGATCCTCCTCTTTCCCCAGGATGTGAGCATCACTGGCATGGCTAGCATCTATTGCCTATTCCTAATTGCCATTATAGAAACATAGAGTAGGCCAATCAGCCCTCCCCACCATTCATTATGATCATGGTTGCATGTGAGAAATATGGGAAATGGCTCTCAAGGGGTTAATCAAATAGACCGTTGTTAAGGTACTTTGAATTCTCCGTTTGGGACTTGCGATGAAATAGTTAGGAAGAAATATTCATTTTTTTCAGTGAAAATAGAACACAGGATAAGATTTAAGGGAACCTTAAAAAATTGTAATACATCCATGTGTTTCACAATGAGATACACCAGCCTGCTTATACAAAATAATTGCTGTTTTTGTTATATTCATTGTTCCAACTAAGGTTGTTCTGTTAGACAACAGCAATCTTCTGAAGAATGCCAACGGAAAGATTGTTGGCAATCAGGGAGTAGTGCAAATGTGTGCCATATGAGTTTGGGTAATCTGACACTTCTGCTGCACATTACACATCAGACATGTTTAATTGTTATTCAGTTAAAGCACTTTCAACATAATAGTTTTGCTCTGAAAAGTTGAAGGCAGGAACAGAAATTAACTACATTTTTTTGAGATCAAGCTATCTTTACATTCCGTTTGAAGTGCAAACAAAAGATATTCTCCCCTTTCGGTAACTACTTCTCAGTTTTGTGACTATCCTTGCAGGTAGCTGACTTGCTTGCTGAATTCTGAATTTTCTTGCAAGTTCTTCTGAAGTGGCACGAGGCGGGTGACAGGGATGGAACCTGGGCTGGTTAGGGTTTCAGGGGATGATATGCCAAATGGAAGTAGTTTCCAGAGGTTGCTGGACCTTAAGGGGAGGATGCCACCGGTCAAAAGGTGCTTCTGATAAAGGCGTCCCCCACATCTTCCCACCTGAGAGCCAGCCATGTTCATTGATGCAATTACCCCCTAAGCTGTCATCCATCTGCTTGCCTAAAAATTGGGACTGAGCAGGAAAAATGCTCACTTAAGGGCCTTAATTTGGGCAAGGGTGTGCTGCCCCTCCCAGGACCTGTCGCCTGTCCCAGTGTAAAATCGCTACCAAGGCAGGTGAGCTGGAATCGGGAGGGAAATCCCTCCTTGTAACCTCACACTCTGAACCTGGGTTGATTGTCGGTGTGGAATTTGGACACTCTCCCTGTGTCTGTGTGAGTTTCCTCCAGGTGCTCTGGTTTCCTTCCATTGTCCAAAGATGTATAGGTTAGGTTGATTGGCCATGCTAAATTGCCCCATAGTATCAGTGGGACTAACAGCGTAAATACATGGGGTCAAGTGGATAAGGCCTGGGTGGGATTGTGGTCAGTGCAGACTTAATGGGCTGACTGGCCGCCTGCTGCACTATAGGGATTCTGTGATTCTTTCTCCCTCCCCACGTTTGCCTCAGAACCTACCAGGGGGGAGTAAAATTTTGGCTTTGGGTTGGGTGCTGCCCTAGAGGGCTTGATGAGGCAGAACGATGGGGACTCTTTGTTTAAAGGAAGTTTTTTTTTCAACAAAATAAAATCTAACTCTGGGATAGCATAGCATTCTATTATTTTAACTGCTAGGAGAAATGGTAAAGAATCAAGTCAAAGTGTTGAGTGAATTGCTGTGGATCTCCATTTTTATTTGCTGAACAGTTTCAAAATAAGTTAGCCTGTTGATAGTTATTTGGCTTCATCTGTTTAAAGTGTGAATCCATCTGCTCCTGGAAAACTGGCCTTGCTTGTGTTTCACTTTTAATTAAAAACACATGGTGAGAAGCTCACTGAAGAGGTAAGTAACAACAAGAGCAAATGTTGTTTTATGAGCTTTATTTTACAGGCAGGAAAGCAGGAGGGTAAATGTATCAGTTGGGACACTATGTCACCCATGCTATTCCTGTGACCCCTTACTGTTTTACAAGCTGCAGCGGAGGTGTCTGGTCAGTTGCTTGTCCGTGGCCCAATTGAGATTGAGACTCTTAACTGTCCAGCACACCACTCTCTCCTACTGCCCTCCCCTCTCCCCAGTATATCTCCACCCCCTTGGTGGGGCCTGTTAGCCTGGCCGCAGCGAGATCCAAGAGATACTTGGATCTCCAGGACCTTCTGAATATCATCTCCTTGACCAACCTGCAATACCAATAGTGGCCACCACTCCAGCTTGGTGCTGCTGCTATGTAGAGTTGCTGGCCTCACATTGGCTATGAGACATGACACATGGAGAAGACCCAGCTGATATTAATTAAGGGGCCATCGCTGACCAATTAAGGATCCTGAACTTCCTAACTCGTAGGCCACAATCAGTAAGGATAGCTGACAACACCATCTCCAAGGTAATCCTCAACACTGGTGGTGTATTCTCAGCTCCCCTATTCATCTATGACTGTGCAGCCAAGTCCCCCTCCAATTCGATTTTCAAGTTTACTGACGATACCACCATAGTGGGTCGGATCTCAAATAATGACGAGACAGAGTACAGGAGTGAGATAGAGAATCTGCTGAATTGGTGCGGCAACAATAATCTCTCCCTCAGTGTCAACAAAATGAAGGAGATTGTCATCGACTTCAGGAAGTGTAAAGGAGAACGTGCCCCTGTCTACATCAATGGGGATGAAGTAGAAAAGGTCAAGAGCTTCAGGTTTTTAGGTGTCCAGATCACCGATAATCTGTCTTGGTCTCCCCATGCCGACACTATAGTTAAGAAAGCTCACCAATGTCTCTACTTTCTCAGAAGACTAAGAAAATTTGGTATGTTAGTTATGACTCTCACCAACTTTTACAAATGCACTACAGAAAGCATTCTTTCTGGTTGTATCACAGCTTGGTATGGCTCCTGCACTGCCCAAGACTGCAAGGAGCTACAAAAGGTTGTCAATGTAGCCCAATTCATCACGCAAACCAGCCTCCCATCTATTGACATTTCCTGCTGCCTCAGCCTTCAGCATAATTAAGGAGGCCCTGCATCCCGGACATTTTCTCTTCCACCTTTTTCCTTTGGAGAAAAAGATACAAAAATCTGAGGTCACGTACCAAATGACTTAAGAACAGCTTCTTCCTGCTGCTGTCAGACTTTTGAATCAACTTACCTTGCATTAGGTTGATCTTTATCTACATCCTAGCTATGACTGTAACATTACATTCTGCACTCTCTCATTTACTTCTCTATGAACAGTATGTTTTGCCTATATAGATAACATACCGCTTCTATGAGTGTGCAAGAATCAATACTTTTTACTGTATGTTGATATATGTGGCGATAATAAATCAGATCATGACTTGAGCTGGCTAAGCAAAGGTGAGCTCACCACCACCCCCCCCACCCACTTCGTCAATTTTCTTAAAAGGTACCCCATAATATCCTTCAATATGTTTATTTTATTCTTTGCTGAGCTTGAAAGAAGTAACAAATCTTGCTGCATGTGTGTTTCCTCAGTAAGTGAAACAAACATGGCTGTGATCAATGCTGTTGGAGATCTTTGGATTACTCTTAAAATATTAAAAATACATGCTGTCTATGCAAGTCCCTCATCTTAATTTGTCTGAAAAATGAAACAGCCGCATCTTATTAAAAATGATTGAAGTAAACTTTGAAAATTTCCTTCCTCGTTGACAATGTACCTATTTGCATTTCACTGGCAGTTGCATTGCTTAATATATTGACCTTTATTGCAAAGAGATTGGTGTACAAGGTAAAGCCTTGCTACGATTGTGTAGGACTTTGGTGAGACAGCATCTGGATTACCATGTGCATTTTGGGTTTCCATATTTGAGGAAATGCAGTGAAGATTCAATAGTTTGTTTCTTGGAATGTGAGAGTTGTCCTGTGATGACATACTTGAGTAAATTGGATCTGTTACCTCGGAGTTTAGGAAAAGGAGAGAGGATCTCTTTGAAACATGTAAGATTCTGAAGGGGCTTGTAGAGTGGACACAGAGATGTTTTTACTGGTTGGGGAATCTTAAGCATGGGGGTACGGTCTCGGGGTTAGGAGCCAATCATTTAGTACTAGGATGAGGAGAAATTATTTCACTTAAAGGGTTGTGAATTTTTGGAATTTTTTACTGCAGAAAGTTGTAGACATTTCAATGTTGAATATATTTAAGACTGGAATAGTCAGATTTTTGGTCTCTTGGGAATCAAGGGATATGGAGATTTTCAGTTTTGCTTTATTTACAGTTAATAAAACCTTAGCATGTCTCCTGGTGCTTTTCAGATTAATTTAGGACTTGTTTTTAAATTATTTTTATTGTTATAATCTCTGTACCTCAGGTTATTTCCTTCCCCCACTCCCTGCCCCTCCCACTGTACATCATGTCAAGTAACAATTGCAAATGGAAAATTGACAAGAGTCCCAAGACTTTTATCTCTAACTCTGAGAGGGCATGGGGAGGTGCTTAAGAATCAGTTGATTGAAAGCTCTTTTACTGATTCCTTCGACCCCACATACCCCAACCTCCCTCCCCTACCTTTCCACCACATAAGCATTGGTTTCCAGTAACGGTCTGGCTGAGAGATTACACAGTAGGGAATTCTACCAGATACACAAATTTGCCAATAACGCAACGGAGATAGTAGTCCATCTAGTAGAATCCCGAGTGCTATTTGATTTTATTTTACATGGGTAGAGAACATTCCTTGTTAAAAGTATGATAGTAACATCCATCACAATATTAGCATCAAAACTATTGTGCTATGTTTGGATAAAATGTTACTTTCCACATGTAGCATGAAGAAACTTACCATTATTTTCACCCTAAATTTTTTTGTGTGGAAAAATATCCTCAGCTAAGAATGTTGCTTTTTTGTTTTGCGGATTTAAGAGTCATAATTCAAGGTATTGCAAGTGTGAATAAGTTGCATCTTTCAGGCTTCAGGGCTCACCTGTGTACTCAATCCCAAAGTTTTATTTGATTTATATACGGATTATGTTTAATTTCATGCCAGGAGAGGGCAGATGTTTAATGGAAGAATTATTTGTTCCAGTGTCAAGTTGTGTGGGTGTTTTTATCAGTGGCAGTGCACTGCTGGTCAAAACCTCAATGTGCCTTTAGATTGGACATTACGATCATTCCATTTTACTCTGCCACAGAAGCATTTCCTCTAACCTATGAAGTCCTGTCCTCAGCTCAGTGAGAAATGATCGAAAGAGAATTCCAGACACACACTGAAAAAGTGCACATGAAACTTTTTGAATGTGCAGAGGAAAAACAAGCAAATTTCCAGCTGGCATTAATAACCTGAACCTTAAATGTAAGCTCTCAACATGAGGCTGATAAATATGCATAAAAAAAGCCAAACCTCCAATAGTTGAGATGGAATACAGAAATGAGATAACGAATCTATTGAACTAATGCAATGATAATCTCTCGCTCAATGTCAATAAAATGAAGGAGATAGTCATTGACTTCAGGAAGCATAGTGAAGGACATATCCCTGTCTACATCAACAAAGATGAAATAGAAATGGTTGGGGGTTTCAAGTTTTCAGGTATCCAGATCACCAACAACCTGTCCTTTTCCTCCATGCTGCTGATGTAGCTATGAAAGCCCATGAACACCTCTGCTTTTTCAGAAGACAAAGGAAATTTGGCATGTCTGCTATGACTATCTCTCCAACTTTTACAAATGCAGTATAGAAAGCATTCTTTTTGGTTGTATCACAGCTTGGTATGGCTCCTGCTCTGCCCTAGACCGTGATAAATGACAAAAGAGTCATGAACAAAGCTCAGCCTCCCATCCATTGACACTGTCTAGACTTTCTACTGCCTTGAAAAACTAGCCAGCATAATTAAGGACCCCATGCACCCTGGACATACTCTCTCCTATCATCTCCCAGTGGGAAAAAGAAGCAAAAGTCTGAGGTCATGTACCAACCGACTCAAGAACAGTTCCTTCCCTGTTGCCATCAGACTTTTGAATGGATCTATCTCGCATTAAGTTGATCTTTTTCTACACCCAAGCTATGGCAATAATGTTACATTCTGCACTCTCTCTCCTTTCCTTCTCTATGTGCTTTGTTTGTATAGCATGCGAGGAAAAATACTTTTCATTGTATACTAATACATGTAATGACAAATCAAATCAGAAAAGGTTTGTATTCCTCTAGCTGTTCACATGTAAAACTGAAGAAACAGGGGATGAGTTGAGGGGAGAATCATCCCATCAGCTGTGTTTTTCATTGCACAGAATTTGACTGAGAAATAATTTTTGCTCCTGGGTGGAGAAACCAAGGCGAGAGTGTTCGCAGATCCACAAACCCAAGTTTTTGCACAGGGTCTGCAAAAGCCATGATATTACAGGCCACACCAGTGTCTACCTGACACTTCACATTCACTTGATGGTCTCCTTCTGTGGTCATCATTCTAATAATTAAAAACTATTTTTCACTCACACAGATTAGTTCCATTAAGTTTGTATGTGGTGTTTTGATTTGTCAGACTCTTTGGTTCATATCTCTCCAGTGGCCATCCATATAGGCTTGTTTTATTCCAGCAAAATGATTTGCCTTCATACAGTTGAAACAGTGCTTTCCCCATGCTGGACAATCCTTTTTTTCATTTGTATGATGCCTTCTGCAGTATTTGCATCCTGTCCTTTGACTGTGATTGTATCGCTCTTTCGGCCTGGTCTGTTTTGCCCTAAAATTTTATAACTTCTGTACACATCTGTTGCTTCTTGAGAGTAAATTTCTCTCCTCTCAGACTTGGTCTTTTTGCAGAATCTGTTATATGCCTAACACAATCTTACTTTTAATGAGATTATCTTTCAGTTACGCAAAATCACAGGATTCTGCAAATTACTGCAATCACAACTGATCATTGGTCTGCTTTTCACCTTGAGCCCTGGCGCTCAAAAGTCATTAATTTGGTGTTCAACTCATATCTTCAAGGCTTGCAAAATCTTGGCCGTCTTTCTTTTCTGTGGTTCAGAGAAATTTAGGGTGGGATACAATTTGTAGCATCTCTCCACAGCAGTTTTATTGGCTTCGGCTTATTAATAAATCTGTTGCAATCTAATATTTTTGCTATTGCGAGTGTTAAAACTGATAGTTCTGCTGAATATCTCCTTTCATTTCAACAGGAACTGAGTGAAGAAAATTAGCAGCCATTTTTGATTTGACCACTGGTTTTTTTTTCTTATAACTTTCAGCTTGTGTTTTGCTTTTATCGTCACAGTTCTATTTGCAGCTCTGGACTTTTACGTTCCTTTTTCAGTAGCTGCGGCTTCTCTCTAACTTGTTAAAACTCGATCTCAGCTCCACTTCTGACACCATGTTAAGAACGCAAGGAAGTACAACACTGCTATTACTCTGTCTTTATTGAACTGAATGGAATATTGTTCTCCTCAGTCTGTATCTTGTGCAGAGGTCAGTATGGCAAGTCAGAAAGGACCTTTCTTAGGTGATTGACTGTTTGAACATTCTTTGCATTTCAAAACCCAGTGTCACCGAATATCTCAGCAGTTTCAGACCGATAAATTAATGATCAAGTTACCTTCAGATGTTGGCACTGATGATGTTTAACCCCAAAACAAACTTGTGAACGATTGGTGATAGTTTTTTCTTACTCTGCCAGTATTATAAGTTTTAGTTTCATAATTTTCAAATGGAAAATCTTCAGTCATTGTTAGGAAGCTGTTTGTGTAAACAATAATAGACTGCCTATGATCTTTTATTTTATGTCATCAGGGTATTAATTGGCCTTCCTGTTTATTTACTTTCTGCGTTTAGTTTCCTGTTTAAGATATTATTGCTGTTTTGCCTGGCAACCTGTCTGTATTTAATGAGTCTGATAATGTTTGAGGAATTCACCTGAGAATGGAGACCAAGCAAAGTTGTCTGCTATTCTGATTTAGATCCCTCCTTGCTGCAGGGGAAGGCCTGACATCTGCTCAGATTGATTGCCCAAGATTGAAAACATAATTTGTGGAAAATTGTGGGTGCAAACCTGTAATTTGCTGCACTTTGATAAAACATGTTTGAGTTGTAGCAGGCAGTGCTTTCGAAATGCCCTACCTACAAATAGATACAGTTTCTGCATGGTGCATGAAGCAGTTTTTTTTCATCTGAGCTTATTAATATCTTAATGTTTGTTGCTAATTTACTGAGTACATAACTGATTAAACTTATCTATTTGAGCCATGCAGCTGTCAGTTAGATATGCGAATTATCATTGTCGTAGAGTTTTACAGCTCAAAGAGCCTTTTGCATCACGTCTGCACTGGCTATCAAGCACCAACATGATGGCCAGGGCCATCTAATCCCATTTTCCAGCACCTGGTCTGGCTATTTGTATATCTTGTGACCTAACAGGTTATTACAGCAAAATTAATGCCCTGTATTTATTGCACTGCATTCAGAATTGGCCAGCTATGCTAATTTAATTTTTGTCTTTGAAAACTGAAAAAACTAATCATTAATTATCCACTTTTAGTGTAGACCAATAGAGAGTGCATATTTTATTAATACTGTCCATTGGAATCAGGCTAATGTTTTATTACATCCACTAGAGGGAGGATGTTGGTAATCACAGATGGGTAGTTGAGGCAGTGGCAGAAATGGACTTAGATTAACTGTACATAGTATCTCAGTAGTTATCTCAGTGCCTCATAGCACCAGGAACTGGGATTCAATTCCCAGCTTGGGTATTTGTCTATGCAGAATCTGCACACACTCCCTATGTCTGTGAGGGTTTCCTCCTGGTAGTCCAGTTTTCTCCCACATCGGAAGATGTGCTGGTTAGGTGCATTGGCCATACTAAATTCTCCCTCAGCGTACCTGAACAGATGCCAGAGTATTGTGACTAGGGGATTTTTCACAGTAACTTCATTGCAGTAAGCCTATTTGTGACACTAATAAATAAACTTTGAAAACTCTAAACTTTACATTGCTTGAGTGCCATTACCTGAGGATGCAAGTTTTTAAAAGCTTACTTGGTAATTTGGTGAAAATTTAAAATAGCATAGGGTTTGATTCAGTATTGAGTTTATCCCATGAAATAAGATTCCAGCTTGCAAATAGAAACCGGGTGAGTTAATGTGAGCAGGATAGAGGATGGAATGAAAATTATTTGGATAAACTTGCAATGTTAAAATAGGAAAACAATCTTTTGTGTGTCTTCAGTGCATGGAAAGCATCAGTAAATACTAATGAATTGAAGTCAGACTTGGCTGAATGAAAGATTTGATTCTTATTCCAACAAGCCTGGATATACAAGCATTCTTTATGAACAAGGATGAAAAAATACTGATGTTTGTGTTCATTATATTAAGGAATAAATCATTTGAAGGGGTAAAGGTTAAGGTCCCACATGGCATGCGATCAGATGATGCATTGACAATTTCAAAAAAGAATGTTGTACTTGGGCATCTGTTTAAATATACATAAACAGCACAATGTAATCATTTGTTTTAACATTTGTAGCCCTGAATTTCTTCTGTTGAAAATGAATCTCCTCTTGCCTTGTCGTCAAACTGTAAATGGCCAATTTACTTTCCTATTTTAATTGGTTATTGAAGGCTGTATAGTCCTTGATCTTGTGAACTTTGGGGTATTTTTGTTTCCAATCTCATTGAGGTTGTGCTCTGTTACATTTGTTTTTGGGCCCAGTTTTCCAAAATCACTGGTGCTAGAATTCATAGAATTTTAAGCGCGATTTGCATTCAGCACAACTTGAATAGCTGCAACCTTTTTGCTTGAGTTCTTAAAACATCACACTGGAAGCAGACCCCACTCACAACACTGGCCCTTGGGGCAAATTAATCACCACTGGACATTTCCGTTAATTGTGCTCATTTGAATGCCTTCAGGGAGGCTTTAAAAATTAAACTGATTCTTTTGTGCGTAAGGACATTAAGGATGTGTTTTAAAGCTTTGAATGTAATTCTTTTGGAATTACTAAGAAACTGATCACTGTCCCCAAGTATTACAGGAAAGAGCTTTATTTAATAAACAGTGAATTTCCAGATTTTAAAATTTGGTTATTCAGAAGTGGTGCATTGACATTAGATTAAAAATGATCATCTTCTGTGACGTACCAACCTTCAGCTGTTTTGATCAAAATTCAAGTTTTCCAATATTTTTGAAAAAATTACATTTGAAAACACTGCCCAATTATGCTGGTTTGTTGGCAGAGTTTGAGTTCACTAATTACAAAAATGAGTTGAGCAGAATTTCAGGGTGGGGACGGCAGGGGAGGAGGGAAGCACATGTCCAAACTGCATCAATATTGGTGATTTTGCTCAAGTAGAAACCCTTACTGCAAATTGTCTTATCTAGTTTAGGCATTGTGTCCCTTTAAATCCAGTTGAATACACAAATAGCCAGATTCTCTGACCTCACCTTCAGCCTGGTTTCTCCCATCCCACTGCAGACAACGGAGATCTGGCTGAGCGCTGTATTCTCGGTTCTCATCAGCAGCAGGGCATGAACGGCTGGAGAGTTGTAGTTAAAATCCATGTCCTTGGCCTAAATCAATAAAACTTGTGAGCTTTAGACTGCTTGTCTCCGAGGCTACAATAGTGGTTCGGTTATGTATCTAATCAGTTCTTTTCAATTTCATTTTATTAATGAAATCCAAAAGCCAAGCTACTGCTTATCAGCTAGCGTAACATTCTTGATGATGAGAAAATGATGCAGAAAAAATGGTCATTTTATAATGGAGATTCCAAACTTGCTTTCCTTCTGTTGAGCTAGACAGTGGGTTTTGTACTGTAAATGTTATTAATGTCCCTTATTTACTTGTCTACATGTGGTTGAATATATTGGTTTGGTGGTCAAAATCTGAAGTGAGATTTGGGAATTTCCTGAAAACTGCTCCAGAACGGGGGACAATTCTATTTATATGTGTAAATGGGGTTTCTGCTGCAATTAGTAAAATAGACTCATGAGGTTAATCATGATTACTCTTGCCTCTGTTTTTCCCACTCTAATGGTCTTGGATACCAACCTGTCAATCTCAAGTTTTAGATTTTTCGACTGACCCAGCCTCAATAGTTTTTGCTAGGGAGAGATTTCTAGATTCTCATTTTGCCTTGTATAAGGAAGTGCTTCCTGATGTTATGAACAGCCTAGATCTAAATTTAAGATATGTTTGTTATCTTGTCCTGGCTGCTCCCATTAGCAGAAATAACTTCTCTATGAGCCCAATCAACTTTTTTACTCATTTTCAACATCTCAATTAATTCACCCCTTAATCTACATTTCAAGGGAATATAAGCACAATCGTTAGTCTTGTTAAAATCACTGTGAATCTGTATTGCATCCAATATATGCTACCTGAGTTGCAGTACTTCAGATGTAGTTTAAACAACTTTATACAATGGCACCTTAACTTCCATCCCTTTCTATTCCAATCCCTTGGGATAAAGGCTATACCCCATTTGCTGTTTAAATTATTATTTCTTGCTCCCTGGATTTTAATGACTTCTGAACATGGGAACCTGAATCTCTATTCCTCAGTAGTTACAAGCTGCTTGCTATTGAGGAAGTATTCTCTCTTTTCCTTCCTTCCTCAGCCCAGGTGGAAGGTCTCACACTTTGCCATACTGCACGTCATTTGCTGCAGTGCTGTCCACTTGCTTATTCTATCAGTGTAAAAACAAAGTACTGAGGTTGCTGGAAATCTGAACTAAGATTTTCAAACACTCATAATGTGTTCCAGCTGGGCAGTCCACTGCCAGTTACCAGGGGAACTCCTACTCAATGAGCCTCACAGTGAGATCAATCAGTCATTCCCCGTGGACCTCATGAGCTTACCATAGTTGGGAAGTTTTTTTGTTTTTTTTTCTAATGTATTAATGTTCCTTGGCTTTCTGGTATATATTGGAGAGAGAAACAGAGTAACCATTTCAGGTTGATTATCTTTCATCAGAACTGATAATCTGTCAGTGTTCCTGTGCAACTTTCTGCTTGTATTTACATCACCACTTACTGTTCTACCTACTTTATCTATAAACTTCGATGTGTAGCTCTCTATTCCTACATCAAACAGCACAGGAACAGGCTCTTTGGCCCATGAAATTGTGCCAAATATGACGCCAAATTAAACTAATCCCTTCTGTCTGCCCTTGGTCCACATCCTTCTATTCCTTGCACATTTATGTGCGTATCTAAAAACCCCTTAAATGCCCCTATCATATCTGTCTCCACATTTACCCCTGGCAGTGTGTTCCAGGCACCTACCACTTTGTAAAAACAAAAACTTATTCTTCACATCTCCTTTGAACTTCCCTCTCTCACCTTAAGTGCATGTCCTCTACTATTAGATATTTCAACTCTGGGAAAAAGATTTTGAACTGTCAACCCTATCTATAATTTAATAGACTTCTATCAGGTCTACCATGAGGGACCTTGTTGAAAGCATTACTAAAACAATTCATAAATTAAATCAAAAGTAAGATAGCAGTGTAGATTCTCTGATACTGGTCATCAAGTCAACTGGAGTACATACCTCTCATCTGTTGATGAAAATATTCTTGCAGAGAGCTGGAACTCTCCTGAGAATAATCAAAAACACGAGCTGGAAAAGCCAAGATACATCAGAAAAAAAACAAAACAACTTCCCAACTGTGGTACCTCATGAGGTCCACGGGGAATTACTGATTGATCTCACTGTGGGGCTTGTTGAGTAGGAGTTCCCCTGGTAACTGGCAATGACCTGCCCAGCTGGAACACAATATTTGAGCTTTTTATAAGGCAGGTCTGGGACTGGGCCTGCTGAATGGTCTGAGGCAGGAGTAGTGGGTGCACATCATAGTAGTGGTTTTACTTTGCATTCTGTAATGAACTATGTTCCTTTCCAGTTGGGCTTCCTGAATCATTAAGCAGGCCAATTTGTGATATTGATTTACCAGACCTCATGAATGGAATGAAATTAATGGAACTTATTTTATTCACAATGGATAAAACATTATTCCTTCCAGCTGTAAGATCATAGTTCCAGCCTTTCAGAACTTTATAGGACGTTGTGATGCCTTTGCAAGCAATTGGTGCTGAAAATTTGACATAGCCCTCTGCAGATCTCGTGATTTCACCATCACAAGCTGATCAATACTTTGACTACAATGGAAAATGTAAACTTGGTCATAGCTTTATAATGTCACAATTTGTTAATTGACTCAAAGTAAAATAATAACAATTGAGTAGGGAGCATACTAATCAAAAATGAACAGGACAGTGAGGAAAGTACTAAAAAATTATCAAAAACAAATGAAAACTACTAAAAGGAGAAAGGAGACATTAAAAGGTATTTGTAACTCATGATGCAAGAAGATTTCAGCTTATTTTTTAGTTTTTCCAAATTATGTGAAAATAAGATATTGGAAACATGTTTATTTTAGTTAAAGTTTTACATTTGTCAAACTTTGGTGAATCATTCACTGCATGATACCTGAATGTTTCCCCCTTTGCCACTAAGCTCAAGTAAGGAGATGGAGAATGCAAGTTAAATTGCACTCTCAGTGAAACACCATGCAAGTTGGTCAGTGTCCCTGCCACCAAACCTGGTGTCCATCCTCTTCACCACTTTGCACTATTACTGATTTACTCAAATGTCTTTAATACTTCTCAGCCCCGTTATATTTACCACTGAGAAGGACAAGAGCAACAATACCATGTTTTAATGCAGTGTTCTTGGTTGTTGGGTTTGAGTAGATTGCAGAGGTGGAGAGAGATTTGAATGATGAGAATTTTAAAATTGCGAAACAGATGTGAGCAGCAGCAGAACAGAATTTGGAGTGGGGTTAAGGTACAGCAGCTGCATGTTGGATGAGTTTAAGTTATAGAGGGTGCGAGATGGAAAGCTGATCAAGAAGGCTTAGGAATAGTTGATTCTGGAGGTAGTAAAGCCATGGTTAAGGGCTTCAAAAGCAGGTGAGTTGAGATGGGTCAAAAACAAACAATATTATGTAGATGGAAGGTAGGTGTTTTGGTAATGCAGAGGAAAAGGGGAGAAAGCTCGGTGTGGTTGGCAGCAATGTAGATGTTACAAATTATCAGGTTCAGCTTGAGACAGTGGCTGTGGAAGCTGGTGAAATCGGTAGAGAAGGGTTTTGTGAGTGGGCCCCACAACAATGTCTTCTGTATTCCTAAAGCTTAATTGGATGAAATTGCAGATCTTCAAGGATGTTTGGGTAAGCAGCCTAACAACATGCAAACAGTGGAGGAGTGTGAGGAGTAAAACAGAGTGAGGATAGTGTACATCTGAACCAGTAATCATATCTTCAGCCATGTTATTGTTGGGCAGAAAGTATCTCAGAAACAGGAGGGCACCTAGATAGGTCCTTGGGAGATTATAGCATATTGAAAGAGAAGCCATTTGCAGAAATCCTCTCTATGACTGGGTAAGCGGGAATGGAACCAGGTGAGGACAGTTCCTTTCAGCTGGATAGGGTGGGGAATTAGAGGAGAATGGTGTGGTTGAATGTAAGAAGTTTCTCAACACCAGGTTTAAGTTCAGTTGGTTTACTTGAAATCAGGTGAGATTCACCTGATGAAAGGGCAGTGCTCCAAAAGTTCATGGTACTAAATAAACCTGTTGGACTTTAACCTGGTGTTGTGAGACTTCTTGCTATGCCCACCCCAGTCCAACACTGGCATCTCCACATCATGGTCAAATGTGCTAAAAGCTGCAAATAGTTTGGAGAAGGATAATGAAGGAGTAGCAGTCAAAGGCCGGAATTTTCTAACCTTTGGGATTTTTCCATCCCATTTCGATGAATGGATGTTTTACTTAGCCATCATATTCTCCAACTTTCTCCATGGGAGCATGATATGAATGGGCGGTAAGATCATGCCCAAGATGTTGTTTTTGTGATTTTGTTTAGGCCAGTTTCAATGCCGTGACACAAGCAGAAACTTGGTTTAAGTACAGAACCATGAGATAATGGGTCTGATGAAAACTTAGTGCTCTTAAAATATAATTGTGCTTCTTACGTAATGATGAATTCTAGATGTTTATCACCATTTTCTCATGGCGAATGCTTGTGTTTATCAAGCTGACTAATGTCACCACTGGGAAATGGAACGCATTTTTTCTGATTAGGTCATTTTGTCACTAGCAACATTGGGTCAGGTGTAGGGCAGCCAGATGCAAAACATTGCTGTGCAATATCAACTTGTCTGAAAACGTGCCTAAATGTCCAATTCTGCACCCCTTGCTGGCTGGGTTTTTTTTTCCAATTTTCTGAACTTGTAGGCTGGAATTATACCATCTGGGTTGCCACAGGCAATCAGAGCAAGGTGGACAATGGAAAGGTCCATTGCCCTCAGATGGGAATTTACTGTTTCAGGATGATCATCACTGTAAATTCCTGCCGTAGAATCATACAAACCCTACAGGGCAGAAGAGGCCATTCGGCCTATCAAATCTCCATTGACTCTGACAGAGCCTCTTCCCCTGCTCCTCTTCCCTCATCTTTCTACCCTGGCCTCTCTTTCCATCCCTGTAACCCCACACATTTCTCATGGTAATTCATATAACCTACCCATCTTTTGGACAGTTAAGAGGCAATTTGGTATGGCCAATCTGCACATCTTTGAAGCAAAATGGAGCACTTGGAGAAAACCCACACAGTCACAGGGAGAATGTGTAAACTCTACATATCATCCAAGGCTAGAATTAAACCCAGGGCCCTAAGAGGCAGAATTGCCAACCATTGTGCCACACTGCCACTCACTCATTATTATATCCAACTAACTTCTGGGCACTGTTGGAATTTGTTACTACTTGTCTCATAAAAGAATAATTTGCCAATTTACAAATTTTAAGTGGGATTGGCTGGGTTATTGTGATAGTGATGAGTCAATTTTTATATTTCAGTGGTCTGAAGTTTTATTGACTGCTTTAGGAAAATTTAGGAATTGCAGTGAGTTTTTATCTTAATTGGAATGTGTAAATGGCAAAGAGAAAGCATTACAAGTATTTTTGAAACAGATTTGCCAAAATGATTATTTCTGGATGTGTGTATGTCCAAACCAGGATTGGGCTAAACTAAATATTATAAACTGTAATGCAGCCCTACAGAGAGTATTCAATTGAGGCCCACAGCTAAATGAGAATAATGCAGGTAGCACTTGCTTATGGTTTATTTTTCTAAGAAGTAGCAAATTGCAATGTGTGTAGCGCAGATATCGCAGTTTTAGTGTTTTTAAAAAAATTTAGGACAGCATTATTGCTTTATGGTGTGAGAACTTATTCATTGCAGCAAATTTCTGACGTATGAAACTTGGTCCAGTGGAGTGCTAAGGTCAATTTGTTAGATTGCTGCTTTGTTACGTGCAAGTGAGAGAGATCCTGGAATTTTAAAAGCTGAATTTTAAAATGCAATTGCATTGTTGGAGATTCGGTTCTAACTTGTTCAGGAAGTCTTTATGATGAAATTAGATTCATTTGATTTAAAATCACAAGTTGTAGCTCTTATTAATCTCTCAGCTTCTTTAAATGAAGCTAAAGTCTATTAAGAATTCCTTTTTCAGAATGAGGGCTAAGTGAAATGTAACCTATGCTTTCCTGCTTGGAATGAACCTTGATTATTTGAAGAGAACCCACTAACATTAGTTTGTACTGACTGGTCGCAAACAATCATCTGTAGAACTAAATAGATTTAAGAATTTCCACAGAGAATGTGTGTGATTCGTTAAGGAAGCAGGCCAAACTATTTATTCTTTCAAGAAGTTGGTGACCTATCAGCAAGTTTCTTGTTTGTTGTGCCAGTTTTTTGCAGATGCGTGACAATTACTTGAATCAAACACCCAAATACAATGCCTTTGGTCTTTAATTTTGACATGATTGACACTCCCATGTCCAAAAGCAACTGAGGAACACCCAGTTTTTCACTATCATTTTGCACTCGCGAAGGGAGCTGAAATTCCATGTTGGTTAGAGCTCAAAGGACTCCTGATAGTATTTTGGATATTAACAAAGTTTTGGTTTGCAATATACTTGTGATCATAAAGTAGTAAATTGCAATCTCAGCTGATTTAGTGGCAGTTTGGATTATGTGCTTTAATCTGCAGTGAGATTTGAATCCACAATCTTCTGGCCTCGTGTTAAAACTGCGACCAACTGATCAAGCTCATATAACTAGAGGAAAGAAGATATAATGATTAGATTATGTCACACTTGGTTTTAAAACTCTATCTATTCAGAGGATATTAGCTCTTGGTGTTGGGGTAATATATTGGAATGAATGACAAACTAGAAACAGAGTTGGGCTAAATGGTCATTTTTGGGTAGGCAAAAATGCCAGTATGGTGCTGCAGGGATCAGTGCTGGGACCTCAACTCTTTGCGATCTATGTTAATCACTTCAGTGAAGAACCAAATATATTGTTTACTTTATATTAAACAAGTTTAATTTTATACTAAAGGCTGGAAACAGCCAGACTGCTCACCACAAGGAGGCGGGCAATCAATGACCTATTATTTTACCATGCCAGCAGCCTGGAGGGTAAGGCTTTACAGGCCAAAGAAGAGGTGGCAGGCAGGGAAGGTAGTATCAGTGGTCTCAGCAAACTGTTTCCCGTCAGCCCAGTGAATATTTAAAGAAGTGTTTCACTTGTCTAGATGTTTGTGGCACTGCTAAGGTTTTTGGCCCTAAGCCAGCCCTGAATTCTTAATGGAAGTGAGAGTGGGTCCTACTGCCATCAGTCTGGGCCCAGGACTCACTTTTTATCATGACATGATTCTAGTTGTATCACAGCTTGGTAATGCTCCTGCTCTGTCCATGCTCACAGAAAAAACTACAAAGGGCCATGAACAAAGCTCAGTCCATCTTGCAAACTAATCTCCCATCCCCACGCACTCCGGACATATTCTATTCCATCTTCTTCCATTGGGAAATGATATAAAAATCTGAGGACATGTACCAATTGATTCGAGAACAGCTTCTTCTCTGCTGCCACCAGATTTTTGAAAGGACCTACCTCATATTAAGTTATCTTTCTCGATGCTTTAACTCTGACTGTAACACTCCATTCTGCACTCTCTCCTTTCCTTCTCTATGTACGATATGCTTTATCATGCAAGAAACAATACTTTTCACTACATGTGATAATGAATCAAATCAAAACATTTTAAACAAGGTACCAGTCACCATCAATTGTGAACATGCTAGAAAAAACCCCCCAGAAGTTATTAGTATAAAAGCTTGTCATTTCATTATTGTTTGCTCCATGATATAGTGAACAAAAATATGACTTAAGTGGTACAGTAATAACTGTCCTAGTAGGTAGGGGCACCCACCCTCACTGACCTGCAGGTTTTGTCTATTACCCAGGTCTACAGTTAGGGCAGAACAATTGATTTCAACATCCCTGGGGCTGAGGAGGATTAAAGATTAGAATGATTTTCAACTTCTGTTTTCTCCTGGAATGTGAGAGTGTTTGGTGCTGATAGAATCAGTTTCAATTTTGGTGCCCTCTTTGGCTGCTTAGCCTGCTGTCGCTTACTGTCTAATCATAGAGATGGAGAAGAAGCACTTAGCTGAGGTGCTAATCTTGTTAAACAGTGACTTGCGACAGAGCGAAATGCAGAATTGGTACAGTTATATTGTAAAGTATCAGTGTCTATAGGTATTGCAAAAATGGCACGCCCCAATCTATAGAGTTTTCAGTTAGTCTTAAATATTAAATCTACAATCATTTAGATGTTTAATCACTGGGTTGGGTGTAGCAGCCAAACTGTAGCCAGAGAGACCGTTCTCTTGGGATTGAATTCTCAGTCATGGAAGGATTGGTAGAAAAAAAACAAAAATGATGGTGATTGGTTTTGTGATGATAGAGAACCATAATGTATCATTCAAGGCTGAATTTTTTTGGCCCTGTGGTGTTGGACTTGGTGGTGGAGGATGGGTTAGGCTTGAAGAAATAGCAGGAATTGATTTTGGATAGCTCACTAATTCATTCCCTGCCGGTGAGGAATTTTTCCAGGGTGCATTGGGAGATAGAGTAGCAGCTTGTTCCAGGGGCAGAGATAGCCAATTAGCATTGTTAAAGCTCTAATTAGGTGCGTTTCTGTGGCCTTGCTGGCATTTTAACAGCAAGTCAAAGTTGCTCCTTGCCTGTGCAAAGAGTTGACTGCTTCAGCCATGTTGTATTTCCACCCACAGTCTTTGAGAGTGCCTCCATGTTGAGGCACCTTTGCACCACCGCCAGCAGCATCCACCTCTTCCAAAAGGTTGCCAGTCCTTTGAACAGACCTACGTGAGAAAGCAAGGCCAGAAGCGGCCTATTAAGAGCCAACTTCCCAGAAGATTGCGCAGCCTGTCTCCCTGTCATCGGTCTCAACATTTGGGATCCCAAAACTTGCAGAAAAATCCAGCCATAATTTCTAAGCATCCGCAAGTTTCTACAATACGAAGGTTTAGATATGGACATTGCACATTTCATTTAGGGGTTAAAAGTGGAAATAATCCAATTCCTTTTTTATCTCTTGCTTTTAATGTCATGTGTATTTAGGTTCAATTAGCTAGCCAGAAAATTATGCTGGAACTCTGATTTTAATTACAGACGTGCACAGGCTTTCATTCAATGCTTTGTGGCACCACCATCTTTCATAACTGGGAATGAACAGGGCCACAGTGCGCTGGTTCAGCCAACCTTTCAAAGCAATATTCTGTATCTCAGTGCAAACCGTTAGGAGGGATATGTTTGGAATACTTTCTAAGTCTCAGTAATTGTTAATTTTGTTTTGTATAACTGTGTTCTACTGCTTCTCTGAAGCTAATGCATTTCATGCCAGTTGAAAACAGAAAGAATACACACTTGAGAGATCACCCAAAGGCTCCGTTCAACATTCCAGAACTTGCAGAAGAATGTAAAATTTACAGTTGCTAATTCAGAAATATATTACGCCACTGATGAATCCCTATTTGTAATTTGCTGTCTGGTGTGAAGTAACTAATCAACAGCTGTTGTGTTGAAGATGTTAGAGTGGTTTATGTGGAAATTATGAAAGACTGCATTGAAAACCCCTCCACAGATTAAATGCCTATGGAATTACCCCACGTAGAAAGCCCATAGAATGCATTCAGTTTTGGAGTAAATATTTTTAAAACATTCAGGTCCCTTGCATAGATGTATTGAAAGGAAAAGATAAAATTGCCCTGCATTTTATATTCCATCTTCACAAATATCAATGTACATATTTGGGGTTCTTTAATGTTGCCAGAAAGGGGAGCATGTAACCGCATCTCTTTGTCTTGCGTTCAATCAGAACAGTTTATGCATTTATCCTGATGAGTGCAAAATGAAAAGATTTGGTAATGTGTCTTTCTTTTCAGCAATATTCAAGTTCTGTTCTGCCATTATGATCTGAATGAAATATGTGTATTTTGTATCTAGTGAGGCATATGCTATGGCACTTGTGTACACTGTAAGTTATGTTGAAATAGAGTGAAGGGTTAGTTAGTAGTATTGTGATTTAACAGTGGATGTAGCTGAGCTCTCAAAAGATCAACTGTTGATTTTAATGAGACTTTTTTAATAATTGCAATGCTACCTTTTTATAATAAAAAATCTCCTCAAAAACACTCCAATTGAAGAATATTCCCTCATTCTTCAAATTTCCTTTGGGAAAATATAGCCAATAATTAACCTCCATGGGACAGCATGATAGCACATGGTTAGGACTGCTGCCTCACATCTCCAGCGACCTGGGTTCGATTCCCGCCTTGGGTGACCCTGCGAAGTTTGCATGTTCTCCTGGTGCCTGTGTGGGTTTCCTCTGGGTGCTCTGGCTTCCCGTCTCAGTCCAAGGATGTGCAAGTTCGGTGCATTGGCCATGCTGAATTTCCCCTTACTGACCCAGAATGTGTAAATTAGAAGGATTAGTGGGATAAATATGTGGGGTTATGGAGATAGGGCCTAGATGATTAGCACAGACTCAATGGGCCAAATGGCCTCCTTCCGCGCTATCGGGATTGTTTGATTCTTAGTTTAATTTTAAAATCATACAATGATAATGACCACATTTCCTCAACCAAAACTGGAGGGGATGTGGGCGGGGTACACAGCAAAGTAACCAGCATGGAAAATATAGGTTAATTAGTGTTAGGAAGAAAAAAGCTTTTAACGACCTATATTTCAACACTTACACATATAATCTCCAAATGCAAAATAAATGTTCCCACAATTATCCTGGAATACCGGCATATGTGGTTATCCTGCACCATTGAAGAGGATAAACTTCCTTTTTCTCTTACTTTATTGGAGACTGTAATCTATTGTATTGCAGCTGGCCTTTTCACCTCCTGAGCTTAGGAGCATTGCCATTGCTGGCAACTGTTCCCTGGACTGAGATCAACTATGAAACAGAACAGGCATGGAACCTAGGATCTCCTATTCTGTTTGACGTGTGCTGTGCCAATCAGTGCCTTAAGATTTTTCGTACATTTTGAACTTGAATTTATGTTGTGTTTTTCCTTTCTCCACATAATTATATATTTGAATGGTTAACCTTATGAATATATCTGCAATGATCTGCAAAATAATAATTTACTAAAATCCAGGCCCCATGAGGGCAATGGGCTGGTGTGCTTTTAAATTTATATATATAGGCTAATTTTATCTTTTGAATTTCACAGGACTGTTAAGCGGTCAGACTACAATCAGCAACAACAAACTGGAGAAGCTAGACTCACAGCAAGTTCTAAAACTCTGTTTACGCTATCAGGATCATCTGCACCAGTGCGCGGAGGCAGTGGCTTTTGATCAAAATGCCCTTGTTAAGCGAATCAAAGAGGTAGGAGGAGGAATGAGAATCAGAGAAAATGGGAACTACCAAATGAACATCTGTAATTAGTTCTGAGCTAGTTTCCTGCGTTTTTTATTGTAAATATCAGAACAGAATTTTCACTTATTTCCTATAAGCTGACCTGGATTTTATATTCTTTGTTAGTTTCTTAAGGCTTGATACAAGTAGGACTGATTAATCTTATGCTGAAACAGTGATGTATTTTACGGAGCACTGAAACAAACAGCAAATAGTTAAATGTTAGATCTGAAAAAAGGTGCAATAACTGGAAAATTTAATTGTATAAATTACCTTGCTACTTTTTTTTGCAACAAGTCAGAACGTTAAGCATTAATAATTTAAATATGTGATAAAGCTATCTCCTGTTGTGCCCTAGTAATATTCCCCGATCTAAATTACAAAAACACAACTTCTCCTGAATATTTTTTTTGGTATGTTTCATGCCAGCAAACAGCAAAGGCTTCCTGTGTTAATAAGTGCTCACCAAGTCAGGCAGCATCTGTGGTGAGAGGAGCTGAGTTAATGCTTTGAGTGAAAGAAGAGTCCTATTCATCACTGCTAATGTTTCAAGTTGAATATCACTCCTCTTTGACTTGTAACATTTAACTCTCTCTCTCTCTCTTCATAGATGCTGTCAGAGCTGCTGGGTATTTCTGACACTGCCTATTTTCATTTTGAGTTTCCAATTTCTGCTCTCTTTAGCCTTTGTGGGTCAGCTTCTAGGTATAGATAGGTCTTTGACACGACTAGTCCAACCAGTTTAAGTGGGAGCTTTACAACCATTTCAAATTGATACAGATTGTGGAAAAGCTTCCATTCTACCTTTCCTTTCCTCAGGAAACAAGGATGCATTCCATCCAGACTGAACTCTTTTACATTGAGCACAGCTAAACTTTTAAGTACTTCCTCTTTATCTATTTTTATCTTTTCCAAGTTTGCTCCTACCTTCTCCTTTTACTGTTATGTTAGTCTCTTGTGACGATAGACACAAAGCACTAATTTAGTCTCTTTACTTTGGCTTGTGCCTCTTCAGTTTCATTTGAAATGCTTTAAACCACAATCTAGATCAGAGTTGAACTCAGATTCCTGAGGGTAAAAGGCCAGTATCCTGACCTTCGATGCAAGCAAGGTCTTTGTATACTGACCTTTTGGGTCAGTCCGGATCAACATTTAGCATGAGCTGGCTTGTCAATTTGTAGCTCCTTTTAAAGTCTAGCCATCTGTTCTCTGTTCCTTTTTGAAAGTTCAGTTCACTTCTCTCTACTCCTTTCTTGAACATACCACGGTCCAAACTCTGCTCCCTTTGAAGAACCCTGCTTCATGTTCTTTCTGAAAGTTCAATCGTCTCATCTTTCACATTCTGTTCCTCATATGGCAACTGCAAGAAACAGCATGAAAGGAAGTTTTTGGAAAAGATAAAAGGAAGAAGTAAGAAAGAGGACAGAAAGATGAAGCAAAAAATAAAGAAGCAAATTGAGGGTAAATAAAAATGGGAAAGAGGAAAAATCGAAAGGGATGTGGCACTGGCAAGAGTCAAAGGAAGGATGCTAAATTAATGCTTTGTTTCTATCATCACCTCAAGCGGATGCTGCCAACAGAACAGTAAAGGAGAAAGTAGGAATGATATTCGGAAAGAGAAAAATAGATAAAGATGAGTTGGTAAAAGTTTGGTTATGCTCAGTATGGGAGATCTACTTAGTCTGGACGAAATGCATCCTTATTTCCTGAGGAAAGTATAGGTGGAATGGAAGCTTTACTGCTATCTACACTTCTTAGATGTAAAAATGGTACCAATGAACACTGGCATTGCCAATGTCATATCCTGTTCAAAAGGGGAGAGGAATAAATCCAGCAACTACTGGCTAATATCGATGGTGTAGATGCTATTACAGACAATAATTGAGGGCAAAATTAATTGAATCTTGAGAAAAATACAGGTTAATAGATGAAAACCAGCAGATTTATTAAGGACAGTTCATGCTTGACTGATTTGGTTGAGTTCTTTGAAGTAATAGAAAAGTGTTGATGCAGGACAGTGCCGTTATTGTCTTGTATATGGAATTTCAAAAGGCATTTTATGAAGTAACCCTTGATAGACTTGTTACCAGAGTTGAAGGGGCAGTACCTACATCGATATAAAATTGGCCTAAGGCCGGAAAGGCAATAGCAGTGAGCCATTGTTTTTCAGACTGGAGTGAGGTGTTCAGTTGTGACCCAGAGGCCCGTGTTGGGCCCAGTGCTTTTTTTTGATATATTTTAATGGGCTGGACTTAGCTTTACAGGGCATATTCTCAGAATTTGTAAATGACACAAAATGCTGAAATTTTGTGAACGCTGAGCTGGATTATAACAGGCTGCAGGAGGGCATTGGTGAAATCGGAAGACACGTTGATGAAATGGGCACGGATGCGGAGTTGGATATATTGATGTGCTGTTTTTGAGTTGGCGAGACCGTAATTAGTTTGGTACCCCAACAATCTGTGCCTGGCCTTCTGCTATCTCCAATCTGTGTGGAGTTTGCACATTCTCCCCATGTCTGCACTCCTTGAGTGCTTCAGTTTTTTCTGCACTCTGAAGATGGGCAGGTTAGGTTGATTGCCATTCCTAAATTTTCCCTTAGTGTCAGATGCACTAGCAAGGTGAATACATGGGGCTATGGGGATAGGACCTGGGCAGGATTATTGTCAGTGCAGGCTAGATGGGCCAAAAGGTCTCATTCTGCATGGCAGGCATTCTATGATTCTATATAAAAAAAAAAGATTTCTGTAAATTAGGGTTTTGTATGTTTGCACCTACTGTGCAAAACAATCATTTTTTTTGTGCTTTGACTCTTCAGCACAATAATGTTTTTCAGGGATTTGCTTAGCATTCTTGGGATGTCAGAAGGGTTCCATGACTGGAACTGTTTGGGAAACCATGTCTTAGGTGAAGTGCAACAAAGGGTCATAGACTGATTCCTGGGATGAGAGTATTGTCCTATGAGGAGAGATTTGCAAAGACTAGGGTCAGTGATTCCCAACCTCTTCAGTAACACAGCACACTTCAATGAGGCAAAAAAGTCCACAGCACACCCATTTCTTCAGCTGAATCAATGGCCCACAATGTAGTCACAAACTGACAGTGACCAATTACATACAAAGGAATGGGTGACCTATTACCATGGAGATTAAATGTTGGCACCTGCTTCATTTTGAGCAGGGTTGGGGGGCACGTGGAATTGGATTAAATTTGTGGATTATATTCTGGCCTCTGGGTCTGCTACATCCCTGCTTCCTTCTCTCTCCCCACTACCCATTGCCATACTCCAGCTCTGGGTCCACCACAATCCCAGTTCCCCTCCTACTGCATTTAGTGCCACGTTCACAGGTCCAAATCCTGAAATGTTTTCTTGATCTTTCTTGAGCTCTTACAGTGTGTGCTGTTTAAAACTTGCTCCAGGCCACAGCACACCTGTAAACTTTTTGCGGCTTGGGAATCACTGGACGAGGCTCATGTTTCCTGGCATTGAGCCGAATGAGAGATGACATCTTTGAAACGTATATCATTCTTAAGGGCTATAACAGGTAGATGCTAATTGGATGTTAGCCGCAGCTACGTAGTCTAAAGCAAAGGATCACAGTCTCACAATAAAGGGTCAGTCGTTTGGGACCAATATGAGAAGACCAGCCACTTCAGACTCAAAAGACTGAAAGAAAAATTCCAAAATTTCACAGACAACTGGATGTCCATTTATTGAATATATTCAAGATAGAAATTGATAAATTATTAATTACTAAGGGGAGCAAGGATATTGGGGTGGTGTGGAAATTTGGAAAATCAGCCATGATCTTGAATGGTGGTGAATGTTGGTGCAACTATAAGATCTACTCCAATTTCTTTTTTGTTCCTGGGTTTTTAGATGAAATTGAATGGTTTAGAAGGCAGATTGAGGAGGTATAGAGGAAACAGTTTTTAAAGTGTTTGCAGGAACTGACGGAGCTGGGGATTGCATACTCAAGGTGCAGGGACAAGTTGACAACGCTTTTTGAAAGGGCAACCAATTCAATTACTTCTTAAAAGAGGCATGTAGTGCAAAAGCAAGGAAATTACGCTAAACCTTCATAAGGGACTGGTTAGCCCTCATCTAATGTATTGTGTCCAATAATAATAGAACAGAAAATGCTGCAAAGACTGAGTAGGTCTGGCAGCACGTGTGGGGAGAGAAACGAGTTCATATTTAGAGTCCGTTTAACTGTTCGAGACGGCATTTTTCTGTTTTTATTTCAGATTTTCAGAATCTGCAATACTTAGTTTTAGTTGTAGTATTAATGTCTAGTTCTAGACTTGGACACGATGGTAATCCGAGAGAAGGTGCAGGGGGGATAGGCTTCTGTTACAGGCCAGAGAAACTGGTGCCTTTTCTCCTTAGAGCAGAGAAGTTTGCGGGGGGATTTGATAGTTGTGTTCAAAATCATAAAGGGTTTTTGTAACTGAGGAGAACAGGGACACGGATTTAAGGGTAATGGCAGAGGAAGAACCAGAGGCCCGATGATGAAAAATGTTTGAGATGAATTATGCAGTGCGTTCCACTTCATAAAAAGAATGGTAGAAGATGATTCATTAACGCCTTTCAGCAGGGAATCAGATATATACCTGAAGAGAAAATAATTGCAGGACTCGAGGCAATGAACAGGAAAGTGGAACTCACCAACCAGCTTTTTCAACCTGCTGGCATAGGCACAGGAATCAAATGCACTACCGTTGTGCGATATGATTCTTTGAAAATGAGATGCTGTTGGGAGAGGAGTGAGCAAGAAAGATGTTGCAGTGATAATAGAGTGGAAAATCTAAGTTAAGAATAGAATGTGAGAAAAACTAAAGATGGAGACCAAGGCACCGGTGGAAAAAGAGAACAAAACTGAGGAAATGAGAACAAAACATTGAAAGAAAGAGGCCTTGCAGATTTGCTAAGGGGCTGTAGGATTTTCTTTTTGGTGGGTGATCAGCAGTTGGACTAAGTTTCTTTGGGATGAGATTCGTTATGTTTATTTTACCATTTTTTTTATTTTATGAAATGTGAATGAGCAGTTGAGCAATCACCTCAGGACAAAATTGTGTTTGCAAATGTAAGTAAACTCAAAAGTTGATTCAGTCTGTTTTTGCCAGTTAGGAAATTGAGTTTCATTTTGAGTGATGGAACTGTGATGACCTAAGAAGCGATAAAACGTGTTTATGTTTGTATTGTGTTCCAAGCTGCATGCCAAGCATTACACAATATCTAAAGATATTTGCAGATGTTTCAGACTTGAGCTGTTTCCAATGCACTATTCTCCTTTGGGTTATGTATTTTCCCAAATCTAAATGTCTCGCACTAATATTTACCATTTTGTTTTGCATAACCATATTATCAAAGTCCTGGTTATATTTCAAAACTTTTAAAAAAACTTCAAATTTCAAAATGCCTAGGAATATTTTATGTCAAGCTACTTCAACTAGAGCAAGCTTTTAAAAAAGGCATTGTGGTACAATGCATGTTAGGTTGCCTCAATAAACTGCTGATATAAACCTTCAAATTTGCAGTAAAATTTGATTGCAGTGTGTGCCACAAGCAATTGGGCAGCACGGTGGTTAGTACTGCTGCCTCACAGCGCCAGGGACCTGGATTTGATTCTGATCTTGGGTCACAGTGTCGAGCTTGCACATTCTCCCTGTTTCTGCATAGTGCTCCGGTTTCCTCCTAGAGTCCAAAGATGTGCAGGTTAGGTGGACTGGCCTTGCTAAATTGTGCCTTAGTGTCAGGGGGATTAGCAGGGTAAATAAGTGGGGTTACAGAGTGAGGGTCTGGGTGAGATTGTTGGTGCAATCTCGATGGGCCGAATGGCCACCTGTGCACTGTAGGGATTCTGTAATTCTATTCTATGAATTGACTCGCATTTTTTATGCTACTTTATTCCACACTTCTATTACTTTATGTTTCTCCTCTTTCACTTGCCATCTGTCTCCCATCCCCTCATCTCTTGCCTTGTTTTCTCTCATTTCACATTACTTTGGATAATTAAACAGTGATTCTGCTATAATGCAAAATACATGATAATCCTGGGTCTTTACTAATTAATAAGTGTCTTCTCACAAAGGGCTATGGTTAATATCTGACCTGGTGATTATTAATCAGTAAATAACACTTGCACCAAAAGACAATTGAATTGTTTGTTTCAAAGGCCATCCATTAATACCATGATTATCTTTACACGAGGCAACAATTTATATTTATTTAGTAATTTTACCACAACGAATATTTTAAGGCACTTCATACCAGCATTATAAAACTGGTAGGAAAAAAATTTAAGAAGATGCCTTAAAGGAGAGCAGAGGTGGTGAGAGGTAGGGAGAGAATTCTAGAACTGGGGGTGTGCCAGGGCATCTGAAGGCATGGCCACCACTGTTGGAGCAGTTACAATTGAGACTTCAAAAGAGTCTAGAATTGGAGGAGTGCAGATATCTGCAAGGGCTGTGGAATTGAGGTAGATTAGAGAGGTAAGGAAGGGCAAGGCCATAGAGGGGATTTCTTTTAAAGTTTATTTATTAATGTCACAAGTTGGCTTACATTAATATTGCAATGAAATTACTATGAAAATTGAAATCAAGGTGAAAACTTAAAATCATCAGCGGTCTGTAGTCAGTGAGCACAGGGCTGATAAGGAAACAGGATTTGCTGCAAAGATCAGCAAGATTTTAGATGACTTCAAGTTTACAGAAGATAGAAGGTGGGAGACCAGCCAGGAGTTCACTGGGATAGTTGGGCCTAGATATATTAAAGGTATGAGCAAGAGTTTACGAAACAGGACAACATCTGAAGAGGGAGAGCCATTTACAGTATTGGCTAATATAGAGACCAGAAGAAGTTGGATGATCAGCAGTTTAGAAGGAATAGGATAGAGGCTATAAGAAGTGAGTTTTATAGACAAGATGAGCTCAAAGAGGGCATGAGGGAAGAGAGAATCTGGAAAAAGATGCAAGTTCAGTGCTTTTAAATCATGTTTATTTTGCAATAATTTTGCTAATTTATTTGGATCATTGAGTTCAAGGGCAATAAAGTATTACAGATTAAAACAGATTATTTGTTCTGCACTTAATGGAAGTAGGGGTTAGGCTGTGCAGTAAAACTTGAACCAATAAATCTAACGGGGATTCTGAGTGCTTCTAAATTTCACTGCACTTCTACTTGCAGTTCTGAGGTATCTTCTCTTATTGTGTCGTAATCTAATGGAAAATCATAATTAATTTTAGGCCAAGTCTTTATTTACGGTCTTTCCTCACATTTGAAAGTGCATAAAATTAAGATGTATGAAGTAAGTGAAATTTATGAAACTAATCCCTTCATGACCTTACGTATGTATCCGAGAATTCTGGACATCTTACCCTCACGTTAGCTAGTAAAGTTGCCCTGTTAGAAAATAATGAGACCACTGTCTGTTTCTTCTGACTAAACAACATTGCTGGCTTTGTCAATGAAGTGTTGTTGGTTAAAAATGTTTGAACAATTCAAATAGACTGGAATGCAATCATTTACATGTAATCATCACAAGGATGAAATTCAAGGCCTAATTATGCTTTGTAATTATTAAAGCATAAAAGGACAATTTGGAGTCAGTCTGGGCTTGCAATGTAACCTTTCTTGATGCTTTTGCTGTTTTTCTATCAGTAAAGATTTCTTCCCAATTTGTTAGATAGGAATTTTAACCAGTTTATCTTAATTACTGAATTTACATGCCTCATAAATTTCCATTGTTCTAATATTGCTCCAGAATATTAGTATCTCATGCAGCACTTTATCATTAATGGGTTTGTGGATCCAATGACTTGACCCTGACCCTGACCTAAACCAATTGTTTCTTAGAACTGTTATTTGTAGCGGAATAAATATTTCAAGAAGAATTAAGAGAGAGAATTACGGTTCTGTACGCTAAGGCCTGTGTTTGGATAGCTCAGAACTTAGTATACAAGAACATTAGAATGTGAATCTGTTTGCTGTAGTAAAGTATTCCAATGCCAATTCTAATTATAATACCAAATTCAGTTCTGAAACCTGTATGTGGGTAGAGTTTTGCAGTATTCATTTATGGAAGGGAAGGAATCTTAAATTTAGTAGTCTTAATGATTCAGTAGATGTGTGTCCAATAGATGGGCATATATGACATCAATGTTGTGTGGTGCCAAATCCAGCTCAAGCGTTCACCATTTTGTATTGCTCATTGAGTTTTCCTTTGTCCTGTATCGTTGAAGGATCGCAAATTAGTTGTACTAGGTGATGTCATATATTTGATTGAATTCAATGTAACACTTGACCTGAGCAAGACCATTTAGCTGGTCTAGCTATTGGGATTTCAGTTTTGAGTTTGGTGATTTTTTTTTAAATTTTTCTCCCAAAGCCTGTTGACTGCAGAATAGTGGACGTGCAACCCTGAGAAGTATTTTTTTAAAAAAGGCAACAACATAATCACTGTTTGTTCTCCACTCTAAAATTATCTTTTTGCCCTTCCAACTGTCCTGCTGCCAGAGCTTTCAATGTGTGGGAACATTTTTGTTTGATAGTGGGTCTTGGGAAACCTCTCCGTAGAGGATAATGGGGCCACTGTGACAACATTTCTTGTATGCTTGAGAGTTGAAAATTCTATGAGTTTCTGGCTCCTTGTTTTTTCCTCTCACCGCGCCCCCCCCCCCCCCCCCCCCAACTTTATTCCCTGTTGTTTTGAGGATTTATCTCTTCCACCCCGCTTTGGTTCCATATCATGGATTTTTTTTTCTGTTCTGTTGGTCATCAGATTGCTGTATCTGCCATAATCTCAACTAATATATTATGCTTGCAAGATTGATCACTTACAACAGAGATAATATTTTATGTTTAGATTGGAAACCACAAGCCCTATCAGTGTCCTGTCAAGCCAGTAGGAAACTATATTGGTCTAAAACCCGATTGACAGAGTGGCACAAGGTGGTCTCAGTTCGCAAGAGAATTTGAAGTGAGTGCAGCAAAGTCTACTTGCCATAATGCTGTACGCTGCTCTCCCAGGACAGAGTGGTTCCTGACCCCTATCTTCATGGACAGCATCAGTGGCAGTCCCTCGAAATAGACAATGATAAGTGTCAGGCTTGGTGAATCTTCAGATAAATGAGGAGCCTAACTCTGGAACCACGTTTTTTTTTCTGCAGTGAGGGGATGTGGTTTTGCAGAGTAGTGGAATTTGCAGCTTCGGGTTGAACCTCCTCCACCCCCATCGTAATGTCTCACTCTTAAGTTGCTGAGCCTTAAAACAGCTTGCACCTTGCTGGACCAGATGGAGCCGTACCAAGCAGTGTGCAGCCTTCTCCTCTTAGCCAGTGATATTAATGCCTCTGTACCTTACTTTGTAAGGCCTTAAGCAAATCCTTATACCTTTTCCTTTGCCCATCGAATATTCTCTAGCGGAAGATTGGGCAAAGGATACCTGCTAAGGGAGGTGATATCTAGGCATTCTGACATAATGGCCCATCCATCAGTGTTGATTCTGCAGGAGCAGGGATTTGACGCTGAAAAATGAAGCTTTATGATGTGCTAGCATTGATTCAGCGATCCTTCCTTTTAATCCTCAGATTTTGGTGCAAGCACTGCTGATAGCTTCTATTAAGCATCCTAATATGGCATTGATAGACAGTCCAGGTTTTTCTACAATAGCTTTATAAACCAGGATCTTGTTGACTTCCAAAGGTCCCTGCTGTCAAAAACACATTGACAAAGCTTGAAGACGGCAGTGCTGGTATAGTTGACTCACTGGACTTCCTCATTGATGTTAATCTCTTAGAAGAAGTGGCTGCCCACCTGGCTCAGAGAAGGTTGCTGAAGGACCTTCATCTTGGCAGTGTTTAATGATCTACCAAGCCTTTTATAGGAGATGTCGAAGAGGTCAAATATCCTTCGTGTGTCCTGTGCAGAGTCAGCCATTATGTGACAGTCATCCATGGATTTCCACAGTCAATTTTGTCTTGCTGGACATACATCTTCACCCATTAGTTGTTTTCATGTCACAATTGTAACGCTGGACCTTAGCCTTCAGTTGGTAGTGCACTGCTGTCCTTTGTTGATACGTTGGTGGCTTTGACAGGCAATGAAGGTTGGCTCATCTCCATTCAAGGAGATCGTGACATCATTGGCATCAAATCAGTCCTGATCCTGTTGTGGCGCAAACCTGATGGTCTGTGCACAGGTGTCTAGGATGGTGGACTTGAGTTGCTCCGAGTGTGACTGGATGGAGATGACATTAGTGCTGGACACTTGCTTGAGTGCACTATGCAACTTGGCCTGGAACCCTTCCTGCTGTTCCAGATCTTTCAATGCCACAAATTTCAGCTTTCACCAGGCCCTCTGATGCCTTTCCACCAGGCCCTTTTTCGTTATCGAGTGCACGAGTCTGTCCAGCAATATTTGGAATGTTTCATGTCCTTTGTGACAAGTATGTCCCTTGGGTCTCTGCCTCTGACAGTGATGTAGCGCAGGAGGTGCAAGATGCACCTTGGGTGCATCTTGAGGTGCTTCTTCTGGTGGAAGCCTGTTATTCATCATAATTTTGCAATATTGGGAGCACATGGTTAAGAGTAGAATGCTGTTGGCATTGGCCATCCTCACACCATTCTTGGCGGTTAGTTGCATTGCATGTTTCACAGTCATGTCCGATGCGGGATGGATGACCTTGTCCCTGGGGATGGAAGCAGTGATATTGTCGAGATCAGAGTAGAGCCCCCTCTTGACTTTGTCATCAGAATCTAAAGTTGGAGCGTTTGCATTGATGACGGTGATGCATTGTTTATGGCTGAGGTGTAGGAATAGGGTCATCAACTTCTCACTGAAACCTGAGGGGAGTTCAGAGAGCATGACATGGCCTGTTCTTCATGGTGAAACCAGTTGCATTGATGTGGAGGTCACAGTCTGAGTTCCCATTTCCAGAAGGAAGTGTACCTTCACCGGCCTCTCTCTGCTGCATCTCCCACACCAGCAGGGTTTTGCCAGCAGTAACAATGTCAATGTTGTAATCTTGCTAGTTTCCAAGCCATGATGGCAGTTTGTCTCTCTGGGTGACTGCACTTTGTGTTGTCAGTGAACATTCTCGCGTTTCAGCTTCCGAAGTCCAGCTTCTTGTTTTAACAGCAGAGACAGTGATCTTGCTGGGTGTGGTTACCCAGCCAGGAGAAATGGGACAGCCTATTTTTGTGGCATTTTTTCTAGCCCCCTCTCCATTTGGGGCGAGCAGAGGATATCCTGAAAAGAGCTGCTGAGTCACTGATGCCTAAAGGCAGCTCTGTCCCGTGATAGGTGCCTGCGTCCACCACCTGTCTGTGCAATCCTGGCCGGGGGCCTGCAGGAATCGCAGCCGTGCCTGTTGCTAATCCTCGATCATCACAGGACTTTTACATTTGACTGATGGAGACCTGCGTGTGACATTGTTTAGCATGGGGGCTACGGGGCGCAGCCTGGTTCCAGACAGTCTTGGTGGTTGATGGCCACATTCAGTGGCATAGTGAACTGTGATGACTAGAACCACTTCCCCATTGCAGCCTTTATTTGCCCTCTCAGCCATTGGGATTGCTGCTACTCTCCCACCTGTCAGATTTATTGGAATGTGCAAACCTCTCCTCCACTCAAGCGGATTATCCTCGGGTAGGTTATGGACAGTACTGGATCCATGGACCCCTTCTGCAACATCAAGTTGGATTAAAGCTTGACACGGGTGAATGCGAGGTAATTGCAGGAGATGGGCTGATGAAGACAAGGAGGGGATGGTGGGTGGCAGTAGCTCACAGTGGTAGACAGAGGGGCAAGAGGTGGATGAAAAGAAACAACAGAAGGCAGAGGGAAAACTGAGGGGAGGGAAGCAGAGCCCCAACCAGGCTGCATGAGAACTTTCAAAGCAGTCAGAAGGCAACCACATTATTTACTGGCGGAAAATACATAAAGGCTCCAGATGTAGTGGTAAAGGTCAAGTGGGGCATGGGTGAGCTGGAGAGTGTGTGTGTGTGTTTTTTTGCTGGGCTGGTGTTCAAATATGGTGCTGGGACCTTCTGACGAAGGCTATAGAGTTGAAAGCTCGCGAATTTACTATCAAATAAATTGGTTGGATTTAAAATTGGTGTTGTAAAACTTTACTGACCTTCTGACCCGCCAGCTGATGGTGAGCGGACAAATCAGCTGCTGGCCCACCAGGGGATTTGGAAGGGACTCACCTGGATACTATTTCCACTCGTTTACTGCTTGAGAATTGATTTCCATCCCCCCACCCATCCATATGTCCTGGGCTTATTGATCCATTCTGTCAATTCTCCATCAAGTCCTGGATATTCCTTCTCAAATTTAAATTTTTAATAATGTGGGCCAATAGTGGTTTCCTGCTTTCGCATTTGTGTAGGCACTCGGGGTAACTTAGACTATGAATTCTAATAAATAGCTGTTGACAGCAGCATGTGTTCAATAGTATTGATTAATTAGTATTTCTCAATCCAGTTTGCATTAAACATGATCCTTCATGTTAATCCCAATGACTAGTGCAAAAGCTTCTCTTCTGACATCATTTTTATTGTGAAAGAATTGAGCAAAATGAAGAAGCCTGAACTTGTGTCAAACCCCGTATATGTCAGGACCCAGTAGTTCTTGACGCCTGCATTAATACCAATAGTGTTTACGTGGCTACTAACAAAATTCACTCTCGCATCCTTTCCTCCAAAATCTACTTGTGTTTTTTTTTTCAGAGGTGGTTGTTGTCTGATTGTACATTTGTAGTTCTGAGTTTCTTTAAACATTCAGAAGAACAACAGAAGGTGTAAATCGTGGGACAATCAAAACCATTTCGTTGCCTTTCAAAATTATGTTAAGTGCCTGGCAATCAGAATAAATTAAAAAGTAATTCACTGACGTTTGCTGAGGTTTTGAGGATATTGCAAAGCTGGATATTTATTTTGACAGCAACACAGATGAAAGGCGCAGTGTTGTATCAATTTTATTAAACTCCAGCTTCAACTTAAGCATGTCTGCATTGCGGTGGGGATGGTGATCAGAAGAAATAAATGCCATCGCTGACATGTCAGAGATTTAGAAACTTTTAAAAATGGAACACATTATATATATGTTTGTGGTTTATTGGCTCAAACCGAAGTATTGAGCTTTAACTTTGCATTTGTGTGATGTTTCTGGGCAACCAGAGATAAAAGAGCTACGCATTTTGGAAGATACAGATAGGAGTGCTCTTGATGATGCCAATTGAATTTTCAAAGGTTATTCATTCATCAGTTGGAATAATAATTAGCCAGAATCCAACCAGCTGCAACTCAGAAGGGAAGTGTGTAGGAATTTAAATCTTCATTTAAACATGCATTCCAAGCAGAAGAATGAGTTAAGAAATTTGGCTAGGTTCAGGCTGTTAAGTGTTGGATTTCTGTCCCCCTACCTTCCATTCCCTCCACACACACACACACACGCACACACAAACCTGAGCATATATTCTATGTTGGCTTTTCAGTGGTTATTACAGTGACATGTCCCAGTTTTAAATGCTGTAAATCTTATTTTATCATTTGAAATCTGTTACTAAGTGCTGAAGAATTATTTTGTGGTTATCATAGAAGCCCTACAGTACAGAGAGAGGCCATTTGGCCCATTGAGTCTGCATTGACCACGATCCCACTCAGACCCTATGCCCATATCCCTACATGTTTTATCCACTAATCTCTCTAACCTACACATCTCAGGACACGAAGGGGCAATTTAAGCATGGCCAATAACCAAACCTGCACATCTTTGGGCTGTGGGAGGAAACTGGAGCATCTGGAGGAAACCCATGCAAATACGAGGAGAATGTGCAAACTCCATACAAACTCAAGCCAGGAATTGAACCCAGATCCCTGGAGCTGTGAAGAAGCAGTGCTAACCACTGTGCTACCGTGTTGCCCTTAGAGGTTAGAGAAAATCAAAGCCATTTTATCGCAATTTTTTCTTTTTCACTGAGGGCAGTAATATATTGAGGTGCAGTTCCATGTGAGTCAGCAGCTTGCTGGTCCTTTACATTGACCTAGTTGGTTATTTTTTATAAGCATTGATTGAGTTGTAGGAGGTTATGTATTGTTGGAATTGCCAATCCTGTCCTTGGCTTAGCTTTACTCGAGTTTATAGCAGCTTCCCAGGTTATTGATTGAGTGGAAATGAGGAATTATTTACATTCTGTATTTCTTCAGTCCCAGGCCCAGTTAAGCTAACTCAGTAGAAAGCAGGAGTTGATCATGAAAGCTCCCTGCTCTGCTTGTTCCCACATCAAATCTTATTATTTACCCACTGAATATTGGGGAGCTGTATTATCATCTTCAAAATGAAATGTGAACATGCGTATTACGGAGTAAGGGAGAACATACATTGAACTGATTGCTGTAGAGAAAATGTTTAGTACTTTTGGATGTATCATGAATTGTGGTTCAAAATCCAGGATGACAGATTTGCTACAGCCTGTATTTGGGTCACATTAATTTCCAGGTTACAGTTGGACAGATTCTGTCTTTATTTTCTGGTGTAGTGTGTATTCTGGATTCACCTTTAGTTGCTCAATCATGTGGAATGTTGGGACTTCTTGTAAGTTGTGGGCTGATGTTAGGCATTGTAATATTTTATTGTAACAGTAAGGTACCAAATGTATTGGATGTATCAATTTTTAATGCATCCAATATAGGACACCCAGATAAAGGAGGAGAAAAAGTCCTTGGATTACAATATTTCTTCTAATCTCGGCCACAGCTAAGGGCAGAAGAGAAGGTAGACAGCCAAATATTAACTGTAGAAATTAAAATTACACTGCCTTCAATTTAAGGATAGGTAAATCTCAGTTATTCTGCATAATATTGACAAAAGACTCTAGTGGTCTACATTCAAGTTTTGCTGGAACATCAATCCCACGATGCCTTCAGGTACAACGCAACCTAAAGTCCCATTTTCAGTTTGCTACACAGTTTCTGTCATTTCTCAATGAACAAATGTCTTTGTTCCAAATAACTTTCCTGGTTTTAGGAATGAAAATCTCCATCTCTATTAGCTCTGAAGCTGAATAGATTAATAAAAGCATACTTTCATATGTAAACTCTTGTCTCAGTTCTTAGGTCCTGCCATTGCTGCTTGTTCTGTGTAGATTGCAAGTATCCGTTGATCCCATAATCAGAATTTCTTTTGGGATTTTAGTTGCTATTTGTATGTTATTTCGGGTTCTTTTTTTAATTCCACTGCATTATTATTGCCAATTTAATCATGACTACTTGTGACAAAAATCGAAGTGACATCAATTGAGCTGTGTTCTTTTTAAACTTCTAAACTTTTGCCCAGGGCACCATTTTGAATTGTCTTATTGATTTTTATAAAACCAGAATAAGAAGCTATATGTATATGAATGGTAAGATCATCTTCTATGAACGAATTGACAGTTCCCTTTTCAACTTTCTCTAGCCTTCTAGATATTATTCTGTACCACCCATTAAAAGCTTATTGTATGTGTTAGTGTTAGAAGTGAGCTTTCATTAACATTGCAATGAAGTTACTGTGAAAATCCCCTAATCATCACATTCCGGCACCTGTTCGTGTACACTGAGGGATAATTTAGCATGGCCAATGCACCTAACCAGCAGATCGTTTGGACTGTTGGAGGAAACTGGAGCACCCAGAGGAAATCCACGCAGATACGGGGACAATGTGCAAACTTTGCACAGTCACTCAAGCAGGAGTTAAACCTAGGCTCCTGGCACTGAGGCAGCAACGCTAACCATTGTGCCACTGTGCTGCCCCAATCAGTGTACTTTTGAGAGGGAGGCCTTGATGTCTATCACCAAGAGTGACTTGGTAGCATCACTACTGACCTAGCTGATCGACTCTTAAAGAACATTGCTGCTAGATAGGATTTGCCAGAGATGGTGAGGGATCTAACAAGGGAAAACCTACTTGACCTCATCTTCACCAGTCTTGCTGCTGCAGATCCATGGGTCCATGACAGTATCAGTTGGAGTGACCACCACAGAGTTTTTTTGGAGATGAAATCCTGCCTTCACAGTGAGAATGTCCTTCAGTGTATTGAATGGAACTACCTAGCAAACTAAATGGGATAGATTGCACACTGATTTAGCAGCTCAAAACTGGGCATCCCTGAGTCACAGGCCATTAGCAGCAGCAGAATTGCCCTAAAACACAATCTGTAACCTTGTGGCCGGGCATAACCTTCATTCTATCATTACCACCAAACCAGGAGAATAACCCTGGTTCAATGTAGAGTGCAGGAGAGCATACCAGGAGCAACACCAGACACCTGAAAATCAGGTATCAACCTGGTGAAGCTACAATGCAGAACTTGCATAAACAGCAAGCAATACCCCTAAGTGCTCACAACCAACAGATCAGATCTAAGCTGTCTAATCCTGCCAGATTCAGCTACGAATGCAAGTGGATAATTAAACAATTCACTGGAGGAGGAGACTCCACAAATATCCCCATCCTCAACGATGGGGAGCCAAGTACATCAATGCAAAAGATAAGGCTGAAGCATTTATTACCATTTTTGGCCAGAAGTGTTGAATCCACCTCGATGTCTTCCTGAGGTCCCCAGTATAACAGATGCCAGTCTTCAGCCAATTTGATTCATTCCACATGATGTCAAGGAACAGCTGAGATACTGAAAAGGCTAATATATTCTGGCAATAGTACTCAAGATGTGCTCCAGACCTGCCCATCCCATCCCACTACAGCTACAACACTGGCATTTACTCAGCAATGGGGAAACTTATCCAAGTACGTCTTGTACTCAAAATCAGAACAAATCCAATCCGACCAATTATCACTCACCAGTCTATACCTGAATATCATAAAATGATGGAAGGGAGTTATCAAGTAGTATTTAGAATAACCTGCTCAGTTTGGGTTCCACCAAAGCCACTCAGTTCCTGACCTCACTGCAGCCTAGATACAAATGTGGACAAAAGAGCTGAAATCCGGAAGTGAGGTAACAATGGTCTTGGCATCAAGGAACCCTAGCAACACTGGAATCACTGGGAACCAGGGGAAAACTTTCCATTGATTAGTGTCATACCTGGCACAAAGATTTGTGGTTGTTTAAGGTCATTCATCTCTGCTCCAGGGCATCACTGCGGGAGTTCCTCAGGAGAGTCTCCTAGGTCCTACCATTTTCAGCTGCTTCATCACTGACCATCCTTCTATCATAAGTTCAGAAGTGGGGATGTTCGCCAATGTTCACCATTTGCAGCGACTCAAATACTGAAGCAGCCCATGTTTAAATGCAACAGGACCTGGATAATATCCAGGCCTGGGCTATAAGTGGCAAGTTATCTTTGCAGCACACAAGTGTCAGGCAACAACTGTCTCCAATGAGAGAATTGACCATCGCCACTTGACAGTCAGTGGCACTACCATTGCTGAATCCCCCATCAACATCTTGGAGGTTCTAAGAAACTCGACTAGACTAGGCATACAAATAGTGTGGCTACAAGAGCAAATCAGAGGCTAGGATTCCTCCAGTGTGTAACTCGACACCTGCCTCCCCAAAGCCTGTCCACAATCTATAAGGCAAAAATCAGAGGTATGATGGGATACTCTCCCCTTGCCTGGATAGGTGCAGCTCCAATAACACTCTAAGCTTGACACCATTCAGTACAAAACAGCCTGCGTGATTGACATCCTATCTACTAATGCACAGTAGCAGCAGTGCATTCCATCTACAAAGTGCACTGCAGAAACTCACCAATGTTTCTTAAACAGTATCTTCCAATGAGATCCTTGAATCCCTTTAAAAAAAAATCCTTTAACTGGCCTTCTGTCCCACCTCCACAGCCATTCCCATCTCTTGGCATTCAGCAGATGCGTGAAAGGCTCCCAAAGCCTGTCTACCCCAGTGAAACTCCTGAAAGGCCTGACCTTGATTGGGGTAGGTGGGCATACTGTCCTGAACTCTTTCCCTGGGCCTGCAAAAAGGTAACCAGTAGAATTAGAATCATGGTTTCTGTCCATGCTGTTCAACAGTTCTTCTTTTTGCCATCTCATGTCCATTGGATCTACAAAATCAGATGTCCATTTCAAATATAAAATATGCCTTAGGCAGATTAAAGAGCAATATTGGTAGTCTGGGAGTCGGTCGTTCAGATACACTCATGCCCAGAACTGTAAAAACTTGTAAATTAAAATGTGGACATAAAATGAAAGAAAATGTTTGCCTTGATCTTCCTTGATTGTCCTTTGATTTAAAAAAAAGCTTGGAATGCAGACTTGGAAACTTCTAGATTTAGCCACAGGTCTATAGTGCATACGACAAGGAGGGGAGTGGGGAGAAATACTGACCAGGATCCAGAGTGTTGACTATGTTCAATTATAAAAGTATTACAACCGAGGCTAATTGTTATTTTACACTTGCACTTTATTGAGAATTGGAATGTTGAAGAGTCCCTCTTGGCCCCACCACCACAACACGCATGTGCACACAACTGTGAGAAACAGTTTGTTTTAATATTGGTAGAAGAATTGAGTTTTACAGGTAATGAAATGGTTGGAGAATGGTGAATTTGTAAACTGATTCAACAATCCCCCTGAACTACCATCATTTTTTGGTTAACTGTGACGAACTTTGATAAAATATGTTTGTATTTTAGCTCTTTTCAATTACCAGTAAAGCAGCCAAGTCTTGTAGCTAACAGAAATTTAGTAAAGGGGCGGGGGAAAGGTTCAGCCAGCTATTTCATCTGATATTTAATTGAGAAGGGGGAAAAAATTAACACATACTTGGCAAAATATTTGGGTTGCAGTTTCACTGTGGCAAGCTAATTGGTAGCCCTTCGATGGCTGAGAGACGTTGCTTGCAAAATAACTTGCTTGTACTTTCATTTCTGTAGGAGGTGGCACCACAAAAATGCTGCACCCTGCGTCAGCCCAAGCTTTACCATCACCAGTTTGCCACCCCCAGACATATCTGCTACTGTTATAAAATTATAGCTGGCAGAATTTCAGACTGGTAAGCTGCTTTGGCAATCACAAGTCAGCAGTGTCTTAAAGTTGAAGCTTGGGATCAAATTTCTTTGGGTCCAGCTACTATGAATACACGTCAGTGGATATTTCCTGTTTCACACTAGTTTCTGACATCCTTGTATTTTCACATCTAATATTTGTTTCATCAGGGGGACAAAAAATTCAAGGATTTTGCTGCACTGATTGAAAAAATAGCTGACCTCTTTGAGCAAGGAAATTACATAATTCTAAAGTAAGTGGTGAATAAAAGACCAGACCCAAAACGATAGAATCACAGGTTACCAAAATGGTGGAAAACTGGTCAGATTTTAGAGAACTCAAGAAAATTTTAAGAAAACCTTGTGCTTAAATGGAAGCTTCTGGAATTTGTTGATCTTGAGATTGTCATCACTTTGAAATCTAATATTGAGCTGATTGAATGTGTTGAAAGCTTCAAAGTTGTTGAGGATAATTTGGGTTCCACCATCTATGATTTACGCAATGCGCAGGAACAACTAGCATTGGGTGAAGTGGTGTTGGGCAAGATGTTTGAGGCCATTGCTTGTTGAAACACAAAATAAATGTTTGCCAAAAAGGCTGAGTAAAAGAATCGTATGAATATGCTAAGAAAAGGTGTCAAAATTCGTGAAGCGTGATTCATGGAAAATAATCCTTGTTCCTGGTTCTTTAAAATATTTATAAATCTGCCACAGCTTGTTTCCAGTACTATTGATCTGACGTTTTTAAGTGCCAGATTGGTCGGAATTAATGCCTTCCTGGAATACTGGAAGTCTGAGTTGCTGCAGAACAAGTCCCTTGTTAAGACGTTCCACTTAGATACTATGTACTAAATTGGATTATGTCCTGTAATTCTGTTTAACATACATATTCTACTTCATTGCATGTATTTATCTGTTATCACAACAGAATAATCAGTAGAAATTTGCTGAGAGACAATTTTTGTTTTTTTCTTAACTGCAGTGCTAGATTCTAAATGAGTCACACTTAATATAGAGCTGAGATTTATCAACTATTACTTTATTAAAAAAAAATTAACTTGCACAACTTTGCATAATTCCTACTTCCTGCAGTCTGAAATTTTTGTCATCACATGTTTTGGCTGGTTCAAAGTTGCCGACAGGTATCAAAGAGTTGCAGAATGTGTAAATCAAAAAGTAAGAACATGTCTGGCAAACTTCTAAGATACTATGTGAAGGCTACCTATCTTGAGTGAGTAGTTAAGAAAGGGTTAGGCGTAGATTTAAGTGGCAACATGACATTTCTATGAATAGGAATAGAGTCCTGAAACTAGGAGATTGGTCTGATTGACAAGAGGGCATGAGTGGAGATGGGAGATCCACATTGAGGGCCAGGGCAGGGATTCTTGGGGGAATGTTTGCTTGGTAAGCTGAAGAAAAAGATTGATAACAGAGGCAACTAAATAGATGGTCTCAATCTTTGCAGCAAAGAAATTTATAACTTCCTTGCACAAGTTGGAAATGAGTGGAGGGGAAAAGATCTTTAAGACTCAGTGTCACAATGAGCTCACTATCAGTGGTGCTATTGATGATCTGTCAAATAATGTTTATTTGTAAATATCTTAAGTTGTGTAAACATATTTGTCAGGGCACTTTGAATCATTAATGTTATTGTGCAATACTACAGTGGAAGGTAACATTAAATTATTTTGCTGTTAAGGTGAAATTCCAATAATAGATACAATAATTAGGCCTAAACATTCAACGTTTGTGATATATTCTAAAAGAGACATTGGAGGCATTGGTGGAGACCTTTCAAGAATCACTGGAGGCAGGGAGGATCTCAGAAGACTGGAGAGTAGCTACTGTTTAAGAAGATAGGGAGGCAGCTGATAGGAAATTATAGGCCAGTTAGGCTGACTTCAGTCATTGGCAAGATTTTAAAGTCCTTATTAAAGATGAGATTGCAGACGACTTGGAAGTGCATGATAAAATAGGGCTTTGTTAAGGGAGGTCATGTCTGACAAAACTGTCAGAGTTCTTTGAGGAGGTAACAAGGAAGTTAGATAAAGGAGAACCAGTGGACATGATTTAATTAGATTTCCAAAAAGCCTTTAATAAGGTGCCACATAAGAACCTCTTAAGTGCCCAGGGTAAGCTCCTGGCACTGATAGGGGATTGGCTGATTGGCAAAAGGCAGAGTGTGGGGGTGAAAGGGTCTCTTTCAAGATGGCAGCTGGTGACTAGTGGTGTGCCTCAGGGGTCAGTGCTGGGACTACAACTTTTCACAATATTTATTAATGATTTGGAAGAAGGAACTGAAGGCACTGTTGCTAAGTTTGCAGATGATTCAAAGATGTGTAGAGGGACAGGTAGTATTGAGGAAACAGAGGGGCTGCAGAAGGATTTGGTCAGGTTAGGAGAGTGTGCAAAGAAGTGGCAGATGGAATACAATGTAGAAAAGTGTGAGGTTATGCACCTTGGAAGAAAGAATTGAGACATGTACTATTTTCTAAATGGGGAAATGCTGAGGAAATCAGAAACACAAAGAGACTTGGGAGTTCTTATTCAAGATCCTCTCTAGGTTAACTGGCAGGTTCAGTCGGCAGTTAGGAAGGCAAATGCAATGTTAGCATCCATGTCAAGAGGGCTTTATTAGAAGAGCAGAGATGTACTTCTGAGGCTATATAAAGCTCTGGTCAGACCCGATTTGGAGTACTGAGAGTAGTTTTGGGCCCCATATCTAAAAATGGGTGTGCTGGCTTGGAAAGGGCCCAGAGGAAGTTCACAAGAATGATCCCTGGAATGAAGAGCTTGTCGTATAAGGAACAGTTGAGGATTCTGGGTCTGTACTTGTTGGAGTTTAGAAAGAAATGGGGGGACCTTATTGAAATTTACAGGATACCGAGAAGCCTGAATAGAGTGGATGTGGAGAGGATGTTTCCACTAATAAAAAAAACTAGAAGCAGAGAGCACAACCTCCGGCTAAAGGGACGATCCTTTAAAACAGAGATGAGGAGGATTTTCTTCAGCCAAAGAGTGGGGAATGTTTGGAACTCTTTGCTGCAGAAGGCTGTAGAGGTCAGGTTATTAACCGTCTTTAAGACAGAGATAGGTTCTACATTAATAAGAGGATCAGAGATTATGAGGAAAAGGCAGAGAATAGGGATGAGAAAAATATTAGCCATAATTGAATGGCGCAGCAGATTCAATGGGCTGAGTGACCTAATTCTGCTCCTTTGTCTTGTGGTCTTGTCTTGTAATATGCATAACTTGAATTATTTGACAGTTGAAAAAGATAGTTATCATTCAGATGGTTTGCAAAAATCCAGCTTGTTTATACTTGATCCTTTGTATATCTCAGGTAAATATACTACAATTGTTTTAATGTTAGGAAAATTGAATACATATACTTCAAACCTCTTCTGAGGACTAAATGAAAAGAACTCACTAATCAAGTAATTATTTCATAAACATTGCATCTTCGTTAACTGGATAATAAGCTAGTCATTCATCTGGTTTAGGATTGAAATATCACACATTCAGACAGAAAACATGTAAACAATATCTCGTGGTTAAAATGCAGATTGCTTTGGTAACAGTAATAGAAGCCCTAACACAATACTTGACGTAAAGCTATTGAATAATGTGGTTACTATAGAAACTGGTATCCATAAACTTCTTTAATGATTCTGTAAATATGACCTCTTTGCCCTAGTTTCCCAATAGTAAGCAACAACTGGGTATTCCATCAAATAGAATGCTAATAGCAGTGATACTGCACTGATCATTATTCGTGCTGTATACTGGCATTGCATTTGTCTGCTGCTGATGTGTAGCCAAATTTTATTTGTTGCATTGTATTTGAGCTGATTGGCTTCTCTGGGATGTTATTTTCCTCAGTTTTGAACAATAATTGGTGAACCATGTTTTGATGATGACTATACAGATGTTTTGAGGGACAGCACAAGAATACGTCATTCAACCCAAAAGATCTGTGCCTATGTTTAAGCAAGTACGAGGAGAAAGAACAAAAGAAAGGAAAGTCTGTGAAAGGGTGGAAAGCAGGAGAGATTGAATGACTAAAAGGGATGACGGCAGAGAGAAAAATGAGATGGTAATGGAACAAGGAAAGAAACAAAAGATTGTTTTAGTGGTGCAAACAAAATAGCAGGATTATCATCAAACAGCTACTGTCTGAAAAAAATAAAGGCAGAGGTATCTGAAATTGTTGAACTTCACTCAGTTTTGAAGGCTGTAAAGTTCTACCATCTAGCAGTGAGTTCAAAACATACATTTATAGAGTACAGAGGTTTACAGCATGAAAATAGGCTCTTTGGCCCAATTTGTCCAAGCCGCCCCTTTTTTTTTAACCACTAAGCTAATCCCAATTGCTTGCATTTGGCCCATATCCCTCTAAACCCATCTTACCCATAAGACTACACCCAAATTTGGATACTATGCAAACTGAAAGAGATTTTAACTGGAACGTTAACGTATTGCATTATTGTATATTTTACCAATGTACTGTTGCAGTGCAATTTCATAAGTCGTGCATTGATCCCATACAGAAAAATATTATGAATTTGTAAATGGAATTATTTGACAATGCAAGAGCATTTATTTAGTAGCATGCCATGTCTAGGCCGGATGTATTTTGCATTCAATACTGTGGGAATAATTAATTCACTAGCTTCCCTCTTGTATAACATCATATGTAAGAAAACAAGCAATTCAGTTAATAGGGTGACTGAAAGTAGTTAATGGAGAATTGTTTACGTCAGCATCTGTTCTCCAGAACATTCAGTACATTCCTATGTCATTTACGTAGTTCATCTAAACAATAACCTAAGTTTAGAAATAAACTGTAACAGGCTTGGAGACTGGAACATGACATTGTAGGGAGTTATTTTAACACACTTTCAAGCTGACTCCAGTGCATACCATTTGAGTTAAAGCTGGGTACTGTTTGGCAAAAATTGGTTCAATTTCTTGTCCTTAATACAATAATAAAATCCATAATAATGTCTGCATTTATATCCTGTTCTATTCCGTCTTAAGAATAAATTGGATCTTAACGCAAGTTAATTTTTAGCCCTGATGTTTTCCAGGTCCAGATGGTCTTTAATCTGCTGAATAAACATAAATGCTGTACAGTCAGTTAATGTGAGCTTTAATGATAGTATGATAAAGGTGATCGCTTGAATAATGTAGCAAGCCCCAGGTATAGAAAACAATGGAGGATGTACAAAGCAAGGTTTCAACTCAAAATAGTCATGTCTGAATCCATTTGCCCCGTTGTTGATGGCTGTGCCAACAGCTGTCAAGACCTTAAACTGACAATCCCTTCCCTTTCTTTAATTCTTGACTTAAAGTGTATGTCCTTGACCAAGTATGTCTTCTAATTTTGTTTGTATTATTTTCGTATGACTTCACATCTGTGAAGTGCATTTGGATGCTTCATATTTGTTAGAGGCGTTATATAAATGCAAGTTGCGGTTGATTTCTGGCCCAAAGTAAAATAGGACTGACTAATTGTAAGACAAGTATTTGTTGCAGGTCAGTGTTATCACCTTAATATTATAATTCCTATTAGTGAACCAACTAATGGTGTGACAGATAAGTGTTGACATTTTAAGTTTGGGATTCCCTACATAAATATTTATAAAGGAGGTCATGTATTAATATAAAATGATGGGAATGATTAATAGGTACGAGACCTGTGCTATGTAAAGTTAGATGCTTTTCAGATATTCTGAAATACATTATGCATGAATGAACCTTTCTTTTGCTGGCGACAGCTGTTTGTAGTTTCCAAACTAATGAGCCATTTTTAATGTTACAATTAATTGCACGCTAATAGAAATGAATTTGCCGATAGATTCCTTTTCAGTGTGATGATGAGCAGGTGTATGTTACAGCAGAAAAATCTGAGCATAGTTGGAATATAAAAATTGCAAGATTCCAAAGCAGGTATCTTTTGGCATTTGTTTCCATCTGTACACTAGTCCAGCTTTTGATATTTCACAAAAATTAAATCTTACAAATCTTTGTTGCAGTATATTGGTAGGTGCTTTCATGTTTTGGACTTCATTCCTGAGACTGAGGTACAACTTGACGAATTTGGTATTTTTAGATAAGTTTACATGCTTTTTTGCCATAGCTTGATAACATTTCTTTATTTTATAAATAAATGTTAAATAGTTGCTCTCCCTACAAGTGCAATTTCTAACAGTTATCTTACGTATTTTTGTTCTATTACAGATGGATCTCTCCGTTGTTGCCTTATACAGTGTTATGCAAGAACGACAGAAGCGATATGCCAAGTATGCAGAGCAAATACAGAAAGTTAATGAAATGTCTGCTATTCTCCGGCGCATACAGATGGGCATAGATCAAACTATTCCATTAATGGAGAAACTTAATAGCTTATTGCCAGAAAATGAAAGACTTGAACCTTTCAGCATGAAGGCTGACAAAGATATAAAGTACCAGTAGAGTCACCAAGCCAAATCTCTACCCTCTTCACTCCACTAGGTTTGTGTACTGTCACCACCATCCAATCTGTAGTTTGGATGGAAAATCAGTGAAATGTCATGTATATTCAGCATTAATTGCAATGTGCTCTATGTGCTCTTCTGCCTCACTTCTTCCAGAATGTTCTGGATTGCAAATGTAAAATCTAGCTCCAAAGTACTGGTTATTGACTGATGCCTGTGTCAACATTGTCATTCATTATTAGTTGGCTGGATATTGTTGCTCAAAGGTGAGATTACTGCAATCATTTGGAAAAACTTGAGGGTTTGGGGATAAATATTTGCACTACCACAGATCAGTTAGCATTGCAGTAGTCACTACTAGATTTTGAATTAATGCATGGAGAAAGGACCACAATATTAATATTTTGATTTGGAGCCTTCGACATTTACCTAATTAAACATGTTCATTGGTGCCCAAATTCAAAGGGGTATTTCTGGTCTCGCTTGAGCATAAATACATGGTTAGTACGTGCCTTGTGTATCTGTTTGATGCATCGAGACAATTGATTTTAATTCTTTTTTTTAAATTTGTAACGATTTCATTGTGCTTGGGTAAAGTGTGTTTACTTGCTATATAGTATACCTCAGGAATTAGTCATTGTTCACAAAGTAATTAACAATAGGCTGCAAGGCATCAACCCAGATGGTTCAAAGTGGTGACTGCGAGGAATTTCTCTGTTGTTAATTTAAGTTGAATCATTGGATCTGCTCCAGGAGAAAATTTGGAATGATTTGCTCTAATTTATAATGAAAATGGATTAACAAATAATTTGGTGTTTTGAAGAGTAGTCCAACAATGCTTAAATTTGATTCAGGGAGCTCAGAGAAAATAAATAAACTGATACGGTACATAAGTACAGGAAAATGGAAGGCAAATGGAGGGGGGAGAAAGGTACTTTATTGCCTTTCTAGTACTTTTTTAAAAATGGCATTTTTATAATAATCTGTCAAAATGTTATTTAAATGCCTACAGCTAATATTTATCATAGTTTATTGAACTTACACAAAGTCTTGTTCATTGTTTGAAAGCTTGAACAATTGTAAAATGCAGTTGTTAATTTTATAACAAGTCTTGAAAGTGTATGAAGCTGCAGAAAACTGTAAACAATATTTGGTTATAATTGCATGTAGCTAACCATTTACACTTAAATTTAATATCTAAATCTCTTCACTAGCTTCTCTAATTCTGTGATCAGCAACAAAGAACATAAATTGGACACTTTGTTCCCCTCTGAGGCAAGTAAAATAATGAAAAAAAATTTCTTTCACCAGTTAAGATTCCTTAGCTCAGAACTGTGAAAACAATTAAGGGGAAAGAAATCTTCAGCTTGCATGATCCATGATCTTCAGATATTATAGGTTTGACTAGGTGAACATGCAAGAGGAAAGTTGCTCATTGGCTTCCTGTAAGCTACCATTTGTTGTATTGTTGAGTCTATGTCTTTGATAACTCATGTTCCATCATTGTGATGGTGTAGATGTTCAAAGTTTATTTTATTAGTGTCACAAGTAGCTATTTTATTCATTTTTGTGCAGTATATTTTGTGCATTGTATTTATATTTTCAAAATTAAAAAAGCTGATGCAAGATTTCTCATTAGTGTCAGTTTAACTTAATCCAATCGGACGCACCAATCTAATCAGACGTACCAACCCAAATCATCTCTTTTGAGGCAAGGGGTGGGGAGGTTGTTTGTGATTTGAACCCAATTATAACAATTTAGTCACAACTCTGATTAAGCTACACCACAGACCAAGAGTAAAACCTCACTTCAAAACTACTTACTTTAGATAGGGGTAGGACAGTGGTTATTAGCACCACTGCCTCATAGTGCCAGGGACCTGGGTTCAATTCTGGCCTTGGGTGACAGTGTGACATTCCTGTGTCTCCATAGCTTTGGACTGTAGGAAGAAATCCATGTGAGTTAGGTTGACTGGTTATGCTAAATTGCCCCTTAGTGTTAGGGAATTAGCAGAGTAAATACATGTAGTTACAGGGATGTGCTTGGGTGTTAGTGCAGGTTCGATGGGCCAAATGGTGGCCTTCTGCATTAACTTGCAACATTTTTTTACACAGGATTCTAACATTGTGATCTGTGAACATAAAACTGAAAGTAAGTTTGCTGTAGTGATGATTTACCATCTTTCTGAAATTGGTTCAGAATATGTTGTTCACTAATCTCAAAAAACTTTATCAATTCTAGTCACGGTTTACCTCTCAGGATTTGACTGGACATTTCAGTGATTTAAAAATAAATTTATGGCACCTTGAAACATGATATATTCATCCCTGATTACTTTTTAAAAAATACCTGACTATTTTAAAAATTGAAATTTAAACAAAATAAACCAGACAATACTGGAAATGTACAGTTGATCTGCCATCAGGAGAAAAAGCAGGTTATATTTTGGGAGTTTGTTCTTTTGACCTATATATTTCCAGCATTTTGTTTTCATTTGAAAATGGTTTAATGAGATTCTTTAGCTTTGATTTTGGCATGACAAAGTAGAGGCTAGTTGCAATGGTACTTACTTTCTAAGTCAGTTTTATGTCTCCATGGAAATACCTGGCAGGTCAGATTAGCAGCTATGGAGAGAGACATCGGAACTCTACTCCCTCGCCTGCCACGGAATCAGAGCGTGCGAGGATCTGATAACAAAAATCTCCAATGAACTTGAATGGAAATTTCTGGTCTTGCCTGAACAAGGCCATAAAATCCCACCCAGAATATTTCCAGAAATTTTCCACACCTGCAATTGTTGGAGCGTGAAGAATGATTTACTTTTGGGCATTACAGAAGAGCATCAACTTCACACTATTTAAATTACACTTCTATGTAACAGGTACCATCTCAGATTTTATTTAAAAATGTGTTCATCATTTCACCTCAAGATGAAGAACTCTTGTCAATGGATAACCGACAACACTTCATACATTACACATTTAAACAAAATAGCTCCATCGTGCACAGGCATGTTGTACCATCCTGAACGATTTCCAGTACATCTCCACCAGAGGACTCCCACAAGCATTCTAACCTGCAATTCATGCACTCTGCATAGAACTCACTTATCTGTTTTATTTATACTTCTACTTGTTTTTTGACTTTTGTCCTCGTTTATATGGCCACAAGTAAATGTACAAACAGATGTTTTCTCAGTGCTAATTTAGCAGCCCACATTAGCAACTTAAACTCAAACCTAGCCAAAAACTGGAAATCTCATCTGTATCGAGTAAGACCTGAGATTTGATTTGCTGAATACTACATACAGTATAAGCTTTAAAATTCTGAGGTATTTGCTCTAAGCAGCACTGGCACATTACCTATCCATAAATTCAAATCACGATAGTTACACCATTTATTTACAGATGCAAAGACATTTGCATCAGATAAGCTATGATTACACCAGATATCCAGATTCTGCCAGCTTGTCTGGAATTTAAAAGAAATCTCCATGGAACTTGGCTCAGTCTTCAGAGGCAAAGTGCATTACTGGACAATTACATAATGCTAACTGGATTTTTTCAAATGCATACAGAAAGACTGACAATTATGTGAGGTTGCATTGATTAAATAAGAAACTTGTATGTTGAGTTGATTGATTGAACAGATAGTCATCACCTGTAGCACTTGAGTAATAATATTCTAAATGATTGAAGTCCCTGGATGAAATTATGAAGTGCAGAAACTGTCTACATGTGAATTATAACTTGACTGAAATCACCCCACAGTCTATGTTTTAGCATTCTTCAGGAAACTTCAATGATCTCCATACTGCCAGAAAAGCTGGACTGACTTCCAATTTTCCCCAGGTCCTCCCGGGACCTGCTTTCATTCATGCCTTCCTCAAATTCCATTTGACAGCTGCGACGTTTGTATTGTTTCTCATACGGGCTTTCCTCATGCCAGCTGCGCCTGGAATCTCGGCGGTCACAATGTTTCTCACGCCGACGCACTGTCCCTGACTGATCACAGCCTGATGGTAGTTGGCTGCAGCTAAAGGCCGAGTAGGCCGTAGCACCACCAAAGAGAGTAGAACTTGACAAAAACCGGGGAGATTGGCCTGCCAACGCTTCTGTCGCAAAGTACCAGGTTGATTGAGGTGAGAGTATGTCTGAATGCCATCCTTTGAGCCCCATTCCTGCTGCAGATGTTGCTAAATGCTGTTGGCTGCTGGAAAGACCTAGTAGGAAGTTTGTTCTGTAGTTATCCTCCACGCTACCACTTCTGTGCAGGGGATACAGGAGTGTTCTAGGCATTGTGTTTGTGTTTGCTGCTGCTGTCTGTGTTGAAGGAATAGCTGCACCTTTTGATGCCCCTTGCTCCCATATGGTTTGTGGCTGTTTTGTGTTTACCTCCATCACAACAGGGGTCGTGTGTTCCGAAAACTGTTCCACTTCTTTCTGAGCTGCTGAGAGAAAACAGAACTGGCTGGATTCACCTGCATTTGATTCGTTCAAAGGATCGCAACTACCTTCCCCACAAGCAGCAATTGGTTCAGAATCAGCACCTCCACTGGCACTTACAGGATAAGATACAGACTTTATATCCAATGAAAATGAACGTTTCAGCCGGTTGTTGTCTTCTAGCCTGTCCAAGGACAGGTTAAGTCCATTGATTCCTTGAGCCAGAAAACGTTCTTCCTCCAGAGTGGAAACAGTGGATTCCATAAGTGCAGATAAAGGTGCAGTAGGGTTCTGACCCATAGTCTCTGAGGTAGTGGATGTAAAGACTTGGTTTTCTGTTACTGTATCGAAATGGCCACTATCCTGGGTCATCCTCTGTTCCCCAGGTCGCTCTAATTGCAGGAACTTTAGTTTGGTAATGGTTCCTGTTTGGCCAGTCTGCATCTTCAACTTTTTCTCAAAATCCAGCAACTGGCCAAGAAAGTTAAAGTTGGGTGAAATGGTTGGCCTCTTCTCCTTGACAAATCTTAAAAACAAAAACAAATTTAATGTCCTTATGAATGACATGAATGAATATACCTGTATTAACTTGATAGAACATAAGCTGGTAATTAGGCCAGCAAAAAATAAAAGCATACCTTTTGATCAACTGTGTAAAGAATATTAATGCTTCCTTAATATGGTGTTGATGGCCACCATAATGACAGATTATTTACCATGATGAAGATACCACCTCAAATTTCTTGTACCAAACAGGAGAATCTGGGAGCAGCTTTGAGTCCTAGAATAAAAACTATAATGCCTAACAGTGCTATTTTAATATGTGGAAGGGATAATTGTTGCTGCTAGGCAGGGGGGATTTGTAAAATGATGGGATACCAATCACCCAAACACTTCCATAACACACAGCACTTCTTGATAGCTGTGGTATATTTGGCTAATTCAAACATTTACTTGCACTATTTTTGCTCCAGTACTCACTAACATACAATACTAGGAGTAAACCGAAAGATAATCACCTTTGCAGTCCTGTGCTTTAATTTTCTATGAGGAGAAACTCTGAAGGCCTGTAAGGAGCCTGAAGAACCTCAACTCCTGTCTACCTAAGTTGTTGGTTACAATATGGCCCACAAGTTTCAGCTGTTTCCCTTTTTCCACGCAGAGTGCCTTGTCTTCATTTATTTGGCTGCGTTAAGATTGTAGCCCAGTTATCAGGTAATCCTTATCCTTCTAGTCTCACTTCCTGATGTGTTTGTTTAAGTATTTTTAAGATTTATGTATGATAGAAAACTTCATGCCTTAGTATTAAGCTCCTGATTTGAATCTATCCCTAATAATATACAGCAACTATTAGATGTGTTCTATATTGCTTCATAGGGTTATGCAATCTAATCGAATGACAGATCTGGAAATCTCCCTTTTTCAGAAACAGACTGTACCAAATGTAATGAATTTCTTCTCCAACTGTAGTGTAATACAGTGCTCTGGAAAAGTGGTGCTATGTCAAGGACTTTCAAGTCTTGGAACCAGTTCTGGGACTGATATCTTTATAGAGGTTTACCAATTTAAATTAAATAAAGCAAAAGATGCACTTTTGATTATTTTAAAAGTAGTGTAGTGTAATCAATGAGAATATTCATACTGCACCACTTAAGTTATGCAAAATTTTCCAAAATATTTATTATCACTTCAAAGTCAAAACTTTAAAAAAAAGACCAGAAGATTTTGAAGATACGGTAGAAATATTTACAAAAACATTTCTGGATTAATCACTAGGTCATGGTTTACAGCTTCTGTAAACTCTGGCTGTCTGTACTCTTTCTCCTAACTGAGATACTAGGGGAGGAAGAGAAGAGGATGATGGTGATCTTCTATATACTATATTATTTAAAATAGGTTTACCATTTGTAGAGAGGGATGTTCTTCCTCCTCATAGTTAAGTTTCTTACAGGATGTCTGCCAAAAGATCAACTGATTCACTAATTTTCTTCGAGGGAAAGGAACCTGCTGGTCTTATCTGGTCTGGCTTACAATTATGCTACTCCCGAAATAAGTGGTTAACAGGAGTAGACCACTTAGCCCCACAAGTCTGTTCTACCATTGAATAAGATGATGGTTAATCCATGACCTTATTTCATATGTCCATCTTTGCCCCATCTCCCTTAGGTTAACAAAAATCTATTGAGCTCAGATTTTAACTTCTCTCAGCATCAACTGCCATTTCTGAGAATTCCAAATCTCTTTGTATACAGAGTATTTCTCCTGAAAAGTCTGGCTCCAATATTTGGGTCAAATTTCCTACTTCTAGATTCCCCAACCAGCAGAAGTAGTTTCTCTTCTATCCTTTTAGTTTGAAGTGATGATATATTAAAAACATAATCAAATAACTCTATCTTCCAAATTTCAGGGACCACAACCTTAACTATCATAGGTTGAGGGAGCTCGGTCTTCTGCTTGGAGAGACGAACGATGAGGGGTGACCTGATAGAGGTGTATAAGATGTTGAGAGGTATTGATCAAATGGATTCTCAGAGGCTTTTTCCCAGGGCTAAGATGTTACCACAACAGCACGCAGGTTTAGGGTGCTGGGGAGTAGTACAGAGGAGTTTTTTCACTTAGAGAATGGTGGGTGCGTGGAATCGGCTGCCAGCAGTGGTGATGGAGGTGGATTCGATAGGGTCTTTTTAACAGACTTTTGGATTAGTACATGGGGCTGAGTAAGATAGAGGGTTATAGGTAAGCCGGTTGGTGCAACTTGTGAGCCTGTTTGTGCTGTAGCTTTTCTATGTTTCTATATCCATGGATCTGGTTGCTACAGGCAAAGAAATCCAAACAGAAGCTCATTTAAGTATTGGATGCCAATTTTAACACCTCTTAGCGTTTCACTGAAAAGGGACAGCTTGCTGTTTGAGATACAAAGAGAAAGGAGCTACAGCTGTGGGCAAGTGGATGAACTATTTTGCACTTGAGACCAAGCAGGATGTTGGTGAAAGTTTTGTTTCCGGGAAAACTTGGACTGAGTAGAACAATTGTCGAAGTACTCTGGAAGTTTTTACCAAGGATGTCGGGGAGAAATGAACCTGCTGGAAATATGGGAATGACTCGAGGACTATTGCTTTAATTGTACATACCTACCAGAAGCAAGGCAAGAAGATTTTGGTTGCTTTAAGAAATTAATACAAATATACCTTTTCTTTAGTTCAACGTATTAGTGAACTGTTAAGTAATGTTTGAGCCATGTTGATTTTTATTACAGTAAAAGTTTTAAAGTAACTTCTTGCTTTTGCTTCTTTCAGTCAGTTGCTGAGAAATCCATCTCTTTATGATTCCTGTAAGGACTGATAAATAACTTTTAACATTCCTGTTGTCATTTACAGATTTACAGAAGACAGTCTGTACCTCATCCTATTGAAACCAGCTTGCCCTAAATATAGAACCCCAGAAATTATTTTGTGTTTCTCCTTTTCAAAAACAGTAATGAACTCAAACACATTATTGTCACTATTAAATAAATACTGATGTAACCTTAAATTATTAAAGAAATCATTGCTCATTATTAAATCTAATATGGCCCACCCCTTTGTTGATTTTAGAACATATTGTTGGGCAAATCTATCCTGAACTTGTGATCTTATTTGCTTTTACCCTAATCTATATTAAAGTTCTTATTCTGTACACTAGCAGTCACACCCACCCCTTTCTGAACTTTTACCATGCCCTATGGCAAACCATCCAAATGCTCCTTCCCTCTTGCATTTTGGAGTGTCTACAACTTGTATGAAGCTATAGAGACTCAAAGCAGAGACATCTACTGTAAACATGTTTCACTTGTGAAAGACTCACTGTCCACGAACTCCCACATACTGCAGTCTGGACACAGCCCATCCTGCCAGTTGAACAGCCTTTAAGTAACCTCAAGCTATTAAGCTATTAAACAGTTGCCACAGAACAGAACTATGAAGTAATTGTCTGATTGATATAAGAGTCAGGCATCAAATCATGACAATGCCAGCTCAATTCATCCTCTTAAATCTGGCAACAGTGTTCAAATTTGGAGTCTGAAATATACTCTTTCATTCAATCATACTGATCAGCCAAATACCTAGACCACTCCATCACCTGGCCTGAAAATGCCTGGTCCAAAACCACTTGGACATTCCCCACTCTCAGCAATTGACAAGAGATAAAGCTGAAATGCAGTTTCCTTCTGTTATAGATGCCAGACTTTAACCAAATCTCCACAATAACAAAAAAAAAATACTATTTTGCACAAGATACAGAATAAACCAAGGGCCCTGAACTCATCCTGGCTGCTGCTTGGAAGATGTGCACACTAGAGCTAGCCACATTGAGTCATGTTGTTCGATTACAAACAGCACTGGTTTCTAATCATGCAAAATTGATAAGATAGGACCGACCACAAAAAGGACACATCCAATGTAACCAATAATTGATCTACGAGGTTTTTCCTCATTAATAGCAAATATCTCAGTAACATAAGCAACAGCATCATATCACATTTAATAGCAGGATTGTTAATGCTTAATTGGCCATTCATACATGACACACCAGCTATAAACGATATTACTGCCAACATTTTTTTTTAAGGATTTGGTTATGGTTTGATTATTAACTATTTATACAAAACATGCACCTTCATACCTTTCATTTGTTACTGTCTCTGCCTTCTGCTTTAACTCACAATCAATGACAAAATCTCTGCAAAAACTAACTGATAACATTAATACTTCTTACCTATAAGCTTCATCTAGTGACATATCCATTCTCTTCATTATGTAAGCTATGGCAATGGTGGCAGAACGAGAAATTCCAGCCAAGCAGTGCACCAACACGCAGCCATTTGATGCCTTTGCTTTCTCTAGGAATAAAATGATGAAGGAACTTTAAGCAATTTGTTTAAACTGAAATTAAATGCAACTTACTGCCTATAATATTATAACAATGAACTCTTAACCAGTAGACTGGATTTCAGTGTTATAAATTGTATATTGTATTCATTTCGTCCCAAGTCCCTTCATACCATTGCCCAGGTGAAGTTCTAGCATGTATCACAGTACCACCTCAGACTTTCATTATTAATTAACTCATGGATTTGATCTTCCCATGAGCCAGCTTTGCCAATCTGATGTTATACCAAGGAAGTGAAAGGAAACTCAACAGCTCAATGGCAGCTTAATCGAGGAATGGATTTGATGACATCAATCCTGCCATATGGGTTGACCCGTTTCCATCCTTTACTGAGGAAAGCTGAAATTTAGCTTCAAGAGAACAAATTGATCGGTCACATCAAACAGACATTGAAAAGAAAACCCACAAAAACTCCGTTAAATAGCTGGCAGTGCTTGGAAAATTTATAAATTAGGATTTTTATATTAGTTAAGTACTAAAATACAAAAAGAATTAAACGTATTCCCAAAATGAAGATAGTTAAACGTCAATAGGCAGTACATTTGTTTCTCTGAGTGGTAACACTTCTGTTGATATTCTTATGAACGTAACACAAAAAATCCAGAAATGTACACCAACCAACAGTATGCAGGCAATTTTAAGGAATATTTTGTTTGTTGCTGTACATAAACTTGGATGCAAGTCAAAATATCAAAACAACAGCAAAGATTTTAGTTTCTATGCTCATGGCATAATGTAAATTTACACCTGTGATTTCTCACAGGAGTTCCCAATTTCACTGCTATGAGGCTGTTAGATGGAAGAGATAATATTCTACTATGTGGAAGGGGGAGAGAACACAACAGGGCCATGCATCCCAACCTTCTGCTGGCTGGCTAAAGAGCAACAACTGCAGGTAGAAAGTTTCAAAACAGAATCGCAACACAAAAGCATCAACAAAAATACACCTCAAGGAAATTATTTAACAATCAAGAATAAAGTTTCAACTGACCTATAAATTCTACTGACTTGTCAAGCCAAGGTAAGATCTTCTCACAAAAGCTGTCATTGACTGGAACTCGTAGGAAATGACTCTCTGGGATAAAGTCAGGTTTTGGGCACGTATTACTTGCATTGAGTACATAGCCAATATCAATCTGTTGCATTAGCTCCTTTATTTGAAATAAAACAGAAGGCATGTAAGTATAATGGAATACTACTCAATACAGTTCAAATGAGAGAAGTGTCTCAAACTTCAGCTTTACTTTGGCTTAATCCTACTATATAATTGTGATGTACAAAATTAGCTCCTAAAACACTACACACCCAATTTTAACTGTGAATTTGAGGGTTTTGAATGAATGAAAATCTTATTGTGAGTGGGATTTTTGGGTTTCGCTTGCCCCAAAACCAGAAAATCCTGCCCGAGGTCAATTGTCCTTTTCATGGTCCACCCCTCGCCACTCCGATTCCCATGGTAGGCATGATGGTGAAATTCAGCTCTTGTATATTTTCAATATTATTAAAGCCACAAATACCTAAAGCAACTTGAAAAGTACTTGCTCCTTGAATAAATGTTTAATTACAGTGGGTGGGATAATTATCTTGTGCAAAGACAAAGGTTTATGCACACTGGCAGCTAACATTCCTTACCCTGTTCAATACATCACGTTGACAACCCAGATAAAGATGAGGAAGAATGCGAGTTGGGCCAGTGTTGGTTACAGGTAAGCATGGCTGTGAAATGCTTGTTGGCACTGGAGCAGATTTTCCCTCACACAGGCCTGAGAAGTTAGATGAAAATGTGGCAAATCCACCTAAAGAAAACATTAAAAAACAGACAAATCATCAGAGAACAAGTGAAAACTGTAGCAGTTTATTGTTCTGTGTTAAAGATCACTATTCTGGGGCTCTCTGCTATCTTGAGGGCTCAGACTCAATCAGTCCTTGATTTATACCTCCTTGCATACAAACTCCTCGCTATCACTGCAAGTCATAACAATTGAAATATGACTCAGTGAGCACAAATCATTCTACAGCACAATGCACCAAGATTAAATAGAAACGCACAATCACGCTGTCCCCATTTTTAAAATGATGATTGTGTCTAACTATTGTCTGAAAAGAAAATAAAGGCTTGCATTTATATACCACTTTTCTTAACAAGCAGAATCTCAAAGCACTCTGCAGCCAATTAAGTACTCTTGAAGTGGAGTCATTGTCCTTTTATGAAGACTCACGATCAATCAGTTCTAATGCGTGTGCTGCATGTCATTTCACATTTTTTCAGTCATTGCTTGAAAGGAACACCTTATTACACAAAAGATGATTCTAACCCACATCAGTAATTGGATTAGAGTTTATATGCCAATAAAATGAACAATTTAACCTTACTGTTCTTGCCTGCCATTTTAACTGCTCACTTAATTCAGATCAGTGCCTCCTGAATGCATCCCAAGGTGATATTAACTGTTCCCCACCCTATGGCTAGTCCACTGAATAAAACCTTACAGCACCATATTTTGGTACTGCCTGACTAATTTGACAGATTTACTAAAAGCATTATTTAAAAGGGGCATTTGATGTATAGTGTTTCATCAATTTTCAAAGGATTTTTGAGCTTAAAAGATTGCTTTCATGTCACCTTTTTCCTTATTCATCCCAATGAAATTCCAGCTCAACATAAATGTTATTTGTGCTTCATTGCTTTGGATGGAGAAAGAGAAGACTCATACCTGAGAAGACTAGCTCATGGGCTCATTATAAGCTAGTAAGTGAGCAAGGTTGCTGGAACACCCATCCCACATAGCCAATAGAACATTATTTTTCCGGATATTGAGGAGCAGGAAGTTGCACTTCACAGGCTGCTGCCTTCTACAACGTGATCTACACTCTGCACACATAGATCATATCGTGCCACTGGCTGTCAAAGTCACTGGCACCCTTAATCTTATTTATACAAATCCTTTCACCTGTTAATACAATATACCAGCATTTTGTCATATGTAATTTCCGCTATATGAAGCCACAAAGCCCCATTTGCTCGGCTTATCAATGCATAACCTTTCTCATGTATGCCAATATTCAAAATGAAAGTGGTCTGGGATTTGACTCTGTGGCTAGCTTCCCTTGTACTCAAGATCATATAGCGTGCTCGTGAAGGCATGAAGACACCAGACAACTAGCTGGCAGCTTTCGGCAACACAAAAGGCCATCACTCAATTAATGGCCTGTTGATCGGATTACTGCAAAAAGGATCATAGGGCTCTATACTTGTTTCATAGTAAGTAGCACCAATGCCTTCATCCTCTGTGACATTCAGCTCCACCTCCCCCACCACCTGAATATAATTCCATCCTTTAACCGTTGTAAGTAGGAAATCAAGAGCTAATGCAGAGCAACACCTTGGATATTGAACAACATAATGCACTGATACAAGGAGCATTCAGCCAAAACACCAACATTCAAGAATTGTACCTTTTTAATCTTGCCAGACTGGGGTGGCACAGTGATACAGTGTTTAGCACTGCTGCCTCACAGCGCCAGGGACACAGGTTCAATTCCAGCCTCAGGTCACTGTCTGTGTGGAGTTTGCATGTTCTCTCTGTGTCTGCATAGGTTTCCTCTGGAGTGGTCTGGTTTCCTCCCACAGTCCAAAGATGTGCAGGTTAAGTTGATTGGCCATGCTAAATTAACCTTAATATATGGGGGAATAGGGTATAGGTAGAATTGTGGTTGATACAGACTCGATGGGCCAAAGAGAGTGTGTGTGTGAGACAGAGAGAGAGGGAAGAGAAAGAAAGAGGAAGTTGGAGTGTTTTTTAAATTATTTAGCCAGTGTAAAAACTATCTTTTTTTTTAAGAATGCAAGCAAACCTACCTGTTCAATCTTTTATGGTCATTGCTATAAACAGTTAAACATACATTGAATTGGCAAATGTATCCTTATTAAACAAAAAACCCATTGCGGTCAAATAAGGAAAGGGAAGAGAGGAAAACCATCTAATTGCTCCACTCCACTCCCTTACCTGATTACAACACTATCAACAGTGAAAATCCTCCAGTATTTGACAAGATTATATCAATAATAATTCTCAGGTCTACCACAAACCTGTCACTACTTATTTCAGACCATTTTGTGATTTGAAAACTACTTTGAAGCTATTTTCCAAACAAAACAAGAAGTTTACTCAACTTGGTCATCTCCGAAATGAAGAGGTACTGGCTGAAAAATCAGCGCCACCTTTGCCTTCACTGGTGTTATTTTTGTAACAATACATATATATTTAATCATTCCTCTTTTATTACCATAGGCTAAAGCAAATTGTTCAAGTGGCAGTTAATCGTAACAGAGAATAAAGAAAATTACAGCACAGGAACAGGCCCTTCGCCCCCCCCCCCCGCAAGCCTGCACCGACCATGCTGCCTGACTGAGCTAAAACCTCCTACTCCTCTGGGGACCCGTATCCCTCCATTCCCATCCTATTCATGTACTTGTCAAGGCCCCCTTCAAAAGTCACTATCATATCTGCTTCCACTACCTCCCTGGACAATGAGTTTCAGCACCCACTACTCTCTGTGTAAAAATTCGTACATCTCCTTTAAACCTTGCCCCTCGCACCTTAAACCTATACTCCCTAGTAACTGATTCTTTCATCCTGGGAAAAAACTTCTGACTATTCACTCTGTCCATGCTCTCACCATCCTGTAGACTTCTATCAGGCCGCTCCTCAACCTCTGTTGTTCCAGTGAGAACAAACCAAGTTCCTCTAACCTCTTCTCATAACTAATGCCCTCCATACCAGACAACATCCTGGTAAACATCATGTCTGCATGTTGTGGAGATTTTTAAGTATCACTAAAGGTTAAATCCCATTTCATTTCCCTCAAATAAACACATGTAAAAGTTTAAAATTTGGCTTGCTGATAAATATTTTTACTTTCCTGCTCTATGGTATGACGCAGCTTTCTGAAGCTTGTAATTGCAAGAACAGATGTTCATTTGCATTTAACAGAAGTTTAAAACAATGCAGCATGCGGCAACTGTCTGAAGAAGTGGTTACTGTAATGCAAATCAAACTACTTCAATCAGGAGCTAATGCACCTTGGATCTGTTTATGATTATCTATTCATACTTAAAAACACTTTTACATTAAAAGCACAGATGACACGTGTTTCTTCCTTGATTAGTTACAAGCATTAATGAAAATGGACCATTTCAAACCCATGAAAACATGAGTCCATGAGTTTGCTCTTTAAGACTTTACATTATAGAAGTGGTGTATCAAGGTTACTTTCCTGTCATGTTCCAGAACATACATATATAATGAACACTTCAAAATGCAAAAGTATACTTTTATTTAATTTCTTATGATATCACCAATTAATAAATTTAGATTTCCACATGACATTTTAAATTCAATTTTACTCATGAATATATTACATTTAGTACATATATGCAATACTTGCCCTGCACACTATTTTTGAAGCTTGGCTATACCATTTCTATTTGGTAACAGTAATTGGGCACAACAATAGTTGACAGAAGCACTTATTTTAATCTGTATACCACTAGGCACAGATATGTTAATTTATTTAACTCACTCAGTCAAGGACATGTGCAGTCAGTACTCCATTTATTTTCTTTATTAATCCATTGAACCATATTCCAGAAGATCCATTAGTTTATATCTAATTTTATATTTGGCATTTAAAAAAAGTATTTGTAGTATTGAAAAAAGATCAAATATTTTCCTAGCTGGAATCCAGAATGACATCAAGTTCACAATTAGTCAATGATTAACAGGGCAATAAAGCAATTCTGATTACCTCCAAAACGTTCAAGCTTCAAAGGCAAAGCACTTTCAGAGAAGCATAGAACCCCTACAGTGCAGGAAGCAGCCATTTGGCTCATTGAGTCTGCACCGATCACAATCCCACCCAGGCCTTATTCTTGAAACCCCATATATTTACTCTGTTAATCCCCTCCGACACTAGGGTCAATTTAGCATGGCCAAACAACCTAATCCACACATCTTTGGATTCTTGTGTACTATTTATATATTTTTATTCATTCATAGGATGTGGGCAATGCTGACCAGGCCAGCATTTATTATCCATTCCTAATTGCCTTTGAGAAGGTGACGGTGAGCTGCTTTCTTGAACCACCAGTCCATATGATGTAGGTACACTCTCAATGCTGTTAGGGAGAGATCCTAAGTTGACGTCAGGTGGTCTGTCTGGTTTCATTCCTTACAGACATTCTACTGGTTTGACACAACTTAATGGCTTGCTAGGCCAATACTTTCCAACCTTTTCCATGTCATGACATGCCTCTATACTGTAAGAAAACTTTTCTCTGTCGTCTTCCCTTAATAGGCTGAATGGCCTCCTTCTGAACTATAGGGAATCTATGATTCTATGAACTTTGTTTTTAATTTCTCACTGTCCTCTCGCCTGTTGTTTTTTAAATCTCCCTGTCTCTCTCACTTCTCCCAGGGTTTTTGTTCCCCTTTTGAATTTCACTTTTTGTGTAGTCACATGGGACCTTTGTCTTCAGCTCTAAGTCCTGGTGGTCGTGTGCACTGACCAACATAAAAAATCTAAACCATGCCGGAGGCCCAAGTTTTGTTGGAGCTGCCAAACACATAGTTGAAGACGAAGGTAGGTTTTCATTTAATTATATGAATTTTCAATTAGTTTGCATCTTTTCACAGCATTCTTGGGGGTCTTCACGGCTCACCAGTTAGGAACCAGTGTGCTAAGCCATTCCAAAGCTCAGTTATACTGTTGGGTCAGAGTAGGATGATTGGATAGAAACGCAGAAGGACCTGGGGGTGCAGGTGCACAAGTCTCTGAAGGTGGCAGAGCAGGTGGAGAAGGTTGTGAAGAAAGCATATAGTATGCCAGCCTTTATAGGAAGGTGTATAGAGTACAAGAGCTGGCCTTTAATGCTGCAGTTGTATAAAACGTTAGTTAGACCTCATTTGGAATACTGCGTCCAGTTCTGGTCGCCTTACTACCGGAAGGACGTGGAGACTCTGGAGAGAGTGCAGAGGAGGTTTACCAGGATGCTACCTGGTATGGAAGGTCTGAGTTACAAGGAGAGATTAGGCAAATTGGGGCTGTTTTCCTTAGAAAGACGTAGACTTAGAGGAGATCCAATAGAGGTGTACAAGATTATGAGGGGTATAGATAGAGTAAACAGGGTTAAGCTTTTTCCTAGAATGGACTCAAATAGCACGTGGGGTCACGGGCTTAGGGTGAGGGGGGGTAAGGTATAATTTGGATGCTAGAGGGAGTTTTTTCACACAGAGGGTGGTGGGGGTATGGAATGCGCTGCCAAGTAAAGTGGTGGAGGCAGGCACTCTGGAATTATTTAAGAGATACTTAGATGGGCACATGAACAGAATGTGAATAGAGGGGTGTAGAAAACTGATTTAAAATAGGGATCATGAGCCTTGGGAGTCCCTGGGAAGTGTGTAAATAGGTGATGATATTGATGTACTTGTTTTTATCCTGCAGGTGCTTTGGTCCGCCTTGTTGTCTAACAAGGGGCATACACATGATGGGTCATGAGAGGGCTGCTCTTGGATTTTGAGAGTATCCTAGTGCTTCACGTCGTTAGTGTACGCTTGACCTGGACCATTTGATGGGCAACACGACAGCTCAGTGACTATCGCTATGCTGTGCAGATACATGGATTTGGGCCTGTGTCTGTGGGAGTTTGTGCATTCTCCCTGTGCTTGCGTGAGTTTTCTCCAGGTGCTCCGGTCTCTTCCCACATCCTAAAAATGTGCTAATTGGCAAAACAAATTCTCCCTAAATTGTGTCAAATTTGGTTTTTAATCCACAGATCTATAAACATAGACAGGGATCACGGGTAGAGGTGGGAACATCGAGGTGGAGGCACGGGCTCGTTGGGCCGAAGGGCCTGTTTCCCGTGCTGTTTTGTTCTTTGTTCTTAGTTCATTGAATTCAAACAGATGTTTTCAAATAAACATTGGCTGCAACCAGCATGACAAGCTTCTTACTTTACCCCAATCCAACATTGGCATCTCTACACTGCAACCAGCTTCATAAATTCCTACACCAAACTATCTGTTCATATTTTTTAAAAGTTTCACATTGGAACTAAAAAAATTTGTTTCAATATCTCATTATTAGTGACAATCTAATGGACAAGCACCTTCCTTCAGCCCACCCTAGGACACACAGATTGATTACTCATCTTCACTGTACAGTCCAACTACCAGGATGATGGAAGGCAAACAAGATGGATTTTGGTCTATTTCTGTCTACTAATTTCTCTGATACTATAATTAGTATGATGAGATAAGGCTATAGAACTTCCCTCTGATCAACTGGCCTAATGAGTGTCAAGCTTGGAGCTGTTGGGTCTATTCTGAACACAGTGAAAGGAAATCATAGGAACTCTAAAGTGCAGAAGGAGGCCATTCGACCCATCAAGTCTGCACTGACAACAATTCCACCCCTATCTCCATAACTCCACATATTTACCCTGCTAATCTTTCTAATCTACGCATCCCAGAACACGAAGGGGCAATTTAGCATAGCCCATGCACCTCACCCACACATCTTTGGACTGTGGGAGGAAAACTCATGCAGACACAGTGAGAATATGCAAACTCTACATAGACAGTGATCCAAACCAGGAATTGAACTTAGGACCTTGGAGCTGTGAGGTAGCAGAGCTAACAACTGTGCTACCATGCAGGCAAGGGCAGGAAAACATAGAAGAAAGGAAAGTAACATCTGTTGCTTTGATTAGTTCAGCCATGGAACTGAACAAATTAACCAATATAAACATTTCATCTAAATGACAAACTGCATTAAAAAATTTAAGATTGATGGCCAGAATTAATAATTAACTGAAAATCACATCTGGTGCCACGAAAGGTAATTGCATGGAAAAGTCAAACTCATAGCATCACAAAATGCTTACAGAACAAGGTAACAATCCACTGAATTAAGATGGAAACCTACAAACGTTTTTTTTTTGAAAACTTAATCCTTCCACAAAGGTTTCAAAATATCCCCAGAACAAATATTTAACTTGCAAGATTATTAAAATCTCAAGAAACAGGTATTCACCATATTTCTTTTTAAGCAATTCCTGTTTCCTCCTCTATCCCTTCATGTTATGACCTAATTAAAGGCAGAGGAAATAGACTATGTCTTGTTTCCCAGACCCAAACCCCTTAACAATGATATACTTGGACCACACAGACTAACACAGCCTGGTTTGTGCTGAATGGTCCTTTCTCTGTGCTGTAATTCTATGGAACTGAAGTGGATTCAAAATTCAAAGCGATTGTGGAGTATGGAATGCACTGCCATGTAAGGCGATGGAGGTAGGCATGCTGGAGTTGTTTAAAGGATACTTAGATAGGCACATGAGCGGAATGGAGATAGAGGGAATAGGAGACTGTTTTAAATAAGGATCAAGAGCCTTGGGACATTCCTGGGAATCAACTGACTCCTATAGACCTTCCAACATATTTCCTGGCTCACTTGTTTTACTTTTGAGCTTCTGGGGATTCCCTTGAATGTTTGTATAAGATGTGCATGTTATTGATGTTTTTCTCTTTTAATCCACAGGTGCTTTGGTCTGCCTTGTTGTCCAACAAAGGGCATACACATGGTGGGCTGCTCTCGGATGTTTCGAGAGTAGCCTAGTGCTGCATGTCATTAGTGTACACTTAAACTGGACCAGCTGACGGGCAACATGACAGCTCAGTGACTATCACTGTTTGCTGTGTAGATATATGGATTTGGGCCAGTATCTGTGGGAGTTTGCGCATTCTCCCTGTGCTTGCATGGGTTTTCTCCAGGTGCTCTGGTTTCCTCCCACATCCCAAAGATGTGCTCTTAGGCTGATTGGTGTAACTAATTGTCCCTAAATTAGTCTCTCCTCAATCTAGTTTTCAATGTGGAATGCTATAAGCGTAGACAAGGATCATGGGTGGAAGAGGGAACTCAATGTTAAAATGGCAGCATGGGCTCGTTAGGCCAAAGGGCCTGTTTCCCGTGCTGTGTTGTTCATTGTTCTTTGGATTTTCAGCTTTGAAGGAGATGTACAAATATAAATTGAATGGGGTCCTGGGCTAAGACAGTTGCTAGAGAAGAACTATCAGCAACAAGGCAGCGTGATTTGTTCATAAACTAGGTAGCACATCAGCAAATCTTCCCAATGAACTTGCATTAATTCACAAAATATTTTAAATACTCCAAACAGAATATTCCAAAAGAATGGGCAAGTGTCACATTTTGACTGAAAACCAGCATGTTTCTCTACAAAGACACAAGCAGATTTTCTCACCAGGTCTTCTGATTCTTTGTCAAAAGAGAAAAAAAATTAGGGTGTGGTCTGCACAGTCATTACAGCAGGACAGGGCAGAGCCAAAGGGCACCCCATCCCCACAGATATTGGGACCACCAGTGTACAAGGAGAACATCCCCATCCTCTGAAGACCATCAGAGACTATCCTCTGAATGAAGATGGTCAAATTCGACTCCACCACTCAATGACCCCACCCCCACCGCATCGTTTCTGCCACCCACCCACCACTCTCAATCAATCATTGGATTTTCACTGCCCTGCCATGTCCCTAACCCATTTTCACTCCCCCCACCACCCCCCCTCATCCCCACCCCTACCCCCACCCTCTATTTATGTTCTGGATTCACATACATTAACTGATCCGAGGATTTGGTCAATCTAGCAATTAAAACCAGTAAATGCAAAGTTTTCGTCACCATATTGGCAAGATCCACAGGACAGCCTTCTAAAAAGATGATTTCATATGCCAAAGTACAGCATTTTACAGGAATAGATGTAAGATTTAATAGTGCAGAAATCCATCCAGAATTGATTACTGTTCCTGTTCTAGCAAGACCACAATAGGATTATCAAATTTATCCACATCATTTCGCTCATTTGATTCAGAATCAAATTACATTTGCTAATCATCACGTACAAAATCATCAGCTCGAATGATTCTGCCTCACTTGGGAGGTGGATAACACAGGCATGATTACATTTATTACCTGCTCTTAAATGCCCTGAGGAAGTAGCGGCAAACAGCAGTAATGATTGGTTTATTGAGCCACATCAGGAGGTTTTAAGAGTCAATTTCACAGTATGAGACCGGAGTCACATATAGAACAGGACAGGTATGCATGCTGGGTTCACTTCACTGAAAGGATTAGAACAAAGAACAAAGAACAAAACAGCACAGGAAACAGGCCTTTCCGCCCAACAAGCCCGTGCCGCCACCCCAATGTTCCTACATCTACCCGCAATCCCTGTCCATGTTTATAGATCTATGGATTAAAAACTAAATTTGAGACAATTTAGGGAGAATTTGTTTTGCCAATTAGCCTAAGAGCATATCTTTGGGATGTGGGAGGAAACCGGAGCACTCGGAGAAAACCCATGCAAGCACGGGGAGAATGCACAAACTCCCACAGACACAGGCCCAAATCCATGTATCTGCACAGCACAGCGACAGTCACTGAGCTGTCGTGTTGCCCATCAAATGGTCCAGGTCAAGCATACACTAACGACATGAGGCACTAGGATACTCTTGAAAAAAATCCAAGAGCAGCCCTCTCACGACCCATCGCGTGTATGCCCTCGTTAGACAACAAGATGGACCAAAGCACCTGTAGGATAAAAACAAGTACATCAATATCATCATCTATTTACACACTTCCCAGGACTCCCAAGGCTCACAATCCCCATTTTAAATCAGTTTTCTATATCCCTCCATTCCCATTCTGTTCATGTGCCCATCTAAGTATTTCTTAAATAATTCCAGAGTACCTGCCTCCACCACTTTAGTTGGCAGCACATTCCATACCCCCATTACTCTCTGTGTGAAAAAACTCCCTCTAGCATCCAAATTATACCTTACCCCCCTCACCCTAAGCCCGTGACCCCTCGTGCTATTCAAGTCCATCCTAGGAAAAAGCTTAACCCTGTTTACTCTATCTATACCCCTCATAATATTGTCAATAAAATCCAACTCTTTCAATAATGGCTTTTTACAACAATTCATCAGTTCTCATTCTCAATTATTTTCTGGAGCTAATCCAAAAACTACAAGATTTATTGAATTTAGCCTCACAACTTTGCTGTGATAGACTATTAACTGCATTAAAGAGAGATAGACTTAGGTCCGGAACTTCCCAGCCTCTCTGCACTGTGTTTGCTGGTGACAGAGGTAGCTTGCTATTGATGGGATCTTCAAGTGCCACTGAGGTCTATGGCATGTTGTATGGCTTGCCCACCCCACCACTGGGGAACCCACCATGTGGGGAGGAGTTGCCTTCTACAGGACTATTAAATTTTGCTGGTGGGAAGGGCTGAAAGATCACACCCCTAGGGCAGTATTTTGCAGCCACATCCATTCCAAAACCAGAAAATCCCATCCGAGATCAATGGACCTTTGCACTGTCCACCATACTCTACAGCTCCCATGACTAATAAAATACATAATCAATTGAATCACTCAATTTAGACAGCAAAAACAAGTAATGCAAAGACATTAAAAGACCACATGACAAACAGAAAGCAAATTCCCAGCCTAATCACTCAACCTTTCAATCGGTTATGAAGCCATACGAGAAGTCAAGAAAACCATCATTGTGTGACTCTGTGATAAGTGCAGATTTACTATTTTTGCTGGTTTAGAAAAGAGAGAGTATTATCAGGAGTTCTTGCTTCTTGCTGGTAAGTTACAAGCAAAGGGAAAAGATCTACACAGATGAGAATTGGATTTGGACCCACATGATGAAATAGTCTCCAAATAACTAATTTTCATCTGTGACTAACGTTTGTCTAAGCAAGCTGGCAGAGTGTTTGAGGTGGCTTTGGAACCAAACTGCAACACGAGCCACAGAGAAAGGAACAAAACAAGTTATGGTAAATGACTTATGTAAAACTCAGGGGGGGCTGTCTGTATGAAAAGTAGTTATCCCAAAGGACACAGCATTTACCCTTGCACAATCATAATGGATTTACGTAGGTGGAGCATCTTGATGTGGCGCTATTACTGTGAAAAACTGCAAAGTGAAGAGGAAAGAGAAGAAAGGAAGTAAATTTAAGCTGCATTGAACTCCAAAAAAAAGGTGCTAATCAGCTTGCCTTGGCAAAGCTTCGTCAATACTTTATATCTGTTTAACTAAGCTTTCAAACGTTTACAAAAGAATAAATTGTACAGAGAGTTAGTCTCTTCATTTTATCATTGAGGACTAATCAGAACAATAGAATTGTATATTTGGATGTGTAAATGGCTTTGCAAATGCTGAGAGCTAACAGTAAAATCCAATCAGTTCCAAGTAGTTTAGATGGGATGTTTCATCTAAAAGATACAGAACACTTACCTCCTTTATTTGGTTCCTACATATCTCACTAACTTAATAGGGATATAGATGTGAATAGCTGTTGCTGAAATTTTTAAAGCAGACGAGGAAATTCTGATACAAAGGTTCAGTCAGTATTTGATGTTTGCACTTCACCTACCTGAAATTTTATTCAAAATTATTTAACAAAAAAAAATCTGAATAAATCGATGTTTCTCCTCCTCTTCAGTTGGAGGATAACCATCACCTGGTACAGAAGATTGAGAGTAGGCAATAGCCTACTGGTATTATCGCTAGTCTATTAATCCTGAAACTCAGTTAATATTCTAGGGATCTGGGTTTGAATTCAAGACAGATGCTGGAATTTGAATATTCAATAATAAAAATCTGGAATTAAGAATCCACTGATGACTGTGAAACCAGTGTCAATTGTGGAAAAAACCCATCTGGTTCACTAATGTCACTTAAGGAAGAAAATCCTTCCTTACTTGATCTGATCTATATGTAACTCCAGATCCACAGCAATGTGTTTGACTTTTACCTGCCGTTGGGCAATAAATGCTGGCCAGCCAGTGATGCCCATGTCTCAAGAATTAATTTTTTAAAAAAGAGGGCGGCAATGTTTTTAAATCAACGCTTGGTCCTGTACCCATGTTGTGTCAATCATCAGGAACCTGACAAGAATCACTAATTGACTTTCTCTGGTCCCTTCTGGGAAAGTGCCTGGGATAAGTTGTGTTTAATTTTTGTGGTCTCAGTTGTTTTCTTTTATTACAGAACTATAATTTTTCATTGGCAAGGTGCAAAACCTACTGACATGCAATGGGGAACAGTGTACTAATACATGCTCAAACTAGCAACTTTCTGAAGGTAACAGAAGTTACCAGATCAAAGCTTGAGCTTCAAACTTAGGATTTTGAGAATAGGTAAAGAATTCAGGAAAATTAAAAGTTTAGTTATGTTATGGTGAAACATGTTTTTAAATATTTTTATAAATCTACAAATGAAAAGGTACATTTTTGTGTGTATATATTTCTAAGTTCCTGAGCAAATTAATAGTAAGTTTCACAACCTAATGAGTCTAAAATGAGATGTTGGTTGGATTTTTAAAACCAATAAATTCTAGTTTTTTTGCCTTCTCATACCCCTCCACTCTCCTTATTCTGCATCCCTACAGCTCCCCCAACCAGTTCACTTTCCCCAAACCTTGCTGGATACCCATATCAAACTGCCATGTCCCTGTCACTCAGAGATCCTCTCTACCCCTGGTCACCAGCAACTTGCACATCTATTCCCATCGTACTCTTGCCCAAGATTCCCTCCTCCCATACTCTGTAATATCCCCAACATTCCACACCGCTACTTCAGTGTTGACATACCCTATTGCAAACCCACCACCATTCTCCCAATGCTTACAATTCTTTTCCATATTGCAAGGTTTACTCAAGTGCTACGATATATTAGGCTTATTACAGTTCAGAGAGAATAGCTATCAGATAGATATCTCTTGATTTCCCACCACCATGATTTTCCCTTCCCAATGGCCTACTACTGCAAAATTTTCACTTCTCCAGATTCTTTAATCACTCGCATCTAACGTAACTCCCTCTCCCCACCCACCCAAGTGAATCCAATCTCAGTGCACCTAGACTCAAAGTCAAGCACTGGCTCAAGGGAAGCTTGGAAATTCTCAGGGAAACCACAGAAATCCTCAGGAAATGTAAATGGTGCAGAGGTAAAATGGGTTCCAGCTCCTCACCCCCACCTCATCTTTACACTGCGTGGCAAAAGAAAAATCAGGAAAATTGGCTGTATTTATTCAGTGTAAAAACAGCTTATCATAATGCATTATAAACCATAATAATGGAAGAATCACTATAAAAATAGTACATCTGGTGTGCATTTTCTGTTCACTCTGTCACAGATGTCACATAGTTAATGTATGTTTCTATGCCATGCTCAAAATAAAACTAAAAAGAAACAAAGTTAGTGATGTGGAATCTACAGAAATACTGGAACCACAATATCTGCTGGCTGTGAATTAATCTTTCTACAAAGTCAGGGTCCTGCCCTCTAGCCTTAATAGTAATTAGCTATTCTAATTTTGACTTTTTAATTAGGCAGAATATACATTTTCACATTACATGATATAATATTCCGTTCCCATATCATTCAACTTATTGTGAACAGCTTTATTTTGCAGAAAGCCATCTGGTGAATGATAGCACTGGAGCTAATCTTTACTCAGTCTTCCATTTATTTACAGAGTTAAACATTGCAAATATTTACCTCCTAACTCAATCACACAGTTTCAATAAATGTCTTTATGTATGTAAGTTCTCAAATGAAATTCCAATTAGTGTCATCATCTGCACAAATAAATATAAGTGACATGAAATATCATGCAATATCTACTATTACTAACATTTGAATACCAATGTTACAGAAAGATGATTTATTTTTATACATTCAAATTTTATTTGCTAGTAAATTCTCTCTCCTCATCCTTCTCAATTTGTCTGCACTTTTTAACATGGTTGATCATTCCTCCAATGCTCCACCACCAATTTCAAGCTAGGTGGAATTCCAGCTTGCTAAATCTATTCTTATCAGATGTAGCTAGAGAATGGCCAGCAATAGGTTCCTTTCCCATTATCTTTGGTGTCTCTCTAGGAACTAGTCCTAATCCCAACTTTTCTTCTCATCTACATCCTACTTCTTCTTGACATCAACAAAAAAAACACCACCCACATATATGCCAATACCCAGGTCTATCTCACAGCCATTTCTCTCTCCACCCCTCCACTGGACACAGGCATTTCTTCCTGTTGAATATTGGGTAGACTGAAGACTCGGCCCCTGCCGCAGACTTATCCTTCTCACTAGCAATTGAGCGAGGTTGAACCAGACTGTTTGCAACCTTCATGTCATACTGCCTGATGGGATACCCAGATGAACACTCAGATCGTGCACAGGTCGTGCTGGCGGGGGTATTCGCAGACGTCTTTAACCTATCTTTACAGCAGCTGAGGTTCCTACCTGCTCCTAGAAGGCAACCAGTATCCCTGTACCAAACAAAAGCTTGGCAGCATGCCTTAATGATTATCGTCCAGTGGCTCTAATATCCATTGTTATGAAGTGCTTCGAAAGGTCAGTCATGGTACAAATCATTTCTGGCCTCCCAGATTGCCTGGATCCTCTACAGTTCACCTACTACTGCAACAGGTCCATAGCAGACACCATCTCCCTAGCCCTACACTTAACCTCAGGACACCTGGATAATAAGACTCCTTATTTATTGACTGCAGCTCAGCCATCAACATCATTATTCCTACAAAACCCATCTCCAAACTCCATGGCCTTGGGCTTGGTTCCTTCCTCTGCAACTGGATCCTAGACTTCCTAACCCACAGGCTGCAATCAGTAAGGATAGGCAACAACATCTCCTCCACAATCATCCTCAACACTGGTGTGTCATCAGCCCCTCACAATACTCCTTTTACACAAATGACCGTGTGGCCAAATTCCTCTCCAACTCGATTTTCAAGTTTGCTGATGACATCACCATAGTGGGTCAGATCTCAAACAATGATGAGAAGGAGCACTGGAAAGGAATCTCGTGAACTGGTGTGACAATAATAATCTCTCTCTCAATGTCAACAAAATGAAGGAGATAGTTATTGACTTTAGGAAGCATAGCAGAGGACATGCCCTCTTCACATCAATAGGGACAAATTGGAAATGGTCGAGAGCTTCAAGTTTTTAGGCATCTAGATCATCAACCTTTCCTGGTCCCTCCGTGCCGATGCTGTAGTTAAGAAAGCCCACCAATGCATTTACTTGCTCAAGAGGCTAAGGAAATTTGGCATGTCCGTTACGGCTCTCATCAACTTTAACAGATGCACCATAGAAAGCAATCCTTCTGGTTGTATCGCAGCTCGGTATGACTCCTGCTCTGTACAAGACTGCAAAAAACTACAAAGGGTTGTGAATGAAACCCAGTCTATCACACAAATCAGCCTCCCATCCATTAACTCAGTCTACTCTTCCTACTGCCTCGGAAAAACAGCCAGCATAATCAAGGACCCCGTCACCCCAGACGTACTCTCTTCTATCTACTTCCGTCAGGAAAAAAATAGAAGTGTCTCAGAGCATGTACCAACCGTATCAAAAACAGCTTCTTCCCTGCTGCCATCAGAGTTTTGAAGAGACCTGCCTCGCATTAAGTTGATCTTTCTCTACACCCTAGCTATGACTGTAACACTCTGCACTCTCTCCTTTCCTTTTCTGTGTATGATATGCTTTGTCCGTATAGCGCGCAAGAAACAATATTTTTCACTGAATGCTAATACATGTGACAACAATAAATCAAATCAAAAATTTAAACCCTTGACAAGTTTGAAAGCGTATCTGTACCAACACAAAGATGGCCTGGTTCTACCTCCAAAACATAGCATATCTCTGCCATTCTCCAGGTCTTCTGCTACTAGGACCCTATACCATGCCTTTGGTCTCCTCCAGACTTGAGTATTCTTGTCCACTCTTGTGTGTCCTCTCACATTCTACTTTACGTTGATCTGAGGTCATCCACAATTCTGCTACCCATTTCCCTCCTTGCCTCAAGGGCCATTCACGCATGTACTCTCCATCATGAATGGAAGTTTAAAGGGATGCACAGTTAAAGAAATTGCCCACACTCCAAAGAAGAAATGAGTGGTTATACTATTTATAACCATCCAAACATAACCTCCTATTCTGGCCTCTTGAACAAACTCGATTTAAAAAGTGCCACAACTGACATCTGTGCCTTCAGCTGCAAAGATTCTAAGCCCCTGTTAAACTTTAAAATCTACCCCTCTTCTGCCCTAACATCTTATGTGGTTTGGTATCTAATCTCATTTGATAACCTTCCTGCAAAGCATTTTAACACATTTTACTATTTTAAAGGCACAATATAAATATGAAGTTTTGATGTTTATAGTTGTTTACGCCATTTGTAAGCCTGATGAAGTTCCAATATATGCAACACAATTCTGAAGTTTTTCCCAAGTGCAATGACCTTTATAAAAATAAACTGCAAACTCTGAACTTTTGTCAACTATTTAGTGGACTTTCCCAGTGAGCTCATTGGGAATTATTACATCAGACACAAGATAACTTTGCCATTCAAGTTATTTCCTCTTTTCGTAAGAAGACAAAGTACAAACTAACAAGTGTCCTATCAACAAATATCTGTAAAAGGCTGATACTGGTTTCAGCAATATTAGAACAACAGATGTTTATGCTACATATTGGTCACAAATGAAGCAATCATCAAAGCCTTGGTGTAATCCATTCCTAATCTGGTGGGCAAATGGGAGACTGATCCAACACATGAGTTCACAAAGGAGAGCATTAACCAGGGCCAGGGAAAGAAATCATCGGGCCTGGTGTTTCCCCTGTTTCTGGGCTCCTTAAGCACTCACCCTTCATCTCTTAAGTACCACCCCCGCTTCCCCCCGCCTTGCACAGAACTGGAAAGCATAGTCACAGTCACAATGAGATTGATATAAGTTTAGCAACATTTGTTGACTTTTGTGATCCAAGCCTCTATTTATAATGCCCATTAAAAACTTATTTCTCAGTATGATACACTCTGTCAGATAATATGTACACAACTTGTTCATTCATGCTATGCAACCAGTTCAGCTTCTCAGAACCTGGCCCTAGGCAATGTCCAGACAGCCACATTCAGATGACCTGAACCTCGCACCACAATCCTATATACAAATGAGAATATCTTGAACTAACACTAAAATATTAGTCGAAATGTTTCGGTGGTGTAATGGTCATCACGTTTGCTTTCCGAGCAGAAGCGTTCAATTTTAGGGTGGCATAGCGGCAAAGTGATTAGCACTGCTGCCTCACACTGTGTGCAGTTTACACATACTTCCCCTTGTCTGTGTGGGTTTTCTCCAGCTTGCTCCCACAGTCCAAAGATGCATGGGTTAGGTTGATTAACCATGCTCTTAGTGTCAGAAGGATAAGCAGGGAAAATATATGGGGTTACAGGATAGAGCATGGGTGGTATTGTCTTTTTTTTATATAGAAACCCTACAGTACAGAGAAAGGCCCTTCGGCCCATCGAGTCTGCACTGACCACAATCCCACCTAGGCCCTACCCCCAATCGCTACACATTTTACCCACTAATCCTCTCTAACCTATGCATTTACGGTCTGTGGAGACTCAAAAGGCCTCCTTCTGCACTGTAGTGATTCTATGATTTTCATCAGTGCATGATCCCTGGTTTCAATTCCAGGTTTGAAAATGACAAGATTTTCCAGTAAACTAGCACTGGCCAATTTACCGATAATATAGTGCTATTTGTATCCACACAAGTGGACTACTTTGAGAGAAAAATTGCACTTTGCAGCGAGTGTGGTTCTCATTGTAAATCAAAACTTACCACACCTACAAATGGCCAACATGGAGAATATAATAGGAAAACAAAGTGTATCACTGCAAATGCTGAATATCTGAAATACAAATAGAAAATGCTGGAAATATGCAGCTGGAAATATGCAGCAGGCAGGCAACATCCTAGGAGAAAGAAATAGAGTTGACATTTCAGTCTGCGATCCGCACTATTTCTAATGAAAGATTACTGATCTCTTGCTGGAATTTTCCGGAACAAGGGATGCTGAGACTAAGCCAAAAGCCCATCCACTTTCAGCAGGACCAGACGATCCCAGTGCCTGGTACTGTCGGAAAATCCCATCCTCTGTTTCTTTCTGCACAAATTCCACCAGACATGCTGAGTATTGACACCCCTTCCTGTTTCTACTGGAGCAAAAATAAATTGTTTTGCCAAAAGGCAATTAGAGTTCACAAGAAACCCAGCTGCATCTGGCCAAGATCTGGTTTGACAGATGCCAAAGCAATAAATAGATCATTTTTTAAAAATTAACAGCAATGACCATTACGAAGTGCCAAGCAGCTAAGCTAATTACTAAAACTATTTGTGTCCTTTCTGGTGGTGCACACTCTAAACTAGCCAGTGTGGAATTCATATTAAAGGCACTGCTTTTCAATCTGAATTTTCCTCCTCTTCTGCTCAGTGTGTGGATGTGTGAACACATGTATCCTACATACCATGCAGCCTCTGCGTGAGCATCTCGTTCATTCTCAGGGTTTTCTCTCTCTCATTCCCTCACACTCTCCTTTACTTCCCCTAGAATACATCATGCAACTTCTTGTGTGCATGTCTCGCTCACTCTCATTCTCAGGACTTTCTCTCCTTCACTTCCCTACAGAATCTCAGCAGCTATCTAAATTGAAAACTTAAAGCAATTGAAAGTGCTCCAAAATTAGAAATGTACTTATTTCACTGGGCTACATCTACAATGCTGTAACATGTATTTTACAATTTATTTAACTTTTACGTTGTTTTACATTCACTTCAACATTTTTCCCACATTTTCAATGTTGATTCTTTACTTTAAAAAGTTTGCCAGGTGACAAAATTCAGATTAAGTAATAGCAAGAATCTGGTATGACATTCATTTCTTTAATGAGAAGAAATATTCCATTTTGTAAGTTAGGTTGCCACGATTCACATTTCCCCATCAGAGGATGGGTAAGCAATTGCCCAAGTTTGTCTGCAACTATTCAAAGAAATACATGTAAGCAACCAGACTGCTGTTCATTGGACCCTGCATCACATACAAAGCTAATAATTTCTACAACATGTCAATAACATCAAGCAAAAATTTGGAAACAACATTATTTCATGGGTTGTTAAATCTGCCATTCATAGCACTGTCACAACTCACCCAAATGAACACAGATACAAATTATGCTGGGGTGACATGATGCAACAGTGGTTAGCACGGCTGACACACAGTGTCAGTGACTTGGTTTCATTCCTGTTTTGGGTCACTGTCTGTGCGGACTCTGTTTGTTCTCCCCATATCTGCCTGGTTTCCTCCAGGTCTCTGGTTTCTTTCCACTGTCCGAGAGACGTGGGTTAGATGTATTGGCCGTGCTAAATTCCCCCTCAGCGTACCCAAGCAGGCACTGGAATGTGGTGACTAGGGGATTTTCATGCTAACTTCATTGCAGTGTTAATGTAAACCTACTTGTGACACTAATTCCTCTAGTTGCCGTACTCTTGCGCCTGTTTGGGTCAATGCACCTAACCAGCACATCATTCAAACACCCGGAGAAAACCCACGCAGACACAAGGAGAATGTGCAAACTCCACACAGACAGTGACCCAAACCGGGAATGGAACCCAGGTCCCTGGTGCTGTGAAGCAGCAATGCTAACCACTGTGCCGCATCATTATTCTATTCTATTCTCACACTGAAGCCACGTTGTGGTCAACTTAATTTCTCAAAACTAGATTAAGCAATACATCTTTCCTTTTTGGGTTAATGATCCAGCATTCTGAAATACATTCTCCGAGTTTCTGAACTTGGAATATCTTTATTTTGGCTCATTTTGGAACAATTAAAATCACTTAGTACTAATACTGTTTATCTTATGTCTCTGAACTGTCCAAAGATCTCGATTGGTGGCCTGTAATGTACATCAGGAACTGCCCTTCCTTTTTCTTAACTCTATCCATATAGATTCTGTCTCAACACAAACCCCTAAGACACATTTAAATTGTTGGGTTGTGACAGAATCCTTCATTTGCTGCTATATCCCCTTTCATTTCCTCTCCATTTCTCCTGAAAACATTATTGCCAGCATTATTACATTCTGGTTCTGTTCAAACTTATAGCGCATATTCACAATAACTATTATATCATATCCCTCCATGTTAATTAATGTTTCTAATTCTTTTCATTTGAATGCTTTCTTCATTCAGTGCATATCACACACTCAAGGCTTCCTTTTTTCAGACCGGGGGGTGATTCTACCTGCTTGTCATGCTGGTCGATCAGCGCGGCGAGCTGGTAAGATTGAGAGAGAGGCGGAAAACAGGGTTTGCACCTGGTTTCTCACTTCTCGTGTTCTTCCTAGACCTGGATTGCCAGCGCAATCAGCTTCCTATCCAGGAAGAGTGTGAGGCTAATTGTATTATGTATGAACTGATTAATAACATTAAAATGAGCTCAGGATGCAATTGTTCGGGCTAATTTGCCTTAACAATCACACTGGTGTAAGTCTGCCCCCGCGAAGATCACATGTGGTCCCTAGCAACAAGGACTTGTCGTAATGGCATCAATAGTGAGTCCCCAACCCTCTGGTCGAGGACTGGAAGGGCAGCCTTAGCATTGCCAGTCTGGAACCTTGGCAGTGCCAGCCTGGCACCCTGGAAACACCCAGAGCTGCAGCCATGATGAGGTTGGGATCTAAGAGGAGGTGGGCAGGGGGGAGCTGCTCAGTCTGCAATTCAGGATCGACAGGCACAGTGGTCAGTGGGGTTGGATAAGCAGTGTACACTTTTGTACACAGAACAGAGATCTACACATGCACAGTGACCCCCTCCAGCTGTGAGCAGCTAGCTTTCTGGTGTGAGTAGACTTCGTCCACTCTCCGTACCGCCATTGCCTCTTTTTTTGAACTAAGTGACATACGGTGAGTCTGAAAGCTCACTGAAAAAAAATGGATGAGATTCCCTCCCATTTTCAAGGTCATTCAGCACTTAGAACTTTTTTAGTAACATCTCTCTTTCCGCACCCACATTGCCCCACCATTTGTTTTTACCTGCTTTTGTCATTTAACTTTAATGTCATCTTTGCCCCTTCTACAACAAGGTTTTTACATCTCACTATTTCAAAACAGCTTCATGAAACTCATAATTCAAATATGTTGGTAAGTTTGCCAACGATACGAAGGTTGGTGGTGTTGTGGATAGTCTGGAGGGATGTCAGAAGTTGCAGCGAGACATAGACAGGATGCAAGATTGGGTGGAGAAATGGTAGATGGACTTCAACATGGATAAATGTGTAGTGGTCCACTTTTGGCAGGTCCAATTGGGTGAAGGAGTACAATATCAAGGGTAAGACTCTTAGCAGCATAGAGGATCAGAAGAACTTTGGGGTCCGGGTCCAAAGGACTCTTAAATTAGCCTTGCAGGTACAGGATGTGGTTAAGAAGGCGTATGGTGTACTGGCCTTCATTAATCGAGGGATTGAGTTTACGAATCGGGAGATAACTTTATAACACCCTTGTTAGACCCCACTTGGAATACTGTGTGCAATCTAATTGGTTCAAGAGCCTCACTGTTGCTATTCTCTGCTTACACATGTCACAGATCTGATTTGTGGGCACCATATTGAAGTAGGTGCTTGCTTAGTGGAAATTCTGGTACCATAAGGTGCCATTGCTTCACGGCTGACAGCAAAATTGAGACCAATATAACATATGTACTTTTTACTGCTTAAGATGTTATGGAAAATCTGTTTCTAGAAATTTTAAAAGGTCAATGAATTCTGTACATTATGCATACATACAAACACAACAATTCATTTACCATCTTTCTTACAGAAATTCTGAGATAATAATAGATCCTACCTATTAGGAGGGAAACGTTGTTAAAACTCTTCTCTAGTTTGCTCAGAAGAACAGAAAGAAAGCAATCAGAAGCAATCACATTGACATCTTGTGTACATTGGTCATATACGACCACCTCCTGTTCACCATCAAATGTAATCTGCAAGAGTAATGGCAGAAGTGATTAGTAAAAAGTAATGCCCACAATTCAGCTTGATTTCAAAATGCAAAGACAAACATAATTCACTCTGATTTTCTTTACACATGATATTATGGGCTGGATATTTGTCTCCCCAATTGAAATGAGAATCAGATCACGTGATGCTTTTTTTTGCTAGAGAACAATTTCCCTGCGCCATCCTAACCTTATTTGTGTGGCCTTTTGGCAGATTGGGAAGGACTGAAGTGCAGAACAGACATGTACCTCTTCCAAGTTGTGAAAATTATTTCTTCTCATACACAGTTTCTGTGAGCTTGTGTGGGTTGTGGCAGCTCGAAAAAGACACTTCCCCTGAATGCTCTGTATGCAAGGGCAGCTGAAGTTGAATAAATTTCACTTCTCTTGTAAGACAGAGAGACACACAATGAGTACACCACTTTACCAGGAACACAGACTTCCCCATGGTGCAGGGTATCACTGAATGCACACTCAATGTTTATGGACATTACAGAAATGCACCAATTGCAAGTGGTTTCACTCCCTCAATGTCTAAACAGTGTGTGATTCTTAGCATAGCATGTAGGTCAATACACTGACAGCTGCACTCTCCAAACCATTAGCATTTGAGCCACCACAACATATCAAAGGTTATGGAGTACCAAGGACTATCCAATGAACTCTTGACAAATGACTCCAGTGTGCAACCCGTGCACATACACAGAGGCAATGCATAATGAGGGCCGTGTGGTCACACAAAATATCATCAAGCAGATACTTAGGCAACACTTCTGCTGCTTGGACAATCCTGTAGAGGACCTGCAGTACTCTCATGTTGTATCCTGCACAACCTTTCCATCAAAAGGGCACAGCCCTCATCACAATCTTGATCGTGATTCTGAGGAGAAAGATTCCAGCCAAGCTTTGTGATCAGTTCATCTGACTGTGAACCAGTGAGTGCAATCTCAATTCCTCACTCAACAACAAACCTTAACTCCTTCATTGCAGTATCCTCGTCCTCACAGACATAAAAGCCAATGCAGAACAAACATTCCAAAGCACTTTAAATATCTAACAAAGTGTAATCCAATACAATCAAAATGTCAGCTCATCCCATGTGTGTTTACTTTGTGCTTGTTTACTGCACTGCCTTTATTAGCGCTCCAATGCAGAGCTATCCCAGCAAAGGCAACATGACTGGGCGAAAGCAGCTGACTTGCAAGAAGAGAGACTGCACATAGTCTTGCAGGATGATCTCAAGCCTCTTAGGCCCTAGAAAGCCCCATTTCAGACCACACCACCTCAGCATGGGCAGCAACAGTCTGGGCAAATTGGCTAACAGGCACTGGCAGGGTGTTGGGAAAATGAACGTCCTTGTTCTGAGAAAGGATGATGGAGAAATGGAGGTAGCTCTTCAGACTGGCATCTCAGTAATTCTAGCGATGTGTTGAAGGACAGATGGCTGGACTACTGTCAGACTCTACAAGCTGTTTTGCACACTCTGATATCTGCAACCATAGTGGATTCTGAGCTTGCACATCTACAAGCTCTCCCACATGGCATCAAGCCAAGCTCGCACAACTTCAGTTTCTATTATAGCACTCAGACATCTGACAGCTTCTGCTTGTGCTACAATGGAAGTTGAGGCCCTAGCCATAATATTCTGGTTTTGTCTACAAGGGTGATGATGGCATTAACCACCACTTCCACATTGCAAAGGACAGATTCAAAACACTGTACAAAGTTGGAACCAGATTTCCCCACGCTCCTCAACAGTGACCGAGGCTTCCAAGCATGTCTGCCAATGTAGCAAGATTTCAAATTGCATTTCAATCAGCATTTTTCTAAACTCTGTCCCATCAAGTCCTTATTCGAGTCCTTGATAGCACAGCCATGCCCATAGGGAGCTGGTACTGCACTACCCTGTCCTCCTCTCCAGACAAGAGGTCACTTATGCTCAGTGTTTCACTATATGCAGAATCAGCCTCTAAGCTACTTCTAAAATACACACAGTGCTCAGTTACTGAGCCGGTGATTGGAAGTGTGAGATAGTGTGACCGTGTTGGTTTATTAGTCTCATTTTGCTCTCCTACTTCTTGCTCCAACACTACTGTCAGGCTAGTAACAGTGCTTGGATATGTGAAAGAACAAAGATACAAGGGTAATACTCTGAGAGGATGGAGAAGGGATGAAACTGTGGAAGGTGATGGAAGGTGTTGGAAAGCGAACAGTCAAGAACATTTGCAGCTTGCCAATCATAAGAGAATACAGAGAGAGGGGAAAGTGAGATTAAGTCTGAGCACACAATCCTGTTTAATAATTCTGGTTATGGTGACGTCCACTCTTACAATGGCAAGCGTCAGCTCCTCAAGTGAGGCAAGGACCTGTCTCCTGCCCATTTAGTGCTGCTGCCTGTGATTGTGTGTCATCTAGTCCTTCAGGAAAGAGGAAAGCATGCCAATGAATGCTGTACAATCTGTTTTGGTGACGTGTTTGAATAACTGGCAAGATAGAAGTGTGGAGCACAGTTGATGGAGATTATTGGTCAGTGTGCAATGGAGAGTTGGTGAACAGAGCAATGAGAGGGGCTTATTGAAGCTTACAATTGAGGGGGCGTGACAGTTAGAGATGCATTCATTAAAGTTGACCACTAGTGTGAAATCACTGGATTGGTTGCAGTATTGCATTAGGCTCAGAGAGGCGGGGCCCTATGCTGCTAACATTGGTCAGGATGCTTATCCACTGCCTTCCCAGATTCTGGGAGGTCTCTTGGTCCCCTGTGGATATTCCCTGAGGTGATCTGTCCTCCTGCTGCCTTGCAGAACCTTGGAGTGTGCTCTCTGCTATGTTGTGCCTTCTGTCTTTTCCAGTTAAAACTCATTTCTAGAATTACTTGCAACACTTTTACCAGTCAAAAGCCACCTCCTATATAAAAGGGTGTGGCTGACTTTAAGTAGAATAAGTTAGTTTGAAATCCTGTTGGCATTTTGTGGTTTTGAACCCTTTGCACAGGCACGCCACCAGTCAATGGCACACTTCACATTGGCTGCTTGCTTCTATCAAGTAAATGAGAGGTGGCACAAACTGCATACTGTGAACCCCATTCCCACTTTCAGAATGTATTCAAATTTTCCGTTTTAAATTTATAAAACAGCAACTACAGTAAATCACAATCAAGGCAGTTTCATCACTTCTCTCAAATCTACAATAGTTCAAGGCACTATACACAGGCAAGAGTTAAAATTTGACACAACATTTACAAATCAGTTGAACACTACCAATGTTCTTTACAGATACTCAAGATAGTTCCATCAGATTGCACCAAAAAATGAATTATTGAAATTATATTAATGCAATCAAAAGAGAAACTTAATCACTGAATGATCAGAAAAAGTGAATTAAACAACTAAAACGTAATTACTTATGACAAACTATAAGAAAAGGCATTCAGCATCTATCATTTAATTCTATAGTGAACCAAATTTGACCTACATTTTAAAACTTATCGCACAAAATATAAATCCATTTGCTATTGGAGAAGGGTTATATTATTTCTGATTGCAAGTGTTTTGTGCTTTATTCAAATCTTATTTTGTAACACTCTCACCATTAAAAAACAAGAACTTGTGCAATTTTGTGAGGACAAAACAATTGCAACTGTGCAGTTTGTTGCAACAGTTCTTTGCAAAATAGTGCTTTGGGATCTGCTAGGTTGTTTAGCTATAAATACGCATTTAGTTCACCAGCAGCTGTGTTCTATAAACAACTTCAGAGCTTAAGATTAAAAATGGCAAAGATGTTTCTTATAAAAACAGGCATATATCAAGTATTCGCCATATGTCATTAGTTTAGAGCATCATTTGTTGAGGCTTCATTTGCAAATGCTACCTGTTCTATTCATGCAACTGTTAAAATTACAATGACAACATTCATAACACGCTTAAAATTCAGAAATACAAGTTATAGAATACCAGGTTTGGCCAATATCATTGCTCAAGAACATTCACACACTTGCGAATTCAAACTCATTTCAAACTTATGAAAACCATGTCAGTGATGCAGCATTTCACATATATGATGAAATTATATTTAATTTTTGACATCAAAAAATCTTCATTGAGGCTTAAAGAAAATATAACAGACCAGCTCATTTAGAAGTCATCATATTAACATCTTTTCAATAGGTCATAGCAACTCTGTTTGTGTACTCAATGTTTAACGGTTTTCCCCAAAAACAATGCATTGTGAGGAGAAAAATGGGAATGAGTTAAGACAATAAATTAGTTTTGGGGTTTTGCTGATATACAAACAACGAGAGCTTTGGTCTTGTAGTTTAAGAAGTTGTCAGAAGCATTTTTCTAAATTACTATCTCACATATCATTATCAGTTATATTCTCATCGTTTTGGAATATGTAAATTTTTATTATCAAATGCTAAGAAAAATAACATCACGAGATCAAGTCAAATGTTCAATCTATGTCATCTCATCTTTCCAGAAGGTTAACCATACTACCCACTTATTACCACATCTAGTTTCTTAATGAGTGCATTAATGAGTGTTTTTTGAGCTATCAAAGTGATACTGCACTGATTGGTATTTTTCCATGTTCCACAACTGATAATTTGGATTGCTAATTTTTGCTAAATTATAGTTTGCTTTGTGCTACAGACCCACGTCCACCAGGAGCTAAATTAAGAACCTTACAGCTGGCAAAGCTAGCGCAACCAAGGGAGAAGTAGGGGAAATTGAACAAGAGCGCAGAATGTTAATTCACTGTAATGCACAATTTGCTAATCCTTAATTCAATGAAAGACAATTATTATTCAAGTGTATGCACCAGACATTTGTGGATACTAGCTAAGAATACATTGATGTTCTAGAGTTGTAATGGATATTTGGAATTCTGCTGTACAGTTAATAGAATTATCGTTTTCCTTTACGAAAGGGGGGTCTGAAAAGAGCTTAAATTGTTGACCAAAATAATGAATGGCATGCCACTATTCTTCTATTGCATTATGAAGTAGCAAAATAAATGGATCAAGCCATTTAGCATCTCAAATCCAATTGCCAAATCATGAGATCATTGCTGCCCTGTACAAAGTTCCATCCATCTGCTTTGGCTGGATATCCTATCTTGCCCATGTTTTATTACAATCTATTGATCTATGGTTGAAAATTATTAATTAAAGAAATATTTCCTAACTTGTCCCCAAATGGCTTGGCTCTGATTTTAAGGTTAGAACTCCCAAACAGCAAGAAAAGTTTCTGTCTATCTATATTAATGCTTTCAAAATGTTAAAACCTAAATTAAGTGACACAATGATGACCAATGTGCTTTGGGGAAAGTCACTAATTTCTTTTGCTGTGATATCTCCTTTAGACTAGGTTGAACTGGGGAGTATTCTGAAAAAGTTAGTTTATTTCCGAACTGGGACATCAATAGGTTCCATGAAGTGCCCACTTGATCATAACAGTTCATGGGATGAACAGCTAAGAAGCAAAGAGTAAATAAAAAGCTAATTGAAGTGGAGTTGGATTTCAGTCACTGTTTCTGTTTGGCAATTCAGAATACACACAATTTGAGAGAGAAAAAAAACAAGCAAAGCCTTTCTGAATGGAACAGTTTTGTGTTTGGCTGTTTCTGAAAAACCCCTTGCACTGAAGTAAGTCATTGAGAACACAGCAAAAACTATGTTCCTGTATATGTAATATAATTGGAAAGGATGGACAGTTAAAGACAAGAAGAGAAAAGGATTGTGGATTGGATAAGACCCATTGCTGCTATTTCAGAGTTGATGAACCCCACCAAACCATTTAAATGAGTCAGAAAAGGGAGTTCTCAGTGAATTGCGTGCTATCAGGGCCATCATGACCTGAGTAAGAAAGGCTTTATAGATATGTACCTTGTCACTGGTAACAATTTCTGGGGACCTCAGATGGAGTAAGGCTACTGATGAATCTGACTCAAGGGCCAAAACAATTGGTTTAGAAGTGAGAGATCCTGTATAACAGATACTGATGGAAAGACTATGGTTGCCCATGATACCACATCTATGCAGGAATTAATGTGGATGCTTGGAATTACACATGGCACATCTTTGTTATATTGACTACTTAAAGTGAATTTACCTTTTTGTTCGAAATATCTTTCATCTGTTAATTAATGTTTGATTTATGTTGGTTTTAGGTGGAAGTGAAAGTGAAATCTTGTCCATCAGCTTTCTTTCCTTTGGCATTGTGCAGATTCCTTTCTTTTAAAAAATTATAGCTCTTTACAGGGATTGTAAAATTAACCCATAATCTTCTACGTTACAAGGAATACAAATCTGGTTTATGTAATTTCTCCTCACAATTAACCCTTGGGATTCCAAGAAACATTCTGGTGTGAACTCTCATGGACTTGGGCAGAAAGAAACAAACTTACACCATCATGTCCTCAGGTGCCATAAAATGCTTTATAACCAGTGATGTTTGTGTATAGTCATTGCAGTTATGTACGTAATGCTGTGTGCCAACTGGTCTCACTAGAACTCTGCCTTTCACAAGAACACTCCACTTTCAAAAAAATCATGTCTCAAGATCTTCTCCCAAACAAAACTTTCTCTAGAATGCCTTCACCAAGAGTCCACATCCAAGATTTCAGTCTTTCCTTTCAGCATTTCTCTGTTTTCAAGTTTCTACACAATCTCTTTGGTAGTCAGCCATATCAATAGAACACCATTGCTTCACAGGCTGTATTAAAATGTCATCAAACTTTAGGAGTCTGACTTCTCATTGTAAATCTGGTTCTTGCAATTATCTCTTTAATTCAGAGCACTTGCCCTGTTTTTTACTTTAAATTCACCCTACAGGACCTTGTTCAACTTCCTATTCTTTGTTCCTTTGACTTAACTGCCTTCCTGAGACATACTTTCTGTCCCAACTTCCTGGTTTCTGGGCTTTTTTCTGTTCTTTTGGGAGGTCTTCAAACTGTAGTACCCTTTCTCCTATCCAGCTTCTACTAAAACTCCTTAAAACTAAACTCAAATGTACTTTCTAACCTAGAGTGGCCACTGGTTGCAAAGCAACAAACTATTTTTTCTTTTAAACGCTGTTCATTTTCACTTTATAATTACAATGCATGGATACTTTGTCTTTCTCATAGATGAGAGCTGCTTCAATCTGCGGCAAGGAAGCAAACTAAGGGAGGAATTCAGCAAAGGAGTTCAGGGAAAACGAGCATGAATTTTGTAGGTAACAACACTTGTAAAGGACCGTGGAAATGGATGATAGTTTGCAAGGATGGAGGGGTCAAGGGTTTTCTCACTTTGAGGAAAATGGTGATGTCAACAGATTTGAAGGAGAGAGGGACAAAAGCTGAGAAGAGAGAACCACTAACAATGACAGCTAACATCAGAGAGAAGAATGCAGGTTGGGTGGTCAGCAGTTCAGTGGGAAAAGGATTGAGAGAGCACATGGTACAGTCAGCCTACTCTTCTTAACAGCAGTCTGTCCCTCTGAAAGGAAAGAACGCTGAATCACAGGACATTACTGCTGAACGTTATTGTTACCATTCTAAACATGCAGAACAGGATGTTAAGGCAAAGAGGCTCACAGCTTGTAATGCGATAATGGAGTTCTCCATAGTGTTGAAGGTGGACAAAAGGCAAGAAGATATTCTTTCAATGGAGAGGACAGGATGCCCTCAAAGATAACCCACTGAAGGTTATGGCAGAAGATGACCAGGGTTTGACAGCCTATGTCCGCCAAGTCCTAAAAATACTTCTGCATTATTACCCTCCCATTTACCCTCCCTTTAATAAATTGTCTTACCATGATTCTACCTTCTTAATACTTTATGCCTCAATTGTCAAACAAGTCTTTCATACAACATACGACAAGAAACATAATGAACTGATGAAGTTTAGTCTAGGCCAGTGAATGCATCTTAATGTGACATCCCCTATGGATCACTCCATCAACCTCTCATGATGTTCAATGCACTAAACTATCACTACTAACTGATCCGCAGCTCCTGGCACTCAAAACTCAGTCCAAACACCCCACTTCATCTTTCACACAACTTCCAATAATGTCATCCTCATTATGACCTCCTGTTGATTTCACATATTTCCAGCAATTTGATTGTGGCAGGAAGGTTACTTAGTCATAGTACATCCCAGTCAATCACTAATATCCTTCCCTTTGTCTTTCTGGATTAAATGGTCACAGTAGTAGTGAGTAAAAAGTAACTGGTGGAGTTAAGGATTGTGTATCTCCTGAGCCCTAAGGAAGTGGCTCCCTGAATTAAGGGATCCTCCATAACACAGCTTGGGGTGTTCAGTATTGCTGAGAGAATTCATTCATTCATTCATGGGATGCAGGCATCACTAGTTAGGCCAGTTTTTATTATCCATCTCTAACTGCCCTTAAGATGCTGATGGTGAGCTGCCTTTCTGGATTGCTGCCATCCATGCTGTGTAGTTACACCCACAGTGCTATTAGGGACAGATCCTGTGACACTGAAAAAATGGTGATATCGTTTCAAGTCAGGAAGGTATGTGGCTCAAAAGGGGAACTTGCAGGTGATGGTGTTCTCACACATCTCCTGTCCTCCTTCTAACTGGTAGAGGTAATGGGTTTAGAACATGCTGTTAAAGAAGCATCTTAAATATCGCACTGCTGTCACTGCGTGTTAGCGGTTGGAGGAGTGAATACTTCAGATGGAGGATGGGGTGCCAATCAAGCAGGAATTTTTTTTTCAGGATGGTGTCAAGCTTCTTGAGTGTTGTTCAAGCTGCACTCATCCAGACAAATGGGAGTATTAATCACACTCTTTGCTTATGTCTTATAGATGGCATGGCTGAAGTAAATTGCACAGATACATTTAAGGAAAAACTAGTTAAGTAAATGAAGGAGAAAAGAACAGAAGGATATCTACAGGGAAAGCTGAAGTAAGATGAGAGGAGGTTCATGTGGAGAATAAGAACACATTTTTAGAACAAAATATCTAAGCCTGTGCTGTAAATTCCAGGTGATAACGCTCTTCTTAACAAAACGTAATTTGGAAACAAGATTTATGAACTATCTTCTAAAAATATAGAAGAAAACATGCACAATTACCAACAATCATCAATTACCTGGTGAGTATTTTTTGAATCATGTGATACCAAGACTGAGAAACATCCTTTCAAATTCTTAAGTGTGTCATAAACTAAACATCCACCTTCTTCCAATATGCATTTTTTCATTTTCCACTTCATAGCAACAATGTTGGATTAGTGTTTAAAAAAAAATCAATGTTATTGGTCCACGTTTAGGAATCAAATGAGAGAGAATGAGGCTCGAGCACCGCAATACTGTAAAAATTGCATTTTATTTGTATAGACAAGCCCTTACCCATTCACTATTTAAAAAATGAATTTTAGAGATAAAATGTCAAACTTAAAAAAAGAGGAAGGATAAAGACTGGAAATTACTTTGTAAGCAATGCACTTTTTAAAATTCCCCTGGTATTCATTCAAATTTTACTTTTCCAGCAAAACTTACCTTTTGTTTTGCAGAATGCTGGATGAGTTCTATTATTTGTACTTTGTCTTGCTGTAATCTTCTTTTCATGAGCTTTGAGCAATTAATATTCACAGCATCCAAGATATGTGAGGCATTGTACTCGACAAAAGAACGGCTGTCAATAACCAGCACTCTCTCCATGCCATTCTCCAGCAGTCCCACCAGCTTCTCTGCAGTTACCATTTGAGTCCTGGTTTTTCCATCAGCCATGGTGACACTGGACTGTCCCCAAATTATGGGTTATTTGGTATTTAAAGAACCAGCCACTTCATTACAGCAAAAACCTAGAACTTCATGTAGATTGCAAGTGATCTAGAAAAGTATAATCCATTTCAACTGTCTGTAAAGCTTGAACTGTTTTACTGCCAGTATCTTGTTGTTGGACACCTTTACTGTGGGTTGCTCGGAGTCACCATCACCTCATGAGTGCAAAGGATAACTCAGCTATACATCGTTCTTCATCTACATCTCCAACTCAACATTCTGAATGGAAAATCTGCAAACAAGCAAGAACAATCTTTAGAAAGGACTAACAATAATCTGAAGATCAATTTACTAAACACAAATCAGTGTTTAAAAAAAAAAAGAAAAAGTTGCAAAGATATTTGGAATTAAATCTATTTTTGCCCAATTTTGAAGTTACCACAAGCAACTTCTGTTTCAAAAATCACACAAGAGAATAAATACCCTCCCAAGAATTGCAAATTCACAAAACACTAATTAAAATACTTTGTAAATCAATTGAGATTTTAAATGCTACAATAACTATACTCAAAGTAAATATCCACATACAGGTCTGCGTTGACAACTTTGCCTATAATTCTTACATTAATTGAGTCTGAATAAATTATGTTCCTTTCCAAAAAGAACTTTCGAATTATAATTCACTCAAAAGGGAATAACACCCCAGTATTCCAACGTGTCAAATTTCAACAGTTCAACAGGAACTAAACACATGTCTGCCAAGTTCTTTAGTAGGTTTTTTCATATTATCCACTTTCCAAATGATACCATATTCTATTAATTATGTAGTTGTTCAGCATTGGTACAAATGAAGATTGACCATATAGAATTACAAGCCTCAGAGGCATGTTTAATACAATTTCTTTTGGGCATATAGTCTGTTCTAGTTCAAAATGTCACAGCTACCAAAATTTACTCTCTCACAACACTGACATTGTAGCATTGCGTTAAATTTACAATGAAAGTTTTGTGAATATGAAGATTAAAAATCTGTAATGTATTTTTCAGATCTATATCTGTATATTACTAAAAAAATACTGGTGAAACTATTGCTAAAAAGAGATTTGACCTTTTTATGTGCATGCATTAGTTATTAAATCAATCCTGGCACAACTACAGGTTTGTAAATTTTGGAATCTCGGTATTATCAATCATACTTCGGGTCACTGAAATCTCAAATCATTAACCAAGTGTCATGCATTTGGCAGAGTATTGTTTAAATGATGATCGATTGGAAAATGTTTATTTTGTTAGTCATAAGTAGGCTTACATTAACACTGCAATGAAGTTATTGTGAAACCCCTCTAGTTGCCACACTCCAACAACTATTCAAGTACACTGAGGGTGAATTTAGCATGGCCAATGCACCAAACCAGGACATCTTTCAGACTATGGGAGAAAACTAACTCACCCTAAAAACGCATGCAAACAAGGAGAAAACGTGCAGACTCTGCACAGACTGTCACGCACGCCAGAAATTGATCCTAGGTCCCTGGCACTGTGAAGCACCAGTTACTAAAAGCAAGCTTGCAGGCACAACAAGCAGTTAGGAAGGCAAATGATAGGTTGGCCATCATTGCAAAAGGACTTTAGTACAGGTGCAAAGATGTCTTACTGCAGCGTGCAGGATCTTGGGGAGACCACAGCTAAAGTAGTTTTGGTCTCCTTATCTAAGGAAGGATAAACTCACCATAGAGGGAGTGAAGCGAAGGTTTACCAGATTGATTCCCAGGATGGCAGGATTTTGGCACGATGAGAGATTGGGTCAGCTGGCATTTTAAAAATGGTGCCCTTGCTTTTCAAAACCTTGAGCCCATGATGTTGTGAGACCTGACCTTTCACTTTCTTGCTCTAAGAGGTTATAAATACAGTGGGGGAAGTTGCCTTTGGGGTTGGCAGCTTCCATCCCATTTTTCCCACCCCATGTTTCATTCTGCCAGAAGATGAGAAATCCAATGTTTCATTTCCACATGGTTCCTGAGGTTGGCCCAAGATGGATACTTTACAAGTTGGCTTAGGGCATGAATGTGGGGGGTGGGGGGGTAAATGGGCGACAACTAGCGGGCCTAAAATTTTATAATTCAACCGGGACTAAATCCCAGAAAACTCAGGTAGGTCCTGACTCATAAAATCACCCACCTTCCATGGTCATCTGCAATCTCTGTTTCTGGGTTTGGATCAGACCTAGCAACTCAAAACTGGGCATTCACAAGCCACTGTGGACCATCGGCAGCAGCAGAGGTATATTGAACCATAAGGTGTAATCTCCTCACTTGGCACATCTTCCATATCAAGATGAGAGATTACCCTGGTTCAATGAAGAGTTCAGGAAAAGCAACACCAGGCATGCCTTAAAAATGAGGTGTCAACTTGGTGAAGCTACAAGGACTACTTGCATGCCAAACAGTGGAAACAGCATGTGATAGACAGGGTTTAGCAATCCCACACAGATCAAAGTTCTGCCACATCCAGCCATGAATGGTAATAGACAATTAAACAACTCACTGGAGGAGGAAGCTCCACAGATATCTCCATCCTCAACAATGGCAAAGCCTAACACATCATTGCAAAAGATAAGATTGATTTTCAGCCAGAAGTGTCGAGGGGATGATTCATCTTAGAACGTCCCCACCATCACAAATGCCAGTCTTCAACCACTGTGATTCACTCCATGTGATGCCAAGAAACAACTGAGTGCATTAAGTGTCACAAAGGCTATGGACCCTGATAATATTCTGGCTTCAGAATTGGCTGTGCTCACAACCATGCTGTTCCAGTACAGCTACAACACTGGTTTCTACCTGACAACATGAAAAATTGTTCAGGTATGCTCTGGTCCACAAAATGCAGGAAAAATCCAACCCAGCCAAACACCACCCCATCAGTCTACTCTCTATCATCAGTAAAGTGATGGAAAATTTCCTCAACAGTGCTATCGGGTGGTACTTACTCAGCAATAACTTGCTCACTGATACTCGGTCTTGGTTCTGTCAGGGTCACTTAGCTCCTGACTTTATCACACCCTTGGTTCAAACATAGATAAAAGAGCTGAATTCCAGATGCAGGGTGAGATTAATTGCTCTTGACATTAAGGCAGGATTTGCTCGAGTGTGTGACATTGGGGAGCAAAAGCAAATCTGGAGTCAATGGGATTCAGGAGAAAAACCCTTCATCGATTAGAGTTTAGTCCAAAGAAAGATGGTTGTGATTGTTGGAGTTCCATCGTCTCAATCTCGGGACATCATTGCAAGAGTTTCTCAGAGTTACTGTACTAGGTCCAACTATCTGCAGCTGCTTCAGCAATGACATTCCGTCCATTTTAAGTGGAGATGTTCGCAGATGATTGCACAACATTTAGCACCATTCATGACTCCCCAGATATTGAAACAGTCCAGTTACAAATGCAGCGACCTATACAAGATTCAAGCTTGTGCTGATAAATGGCAAGTAACACTAGCACCACACAACTGACAGGCAATGACCATCTCCAACAAGAGAGAATCCAACCATCCCTCTTTGACATTCAGTACAATTGCCATCACTGAATCTCTCACTTTCAACATCGTAAAGGATTACCAATGACCCAAAACTGAACTGAACCATATAAATGCTGTGGCTACATGAGAAGTTATTAGGCTAGTAATCCTGCAGAAAATAACTTACCTCTTTACTCCCCAAAGCCAGTCCACTATCTTCAAGGTACACATCAGGAGTGGAATGGAATACTCTTCACTCACCTGAATGAGTGCAGCTCCAACAACAATCAAGGAGCTCAAAGCCATCTAGGACAAAGCAGTCTGTTTCATTGGCATCCCTTCCAGAAACATTCACTCCTTCCAACAGTGATGCACAGTGGCAGCATCATGTACTATCTAAAAATATTCTGCAGCAACTCACCAAGGTCTTTCAACGACACCCTCCAAACCCATGGCCTCCACTACCTAGGGAGGACATGGGCAACAGGTACATGTGAACACCACCACCTGCAAGTTCCCTCCAAGCTACTTACCATCCTGATTTGGAATTACATCACAGCTCCTTCACTGTCACTGGGTCAAACTCTGGCTCCATCTAAGGACCGTCCAACTCCATCTCTGTTTTACTTTCTGCTCCCAGCTTCATCTGTGGGTCCAGCCGCACCCCCCTTCCCCCCAATCCACCAACAGTGTGAGCAGAGTGGGAAAGAAGCAAGACAGAGACAGTTGGAAAGATAATGAGAGACACAAAATGGAAAGCAGAGTGAGGGAGAGACACACACAGTTGGAAAAAAAAGCAAGTAAAAAGTTGTGCCAAGTTCCCGAAGTGCTGTTTGTGAGACACAGAAGCAGAAGCAGGGTTACTCAGGGTTTTTTTTTGGATAATCTGATGTTATCTAATTTCAGTGTATATAGTATTGCCAGTATATTCAGCAATTTATTTTATTTTGCAACTTACTCCAGCAAGCTATGCAGAGTTTGCACATATGGTACAATATCTTAAATTGTATGTTAGTTTATTTGGGTAAGGAACCCACAGTTCAGTTAAATTGTTCACTTAAAGTTGTAATTTACAGGAAGGCAGTCATTGTGAGGACTTATTGTATTACATTCAATTTCAATTGGTTTCAGGACTGCAAATGCACATGTGGTGGTGTCCTACAGAACACTTAGAATTCAAACAGTAACTATTCACTTGTGTATTCAAGTGACTTTGACTTTTTCTTTCCTTACACAATGCCAAATCAGGGTAAGAAGACTATTAAATAACAAACAATAAATGGGGACTGAGTGGAAGGTCTAGCACGTTGTTCTTTCATTTCTGGTTTCTAAGCTACAACCCAACTCGAACTGATGGAATCAAAGACAGCAATTCTAATCCAATTCCTCAGGTGGGTAAGAGTGGGTCTGAATTAGCCGCCTGTTTAACATCACATCTAATTTTAATGTCCACCACAGTTAATGACAGGTAACGTTGGGGAATATTAAATAAGTTAGGTCAAAATTACTCCTAAATTCTCTATTTTTCTTCCCTGCATGCAGAATACAAAATGAATTTTGACAGACTTAAAGCGGTTTCTATTGAACTGTGACCCATTGCACAAAACTGCCCGGACTTTAATAAAATGGACAAGAAGCTGTTTATTTTTCTCTGGTATTTTCTGTCACTTTATATTTGTCTTGTTAATTTTGAAGCTGTATGTACACATGGAACACTTTTAACTCTACATACTTGGCTTTCATCAAATTGGACAGGAATAGCATTGTGCTTAAATATACTGTATAATTTTGTTTTACTCAACACTCTCTCCCATAGGGCAATTATTCTCTTTCAATTAAGTATAGTGCAAGTGTAATTAGAGTAGCACATATCCAATTCCCCCAGCAATTAAAGGTTGTCTAAGATCAGGTACAGTGGGAACCCACACCCCACTATCCTCTGCGGCCTGCATCTCCCCACACACATTCTATCTGGATCATCAAAATTCAATTTGTGACTGCCAGAGGCTAGGTTTAGGAGCTCACAAACAAGGCAGCAATAAAATTGCAGGCAAGACTATTCTGCTGTCTGTCCATCTCTGATCCATCATGCTTTGCCTCTGCCTCATTACACTTTCTTGAACAACTTCAGTTTCAGTCTTTCGATGATAGGTTGAATAACCTACAACTGAAAGCCAACACAATCAGAAATTGATATTAAGATTCAATTTTAACACAGTGCTACAGTAATCTCTGCTATGCCACAGCATAAGTTTGCCACTGATTAGAAATGTACTAGAAAATAAAGGAAAGATTTTTTGCCTTGATAATATGCCAAGTTCTCCTATCTGCTATTCACTGAAACTGAAAAAGTCCACAGCAGAGCAGACCAATCATCTGTAATTGCTGAATTAACTTGATTCCAGATCCCTAAATGTATCCATTTGAAAATTATTTTCATATTCAAATTCCTACATCTTTGCCATTCTTCAACTCTAACTTTCTCCAGACCTACAAACTTCTGAGAGTCTGCATTCCTCTAATTCTGTCCTGTTGTGCATTCCCCAGTTCCTGCACCCAGCAACTATCTCAGCCATAAGCTCTGGGATTCGCTCTGGAAACCTCTCTGCCTTGTTCTGCACCTTAGGACCTATTTTAAAACATACTTCTTTGACCAAACCTTTTCCATCCATCCCAATGTTTCCTTACTCAACAGCATGTCAACTTTTGTCTGGCTTTGCTTGTACAAAATTCCTTGGGACTTTTTACTGTGCTAAAGTGCTATACAAGTGGAATTTTTACAGTTTTCGGGAGAACATTGAGAAAAAATTGATGATAACCTGATGTAGAAGAGTACACAAAATATTTTATTATCTGATTATGGGGTAAAATTTCTGCTTTGGGCACAATTGGCAACTTTGTGTAAATTGTGTTTAAAATTATGCTAATTTTCCAACAAGAAGTTATGGTTCAAGTTTAAATACAAACTCCTTTGCATAATCGCAAATGCAAAATTTTCCACCCTTGTACAAGCCACACACTTCACCCATAATTCAATGGGGGGTTAAGGAAGTGAATTCTTATGCTGATGAATGGGGTGCCCAAAAAGCAGGCTGTTTTGTCCTGGTTGACTTTAAGTTTGAGTGTTGTTGGAGATGCATTCACCTAGGCAAGTGGAGAGTTTTCCATCACACACCTGACTTATGCCTTATAGATGATGGAAAGATGTTCGGCCAGGAGAGATGGGGAGGGTTGCATGGGGTAAGGAAATGAGACACGTAGCAGAGAGTTCCTAGTCTCTGTCCTGCTCATTAGCTACCAGAATTTACGTGGTTCGTTCTGTTCCATTTTGAGTCAATGGTGACCCCTCGCCACCCCACCCCTCCGCCTCAGGATGTTGATGGCAGGGGATTCAAAGTTGCCACTGAATGATGATAATGCTATTGAATGACAAGAAAGAGGTGGTTAGACATCCTCTTGTCAGAGATCATCTAGCATTTGAGTGACATAAGTGTTATTTGTCACTCATCAGTCCCAAATTCAGATGTTGTCCAGGTCTGGCTCAGTGCAGATGTAAATTACTCTATTATCTGAGAAGCTATGAATAGAACAGAACACACTTATCATTGAATATTCTCACATATCTAATCTAATGACATAAGGGGGATAATTGATGGAAAAACTGAATTTGTTGGACCTAGAACACTGCCTTAAGAAACTCCTGCAGTAATGTCTTGGGTTTGAGATGATTGGTCTCCACCAATCAGAGCTGTCATCTTCCTTTGCTTTAAGTATGATTCTGGCTGATTGAGATTTAATACGCAATTCCCATTTTCCTAAGATTCTTTGATGCCACACTTTCCTGATGTCAAGAGCAGCCACTCTCACCTTTTCTCAGGAACATAGTTCTTTAGTCCATACTTGCACAAAGGTTGTAACAAGATCTGAAGCCAAATTGTTCTAAGCATCAGTGAGCATGTTTTTCATAAATAACTATTACCCGAATAGCACCATCAACAATACTTTCAAGCACCTTTCTGATGCTGGGCAGCAGATCATTGGAACAGTAATTGATTAGATGGGATTGTTGTGATTGTAGGAAACAGGACATAGCCAAGCAAATTTCCAAATGTTAGTGGTGTAGCCATCACGCAACAGCTAGATGAGGGTAGTTCTGAAGCACAAGTTTCATCATTACTGTCTGGATGAGACATTAATCGAGACATATAAGATGATGAGAGGGTTAGATAGGGTGGATAGTGAGAGCCTTTTTCCTCGGATGGAGATGGATAACACGAGGGGACATAGCTTTAAAGTAAGGGGTGGTAGTTATAGGGCAGCTGCTAGAGGTGGGTTCTTTACTCAGAGGGTAGTAAGGGCATGGAATGCCCTGCCTGCAGCAGTTGTGGACTCGTCAAGTTTAAAGGCGTTCAAATGGTCAGTGGATAGGCATGTGGATAGCACTGGAATAGTTTAGGATAGAAGGTCATAAAATTGGTTACATTGGTTGGCACAACATCAAGGGCCGTAAGGCCTGTACTGCGCTGTAACGTTCTATGTTGTATGGTTCATAGTCTCTATTGGATCCAACCCCTTCAGATATTTCCTGACATCACATAAGCTAAATTAAATTGATTGAAGATTGACATTTTTGAAGCTAGGGAGCACAGAGAAGACCTAGGTGGAAAATTCACCACGCTCTTCCGCTGGAAGATATCTGACAAAGCTTCAGCCTTGTTTTTTGCACTCACAAGCTGGTCTCTGCTAACACTGAGGATGGGGATACTCATGGAGATTCCTCCTCCCATTAGTTTCATGTCCACACCATTTCTCACAATAATTAAGTTTTGGTAGTCCAAGAATCATGAAAGACAAAGTAAGAATAGTGATAAATAAGACAAAAAACAACAATACCAAAGACCCAAATGAAATAATCACCAGGCAACTTCAAGTTCCAGTAGACTTTGAGACTCTTATCTTTAATTTTTATAACAGAAGAAATCCCAGAAAACTTGAATAAAGAAGGTGCTGGAGCAAGATGACCTCTTGAAGGCTGTCCCTAACATACCCTCTAATTCTATCTTTTATTCTCGTTCTATGCTTTTAGAACTCTTAAACTTTCTAATAATGCCCTATTTCAATCTCATCCCCCTTTCTGCTCCTGGAGATACTCTATGAACGGTATGCTTTGAACGTGCAAGAAACCATGTTCTTCACTATATCCCAATACAGGTGACAATAATAAATCAAATCATTCATTGAATGTAGCAGGACTGTAGAACTTTGATCTGAGGTAATGATTGTGGAATTAGTTCTCTTTCTAACATGCTACTTCCAGTTTATCATGAATTGTCTTATAGCTGTCATTTTGAGGTAATCCTACTGTTGGTTTTGCATGTTCCTTAAGGAGCCAGGAATGATGATAGAGTGAGGAACATGCCAAACATGAGATCAGAGATTCTGGAATACAATTCAGCTGCAGGATCATGAATCATCATGTTCATGCTCTAGATTTGATCTGAACCTATACCATTATAGAGGTATTGGCAGGATGGAGAGTATGCTCAGTGTATTAGAGAGTGTATTAGAGAGTGTATTAGACAATGAATTAGAGAGTATGCTCAAACCTTTTGGTTTGAAAGGATTGTATGATAGTCGCTCCTACCTACCACAGGTCGCAACACTGTCAATGACAGATGCATCAGCAAGGATGAGATTTTCTTTTTCTCACCACTTACTGGACACTCGATCTGACAGCTACATCATTCAGGAAATTACATGTGTGGTTAGTAATGTGATCATCAAACCATCCTTAGGTGAGGGAACACTGAAATCACCCACCCCACTGTTTATTCTGTGCCTTTGCTATCATCAATGTATCTTTCATGAGGTGTTCAATATGGAGGATCAGCAGGTTGTAATCAGCAGGTTTCCTTGCCCATGTTTGACCTGAGTCCGTGCCTTCATAGTACTCGGTGTCAATGTTGAGGGCACCCAGAGCACTTCTTCCTGACTATATACAACTGTGGTGGCAGCTCTGCTTGGTTTGTCATGTGCTGAGGAAACAAACATCCCCAGGGATGGTGGAAGAAGAGTCTGATAGAAGTTGACATACAACTATATCAGGCTGATACATGTTCTCCCAAATTTGGCACAGATCCCCAAATGTTAATGGGAAGGTTTTGGAGGGTTGACTGGGCTCTTGAAAGAGCAACTATGCTTTCAACTCAGATATACTCTTCCTCAATATTTCACAACCCAACCTGCCAAATGTGATTCAATGTTCTACTTTAAACATATCAGCACATCATAACTGCACAACTCAGGTTCCATCACAATGCATACACTGAACGCACAATCCTATTGCAGAGCTGATCTAATAACTAAACTCATTACAAGGCCTGCTCTTTGAATTCCCAGCTCAACATAATACCCCAAAACTGATGATTGAGACTGGGCAGGAGTGGCAACTTTAAATTTTATACAGACAACTCCCCTATTCTCAGGGAACCAAAATCAAATTTATGTCACTCCTTTTACTCTGGCTCAATCTTATCCTACTCCAATATCACCCAGTTGCTGTTCTCCTCTCAGGCAAACATTCTCTTGGACTCCAATCTTTCCACTTCAGAATTGCTCCATGTTCCCATCTTATATTCTGCCATTTTCTCCCTTTTCTCATATAAAAAAAAGAGAGATAACATGGTGCTTAAGGAAATAAAATGCATGTTGTGTGCTTTAGCTAAACATTTCAAACATCTAATCACAAATGTTGCTGCTCAGGGACAAGGGTGTAATTTCAAAATATTGTGCATTAGATAGAATGATAAGTAGAATTCTGCTTATGGAAGCAGCAGAAAGAACCATGAAAAAAATTAAGTATTGAAAGACAGATTGATTGTTATAACTTCAGCAAAAGACATTAATATGTTGACATAAAATCTTATCCATCACCTGAATTACGGCAACAATTTCAAAATATTCAGTAGTATATTCAAGGTAAAAGTTTCACTTCTTGTGCTGAATTACATTGGAGATCTTGTTCCATCCCTTGCCATTTCTCCCTTTTTCATGCAGAACAAGAGTTTGCATGTCATTCCCATCATTTTACATTATGAAATTGTGCTACTTACACAGTCCTTAGCAACTCTGTCAAATATATAGATGCACTGTGCCATATACCCACATAATTGTTTTGCATCCAGTACATGTATACAGAGAAAAAATGGCCTATGCAGTACAAAAGATTGCGTGGGAAATGTTTGAGACAAAACATACCATTCACAAAACACAAACCACTACCTTCCAAATCATTTAGTACCTCATTCTTAAAAAAAAATGTTTGCTTAAAAGCTACTGAAGAACAACTGACAATCATCAGAACACTAGTTAAACAAGTGCCTCCAATATATTTTATTAGGCTTTGTGCTGGTTTCCATTCTAATAATGCATTCTAGTCCCTAACAATTTTGTGAAAAAGAAATCACAAAATCACTAAAAAGACTCAATCATCAAATCTTTCAACTGTACAGGCTTCTTCTCTCACAGATTTACTTCTCAAATCCAGAACTTCACACCTTTCAGCAAATATATTTTGTGGCTCTGTACGTGTTAACTTTAAGAATTGGCCCTTCTCATGGATTTCCTTTTATAAATTGCAGGTCCAAAGATGTGCAGATTATGTTGATTGACCATGCTAGATTGATTCTTCATGTCCCAAGATGTGTAGATTAAGGGGATTAGCAGGATAAATATATGGGATTATGAGGAAACAGTAGGGGATGGCCTTGATAAGGTGCTCTGTCAGAGAGATGGTGCAGTCTTGATGAGCCAAATGGCCTCCATCTGCACTGCAGTCATTCTAAGTGCATAGATTTAAAAATTGGGCATTCCGAAAGTGTCCAGTGCATTGGGCCAGGTAGGAAAATTGGACTAATTTAGAATTAGTGCTCCCTCTCTCAGTAGAGACTGGTCAGACCTTAAGTTAAACCTTATGTTTCAAAACTAAACAAAAAGTAATTACCCATAGCATGTGGTTTTCATTTGTCTGCGGATTTTTACAATATTAAATGTGAATCCCTACATGAACATTAAGTTTATTTTGCAAATTGCTTTAAATGCTAAAAATTTACAATCCCATTTTATCATTGTGTTCCTGGAGAAATTGATCTTCAAATAATGCGTAATGCTAAAACTGAAACATATAAACGCACATTATATATGCATTTGTCTTATCTTTCCTCCTACTTATAGCTGAATCTGCAGAGATTAGAGTCCTTGGGCATCAAAAACACATTTTTTAAAAAATCTAAATGGCAACCATCAAGTTTTCATAATGTGAACACAAATTGCGTTTGTACAAAAAAAAATTATTGAACAAATTGGATGAAACTGACTACAACATCCGCACATTTTGTACCAAGGAAGATTATTAATAAAGTGGCTGATTAGAAAACAGTGTCTTGCCAACACATGATGGTCACACAAGGTGACTGCCAATACCCATCAGCCCATGCACAGTGGCTGTGATTGTGCAGAAATCCAATTATGTTACTGTTGGAGCCTACAGTCTGGAACTCAGAGACAGAAGGAGGAAGGGAAGGATTTGAAGATGGTAGACTAAAGTCTTTTCCTTGTGGGTTACTTTGCTCAGTCACACTGGTCAGTTTTTCTGAACTCTGCCTTACCTTCCTAGTAATATAGGTGCACTGTACATCGCAGTGGGTCTTAAACAAGACAAATTTGCAACTGCCTACAATACACTTCATTACTGGGTTAATGAGGCAGCATTTAGAAACATTGATCAACATAAAATATAGTAAAATATCCCACCAGGAAAAGATTTTAGTTTCCCTTTTGCAAATCCTTGCTTTATTATCGCTGTCAATGGAATATCCAAAATCCATCGGTGTTAGTCCTGGATAGAAATTCACATAATTTTCTACTCCTGCTGCCATTAACCCCAGCTTGTCGTCAGAATGCAACTGTGCAAGCATTGGCAGAAAATGTGGCCATTTGAAAATTCATTAGAAAATGACTCCTCAATTGTTAATCTGATGACAAATTATTTCAGCCACAGCCATAAAGTCACTCCGCTTCTTTCAGTTTCTCCCCTGCCCCAGTGCCTTGAGCTGAAACAAAAATATCACTATTTTAACTCCACCTAATTGAATTTCAGACCTCTCCTCCAGTCTATCAGCTAGACTGCTGATTGGAATTGTTACAATATTGTCTGCCTCCATTTCCAAAACTGCAAACCAGGCCAAACATGTCTTGTTATGGCCTCAAATCCTTGACCTCCCAAAAAAGGTGTAAAGAATCTTCTGCTTTACAAGATTTTCACTTCAACTGAAGCATCAAATCATCTAAGAAACTACAGGCCTGCCATGAAAGAGACTGAGACAATCATAAATTGTAGTAGTATTTTACTTCTTCTGTACCTAAACTTCAAGTGTTGAGTGAGTGAGGGCATTGCATTTTAAAAATCCTGAGCAGGTACATGATAATAAATATCCCTTTTTTAAAAAAAAACTCCCTGAAAGTTCATTGCTGAGGTTATTTAAATTGAGCAAACTCAGAGATAGGAAACACGTGCCTTTCATATATAAATATATTGATATTTGGCAATAAAAAGGAACTGATAAATTTTGTCCATGATAATTGTGTACCCAGAGCAGTCTACACCTTGGCCTCTGCTAATATCATTCATTTGTTTGCCAAAACAACATGAGAGATGGTGATCTGCTGGAAACTCCAGTCTGCCTTTCCTTCATGTGGTATACATTCCAGGCCTCCATGTTTTCTCACAGAGTGTTGCTAACAAAAAATAGAGATGGGAGAAGAATAGGGCACATAATCAGAAACCCGTTACAAAATATATTAAATTACGATTTTTCTTCTCTTGGTTTTTCCCTCAATTACTAGTTGTTTCCAAAAGAAACGCGATCCTTACGTGCACATTGACATTGCGCACTAGATTTTTAACAAAACCATTAGGGTTCAGTACGCCTGTCCCCGTGTTCCATCATCTTTAAAATAGCATTTTTTGACCAAGTCAGGATGGATTTTTTTGAACTGATAAAAATTTGGACAAACAAATCAAAAATTAAAAATGAAATATAGGTTATAAAAAAGCTAACACTTTACTAATAATGTGGTTTCTTACTAAGAAGAGATATTTGAAAACAGAGAGAGCTGTCCTTGGCTTTCTGGAAATGTTTTCAACTTTTTTTTTTACGAAATGCTACTCAAATCAACTGCAACAAGATTAAAATGCCAAAAACTTTTTCAACATCAGTTGATTCAATAAGACCTTTTAAGTGATTTATGACAATCTGGCTAACTGAGGAAGTGTTAGTTTAAATGACAATTTTAAATTTTGCCAAGGGTTAAGGTCAAACTATATATTTTCCCTTGAAAACAGCTAGCCAATTGTTGTCTCCATTTAAACTCAAGTAACCTTTTCTCCTCTTACTGACTCGAACAAGAAAAAAACATAAAGTCATTCTGTATTCTTAAGGGGTACAAAGGTCTTTTTTTGGTTTTGACTTATCACAATTATTACAGTTACCACAAGAGATAGCTTTACACTTATGGTCTTGTTTCAAGCAATACCCCAAATTACTGTCATAATGCTGTTTAATACACATACCAATTTAAAAGAAATTAATTTTCGCCAATAAACAGAAATTTGCAATTTTTCTTACAGCTCGGTGGATAAATTACCAACCTGCCAACAGACCAAGGTAAACTACCAGGTTTAATCATTAGTCTATGGTAAGTTAGCTATTGTCAGCTAAGGCAAGAACAGGAATACTGCTGTTGTCTTTACTTGCCCTTGGGGTGCTAAAAGGAGTAAACAGAATGCATATTGCTGACTTCTAACTGGTGATTTCTGGTGGAAAGCATGCTTACATAGCTAACAAAAACAGAAATTGTTGGAGAAATTTATGGGCATCCTGACTTGAAACATTGGCTCTATTTGTCTCCATAGTGCTGTCAGATTTGCTGAGTTTCTTCAGCATTTTCTGTTCCTGTTTGATTCCAGCTTCCACAGTATTTTGCCTTTTTGCCTGAATAGGTAAAATTTATTAATTAAGCTTGCATTAACACTGCAATGAAGTTACTGTGAAAATCCCCTGGTCGCCCACTCCAGTGCCTGTTCGGGTTCTCTGATGGAGAACTTAGCATGGCCAATCCACCTAACCAGCATGTCTTTCGGACTGTGGGAGGAAAACAGAGCACCCGGGAGGGAACACTCACAGACACGGGGAGACTGTGCAGACTCTGCACGGTCAAGTCGGGAATCTAACCTGGGTCCCTGGCACTGTGAGGCAACAATGCTAATCACGATACCACCCCTTGAGCAGGGATAGATTTAAGTTCACATTTAGGATTCAGCAACTGGTTGATCTTCTTGGCTTCAGCAGGCACATGAAGATAGACCAACTCGATAGATTTTGTTCTAGCCCTTGAAACCAGACTCAAGATGAGTCAATATCTTCAAAAGAATTACACAAGGACATTGAAGATAAATATACATTAATTTAAAGTTGGAGATATTTTCTATAACAATACTTCCAACATTTGGATTAAACAAGAATGTGCACTTGGAAGATATTTCTAACTTAGCAACGTGACTGAAGATATTTCACAAGGCAGGAGATAGTAGAAAGGTGTACACACCCACACAACTCTTAGGAATGGTGCTGGCTATGTCCCTCTAGTCTGAAAATCACCCACTAACCAATTACCTGTACTCTTTTCAGTCCGCAGCAACTTCCAAATCATTCCCTCACATTCCCTTTAATATTAGTGACCTTAATTGTATCAACACTCCTCTTATATAACTCCTTATCAAATATGCATTCCATTCCTTAGACCTTGGAATTCCCAAGAATTCGAGCAGCTTTGTGCTGTAGACTCCCATTCTCATTTTGAAAACAGTATTACACTGTTGTAACTTATTACTCAGTTGTAACACAGTTCTTCCACATGCATCAAAGTATACACAATCCTTTGAATGAAATTGTCAGTGATCAGCAAAAACAGCTCATGAGCTTGTTTAACATTTTCTACCATTATGTTATGATTAAAAACAGACAAACTATATACCATTAATCACACTCTAATATATGAAAACAGCTGAATGATACAGTTCATTTATCAAATTACTCCCAATGGTGGATGTGTAACCAGTATTTCATCATGATATCATGGAGCTCATTTTTAAACTTTTATTCACTTCTAGTGATGTGGGCAAAGCAAGTATTAATTGTCCATCACTAACTGCCCCGAGATGGTGGTATGCCACTTTCTTGAATTGCTGTACTTGTGTAGTGGTCATTGGTCCAGAATGCCACTGGACAAAGTGTCCCAGAATTTTGAGTCTGCAATAGTGAAGGAACATGATATATTTCAAAATCAGGATGGTGTGTAACTTGCAGGGCAACTTGTAGGTGGTGGAGTTTCCCACAAGCCTGTTGCCCTCTCCTTCCCAGTGCTAGATATTGCAAGTTTGGGACATTCTGTCAAACAAACCTTAGCAAGTTGCTGCAGGACATCTTATCGATGGTACACACTGCTGCCACTCCGTGATGACGGTGGAGGTAGTGAATGTCTAAGGTAGAGGTTGGGGTGCAGATCAAGTACATTGCTTTGTCCTGGATGGTGTCAAGTTTCACTGAGTGTTGTTGGAGTTGCACTAATCCAGTCAAGTGAACAGACTACCATCACACTCTTGAATTGTTACTTAAAAAGTAGATAGGCAAGAGTCAGGAATAACTCATTCATCAACTCTTACCTGCTTTTGTAGCCACAGTATGTATGTGGCTGATCAATTTACTTTCTGACCAGTACTGCAGGGGTTACATGATGGTAATGCTGTTGAATGGCCTCTTGTTTGAGGTGGTCAATGTCAAGCATTTGTGCGGTGCAAGTGTTATGTGCTACTTATCAGGTCAACCCCAAATGTTGTGCAAGTCATGCTGTATGCAGAGAAAAACTGCTTCATTTTATGAGACATTGTGAATGGAATTGAATATTGTGCAATCATCAGCAAACTTCACAGCTATGGACTTTATGCTGGAGAAAAGGTTGTTGATGAAGCAGCTGAACATTATTAGACCTCAGACATCACATTTGAAGAAAAGACTCCAATAACCACAACCATTGTCCTAGATACAAATCCAACCAGTGGAGAGATTTCCTCCCAAATCCCATTAAATTTAGTTTTGCCTTGATGTCAAGGGCAGCGAGTTTCAACTCACCAATCATCTGACTGGATGCGCTAGTACTGCTGATGTCCTTTGACTCAATTTATTGCTAATTTAGTCTTTGTGCAAATGTTTCAATACTGTTGCTGTTACCTTGAAATCTGGATGCTAGGTCTATTTCAGCTGTGTACTGCTCAATGTTGTTAAATTACTAACTCTGTTGTGATGAGAAAGCAAATGCAAAGTTGAAGCAATGGTTTCCTTCAACCAGGCACGGTGCATTATGAATCTTGGCCTCGTCCTGAGATTCCAATCTTGGCAGATGTCAGTCTTCAGCCAATTAGATTCAAATCATATCAAGAAATGGCTAGATGAGCTGAACAAGGCTATAGGTGCCAACAACATCCCAAATGTAATGCTGAAACTTGTGCTCCAGAAATATCTGTGCCTCTGGCCAAGCTACTCCAATATGGCCACAACATAGGCATCTATCTGGCAGTATGGAATAATGTCCACAAATGTCCCATCACAAAAAACAGGAGAAATCCACACCAGCCTATTACCACTTCATCAGTCTTAATCATCAACGAGATGGTGAGTATTCAAAATCATTGGATTCTAATTTTGTAAACAAGATATTTGCACAAGTTTAAAGTTTATTCATTAGTCTCAAGGAGGTTTACATTAAAACTGCAATAAAGTTACTGTGAAAATCCCCTAGTCGCCACACTGAGGGAGAATTTAGCATGGCCAATGCACCTAACTTACATATTTTTGGGACTGTGGGAGGAAAGGAAGCACCTGGAGAAAACCCACGTAGTCACCCAAGATGGGAATCAAACCCGGTACCTGGCATTGTAAGGCAGCAGTGCTAACCACTGTGCTGGTGACAGGGGAGTTGCTTACAAATAACAATCATCCAAGCGTTGAATGATACTGAAAGAAGCTGATCAGCCCAATTAGTTCCACTGCTGCTCTTTACCAATACCTCTGCACTTTTTCTACTTCAACTATTTATCCATCTCCCTTTTGAAAGTTAATATTGAATCTGCTTCTAGCACCCTTTCAGGTAGTGCATTCCAGATTATAAAAGCATCTTTCTTTTGTTAATCTGACTATTTTTCAATTACCTTAAATGTGTGTCTACTGGTTACTATTCCTTTTGTCGTCAGACATTGAATTTTATCTTCTCTACAAAAACCTTTGTAATTCTGGACTGCAGGGAGTCAAAATTATGGTCGAAGCTTCTACAGTGGCCAATCGAGTAAAAGATGGCATATTCTAATTTATACCTTTCTGAGGCTGACAAATTACACATGTTGTGTAATATCTTAATATAGAAAAATGTCTCAAAGTAGTTTAAAAAAAACCTTTGATTTATTATTGTCACATGTATTGGCCTACAGTAAAAAGTATTGTTTCTTGTGTCTTAAACAAAGTATACTGTTCATTGAGTACATAGGAGAAGGAAAGGAGAGAGTGCAGAATGTAGTGTTACAGTCATAGCTAGGGTGTAGAGAAAGATCAACTTAATATAAGGTAGATCCATTCAAAAGTCTGATGGCAGCAGGAAAGAAGCTGTTTTTGTATTGGTTGGTACGTGATCTCAGACAATCAACAGAAGGTGGTGGAAGAGAGAATGTCAGGATTGTGTGGGGTCCTTGATTATGTTGGCTGCTTTTCTGAGGCAGCAGGAAATATAGACAGAGTTAGTGGATGGGGGGCTGGTTTGTGTGATGGACTGGGTTACATTCACAACCCTTTGTAGTTTCTTGCAGTCTTGGTCACAAAAAGGGATATTAGAAAGGCTGATCAAAAATTATTCAACTAGTGATTTTTGAAGAAGTCTTAGAGGAGGACCAGGAACTCAACAGCAAAATGGGTGCGTAGAGGGAATTCCATAACTCAAAAGTTGACCATTGCCGGTGGTGGTACAAATAGAGGGGAATGGGGTTGATGCACAAGAAACCAGAATTAATGGAATAAGAATTTGGAGCCATGTGGACGAGTTGCAATTGTAGCACTGGAGAAATTTACAGAGATAGTGAGGCCATGATGGGATTTAAAACATTAAGAGGAAAATATTTTAACTGGAAGCTCTGGAAGATGGTAGCCAACATACTTCAGTGAGGACGGGTCAGGACATAGGCAGCAGAATTAGAAATCAACAGGGGTTTAACAGAGAGGTATAGAAGGTTTGGACATTATCAGCATACATGTGGAATGAAATTCCATTGGGGTATTTAATTGAACCACTCCCAGGATGGGTGGGTCAGCGTCAGTGTGAGGGAGTTAAATAAAAGCTTACATTTGACTGGGGCCTATTTGGAGTTGGACTATTAACCTATTCCCAAATGACAGGGCCCCACTTCTAACACTTAAATAAAACAGGATGCTTGTACCTTCATTATCAATTTGAAATTTTAATGGCTGCAGGCTGGGTTTTCTCGAGGCTCTGGAAAAGTGATAGCTGAAGAGAGATAGGAACTGCCAGATCCAGCAGGTAGGAGCTCCTCCAACATACCTGTGGGGCATTAAGGAGCAGAAATGCTTCCCCCTATAGCCCCTCAGGTAAAGCCCCTGTGATCTGTCTCTAATGTTATGAACAGGTGATTCCAGCAAGCAAGGCACCATGATCCTTCCTGCTTGCATTCCAAGTACCAACTCCATCTTGCCTTCCTCTTCAATCTTTTAATTGCCTGGACTTGCTGCTTCAAAATGTAGCAACAACCAGCCTTCAATTTGCTTCCTGCCCGGCTCTCAGCCAAAGTTTTAAACAAAAACTAATGAGTGCTTTCTGTTAAATGAGGCAAGGCTTCTGCTTTCCAAGCAGTTAATAGGCATCCCTGAAGCCATCCTATAAATATCAGGGTTTATGCCTTTTGATGATGTTGTCCTTAAGATAAGGAAAAGTGGGGATTAAAAATAGATGCTTGGGCCGTTCTTCTTCATATCTATGGGCAACGAGATTAGCTTTTACCAATTACCCTCAAATCTTCACTCCAACTTCACAAATATTACATTGTTGATAAGCAAATCTTTGACCACATCCCAAGGAGATTGAAAACATTGTCACCAAAGCCAGATATCTTCTGAAGGCAGTAGAAATTGGGATCAGAAATCTTCCTGGAAATATTCAAGAACTACAACAACCAAGCCATGAACTATATTGTGTATGAAAGAAACTCCAGATTTAAAATGGAATAACAAATAAATGCTGAATATTTACAGCAAATATTCATCAGTATCTAAACAGAGAAAGAATAATAATTTCCAATGAGACTGACTTTGGATGCTGATTGAAATAAAGAACAGAAGCCACATTTTAACATTTACAGTTTTATAATCCTCCATATCCAGCACCTAGTGATCATAAAATACAAATATGAAATACAATGGACTTAAGACAATCTTTCACAACAGCAAAGCCGCAAAAAAACAAAGCACAAAATATATAACTGGTATATATAAACTGAGACTGATGTGCCAAAAAAGTGAAGCAAAATTGCCTTATTAACTAGGCAGCATCTTCCAGTCTTTATAATTGTTTTACTAAATTCTGTTCATTAGTAGTTATTTAAGTTACAAGTCAAGACTGCTGTTCACCTCGGTTTCGGTCCCAATAATATTGGTTTTAAGTTCACACCCTTGACATTTCACAAATGGTTACCACACGTCTGCCAATAATTTGTTGGTTTGAGGCAGTTCCATCTGTTATTTTTGAGAGATCAACTTTGCCTGATCCTGTTATAATATAGAGCTAACCTATGGTGAATCAGAAACAAGTGCCAAATTACCTTGAGAAAATAAAAAGAGAAAATCAGGGCACTTTAAGGCTGATTAAAATAGACATTCAATTTTTGACTTTCCACTGAATTGAAACACTATGGAGGTTTTCATTCAAAAATACAGAATACATATATCCAGGAAGCTACAAGTAACCATGATTGAGATAACAAGACTATTCTCCGCAATTCACTGCATTTTAAAAAAATGACTTCCTTGAGAAACAAGAATTCAGAACATGTGACTAAGCTTTTTTATGCTTTCATAAACAGAAAAGGCAAGAATCCCTCACAATACACACATCTGTTACAAGGAACTAAACACACTATAGGGCAATATGGTACCTCAGTAGTTAGCACTACTTCTGCACAACGCTAGAGATGATGTAGAGATGCCGGCATTGGACTGGGGTAAACACAGTAAGAAGTCTGACAACACCAGGTTTAAATCCAACCAATTTATTTGATAGTAAACTCACAAGCTTTCAACCTATTGTGTTCGTCAGGTGAATGAGGTGTTCTGGTCTCCAACAGCACACATACCAGCACAGACTGTTTACAGATTACTGATTAGAATGTGAATCTTTACATCTAACCTGCTATTCAAGTCTTAAAGTGGCTAACAATGTGAGTGGAAGGAGCACTGAACACAGGTTAGAGATGTGTATTGTCTCCAGACAGCACAGTAAGTGAGGTTTTTTGCTAACCTAGGCAAGTCACAGGAGTTACAGATAGTGTGACATGAAGCCAAGATCCCTGTTAAGACCGTCCTCATGTGTGCGGAACTTGGCTATCAGTCTCTGCTCAGCGACCAACGCTAGAGACCCAGATTCAATTCCAATCTTGGGTCACTGTTTTCGCATTTTCCCTGTGTTTGCATGGGTTATCAATGGATCAATATCTGGTTTCCTCCCACACTGCAAAGATGTGAGAGATAGGTTGATCAGCCATGCTAAACTGTCCCTTAGTGTCAAGGGAATTAGCAGGGTAAATACACGAGGTTATGGATATAGGGCCTGGGTGGGCTTGTTGCCAGTGCAGGCTTGATTGGCCTTCTTCTGCATGATAGGGGTTCAATGATTTTGGCCTGAAAATTCTTCAACAATTCTTGAGTATCAGCTAATTTAGTGTTGATGTGAGGATTGGTTAATCTTGTTTTCAGAGTTTTCTGATAGCAAAGCAGTGAGACTCAGAACCTTAAAATGCTGCATTAGATTGATCACTGAAGTTCATCCATCAGAACTGAAATATTTGTGCCCTTGAATTTTTAATTTTCCAACAAAACGTCCTTCCATTCAAATAAAAGCTTCAAAACTGTTAAATGTTTTTAATCTTTCCTAACCTTTGATCATACTTGAATACGTTAAGTTTTGGCATTGTTATGGTTCAGGTTAGAAACTCCATGGTACTTTATGAAGCCCGCCTGAATTATAAGTTTTGCGTTTTGAATCTGGCTAGGATAAGCACAAGATATTCCACTTCAGGTGTGATTCACAAGACCCACTAGGGAGTTTTTATCAAACAAAGTTTATTTAAGAATACAGTTAACATGTATAGCAAGAAAATTAGCAAGAACTTTTATCAATTACAAATAAGAAACAAAATAACAACTATAATGTCTAACCCTTAATGAATATATATAAAGTTCTCCCAAGCAAAACCAAAACCTCCCATTGACAAAAGACCTTTTTCACAGATTTAAACAGCACAGACTAATGCTCACACAACTAATATAAATTTGAATCCATTGGTTGAAGTTTGTAGTTCTCTGAATTCACTTCAAACAGTGTGAAAACAAGTCAGCTTCCCAAAGCACCAGAGAGACTCTGGTCCAGTCCCCAAGAACAATAGATTTTCACCATTCAGGAAACAAAGAGAATTTTCAAAATAACAGTGGAGAGGAGGGAAAACACTTCTTTTTAGCATATTGCCTCTTCTAAAATGCATCTCCAACCTGCAGCTCCAAACTGAAAGTGAAAATGAAATCATTGTCATCTGAACTACAGTTTTTTTCTTCTCCCAACAATGCCATTATCTAAGGCTGTGAACATGTACTTAAAAAAAACTCTTAAAAGATATACTAACATCACAGTATCTTGTCAAAAAATGTTCCAACCTTAATGTCTCAGCAATCTACCAGTCAATGAAGATTAAAAAGATAACACTGTTATTGCTAGGAGAGGGTATCAGTTAATACCTTCTGCATAAAATTCAAGGCTTATTGTTGCATTTCTTTAAAAAAAATTAAATAAATTGCATAATTTTAATTCAATTAATAAGATCTGTGTTTCATTACTATATAATAAATTGCAGTTCTTATTTGGGTTACCAAGGAGGGAAAAGAGGGGAGTTTTTTTTCTTGTCCAGTTGAGATCAAAACAACATGGATCAGAAGTCACAAATAATCCATGATTCAATAGATGATTACATTATTAAGTATTTAAGAGAATGGTGAGTTAATCAGATCTAATTAGATTGACGTTCTACAGAAAATGACATTCTACAGAAAAGGTCATTTTTCAGCAACCTTGTTGAATTATTTGAAGAAATAACAAAAGGGGTTAGTGGATGTGGTTTATATAGCTTTTAAAAGAACATTTGGTAAGGTAACATACAAGAAATAATAATAGTAGAGTGATGCCTGAAAGACAGAAAGCACAGGATCAAAAGGAGTTTTCTCTGACTGTGACAATGTGATAACCTGTTTCTACGAGTTGTGTTGATGTGACTATCATCCAAACAGACAGACACCTCAGCAGCAAATGGAATTTAATGTCAAAACATTTTAATATATACTGCAAATAGAAAGAGGAACAATATCCTGTTTAAATGGAGGAATTAATGTGGTGGAGGAATAGAGCAACCCTATGTATAGATACAAAGGTTAGTAAATGTACGAGCACAAAACAAAATAGGCTTTCTCAAAATCAGAAGACAGGACAAGTAGGAGCTAGAAAATGGAAAATGAAACATTGTTTTCAAAATGGATTACTGTAGTTAGTTTGATTTCAAGGTGAACATAAAATCCATATTAGGCTTCTTCAGAATTTTCTTATAATTGGTGTGAATTAGTACAGGATGGGGAATTTTAAGGTTGGCAGGATTCACTCATAATCCATTAGTTTTTACAGACATGTATCCCTTGATTGGTCCGCTGATGCAAAATACTTGCAAAGCAAGTGAAAAACTGAATAATAATTATTTCAAAGTAAGCAATAGGTTCTACATTTAACCCTTCAAGCTTGTTCTGCTATTCAATGAGATCAAAGTTTATCTGCCTTTTGCCCATATGCTTTGATACCTCTAGTAATGAAAAAAGACTCAATCACAGATCTAAAATTAACAATTCATGCATGGCCATTTTAGGAAGAGACTTCCAAACTTTTACCAGTTATTGTGTGAAAAGTACTTTCAGAAAATCAATAGAAAAGTCTGGCTCTAATTTTTGTGAAGGTACTCCCTAGTTTTAGACTCCCAAACCAGTGAAGATAGTTTCTCTGTTCCCTTAATATCTTAAAATCTTCAATCAAATCACCACTACTAAATTCCAGGGAATACAATTTTAATTTGTGTAATTTTGCTTGTAATTTAAGTCTTGAGGTTGCATTTGGATAAATATATGCTATACTCTCCACAGAGCCAATTTATCCTTCCTAAGGTGTCTTTTTAAACTTATGCATGGCGGGTGTCACTGACTAAGCCAACATCTATTGCCTATCCCTAATTGATCGCAAGAAAGTGGTAGTGAGCTGCCTTTTCAAACCATTGCAGTCCATGTGGTGTAGGTACATCCACTACAGGAGAGCTTTGGAATTTTGACCCAGCAACAGTGAAGGAATAATGACATCGTTCAAAGTCAGGATGGTACATGGCTTGAAAGGGAACTTACAGGTGATGGCGTTCCTATTTGTCTGCTGCCCTTGTCCTTCTAGACGGTAGAAGTTATAGATTTGAAACGTGCTTTCAAAGGAGCCCTGGTGAGTTCTTATATTGCATCTTGTAGATAGTAAAGGTAAAGTCACCATAATTCCAGATGACCATAGATTGCTCTCTCCCTGCTGGCAGTGCATGTCAGTGACAAAGGGAGTGAATGTTTGTAGATGGAGTGTCAATTTAGCAGGTTGCTTTGTCCTGGATGTTGTCATGTTTCTTGAATGTTGTTGGAGCTGCACTTATCCAGGCAAGTGGAGAATGTTCTGACTTATGTTCTTTGATGGTGGATAGGCTTTGGGAGTCAGGAGACAAGTTACTTAGTGTGGTGCCCAGAATTGATCACAGAACTCCATGTGTGGTCTAACCAGAGTTTTGTATAGTGAAGCATGACTTTGATCAACCTGCATTCTATTCCGCTAAATATAAAAGCCAGAATTCCTTCAGCATTTTTGATTATTTTTTGTATCTGTTCATTACATTTCAATGACCTATGTACCTGGATACCTAAGTCTATTTGGAGCTCCACTGCTTCTGGCTTTTCATCACTTAGAAAGTACCATGCCTTTTCCTTTTAGGTCAAATGTAGCTGACCTCACATTAGCCTACTTTGAAATCCATTTGTCACAGTTTTTCCCATCAAGTTAGTCAATATCTCTGTGTAATTCTATGTTTCCATCATTATTGGAACGTAACTGGTGATAACTTTGTATTGGATGTAATGTGACCAAGATGTCAGGGTCAGCTGACCCAGTAAACCATGGAACCAATTACAGAATGATGTAATAGTCAGCTGACTAACAATAAATAAGAATCTGTGTAGAATTGCAAAAAAGCCATTTCCAATTCGCACATTTTGCTAAGCTTGTGGTAATTTATATTGGTGCAATGTCCAAACTATACAAACATAATTTCCTATAAACAAACAAATAATCATTGTACAACTCTGCAGTAAAACTGAATGGCAGTTAACCTCTTCATTTTTATATTCTGTAATGTTAGCAAACAGCAGACTGTCCATTCAACAATTGATCAACATTAGAAATGTTACCCATTTTTGGGTGAGTGTGAGAATTATTAACTGCAATTTGCATTTAGCTGCCACCTTTAATAAATAAAACATCCAAAGTACATTAGAAAAAATTTGGCAGGCATTTTTTAAACCGCTGGGAGTCTGAAACCTAAATCTGTTGCTGTCAACGGATTTATTTAGAAAGATCATCATCTTTCTAAAAAGGCATGCAAATTTGTCAAGAAAAATAGAGAACGTTAAATATGAAATATAACATGCAAGTCGATCTGACTAGACATTGGTACAGCTCAGACACTAATTGAATGTAATGCATGTTTTTTTTAAATCTGTAATTTGTGTAGAGTGGCCATGTCATGAGTCCATATCTAACATCACAGAGAATTTATTTTATGTTGTTTGGTATCTGCCAATTTGAAGCCCAGTCCCCCATGTTGTACCCTGGGTTTCTGAGTTACTGATCCACAGACAGTCACTATGCCATGCACCTCCCTTATTTCATGCTATCTGACATCCTGCCAGTTTGGATAAGGGGAAAGATCTAGACTGACCGATCTAGGTAGTTGAGCTGGGCCGAGACTGCAAATAGTAGACTCGAAAGATATGCAGATTAGGTGGGTTGGCCGTAATAAATTGCCCTTGATGTTGGGGGGCACCAGCAGGGTAAAAATGTGAGGTTACGGGGATGGCAGCTGGGTGGGATTGCGGTTGGTGCTGACTTGATGGGCCGAATGATCTCCATCTGCACTGTAAGGATGATATGATTTGGCCTTTTTGGGAATATTAAGAGCATAGTTGTGTTTTCAGATGATTTTTAAAGATGGACCATGAGATAAAAAGGCAGCAGGTTTGGGAGGGTGCTCCAAAGAGAGCAGCAAAAGCAATGGATGTCTCTCCACTGAAGTTGGAATTCAAGAACAGATCAAATCAGAGACTGTGGGATGGAACTCTTGAACAGCGTTGCAGAAGAAGTTGTAGATGAGGATGAAACTTTAAGTTTGGTTCCATCTTAGTGCCAAAGGCCAGTGTAGATCAGCAAGGATAGGGAATACACAGGACAAAATGCAGATATTATTGAATCCCTACATTGCAAAAGATGCCTGTTCGGCTCATCGAGTTGACATCAACCAAACTCCTTCCCAGGCCCTATCCCCACCCCCATGCATTGACCCTGCTAGTCTCCCTGACACTAAGGGACAATTTAGCATCCAAAACAAACCTACACAGACACAGGGGGAACATGTAAATTCCAAACAGTGACCCAAATCAGGAATTGAACCCAAGTCGCTGGCACTGTGAGGCAGCAGCGCTGACCACTGTATTACCATGCCACCCCTGAAATTAAGCTTTGGATGATTCCAAGTTTGTGGAGGGTGGATATCAGAAAGACAGAAAAGGAAAGTATCGTACAAATCAAATAGAGATAAAAGCTTCACAAAGTGGGGTGAGATGGGGGAATAAGGAAGCAATGTTGCACAGTTGGAAATAAGTGATTTTGTTAGTGGTTAAGATAGGAAGTGAACAGTTGCAAGCAAATCTGTTCACTATTCAATGAGTAGCCAGATGGAAAAAAATCAAGTTGATGCATAAAACTCAGAATTCTTAAAATTAATGCAACATCAATTTTCCCAATATATAAGAACAATGCAGACTATAGTATGTGGCATATTTGTGCTACTGGTAAGTAAATCAGATACTGGTCATAAACCAATATTTGCAAGTATGTGCAATGTGATTACAAACATCAACTGCATGTTTTGATTCAATGGTCTCTTGAAAAACATTCCCAACTACAATGACTGAGTAGCAACCAGGTAAGCAATATACAACAAAATAAGGTTTATTGCTGTATTGTCCCTTGTATCAGGTTTGAGAGGAGGCCTAATGTACAAGAAATGAGGAATATTCAGTTCTTGTGGGCAACTGAAAAATTTTACCAAGAGGGTCAATTGGAAAGTCCCTCAATAATTTGAGCGTCAGTTTAAAAGTTTATAAAAGTAGATGGTGTGAAAATCACTGAACAGTTCAATATCCCTGAAGGAAAAGGGAAATTCCATGCAAATTTAGCTTAGTTTTACATCAAAACATAGGTAGAAAACAGAAGCAGAAATAGACCATTGGGCCCTGCTCTGCCATTCATCATGATCATGTTTTGTTTTAGGCGTTGCAGGCTTTTATTATTTAGAATCATAAATAGCTACACTTCATTATTGCATCATTCACTTGGATATTATCCATATAGAAACATAGAAACGTAGAATGGTACAGCACAGTACAGGCCCTTCAGCCCTCAATGTTGTGCCAAGCTATGTCCGAATCCAAGATCAAGCTGTCCTAGTCCCTATCATTTTGGTGTGCTCCATGTGCCTATCCAATAACCGCTTGAAAGTTCCTAAAGTGTCAGGCTCCATGTCACAGCAGGCAATCTATTCCACATCCCAACCACTCAGTGAAAAATCTACCTTGGACATCCCTCAGATATCTCCCACAATGAACCTTATAGTTATGCTCCCTAGAAACAGCTACATCCATCCAAGGAAATTATCTATACCTCTCATCAACTTATAACTTCTATTAACACGCCTCTCATCCTCCTCCGCTCTAAACAGAAAAAACCCCAGCTCCCTCAACCTTTCCTCACAAGACTTACTGTCCAAACCAGGACAGCATCCTGGTAAATCTCCTCTCCAAATTAAGAGGTGGTAGTCATAGGACAGATGTCAGAGGCAGGTTCTTTACACAGAGGGTGGTGAGGGCGTAGAATGCCCTGCCTGCAGCAGTTGTGGACTCGCCTACTTTGGGGGCATTCAAATGGTCGGTGGATAGGCACATGGATGATATTGGAATAGTTTAGGTTAGAGGGTCCACTGGCCGGCGCAACATAGAGGCCGAAGGGCCTGTACTGCGCTGTAATGTTCTATGTTCTAATGCTTCCACATCCTTCTTCTAGTGAGGTGACCAGAACTGCACACAATATTCCAAATGTGGTCTCACCAAGGTCCTGTACAGTTGCAGCATAATTTCACGACTCTTAAACATAAACCCCCTGTTAATAAACGCTAACACAACAAAACCTTTTTCACAGCTTTATCCACTTGAGTTGCAACCTTCAGAGATCTGTGGATATGAACCCCAGGATCTCTCTGTTCCTCCACATTCCTCAGAACCCTCCTATTCACCCTGTAATCAGTTCAAGTTTGTCCTCCCAAAATGAATCATCTGATTAGCTGTAAAGACTCGCATTCTAATCAGTATTCTGTAAACTTTATGTGCCTTTACATGCTGTGTGTGTGACTAGAACTCTCCACTCACCTGATGAAGGGGCAAACCCTGGAATTTAGTAGCTTTTCTATCAAGTAAATGTTTAGGCTTTAACCTGGTGTTATGAGACTTCTTTCCATGAGGTAGCACGTTACTTACCCAATCAGCCAAATTTTGTTCTATCCCACACCTCCTCATCTTCTTCATGTGTCTACATGGGTTTCTTCCAGGTGCTCATGGGGAACCTTATCAAACTCTTTACTAAAATCCATATATATGACATAAACTGCTCTACCTTCATCTACACACTTAGTTACCTCCTCAAAGAATTCAATCAAATTTGTGAAGCAAGACTTACCCCTCACAAATCTGTGCTGACTATCCCAGATTAAGCTGCATTTTTCCAAACGGTCATAAATCCTACCCCTCAGGAACTTCTCCATTAACTTACCGACCACTGAAGTAAGACTAACTAGCCTATAATTACCATGGTCATTCCTATTTCCTTTCTTGAAGACAGGGACAACATTCACCACTCTTCAGTCCTCTAGCACAATCCCCGTGCACAGCGAAGACCCAAAGATCAAAGCTACTGGCTGCGCAATCTTATCCCATCACCCAAAGTATCCTAGGATGAATCCCAACTGGCCCAGGGGATGACTTATCGACCCTCAGGTTTTTCAAAATTGCTAATACATCTTCCCTCAGAACATCTGATCAGCCTGTATCACACTCTCATCCTCAAAAACATGGCACTCTTCTTAGTGAGCACTGAAGAAAGGTATTCATTCAACACCCATCTCTTCTGGCTCCATGCACAAGTTCCCACTACAATCTTTGACCGGCCCTAATCTCACCCTGATCATTCTTTTATTTTTCACATAAGAGTAAAAAGCCTTGTGATTATCCTTGATCCAACCCATCAAGGACTTCTCATGCTCCCTCCTAGCTCTCCTAAGCCCCTTTTTTTTTAAGCTCATTCTTGCTACCTTGTAACCTTCAAACGACTCAACTGAACCGTGTTTTCTCAACCTTACACATACTTTTTTACTCTTGACAAGACGTTCAACCTCCTTTGTTAATTGTAAGTATAACAGCAATATATTACTTCATAATAATATCACACTTCACATTCTAAATTTAAAATGAGGACCACAGTAAAACTTGATAGCTTTCAAAGATTTAAGTAGGATTTTATGAAAGCACAGGAAATTTCAATATCCACACAGTGATTGTTATTGATACAAATTAAAAACTTACCTAAATGTGAAGAAAAAGATAGAGGCTCTCAAAAGGTGTTAGAACTTTGGATTTACCAACTAGGATGATTTAACAACTAAAATCAAAATAATATGGTTTAAAAAGCACCCACAAAGTAACAAACAGAAAGTGATAGACAAAAAACAGTGTTTGTATTGTTATAATCACATCATATCTCCATAAAGCGTATTAGAACACAGAACATTACAGCGCAGAACAGGCCCTTCGGCCTTCGATGTTGCGCCAACCAATCATGAAAAAAGCAATGACCTTCCAAACTAAACCATTCCCTTCTCTTCCATAAACTTATCAACTAACCTCTTAAACGCCACCAAACTTGGCACATCTACAACTGCCGCAGGCAGGGCATTCCACTCCCTAACCACCCTCTGGGTAAAGAACCTGCCTCTGATATCCGTCCTATAACTATCACCCCTTACTTTAAAGCTGTGTCCCTTTGTGCTAGCTTTCTCCATCCTAGGAAAAAGGCTATCACTGTCCACCCTATCTAAACCTCTAATCATCTTATATGTTTCGATAAGGTATCCTCTTAGCCGCCTTCTTTCTAACAAAAACAACCTCAAATCCCTCAGCCTCTCTTCATAAGACCTGCCCTCCATACCAGGCAACATCCTGGTAAACATCCTCTGTACCCTCTCCAAAGCCTCCACATCTTTCTTATAATGTGGGGACCAGAACTGCACACAATACTCCAAGTGCGGCCGCACTAGAGTTTGTACAGTTGCAACATGACGTTGCGGCTCCAAAATTCAATCCCCCTACCAATAAAAGCTAAGACTCCATATGCCTTCTTAACAACCTTATCGACTTGACTGCTTACTTTCAGGTATCTATGCACAAATACACCAAGATCCCTCTGTTCATCAACACTATTAAGAATCCTACCATTAGCCCTATACTCTACACATTTATTATTCCTGCCAAAGTGCATTACCTCACACTTTTACACATTAAACTCCATTTGCCACCTCTCAGCCCAGCTCTGCAACTTGTCCAAGTCTCTCTGCAAACTATAACACCCCTCTTCACTATCTACCACTCCACCGACTTTAGTGTCATCCGCAAAAGTCGATGGGTGTCCATATTGGGTGATGGACATTCTAATTTTAAAAAAGCAATACAAAAGATGGACACTCCACCTTCACAAAATTGTCTCCAGAAAGTCAGGGATTTATTGTGACGTTTCTATACAGATATATCTGGACATATTCCTGCACACTCACTTAAAATGTAAAAGGCCATTCCTGATGCCAACTGATTGTCATTTAAAATCCGTACCATTGAAGTGGTGAGGGACAATCATTACTATGCTTGCCAGCAACACTGTGTGCAATTTTGGTCCCCTTATTTGCAAAAGGATATATTGGCCTCAGAAGGAGTGCAGAGAAGGTTCACCAGATTGATGAGTGAGTTAGCTTATGATGACAGACTCAGTACATTGGGCCTGTACTCTTTGGAGTTTAGAAGGCTGAGGGGGCTCTTATAGAGAATAAGATATTGAATGGGCTAGACAGGATAGAGGCAGAAAGGAAACAAGAACTAGAGTGCACAATCTCAAAATAAGGGGGAGACAATTTAGAACAGAGTTGAGGAGGAACTTCTTCTCCCAGAGGGTGGTGAATCTTTGGAATTCTCTGCCCACTGAAGCACTGGAGGCTACCTCGTTAAATGTGTTTAAATCACAGGTAGATAGATTTCTGATCAATAAGGGAATTAAGGGCTACGGGGAGCAGGCAAGTAAGTGAAACTGAACCACTATCATATTATCTATCATGATCTTACTGAATGCAGGGCAGACTCGAGGGGCTAGATGGCCTACTCCTGTTCCTCTTTATGTTCTTAAAGGTGGGATTTCAAATAAAGTCATTCAGTGTGGGGTGATCACAGCTGGAATGTTGATGGTAATATCAACATTGCCCCATTTGTGTCAATTATGTCAGCTCCAACCCACAGTGTGAACAATGGAATATGTTGACATTGTCATCACATGACTGAAACTGGCTGGTGAGGGAACCAATACTTTATTAATCCACAAGGGAAAAGTCAGTCTGGGGCAAACACCTCACAGAGAGAGATCTCAACCAGGAAAAGGAAAGAACCCCACTTTGAAAAGAAAGTCATCTCAGGCAGTGAAGAGGATCTAACGTGCACATACATAGAAAATAAAAGCAGGAGCAGGTCATTCCATCCTTCAGGCCTGCTCGGCCATTCATTATCATGGCCGAATATCAAATTCAACGCCTTGATCCCACCTTCCACATTTCCCCCCCCAACCATATCCTTTGATTGCTTTAGCCCCAAGAACAATATCTAATTCCTTCTTGAAATGACACAACTCAACAACTTTCTGTGGTAATTCCACAAATTCATCACCCTCCAGGTGAAGTATTTCTCCTTGCCTAAGTCCTAAAAGGTTTACCCCTTATCCTCAAACTATGCCTCCAGTTTTGGACTTCCCCACCATCAGGACATTCTTTCTGAATCTGTTGAATCCTGCTAGAATTTTATAATATACATGAGATCAGCTCTCACGTTTCTAAACTCCAATGTATATAATTCTAACTGATTTAGTCTCTCCTCATATGACAGACCTGCCATTCCAGGAATCAGCCTGGTAAACTTTTACTGTACTCCCTGTATAGCAAGGACGTCCTTCCTCAGATAAGGACATCAAAACTGCACACAATACTCTAGATGTGGCTTCACCAACACCCTAAACAACTGCAGTAAAACATTCCTATCCCTATACTCATATTCTCTTGCTACGGAGGCCAACATACCATTTGCTTTCTTTATGGCCTGCTGTAACTGCGTGTTCATTTTCATGAGGACAAGGTCTTACTAAGTATTCACCTCTCAAAATTGACATCCATGCAAATAATAATCTACTTTACCTTAATCTTACCTGTATGATTACACTGCTTCACTACAAGAGCTCAGCCACAATTTTGTCTGAAACATCTAGACACTTCTGAACTCTGTTGGACTTCAAAGAACTAAACAGAATCCTTCAGGCCTGCAATGTTCTCAACCATAACCTTGAGCACTGTATAAAGAAGTGATCTATTTCTACTTTTCTCTTCTAATAATCCAAAGACATGTTACATCTTTAGATTCATCTTTTCTTGTCTGTGCTGTATTTAGGAAATGAGTGTTTGTCACATTTACATTCTGGATGTTGTGAAAATAAATATTTATCCTTTCTTTTGACTTAAATTACAAGGAAAGCTATTTTTTGTGTAAGTTGTTTAAGTCACATTGTGCTCAAAAGGGTTAAAATAATCTTCCTCAAAAATACATCTTGTTGCAGTCAGCTGAGAAATTAGAAGTGGGGGAAATTATCCCACATTTTTTCGCCATCTCTAATAGTATACATAATCAGGCTTCCACTCCTCAAGCATTGCTATACTACTGACAACTTAACAGACTCAAGCTTAACAGTAATGATGTTTCCATTTACACTGGAGCAAGAACAGTTAGATCAGTAATAGCCAAACCGGCATAAACTGGGCTAACAAGAATTGTTTTCATTGATTTGCTTTTGTAATATAAATTCTGACTGTGTTAGCTGTTTCAACCATTTTAGTATGTTATGATAAGCACTACGATTTTGAGGGGTTATTTGACTTTTACTTTGAATGCACATTTTTGAGCGATCTGAACTGGAAACAATTCAAATTTCAGCGATACATTACATACAATACCCAGGTGGTTAAAGCTGCCAAATAGATCATTCTTGCATACATAGAATCGATGTTGAATGATGGTGGAATATCCAGTTTTCTTCTCTGAGTAAAAGTATTGACTCAAAGTGCTCCTCCATCACAGAATATAGTGCTTCCCATTGTATATTCTGTTCATGCATATTAGCACGAAGGGATATGTTAAAATATTTTAATTCAGCACACTTAGCACAGTTGGTTTTTTTAATATTCCTGGTACATAAACTACATTACACTTCTCTGAATATTGTGTTTTTACTTCTTGAAGACTATCAAAATATATCTCTGTAAATAACTTGCGAAATCCTAAAAGAAAAAGTATTTTTTAAGAAGATATGAACATACAAAATTCCATAAACTCTCCTTGCAGTTAGGCTGGCTTGAAGAATCTTCCTTCTTATAAATTAACTGTTCATTTTTACATTTGATTCAGTGTCAAGTTTTTCTTGATAATGGAACATTTTACTATGTTAAAGATGTGACATGGGCCTAATAACTTATGCGATGAACAGTACTTTGAATCCAAAGCATTGGTGTCAATAGAACTGAAGCCATTCTGTCTTTGACTGATTCAATCTACTGCTTGCTCATGCTCATCCCAGCGAAGTGCTCCTTAGGCATTCTGTTAGACTTTGAGCTGAACTTTCTAACCCCCACCTTTCTCCTCGAGAGCACTACCCTCATCCCCCAACTATATCTTCTTCACAGCTGGAACACTTGGTCTTGCCTTTATCATCTTAAAGATCCAATTCTCAAATGAGCATCTAAACCACTGCCCTTCAAAATGTTAGATAATCCACAACAATGTGATTCAATTATTTTTTATGCCCACTGCAAGAGAGAAAGAAAGAAGGAATTGCATTGATATAACACCATTGCTATCTTAAAGTCCTTCCAAGTGAGTCTTAGGCAACTAAATATTTTTAAAATACAATCACTGTTGTAACTTAGGCAAATGTAGCTTTTTGTACACATCAGTATGCTTGAGATAAATTACTATATAATCTAAACAGTAAATTTTCGTCAAGACACCAAAGCTGCCCAGTTTCTGCCCCCAAGTACCAATGAATTCAAGATTATTCCTGGTTTTAATTCCTCCTATGGACCATCTTACTTAGGAACCTTCTGCAAATACAACCCTTATTCATACCCTTTATTCTTTAACTCCTACTTAGAATATAGAAAAACTACAGCACTAACAGACCCTTCAGCCCACAAATTGCACCAATGATATCTCTACCTACTAGGCTTACCTATAACCCTCAATTCTATTAAGTTCCATGTACTCATCCAGAAGTCTCTTGAAAGACCCTATTGAATTTGCCTCCATCACCACTGATGGCAGCCAATTCCACTCACCCACCACTGTCTGAGTGAAGAACTTACCCCTGATATCTCCTCTGTACCTATTTCCCAGCACTTTAAACCTGTGTCCTTTCGTAGCAACCATTCCAGCCCTTGGAAAAAACCTCTGAGAATCCACCTAATCTATACCTCTCAACATCTTATTTGCTTCTATCAGGTCATCTCTCATCTTTCGTCTCTCTAAGGAGAAAAGACCGAACTCCCTCAACCTATCCTCATAAGACATACCACCCAATCCAGACAACATCCTTGTGAATCATCCTTCCTGTAATGAGGCGACTAGAACTGAGTGCAGTATTCCAAGAGAGGTCTGACTAAGGTCTTATAAAGCTGCAACATTATCTCCAAACTCCTAAACTCAGTCCCTCGATTGATGAAGGCTAGTACACCACGTGCCTTCTTAACCACATCCTCTACCTGCGAGACCTATTTAAGAGTCCTATGGACCCAGACCTCAAGGTCCTTATGATCCTCTACACTGCTAAGAGTCTTACCCTTGATATTATACTCCTTCATCACATGTGACCTGCCAAAATGGACCACAATACATTTATCTGGGTTGAAGTCCAGCTGCCACTTCTCCGCCCAGCCTTGCATCATATCTATGTCACGCTGCAACCTCTGACATTCCTCCAAACTACCTACAACACCACCAACCTTCATGTCATCAGCAAACTTACCAACCCATCCCTCCACTTACTCATCCAGGTCATTTATGAAAATTACAATCAGCAAGGATCCTGGAACAGATCCCTGCGGCACTCCACTGGTGACCAACCTCCATGCAGAAAAAGACCCATCTACAACCACTCTCTGTCTTCTGCGGGCAAGCCAGTTCTAGATCCACAAGGTAACAGCCCCCTGAATCCCATGCCCTCTCACTTTTTCAAGAAGTCTTGCATCAGAGACCTTATCAAATGCCTTGCTGAAGTCCACATAAATCACGTCTATTGCTCTTCTTTCGTCAATGTATTTAGTCACATTATCAAAGAACTCAACCAGGCTCATAAGGCACGACCTGCCTTTGATAAAATCGTACTGACTACTATTGAGCATACGAAACTTCTCCAAGTGTTCATAAATCCTGTCCCTCAGAATCTTCTCCATCAACTTACCAACCACTAAGGTTAGACTCACTGGTTGGTAATTAATTAAATACTTGACTACTTGTTTCCTATTCTCACTGCCCTGTTACTAAGACTGATCTTCCAACTGAAGAGGCTGCATCTGATCATCTTAAATGAGTAATCCATGCAATCTCTTCTTCAATGCAGCTCCAACTACAAGAACTTTAAAAAATATTATCTTCTGATGTGCTTTCAGCATCACCTGTTACTTCACCTCCTAATGTGCATTCACAGCTATTGCTTGTAAAATGCCTTCAGTAATATATTTATTTCTGCTTATAATGTAATTTTCATGGAGGGAACTGCACATAAGTAGATACCCAATTATCCACTTCATGACCATAGTGACTTATTAGTCATTCGTTTCTGTATCACTCTGGAATTTACAATAATTCAATTTATTTTTAAATACAGAACCATAAGTCAACTCAACCTGCCTCCAATGATACCTAATATGGTTTTTTTTAAGAAAAAGTAGATGCATCACTGAAAAGCTGTTTAGATTACAGATATGATGACACAACTGAACCATTGGTGCAAAGCTGTTCTCTTTAATGTTGTTGAAAAATAGAAGTGCAAATGCTCCAGTCTGTACCATTAAGCCAAATCTGGTCCATATCAACACTAAGCTTGTACTGCAATACACTCAAGAGCTTTACGTACATCACCATTGATTTACTATTCTGTATATATAATTCAGTACATAGTTAAATCGGGTACTAGTGATTGAAGATGAACAGGTGGTTGAGACAGAGTTACAAGCCAAGGCCATTATGAAGGTCATCTAAGTCTCAGCAGTATTATATTTTTGAACCCACTTTTTCAAACCTTGATATCAGTGTTTTTTTTCTGGACAATTCTCTCATATTGGGCTTCATCCAAATTTTAGCACCAATGTTTTGAATTTGACTATCATTATGATTATAAACTTTAATGTCATTAATGGGAGAACATTTCAGAAACATCTTAAGTTTATTAGTGTCACATGTAGGCTTACATTAACATCGCAAGTTACTGTGAAAATCCCCTAGTTGCCACACTCTGGCGCCAGTTTGGGTATAATGAGGGGGAATTTAGCATGGCCGATGTGGCTAACCAGTGCATCTTTCAAACTATAGGAGGAAACCAGAGCACCCAGAGGAAATCCATGCAGACACAGGGAGAACGTGCAGATTGTGCGCAGACAGTGACCCAAGCCAGGAACCAAACCCAGGTCCCTGGTGTTCTGAGGCAGCAGTGCTAACCATTGCGTTACTGTGTCACCCAACACATGAATGCCAAGATCATTATAGTTAAATACACTGGCAACAACATTGCTGTCCTATAACACAAATTTACATACTGATATCAGAATTATTATCCAAATGTCCTGGAAGATTTTGAGGCAGAATTATTTTAAAGTTACAAAATCACTTTATGATTTGAGATACTGTCCATTAAGTTGATAGAGCAATAAAATTGTATTTGCATTATTTGCAATGCTTGTTATGTATAACATAGAGAGCATTCGCCACGTGCTGCAATAAATTGCTGGATTCTTGCTTAACCAGCTGCTATTTTCACCTGCAGAGCTTGGTATCAGTTTGGCAGCCATCGCCAGGCTCAACGCATATCATTAGAAAGTATTTTCCCATTCCTCTTTCTTTCTAATGTTGGCAGTATGCCTATATTACAAGTCTCCCATCTCCAGAAATTTACACCAACCATACCATTCTACCATTATCTTGCGAACGCTATTAATATGTTCTTTCCTGCAGGCATGAAAAGCATATAACTGCACAAAGATGAGTGACAGGTCAGATGATCAGTCAGAATATAAAGAACAGCAGAGAATAACTAAAAGCTTAATCAGGAGGAAGAAAGTGCGAGGGGAAGCAAGCTGGAAATGTAAAAGCAGAGAGTGAGAGTTTTTGCTACTATTTAAAAAGGAAAAGTGTACGTGAAGTGTCTGTTCGTCCTCTGGAGTATGACAGTTCGGAGGGGATAATAGATAATAAGGAAATAACAAATGAAATGAACAAATATTTTGCTTCGGGCTTCTCTACAGAGCATACAAAAACATTCCAATAATTCCAGCTGCAAATCAGGAGTGGAAGGGAGAGGTGAAATTACAATCATTAGGCAAGTGATACTGAGTAAACTGATGGAACTGTGAGATGGGAATATGATGGTACAGGCTTTGGGATTAGTAATCTTTGGGTTCAAATTCCACCAAAGCAGATGGTGAAAATGGATTTCAATGCAAATCTGTAATTAAAAGTCTAATGACAATCATGGAAACCATTGTCAATTGCCATAAAATGCATCTGGTTCACTAATGTTGGCCATCCTTACCTGGCCTGGCCTACATGTGACTCCAGATTCACATCAAAGCTGTTGACTCCTAAATACCTTCTGAAGTGGCCTAGCATACCATTCAATTCAAGAGTAATTAGTGATATATTTCAGTAAATGCTGGCCTAGCCAGTGATGCCCACATCCCGTGAATGATTATTTAAAAGTGACAAGTTTCTGGATACTTATGACTTCACTTTAGGGTCTTAAAAAGGGCTAATTAATGGAGTTGCAGGTGTCAATTTTCCAAAAGTTTGCTAGATTCTGAAAAGGTTGCATCAGACTGGAAAGTGACAAATAATATCCCTCTATTCTAGGGAGGAGGCAGAAAGAAGGAAACTAAGCCAGCATGACAACTATCATGGGGAAGGTGTTAAAGTCAATCAGTAAGGAAATTATAATTGGAAATCAAAAGCAACTCAAGATAGTTAGGAAGAGTCAGTATCATTTTGCAAAAAGAAAATTATGTGTAACTAATTTACTGGAATATAATGTAGGAAACTATGAAGTTATGCAGTTTGGTATGACAAATAAAGAAGTCAAATATTATTTAAATGGAGACAGACTGCAGAAAGCTGCAGCAGAGAGAGATTTGGGGATTTTCATATATAAATCACAAATAACAAGCATGCAAGTTCATCAGGTAATAGGGAAAGCAAATAGAACGTTGGCCTTTATTTCAAAGGAATGAAAGAATAAAACTAGGACAGTATTGTTAAAACAAAGCACTAGTTAGACCACATCTGGAATACTGTGAAAAGTTCTGGTTTTAAGAGTAGATATACTAGCATTGAAGGCCATAGAAGGTTTATTAGGTTGATCCCAGAATGGAGGAATTTTCTTATGAAAGGTTAAGTAGGTTGGATCTGTACTCATTGGGAGTTCAGAAGAATGAGAGACGGCCTTTTTGACATGTAGATGCCGAGAGGATATTTCCTCTTGTGGGGCAGTTCCAGACCAAAGGACATAATCTCTGAGTAAAGAGTTGTTTGTTTAATTTCTTCTCTCAGAGGATAGTGTATTTGTGGAATTCTGTAGCACCGAGAGCTGCAGGGATTGGATTGTTAAATACATTCAGAGCTGAAATTGACAGATTTTTAATGAGTCAGGAAATTAAGGGTCACGGAAATAAGATCAGCCATGACCTCACTGAATGACTGAGTAGACACAATGGGCTGAATGGCCACTTCTGCTCCTACGTCTTGCAGTCTTTTTAAAGTTTTATAAAGAAGTAACATGTGTTGTGGATGAAGGGAAGTCTGTAGACATGCTGCACTTAGATTTCCAGAAAGCATTTGATAAGGTGCCATATCAAAGGTTATTGTGGAAAATAAAAAGTTAGTGGGGAAACATACTGGCATGAACAGAAGATTGGTTGGTTGGTAGAAAACAGAGAGTACGCATAAAGGTATTTTTATGACTAGTAGAGTGTGATAAGTAGAATCCCTGAGGGGTCTTGGCTGGGGTCTCTCCTCTTTACAATTTATATAATGGCTTAGATGAGGGCGGTGAAAGCATGGCAACTCATTGCAGACGACATAAAGACAGGTAGGAAAATATATCTTAGAGGGCATAAAGAGGTTGAGGGTTGTGACAAAATGTGAAGTTGGTCACTTGGCTAGACAAATAAAAAAAAGCTAAGAGTTACTAGAGAACAGCTGCATAATTCCAAGGCACAGAGGGATCTAAGTGTTCTTGTGCATGAATTACAAAAAGTTAGTAATCAGTACAAGTAATTAAGAAGGCTAATGGAATGCCATCCTTTATTAAGGGAGGAACTGAACATAAAAGTAAGGATGTTATGCTTCAATTATACAGGGCACTGGTGAGATCACATTTCGAATGTCATGTGCAGTGTTAATTTCTTTGTTTAAAGGATATAAATGCACTGGAGATGATTCAGAGGACATTCACTGGTTGATTACCTGGAGCGAGTAGGCTGTTTTTTCAGGAAAGATCAGACAAACTTGGTTTGTTTCCACTGAGCTTTGGAAGAGTGAAGAGGTAACTTGATTGAAGTATATAAGATCCTAAATGGTATTGGTAGGTGTGCATGGAAACCTCTTGTGGGTGAACCCAGAACTTTTGTTAAAATTAGAGGTCACCTTTTTGGATAGGGGCAAGGAGAATTTTTTCTTTCACTGGGTTGTGCAATTTTAGAACTCTCTGCCTCAAAGGTGGTGACGGTGTGGTCATTGAATATTTTAAAGGCAGAGATAGATAGGTTTTTATTAGGCAAGGGAATCAAAGGTTATTTGAAGTAAATAGGTGTATGGAATTTGAAACACAAACAGATCAGTTGTGATTTTATTGAATGGCGGAGCAGGCCGAATAGCTTCTTCTGCTCATATTTTGTATATTCAGATGAAAAGTATTATAAAAGCAATTTTAGAAGTGGGTATACTGTAAATAATGCATATTTGCTCTCTTGAGCATCCATGGCAATATTGTCTGCATGAAAATGTTTTCTGACATTACTTTTGTGCATTTTCATGCATTTAAGGTAAATAGTCAATCGCTTACAGTGAAACATACATGGAGTCAAGACCAAGTGCAGTTAGCATTGCTGCCTCACAATGCCAGGACCCAGATTCGAATCTGGCCTCCGGTCACTGTCAATGTGGAATCTGCATGTTTTCCCCACGTCCACATGAGTTTTCTGAGTGCTCTGTATTCCTTCCATGATCCAAAGAGATGTGTTGGTTAGGTGTGTTGTACATGCTAAATTCTCTCTCTCTGTGCCTGAACAGGCACCAGAGTGTGATGACTAGGGGATTTTCACAGTAACTTCATTGCAGTGTTAATGTAAGCCTACTTGTCTCTAATAATAAACTTTAAAAAGTAAACTGCTGTCAGATGAAACTGTTATGTAAGACATGGAATAATTAGACCTAGGCAACCTGGCAGGATTTAAATAGGTGCTTAATATCATGTGTTCATGTGCTGTGAATTTGATCCTATTGATTGTGCTACAGTTTTAAAACCTCTGTTAGGAGGCATTGTACTTGAAGAATTTTATAGCTAAAATTCAAATACGTGAGTTGCAGAACAGAAACTATTTCTAGGAGTTGTAAATAAACACAAGATGGCTGCTGTGTTAAATGGATTCTTACTATTTGGTATCGTTGGTTCTGAAGTTTTATGCCAAACATATATTTGAGGCAGTACAATTTCTGGTCAGTTCTACAATAGTTTCCAGTGACTCAAATAATTCTGTTGCATTGGTAGTAGGCCCTGAAGGCAACATGACTGGTAGATAATAGAACATAGAACATAAAACATTACAGCGCAGTACAGGCCCTTCGGCCCTCGATGTTGCGCCGGCCAGTGGACCCTCTAACCTAAACTATTCCAATATCATCCATATGCCTATCCACCGAACATTTGAATGCCCCCAAAGTAGGCGAGTCCACAACTGCTGCAGGCAGGGCATTCCACGCCCTCACCACCCTCTGTGTGAAGAACCTGCCTCTGACATCCGTCCTATAACTACCACCTCTTAATTTAAAGTTATGTCCCCTCGTGTTGGTCATCACCATCCGAGGAAAAAGGCTCTCACTATCCACCCTATCCAATCCCTTGATCATCTTATACGCCTCAATTAGGTCACCGCGTAACCTTCTTCTCTCTAATGAAAATAACCTCAGGTCCCTCAGCCTTTCCTCATAAGGCCTTCCCACCATACCAGGCAACATCCTGGTAAACCTCCTCTGCACCCTTTCCATGCTTCCACATCTTTCTTATAATGCGGCGACCAGAACTGTACGCAATACTCCAAGTGCGGCCGCACCAGAGTTTTGTACAGTTGTAACATAACCTCACGGCTCCTAAATTCAATCCCTCTACCAATAAAAGCTAACACACCGTACGCCTTCTTAACAACTTTATCAACCTGGGTGCCAACTTTCAAAGAGCTATGTACTCGTACCCCAAGATCCCTCTGCTCGACAACACTATTAAGGGTCCTTCCATTAGCCCTATATTTCATATGCCTGTTATTCCTACCAAAGTGAATCACCTCACACTTATCTGTATTGAATTCCATTTGCCACCTCACGGCCCAGCTCTGCAACCTATGTCCCTCTGCAAACTGTAACATCCATCCTCGCTGTCTACAACTCCCCCCACTTTGGTATCGTCAGCAAATTTACTAATCCAACCCTCTACACCCTCATCTAGGTCATTTATAAAAATGACAAACAGCAGTGGCCTAAAACAGATCCTTGAGGTACACCACTTGTAACTGCACTCCAGGTTGAATATTTCCCATCAACCACCACCCTCTGTCTTCTATCAGCTAGCCAATTCCTAATCCAAACTGCTTTTGTCAGGCAAATGCCTGACAAAGACACAGTGTCGAAAGCTCGCAATTTTACTATCAAATAAATCGGTTGGATTTAAAATTGGTGTTGCTAAATTCTTACTGAGTTCTTACTACCCCAGTCCAACGCCGGCATCTCTACATCATGACTACTATTTGACCAAGCCAGTTTTATATCCACCTTGCCAGCTCACCTCTGATCCCATGTCTCTGCTATGAGGGATCTTGCCAAAGGTCCTCCGAGCTTCTGGCCATTTCCTAATTTCTTTCTGACTTTGGTTCAGGATACACATTTATCATGTCTTTAAAACACATTGGGAAATTTTTGCATTAAAGCCACTATGAAAATGCAATCTGTTATTACTAATCAATGGCAGTCAGTACACAAAACTTACACGTTACGGTATTTACATAAAATGATGTCATTTTGTTGCAGCTATCTTAAATATTTATCATTTGAGGTGAACATATATTTTCATTCCTTTCATGACCTTGGGGTCATGAAAGGAGAGCCTGGGCCCAATTCCCAAAATGTTACATTTAAACACTTGTGTTGTACACTTTTATCATTCTTTCAATTGGATGTGGAACATGTGTGATGTCCTACCAAAAACATTTGGTAATTTACCATTTCCAAACATTTAAGCGTGTTGATGAAATCTGATCTGGTGACTAGGTTAGATGACCATCGTACCCTATTTAACCTAATTTATATATATACACATTTTAAATCTGTTTTTCTTTTTAGCTGGCATTTCCCAATAACATGCCTGACAAGTTTGATATTACAAATCATAACATGAAAGCTAAAAGAGACAGATGCAAGCTGGAGCTCTGCGGGAGTTTATTTGCATTCTGTAATTTTTTTTATTGGCAGGATTAGGATTTAATTAAGTCCATTTGGACCACTGTAACCAATGGCAAGTACATAAAATACCGGGCGAGCTCCTCTGCGGAAGAAAACACAGTTCTAATATTAGGTTTCCAGTGTTATTAAAAACTTCGGCATGTGTTTAAAGTTCGGTGAAATGTCCCTTAAATGCTTTTTGTTGGTGTATATATTGTCCCTTTCCTCAGGCCTTTTACATGCAGGGGGAAGACAGGCAAGCTTCGCATAGAGAAGCGGCGAGGACCTTTTACCCAGTAACATCATTAAAAGCTGTTGAACCACATTTCCGAGAACAAGATACAATATTTTCTAAACAATCGCAGATATATCATTCCAATAATAATAAGCAATTAGCCTCCGACACTTTCCCACATCTACCCCACCCCCAACACGTGAGGCGACAACTGCAGGCCCGCTGATGATTTTTTTTGGGTTGATTTTTTTTGTGTGTGTAGGGGAACTTACTTTAACAAACTCGAGGCTCCAACGCCGTTCAAAGTCTCCAGCTTCGATGGTTCTGTGCAGCCAGTTTGCAATCTTAACGTGACACACAAGAAGGAGAGGAGTAAAAGCTAGTTTATATATTTTTTTAAAAAAATACACAGAAGGAAGGGGCTTTTTTTTCTGTTCAGTAAAACTTGAAGCAGGGATGAGGTCATTGGTTTAAAAATAAAAGGATGGCGTCATTTCAGACCAATCCCACTGATAGCCACTTAGCAGAGAGAGAGAGAGAGAGAGGGAGAGAGGGAAGGGGCTGGGGTAAGGCCAAGCATTCACTTACTCCGCTTCCCACTGAGCCGCACTCAGGCACCTTGTAATAATGCAACTCCGTCCACATAAAGAAGGTGCGAGTGAAACCCTCCACTCTTCACCTTCCTCGCTCTCTCCTTCCTTCGTCTTTCCGCTTCTTGCTACATAGTTTAGCCACGGGGCGGGATTTCAGCGGAGAAAGGACAATGCTCCGTATTCAAATCACTCTTTCGCTGCTTGGGAACGTTCCCCAAAGGGCTGTTTTTTAACCTCTCTGCCACCCTGCTTATTCCAGGCTGAGATTTAAATGCAATCAATTATCGCTTGTAAATGTTTTACTGTGTTTACATAATGTATAGACATCATATACAATGTTTTTCCTCGGGACAAGCGCCCATTAGCACAGACCATCGTTTCTGATTGTGTTCCATTCAACGATACTTTTGTTATATTAATCCTAGTATCCGATTTATTGAATTACATTCACTAACAGGAAAGAGGGAGAGTTGTCTCATCGGAAGCTCGGGACAGGTCTCACCTTTTGTTGTTTTTAGTTTCTCTAATAAATTAACTTAACTTTTCCCATCCTTGGTAATTGTTATTTTATCCAGAAACGGAGATATTATAATTTCAGAAGTGTTTTTTTTCTGCATTCTTGAGACTCCTGTGGCAAACTGAATACAGTGCCTGGCATTCACCAAAGGGATTTGTAGAGACAATCTGCCGCTGGTAACACGAAAAATGAAAACATATACAATTGCATGTATCGCTGTACTTTGTGCTCTTGAGCAACAGTTGTATAGAAAAAAGGAAAACGTTTGAAAATAAGTCCCAGCTTAATAGTAAAAAAAGACGGTGAATAAATTATTTTCACTTAATACAATGTGTGCATTGCTCATTTACAAATCAGTGTATTAGTAGATTTGAAACTCCTTGAAATCCAGGTAAAACTGAGTACAGTACAGGTCCATTGAAGAAATTTTTTTTGGAGCGAATTCAATTGGTTCTCCAAGATTCAATCATATTGAAAAAGCTAAACATCTTTTTTGTGCTATCTTTCTTCATATTTTTTAATGGTATCTTTCCTTTTAAAATAAGCACATGTTAAATCAGTAGCTAAGGGTAGTTTGCTGTTTGTATAATTACTGCTTCAGTAGTTATTTTTCCTTGGTTTGAGATTCTCCCTCATCTTTACTGGTGGAAGGGATACTGTCAGTGTCCTTCAAGACGGTCTCTTGAGCTGTATCAGAAAGCCATGAAGTGAGTCTCAGTGTTATGTCCCTATGAAGTCCACCAGGCATCCACTCAGTTATCATATTTAATGGCACAAGGAACATTTGGAAGACGTTTCAAGGCAATAAACAAATACATAGTTCATCATTCCTATTTTGCCATCATATCTGGATTCTGTAAACTAATCTTAAGCACTCATCTGATAGAATGAGAATCCACCAGTAGGTTTAATAAAATCTGAATATTTAATGGGGATGGCATGGTGGCACATTGGTTAGCACTGTTGCCTCACAGAGCCAGGGACCTGGGTTTGATTCCCAGCTGGGGTCACTGTCTGTTCAGAGTTTGCATGTCCTTCTTGTGTCTGTGTGGGTTTCCTCCAGGTACTCCAGTTTTCTTCCATAGTCTGAAAGATGTGCAGGTTAGGTACATTGACCTGAACAGGTGCTGGAATGTGGCAACTAGAGGAATTTCACAGTAACTTCATTGCAGTACTAGTGTAAGCCTTACTTGTGACTAATAAATAAACTTTAAAAGACTCACGTACTAAATCAGAACACCACACGACATGTGAACACAATATTTGCTGTCTATTCTAAAGTTGCATTAATTACATGGGTTTTAGACTTTGCCAGTCTGTTTTTAGTACCTTCCATTCTCCAGATCATAAGAGACCAGATATACAACCCAATTTTGTGCAATGTTTTCCATCAGTCACTGGAAAATTTGTATTTTTTTTAAGTTATTTGTTTCTACAGAAATTGTAACAATACTGAACAACTGGTATTTGAAATGTTAGCAGTATATCCCATGAGGAAATAAGATGGTTGTTTAAATTGTATACTTTTTAATAACCATCAGTTTTGACAGAACGGGAAGTCATTGAACATGAGAGTGGCATACAATCTATGGAATGGTTGTTTGTTCAATCTGTGAGGATCCATAGTTAAATACAAAGTGAGTTTCCAAACCAAGAGAGGGAGAAATTCCCGTTAAACCAGCAACATTGATAATCAGCTTAATATACCAATAGCCTTGCTATAGAAAGATGGGGGGAAAAAAGATCAGAGATTAGTCCTCTCTAGAGAATCCAGTCTACAACAGAAAGAGAGACAAAGAATGGATGTGAGACTTCAGGCTAAGGTCTGAATAAATATAATTGACATTGGATCAGCAGCAGTTTGGATCAACAGCAGTTTGTTAATGTATGTGAAATTGTAAAGTGAGCTTAGACCATTAGCAAATGTAGGGTGAAATAGATTTGTATTTTACACAGCAATAAGGATGATAAATGGTTGTATATTACTGGAAGACTTGTTTTAATAAAAAATTATTTATTTTTTTGGCTCACAGCCTAGTTTGCTAGAGTTCTCATCACTCCAGCTTCCAAATGACAAGAGAATGCAAGTGAGCAGAGGGCAGTTAAGAGACAATGCCATTGCTGTGGATCTGGAGTCATAAGTAGGCCAAACCGGGTAAGGATGGTAGATCTTCTTCCCTAAAGGACACCAGTGAACCACATGGGTTTTTATGGCAATCAACAACAGTCTCATGACCATCATCACTAAGACTAGCTTTCAATTCCCAGATATATTTAACTTGATATTTGGTTGGCAAAGAAGCTGCCTAGGTAGAAGGAGATGCAATATTAATTTGTACCCAAGAGAATATCAATTGTAAAACCATATATTTACAATTGGACACAACAGGTGTTATTGCAAATCAAAAATGGTACTGGGAAGACAACTAATTTTCCAAAAGCTGATGGTTTGCTTTTACAAATTGCAGGGTCACCTTTCAGTAAATCATTATGCATCAGCTCATCACTGAATGAGTATGTGTTATACTAAAGCTGATTAATTTAACTGATGATATGAAAAAAAGTGACAAATATTAGAATGTTATTCAGAATTTCATTTCAAGTTATTTTTTGTCTTCCTGATACTCAAAAGGCAAGCAACAAAACATGTGCCATCACTTCTGCTCTTTCTATTGTCCATGGTCTTCTCAAATCCTTCTCCTCTGCAACCTTGAGCCATGTTCTTTCTCAATCAATTGTGCCTCTTTTCCACAATTATAATTCTCTCTCATCCATGTGTGTTGCGGCAGTTTTTAGGTACTTCAGTACAGCAAAAGCCTGAAACTTCAAATCCATTGCAATATTAAGGAATATATCATCCTGCTATGCCCTCTTCACAACCATTCCAGGTCTGTGCCAGTACCTCCCATTGGCACCTGGCCCATTTTATCCCTGTAGCATCCTTAGACATACATGACACTTCATTTCCAGATCATTGCATCACAGCACTCTTTGAAAAAATGTAAAAGGTAGAAATTTAGCAGATCAATAAAGGACAAAGTTCTAAATGCATGTTGGACTGGCACTGTCTAGGTGCTCTGATAGTTAATTCTACTCTCCATCCAATCAAGCTATAATGCTGTTATGTAGGGAGGATTCCCTGGAAGTGGCAAATGTAGCTTGTGTTTTAGAAGAGTGTTGAGTAGTATTTTCCAATAGTCAGGAAAGAAAACAGCATTCAAGTAGCACAGCACTCAAACACCACCCCATGGTGGCACAGTGGTTAGCACTGCTGCCTCACAGTGCCAGGGACCCAAGTTCAATTCCTGATTTGAGTCACTCTCTATGCACTCTCCGCATGCCTGGTTTTCTCCAGGTGCTCCGGTTTCATCCCACAGTCTGAAAGATGGGCTGGTTAGGTGCATCAGCCATGCTAAATTTTCCCTCACTGCCGAATAACTAGGGGATTTTCACAGTAATTTCATTGCAGTGTTAATATAAGCCTACTTGTAACAAATATACTTTAAGCCTCTGCACGCCACCCCCATCTAATGTTTTAAAAAGTGAAGGTGAAACTGCATAAGGTGATAGTGAGGAGGGTGACTATGTCCACCACCGTCTGTCCTCAGCATCTCCTCCAGCTGACAAAGTCCGTGGAAGAAGGGCCAGCAGAGACTCAGAGACTAGCCAATGCGAATATGAAAATTGGCAAGAGAAATTAATGGAAAAATGTAGGAACTGCTCCCAGATCCTACACAAATGCAAAAGACTGTTTATGTCCTAGATAGACTGCTGTCTGTCTGGTTGACGATGAAGGGTGATGCACATCCGGAGATTCAGTGTCCCAGCACTCTGTCCTCAAGATAATTGAGCAAAGAACAAAGATAACTACAGCACAGGAACAGGCCCTTTGGCCCTCCAAGCCTGCACTGACTATGCTGCCCGATTGAACTAAAACCCACTACCCTTCTGGGGACCATATTCCTCAATTCCCATCCTATTCATGTATTTGTCCCAACACCCCTTAAAACTCACTATTGTATCTGCTTCCACTATCTCCTCCGGAAGCAAGTTCCAGGCATCCATGACCCTCTGTGTAAAAAAACTTACTTCGTACATGTCCTTTAAACCTTCCCCTGAGTTTCTTTATTAGTGTCACTAGTAGGCTTATAGCACAGATTTGTTGAAGGCAATTTATGTTTAACCACTTTGATTGAGTCTTTTGATAATCTAGCGCAGAGGGTTGGTGAGGAAATGCAGCTGACATGCTGTAAATGGATTTCCAATAGATGTAATATTCCTGCCAATAAAAACTGAAGCCCATCCATAGAGTCATACAATTACAGAATCATAATAGTGCAGAAGGCCCATCTGGCTTGCATCAACTGTCTAGCAGAGCATCTTACCCAAGTCCAGCGTTCCACCCATCCTCATCCTATCCCTGTAACTCCTTGCCATTACCTAGGTAACCCCTAACCTATATATCTTGGGACACCAAAAGACAATTTAGTATGGCCAATACACCTAACCTAAACATCTTTGGACTCTGGGAGCAAACCAGAGCACCTGGAGAAAACCCATACATAATTGCATTGGGGAAAAGACTATAGTCCACTACATTTTGGAATGTGCCATTGCAAAGACTGTCTGGAAAGAGATGAAGTGATTTTTTTTTTGTTGAGGTTCAACAGGAGCAGCTCTGAAATGCAGGACTCCATGCTCTATAGACTGTTCCCTGGGATGCACACGGGGAAAAATATCAACTGTTACTGGAATTTGGATGAAAAGTGCTACTTGGTCTGTCCAAAACCTGCTAGTTTTCTGACACAAGGAAGTGTCCACAATCGAGAAATGCAGACTGGAATATTCCAAGACTTGGGATGTAGAGAAATCCACTGATGCTGAAAGCGGCTATCACAAAGGCTCAGTTGAAAAAAAAACTCAGTTCAGTACTCTCCTGCCATAGTACATCAAAAGTCTGGAACTGATGTAAAATTCATTTGCATGAATCAGGAGATGTTTAATGTAATTTAAATATAGATGAAATCTACATAGTTCTGCAAGTGTAGAATACCTATATTATATTGAGCCAAATGGATTGGCATTGCACTGTGAGCTTCCACAATTGAATTGAATTATCTATAAAGCATCTTTACAAATTTTGTGAATAAAATATATATTTGATAAAAGACAAAAATTGAGAGAAACACAAAAAATGTGAACGTAGACATAATTGAAAAAGATTGGATGAACTGTGAAATCTAAGGGTGTAATACATAATTACAATAGAAATTTTAGTTTTATAAAAAGGATACAGAGTACGAAAGTAAAGAAGTAATAATCAATTCATGTTAAACATTGATTTGGCCACAAATTATCGGTGCAATTTTGAACACCCCATTATGGAAAGGATATTAAAGCCATAGAGAACGTATCACATAGATTCATCAGGATAATTCAATAGATGGAAACTATAATTATGAGGAGAAACTTGAGACACTGCAATTATTTCTAGTGGTGTAAAAAAGATACAGAAATTTGATGAAAGTTTTTAAAATTACGACAACTCCACTGTCTCTTATTTGTCACACGGCTTGTCCAAAAGTCAATACTAAATGCTTTTTAATAAGTATTGTGAAGACTGGTAGGATTTTACTGTCTCACTCTTCCCGAAACTGTAAAATCCCACCCGAGGTCAATGGACCTTTTCGTGTTCCTCCCCTTACCTGCTCTGATTCCCATGGTGGGCTGGTAAAATTCCAGCAATTGTCTTCAGTTCCCCCCACCCTCACAAACTCCAGTCTTTTACTACCAACTCCATCCTTCTCTGGACAATTGTCTGAGGCCTAACTAAACCATTCACAGCCTTGTCATTTTGATCCCAAGATGATTCAAACATGTCTGCTCCATCATCCAGACTGCCTAATTCCACTATTGTAACATCACTGAAATTCACTGCTGCCTGCTGCTGGAACTCTCATCCATGCCTTTGTTGCATCTAGGCTAGATGCTGCCCGTATCCTAATTCACACCAAGTTCCTTTCACTCATCACCCCTATATTTGTTCCCAGTTAAGCAATGCCTCAATTTTAAAATTCTCACCCTTCTTTTCAAATTCATTCATGGCTTTTCCCTTCCCAGATATTGTAATCTTCTCCAGTTCTACACCCTCTGAGATCTTTGCACAGTTCCACTCCTGGCTCTTGCACACACCCCAGCATTGGTGACTGTGCTTTCAACTGGCTCCGCCCAAAGTTCTGAAATGCCCTCTCTATATCTTTCTACCTCACTACCTCTCATCCTTTAAGATGCTTCTTAAGTCTGTCTCACTGACCAAGCTTTTGGTCATTTTTCTTAATATCTCACATGGTTCAATATCAATTTTTTTATGGTGCTTATATGAGTGCCTTAGGATGTTTAATTACATTAATAGTGCAATATAAAGGCAAATTATTGTTGTTGAAGGCACTTATTTGGGTGAACGGGATAGATTATGTCCTCAAGTCGATAAGGTTGTTAAGAAGGCATACGGAGTCTTAGCTTTTATTGGTAGGGGGATTGAATTTCGGAGCCGCAACGTCATGTTGCAACTGTACAAAACTCTAGTGCGGCCGCACTTGGAGTATTGTGTGCAGTTCTGGTCCCCACATTATAAGAAAGATGTGGAGGCATTGGAGAGGGTACAGAGGAGGTTTACCAGGATGTTGCCTGGTATGGAGGGCAGGTCTTATGAGGAGAGGCTGAGGGATTTGAGGTTGTTTTCGTTAGAAAGGAGGCGGCTAAGAGGGGACCTTATCGAAACATATAAGATGATTAGAGGTTTAGATAGGGTGGACAGTGATAGCCTTTTTCCTAGGATGGAGAAAGCTAGCACGAGGGGACACAGCTTTAAATTAAGGGGTGATAGTTATAGGACGGATATCAGAGGTAGGTTCTTTACCCAGAGGGTGGTTAGGGAGTGGAATGCCCTGCCTGCGGCAGTTGTAGATGCGCCAAGTTTGGTGGCGTTTAAGAGGTTAGTTGATAAGTTTATGGAAGAGAAGGGAATGGTTTAGTTTGGAAGGTCATTGCTTTTTTCATAATTGGTCGGCGCAACATCGAAGGCCGAAGGGCCTGTTCTGCGCTGTAATGTTCTATGTTCTATGTTCTAGTTTAGTGGTCATGCATAAAAAAGTCAGCAATTTAAGATTGTTGTGTGGGTGCAGAGAATGCTTTCTCCATATAATATTTTCAATTTTGAAAACAAAAATTGCCTTCAAATAATTAATTGCATAGAGTAGGACAGTAATTCTAATGTCTAAGGATGGGATAGAGAAAATAAAACATATGTACAAATGTGAAGAGAAAAACAGACGTCATCCTCATTTGGTTTCTTTTATGATAAAAACAAACAAGCTCAATCTCATCTTTAGCAGTCCATTTGTCTGCTTGACAGTGGCCTTTTTGGTTCTGTGGCTGTTGTTCTATGGTTTGCTTAATAAATTTGCTTCATACTTTAGAACTAGAAAAAGCAGTTTGAAATGATGTCTTGTTGCTTATCAAGGCCTGGACACTAGAAGCATATGAATAATTCTGACAGTTAACAAAAGAATTAATAGATCAGGCTTTTCTGTTTAAAAAGCTTGGGATATTACTAAACATTTTACCTGGATAGTACAGCTACTGAAAGCATGAGATGACCTCACTTTTAAGGATGATTTAAGATTTGAGGTGAAAGTTCTAAAAAAAAGAATAGAAGACCCCCAACAGCTTCCACAGAGTGTGGGACTGCTCAGCAGCAACACATTGTATCATATTAAAGGGTTGCAATAACTCAACTTCCTATAATAGGATGTCCCACAGCAACAACTTTGGAAGCATTACATATATGTTACTGCTATTAAATCATTTCACTTGTGTTCGTATTTATATATAGAATACAGCCATAAGTTACAGCATAGAAGAAGACTGCACTGTGTTGCATCTTTACTAAAAAAAATACAAAACTAAATCCAGTGGCCTGCTCTGTCTATAACCCTATGTTAGACTCTACGAATAAGGTTTTAAACAGTTGCTCTCAGATATTTTCTCTCCTCAGATATTTTCAACAATTCAATAGCTATGTGTAAGGCTGAGCAGGTTTGTGTTGATTGTAACAGATATATTGTAGTGTATGTAATGGGATGGATGAGAAACTGTGTGAGAATTTCAATTTAACTGGAATGTAATTAATTTTGGATAGAGAAAAGTTTTGAGCAATATGTTTGGTTAAAAGAAAATAGATAAATAATTGGTTTATTGAAAGATCATCATGGCAGCATGTGTTGAATTGTGATGAAAATACAAATTTAAAAAGTAATCGTATTTCGTGACATAGTTACAGGCAGTCATTAAAACAAAAATAAATATAAATCAATAAAAGGATTGGTTAATTATGATAATTTCAACATGCGAATAACTACAATAATTTATAAAATGCAGGCTTACTTTACAAATAGAAATGAAAAGTCTATTGAACTCTGCATTTTGTATTAAAGTCTATAGTTGATATGTTGTTAGGTTGAGTTCATTCAATTCTCAATTATTTATGTACTATTAATAAGTTTTATAAACTGTGCATTGGGCTATCCTGTGGTCTATTCATTCTATATTTTAGTGATAGTGTGTTTTTTTTTATTTTTCATGATAGTGTGTCCATTGTATATTTACTTTTGTGTGTTTATACTAGAAGTGGGATTCAAGGATTTTCTTGTGAAGTCCAGACAGAGATTTTGCTGGCTTTGGGCAAGAGAATATAAATGCATTTGTTTGTGTCATTGTAGCATTGGTACATATTACTTTGGATAATTTTCAATGCTCTTTTCTGAACATTTTGGAGCTTATTCATGTTCACTTTGATAAGTTCAGATTTCCAAATGCATACTGTGTATTCAACAATTGGTCTATATAACTACTAATCACAGTGAATGGATCTGTTTGAAATATGTTGTGATGCTTGAGAAGGTGTGTCATGCAAAATCTTTCATTTGCGCTCTTAAACATTTCATGCACTTGGCAATCCCATTTGAGATCACTTTGAATGTAGATTCCAAATAGTTAACATGCATTTGTTGTACAATCTCAGCATCATCTAAGTTAATGAGAGTGGAATTAGGAGGTTGTGCATGAAACAAAATTCCAAAGCATCGTGTTTCTCAAGATTCTGTCTCATGTGATTTACTATTGCCCACTGATTCAATGAAATTGTTGCGTGTGAGATGTGTTGCCTGGATCATGACGCCCTAAGAGGGTCAGATCATCCTCATATTTATAGCAATGAATGGGTGGGTGATATCAATACAGGAATTAGAGAGGGGAAAAAGAAAAGAACCAAATGAAAATGGACAGAATTAATAATTGTGAGATAATGCCCTAGCGTGTGAAATTGCAAGCACACACTCGATCATTGATGGTCACTGTGAACTGAGAAACCTACTACTATATTGTCAGAGCAGTGGGTGAGAGCAAAAAGCTGGAGTATCAAACAACATTCAAGCAGACATTTCTTGGTACACTGTTGTCCCTTACATTTATATAACCACTCTGCTCATTTGCATGGTGAAATCTTTGAGTGTATGTTCAGGATTCTATTTTTACTCTTTCACAAAATCATGTTGGCTCTGCCTGATTGTATTATGACTTTCAAAATGTTCTGCTACTACCTCCTTAATAATGGTCTCCAGCATTTTCTTAATGATAGAAATTAGATTAACTAGCCTATATTTTTCTGCTTTCAGTTTCCTTTGTTACCTTAATTAGAATGAGGTTTTCCAATCTGCTGGAACCTTTTTAGAATCTAAGGAATTTTGGAAAATTGAAGTTCATTTATAAAGTTTATTTTATTTGTTTGTCACAAGTAAGGCTTACATTATTACTGCAATAAAGTTAGTGTGGAATTCCCCTTATCGCCACTATCCAGCATCTATTCGGGTACACTGAGGGAGAATTTAGCATGGTCAGTGCACCAAATAGCACGTCTTTCAAAACCAATTTCATAATCAATCCACTATCTTTGCAGCCACTTCTTTTAAAATCCTAAGATGCAGACCATCACATCTAGGGAACTAGCGAGCTTTAATCCCATCTATTTTCCTCGTACTTTTTTCCTCTTGTGACCCTGATTTTTTTAAGTTCTTCCTTTCCTTTTATCTCTTGATTTTCTACTACTCTGCAGTCTGCAAATGGAGTGCTGCAATACTATTGGATTATAATTCTTAGGCACATTGTACAGCTTAAATGCAAGTAAACCTAATCGTTCTTAATCTAAAGAGTTTTCTTTCCCATTAAATTTATAACAGTTTCCTTCATGTTGATCACTCTCACTCCTTAATGTCTTTTAGGACAGCTAGCAAAGTGTGCTCCCAATTTTTGTTTTATTCTCTTTAGTTAGAATCAGCCAGTCATCGTAATAATTTATGTGGAATTATGTGGGTGGCATGGTAGCACAGCGGTTAGCACTGCTGCTTCACAGCTCCAGCATCTGGGGTTAGATTCCTGGCTTGGGTCACTGTCTGTATGGGGTTTGTGCATTCTCCTCGTGTCTGTGTGGTTTCCTCCGGGTACTCTGGTTTCCTTCCACAGTCCAAAGATGTGTGGTTAGGTTGATTGGCCATGCTAAGAAATTGCCCCTTAGTGTCCAGGGATGTGTAGGTTAGAGGGATTAGTGGGTATAATATGTAGGGATGTGGGGGTAGGGCTTGGGTGGGATTATGTTTGATGTAGACTCGATGGGCCGAAGGGCCTCTTTCTGCACTGTAGGGTTCTATGAACTTACCTTTTTAGCTACTTAAAACAAATTAAATCCAATTTACACAAATGTGTCCATTTTCTTTCCACATTGTCCATCCAAGATTGACCAGTTCCCACTTAGCTGTCTCAAATTGTCTATCAAATATTTTTACAAAGATGTTGGAAATAGCAACGTGACATCGCTGCAAACACAGCAAATAACTCTTTAAACATATGGTAAACATTTTTAATGTTCAAGTACAGATGTTGCCTCCAATGCTGAAACTAAAGCAAGTGTTAGCAAACAAAAGGTATGCAAACCAGGACATATTTCTTGGCGTAGGCTAAAGGAGAAATGTATGTAACAAGATATTTGTGAGAGTATGAATAGATTTGTTTGCCCTTTGATAATGAGCAATACTTCATGGAAACAACCTAGTTTCTTTCATGGAATAAGAAAGTGTAGCAGAGAAAAAAAATTCAAACTGAGTACACTCGCTGCTTCAAGTATTTCATGAATTTCAAATGATCCACCCACTTATACCCTACCTCTGTCATCAGCTTAACCATAATAATACTCTTTTGTTTACATGCCAAATTTACAAATCAAAATACATGTTGCGGAAAACAGAACACTATATAGGCCATTTGTTCTTCATTTATGGGAGCAGTTATTTTTGCTACCTTCTGTGCTGAAATGTCTCTTCCCCTTTCAGATCTCCACAACATTTCTTTGTCTCCATGTTCCCTCCCTTTGCACCCCACTCACTCTCCACTTTGGACTTTTCCCAAAGATAAAATTGAATTTGATTTCTCCTCTGTTTGGATTATTTGGAAAAAATAATAAATTGTGCCTTTGTCCATTTACACATCTTTTTATCCAGAATTTAAATCATGGATTGAATTTCTGTTCTGTGCAATGAAATAGTAAAAATATGTTGAAAGTCATCTAAATCCACTAATTTATTCAAATCGTTTGGCATGATTTCAAAAGGCCTTGTCACACCACTAGAAGTCTCGTGATTGATATTAAGTAGTAACAAGAAATGGACAGTAATGTTACTTAGCTAGGATGGTTGACTAAATAAATAATTTCTCCATCTTTGTTAAAGATTACAGTAATTGTGCAGTTAAAATTTAATGTCATATCGTTGTTTTCCTTTTTTTCAATGTTATCCTCCCTTGCAATGAAGGCAGTATCTTATATTGGTATACGGTTCTACAGATACTGATGTCCCTCCAGTTGCTGCTGTCATTCTTTGTTTTGGTAAGCTACTCAAATGGGAAGGCATCAGACCTGAGATTGCTCCAGGTTTTGTGCAATGTTCACATGCACACATGTGGACGTACTATTAGACAGTCACTACGATACTGTCAGGAACGAGAACTTGATTGATTTACCCTACATTTCAATGCGCAGAGGTCAAGGAAGGAGGAAAGTTATCCCACCATCTTTCACCATCTGTAACAATTGCCAGCTTACAATCAGCTAATAGCAGATCTTCTGGGGCTGCTGTCAATGTTTCTTTCACTTACTCTAATATTGGTCTATTGGAGAGTGCTCCATCTAGAGGTCATTGTTTATAATATCGAAGCCAGATAAACACAGGTGAAGTTAATGTTTTTGAGTATGTAGGATTGGCGTTCATTGATTTAAAGCTGAACCAGCTTTACTGGTGCTGTTAAGAAGCAGGTAATATCTGTGACCCATGGGTGCCAAGCAATGAGCAGCTTCCCACAAAATAATCTATGTGCATGTCTGATGTTGTATCCATTCCTTATGGCACAAGGAAGCTGGCTGTTTTTAATAGTTCATGTACTGCTGGTTGCTAGTTAACAAGAAGAAACAAAGATCATCCATTCATTCCGAATTTTGTTTATTTATGTAGATTATTAGAAAATGGGGATTATTATATAATGAAGCAATGAAAGCTTGCATGCAGCAATACCTGGAGAACATTCAACCTGGAGATGTTAAGTAGCAGGTAACATATAACAGGTGTCAGAAATAAGCAGTTCCCAACAACAAAGTGCTGATTACCATCATATTCCTCACCAGCAACTTGCTGCAGGTTGTCATCGACCAACTGGGTCAGCCATATAAATGCCAAGGTTATTGGAGTACAAACCAACAAAATACAAGTCAGATAAGTCTACATGCTCTGATCAGGCTGGGTGACTAATGTATCCTTTCATGGTCACTGAAGCACAAGGTAGATATTCATATCCTGGAGAAAATGCAGATAAGATCTTAAAATCAACGGAATAAATGGGTTAAGTGAAACTGAGTGGCTTGCAACCTTTCAGATAGCTGTGAGGGTACCTGTGAGGCTTGGCCACAACTCAAAAATTGAAAATATTTGGAATAAAGACTGAGACAAAAACATTGAAATTATTTAAGAGGCATCAGGATTCTATGAGAGAGGGGCTTACAGCTCTTTCTAGAATGTAGGTGCTGAATGGCCACATTGATTTGTATCTGAATGTATGTGGTCTCACTTGGAGTGAGAATTATTCAATTTGCCTCAGTGCAAAAAGTGAAACTACTTATACCCAATAATCTTAATAGGGGCAGCACAGGGGCGCAGTGGTTAGCACTGCTGCCTCACAGCGCAGGGGAACTGGGTTTGATTCCTGGCTTGGGTCACTGTATGTGTGGAGTTTGCATTTTTTCCTTTGTCTGTGTGGGTTTCCTCCGGGTTCCACATTCTGAAAGATGTGCTGGTTAGATGCATTGAGTCAACAGGTACCAGACTGTGGCAACTAGGGGAATTTCACAGTAACTTCATGTAAGTTAATGTAAGCTTTACCTGTGACTAATAAATAAAGTTTAAACTTTTAAAGGAAGTTGGCACTACTAAAGAATTAGACTTGAATAAAGTTGCCATATTTAAAAGTCCACATCTAGATTTTGATGGTTCAAAGCAAGGGTTTATTTATTTTGCCAATGATAAAAAATTATTAAACACCTTAATATGAAAGCAACTCCATGACATGAGACACAAAAGTGAGTGGGAAAATATAGTGTTTTATCATTAAAAGCATTAAACTGAAATAAAACTTAAGTTCTGCAAGGCAATAGTTATAATATCCTTACCAAATGCATGTAAAAGCTGAATTTCTCTTTCACAACTAGGTTGGCTCTGCCTGATTGTAACATCATTTTTTACAAGTTCTGCCATTACTTCCTTAATAATGGATTATAACGTTTTCTCAATGTTGGATGTTCCTGTCTTGAATAAAACTGTTAGATTTGCAGTTTTCCTATCTGCTGCGACCTTTTCAGAATCTAGAGAATTTTGGAAGATGCATCAATGCATCCATTATTATTTTTTAAGATTTCCAGATGCAGGCCATCAGTTCCAGGACTAACATTTAGGCCCAGTTATTTTCCCAGTAATTCTTCTTGAGTGACTGTGATTGAATTAAGTTCCTTCCTCCTTTTTGCCTCTTGATTTTCCACACCCTGTATTCTTGGGATCCTTTTTGTGTCTTCCACTGTGAAGTCAGGTACAAAAGAATTGTTTGAAGTTTCTGCCATTTCTTTGTTTCCCATTATTTATCACCCAATCTCACCCTATAAAGAACCAATGCTTAGATCAGTTACTTGTTTCCTTTATATATGCTTGTGGAAACTTTTACCATCTATTTTAATATTTCTTGCTAGTTTTCTCTCATTCTCTAATCTTTCCCTCTTTGCTTTCAGTCATCCTTTGCTAATTTGTCAATCTTCTGGCCTAACACTAATCTTTGCAGTACTAGATACATTTTTTATTTGACATAATCTTTAACTTCTTTAGTTAGCCATAGGTGGTGCACCTTCTCCGATTTTGTTTTCTTTCTCAATGGAATATATTGTTATTAAATGTTTTGAAATATCTCTTTAAAGGTCTGTGTTTGCTTCTCTACCACCTTATCTTTTAGCCTATTTTCTTTATTCACTTTAGTCAACTCTGTCTTCATACCCTTGTAATTGGCTTTATTTAAGTTTAATACATTAAACTTAACAAACTTTAAGTTTAGACGCACATTTCTCACCCTCAAGCTGAATGTGAAATTCTGTCATGATGATCACTCCACATACAGGATCCTTTGATATAAAGTAGGTAATTAATCCTGTTGCATTACAAGCTAGGATTGGATGATATGGGGCCCAATTTTACTTTTTTGATTCTAAATGCTGGGTGGAATTGAATCTGGAAGTGCTCCAGATCCGACTTTTAGACCCATTCTCTGGCACCCCGATACACACTCTGAAAAAAATCAGCGATTCAAAATCATGCTGTAGAAGTCTGTAGGCGGGGCTTATCATGCCTGAAACACTGCTACTCTGATCAGAACGTTCAACTGCACATGCACAATAAAAAATAGAAAAACGCTCCCCTGCCACATCAGTCCCAGGCTGGTTAATGCCTCCCTGGCCTCCACTCCCCACACCCACAACATAGTTGTCCCCTTATCCTTCCATCCCATTGCTACCCAACTGATCACAGCACCCTGCCCCCTCTCCCTGCAACTATGATCGCATGCAGAGTAGCAGCAGACTCCCCCTTCTCCCCCATCAATCGCACGCAAAATCCTCCTAACCCCCCGCACCAGTGAGCCTTCTGAGCCACCTCCTTCCTCCTCCCCACCAACAGAGAGCCATCTGACCCACCTCCCTCCACCCCCACCAGAGAGTGATCTGACCCACCTCCCTTCCCCCCACCAAAGAGTGATCTGACCCACTTCCCTCCCCTCCATCACCACCAATCTGAGTCAGAGAGCTGCCAGAAGCTCTGAACTTACCTTCTTAGAAGCTGGAGTGCCCATTGGACCTTTGTGGACCATGTCTGTTTTGCACCAAATCTAGATGGGCGACTATGGTGGTAAAGGGGGGAAGTGCTGGTGAGTTTGGACATCCAGCCCGTTAAGTCAATTTAAATGCATGCACTTCAGGCGCAGGCCAGACAGCGGCCATTTTGGTGATTGGTAAAGGGGAATGGGTCCAGAGGAGGCATGGATTGTGCTATTCACCTCATTCCCAACTTTACTAAGTTTACACGCCTAAAAACAGGTGTAACCTGATGGTAAAATTGGGCCCATGGACTTCATTGGATGGAGGTATTAAAAACACAATGGAGAGAAAACATTGGTAGGAGTACTATATAGATCCCCAAATAGTAGTCACACTGTCGTAAAAAGTATAAATCAACAATAATAGGAGCATGTAAAAAAAGTAGAGCAATAATTATTGGTGACCTTAATCTTCATGTCAATTGGGTTAATCAAGTTTCAAAGGGTAACTATGACAGCAAAATCATAGTGCATTAGGAATAGTTTCCTAAAACAATATGTCATGGAACAAACGAGGGAACAGGATATTTGGATCTGATAATGAGACAAGTTTAAATGACCTCAGAGTAAAAGATATCTTAGGAAGTAGTGATCATAACGTGATAGAATTTAATATTCAGTTTGAAAGTGAGAAATCTGGGTTGGAACGACTATGTTTACATTAAATAAAGGAATTACAATGAAATGGAATAGAGTTAGCTAACGTGAACTTGGCAGATAGATTAGCAGGAAAGACAGTTAACAGCCAGTGGCATATATTTAAGGAAGTAATTCATGACTCTGAGCAAAAATATATCCCGGTAAGGAGGAAAGATTCTAAGAGAAGGATAAACCAGCCATGGCTAACCAAGTAAGTTAAGGAGAGTATTAAGGTTAAAGGAAAAGCATACGAGGAGGCAAAATTTGATGGTAGCTTCAAAGGCTGGGATAAATTCACAATCCAACAAAGGAAGACTAAAAAGATGATAGAGAGAAGATAAAGTATGAAGGCAAACTAGCAAAGAATATAAAACCTGACAATAAGAGCTTCTTTAAATAAATAAAAAGGAACCGATCGATCAAAGTGAGCATAGGTTCTTTAAAAATGAATGCAGGAAGGTAGTTATGGGGAACAAAGAAATGCCAAAGGAGTTAAACAGATATTTAGCATTAGTGTACTTCGAACATCCTATTAATACTAAAGAAGATGGGAGAAGAATGAAGTACAATCACCATCACTAAAGAAATTATATTAGACAAACTACTGGGAATAAAGGCAGATATGTGCCTTGGCCCTGATAGCTTGAATCTTAGGATCCTAAAAAAAGCAGCTACAGAGATAATGGATGCATTGGTTATAATTTTCCACAAAACCTTGGATTCTGGAGAATTACCAGAAGATTAGACAGCTGTCAATGTGACACATGTATTCAATATGGGAAAAAGTCAAAAAAGCAGGTAACTATAGACTAATTAGGTTAACACTTATTGTTGGAAAAATGTTGGAATCAATTATTAGGGAAGTAATAGCAGCAGATTTGGAAAATCATAATCAAATCAAGCAGAGTCAGCAAGGCTTCATGAATGGGAAATTGTGTCTGATTAATTTATTAAAGTCTTGCAAAGAAGTCTTAGCCAGAGTGGATAGAGGAGATCCTGGAGATATGTTGTATTTAGACTTGCAGAAAGCATTCAGAAGACAAAGTTCCAAGGATAGAGAATTGGCTAATGGACAGGAAAAGCAAGTGGGGATAAGAGGCTCTTTTTCAGGTTGGCAACCTGTAACCAGTGGGATTCCACTGGGAGCAATGCTGGGACTACAATTATTTAAAGTATAAATGACTTAAAGGAATGAAGCGAATGTACAATAACCAAATTTGTAGATGACAAAAATAGGTGGAAAGTTGCGAGAGGGATATAAACGGTTCACAAAAATATATTGGTAGACTAAGTAATTAGCAAACATTGGCAATGGAATACAATATGGGAAAATGTGAAGTTGTTAATTTTGAAGCAGAAAATGAAAGAACAGTATTATTTAAGTGGAGAAGAACTGTAGGAAGCTTCAACACAAAGGGACTTGAAGGTACTTGTGTTTGAAACGTGGAAAGCTAGCACACAGGTGCAGCAGGTAATCAGAAAGGCAAATGGAATGTTGACCTTTATTTCAAGGAGTTGGAGTATAAGAATAAGGAAATCTTGCTGCAACTGTACAATGTACTGGTGAGACCACATCTGAAGTACCATGAGTAGTTTTGGTCCCCTTATTTAAGGAAAGATATTATTTCATTGAAGCCAGTTCAGGAAGGTTCACTAGGATAATCCCTGTTATGGAGGGATTCCTTATAAGTAAAGGTTAAACAGGTTAGGACTCTATGCATTGAAATTTTAAAAAATGAGAAGTGATTTCATTGAAACATATAGGATTCTTAATGGTCTTGAAGGATAAATGCTGAAAGGATGTTTCCCCTCATGGGAGAGTCTAGGGCCAGGGACAATAGTCTCAGAATAAAGCAGTGCCAATTTAGAACTGAGATGAGGAGAAATTTCCTCTCTCAGGGGTTGTGAGTCTTTGGAACTCCTTGCCACAGGGAGCTGTGGGGACAGAGTCCTTGTAAAAATTTAAGGCTGAGATGGATAGATTTTTGATTTGCTTCCATTCTGACTATGTTCCCATTATTGGTCTTGCTCTTATACTGCCGCTGCTTTCACTGTTTTTATAAATGGTCTTGCTCGAGAGATTTTCTAAGCTGAGTTGCAATTACTGTACATTTTTGGATGGGTCAGTTAGAATAATATGAGAATTGCCTAAAGTTTAATTGGAAATAATGTCCCATTCCAATTGACACATTGGAACATGATACCTTAGCAGGATAAAATGAGAAAAATTGATTAGCAATGGCATAATGAAATTTAAAGCCAGTCGTACACAACTCATTGAATAAGAGGATCCAAAGAAGAGAAGAATGACTCAATATTCAAGTAAATGTAATGTCCTATGTATGGAGGCCACATTCCTCCTCAAAATTGGTTTTTGATGATGAGAATTTATAACCCATTATAAATTGAATTTGAATCATTGGCTGTCATCAATGATAATAACTCAACAAACTATTATAATCAGGATTATTCATATGGACCAAGTCACAGAATGACCAGTTCTTAAGATGAAAAAGTAAGGAACACTTGCAATTATATGAGTGCAGACATTAAACCCAAGAGAGTAAAGTGACTGGTGGGGATTGGGACTGCTGTATGTGGAAGGGGGTTTTCCCTTCTCTCACAATGAGGAACTATAGAATTGAAATGGTGCTGACTGGTATATTTTTTCCCCTATCTCACTGAAAATAGATATTCAATCAAGACACGAAAATACATTAAACGTGCCCTCTTCACATACAACCTATTGCCTCCATATTCATGGGTACAATATAATTTTGGTTTACTTATGCAATCTAGATTCTACAGTCACTTTTGTCCTGTAATTTCAGCTGTGAGTTAAACTTGGAGACTGACTGATAGCTGGAAAACAACGTAAACCAAATTTGGTTACATATTCATATATACACAATTTGTGTTTATATAATATTTGTATAATTCATTCAATTCATGTTCTAGCTGATCCCAATAAAGGGTTGATGCAAAGTGAAATCTTCCCATTTTTATTTATAGCGGTTGAACTTAGCATATATTTGACACTAAGAGTTTGGAAATGTCTTGTCTCGTACTGAAATTGTTAGTTATGTTACTCAATGCTACAACTTTCAGCCCACGATTAGATCATGCAAAGGCAACAAATTCTCTAGATGACATTCGATATTTACATTTTACCCACAGTTCTTTCTTTATGAGAACAATATACCTATTCCTACAATCACCCCTCCTCTGACCCAACAATAAGAACACTGTCCTGATTTATGCATGCAATAGGGGGAGGCGGGGGGGCTGGATGGTATGCTATGCTTAAGGCAAATGACACCGGTATGTAGAGGTTTCACAAATCCTTGTATGTTTTAAATATCTGATTCCATTTTTCTGGAACTAATTTGTCCTGATCAACATTCTTTAACAGCGATATAAGAAGATAATATTTGTATAGAAACCTTCAACTATCTTGAAGCCAGAAATTTTATGTACACTCAACAAAGGACTCAAACCTGAGATCTTCACCATTCGATTCAGTTGTCTTAGGAAAAGCAATGGATTATTAGTTGTGAGGTTAAATCATTTTTCCAGCTATGTTGCCTGTTGTTGCCCGAATGTAAGTGATGAAGTTGTTTATTATTTCTTCCTTTGGTGATCAGGAAATTGAAGCAGTGTATGATGTGTTTGGTAGCCAGAGAAACAATTGATCATCTGCAGAGCTTACAATGCAAGTGCTGAATGACATCATAATGCCATCCAGGTGTGGATGTTTTCATGCACTGTAAAGATAGGTTGGCTTCTTCAAACACTGGGACCACAGAGCATTAGATAGATAGCAACAATATTTGTACTGGCATATTCATGATCAATTTCATGCTGCATTTCATCTTTCATATGGAGTTTCTGCAAATGCTTTGAACAATCCATGCTGCTGAAGTTTGAGAACAAGCCCGTCACACTTTCAAAATCTGATCCACAGCTTTCCACAGTTAAAATCAACATGTAACTGCCTGCTTGATGAGCTCAATCCACTCCTGGTCAATCAACTCTACAAACCCTTTAAGATTATCATTTCACACTGCTGATTAAGAGAAGTGACCCATCGCTGTAACCTTGATTAACTGGCCATCATTTTACATAAAGTGCCAAATCCATTGGCTTCTGTTGCTTTATCAAACTTTGTTTGGGAAAATACCTGTCTATTTGAAAGGTTTGTTACATTTTACTGTCTCTTCTTATAATGAGTTAATGTGACTTGATCATATTGGTCACTTTAAGAGTCAGTGCTGTCTCTGGTAATAATTCTGTTGCAGCTGTCAATGACTGGAATGAGGTACAAGTCAAGTTGAAACTAACCGATTTTATTATCATAGATGACTATCATTGAAGAGCTCTGTTGACTGATACTTATACCTGCTAAACTTTCAATTCTTTTTCACAGCTAATTTGTATTTTCTTGCTTTTAGTGTTTACATTAATTATATTGTTGTGTAATTTCTGTTGCTGTGTGTCAGCCTCTTGGCCTGTCTGTTATTGTAAATGAGAATTGATTCTCAATTGACTATCTGGCTAAGTAACGGCTAATAAAAAAAAATCAACATACCTCTTATGTCACTAAGTAAACAGCTTTGACAAGATTTGGATTCTTTTCAGAAAGTACTGTGTATGTACAGTGATGAATCCAAAATTGGCATTGGTACTAACAGTTGAAAAAGCCGACACTTGTTTGGAAGTCCAATCCTTGCTTTCCCAGATAAAGAACAAAGAAAATTACAGCGCAGGAATAGGCTTTTCGACCTCCAAGCTTGCATCGATCATGCTGCCCGACTTAACTAAAACCCTCTCCCCTCCAGAGACCATATCCCTTTATTCCCATCTTATTAATGTATTTATCAAGATGCCCCTTAATCCCTAGCATATCCACTTCCACTATCTCCCCCGGCAATAAGTCCCAGGCACCCACCACCCTCTTGTAAAAAATCTGCCTTGTTTGTCTGCTTTAAACCTTGCCCCTTGCACCTAAACCTATGCTCCCTAGCAATTGACTCTTCCACTGTGGGAAAGAGCTTTTGACTATTCACTCTGTCCATGCCTCTCATAATCTTGTAGACTTCTATCAGGTCACCCCTCAACCTCCGTCATTCCAGTGGGAACAAACAAAGTTTCTCCAACCTCTCCTTATAGCTAATGCCCTCCGTTTCAGGCATCATCCTGGTAAATCTTTTCTGTATCCTCTCCAAAGCCTCCACATCCTTCTGATAGTATGGGAATTGAACACTATATTCCAAGTGCGGCCTAACTAACGTTTTATAAAGCTGCAACATAACTTGCCAATTTAAAAACTCAGTGCCTCGGCTGATGAAGGCAAGCATGCCGTATGCCTTCTTGACTACCTTCTCTGCCTGCGTTGCCACTTTCAGTGACCGGTGTACCTGTACTCCAAGATACCTTTGCCTATCATTACTCTTAAAAGTTCTGCCACATACTGTATATTTCCTATATGTATTAGCCCTTCAAAAAAACATTACTTCACATTTATCCCAAATAAACTCCATCTGCCATCTCTCCGCCCAAGTCTTCAACCAATCTATATCCTGTTGTATTCTATGATGGTCCTCATCACTATCCACAAATCCACCAACCTTTGTGTCATTCCCAAACTTATTATTCAAACCAGTTACATTTTCCTCCAAATCATTCATATTTATATTACAAACAACAAAGATCCCAGCACTGATCTCTGTGGAATGCCACTTATTACAATCCTCCATTCAGAAATGCACCCTTCCAATGCTACCTCTGTCTTCTTTGAAAAAGCCAGTTTTATATACATCATGCCAGCTTACTTCTGATCCCTTGCGACTTCATCTTTTGCATCAGTCTGCCATGAGGGACCTTGTCAAAGGTCTTACTGAAATCAATGTAAACAACATCTACTGCCCTATCCTAATCAATCATCTTCGTCATTCCCTCAAAAAACTCAATCAAATTAGTGAGACATGACCTTCCCTTAACAAAATCATGTTGCCTCTCATTAATACATCTACTTATTTCCATGTGGGAATAAATCCTGTCTCAAAGATTCCTCTCCAATAATTTCCCTACCACTGATGTAAGGCTCATCAGCCCGTAATTACCTGGATTATCCTTGCTACCCTTTTTAGACAAAGGAACAACATTTGTTATTCTCCAATCCTCTGGGACCTCCTCTGTAGCCAGTGAGAACGCAAAGATTTCTCTCAAGGCCCCAGCTATTTCCTCCCTTACCTCTCTCAGTATTCTGGGGTATATCCCATCTTGCCCTGGGCACTTGTCTACCTTAATGTTTTTCAAGGATCCCAATATCTTCTCTTTTTTGATTTCAGCATGACTCAAACTATCTACCCATCCTTTCCCAGACTCATCACCCACCAAATCCTTCTCTTTGGTGAATACTGATGCAAAGTATTCATTTAATACCTCGCCAGTTTCTTCTGACTCCATACATCAATTCCTTCCCTTGTCCTTGAGAGGACCAATTCTCGCCCTAGTTACCCTCATGTTCTTTATATAACACCTAGGGATTTTCCTTAATCCTGCTGGCCAATGCATTTTCATGACCCCTTTTAGCCCTTCTTACTCCTTGCTTAAATTTCTTCCTATCAAAATTTGACCTACACTTGTCACATCAGATTTAAATTGATGTTGCATTACTATTTTTTCATTCATGGGATCTAGGCATTGCTGGCTAGGCCAGCATTTATTGCCCATCCAAATTGTCTTTCGGAAGGTGATGGTGAGCTCCCTTTTTGAACAGTCCCTGTGATGTAGGTATATCCATAATGCTGTTGGAGATGGAGTTCCAGGATTTTGACCCAGTGACAGTGAAGGAATGCGATAAAGTTTCAAGTTAGGACAGTGAGTAGTTTAGATGGGAACTTCCAACCAAAGGTGTTCCCAAGTATCTGTTTCCTTATCTTTCTAGAAGATAATAGTCATGGCTTTGGAAAGGAGCCTTCGTTCAGAAAAATATAGCAGTTTGGACACACATTCATCTTTGAGAATTTAGTTTGTACTGTACGCAAATAGAGTACATTTTCCTAATTCGTTTCTTAGAGGTCTCCATTCCAACCGAAACAGAGACAGACATGGTGGTAAAGTTCAGAACCTTTCAGTTCAGATACCAATCCTGATACCCTCAATTTATAAGATTATTTGTGACAATTTGCTCTGCTATTCGACATCCACATAATTTTTTTTTGGCAGGGGAGGAACTAGAGTATGGTTGTGGTTCTGGTTTCAAGGAACTGTCCATGGTGCAATTTCAGTTATCACGGTTTACTTTATGAAGTAATTGCCACTTCAATGACTAACATTTTCTGCCCCTTAAAAATCTTTGATGGGTCAAAGAGCTTTGATTCCTTGCCTTTGACTAGCAGTCATCCTTACTATGTTGTTATCCTGCAGTGCATTATTTCACATCACCAAGCCCATCATTGAAAACTTTTAGAACAGGTGGTGTAATACACTTCATGCTTACTTCCGATGTAGGATTTTAGTCAGCACTTATGGTGCCAATTCTGAAGCTTCTCTACGCTCTCTAAGTATGCACTGTCTTCTAATTTTTAAATGGGGCATGCCGATCACATTGTCTTATCTAGACCAACCACCTGTAACCGCCTATTCCCCACCTGTTCATGTGTCTATCCAAGTAAGTCTTAAATGTCAGTAATGTGTCTCATTCAACCACCTCATGGCAGGGCACTCCAAGCCCCACCACCCTTTTCCCCCACACACCTCTACTGAAACTTTCCCCCTTTATCTTGAACTTCCTAGAGTCCTTTTTCCTCACTGAGATATATTTTTATTGTGAGTAATGAACTATTTTCACAAATGTCTGCTTTTGCTGATCAACTGTCATGTTTGTTAAACTCTTTTCCCAGTCCACTCCAGACAGCTCCGCCCTTATTCCTTTGTAGTAACCCTAATTTAAGTTTAGCAAATTTCTCAGTCTCATACTGGATACTAAATTCTACCATGATATGGCCACAGTTTCCTAGAGGATCTTTTACTCTGAGATTATTAAATCTGCCTCATTACATATTACCAGATCCAAAATAGTCTGATCCCTAGTTGGATCCACAACATATTTTCTAGGAAACTATCCCGAATACTTATAATATTTAATTGTCTTGAATTCTTATTCATGGCTACCTCTGCCAATTTGATTTTCCCAATCCACATGAAGATTAAAGTCACCCATTATTAATATATTGCCTTTTTTACATGCCCTCATTATCTTCTGATTTATTATCCATTCTACATTATAAATACTGTTAGGAGATCTATAATCAACTCCCACCACTGACTTCTTCCTCTTGTAATATCTTCCTTCTATTCATATGTTCCCATCCAAGATTAATTCTTGTGATTTGTAATTATTTCATCTCTTCCTAACAAAGCTAGATACCACCACCCCACCACCCTTTCCTCCCTACCTAAACTTACAAAAGGTCACATGTTCCTGAATATTTAGTTCCCAGCTTTGCTCACCTTAGTAATCACATTCACTGATTCTCCCTTACCTATTTTGCTTGTTACCTCCTCAAAAAACTCCAACAGGTTTGTTGAACATAATTTCTCTTTCATAAATCCACGTCTACTCTGCCCCATCCTACCAATTACTTTCTAAGTGTCCTGTTATCATATCCTTTATAATAGATTCTAGCATTTTTGCACTACTGATGTCAGGCTAATAGGTCTGAGGTTTCCTATTTCCCCCTCTCACCACCTTTCTTAAATAATGGGGTTACATTTGCTACCTTCTAATCTGCAGGAATAATTACAAAATCTGTAGAACTTTGGAAGATCAACACCAAATTTATGGTCTCTATAACCAACTTTTTCAACTTGCTGGGATATAGATTATCAAGTCCAGGAGATTTATCATCGTTCAGTCCCATTAATTTATCCAGTACTTTTTTTTACTAATTTTTTTCAGCACCTCATTCTCTCTAGTCCCTTGGTGTTTCATTATTTATTAGAGTTTTTTTGTACTTGATTAGTTTCTATGCTTTTTCCTTATTGCTAATTACAAATTATCCTGTTCCTGGTAATGGGCCAACATTTATCTATTGTTTATTTGTTAGTCAGTGAGATGGACTCACAGGATTCTGCGCTACCTATCTGGTCTATCTAGACTATTTGAAGGTCACTCATTCCCTCTCTCAGCCCGTATTTTCTCAACCTACTGCATGGCCAGCTCCCTAAATGTGGCAACGAGGGTAATTTCATTGCAGTTTTAACATAAGCCTACTTCTAATACAAATAAATAAACTTTTTATATGCTTAGTTCTCAGCTTTGCTCAATGACAAAAAGACATTGATGGCATGGCCACAGTGGTTAGCACACCTGCCTCATAGTACCAATGGATTCCAAGCTTGGGTCACTGGCTGTGTGGAGTTTGCACATTCTCTGTGTCTGCATGGTGCTCCTGTTTCCTTCCACAGTCTAAAAGACATGCTGATTAGGTGTATTGACTCCGAACAAGCACCATAGTGTAGTGACAAGGAGGATTTCACAGTAAGTTCATTGTAGTATTAACATAAGCCTCACTTGTGCCTAATAAATAAAGGCACATGAACAGGACACTCCTACATAGCCATCCTGTAAAATACACATCTATTAGTTCTCTCTCATCTATTTTGCTAATTATCTCCTCTAAAAAAATCCAACAGGTTTATCAAACCAGGTCCAGCTATCATAGCAATTATTAGAGGTTGCCATGACTGTACCTCAGTGTGACTCAGAATCTGTGAAAGTAGAAGGCTGAACATTAGAAGTAGCGTCACTGGACAAAAATCTCATGGTAATTAATACTCTGGGGACAAGAGTTTAAATTTCACCATGGCAGCTGATGGAATTTAAATTGATTTTAAAAAATCTGCAACTGATAGCTAGTCTCAGCAATAGTAACCATGAAACTATCATTGCTTAAAAACCCATGTGGTTCACTAATACACTTTAGGAGATCTCCCATTGTAACTTGATCTGGTCTATATATCTGTCAACACCAATTTTAAATCCAACTGTTTTATTTGATAGTAAATCTGCAAGCTTTTGACTTTTGTCTTCGTCAGGCAAATGCAGTGTTCTGGTCTGCAATAGCACACATATCAGCACAGACAGTCACAGATTGCTGATTAGAATGTGAATCCTTACACCTAATTCTAATCAGCAATCTGTGACTGTCTGTGCTGATATGTGTGCTATTGCAGACCAGAACACTGCATTTGCCTGATGAAGACGAAGGTCAAAAGCTTGCAGATTTACTATCAAATAAAACGGTTGGATTTAAAATTGGTGTTGCCAGACTCTTACTGAGTTTACCCCACTCCAACGCCGGCATCTCTACATCATCACTGTGGATCGCACAGAGATGACGTCCATCAAGGCCTGGACTGGGCGACGAGTGATGACGTTACACCGTCTCCTGTCCATGGTAGCTCCGCATGCGCAGGGGAAGCAGTGTTTGTTTTGTTCCTGTGGCTCTGGGTGTTCAGGATAAGGCCCGGAGCCGGGGCCTCGCCTACTGCGTCCGACCGAGCGGAGCCGGGGCCTCGCCTACTGCGTCCGACCGAGCGGAGCCGGGGCCTCGCCTACTGCGTCCGACCGAGCGGAGCCGGGGCCTCGCCTACTGCGTCCGACCGAGCGGAGCCGGGGCCTCGCCTACTGCGTCTGAGAGAGAGGGAGCGGCGCCTGGGCGGCCCAGTATGGACGACAGTAAGGTGAGTTGCGGCTCGGGGCCCGGAGATCAACAGGTTTCTGCTCGGGAAACTAGGCGCCCCCCTCGGTCTTGGGCAACGTGAATTCTGATATGGAGATGCCTGGTTTGGTAAGAAATCTCAGAACATCAGGTTAACATCCAACAGGTTTATTTGGTAGCCCAAGCCACTAGCTTTCAGAGCGCTGCTCCTTCATCAGGTGAGTGGAAGCCCTATTCACAAACAGGGCATTAAAAAAAAACATAAACTTAGTTCCCGGTTTGCGAATTTGTGTCTTTATATGCTCTGTTTGTGACTAGAACTCCCACTCACCTGATGAAGGAGCAGCACTCTGAAAGCTAGTGGGTTGTGTATCAAATAAACCTGTTGGACTTTAACCTGGTGTTGTGAGATTTATCACATTGTGAAATATTCAGTTTTCTGTCCAGTACCACCACCTTGCATCTTTTAAGCAAATACCTAAATCATCATTGGTATTACAATAACTGTTAATAATTAAAATTAGTAAAGTAGATGCAGATTATGTTTAATGTTTGTAGCATATATTGCAACCTCTAATGAATAATCTGAGTCTGGATCTTTTAAGTTTTTGCTATGAGTATTAGAATATTTAGCTAAATTGAAATCAAGTCTGAATAGGATTTTAAGAATATCTGGTGAAACTGAGCAAAATTGTTAATGTATAGAATCCCTACAGTGTAGGAGAAAACTATTTGCCTTATTGAGTCTGCACAGACTGTCTGAAAGAGCATCTTACCCAGGCCCATTCCTGTAACACTGCACATTTATCATTGCCAATCCACCTCACCTACATAACTTTGGATTATAGGGGGAAACCAGAGCACCCAGAGGAAATTTTCACAAACGTGAGGAGAATATGCGAACTCCACACAGATAGTGACTCTAGACCTGAATCAAACCTGGTTGCCTGGTTGCAGTTTTAACAACTTTGCTGTGTAATAGTGTGCTGCTTCCAAAATGTACAAACAGGGAAAATATACCCAAAAAGTGGGAAGATTGAGATATAAATTCAATAAAAAGGGTATGATATACTAGTCAAGGATATGATATACCAGTAGTAATTATTACTGAGATTTGGCTACAGCCTGATGTTATGATCTCAGTAGAGACCAGTAAATTTTAATAACAAAACTGGAACTTTCAGCCAGTAGCCAAAGAATGTCATGACAAGATTTCACATTTTAAAGTTTTGCTCTAACAAATAACTAAGAACAATTCTTAATGAAAGTCTTGTTTGTTTGTGAAGGCATTTTTCTTTAAAATACAGAAACGTTCCCTTTTATACTTAACACGCTCCATGGAATTACAGTCCATTGTTGATTCCATCTTCATTTTGTTTGCATTTTCCCTGTTAGCTGAATGATAACTTCAAGTGACTATTTTCTAGTGCTTCCCTTAGTATTTAGAAAATTTTGCTAAATCTGCTACCTGATTTTTTTCCTTTGGCCATGCCAGGATGATTCCCCTAGAATCCTCAGAAGTTTGCAAGGTGCATCTATTTGACTAGCGATCATTTCACACTTGCATCTGGCTGTGGTGGTTTGCAAAGCCAAGAAGCCTCTTTTCTCTGCTGACCACGAGTCTGCTCTCTGTGATAGTTTTTGATTCGTAGAGGAGCCTGCAACCTGATCTCAAAAATGGCTTTGTTTGCCATCTTCCCTATGGCAAAGTGAAACACATTTCATCCAGGTAAAAATACTGATTAATTATTCTTGACCCCAACTCTCTTTCATCCTAGAATGGTTTGCAGTACAACTCTTTAACACCTTGGACTTGAGACCCAGGACTCCACCCTTGTGAACTCAGATTGCTGTCTTTGTCCCTAAACCGTGAGCGTCCTATACCAGTGCCCCAGTGATATAATCTGGGCTTCCCTTTGATTTTTAACTGATCGAGGCCTGTTATGGGGTATTACGTGACCTTAGTTTCACCTTAAAGATGCCAATCCAAAACACAACAGTCATATGGATTTTGTAACTGTTGCACTGACAGCTAAATATCCCAAGTCATTGACCCTTTAGGAAGGATGGGAAGATTGGAAAAGAGGGATCAACAGTTTTGATTAAAATTGCAATTTTACTACGGTGAAAAGAGGAGTGGTCAGACAGTGAAAACACTATGGATTGTTAATGACCATTAAATGATGTGACAATAGTTGTCTAGAAACCTCATATTAGTATGATATAGTGGACAGTGTATAAATATGAAAAACAGGGAGCCTGTGGAACTTATGAAGGGAAATTTGAATTTTCACATTGACTGGGAGAAGCAGAACAGCTCAACTGGTCAATTTACTGATTCCTGAAATGTATTTGGAATTGATTTCTAAATGATATGTTTTAGAACTAACAAGAGAACAAGTCGTAAATAGATTTAGTGATGAGTAACCAGTTAGCAATTTGATCTATGCATTATTAACAATAATATAATTTTAATGCTAGGTTAGAGCAAGAAATGAAAGTCAGAAACCAGGGTTTTAAATTATGCAAGGCAAAACTTTGTTAGGGTAGGGACATAATTGAACGCAGTAAATTGGACTGAATTGTTTGTAGAAATAAATTGTTTCAATACAAGTTCGAAAACATGATTTTCTTTCATTTATTAATTGGAAGTTTGAATGTATTAAATGATCATTGTCACTGGAGCTTGTAATATAAGGCCATAACCAAAAAGTGCGATGTACCTTTGTTGATGGGCAAACACTCCACTTTTGTTGTAAGCAATCATGTCAACAACAAACGTCAAAGGCAATGTCAGTCTAAACAAAATATAAATTTAAAGAAAGTTTTCACAGCCATCAAATATTTCACAGCACTTTATAGCTATTGAAGTTAAGTCATTGCTGTAATGTAGGAAACTGGCAACCAATTGCATGCAGCCAGCAAACAGCAATGTAATAATTACCATATAGTCCTTTTTGTTTAAAAATGGCCGATCATGGTATATGCTATTCTCTTTTCCACTTTTTCTGTCCTTTCTTACCTTAGAATATTTCTGTATTGAAGGCTGAAGCCAAATCTCGATAATGACTACTATGTTAGACCCTTCTTACTGAATTTTTATTTCTACTCACTTTAATGGTTTGTGTATTTTCCCTTTTGTTATATATTTCGAGTTTGCAAGCAATTTCACCACATCCGTAAAATACCATTCAGACGCAGACCATGAGAATTGTAAGAAGTAACACATAGATACCAACAAGATGAGTTGCAAAGATACCAAATGGAAATAAAATTTGTGGAACATATCAAAGTGAGCAGACAAAATAATGTCCAGAAATATCACGTTGGGTACTCTAAACTAGTTGTCTTAAATAGATTTTCTGAAAAGCAAATGACTGTTCTGCTTGGTTCCCAATAAATAGAGATGTCATAATGTTTAATCGGGAGAATTTGTTGGACTGCAGAATGTGTAAAACATGCTTCTTTTTCTTTCTCAGGTCGTGGGAGGTAAAGTGAAGAAACCCGGAAAGCGAGGCCGTAAACCTGCTAAAATTGATTTAAAGGCAAAGCTTGAGAGAAGTCGCCAGAGTGCCAGAGAATGTAGGGCAAGAAAGAAGCTGCGTTATCAGTACTTGGAAGAGCTTGTATCTAGAAGAGAGAGAGCCATCTGTGCTCTGAGAGAAGAGCTAGAGATGGTATGTGAAAATATTGGTTGTACTACAAAACATAAAGCAACAGTTTGCACTTTGTAGATTTTTTGCAGTGTGCTACTCAGAGCCATGTATATAATATAAAGTTGCTTAGACTTTAAATATATTCTTCAAAATTTCTACATTTCTTCAGGTTTTGTCATAATGATAAAATCTCAAGTATATTTTAAACTGTTACTTCTGGGCTGCTTCTTTACATGTAATATTTTGGTGCCTGGCTTGGTGTCTTCCTGTATCTCTGCTTACAAATGACTTCAACAGATACCGCATCTGGATTTTTTTGAGAGCTGTAAATTAAACGCAGAATTTTACTTTCTGTCTGGTTATGCTTAAAGCCTACCATAGTGTCTTTTGATTTTGCAGTATAAGCAATGGTGTACAGCAATGGATCAGGGGAAAATACCATCAGAAATAAAAGCACTACTAACAGGGGACGAACAGAACAAAGCACAGCAGATTGTGAACAAACCAGGAAAAACAAGAACTGAAGGAAGTGTCAATTTGTCTTGTAAGTATTTGTTGCACTAATCACTTGGATCGTGCCCTTATAAACATGTTGTGCTAGTGATGTGGCAAGTTTATTAGATTAAATGTCAGCTTTGACTCAGTGATACCACTCCTACCTCTGAGTCAGAAGGTTGAATCCCTAAGTCTTATTTCAGGCTTATTCTGTTTGGCAGTTGGTGACTAGTGGAGTACTGCAGGAATCGGTGCTAGGACCTCAACTGTTTACCATTTACATAGACAATCTGGAGGAGGGGGCTGAGTGTTGGGTAACGAAATTTGCTGATGACACGAAGATGAGTGGAAAATCATTGCGTGGAGGGCGTGGAAAGTCTGCAGTGAGATCTGGATAGGCTGAGTGAGTGGGTGAGGATCTGGCAGATGGAGTATAATGTTAGCAAATGTGAGGTTATCTACTAATAGTAGGAGGGATTATTATTTAAAGGACAAAAAAGTGTAGCATGCTGCAGTGCAGAGGTACCTGGGGGACCTAGTGCATGAGTCGCAAAAACCCAGTCTGCAGGTGCAGCAAGTGATCAAGAAGGTGATTGGAATGTTGGCCTTTATAGTGAGGGGGATAGAATATAAAAGTAGGGAAGTCTTTCTGCAACTGTACAGGGCACTGGTGAGGCTGCAACTGGAGTACTGTGTGCAGTTTTGGCCACCACATTTGCAAAAGGATATATTGGCCTCGGAGGGAGTACAGAGAAGGTTCACTAGGCTGATACTGGAGATGAGGGGGCTAGTCTGTGAAGAGAGATTGAATAGACTGGTTTTGTACTCGTTAGAGTTTAAAAGGCTGAGGGGGATCTTATAGAGACATATAAGATAATGAAGGGGCTAGCTAGGGTAGAGGTAGAGAGATTCTTCCTGCTTAGAAAGGATAGCAGGACACAGCTTCAAAATAAGTTTGGGGGGGGGGCACTCATACCTGTTTGCCATGCTCAGTTCAGATTTTGCCATAACCATTCAGTATCTGACCTCATCGCAACCTTTGTGCAGAAAATGGTACTTGCTGAAGTGAGAGAGAGTTTTCAGTTCTCAGCATCATGGTAATATTTAACTACGTGTGACACCAAGGTGCAGAACTGAGGTCCATGAGAATCAGACAGATACTGACAAATGGTTGCAATCACACCTGATGCCAAAGAAGATTGAGTTTGTCCAGAACCAATTATTACATCCAAGGCATCACTTCAGGAATTCCTTAGACCTATCCTCAGCCCAGCCTTTTTCAGCTGCTTCATCAATAGTTGCTCTTCTGTTATGAGGTGGAATGGGATTGTTCACTACAAAATTCAGTTGTATCCATAACCCTCTGAGTATCGAGCTACCATTGACAGGAAAGAGTGGAAGTGAGACAACAGTTCAGTTTCTTCACACTTTGTTTAAGTTAACTTTTCATAGGTGGAGAAGAGCATTTCAAAATATTCTTGTGATTAGGAGCTAACAAATTGGGGGAGATCTGGTGAAACTTCAGTATTGGAGATTCTCTGGAGAATCTGGCTGCTCAATTAGCCTATGTCACCATCACCCATTTCAGAGTCCTTCTATATAATATAAACAAAAACACGGAAATAGCTTGGCATTAGTAAATAATTAATAATATTGAGGTTGTTTTTACTTCTCTCATGGTTCCTAGTAACTTATGTTGTTAGTTTGCGAAATCTTCACTTTTGATTATTGTAGATGTTCTTCCGTATCACTATTTCCTAATGTGTAAAGATGATGTTGAACTTGGATATTTGTACTGTTTGCCTATTAATATTTAAATTGTCTTTTTTATTACAGAAGAACTCTACTGTTACTTGGAAATAATCACGACAAAGTTCGTCCTTGTTAGTATAAACTATATTGTAAAATATTGGAGACCTAAGAAGTTAGATAATTATGGAGTGCATCTTTTTGACAAAGTTCCAAATATTACATAGCAAATGTAGAATAGTGTTTTATGCTGTATATCTGTAAGTAATGTAAATTGAATGCAGGGTACTTGCTATTTTTAAATTAAAAATCATAAAACAAAATGAAAATTGTCTTGAAAGCTCTTACAACTTCACAATGTGTTTGCTGCATCTGCTCCAACAGATTTATCCATGAGAGAAAGGAAAGAGGCAGTGGATTGAGTCCTGAGCTTTGCTGGGATGGAATGCCAACAGAATCAGCTGTCCTTTAGAGGCCAACTATTCCATGTTTAAACATGCCATTTTTCATACAAATTGACAATGTCCTGTCTTAAAACATCTTGCTTTAAGAGAAGTAATTTCTACCAAACGTTAATTTTCAAAACCTGCCTGTTGAACTGTCAAATGATGTGTGAAACTGTCATGCTTGTGTGAGCATGCTTTCAATAGGAGTCTTTAACTTTTTTCTCCATTAAGTTAAATATTAAAATATTTATTTTAAAATTGCAAGAGTTTATTCTTAATTCATGAAACACAAAGTGCCTACATTGCTTGATTCAAAATGGATAATTCAATGTAGATAAACTATTTAATGCGAAAAGGTATCAGTAGCTATAGAGATAGTGATGCATTGGTGGTCATCTTTCGACTTGCATGGATTCTAGAACGATTCCGGAGTATTGGAAGATAACAATAATCGCCCCACGTTATTTAAAGTGGGAGGGAGAGTGAAAATGGGGATCTATAGACTTTTTAGTCTTGTTATTGTCAGGGAAAATGTGAGAATTTATTATAAAGGATTTGATAAATGGCACTTAAATAGTAATGATCTGAAAGGATATAGTCAGCATGGATTTATGAATAAGAAATCCTCTTTGACAAATCTGTTGTGAAGCTTTTTGAGGCTGTAACACACAAAATTAAGGCGAGTCAGTGAATGCAGTACACTTGGATTATCAGAAGACTTGATAAAGTGCCTCGCAGGAGCTGCTGAACAAAATTTAAACATGGCGTAAGCTGTATATGGATTAAAGATAGGCTACCAGACAAAAACAGAGTAGAAACATGCGGATCATTTTTGCGTTGGCAGGCTGTGACTAATGGGATTCTGCAAGGAGCAGTGCTTGGGGCAGCAGCTGTTCATGATATATACCAATGTTTTGGATGTAGGTGCCAGATGTAATATTTCCAAGTTCATGGATGACACAAAAGTAGCTGAGAATGTGCTGTGAGGAAGATGCAAAGAGGATTTGCACAGACTTAATGAGTGGGCAAGAACATGGTAGATAGAATATAATGTGAAAAAATAGGTTATCCACTTTTGTAGGAGGGACAGATCTGCAAAGTATTTCTTTAAATGGTAAGAGATTAGAAAGTATGGATGTACAAAAGGACCTGGATGTCCTTGTTAGTAAGTCATGGAAGGCTAACATGCAGATGCAGCAAGCAATTAGTAAGGCTAATGGTATGCTAACCTCTATCATAATATCCTGAATTTGATCCAGTAATAGCAAATTCTTATAAAACTTGTATAGAATATTGGCTAGATCTGGAATACTGTGTGTAGCTTTGATCTTATCTTATGATGGATATTATTGTCAAAGAGGGACTGCAACAAAGGTTCACCAGCCATGTTTTGAATGGCAAGACTGTCCTATGAAGAGAGATTGGGAAAATGAGACTTGCATAGCTTCAAAGAATGAAAGGTAATTTTATTGAAACCTAGAAAACACTAGGTTTCAATGAGTAAACAGGTAAATGCAAGTGAGTATGTTTCCCCTGATTGCCCAATCAAGATGTGGAGATGCCAGCGTTGAACTGGTGTAAACACTAAGAAGTCTGACAATATCAGGTTTAAGTCCAGCTGATTTATTTGATAGTAAACTCACAAGCTTTTGAGGTTCCCCTCTTCGTCAGGTGAATGAAGAGTTCTGGTCTGAGATGGTACATATAACAACACAGACTGTTTACAGGTTAAATCTTTACATCTAACCTGCTATTCAAGTCTTGAAGTGGCTAACAATGTGAGTGGAAGGAGCACTGAGCACAGGTTAAAGAGATGTGTATTGTCTCCAGACAGTACAGTAAGTGAGGTTTTGCAAACCCAGGCAAGTCATGGGGGTTATAGATAGTACAACATGAACCCAAGATCCCTGTTGAGACTGTCCTCACATGTGCAGAACTTGGCTATTAGTCTCTGCTCAGCGACTCTGTGCTGTTGTGTGTCATGAAGGCCACCTTGGAAAATGCTTACCTGAAGGTCGGAGGCACTGAAGTGTTTGCCAACAGGAAGGGAACAGTCTTGCCTGGTGATTGTCGAGCAATGTTCATTCATCTGTTGTCGTAGCATCTGCATGGTCTCCCCAATGTACCGTGCTTCGGGACATCCTTTCTTGCAATGTATTAGATAGACAACATTGGCCGAGTTGCAAGAGAATGTACTGTGGATGGTATTCTCACTTGGGGAGTTGAGAACCAGGGCCACAATCTCAAAATAAGGGGGAAGCCACTTGGGACTGAATTTTCTTTATTCAGAGGATTCTAAATCTTTGGAATGCTCTACCAGGAAGGGCAGTGGAAGCATAATCATTGAGTATATTTAAAATGGAGACTGATAGGTTCTAAATACCGATGACAAACGGATTATCAGGGGTGTACTGGGCTACCCCTGTAACAAATTTAAACAATTTTTTGGCTTAAGTAGTTGGTTGGGACTGCCTATGTGGGGATGTCATTTATGGTTCCCTCTTCTGAAAAAAAAATGATAAAAGATGGGAATTGTGTGGGGGTTGAGGTATTGAAGCAGAGATCAGCTAACATATTGAGTGACAGAGTAGGCTTGGTGGGCTGAATGGCCTGCTCTATTTTACAGGATATGGGTATTACAAGGGCAGCATTAGTTGCCTGTCCCTAATTGTCCTTTTGAGTGGCTTGCTCGGCCATTTCAGAGATGAGTTAAATCAATCATGTTGCTATAGGTCTCAAGTCACGTGTATGTCAGACAGGTATGGGTGACAGATTTCCTTCCATAAAGAGTATTGGTGAACCAAATTAATTTTTATGACAGTTGGCAGTTTCATGGTGACCATTACTGATCTAGCTTTTGATTTCAGATTTATTTATTGAACTTGAATTTCATCTGTCATGGAGGATTCAAACCCATGTCGCCCAGAACATTAATTTGCTCCTATGTTGCTATGTTCCTATAAAAGGACAATTATCAAATATAGACAATAGTTGAAGTTGAGTGCATAATTAGTCAAGGCCTGCTGAGAAAAATTCTAATTCTGAAGATGCCCATCTACTCCTGTTCTTGCATTTTGCAATCATTCTGATCAGTTTACAACTACTTTTGTCAGTTGTAAAATGAGACCTGCATAACTTCAAAGAATGAAAGGTGATTTTATTGAAACCTAGAAAACACTAGGTTTCAATGAGTAAACAGGTAAATACAAGTGAGCATATTTCCTCTGGTTGTGGAATCAAGATGTGGAAATGCCAGCATTGGACTGGGGTAAACACAGTAAGAAGTCTGACAACATCAGGTTGTAAACTGAGGCAGTAGCTGAGGAACAGGGTTTGTGACAGAGATCCAAGACAAAGGCTTCTTCCTAATATGTAATTGGAAGAAATTCTTGCTCACTTAGTATGAGCATTGGACAAGCAGTCCAACAATTTAGAGAGTTGAGTTGAGAAAGATGGTGTCACGATAGAGTTGTATGTAGTTTTCAAACATGTGGAAACTGATGCTATGTTTTCAGATATTGTCACCAATGAGAAATAGGATAGGGTCAAAGAAAATCTTTGAAAGAGACAAGAGGTAATACTGCAGGAGTGGGAAGAAAGGCCATTGTAGGTGACTATGGCTATAGAATGGAACCAGGCAAATGCAGTCCCACCCAGCTGGAGGATGGCAGAGTGGCATTGGATGAGGATGACATGAACCATTTGCATAGTTAGTGTTTATTGCTCATCCCCAATGGCCTTCCAGAGTTTTTGGCCCAGCAGCAATGAAGGCTTAGCTAATATGTTTTTAAGTTGGGGTGAGTATGTTATGTGAGGGGACCCTTGCAAGTGGTGACTTGCTGCCTATTTGTATTTATGACATTGCCTCTCTGTACTTCAGCTAATTTTCTTCTGAAACTTTCACGACTTTGTTATGCGTAACTATTCCAGTGCAATCCTCTCATGTTCCACCCACAGTGTAAAACATGCCACTGCCCATGTCTGTATTCACACCAAGTTCTGTTCAATCATAAATTCTTGTGCTTGTTGACTTGCATTGAGTCTGTTAAGATTTGTATTTTATTTTCAAATGCCTGCACAAAGGTTGCTTTTTCTTATTTCTCTAATCTCTGCCAACTGTACAACTCCCAGATATCTATTCTACTCCAATTCTGGCCTCTTAAATATTCCTGATTTCAATTACTCTGCCACTGGCAGTCATGTCTTCAACTGCCAAAGCCTCAAGCCCTTTAATGCTCTTGGCCAAACCTCTACCCCTTTTCCTCCTTTAAGACACTCTTCAGAATCTCACTTTGACCAACCTTTAGCTTATCTTCCCTACTATCTTCTTATGTGGCTTAGTGTCAATTATTCTTTATTATTAATGGTCCTCAAACTCCTTGATGTTTTTCTATACTACAGATATCATAAAAATGGTACTGTAGCTATAAAGTAAAACTAAACATATAAGTATGTTTGAACAATTAAAGAGAAAATGTTTTTCACTTGGTCCTTTTTTTTATTCTAAATTATATGAGACTTAGTGAAGATGGTCCATGATATCTCCAAGAATAATAAACATGCTGAACTACATTGCATTAATTATTTTCATTCATTTTACACATATAAGATGTTCCATTATCAGTCTTCAGCTGATGTTTAATGATCCAGATTTTGTTACAGCAGAGTATTTTGTGGCATCCCTGGTTAGATGTTGGTGATTTTAAAATTTTTCATTTACATTTTAAAATTTTTCACACAACTTGTGACATGATCTGCTAATGGTGCAGCAAAAGTACCTCAGTAAACACTAAGACAAAATGTATCTCTGTAACGAAAAGATCAAAAGAGTAATGAAAAAGGTGAATTAAAGTTAATGAATTAAATGTTAAATCAGTTACAGAAAGAGAAATAAAGGATGAATGTGAGAGAAAGGGACATAGAAAAGTAAGGAAATATTAAAATGTAAAATTTTACATTTTTGGATATTTGACAACAATTTACAATCTGTAAGAATTAGATTCCACTTGACCTTCTAGGCAATTCCTGTTGACCTGCAATGATTAGCAATTAACACCCAACCCACTTGATCACTACGTCCCCAACTATCTGGAGATTACACTGCTGCAATTCACCAAAGCTTTTTTTTGACGAAACCAAACATACTACCTTTACTACCTAGAGTAGGCAGCAAGTCATGGGAACTCCACTATCTGCAATGTTCGTCTCAAGCAAGAGTGATTGTTTCCCATTCTGGGGTGACACGCTGGCACAATGGTTAGCACTACTGCTGCTCAGCATTGAGGACCTACGTTCAATTCTGGCCTTGAGTGACTGTGGAATTTGCATATTTTCCCCATGTCTGCATGGGTTTCCTCTGGATGCTCTGTTTCCCCCCCATGGGTCAAATATATGCTGGTTAAGCTGATTGGCCATGATAAATTGCCCCTTAATGTCAGGGGGATTAGGAGGGTAAACATGCAGTTACAGGAATATGATAAATCTGGGTAGGATTGTTGTTGATGCAGGCCCGATGGGCCAAATGGCCTCCTTCTGCAATGTAGATTCCATGATTCTATAAGTCACTGTTGATCTGGCATAGTGCCCAAACTATTGGAGAAAGGTGGTATATATATTGCATAGATCAAAAATTATTGTAGAAGACCTTTAAAGAAAATCAAATTCAGATTTTAAAGAAGTTTATTGGAAAATAAAAATGTAGCTCTTAAAAGATCTTGTATCATTCATTTTAAGACTGGCATGATGAAAATTTATTTTGGCCAAAACGTGCTATAATAATACATGTTCAAGTTTCCAGTCCAATTTACGTGCAGTCCAAAGGTTATGGATATGAACATTGTAGCAGCTAGACAATACTTCCATTAAACACAAAGGAAGTACCACAGCAGTCAAATGAAAAAATAAACTAAGATTTGCAGAAAAATGCTTACTGATACATATATATATTTATACACCATTTCTAGAATTACCTCTACTGTATTAGTTCATTATTTGTTGCTTAGTGTATTCTGATAGCATATTCTGTTATAAAATAAATAATATTTGCATTGCAGAGTACATCCAGCAACAGTTGAACAACATAAATGTGACTCAGTGGTTTATTGAATACATTTTACCAAACACCATTTGGATTAACATTCAAGTTATCATGAAGTTCATTATGTCCAAACTATTAAGCAGTTTTATTGGTCGAAGCATCCACTTTGTACTTGATGCAGTAATTTGAAGAAGTATTATAAAAGCTGATGTAATCACAGTTGAGTTTTGGATTGTATGTAGTATTCTAGTGGGGCAATGGAACAGTCAAATGAAGATTGAACTATGCTGATTATACAAATGTATTTGGAGGGTTTGAATTTATAGGCCATGCAAGCTTTTTCTCTCTTGCTTCTCTGTCAAATGTTTCATATATTGTATCTTTGGTAATGGTTTTTGTGGGTGCAGGGATCTCTGTGATCCCAACATAATTCTTTTTTGCCATTCTGGAACTGGTAGTGATGGTATATGCATTACTGCGGTAACATTTCATTGATGACATGCAGAAAGTCTCCTTCATTCCTCGCCTGAAATTTGCATTAAAGATGGAATAAAGACTGGGTTTAGATGCTGAAGAGCTGAATGACACCAGTGCAATAGATAGAAAAAGTGCTGAACATGTCGTGTAATCCATCGGATCTGGTTGCCAGATCTGAATGACATAAAAAGGAAACCAAGACAACAAAAACATGCAATTTAACATCAAAAACATCTTGATTGTTTTAACCTTTGTTCTGGGTACAATGTTCATTGTCCTCCTTACAGTCCTGCCATCTGTGCCAATTCTCCAAATGTATTTGATGACTTTTTGGTAAAACAGTATGATGAGGATAGATGGAACCAGAAATCCCACCAGTAGATGAACAGTGCCATAGACAATACCACTCCAGGATTGGGGCAGAAACAAATTACAGATGCCATCTTCTGTGCCATAGAAAAACAAAGTAGGGGATACAAATGCAGCATCAAAAATCCAAGAAGCTGCAATCATCTTCTTGGCTTTCTCCCTGGACACCTTGAAACTCAAAGGATACACAATAGTGTAAAATCTGTCCACGCAGATGGAGAGAAGGACATAGATCTGGACTCCAGGAGTGAGGTATTGAATATATCTAACCAGTTTACACATAACATTTCCCAACAACCACCTTCCTGTGGTGAAGTGTAGAAGGACAAAGGGAGTGCTGGCCACACTGATGAGCAAATCTGCACATGCCATCGACACTACAAAGTAGTTGGTAGTTGATTGTGTCCTCCTACTCCTATGGATCACAAGGCAAACCAGCAAGTTCCCAAACAAAGCAACAAGCCAGATTACACCAAAAATGAAGCTGACAGCAACAATTTCCCCTGTCGTGACCTCCTGGTACGTAGTATTATGGATTTTTGCCCGAACCTGTCCATTGAATTCAAACTGCTCTCCACTACTTATAGATGGTGTGTTTAATATTTCACTGGAATTAGCTGAAATTGTAGCCATTGGGATTACAATGGAGGGTCTCATATTTGGAATTTCTTCAGCTAATACCATACTCATGTTTAATACAAGACAACTTCTAAAGACAAAAAGCAGAAAGGACAGTTTTGTTATATTTGAGCAATTAAAAAACTTTACATTTTATCAAAATATCTTTAATTTATTTCTAAAAGCAAGAGTTTGAATTTAACAAATATCTACAATTAGACATTTAAATCATGAAAAAGAAATTATTCATTTTTTACCAGATCACTGATAACAAAAAAAACTTCCAGCAAGAAATTGGTTTGGTATTGAACAGACTTTGTAAACCACTAGTTTAAGTATCAAACATTTTCAATACAGAAAAGGTTCCTGTACTATGGAGTATAAACATATTCCAACAGATTCCATCTGCAGTAAGCAATGTTTGTGTTCTAGAGTGTCAGCCATGGTTTCTTTGGTAGCACTTCTGCCTTTGCATTACAAAGTTCCAGGTTCAAGTCCTAGTCTGAGGCTTCAGCATAAACATCAAGGCTGAAACTACAGTAGAGTACTGCATTATCAGAGATGCAATCTTTCAGATACAATGTCAAATTGACACTCCATCTTCCTGCTTGTGTAAATGTAAAAGATCCCATGGAGCTGGTTCAAAGAAGATGATGTGATTTATTTAAAGTCATAGGCAGTGAAGTGCTTTGTATTATTGTGATAAGAATTATACAAAAAGGAAGTCTTTATTTTCTTTGTCTCAATTAGATTAGAACATTTCTTATAGCTTATTACCATTTTAATATTGTTGACTAATGGCCACTAGAAACTGGTTGATAGTTTCATCCCATAACTCTTAACTGTATTGACAATATGTCAAAAGATTAGGCCAACCAGTTCCTCTAGCTCTGGGAACTTGATGTAATTACAGATATAGTACTAAACTGTCTCCAATATCTTGCACTGGGGCGGCAGGACGGCACAGTGGTTAGTCTCGCTGCCTTACAACGGCAGGGACCCAGATTCGATTCCCAGCTTGGGCCACTGTTTGTGTGGAGTCTGCATGTTCTCCGTGTGCCTGTACGGATTTCCTCCGGGTGCTCCGGTTTCCTCCCACAATCTGAAAGACGTGCTAATTAGGAGCATTGGCCGTGCTAAATTCTCCCTCAATGTACCCAAACCGAGTGTGGAGACTGTAATTTCATTGCAGTGTTAATGCAAGCCTGCGTGTAACAATAATACATAAATATATAAAAAAAAACCCACAGGGATGAGGGCTGGCGGAGATATATAACACTGACACCTGCCACATTGCTTTCTGGCACAGGGAGGCCTCTCCAGGTATCTCCCCATGCCTCCTTATCTGTATTCCGAGGGATGTTATATTTTCATGTAACTAAATAGTTACAGGCTATTAGCCAATGTCAGAAATATGATTTACAGCGTTTCCAAGTGCTTCATTAGGAAATGTGGCTTTGGGCTAGCTTGTTGCAGTTTTGAAGCTAATGCAATATGAGATCTTTCTGGAGATAGTTTTATACGTCTTGCCTAACTTCACTTCAAGTGACTTTACATGTGAAATACATTATGTGCTTTGCATTTATGCCAAATCTAAACAGCATCAAAATAAAATATGCAATGCAATTGATTTACCTGACATTGTTAAGCGTTAACAATACGAATATGTTAAAGGAGAAAAACAGGGGTATCTTTATGGTTATATGGTATGGTTATATTACCCCAGTAATATAACTTGACTGGTGGAAGGAGAATGAAGTTAAACTGCAGTCGGTGACTCACATTCTCCACATCAGCAAAGTGGATGCAGGTTTACACATGTCAGCCAAAATCATTATCCGATACAATTTCATTTTTAGAAGAGGACTTTAAAATGTTACATTCATAAAATGCGGAGAGATTCACAGACAAAATGACATCCCACCGAATTTAAACTCTACTCAGTAGAGAATTCAAGCAGTCTCATTGCACCAGGGTAACAGCGACAGGATAACTATAACTTCGAATAAAAAATAGGCAGGTGCAAAAAAATTGGCTACAAATATATTATGTTGCCATTCTTGTGTGACTAACAATGTTCCGTTTCTCATTGACAACTTCGGAATCTGGACAATAACGTTGTGGAACTCAAAAGTTTCAAACATTTCTCTGTCCTCGTTTTTTTCCTGTGTTGCATTTGTTCTCATTGTCCAACTTTGCCACACTTCTAACTGGCTGTTTCAATTCCAGCAAACGATCCACTCCATAATCCAAACCTGGCAGTGACCGCAATGTATGAGATCAATTCTATGCCGTCACCCTCACCAATTACACTAACTGGGATCATAACGATTAGTCAAGTCCTTCCTATTATGAAAACGCGCAATGTAAAACGTCAGGGGAAATCATTGCCCATATTGGTCCAATTCATTTCCCCAGCAATTATATTAACGTAGTCTTAGATGATAAAGCTAATGATCGCGCAGAATTGACACCAGCATTATTGGATTTAAATGAATAAATCGGCGTTACATGAAATAATTGAATTGATTACGACGAATAAACTTTGATTCTCTGTATATAACGATCCCAGTAAATAGCAGCCTCATAAGGGACGGATCCTGTATGAGCCACCTGGCTAGACTCTGGAAAAGTCTGGGATATGCTGTATTTAGTTCCAAAAGACATTTAATAAAATTTTGCGCCAAAAAGTCTACTAGTTAAGTTGGAGTTTGGGACGGGATGGATAATAAATTAGCGAACATGGGAAAGAATAACACGCACTGATCAGGCGAGTCATCTGATAGCAGGGAAACACTGAATGACCACCCCAGGATTCGATGCAGAAAAAGTCATTGACGAAATGTCTTACATATATCAGCAAACGAAATGGTTTAAGTTTATTTATTAGTGTCAAAAGTAGGCTTAACACTGCAATGAAGTTTCTGTGAAAATTCCCTAGTCATCACACTCCAGCGTCTGTTTGGATGTACTGAGGGAGATTTTAGCATGGCAATGCACCTAACCAGCATTGTGGGAGTAAACCGGAGGACCCAGAGGAAACCCACGCAGAGACCAAGAGAACGTACAGATTTTGCACAGTGGCCCGAGGAATCGAACCCGAGTGCTTAGCTGTGAGACAGCAATGCTAGCCGCTATGTCACCATGCTGCTCAAGATGGCTAGTAGAATCCGAGGAGGCAGATGAAAAATAAAACACAGAATGGATTAAGCAGAATATTAGCATGGGTCCCACAACGTAGGACGTAATTTAATGTGGACGAATGTAATGTTTTGTTCATAGGAAGGAAAAGAGAGTGACACAACTGTTCCATGAATGATATTGAAATAGCTAAAAGTGAAATTGAAACAAAGCAGGAATCTTAGTGAATTCTAGGATCATCATAGTCAACAAATACAAAAGCAGCAAATCAACAAAGCACGCAGAGGGACATGGTCAAAACAGCAGAATCTAAGTCATGGTGAATTCCATGGTCAGAGCACTCCTTGAGATTTGAACACCCCTGTGTTCGGTTGCCAAGAAACAAGGTGGACAATAAATCACAGAGTTGGCGCAGAAATGGCCGAAGGTAGCGGTTCCAGCGATAAGGGTGGAAAATGAGAAATTTGAACTTTGCAATTTGCAAAGAAATTTGAGAAATGATCTTACAGAAATATCTAAGATAGTGAATGATGTAGAAAAGGATAATCTATAATGCTACTTTACATTAAACAATGAGATCACAGGTTCAAACTAATAACTCCAATACTAAGAGCAGTAAGTCCAGTGATAGACATTTGGAATGGGATTCAAACAGAGCAACAGAGGCGAAAATCCCCCGAAAATGACAGGAAAAAGCCCATCATGAAGTGGCGGGTAAAGGAAAGCCTGAAATCCTTCTCAAAGGACAAACTAAGACAGGCCGAATGGTCATGACATTTATTCGTGGATATGTTGTGATAAAGTGACCTGAGGAAGTCTCCCTGAATCTTAATTCAACGTTGAATTTACAGATCTGGGTAATATATATCAATCTATGTAAACCACAGGGAAATGTTAAAACTAGGGCAGATCTGTCACTTTTCTCGCAGTCAATTTAAGATTGCAATACAGTTACAGTTATATTTAATGAAAGATCGCATTATTGAAATGGATATATATCGGGAGATGTGTGTGTGTGTGTGTGGAATGTGGTGAATTCCAAGTCCCGTAGTGTAATCGCTCAGAGTAAATCATTGGCAAGCAGATTAAACAATGTGTGCATACATGCAGAGAAAAACAGTTTGTTTTTAACGGCTTGTGATTCTACAATAATACATTGCTAAAGAAAGGTAACGCAAAACTCGCGGATACAAATTTATTCCGTTTCACTACTTCCCTCACCTGGTAAAATGAAAAGCCAGTAATATTCCAATTTAACTTTGGCGATTTAAAGATTCAGTTGTTTGAATTTTGGATACTTTTTTTTGCATCTGTTGAAAGAGGGTCATTGCAAAATCAGACAAATTCTCTTTTTTTTCCCCTTGTTAATTCGGCTACTGATGCAAGCTGGAAAGAGAAATTCGTATCAGTAAAGAACATTACCTTAATAAATAAAATCTACCATGGTCAGTTCTGTCAATGGCAAACCACCACATTTAACGCATTAAAATTCTGCTTGTGCCACCGAGGAAAAGAGTCTTTTCTGAGGAAAAGACTGACCCAGCTATTACAATCCAGCGTTTGCAATGCTTCTTCTGCTGGCTGGAATGACAACTCAAAAGATCATGTTCTCCTGGTGCGTTCAAACCCAAGCATTGCAACCTCTGATCCGCACAGACTGTTGCCATTTCCAGCCATTCGAGTGAGAATATTACAAAGGATGTTTCAGTTATCCAGATATCACATGGGCAGAAAGACCCTCCTTCCTGGCTGAAACCTTTAATGAATTCTGTGCAAGGAGAAATCAAACCCGGCACGCACAAATCCACCCACATTTCACCTGCAATTTTAACAAAAAGGGACGAAATGCAAAATCATGCCCATTAACGTGGTCAAAATATTTGAGTGTTAAACTGGCCTCGCACGGGCTTCTAGTCAGATGAGCAGAATGTGGTGAAGATGCCTGGATTCAGCTGTTTAAAGCAACCCTCTCCCCCCAGCCCCAGTTTGCTCACATTTCCCTGACTCGATACCTGCACTGAGCACAGAGGCCGGCTCCACTCCCCCGAGAGAACAGCTGCATGCCTTATCCGTACCGCGGTGCCGCTGTCTACCCTGGCTGAAACAAAATGTCGGGGTACCTGGCCAAAGCACCGATTTTTTTCCCCTTCTGTCGTAGAAACGGTCACGTGGAAAGGTTGTCATGTGACCTTCTATAAAATTCTTTGCAAGAGAAACATTTTCTAGATGTGGCAGTTCGCGGGGGGTGGGGGGAGAGAGTAGGCGGGGAACAACACACAGACAGAAGTGCTCCCCACACCAACTTCCCAGTCTCTGCCTGTATTTTAAGCAATGCGTTGAAATGATGTCCCTCTGTTTCCCGATTATTCAAAATATTAATTAATATTCCCCAATTAGCGGGATATTCAGCACCGTGGAGAGCTCACTCTCATTCACTTCTTGCTCTCCTAAACATTTGAAGGCAAACTGAATCCAGTAAGAAAATCTTAGAATCCCTACAGTGCATTCGGTCCATCGAGTCTGCACCGACAACAATCCCAACCAGTCCCTATCCCTATAACCCCACATATTTACCCATCCCAGGACACTAAGGAGCAATTTAGCCTGGCCCATCGACCCAACCCGCACATCTTTGGTGTGTGAGAGGCAACCCATGCAGACATGAGCAAACTCCTCACAGTGACCCAAGCTGGAAGTTAAACCAGGTCGCTGGAGTTGTGAGGCAGCATTGCTAACCACTGTGCTTCCATGCCATCCATACAGCGAGAACACGCAGACTCTGCACAGACAGTGATCCAAACCGAGAATCGAACCCGAGTCCCTGACGCTGTGAGGCAGCAGTGCTAACCACTGTGAAAAGATGATTTCTTTGTGCGGGAAATTACAAATTGCAGGGCAGACGCTGTGTGTGTATGTGTGTGTGTGTGTACTTTTAACATTAAAGTGGGCAGCAACATACTGCGGATGCTGGGAAATTATTAACATAAAACATTAAAAAAACTTGTAAGTTTCCAAGCAGAGTCACAGGGCGAACTGCGTTTCTCTCTCCACAGATACTGCCAGATCTGCTGACTCTTCCCAACATTTTCTGATTTGACTTAACTTAATCCGGGAACCCTCGGCTCCCAGAGATTAGAGGTTTAAACCTCATCTAGAGAGTTGGACATCCAGGATTTGATCCAGGATATGATCCAAGCGCTATCAGACTACCTTCCTTTGGGAGAAATTTTAAACCAGGCCTGTCTCTCTTCCTACTGGAGATAGGATGCCACGTGGTACCATTTAAGAAGAGAGCTGGAGAGATTCTCCACGTATTCTGGTCAATGATTATTCCTTAGCCATGTAGGAAGCAACTGTTTAAAATTGGCTGCTGCTCCCTTTGCAACAGTGACCACATCTCATAGTTGTTTCAGTAACTATGCAGAGCTGTGGCATCCTGAAGATGGTGATGTACGCGCAAATTTGCTTATTTTTTTCATTCCAGATGAGTTTTAGAACAACAAAGCTCTCTGAATAGACATCAATATTAAATAATTTTGCCTCGTCAAAACATACTGGTGAAATTATATCTTAGTTTTAACTCAACACGTTGGAAATCATCAAATGGGCAACTGGATTCATCACTTGCTGTTCCATTAAGCAGTTAACTATGGAGTTCAGTATCTGTGTTAAATTTACACCTGCAAATAAAACATTGAAGTGCATTTTACACGCCTTGTATTTGTACTCGCATCATTGCCTGGACGATATCAACGTGCACATTGGTTTGTTGGAACACACTACTCTTCCACAGAACATTCACTTGGTTTCAGTTTTATTAGCATTGAAGGATTTGAAGTCATTCCCATATTAAGAACATTTGTAAAGCTACGTACGTGTGGTAGCTATTAAAAAAGACAACTATAAATTAAATCGAGTGTTTGTTCTCTTCTACTGAGCGACTCCCCCTAGCTACAGTGACGTGCTTGTTGCTATAGCACTCTCTCAATGCTGATGGTCACCATGGGACCTGATAATTGTTGGGAACAGGAGGATGGGAAGAGGAACAGCAGCTGGCCACCCTGCCAACACAATCTTCTCTTACAGCAGCATGCTTATTCCTGGTGAAAACCAATTACTTTTTTTTAATTATCCCAACCATCACCAATTCTATTAGCTCTTCCATCAGTGTATGTTTTGCCTAGCTGTGAACAGTCTAGTCTGTGAATATTGGAACACATTAATCAGGAGCAGGAGTAGGCCCCTCGGCCCCTCGAGCCTATTCCGCCAGTCAATAAGTTGTGGCTGATCTGAGCTGGGATTCTCCGGTCCCGAGGTTGTGAATGGAGATTTGGCTGACTCTGTTCTCACTGGTGATGGGGTGATGGGGTGATCGTAAACTCTTGCCTACCCCATAAACTTTCAACCCCCATGTTTATCAAGAATCTATCCCCCTCTGCCTTAAAAATATTCAAAGATTCTGCTTTTCACTACCTTTTGAGGAGCAGAGTTTCAAAGACTTCTGAGAGAAAAAAGTATATTCTCCTCATCTCTGTTTTAAATGGGCGTCCTCTTATTTTTTTAAACAACAATTCTCCCACAGGATGAAACATCCTCTTCACATCCTACCCTGTCAAGACCACCCTGGATTAGGGGTCACACTAATTTATTTTGTAACTTCCTAAACGGATTTCAGTTGCCTCTGATTTAACATTTGAAATGTTAATCCTGGCGCCCGGACTACACACCATGCAGAAAAGTTAAAATAAAACAGAAATAATGCATTTACTGACTCATTATCAACTTTTACAATTGGTCGTGTAAACATTTTGTATTTGTTTTTAGCGGGTCACGACAGCAATATACCATGATTAGTTTGCTACCAATATTTGTTATTAAGAACAGTCCGCTTTGTTTATCGCATCTGGATTTTAGCGCCCACCTTAAATTCACTGGGAAATAGCTCAAGCTCAGGGTTGAACTGCAAGGTTCTATGGGACCCTACAGATCAATGGAAAAAACAATCCAGATATTCCCGAACCGGAGTGGGGTTTTGAGTGCGAAAACATTGAATTCTGCCCTCAGGGCGTTGGACATTTTATTAGGAAGAGACGATGTAATACTAATGTTAAAGGAGAGTGAACTATACAGCCGCTAACCATCTCAGATCCATTGATTGACAACATTTTGCAGGCGGAATTGCACCGTGGACAAGTCACAAAATAACTGGGCTCTGGTGACTTCCTAAGTTAAGACAATAAAAGAGGTAACAATCATTCCCTCAGAACATTAAACACGAGCTCATAAAATAAATTATGCAACTGATTCACCAGGCTTTTGGAAGACGGCTTCACATCAGATTGGAGTTATACTAACACCAATAAACTTCAAGTGGCATTAGATAACTTTCTGGACTTTGGCATCACAGCACTTGTCTTCCAAGTGTAACTGCACCCTTAAACGATTTGACCACTGTACCGTTTGGAATACTTCCTTTCCCAGCCTTATTTAGGATATTCTGTAATCATCATCAAACTCACTATGTTGTTCTTTAAATTTAGCACTCAGTAAAGGCTGCATTTAGTTATTTAAATAGTAAGCTTCTGTTTGAATTCATAGAGAGCAATGGCGCACCATCAAATTAAAACTTGGCCAAAATCCGTCAGGAGATGTAGAAATGTCCCAACTTCAAAACTCCGCGTTATTCCACTTATTCGCGTTATTCGTCTTCCCTGGTAAGTTACAAATGAGAAGGAAATGTGACAAATGAGATTTGTGACAGTCTGTAAAAAATGTTACCATCGGGGTTTCACGTTTGATGGTGAGGTACAGCCAACTTTCCATCCATTTCCACTCCTGTGCTGTACCGCCAAACTTGGACCATTGCTGAATTTCTGCTGAATTCTCATTGACTTTCATAAGGTTTGCTGTCTTTTCAAATTCCAGAAAACACATCAATCTCATAAAATGATGTTGAGTCCTTCCTTCAGTTTCAGACTTTTTCAGGTGGTTCAATATTTATTTCTACAGAATTTCCTCCAGTACTTTGCTAAAATGGATGCCAGGTTTATCTGCCCATATTTCCCTGGGTAATCTGTCCCTCCTCTGCCTCCTTTTCTAGATTGGCATTTCTTCATTTTTCTCCAACTACTGATTTTCTCCAATTCTGTAATATATGGTCCTAGTTACCAAGAATCCTTAAGGATGTCACTCCCATGTCCAATTCCATTCATTACTTCCTCAAGTACTCTAAAGTGCGTTTCGTGTTTGTCCTTTATACGTTATTTTCGTTTTCTTTAGAGCAGTCTGCTTCAACCAGTTTTGACATGCGAAGTCCAATGTACATGTGCTTTGATTGAAATTCTCAGTTCAGATATATCCTCTCCATACAGAGCTAGAGTATCGAGGAAAGAGGCAGAGAAATATTATAAGTATCATACTCTGGGGAGCCTGAGGGCAGGTGGAGGGAGATTCAGGCTGAAGTTATAGCATAACTATCAGAAGATTAAATGATAAGTACAAGTTACAGATAGAATATCAAGGAATTACATACAGTACCACCAGTAATATATAGATTAAGAATGTGTTACTTTATTATTGTTGGTTATAATAGGGAATCCAATATAAATTGTCAATGCAATGTCAGTGAGTTACTATTAATTAGTGGTGAAATTAAATTTATTCCTATCTCTGATTTCCATCTACCATAAAATTCTCATCTTTGCCACCCTTATTTCCCTTATCTGTTTACTTATGGTGAACTCTTGTTTCTCTGAACTTATCATGTAATTGATATTGCCATGAATTCTTCAGTAAAATATGCAAGTACGTGGGACTCAATCTTTGCAAGATAAGTGCAATGTCATTTGCATTAATAAAGCCATGCCATCTAATCAGATATAATGTGATCAAGCTTCCAGACTAACTACGATCAGAATTAGCAAGCCTAATGTGAGAGCATCTGTGAAAAATATCAGTTGGTGATGAAGTTGGATTGTCTAAAATACATCGGCATAAATATATTTTAGATTTAATCATAAGAGTGGTAATGAGAACATGAGAGCAGCTACAAAGTAAGTCTATGAAGTTTGGGTCTCATCAGGACTATTTGACTCCCAACCTCAATATAGTCTTGACCCAAACATGAACAAAATTGTTTAATTCTGGAAGTGAGGTGAGAGTGACTGCATTTGATATGGTAACATTGGACATTGGCAACAAGGAGCCCCAGTAAAATTGAAGTCAATGGGAATCAGGAGGAAAACAAAATTCTCCACTGGTTGGAGTCATGCCTAGCACTAAGATTGTGAGGTCAATAATGTGCACCTTGCAAGAGTTGCTCAAGGTAGTTTCCTAAGCCCAACATTTTTTAACGCTTCATTAATGATCTTCCCTCCAACATAAAGTAAGAGGTGGGGATGTTCATTAATGGTTGAATGTTCATTATCATTCACAATTCCTCAGATACTAAAGCAGTATATGCCTGCATGCAACAAGCATTGAACAACATTCAGTCTGAGGCTGATAAGTGACAAGTAACATTTGCACCACTCAAGTGCAAGGTAATGACCACCTCCAGCAAGAGACAATTTAGCACCTCTCCTTGACATTCAACAGATTACATTACCAAATCCTCCACCCACAACATCCTGGGGGTTGCCGTTGAACAGACACTTAACTGGAGATGGCATAGAGTTACTGTGAACTAGTAGAGCAAGTCATAGGTTGGTATTAAATGGCAAGTGATTCACCATTTCAAATCCTTTTTACCATCAACATAGCACAAGTCTGAAGAATGTTTTATCTGACTGGGATGTGGTCTAGAACTTGGGATCACAAACTCAGAGTAAGGTCATAGAGGTTTACAGCATGGAAACAGGTCTTTTGGCCCAACTTGGCCAATGTTGCAGGATCATTTGTTAGGACTGAGATGAGCAGAAAATTCTTCTTTCAAAGAGTCATGGACATTTGGAATTTTCTCCCTGAACCTTTCATGCACATGCCATAAATCCTTCAGCAAAATACACAAGAACAAGGGCTGTGAATGCCCAATTCTTGAGCATATTCAAGACAGAAATTGATGTGGTTTGGTATACTTGGGAATTAAAGGATGTCAAATTAGTGTGGGAAGGTGGAGTTAACTTAAAAGATCTATCAGGACCTCATTTCACAATAGAGCAGACTTGGAGAGCTAGGTGGCCTACCCCTGCTCCTATTTCTTATGTATTTAAGTTAGGAGTAGATGGAATACTTGCCACTTGCTTGGATGAGCACAATATCCAAGATGTTTTATACCATCAAGCAGATTATTTGTTTTGCCCCTCATCCATTATCTTAAAAGTTCACTCTCTCCACCATTTTTGCATCTTGAGTGTAGTGTGTACCATCACCAAGGCTTCTTTGACAGTAACTCTCAAACATTTGACTCTGCCACCTTGTAGGACAAGGGGAGCAGATGCATTGGAATACCAAAACCTTCAAGTTTCCCTTCAAGTCACAGACCATCTGATTTGGAAATATATTGCCATCCCTTCACTATTGCTGGGTCAAAATCTTGGAACTTCCATCCTTACAGCATTATGCATTACATACATTATACAGATTACAATTATTTGAGAAGGCTACCATCTTCTTCAGGGTAATTATTATAGGACAATAAATGCTGGCCTTGCCAATAATGATCACAGCTCATGAGTTAATAATACAAATACAGTGAAGAGGGGAAAGTACATCGATAACAGAGGATTAGGATGATAATGGTTGTGGGGGAGCAAATATGACAACAACATATTTACCCCAGTGCAAAGCCGGCATCTCCACATCATAACACAATGGCACAGTGGTTAGCACTGCTGCCTCACAGTGCCGGGGACATGGGTTCAATTCCTGGCTTGAATCACTGTCTGTGCATAATATGCACATTCTCCTTGCACCTGTGTGGGTTTCCTTTGGGTGCTCTGGTTTCCTCCCACAGTCCAAAGATGTGCAGATTAGGTGCATTGGCCATGCTAAATTCTCCCTCAGTGTACAGGAACAGGTGCCAGAGTGTGGCGACTACAGGATTTTCACAGTAACTTCACTACAGTGTGAATGTACGTCCACTTGTGATTAATAAATTAACTTTAACTGGAAAATAGGGTGATAATGGAATAGTGTGACCATTACTGGGGTATTATGATGACAGCAGGAGGTAATATGACAAAATAGGGAAGGAATAGAAGAATAGCAAAAGTGAATTATGTCAATAATGAGGCAACATGATGGCAATAGGGGAAATGGGATGATTACAAAGGAAGCGAAATATGATGATAACAACAGGTGATGAAGAAAGGTGAATAATTGGTGTGTCAAGAGAGGGAAAATTTCTCAGTGGGACTGCAACTGATTGGGAATAGAAGCTGAAGATTAATTCTCAGGTCATTTTCGGAGGTGCCTTGTGCTGCTGGAAAGTTTTTTTTATCTGTGAAATATTTACATCTATTTTTATTCAATGTTCAAAATTATTATTCATGAACGTGTTCTCACAATAATGAGATTTTATTAAAGGGAAAATTTTCCCTGCTGTCTACCTGGTTATGTTGCTGTGGAACTGCTCCCTGCCTCACAAGCCCAAAATATTATGCTAGTACTATGTTCAGCAATTAAGACTATTTGATATGATTTTTAAATTGCAAATGTTATTTTTATGCACAAGCTGCAGATAGAACTAGTACAACAAGTAAATATGGACACTTTTAAAATGAACAAACAACATGGGGGAGGTTGAAAGAAGAGTTTTACATTCACTTTGAAATATGCAATATTTTGACTCCAGCAATGATTTTAACATATAACAGGTTTAGGAAAACCAAGATAGTGAGACCACTGAGAAATATCAGGACAAGAAGCCATTGTAATTAGCCATGAAATGGCAAATGTCCTTAATTTTTCTGTATCATAAAAATGGGAACAGAACTAGATCCTAAGGTCTCTACTGAATCAACCTAGATGATCTTTTCTAAACTGCCATTTTTTTTGTTAAAGAATGCTTGAATCAAAGAATTTATAAAAGTATATTACAAACAGTTTTACTTCAAAATTACAAAAAGTGGAATAAAATTCAACTTGTCTTAATATAATATATTCCATTCTTAGGTGCCTCAATACAATTCTGACACTCTAGTTATTTACAATATACATTCCATGTCAGGCATGTAACCCAAGGGATTTTACAGTTTCTAGCCCCTTCTCTGAACCATCTCCAAAGCAGTAACGTCTCTCCATAATTAAGGAGACCACAACTATACGCAATACTCCAGGAGAGGTCTAGCCTATGCATTGTACTGTCATAGCAAGACATCCCTATTTTTGTACCCATTTCATGTCAAATTCCATGCGCCAAACTTTTTGCCCACTTACTTAACCTAAATGACATGTCGGCACAGTGGTTAGCATGGCTGCCTCACAAAGCTAGGATTCCAGGTTCAATTCTGGACTCAGGTTACTGTCTGCCTGGAGTTTGCACTTTCTCCCTGTGTGCATGGGTTTCCTCTGGATGCTCTGGTTTTCTTCCACAGTCTAAAACTATGCAGGTTAGGTTGATTGGCCATGTTAAATTGACCCTAGTGTCAGGAGGATTAGCAGGGATAGAGGAATAGGACCTGAGTGGGATTGTGGTCAGTACAGACTCAATGGGCTGAATGGTCTCTTTCTGCACTATAGTGATTCTATATATGTCCCTTTTTAGATTCTTCATCTGGGTGTTCAAAGACACAAAACCTTAAAGCTACAGGATAAATTGATAAGGTGGTTAATGGATTACTTGAGTTTATAAATACAGGTGTAGAATATAGGAGCAAAGAGTTCATTATTAGGATTTTATAAATCATTGGTTAGGCCTCAGTTGAAGTACTACAGAAACTCTGGACACCACAATGTGGATGCAAAGACCCTAAAATGGTGTATAGAGGAGGCTTACCAGCATGTTACAAGAGATGAGAAGACTACAGTCATGAGGAGAAGTCAGAGCAGTTAGGGTTTGTCTCTTTGGAACAGAGAGTGGAGTTCTTTCATCCTGCCCATGGTTGGTTTGGCGGCAAGCAGGAGTGGAGAATCTAGTAGGAGCTAAAAAGTTGGAAACCCATTGATGTAAAATCATGTTGCAATTCTCCCAATGGCTGGTGGCATGAACTCTATTTGTGTTTATTTGCATCTCATGAATGCTCATTAAAATAGCTGTCTTTGGTGTCCTGTCAGGCCTTCCAATCTTGCAGGAAATTATATGATCCAAAACTCAATTGATCAAAGGCAGAGGCAATGGTCTAATTGTATTATTGCTAGATTGTTGCTGGACACCAGAAACTCAGCTAATGTTCTGGGAACACAAGTTTGAGTCTCACAATAGCAGACGGCGGATTTTGAATTTAATAAAACTATTTGGAATTAAGAATCTATTGATGACCATGAAACAATTGTCAATTGTCAGAAAAATCCATTTGGCTCACTGAAGTCCTTTAGGGAAGGAAATCTGCCGTCCTTACCTGGCCTGGCCTATATGTGACTCCAGCACCACAGCAATACGGTTGACTCCCACTTCTTAAATGGCTGAGCAAGGCACTCAGCTGCAACACACAGAACATGGACTGCAGCATTTCCAGAAGGCAGCTCACTATCATCTTCTCAAGGGCAATTAGAGATGGGCAATAAATGCTGAACAGCCTGAGATGCTCATGTCCAATGAATGAAATAAAAGAGTGGTGTGTATAAGACAATTCTCAGTTTGAGTTGAGCGCAACTACTTTCTGTCATAGTGCTGTGCTGTTCTTTGGTATGCTGTTCACCACTTTGCCGGCCAGACTAGTTCTTGCCCTCTATCTCTGTGCTCAGCTGGTTCTTCACGGACAGCACTGTGCTGCTGGACCCATGGACCATCCCGTGTCACTGTGACAGATCAGTATTGTGCCTGGGGTTCATGTGTTCAGAAGTCTTCTGCCCCATAATGTGCCATACCAGTGTCTATCTGGATAGCACTGTGCTGAGGGATTAATGTTACCACCCCAATAAAGGACTGAAGTTTAACTGAGGGTGGAGGGTGAGGTGAGGCCAGTGGAGACTTGGGGCACAGTGTGACCTGACAAAGACAACAGGTGCAATTTGGAAGGAGGGCTATGCAGAGAGTGAGGGAAAAGGGCAAGGGAGAAGGGTGATGGCAGGCAGAAGTGCAAGGAGGTGGATGGAAAAGACAAATAATGGAAGGCAGAGGGAAGATCGAGGGGAGGGAAGCTGAACCCCAAGAAGATTGATATAAGTGTGCTTGGGCTGGTGTTTAATCTGGAATCTTCAGATGATGGTGGAGGGATGAATCAGCTGCCGGCCCAGCAGGTGACTGGGAGAGGAAATTACTTATATATAAGTAATCAGGTTCCAAGCACAGAATCTGATGCAGGATCTCCCCATTCTGGCCGATCAGAAAATCATTGCCAGAACTGAACATCACCGCACTTAGTCTCAAAATGAGAGAGTTAAACCCAGGGAAAGTGAACTAATAGAGGGATTAAAGTTACTGAGAGCTTCTAATAGGTATATAAAGAAAGAATATCTCCTGTTTGGTGGGGGTATTAATCAGAAGTCATGAACTTAAAGCCCTGAACGAAAGATATAAAAAAGAGAGATGAAGATATGTTTTTTCACTCTGGAGATTGTGATGATCCAAAATATTGTACCTGAAAAAGTGACGAAGCTGATTCTGTCAGTTATTTTAAAAGGGAATTGAGCAGTTATTTAAGATTGAGGATCTTAGAAGGTTTAAAAACAAAAGACAATAGTGTAGGCCCAAGCTCTTCCAAAGAATCAACACAAGAATAACAGGCCAAATGGCCTCATTCTGATTTTGCGAAATTACAAATTCATACGTATTGGCAGTCTCTGATGCTTCCACCAAATAAAAATGTTTCAGGCATGAGCCAATGGTGAGCATGTTGTTTGACCATAAGGGCATTCCAACTGAGCTCTCTGTGATGTTCACCTGGTATTCACAAATATATATTTTCTAACTGACAGTGACTAGCAGGAAGAGCTTTGGCTGAATTTACTCTCCCCAGTCTAGAGTGTTGAGGCCAATTATAGCATCCTAATTCCTTTAGTGGGTGTTATCTACCAGCTCCACATCGGCAAGGACAACCTGGGACTTTGTTGATCTGTGTGATATATACACATTTTAAAATAAAAGTTAAGATAAAAATATTGAAATCACAACGCAGGATACAGGGATACAATACCTGGCGCAGTGTACAGTCAGTACACCTACATCCATAAACGTGCATTTGCTTTGCAAAAATAGTCTGTTCATGACTGTTCAAATATTGAGAATGATAATGCCTTTAAAATTGTCTCAAATTAATTTGAATTAATTAGATAATTTTCTGGAGTTAATTGAAAATAGTTTTTTAAAAACTAGTGGATGATAGTCAATTAGCCACTGATTGATTTTAGTTCAGGGAGATTTATTGGTCACTGGCAATATCATTATGAGTTACACTGAGGTTGCAATACATGACGCACATTCAGGAAAAGAGAAAATGTTGGGTCAGATCTTGCTGGAGTGTGAACGGCAATCATTTTTCCAGCAAGATTTGCCCACTATGATTATTGGAAGTAAATGGTAAACATTCTAATAAAAAGAGAGAAAAAGACTCATTTGTACAGCATCTTACATAATTTCAGGGCTTCCTTAGTGTTTCACAATCAGTGAGGTACTTTTCAAATGCACGCCTGTTTTTTAAATTAATTTTTGTAGGACATCTGGACATCACTGATAAAGTCAGCATTTGTTACCCATCCATGATTGCCCTTGAACTGAATGATTTGGAAGGCCATTTCAGAAGGTATTAAGAGTCAGCAATCTGGAACCACATGTGTGCTGGACCAGGAAAGGACAGCAGATTTCCTTTCCTAAAGGACATTAGTGAACCCAAATTGGTTTTTACAACTATCAATGATGGTTTTGATGTTGCTATTATGTAGCTTGATGGGTATCCATGAAGACACCAGCAAAGCTTGATGTTTGAAAAGGCATCAGCATAAGAATTGTGGGAACAGTATAAACTGCTGTGTTCTGCAATAAAGGACAGGTCACTGACTGAGCACAGGAGCTGATTGGGCAGTCACCTCACGTGAAACATAGATGTTTAAGGTTCGGTGCACAGTGATTGAACACAGACTGTCGTGTTGTTCTCCTGAGAGAAATAGTTGTTATGGGGGACTTTACAAATATCGATTGGAAAAGCTACAGTTCCAGTTCGTTAGAGGGGTCAGTATTTGTCCAATGTGTGTGGGATGGTTTCCTGACACAGTATGTAGATAGGCCAACAAAAGGTGAGACTACATTGGTTTTGGTACTTGGTAATGAACCAGACCAGGTGTTAGGCTTGGAGGTAGGTGAGCACTTTGGTGATAGTGACTACAATTCAGTTACGTTTACCTTAGTGATAGAAAGGGATAGGTATATACTGAAGGGCAGAAGTTATAAATGGGGGAAAGATAATTATGAGGCGATTAGGTGAGATTTAGGATTCATAGGTTGGAATAGGAAACTGCAAGGGCTAGGAACATCTGAAATGTGGAGCTTATTCAAGGAGCAGCTACTGCGAGTCCTTGATAAATATGTACCTGTCAGGCAGGAAGGAAGTGGTCGAGCAAGGGAACCGTGGTGTACTAAGAAGCTGTATCTCTGGTGAAGAAGAAGAAGGAGGCTTATGTAAAGATGAGACGTGAAGGCTCAGTTAGGGCATTGGAGTGTTACAAATTAGCAAGGAAGGAGCTAAAGAGAGAATTAAGAAGAGCTAGAAGAGGACATGAAAAGACTTTGATGGATAGGATGAAGGAGAACCCTAAAGCTTTCTATTGGTATGTCAAGAATAAAAGATTGGTTAGGGCAAGATTAGGGCCAGTCAGAGACAGCAGTGGGAAGTTGTGCGTGGAGCCTGAAGAGATAGAAGAATATTTTTCGCCAGTATTCATGCAGGAAAAAGTCAGTGTAGTTGAGGAGAACACTGAGATACAGGGTTGTAGATTAGATGGGATTGAGGTACATAAGGAGGAGGTGTTAGCAATTCTTGAGAATATGAAAATAGTTAAGTCCCCTGGGCCAGATGGGATTTACTCTAGGATTCTCTGGGAGGCTAGGGAGGAGACGGCAGAGCTTTTGGTTTTGATCTTCATGTCGTCATTGACTACAAGTATATTGACGGAAGACTGGAGGACAGCAAATGTCGTTCCCTTGTTCAAGAAGGGGAGTAGAGACCACTCTGGGAATTATAGACTGGTGAGCCTTACTTCTGTTGTGGACAAAGTTTTGGAAAGAATTATACGGGATAGGATTTATAATCATCTAGAGAGAAATAAGTTGATTAGGAATAGTCAACACGGTTTTGTGAAGGGGAGGTCATGCCTCACAAACCTTATCGAGTTTTTTAAAAAGGTGACCAAAGAGATAGATAAGGATAAGGCAGTTGATGTGATGTATATGGATTTTAGTAAAGCGTTTGCTAAGGTTCCCCATGGTAGGCTACTGCAGAAAATGCAGATGCATGGGATTGAGGGTGATTTAGCTGTTTAGATTAGGAATTGGTTAACTGATAGAAGACAGAGAGTGGTGGTTGATGGGAAATATTCAACCTGGAGTTCAGTTACAAGTGGTATACCTAAGGATCTGTTTTGGGGCCACTGCTGTTTGCCATTTTTATAAATGACTTAGATGAGGGTGTAGAAGAACGGGTTAGTAAATTTGTGGACAACACTAAAGTTAGAGGAGTTGTAGATAGTGAGGATGGATGTTACAGTTTGCAGAGGGACATAGATAAGCTGCAGAGCTGGGCCAAGAGGTGGTAAATGGACTTTATTGCGGAAAAGTGTGAGGTGTTTCACTTTGGTAAGAGTGACAGGAGTACAGAATATAAGGCTAATGGAAGGACTCTTGGTAGTGTCGACAAGCAGAGAGATCTCGGTGTACATGTGCATAGCTCCCTGAAAGTTGGCACCCAATTGATAAGGTTGTTAAGGAGGCGTACTGTGTGTTAGCTTTTATTAGTAGAGGGATTGAATTTTGGAGCCGTGAAGTCATGTTGCAACCGTACAAAACTCAGGTGCAGCCGCACTTGGAGTATTGCGTACAGTTCTGGTCGCCGCATTATAAGAAAGATGTAGAGGCATTGGAAAGGGTGGAGAGGAGGTTTACCAGGATGTTGCCTGGTGTGGTGGGAAGGTCTTATGAGGAAAAGCTGAAGGACTTGAGGTTATTTTTGTTAGAGAGAAGAGAGTTAAGAGGTGACCTAATTGAGGCATACAAGATGATCAGAGGGTTAGATAGGGTGGACAGTGAGAGCCTTTTTCCTCAGATGGTGATGGCTAACACGAGGGGGCATAGCTTTAAGTTAAGGAGTGGTAGTTATAGGATGGATATCAGAAGTAGGTTCTTTACTGAGAGAGTAGTAAGAGCGTGGAATGCCCCGCCTGCAGCAGTTGTGGACTCGCCAACTTTAAGGGCATTCAAATGGTCAGTGGATAGGCATATGGATAACATTGGAATAGATTAGGTTAGAGGGTCATTAGATTGGTTCCACTGGTCAGCGCAACATCGAGGGCCGCAGGGCCTGTATTGCGCTTAATGTTCTATGTTCTATGTTCTAAATACAACCCAGTGAGAGAGGCATGATTCCCTGAGCATTCACCACTAAAAGACAGTGATTGATTAGTGTCCATTCTGTGGGTATGTGACTAGAAGCATGATCAGTGCCAGCAAGATCTGTATAAGAAGGAGAGATAAAGAAACCTCTGAAGTGACAACATGCAGGACTAACCATCATGACAAGATCCTGAATCCAAGACTGGGAGACATTGGGACAAAACCCATTGGAAGGGAAACTGGTAACCTCACCTCGCCATGGGTAATATCTAAGTTAAACTGTTATTTTATTAATAGGATGAAGGTTGGATATTTTTGTGAAGTTTTTTATAACTTTTGGATACTTTGTGTGTAGAGGTTAAAGAAAATCAGCTACTCAATCCCGATCAGTAGGAACGACAACTCAACAGGCTCCATGAGCTACTCATCTATACTTTCTATCCGCCTCCACCTTGCCTGATAAGAACATAAGAAATAGGAACAGGAGTGGGCCATCTAGTCCTTCGAGCCTGACCCGCCATTCAATAAGATCATGGCTGATCTGCAATGGATCAGTTCCATTTTCCCATTTTCTCCCCATAACCCTTAATTCCCTTGTCTATCAGAAATCTATCTAACCGTGACTTAAATATATTCAGTGAGATAGCCTCCACCAATCCAATGGGCAAAGATTTCCAAAGATTCACCACCCTTTGAGTGAAGAAGTTCCTCCTCAACTCTGTTCTAAACTGCCCCCCCTTCCTTATTTTGAGGCCATGCCCTCTAGTTCTGCTACTCTTTCTAAACAGAAAGAATCTGTCTACCTCTACCCTATCTATCCCCTTCATTATTTTATATGCCTCTATAAGATCCCCTCTCAAACTTCTAAACTCCAACAAGTACGGGCCCTGTCTATTTAATCTCTCCTCATAAGCTAACCCCCTCATCTCCGGTATCAGCCTGGTGAATCTTCTCTGTACTCCCTCCAAGGCCAATATATTCTGATGCAAATAAGGGGACCAAAACTGCACACAGTACTCCAGTTGCAGCCTCATTAGTGCCTTGTACAGTTTCAGCAAGACCTCCCTGCTTTTATATTGTATCCCCCTTGCGATAAAGGCCAACATTCCATTCGCTTTCTTGATCATTCTGAGATTTTGCGATTTGTGCATAAGGACCTCCATGTCCCTCTGCACGGTAGCATGCTGCAGCTTTTCACCCTTTAAATAATATTCCTTCCTACTATTATTTCTATCAAAGTGGATAACCTCACTTTGCTAACGTTATACTCCATCTGCCAGGTTTTGCCCCCCCACTCAGCCTATCTAGATCTCTCTGCAGACTTTGCATGTCCTCCACACAATTCGCTTTTCCATTCACCTTTGTGTCATCAGCAAATTTTGTTACCCGACACTCAGCCCCCTCCTCCATGATAACAGTGGTTCTCACCCCCAGCCCCAAGCTGCACACCTTTGCACTCTAGTGTTCTCTTGAATGTTGGACAGCCCAAAAGTAATGCCCACCTGACTGATCACATCCCTTTTAGAGGTGATGGCGCCAAGTTCACATTTACGTAGTAAATGATGCTTATGTGTAGTCTCGCCATTGCCAACTAAATATTCAGAGCAGCCTTAATATCTGGCATGATTGCTTGCTAATGATATCTAATGCTTTTAAATTTCCAGCGTTCTCTGGCGTAATCTACATCACTCTGCCATTGAGTTCAAAATCAAGAAATGCAATCTCGCATTCACATTTTTCCAAACTCTCCACATTTTGAAGATGCCAGCATCTTCGCAGATGGAAAGTGTGGGCTCAAGATTCCATCGTTAATGTGCAACAAACTTTTGATACTTTGTGTAATAAGGTTTTGATTTCTTCAGCAGTGGAGTTTCATACTTTTGTGGTAACGTGCTAGAGTACAGTAAAAGAGATTTGTTGTACAATAATCCAAGAGTTTGAATGTTTTTGTCCACAGTGTCAGTTGCTCCAAGTTCAAGAAGCAGCAATTGCCAAGGTGGCACAGTGGCAGAATGATTAGCATAACTCCCTTACAACACCAGGGACCCAAGCTTGATTCCCCAGTCATAGAACATAGAACATAGAACAATACAGCACAGAACAGGCCCTTCGGCCTTCGATGTTGTGCCGACCAAAATAAAAAGCAATGCCCCTCCTAACTAAACCATTCCCTTCTCATCCATATACTTATCAACTAACCTCTTAAACGCCACCAAACTTGGCGCATCTACAACAGCTGCAGGAAGGGCATTCCACTCCCTAATCACTCTTTGAGTAAAGAACCTACCTCTGATATCCGTCCTATAACTCATACCCTTAATTTAAAGCTGTGTCCCCTCGTGCTAGCTTTCTCCATCCTAGGAAAAAGGCTATCACTGTCCACCCTATCTAAACCTCTAATCATCTTATATGCTTCAATAAGCTCCCCTCTTAGCCGCCTCCTTTCTAACGAAAACAACCTCAAATCCTTCAACCTCTCTTCATAGGACCTGCCCTCCATACCAGGCAAAATCCTAGTAAACCTCCTCTGTACCCTCTCCAATGCCTCCACATCTTTCTTATAATGTGGCGACCAGAACTGCACACAATACTCCAAGTGCGGCCGCACGAGAGTTTTGTACAGCTGCAACATGATGCTGCGGCTCCTAAATTCAATCCCCCTACCAATAAAAGCTAAGACTCCATAAGCCTTATTAACAACTTTATCCACTTGATTGCCTACTTTCAGGGATCTATTGACACATACACCAAGATCCTTCTGTTCCTCAACACTATTAAGAGGCCTACCATTAGCCCTATACTCTACACATTTATTGTTCCTGCCAAAGTGCATTACCTCACACTTTTCCACATTAAACTCCATTTGCCAACTCTCGGCCCAGCTCTGCAACTTGTCCAAGTCTCTCTGCAAACTATAACACCCCTCTTCACTATCTACCACTCCTCCGACTTTGGTGTCATCCGCAAATTTACTAATCCATCCTTCAATACCCTCATCCAGATCATTTAAAAAAATTACAAACAGCAGGGGCCCCAAAACAGACCCCTGAGGCACACCACTCGTCACCGAACTCCACGATGAATATCTCCCATCAACCACCACCCTCTGTCTTCTATTTGCCAGCCAATTCCTAATCCAATTAGCTAAATCACCCTCTATTCCACACATCTGCATTTTCTGTAGAAGTCTTCCATGGGCCACATTATCAAAAGCCTTACTAAAGTCCATATATACTACATCAACCGCCTTACCCCCATCCACCTCTCTGGTCACTTTCTCAAAAAACTCAATGAGGTTAGTAAGGCATGACCTACCCTTCACGAAACCATGCTGACTATCCCCAATAAATTCATTTCTCTCTAAATAACTATAAATCCTATCCCTAATAATTCTCTCCAATACCTTGCCCACCACAGAAGTAAGACTCACTGGCCTATAATTCCCAGGAAGGTCTCTCTTCACCTTCTTAAACAATGGGACCACATTCGCCATCCTCCAGTCCTCCGGAACCACACCCGTAACCAACGAGGACCTGAAGATCAGAGCCAGAGGCTCTGCAATCTGCTCTCTTGCCTCCCAGAGAATCCTAGGGTAAATCCCGTCCGGCCCAGGGGACGTATCCAACTTCAAACCCTCGAGAATTTCTAACACATCCTCCCTATCTACTACAATACTTCCCAATTTGCAACCCTGTACCTCAGTGTTCTCCATAGCTACATTTCCAGCACTCTGAGTGAATACCGAAGAGAAATATTTATTCAGTGCCTCACCAATCTCTTCAGGCTCCACGCACAACTTCCCACTGCTGTCTATGACTGGCCCTAATCTTGCCCTAACCAATCTTCTATTCTTAACATATCGAAAGAAGTCACTCAGTGTATCTGAACGGACTCCGAAGTGTGGCGACTATGAGATTTTCACTGTAACTTCATTGCAGTATTAATGTAAGCCTATTTGTGACTAATAAATAAACTCTTTAAAAGACTAGTTTTTTTAATTCCAGATTTATGAATGGAATTTAAATTCCATCAGCTCCAAGGTGCGATTTGAGTCCATGTTTGGGAACATTAGCCTGGGTCTCTGGGTTGTTAGTCTAGTGACAGTACTACCATGCCACCTGCAACGTGGGAAATGCAGTAGCCAAATTGCTTACAGCAGCTCCCTCAAACTGCTGAAAAGACTTCTTGCTCTAGGATCCCCAGCCAGGATGAATAATACCCAGTATCAACCTTCTGTGTCTTTTGATTTTATATGCAAGAATGAGATCACCTTTCAGTCTTTTGAACTTTAGGAATACAGATTCATTCTACTCAATTTCTCCTCATTGGAACAAGCTCTTGTCCCAGGAATGATAATGACCTAATATTAAAGGTTTCCAAGTTTTTAAATGATGTTGGTTCAGAAATTAACATTGTCAAAGACAGCACCAGCACAATGGCCAGGAATAATGGGCTACATTTTCATTCCAGGTTGGCAGTCTAACACCTGGATGAATGCTGGGTTCTGATCTCAGCTGTGTCATTCCTGTGATAAGATTTTAAAATTCAAATGGCTTAATTAGCTGAGAGGTGAGCTCCATCCCCAAAGAGGGCTGAACCCCACCACCAGAAGATGGAAGTTGCCTGTCTGGCATCAGTGGCAAAGACAAACAGCAGCCATGTTGGTGAATGTGATTTTCTAATCCTATCTGTATCAGAGATCAACCTCACAGATCCTGTGAAAGTCCAGGCCCATTTATCTCTATACCATGATATGTATTTTTAACTGATGTATCTGAATTTTCTGGATTTGTTTAAATATGATGTAAAGATGCCGGCGTTGGATTGGAGTGGTAAGAACTCAGTAAGAATTTAGCAACACCAATTACTATCAAATAAATCGGTTGGATTAATAATTGGTGTTGCTAAATTCTTACTTTGTTTAAATAGCCAGGATACTCATTTGGATCTGGTTTCAGCACACATCTGGGAGAGATGTAATGTCCTTTGCTGGAGATCATGAACCCTTTGGAATTGTTAAAAGAAAGCATAGATATGTTTCAAAAAAATGCACAAATTCATTACTGTCAAGCTCATTGGACAGATCAACAGATCTGGCAAAACCAACTGTTAAAACTATCAGATGGAGCTGTCAGAGTGACATGACAAACAATCAGAAAAGACTAATGTCAAAGGGACCTGTCAAACTGATGTGTCAAGCTGTCAAGGAATTTAAAAGTTCTGCTCTTTAAATCTTTGAGAATTATGTATGGAGTGTTGACAGAGCCTGAAAACTTTCATTACTGGATTAGTGCTGCATAACAGATTTCACAACCATCCATTATCACAGTGGGTGGCTGCTATGCCACTGTTTGACTGATAGCTACAAGTGGTTATGGACTTTTTATTGTGGAACTATGAATTCCAATGCTTGTTGTTTTAAGGGGCTGTGACTTGAATGAAATGTTTATTGTGACAAAGCTTTATTTAGCTGAATGAATGTAAATGTAAAAAATGAATATACGAATGAGAGTGTTTTTTCAGCATAGTGAAATCTGCAAAACCTCATTTGAAGTAACTTTATTTTATCTAACCTTTTCTAAGGTCCTAAGGTCTGCCCTTGGTAGATACTGGATGAGATGGAATAGTAGGTATAAGAGCAAAGATTGGCGGGTGGGACATGGATTGGCAACAATTGGCATAGGGGCTATAAGGAACCATGGGGTAGGTGGAGGGATATAGTTGGCATGGAAGATGTAGGTTCATTAAGCCTGCTTCACTGTCCATAAGCTTCACTTATCACTACATCAACTGCATTTCCCTGTACTATCCATGTAACACCTAACTTCCTTCTTATCCAAAAAAAATTCATCCTTATCTTGAATATAATGAAAAATCAAGTATTTACAACTCTGGAGAAGTCTAAGATTCACAAATTTTTGAGTGAAGAGATTTCACCCTATTGTAGTGCTAAATGGCTGAATGATATGCCCCCTTGCTCCAGAATCCCTAGCCAGGATGAATATCTTCCAAATATCTATCTTTTGTGCCATTTGATTTTTGTCTTTTGAACTTTAGGAATACAGACCCATTCTACTCAATTTCTCCTCATTGGGACAAGCTCTTGTTCCAGGAATCAGTGTATTGAAACTTTGTTCCTCTCCCTCAAAGGCAAGAATGTATTGTTCCTGAATCACTTCCTTCACTGTCACTTTCTCAAAAATAAGCATAACTTTTTATATTGTATACAACAAAAACTTTCATTTATATAGCACACAAATACAGTAAAATTATTTCACAGTAACATTATCAAACAAAATGCTTAAAAATGGCTTATGAGCTTCTCCAACATTATTATTATTATTATTGTTATTATTTTTATCAAATCTTCCTTCAACATATTTGATTATTTCATTAGTACGCCAGTATGAAAACTGACTGGATTGTGCATTTGCAACTAACTGTTCAAATATTGGATTGTAGAAAACATTTCTCTTCAGGGAGTTTATAAATCAATAAGAACTAAAGGAACTATAGCCTATAGTGAGAAATCTTTATTTCCCAACTTCCATAGCTCTTAAAATAAGTTCTTCAGGTTCAGCTCAAACAGTTTGAAGAATCAGAAAGAGACTTTAAAATTCGGTACCACTGCTGTGAGGTTGGGACAATGGGACAGAATTAGAGTTAATCTATAAAATGAATATTGGAAACTGTAATAGAAACAGAAAATGCTGAAAATACTAATCGAGTCAGATGGGGAGGCGATGGCGTAGTGGTATTATTGCTAGACTATTAATCCTGAAACTTGGCTAATATTCTGGGAACCTGGGTTCAAATCCCACTACAGCAGATAGTGCAATTTGAATTCAGTAAAAAGTATCTAGAATTAAGAATCTACTGATGACCATGAAACCATTGTCAAAAAAATACATTTGGTTTGCTGACATCCTTTAGGGAACAAAATCTGTCATCTTTACTTGGTTTGGCCTACTTGCAACTTTGGAGCCACAGCAATGAGGTTGATTCTCAACTACCCTTAGGTAACTAGGGATTGGCAATAAATGTGGGTCAGCCAGTATTGCCTATCTCTCATGAATGAATTAAAATAAGGCTGCATACTACTTCAAATATTGTCCCACAAAAGCTCTATATAATTGCAATAAGAAAGTCTTTTATACTCGTGTGTTTTTAGTAAATGTTTAATATCCATTTGCTTTTCTACTTGTTTGCATTATCATGAAGGAGTTAATGAAAAAGTGGTTGTGTATGAACTTTGATACTCTGGAGGTTGACACTTTTCAACTTGAATTTTAACACAGGCCATAAATGCTGAGTTACAAAATACAATGTTGTCTGATGATGCCTTTAAAATTAAATCTACAGTATTCTCACAAATTGAACAGTTATCACAATGAAGTGATTGTAAAAAGGCTAATGATAGAACAAAGGTTTTTGGCAAGGATATCTGGTAGGTAGCATTCCAAGGAAGTTCAGCATAGTAGTGTCCAATCACAATCCTTGATCATATTTCATTGAAAATTAAATTCTGTAATCACAAAATGCACAGGCACCTCAGAGAAAGTTCTGACATATCATAAATAAAACTTTCTAAACACATAACACAAATCAAAGTTATATTAGTACTTTATAATTTTGGAAAGAGTTTATGCTCTGATGTTTTGAATTAGCTATTTTCAAAGACTCTGCCCAGAGTATGTGAAGGAAAGATTGTGGTAGATGCTATGGCAACAACCAGGAGAATTTCTGAACCACCTGTCTCACATAGACATCACATCACATCTGGACATTAAAAAAATTAAATCCTTTCTACAAAGCAAAATATCTTACTTCAGTAATACTGTGTGAAAGAGCCATATTGGTACTAGGATGTTTGAAAGACTGATAATCAAAACTATCAATTTGCAAAGTTGAAAGTGCAAACAGGGAACATTGCGAATATTCAATTTTTATTTGTGCTCCAACAGTAATTATGGAGTCAACTGAGATTAATGAATTTCCACCATTCCAAATATAAATAGATAGAAATTAAGATTTATGTTGACAGAACACATTTAAAAACTAACTATAAACTTATCAACATCTGACTGCCCTTTACTTCATAAAATCCATAGAATCTAGAATACCTACAGTGCAGAAGGATGCCATTTGGCCCATTGAATCTGCACTGACCCCTTTCTAGGTTTATCCCATGTATTTAACCCACTAACCCCTCTAATCTCAGGATAGTAAGGGATATTTTAGCACGGCCAATCCATCTAACCCCCACATCTTTGGATTGTGGGAGAAAACCAGAGCACCCAGAGGAAACCCACACAGACAGTCACCCTAGGCCAGAATTGAACGCAGGTCCCTGGTGCTGTGAGGCAGCAGTGCTAACTACTGTGCTACCGTGCCACCCACCCTGCTGGTTATTTGTATAGCTATTTTCCTGAAGACAATATTGGAGCTTCAAAACACCAGCTTAAGCTTAGTTCTATTGTGGTCTTTACTGAACAGGCCAGAAACAGTTGAGTGACACAGCAGCATCATAAACCAGACAGTATTCACTTTAAATTGACAGATTGCACACTAATCTCCTGGGTTTCTTTTCGATCAGGATCTTGATGTAGTAATTCCAGGCCTTCCTGCTGTTCTGATTTTCTTTTAAGTAATCCACATGTCTTGACTGCCAAATTATTTACACCATATCAGCAGAAAAGTGACATCTCCAACATCACAATGGCATAGGAAAATCCCCTCCAATTTTTAAAGGAAGGGTTGAAGTTTATCATTTTTCAACCTATTATGGTGAATTATCATCTACACTATATTAACTCCCATCTCCACTACTTTCCCAAAACAAACATAACTTCATATTTTGTATGGTTATTTTTATCAGATTATCCTCCAATACTTTTGTTTATTTCACAAGTATGCATGTATTAAAGCTGACTGGATTATGCATTTACAACATTCTGTACAAATATTGGAGCATCTAAAGAAAATATTTTCCCTGGGAGGCATGTGAATATAAGGATTGCAGGACCTACAGGCTATGGGGATTGAGATAACTGCCAGAAATCTTAAAAGAGTACAAATTATTATGACTGTGAAGCTGGAAAAGTGGGACAGAATTGAGATTAACTTGTAAAATTAATCAGAAACCTCTTTTAAAAAAACAGAAAATATTGTGAATATTCATCAAGTCAGGAAGCATCTATGGAGAGAAGAAATTTAATCTCAGTTCAATGTTCAGAACTGGAAGACATTAGAGACTGTAACATATCATATGCATGTACAGTGGCAGGGAAAGGGGACAGGAGGAAAGAAAAGCTGGGAAGGTCAATAAAACGGTGAATGGCAGGTGAGACTTCTGTTTAAATTCATTTATGGGATGAGGAAGTTGCTGGCCAGGCCATAATTTATTGCCCAGCCTAAATGCCCTTGACTAGGCGGTGTTAAGCTGCCTTTTGAACCACAGCAGTCACTGGGGTATAAGTACTAATAGCACTGTCTGGGAGAGAGTTCCAGGATTTTGATCCAGCAATGGTGAACGATTGGTGATATATTTCCAAGTCAGGATGTGAGTGGCTTGAAGGGGAACTTGCAGGTGGTAATCTCTGATGACCTTCTCCTTCTAGATGGTGGCAGTCATGCAGTTGGATGCTACTGCCTAAGGAGCCTTGGTAAGTTCCTGAAGGGTAGCTTGTGGAGGATACACAAGGCTGCTACTGAGTACCGGTAATGGAGGGATAAAAGGTCAGAACAAGAGAACCTTTTGATGGTTTTGTGAAGGAGGGGAAGGCGTAAGAGTAGAAGTGCAGTACATGGAAAAGACAAGATTGAAGATTCTACAACCATTGGGGTATCTGCAGTTTAGGTAAAAGGCAGGGTAATCAGAAAGATCAATGGATTGTTGGCCTTGCTTCAAAGGGGTTGGAGTAAAAGAGTAAGCAAGTCTTGCTGCAACTGTGCAAGGTACTGGTGAGACCACACCTGGAGAACTGTGAGCAGTTTTGGTCCTTTTATTTAAGGAAAAATATTATTTCATTGCAGGTAGTTCAGAGAAGGTTCACTAGAGTGATCCCTAGTATGTAGGGATTGTCTTATGAGAAGAGATTAAATAGGTTGAGATTCTACTCATTGGAATTTAAAAGAATGAGAGATGGTCTCATCGAAACCACACCAGATTCCGAAGGCATTTGACAGGGTAAATTTCCCCTCATGGGAGAGACTAGCACCAGAAAGAATAATCTGAGTTTACGGCTGAGATAAGAAGGAATTTCTTCTCTCAGAGGGTTACGAGCCTTTGGAACTCCTTGCCACAGGGAGATGTGGTCAGAATCATTATGTATGTTTAAGGCTGAGATAGATAGATTTTTGATCAGGAAGGGAATCAAGGGTTATAGGGAAAGGGCAGGAAAATGAAATGAGGAATGTTGAATCAGCCATGATCCTATTGAATTGTGGAGCAGGTTCAAGGGGCCAAATGGCCTAGACCTGTTTCTATTTTGTATGATCTTGGTCTTATAGTCCATACTGGAATGGAAGGTGGCACCTTCAGAAGCAATGCAAAAGAGAAGGAGAAATGGTGACATTGGAATAGAATTCTTGCAGGACGGAGGAAGTGTAGTCAACACAGCTGTGAGCTAGTCAGGTAGGCTTATAATAACTTGTAGTAGATATTGGTTAATAGCCTTTCCCCAGGAATAGAGGTAGAGAAGTCTCAGAAGGGAAGGAAAGAGTCAGAAATGTGCCATGCAAAGAAAAGGGAAGAGTGTAAATTGGAAATTGAAAGAGGGAATTTCATTAGGACTGGAATAAAGGTGTGATAACCCTAAGGAGTTACATGGGGAATCCCTATGGGATTCGTGGAATATGAGTAACTGTGGTAATAGTGATTACCTATCCAGGTGGAACTCATCACCCGAGTCCTTGATAAGGCAGACTTCTGAGTGGGTGTAGTGAACTATTATCCTGGATGAGACTCATGAATGTGCGCCACAGCTTGTGGTTTCACTTTTGACTTAAGAATAAAACATTGATCATTTCCAGTGGGCTTTCTGGGTTATTACAAAAGATACTCCAAGTATCTCATAAAAAGGCAGGCTAAGTTAGGACACATACACATTCCCAGAGCAACACCTTTTCTTTGGAGGAACTGAATGGAGTCAAAGTTAACATAATTCAATGTAAATAAGTTAATTCAACATAAGAAAAAGTTTAGCTGGGTGGAGAAGGGGAACTGATTGGACCTCTGTTCAGGGAAGAATCAGGAAGTCCTCAATCTATCCTTAAGTTGGGGGATGATGGCAGAGGTTTGAATATCCACACTGAAATGGAGATTGTAGGCCAGGAAACTGTCAGTGGTGGAAATTGCCTGAATGTAGTTGGGAAAAGGGTCTGTTTCACGACAGGAATAAATCAGTTCAATGAGGCAACAACAGACTAAAGACCAGAGTCCTCCAATCATTCATGTCCTGTCGATGCCGCTAGTAAAAATGGAGAAATTGGCACTCAGCCAAATCTCCATTCACTGCAGTAAGACTGGAGAATCCCAGCTGCAGTGGGATTCTCTGATCTCACAAGAGATCAGAGAATCCGGCACTAAATCTCTCCTGATAATCAATCTCCATTGCCTATAGATCTGCTGCATAAGAAGAATTGGGGAAACTGCATCCTTGAAAAGATAATTTAACCATTTTTGTTAAGATGCTATTTGCTAAATTTGCATATAGAAACACATCTATTTTGCAAGTACGTTTTTGTGGGAAAGGATTTCACTCCCCCTCTTCAATGCCACTGTAATATACAAAAACAGTTATAAAAACATCCTTGGAACAAAAATGTAGTCACAATTACTTAAAGTATTAAGTTTAAACTGAATACTATGTGGAAAGTTTTAAACATCAAAATATTTCATTGTGTGTGCAAAATAAATTTTCATATAAAATGAGTAGGATGAATATTGTGCTCATTTATAGATAATGCGACAATTAAGGACCGATTTGATTCATTGCAGTAATATGAAAGCAATTAATTTATATCCTGTGGAGTTTTCATTCCAGCTATTTTTTAAATAATCAACGTATTTGTGAAACTTGTTGAGCCTCAATTAATTGTCATGAGCACAGGATGAAACATAGAGCAGTGTGACAAAGGCAACACAGCAATTCTTAGTCATTAAAATGCAATATTGACCTATTTTGCTTATCTTGTGTCATCACAGAATCACACAATGCTACAGAGCAAAACAAGACTATTCAACTAATGATGGGTGTACCAGCTATCTGATTCCACAATGTACAAGAATCCTTCCTTCACCCCGTACTCCTGCTTATTCTTTCTTATCAGATAATAGTCTTAATTCCCTTTGGATGTTTTTGTTGAACATGCCTCCACCACAGTATCAGGCAGTGTGTTCCAGACCTCAACCATTCACTGTGTGACTTTGTTTTTCTCATATCATTTTTGCCAATTACTTTAAGTCCGTGCCCTCCCATTCTCGATCATTTCATGAACAGCGGCAGTTTCTCCATATCTACTCTGCCCAGGCCCCTCATGATTTTGAATAACTCTATTCAATCTCCTCAGTCTTTTCCAAAGAAACAGTCACAACTTCTCAAATTCATCTTCCTTACTGACTTTCTTCATCCCTGGAACAATTCCCATTTACTTTTTCTGCATTCTCTCCAATGCCTTTACATATCATATGAATATGAATTATGAAAAGGTTCAAGTAATAATTTTATCTGAATCTGCACTAAGAATGAACATAAACCTATCTCAGCAATATGAAGTCAAAGCAAACCAGCTTTCTTTTTAAAATTCAATTTTGCAAAGACTCTTTTTAAAATTCATTCAAAGTATGAAGTTTTGTTAGCAAGGTCAGCATTTACCGTCCATCCCCCAATTACCCTTGGTGATGTTGGTAGTTTGACACAACTGAATGGTTTGCTAGGCTATTTGACAGAACACTTACGATTCATTATTGTGGGTCTGGAATCACACATAGGGCAGACCAATTAAGGACAGCTGATTTCCTTCCCTAAAGAATATATTTTTTCTTTCAATTACATGTGCCTACTGCACTAATAGTTTGTTCCCCTTCCTGTGCCTCATGGGGCACAAGGCAAACCTTTCTTTGTTTCCATAGCTAGGTTTTCTAGAAACTGGTAAAGCTTTGACAAAGAGTTGTCTGTATTCAAATCATCAGTTCTTTTCTCCCCTTATGGATGCTGCCAGACGTGCTGAGATTTTCCAGCTTTTTCTCTTATGGCTGACTGGGAGTCCCTACAGTTGTGTTGGAAGGATTTAGCAGATTGATATTCAACGTGCTTGGCTATGTTATGTAAGCATCTTCCTTGGCCATCAACTCCTGGGGTGGGACTCGAACACACAGCTTCTGACTCAGAGACTGCAAGGCTACCCATTGCGCCACAAGACCTCTGAACTAGAGTTTTATGACAGTCAACATGGTCACCATTAGATTCTCGTTCCAGATTTTTCTTTTTTATTGAATTCACATTCCACAACCTGCCATGGTGTGATTCAAACCATGATCCTTGGAGCATTACCCTGGGTTTCTGGTCCAGTGACAATACCACTGTGCCACCACCACTTCACATGTTAGGCACGATGACTGCGAATATGTAAAGCTTAAGCCCATTGACACCTTTGAAGCTTTGATGGAATATTTGGTTCAAATATCTGTCTAATAATTTGATGTTGAAGTTGAATAGCATTTATTTGGAAAGCATTAACAGGGTAATGCATTAATATTTGAAGATTGATTCTGGGTGGGTCACTTTAGGTGAATCAGTCAAAGCGATGAATTCTTTCTGCAATTTTAAAAGTGCTCAATATGTGGTCCTACCATGCAACCTCTGCAAAATGTGACGTTTTACAAATATCCAACAATAAATATTAAAATTCAGAATACTATGTGAATAAAAACTATGTATACCATAGAGTATTGTTATTCATAGCATTCAGTAGAAAAGAGATAGAATTTATACCATTAATTTAGTCTGTTTTTCAATTAACATGCTATTTACTTTGTCCAAAAGTAAGCACAATGCTCCCACTCCCATGCTGCTTCACTTGCCCAACATCACATCCTCGCTCACCTAAATTAATATTCGTCCTGATGAAAGGTCATGCAGACTGAAAAAGTTGGCTCTATTCTCTCCCCATAGGAGCTGTCAGACCTGCTGAGATTTTCCAGCGTTTTTTGTTTTTATCTTTCAGCATGGGTTACATCTGGACAAGAATAGCAATGTTCTCGTCATGCAGAAACATCAATCCAACATAAACTCAGAATACAACAACCAGGTAATAAACATGATCAGCAGAGACTGAGTCATATTCTAATTAACCTTATTCTCACAGTCTGTTCAGAAGGTTGGCTGAGACCAGGAACTCACTGCGCCGAAAATCTAAAATTTGTCTAAATATTGCAGTCAGTCTTGGGCGACTCTAGAAGATTGGGCTCTAGAAGATTGGCAAATTTTAGGCAGTTGGAAAAGTATTTCCCATCAAGTTGATGATCTTACAGCAACAGTTGGTCTTTGCCTCAGTTTGCACTTCTGGGAAATTCCGTAGAAGCTTGTGTTACAGAGTTGCACTGGATGCACTATGGCAAAAACTGAAGGGTCTCCCTCTCCAGACTTGATTTGCAACTGCAATTAACAAATGTGTATGAAGGGTTGGAAAAACCTTTGTCATTTCAGTCAAGCCATGTTTTAGTACTCATTCTATAATTTTGATGAGTGTGCTGCCAAAATTAATTTGACAATCAGCTAAGGAAATCTTCTGACACAGTTGACCATCTTGTGTTCCCATAGGGCCTCAGTGCAGGCCAGTGTCTGTGCATTTTGTGATTGGTGATACACTCAACTGGTCAACTGTTGCTTCTAAGAATTTTATTTGTCTTTTATTTGTCTTTGTTGTGCAGCCCAGCATAAAAGAATTTGGTGATTCTTTGTTGTCAGAAATAAACTGCTCTATCATTGTCCTTCATGGAAGAAAAAAAGCAACTCTATCTCATTGGTTGGAACATTGAATACAGGAGTTGGGATGTCTTGTTGAAGTTGTACAAGACATTGGTAAGGCCACACTTGGAATACTGCATACAGTTCTGGTCACCCTATTACAGAAAGGATATTATTAAACTAGAAAGAGTGCAGAAGAGATTTACTAGGATGCTACTGGGACTTGATGGTTTGAGTTATAAGAAGAGGCTGGATTGACTGAGACCTTTTTCTCTGGAGAGTAGGAGGCTGAGGGATGATCTTATAGAGATCTATAAAATAATGAGGGGCATAGATCAGCTAGATAGTCAATATCTTTTCTCATAGGTAGAAGAGTCTAAAACTAGAGGGCATCGGTTTAAGGTGAGAGAGGAGAGATACAAAACTGTCCAAATGTGCAATTTTTTCACACAGAGGGTGGTGAATGTCTGGGACAAGCTGCCAGACAATTTTGTCTTTTAAAAAGTGCTTAGACAGTTACATGGGTAACATGAGTTTAGAAGGATATGGGTCAAATGTGGGCAATTGGGACTAGTTTACAGATTTTAAAAAAAGGGCAGCATGGACAAGTTGGACAGAAGGGCCTGTTTCCATGCTGTAAACCTCTATGGACTCTATGACTTATCCTGTGCTATGGAGTAAACTCTGGACTGGAAGATGATTATGGAAGACTTGGGAACATAAAGAGAAGCTTGCAAGCTATTCACATCTTCAAGTTTCTTCCTGACACCGATACTTGCAACTATAACTAGGGCAATTGTTGCATGATTTTCTGCAGCTGCAACATTTCCCTCTATCTGTCTCCCTCACTCTGTAGGAAACCCAAATCTATCTTGTTGGGGATTGGGGAGGTCTGGGACTAGGCTGCACATACTCAGATTGGCATTTTGACATAGTTTTAGACCAAGTGCAGCTAAATATAAGAAAAGAGCGTGAAAACCTAGGGCAGCTGACTGGGGAATAGGGCACCATCAAGAAGATGAGTCTTAGTCAGGTATCATGGAGAGGTCCCAAAGGAAAGGGGACAGCAAGAACTCCCAAAAGAGGTGCTCCAGAGAAAGGAAAGCAACAGAAAGAGGTTCCAGTTCAGTTAAAAGGAGAGGAGCAGGAAAACAGGCTTGAAACAGAAATAGGACTATGGGAAGCAAACTCTAAGTGAAGAGGACTCAAAGGAAGCTCTGGTAATCGGAGAGAGTTCAGGAGAAACCTGAAGATCTAGCAAGGATGGTAACTCTGTGCTGTGGGCTGTTGGGGCAGAAACACCACTTTGGAGCACTAGTGTTCCAGCACAGCTAAAGATCTGAAGTTATGCTTGTGAGTTGGTGTTTGAGTGTATACTTGGGAATATAAAGGAATTGAATCTCAGGAAATGAAATTGGAATCCTGCAAGTGAGCTGCTGTTGATACTGTCTGAGTTAGAGCGACGTTTAAAAAGGATTCCAAAGTTTGATCTTTGGGTGGCACGGTAGCACAGAGGCTTGCACTGCTGCTTCACAGTTCCAGGGACCTGGGTTCGATTCCTGGCGTGGGTCACTGTCTGTGTGGCGTTTGCACATTCTCCTTGTGTCTGCGTGGGTTTCCTCAGGGTGCTCTGGTTTCCTCCCACAGTCTAAATATGTGTGGGTTAAGTTGATCGGCCACGCTAAAATTGCCGCTTAGTGTCCTGAGATGCATAGGTTAGAAGGGTTAGCGGGTAATGTGTAAGGATATGGGGATAGGGCCTGGCTGGGATTGTGATCGGTGCAGACTCATGGGCCAAATGGCGTTTTTCTGCATTGGCTATGATTTCTATGATCTTCAAAGGTGAAGACTGGAATCCTTTATGAGAGAGACAAAGTTTCAATGTGATTCATTGATGTACAATAGTACTGGCATCTGGGTGGGTTGCTGAGAAACATATGGACTCTGTTTTAGTCGGATCTGTCATTTATTGTTGATGCTATTGAGATATGTTTGACCATAGTTGGCCTATTAATTCACGTGTACTTCATACTTACCTTGAACATTACAGTACAAGATAGATTTTGGACAAAATTCTCTTAGCTATTGACACTGGCAGGACTCTCATCCCACTGTTGGCACACTCCTACTGTGAGATTCCTGGCAGCATGGGGCGGCCTCAATGGGAATTCCCATTGAAGTGGTAGCATCAGAGTATCCCACACCAGCGAACTGTGTGTTGCCTCCCACTGCCAGGAAAAATACTGAGCGGAGACCAGAGAATTTCACTTGTTTTAAATTATTTTATCTTTATCTTCATATATAGTAAAAAATATTTTTGTTTGTTCAAAATCTGTGGAAACTTGTGGTTTTCTTTGCTGAGCAAATATCTTAAATCTCAACTGTTGTTCTTTAAACAAAGTGTTATTTGTCCTGAACCAGTTCTTATCAAAAACTTGAGATGTGGTCAAGGGTCATAACACATTTTTCCTCTAATCTTCTTAGGATGAAGAACTCCTTGGTATTTGCCTTAATTATTTCCTTTCAATATACTTTCCTTCCAACGTACTGGGGTTTCACAATTCTCTAAACTTTTGAATCCCTTATTGTTTCTTAATATGTCAACATTTTAGTTTCCATATGCCCATTGACATTACTTCTAAGACATACTAGACCACTGGAAGCAAAGAAATCACAATTATGATCATTGTTAGAATGATCCCTCTGAAGTAATGCACCCCTATGATGAACCATCTACGAGAATATGCAGAACTGACAGCAAGCCTGAGAATCAGAAATGAACATAAAAAGATAAGAATAGGATTGGATCATATTGTTCCTGTGCCTGTTTCACCATTCAATCTGGTCATAGCTGATGTTTTGTCTTAAATCCACTCTCTCACCTGCTCTCCATATTCCCTTAGAGACAAACAGCTGAACTTTGGTGATATTCAACAATGGAGGATTCACAACCCTCTGGTGTAGAAAATTCTTAAGATTCACAACCTTCTGAGTGCAATCCAAACAACTTTAGGCATAGTACTTTTTTTAAAAAAAAACTGCTTTTGGGAAACTGAAAGATTAACCATTATGTCCTCTGCTTCCAGTCTCCTACATGATGTCCTCTACCTCTAGTCTCCTACATAACGGAGAAAAAACTCCCATCAGTGATGGAATGGCATGGTGGCATAGTGGCTAGCACTGCTGACTCACAGCTCCAGGGACCTAGGTTTGATTCCCAGCTTGGGTCAATGTAATGTGTGGAAAACTCCACGCTGGAATAATTTTGTGTCACATTGTTGCATGAAAACCTGACATTTCAACCATTCTGCAAATCCAACAATTTAACTGAAGTTGCAGACCAGCTTATATTTATGAAATGCATTCTTTCCAAGAAATGCAAAGTAAAAAAAAATGACACTATAGAATTCCTAGGGGAAGTAGATAATTTTCATCCAGACTACTAAACAAATTACAGTCCAGGTTCAAGGCTTCGGTACTACTTCTAAAATTGATAGTGGAGCAGCTGTTAACAAATTAGCTTCGGATCTTGACTGGCTTCAGTCAACGATATCCTTTATTTTTGGATATCGAATGGCAAGGTCGAGCTGACATAGACCTTCCTACCAAAAAAAGATTATAGCTACTCTTAGCTACAAAGGGTGAAAGGTAGCTGATTCTCCCTATGTTCTTCACAATCAATTTACATCCCTATTGAGTTGTGAATGTTAGACCAAATCCAAAGTATGAATGGCTCACTGTCTTTAATACAACAATCTTTCATCCTTTTATTTAGAAGCAGTGGAAATTCAGCCTTCAGAGGCTGAGGAAGTTTATACCCTCAGCAGTAAGTTCCTTTCTTCTGGATTCAAGGAAGACAAGAACATTGTGAATCTCTCAGTTTTTCACAAAGGACAGAAGTGGTAGATATAGGAGGCACTACAACAGACGTGACCATCCACAGAAGATCTTTCTGGACTCAAATTGGCTCACTCTAAAAAGTGCACTACTGAGCGATCTTTTGGAGGTTGAGGTCCTGGAGAATGATTCATCTTTTCCATTGATAGATGCACCTTTTTTGAAGAATCAGCTGTGCTTTTAGTGCTAAGCAGCATTCAGATCTTAGATCTGCTGACCCTACCAATGTATTGCCAACTTTATGTCTCACAAAGAGTCTTCCACAGAAAGTGCTTTACCAAAATCCAGTTTAAAGCCGACAGAGTGTCACACTGTTAAAGATTTGGTACATTCACAGAGGGAAAGGCACCCATTCTTACATCCTATAAGCTGAAAGTCTTCTCTTCAGAGCTAGAGGTCAGCACAGAACAGTACCATTTCTGAAGCTGTAGAATCCTGTACAGCAATGGTGTCCTCTTGTTTATTACCTAGAGGAAACTCCTCTCATTGCAAAAGATGAGGCTATCTTGTCTCCATACTGTAAGGAAAATAGAGGTAGTTTTAAGGAATTTATATTTGTATTGTTGAATATTGGAAATAAGGTATGGGTTTAAGTGAGTTTTATTTAGTGGTTTTTTGTAAAAAGAGTAAAATTCTAATTAGATTCATGCTAGACCAAGGTGTTTGTGTCGGGTTTTGGTCGGTTCAAACTGTGTTTCTATTTTGCTTAGAGACACTATGGCGTGAAAACTAAACAAACTGGGATAATTAAAAAGTTGTTGCTTAGCAATCTGTTAGGGTAGGAAGGTTTCTTGGGATTGTGTGTTTTTGACCAATTTCATAGCAGTTGGTGATAAGAAGTCAGAAAGAGAACATTTCTCTCAGTTTTACTAGAGGAAAGTCTGTACTATGGAATAATCATTTAGAAAACAAGTGCAGGAAACTTTAAGAAGAGCTAGCTGAGGCAACTAGAGAGGAACAGGATACTGTTATTGATTGACAGCCAATGAACTACTGATTTTAGTTCATGGAAGCTAAAATCAGACCTGGGAAGAGAAAAGTTGATGAGGTTGGCTACAGACACGTCACATATCTGAAGCAACTGTAAGGTTTGGTGTCCTTACTTCTGGTATTTGAAGCAATAATATTCTATTGGGGACTGTGTACTTGAGTTTGCGTTGAAGCTTGAATGCATGTTGCAATTCAAGGTCCAGGAAGCCTGAAAGGAGAGGTGGAAAACATAGTGCTGGATTCCTTGTTAAAAGTGGAGTGGAAACTTTGTTTGAAAAGATACTTGGAAAACCTGAAATGCATTCTTACTGCAAACAGCTAGTTGAAAGCATCGTTTGAAAGATGATTTTAAAGCAAGTCTTTTTGGAAATGGAGTTTTGGGGAACCCTTGTGATAATCATTTGGGGGATCGTGAGAAAAGTTCATCAAAGATTGGTTGAGTAACACCTACTACTCGATTTCAGCATAGGGTGTTATCTTTGAAAACTACACATTTGTGAAGTTAAGGGGAGAGTAAAGGAGTGTACATTATAATCAAACCTTTCATGTTTCCTAATTTTTTCTTATTGTTAAATGACTGATCAACAGTAATGTGACTCTCTGTGTTCCTCCATGTTTTCTTAAAAAAGTAAAATATTATTGTCTTCTGAGCCAGGGTTCCATTCTGGGCTATCCAGTGGTAGTAACACTAACTGGAATCATAACAAGCTTCTCAATAACTTGTTCCATTTCCTATACTAGAACAACCTTGTACAGACAGAAGTGTGTCTCTCTTACCATTGCCAACACAAAGTAAACAGTCCTTCCAGAAAATCATTGGGAAATCATCTTTACTTTTCTGATAGTCTTACAGGAAGCTGGTTGTTTTCTTTTCATTGTCTAGGTCCATTGAAATCTCAGATCTTTGATATAACACTGGATGGTACTGCTGTGATAGTCTTTCCTGGAATTGAAAATCATTCAACTTTTGAAGCTTCTTTCTCAAAGCCCTCTGATGGACCAATACATTCCTCAGAGTGTCCTCTTCCAGAGCCAGAGGGTCCAAAGATCAATTCTCTCTAATCTTCTCTTGGATCAGTTTTTTTATTCCAAAGTCTTTGTTGTCCTTGAAGTTCCATCATCCTGAAACCTACACTCAGCTTCTCAACAATGCTGATAGCAATGCTGATAAAATGTTGTCCTATTCTGCAGATGATGATGTCCTTTGAGATGGACAAGAAAATACTCACGTTTCCATGATTTCTTCCCTAAGGGCCGAGAATACTGAGGAAGTTTGAATCTGCCAAGTCTGTGACTTGGGAAGGGGGAGAGTAAGAGTTGGCTAGAATCCGTAATTGTAAAAATAGGACTTGCAGAAATGTAATGTAATATAAATTGTTAATTACGTTGTTTCATGTTGTTGTTAAAAAAGGATACTGTACTTGGAGTGAGATGAAATTTAAAGTTTTAACAGATGGGAAATGCTCAGGGATGATACAGATGATGATGTACCATTGACACCAGTCATTCATGTATTAGATATCAGAGTATGCCTACAGCATGTTTAAAAACCAAATTCCATGCCTAGAGTGAAGACAGAAAGAGCCAATCACAGATCACTGCAGAGGGCTGCTAGTCAATCATCATAGCCGAGGAATCATCAAGCTTCATCATGGAGTCTGAATAACCCTTCTAACAGCTGTGGTTCAAAGTCTCAGAGATTCATTATCAGTTACGTTACTGAACTTGCTTCAGAACGTTGGAAAGATAGCTCATAATCTGCCATTTGCTCCATTTGTTCAAGATTTCCAAATTTATTGTTAGTTTTAATTGTCATCATGTTAACAAAGATTCTGAAATGGTAGCTTTTGGCCAAGATATATATTCACTTGAGTCCCATTCTCCCTGATGCACACTTAAGCTGGCTGTTACAAGAATTATTTCTACAAAGACAGTCTTTATTTTCCTTGAAGTTCCTTCATCCTGAAACCCACACTCAGCTTCTTACAATGCTGATAAAGTGTTGTCCTATTCTGCAGATGATGAGGTTCTACTAGATTAACAAGACAACACTCATGTCTCCAAGATATCTTCCCTAAGGGCCGAGAATACTGAGGGAGATTGAATCTGCCACGTCTGTGACTTGAGGAGGAGGAGAGTAGGAGGTGGCTAGAATTTGTAATTATAAAAAAAGTTGCAGAAATGTAATATAATATAAATTATTAATTACATTGTTTTATGTTGTTGTTAAAAAAGGATAGTGCACTTGGAGTGAGATGTAACTGAAAATGTTAATAGATGAGATATGCTCAGGTATGACGCAGATAATGATGTACCATTGACACCAGTCATTCATGTGTTAGACTTTCTTAGCTTCCAAAGCTGAATGATCTTCAACTCCAGGGAGGACTTTCACAGTTGTACCATCCACTGACAATGTTTAGTTGGTTGGCAGAACCATGTTGCTGTCTAGTGTCACCACCAGATGGCTCAATATACTGCTACCAAATGCTGGACTCTTGGTTGACATAACAGTTGACCTGAACAGAATTTTTTGTTTTTTTTAGAATGTTGCTTCAGGTGGGAAATGTCTTGACAAGTTTTCACTCTGTATTTTTGAACTTTTAGAGAAAAAGGAAGGAAGGAGCAGGTCCCACAATATCATGCTGATGAGCTGGGCTTGACTTAAGTCTGCCAGTAACCTTGTCTACTGACAGAGGCACCAAACCTGAAACAAGTTAAAAATAGAGAAACACCCACTACCCATCCCCAACACGGATACCCCTCAGGAAACCGCCCGTACCCTGAACTATCACAAAGGAAGCACCGCCTCACCCCCACTGGCAGTACCCAGACACTGCTAAGGTACTACCTGGGCAATAATACCCTTTGACTCCTGGGGGATATATGTACCTGTCACCCCTGCTGATCTTAGCTAGATGGCCAAAAGCATCTCCCATTGGCTTCTGTTGTTAGTCATTTTACTCATTAACAGATGTATCTTATTTACTATAGCCAGTTTCTGTCTCATTCCTTCGTTCCAGCCTTCCCTAAACCTACAATTGTAGTTCTCACTTTCAAACACAGTATCAAATCCAATCATAGTGGATATTGAAAAATGTTTTTGTATCATTGTGTTGTGAATTTAATCTGGTACATTGCTCATTAATCAACCTAATGTGGCCAGTCCCTTTTTGGGCCTAGAGCATGTTGTTGCAGAAAACTACCCTGAACACTCAAAAACTTCACTACTTTTCTGACATGAGCCTCTCTGTTTATCCTAATCTAATTGAAAGTTAAAATTTCCCACTAAAACCACTATCTTTTCTGCAAGCTATTTTACTGTTGTAAAATGCTCAATAATATTCAATTAAAATTTGTAATCTGCACACAATGTTGTTCAAAATGTGTTTTCTAACAGTAGGACAGAGAATTTGGGGGAGGGGTGGTGGTGGGGAGAAGCAGTAATGAGGTTGATAAAGCCTTCATCTAGGTTAGGTTAACAGGGTGCAAATTAGTTTCACACCAGCCTCTAGTGGGTTTTCTGACTGCCATGGTGGGCACCAGTGGAAGATCCTACTGTAAATTCATGCCAGTATGAAACATACTTCTGGGCCTCCCACCATATTCTCCTACCGATAAACCCACCGGTGGGATCTTGGGACTATTGTACCCAATTTCCAGGGAACACATTTAAATAAATAACACATTAAATAAAAATCTTAGGATAAGTTCCAATGACGTCTGCTGACCCCAGTAGGGAGCTCAATATCAAGTGAAGGGAACTTTTTGATGGTTGACATATTAAAAGATTTTTTGGGTCCAGTGAATCATTGTGCTCTGCTCACCTTATTCCATGGTATGCATCCTTTTTCTAGCATTGGAAATCATCATTCTTTAAACATCTTTACACTGGGGTCCTTTCTACTGGTGTAGGTCAAAACTTCCATCACTGCTTTGTCAAGGTGCATTGGGATGAACAACAAACATCCCACCTTTTCTGTGCTACCAGCACCTTGAAAACAAATATCCAAAATAAAAGTAATTGGTCCTTGGGATCCAACACTTTGTACATATGTCAATACCTACATAAAATTTTCTATGTTGATCAGGCATGTCCAGGCTTAAACTCCTGAACTCTATTCTGTAAGGATTTCCCAAAGTGCACGGAATCATTATTATGACCAGCTGAATCCTCTGGGTTTCCCCTGGAGAAGTGTGTTTCCTGTATGACAAGGCAGATCAATCAGTCCACCAATGCTCGTCTGATGTTTGATAATAAGCATTTGATTATGTTCGGGAATGTACAAATCAAGATTTGGAATGGCATGTGAGATGACACCAACCCACATGGGAACCAACTGGTGTCTTGTCTGAATATTCATCTGTTGAAGTGACAAGAAAATCCATCATTTTAGTACTTACTCCAAGAAACCAGTCCTTTACTTCCAACCAAAATGTAAGAGATACAAATATCTGATTTGTGACTGTAGTTTACATACACAGTAAACTACAGTCATTGTGTAGTTTACACAGTGACTACACAGTATAGTCACTGTGACTGGGTGACTAGTTATATAATTCAGTACTTACTATTATGCAGCTGATAAATATAAATGGAATAATACTCTTCCTGGTTCATATTGAAAGCTCTCTATAGATCTCTGGCATCTAGGCTCTCTAAAATAATTGCTTCAAGTTGTGGCATTTCAATTGTTTCTTCAACCTGACCCTCACTGCTTACTGAATCTGGTGAAGGTGTTGGTGTTAGGGAAAGAGTGATATAGTGGGATTTCCATGATGAGAGACAGAAAGCTCATCCCTTCTGTAGTTCCATTTATTGAATATAAAATAAACACATTTTTAAATTGTATTTGTGTTCCTACCTTATGAGAGAGCAGCTTCCAAATTCCACTCTGCCAGTCTGTTCAAGTTTCACAGTATTCTTTGCCAATCTTTTGAATTTGTTTGTCAAACAGTAAATGGCATGTTTCACTTGCTTCAGCTGTCAACCTGTAAGAACAACTGTTCCATCAACATGACAGAAACAGATCCAAAGTAGCAATATAAATTTACTGCAATCCACTCTGACAACTGTGGAAAGTGCTGGATAATTGAGCTTTGGTCTAAAAGGCTGCTAGTGGAGCACACATTATCAACTTAGAAGCATTAAATAAACAGCTTCAAACACAGTTAAACCATTATCACAAGCGCTGTATGTTCCGGGAATAGTGCTGCATTGTGTTTATCAGGGGTTAGGGTGACTGAAGACAAGGTCTGAAAATTAGTGGCCTAAGTAAAAAAGATTTAAATATCTTTTGTGACAAGTAATTATATGTAATTATAGCACTTTTATGATTCGTTAAATAGTTTCGCAACACCAGATTAAAGTCCAACAGGTTTATTTGCTAGCACGAGCTTTCGGAGTGCTGCTCCTTCATCAGGTGAGTGCAGGATTTGTTTCACTGTGCCTACCCCAGTCCAACGCCGGCAACTCCACATCATCACTTTTATGATTGGCCATCAAATGTAAATATTTCTAGGCCATTTGTAAAGAGTGAAATTATTAGATTTCAAGTATGTAAAAACATTAGTTTTCCCTTTGTATACCCTCTGTTATTGCCAATGATACAAAAACATCAAAGCGACCTCAGCGTTAGTACAAGTTAGTGTGTGCAAGATGAAGTCCATACTAACAGAATATGGTCACGCTGGATTACATATATCTAAAATGAATCAAAAGATTATGGCAGTATTTTGTAAACTATTTCCCAATGTGAACCAATTTTAATTTACCACTGTTTTCTCAAAAGCAATTAAAGACAGACAACAAACAGTAGCCTTTCCAGCAATGCCCACATTACAGGAAACAATATATTTTAAAAAATTATTGAAAATTAAAATGACCCAGGCATTGGCAAAACAGCAATAAAGCAGAACAATAACATTTGGCATATTATTATAATTTGCATACTATAGATCAATATCATATAAATATGAATGTTGTTTTTATTTTGTAAAAGTATTATTTTGTTTATTCATGAAGATACAATGAAGCCCCTCTTCACCCCCACCAACAACATTCCTATCAGTTCATCTTCTCCCAGCACACATACTCCCTACCCAAACCACCCACATGCATTCATTCCATCCACTCAGCCCCCATTTACTCAAACTATCTCTCCTTTCTCAGCTCCCCACCCATGTTCTCCTTTTCTATTCAGTCCACCCATGACTCATGACCTTCCTCCCTACTCATCCTCATTGCACTCATTCTCTCCTCTTTCCCCACCTGGCTTTCTCTACCATGCAAAAGCAGTGATAATGTTGGATAGGAAAAGACTTAAATTATGCTGAAACTTTAATCGTTTATAAAACATTAACTGATGTCAAGGAGAAGCAATTGTCAGGATCAAAATCGTATGCCCTCCAGAACCCAAGTCTTGGTCCTGCTCCTCCCAGCCCCATTTGCCTGCAGGCCCCAGCTCCCAGTCCTGAATCCCTGCTCTGGTTGTGTGCCTCACAGACCCTTTTCTCCTGGAGTGGAGCAACCACTCCAGCAGTACTTCCTCATCAATAAACATCAGCTCTTCCATCTCCCTACCTCAGTGACCAGCAGTAGTTTCTCTTTGCCTGTCACCACTTGGGTCCACAATGCCAGGGAGGAGCCACCTAAGAGCTCGGCCTGGGGGCTCAAAACCAGTGGGCCTCTTCCACCAGTGGGTGCTTGGATAGAACCAGGGATGTCAGCCAAGTCAGAGGCAGTGCAAAATGGTGACTGCAGCCAAAGATGTGATTTGGTTGAGGGCAAGGCTAGCTAGCATCTCTCTTCCTTCTAGGACTGCAGCACTCCACTGGTAATGGAACCTCAGGTTGAGTGGGAAGATCCAGTTGTTAGAAATAGAGCTATAGAATCCCTACAATGCAGAAGGAAGCCACGCAGCCCATCAAGTCTAAAAACAGCATTTCATGCAGGCCCGCCCTCAGGCACTATACCTTGTCTATTTACTGTGGCTAATCCATCTAATCTATGATACATCTTTGGACAGTAAGGGGCAACTTACTGTGGTCAATCCACCTAACCTACACATCTTTGACCTGCTTGACCCGGCTCCTGGTGCTGTGAGGCAGCAGTACTAACTGCAGCAACTGAGATTCGTGCTACAGCAGAAGCATCAGGGAGATACAGCAAGCCCTGCATCTCCCAATCACATAAACAAAATCAGATTGACAGTGGATTAAAGAGATAGGGGCTCAGTGACAGCTTCCCCGGCCATGCAGAATTCAGAAAAAGGAGTGGAAATCTTTAATCCAAAAGTTGGGATTCTGCGAAACAGCAAAAATCTTGCAAAACTGGTTTATTCAATATTGACATATAGGCCAAAGATTTCCCAATATAATTGCTGTATAGCCACCAACGAATAACTGTATATGGTTCAATCACTTCACCTCCTTACTCCTCAGCTGGGTAACAATGAATTACATCAAATTTACAAGAAAACATGCAAATGTCTTTTATTCATAAAGATACCATGAGATATAACACGTCAGAGATTCTTCTACATAATTTAAAAATCTCATGATGGTTTAATGGGTCAATTTCCATCCACACAGCTCCCAAGTGATATAGATTACCATAGTTCCATAATTGATCCCTCGTCGCCAGTGACAATGAGCCAGGTAATTACAACTAGTGATGATAAAATCAGTGAAGGTCCTCGTTTCCAATTGCTACTCAGCTAAGATGAGGCTCAGATGTTATGAGCTGATCTAATATCCCTCAGTTCTGGAATAGCCAGCTGACTCATGTACATGAAAAGTGGCCATTTGAGTGAAGAATCAAAAGGCCATTGACCCCAAGAAACCAAACACTGTATCAATAATTGTTTTCAGGTGGGTGGGTGAGGAGAATTTGGGAAGGTAAGCTATTTTTAAAAGCTATGGATTATCTTACCGTTGAATAGTGCTTATCAGCAGCTCAAGCCATGGGTCAAGCTGAAGGGTTTCCTTGGTTATATGGCTATGTTCCACACAAAATAGTGCGTTTGGCCATTATATCATTGGAGTCATCTACTGTTTTTAAACCTGTATAGCCTATTCATCAATTCCAGTAGAACTGATAAAACTCATTATAAATAGTGCCTCCTCCTCTGTCTTCCATTGACAACAGCTATTACAGGTATCAAAATATCTCTCTCCATTGTCATGTTGTGATTTTTACTAGATTTGTTTTACATATCTCTATGTGATCTGATAACTGAAAGCAGATTTAACTATAATGTAACAAGCTGAACTTAGATCTCCCTTAGAGTGGGCCAACAAACCCATATGGTAATATTAACCCTCAGTTACCTGGATATGGGTAGGATGAATATTCCTTTATTAGCATCACAGCCTGGGGAAAACATCTGAGGAGGATGTTTGGTCTTTTGCACTTTAGTCTAATAATATTGAGCATAAGATGAACTCTGCATTCATTAGCTAAAGCAAATCGGACATTGAAGACTGTTTAAAGAATCAGGTCATCAATCTCTTGTTTGCAGGGTGAGGATCAGAGATGTCTTTGAGCTTACAGGGAAAAGAAAATTATTCAAGGTGGAAGAAATTAGGATAGAAGATCATGACAAAAAAGCATGCAGGGAAGGTTAGCTGGCACTGTTACTAACATCTGGAGATGAGAACAAATGGCAAAAGAAAAACAGAGGATGACAGGAAATCAAAGGTGACAGGAAAAGGCAGAAAAGTTGACATGAGGAATATTGGATCAGCCATGATCCTACTGAATGGCGCAGCAAGCTCAAGAAGGCTGAATGGCCAACTTCTGTAGCTGTTTTTCAGTCTTGTAGACCAGTTTTCTCTTTTGTAGATGTCTATATCACAAAAACGGAACTACCACAAGTATTAGTCCAATTATAATGATAATAAAATGACACAAAATCAAATATTCACAAGCCGCACACCTTGTCTAACAAAGTGGTCTCCACTTGTGACAAAATAGGAGCTCAGATTTCACAGGTTAAGGATGACCTAAAATAAGGAAGTGGTTTCAGTAGTTATAAATTCTGAGGCAGCATTTTCTTCTATGAGACTTTACATAGCTAATATTATTTATCTTAAATATAGCTAGAGCATTGTTTCTCATGGAAGCTGCAGAGTTCTCAGGTTCTCTTCAGCCGAGCAAGCTGAAAACGGATTAAGTAAATAAGAAGTTGGTAGCGTCCCTGCTGATTGAAACAATGGGCAAATCAGATTCATTTCTGTATCTGCAGACTGCCTTCTGTGCCACTTGTCTGGTTAAGAATTAACACAGAAAAATGTTCATGGCGTCTATCCCTCCTCAAAAAATTCCACTCTGGACAGTTAAACAACAGAGCAGGAGAAATTAGTAACATTCCACTGAAGTTTAAAAAAATTAGATATGCAAAAGACAATAGGGTTCACAGAAAAATCTCTGAAACAGGACTGGAATTCAACAATTCTGGGGGAGGTATCTTTCATGCTTCAGAGAGGGATGAAGATTTTTTCCAATTTCTTCCTGAGTTTCTGTTCCGTTTGATCTAGTGGACCCAGGCAATGGTGAATCAAGCAGGCGTCAAGATTATCAGGCAGTCTAACTTCTTTTACCTTCTGTTCAAAGCAACAGTACTGATCTTTGCGAATGTGAAATTTGTGATAGGACCACACTGTTCATAATGCCAACTATTTTAACTTGATATAGGGCATTATTGCCCTATAACACACTGTACTTTTGGTTTGTGAAGGTAGATTCATTCAAAGGACTGCTTCAAGGAAAGAACGAGTAAAATCAGAATATATACTGATGTTCACCACGAGGAGAGTGCACACAAAAATTTTTTATAGTAAAGATGGGGAGTAATTTCTTAAACAAAAACAGCAACAGTCTGGGTTTTACTTTCTTCAAGAACTCAGTTCATTTCTTTTGCCCTACAAATTTTAGATTTTACTTTTAGTATCTAAAAATCCATAAAATCGAAAATCCAACATCCAAATAAAATGAGCCGTTAGATTATGGGAGTCTCAGCCAATTGGTTAATAACTGCATTGTCTTGTTTAAAATAATTTGTATCTAATTTGTAATTAATTTTTAAATTCATTTGTACAAAATCTGTAGTTTAACAAAAAGGTTTGAATATAAAATATCTTCCTGCTATATTTTCTTCAGGAACCCACGGCAGTTTTATTTCTAATAATGCTCAATCCTTCTGAAACCATCTCTATGTCTTTCATCCAATAATGCTACTTTTTTCTGCTGTGGTGGACTGCACACGTACATCTCTTCTTTGCCGAGTAATAATCTGTGGGAGAAACAGAGACAAACTGAGCAGACAGAACCAGTGCATCAATCACACGCAACACATAACAAAAGGCCTTTACTATGATACAGGCAAACATTTTACCCACTTTGGATATCCTATTGAAAAGATACATGGACCAACCTGTGTGGGTGATGACCATGGGGATATGTCAGTGCTGCTGACTTTGATTAGCTGACATTCCCAAACCTGGACAAATTCTCTACCTGGCCAGTGCACTGGGAGTTTGGTAAGCATTGGGCCAAGACCTATGTAAAAAGATAAGGATGCTTTCTTTTATATATTTGTAAAAGGGATATGGGTGTCACTGTATTCATTGCCCAAACCTAATGGATCTGAGTGGCTTATTTGGCCATTACTCTGAATGTAGAATCACACAGGCTAGCCCGGATAAGGACGACAGATTTCCTCCCCTGAAGGACCTTAGTGAACCAGGTGGGTTTTTACGACAATGGTTTCATGGTCATCATTAGATTTAAATTCCAGATTTTTATTGAATTCAAATTTTGCCATCTACCCTGGTAAAATTTAAACCAGATCCCCACTGCGTTACCTTGGATCGGTAATCCAGCACAATACCAATACACCACTACCTATTCAGGTAGTGGATATAGTGAGGGAAGGGGAAAATCTAGGGGAAGAGAGGCACAAGGTGAAGACTTGGTGAAACTGCTCCTTTTGACCAACAGAAGAGCAAGTTATGTTGAGACATGGCAGGAAGCAATGAGATCAGATTATTTGGTACAATAGCTTAGTGTTACAAGACTTGTAATGCAGAATTCTGTACCGAGAACCCGGAGAAGCAAATTCTGATCCTGGCAGCTCAACTGGCCAAATCAAATTCATATAATTAAATAAATCTGGGAAAAATAAACATTGGTAGCTGTAATTACAACTATGAAACTAATGGAATGTTGTGAAGACCCATTTATTGATGCTTTTAGGGAACAGATTTGCCATCCTTACCCAGCATGTGATTCCCTACCCACATTGGTATGACTTACTCTTAACTTCTGAAGTGGCCCAGCACGCCATTTGGATAGACCAAACCACTGTGAGAAAGTACTGAAGCAGTTCAAGAAGGTAGCTTACCATTATCTTCTTCAGTGCTATAAGAGATGGGCCATAAATAGTGACCTTGCAGCAATGTGTACATTCTGCAAGTGAATTTTGAAAGAAGGTACAAGTGTCTCCCATACTTAACTGCCTTCTTCCCCTATCTCTGTCAGGTGAAGGGTGACGTAGTTAAAATTAGACTCAGGGTGCAAATGTGCCTTTAGTTGACTGTGAAATGGGGCAATAAATGCTGGCCCAGCCAACAACACCCACATCCCATGAACAATTTAAAAATCTGCATGTAACTTTTGGCCAGCCAAAAAAACTCTCTCAATTTAATGTTATAGGCTCATTGCCACTAGAGGTGTTGATAAGCTATATAAGTACAATGGCCTCAATTGATTCACGTTTATGGGCTGGATAATGAATACAATGGCCAGAATTCTGTGACATGCCTCGTTGTCAAATCTCTGTTCATTGCAGCAGCACTGGAGAATCCCAGCTGCAGGAGAGGTTGAAGAATTCAGCCCTACATAGTCATCACTGGCAACGTGCTGTCCTACTGTGACATGGAATGGAAAGACACAACTGTGATCCACTTTGTGATATGATTGTAGATACAGCAATAAGAGCATTATCCATAGACTGTTGGGACACCTTTTGGTGACTCCAGCAGGAATATACATGGAGCAAAGCAGCTTTCTTTCTGTTTTGTGTCATCTGAAGTTTCCAAAAAGGACGCTACTATAATGAATCAGCTGAATGCTAAAAGTGAGATGAAGTTTTTATATTTAGCCTGTAAAAACATTAAACCCACTACAGATGTTTAAGTTTCCTGTTGTATTTATTGTATTCAGGATACATTGTGTTGCTTTGCTGCAATGTGATTTTCTTGTCCTGGGGAGTGTTAAGGCGAGGATCCATTGTGCTGGCTTGCTGCAATGTGATTTTCCAGACACAGATAGGGAGCGATCCGACAAGGTTTACAGGACACAAGTGGAAATCTAATTAAGCAAGTAGATGTTTAACTTTTTGCTCTTCAATGCCTTCCCATGTTTCTCCTTTCCCGCACACAACTTCCTTCTCACCAACTAAGCACTCCGTTTCCTTTTCCTCCTGGTTTGTCCACAATCCCATTTATTATTCTGACCCTCTTCACACTTACCAACCTTCCCACCCACTTTCCTCCCACTCACCACCTGTGACCCAACCCAAAATATTTTACTCGTCTATTATGTTTAATGATTTGAAAGCAAATCAATGATTTCCTGTTTGTATCAGAACGAAGGTCAGATCAAGGGGTGGGAAGCAGAGGTGTGTTGGAAACAGCCAGATCAAAGATGTCAAAGGCACAGACGAAGTGGGGAGCATAGCAGATGACCAGTCTGAGGTCCAAAAGAGTGAGGCAGAACTAAATGGCTGATGCTGTAATAAAGTATGCAGCAGACAGGAAACTGAGAACAGATGGTAGAAGTCTCACATCATCAGGTTAGAGTCCAACCAGTTTATTTGATAGTAATCAAGCTTGTGGGATTACTATCAAATAAACTAGTTGGACTCTAACCTGGTGTTGTGAGACTTCTTGCTGTGTTCACCCCAGTCCAACACTGGCATCTCTACATCATGAGAACAGATGGGAGAGAGTCAACAGTAACAGAAGCAGGCCCAGTATAGACCATTGGTAGTGGGGGTCTCGTAAGAGGCAACCAAAAAATGTAAAAAGTTTAAATGTCATTCAACTCCAAAGTATGAAGCTGATCTTAAAATGCCAATTTGACTGGAAAGCAGTAGGCAACAGTGACACCTATCTCAGAAATGAAGTAGTACAGGACTTTGTAGGCAAGTAAAAATCAAAGGAAAATGTGACAACAATAGGATAAAAATATAAGCATGCACATTGCATATGAAACATTAGGAAATGTGCACAAATGGGAGATTTTTAATATCCTACTCTAAGTATGCACTCAGTGTTTATCTCCTACCTTACAGCATTTATAGTTTAAAAAAGGGCTTGCAAAAATGTTCTGGTCATAATTTTGACAGCTGCTGGCAAGATGGTGGACATTTAGAGTAGATCTGCTTGTCACTCTCATTATTGCAAAACTCCTAGAGCAAACAGTCTCTTTCTGCACAGCTTCTGGGTGAGGTGAAGTTAGAATTGTCCGGCAGTATGCTGATACTTTCTGCGTTGCCTCCCTGCTTGCTTTCTTTTTACTGCTCACCCCCTTCTTGGTGTATTCCAAAGGGAATGCCAATTGGAGCTAATAAGTCTGCAAATTGAGTACTAGCTTAGAGAACATCAAAATAGTAAAAGGAGTCAAGTTGAATGGTTCATTTATAAAGTTGTTGTAGTTCAGCATCTTGAAGGCACCTCCAGCTTTATGTATGCAACCACAGATACAGCAATGGAGAATTCCTATTTTCTATAAAGCTCCCAACAGGAGATGTAAATTAAGGCAAAATGATGGAAAACGTGACACTACCATTTATGTATTACTTTAACTTCTTACTGTAGTTCGTGCACAGGTGCTTCTCACTTTTGCTGGAAAATCACATAGGAAGCAAATTTGAGGCACTGAACTGCATGCACAGTGTTCTCCCAACCTATTTTCTGCTTCAGTTATGCTGAAAAATATGGACAATAAACATAGGTGCATACTTTTAATTGTAAGCTACAAGAAACAGGGTTAATATTTCAAATTGATGACCATTATTTTAGCTGTCATGGCAACTACCTTACTATCTGAGAGAGATTGTAATAACTATCCTCAATGTTTAAAAGTAAACAAAGGGTGTAAACTATGTGTAGTGAAACTACAAACACATAATTTATATGCATTAATGATTTTATTACATAATGTTAAAAGAAAACTTCTTCCTAAGTTAACACTCTCAGTGGCACAAAGGTTAGCACTGCTACCTCACAGTGCCAGGGACCCAATTCCCAGCTTGTGTCACTGTCTGTGCAAAGTCTGCACATTCTCCCCATATTAGTGCGGGTTTCCTCCCTCAGTGTACTCAAATAGGCGCTAGTGTGTGACGACTAAGGGACTTTCACTATTAATCTAAGCTACTTGTGACACTATTAATAGATAAACTTTGAAACTTCAAAACTGTCACTGCTTAAAACTACTCACGGTGGGGCAAATTGATACACTAACAAAGTGGTATTAGGGCTTTGGAGCTTTCCCATGAGCTGTCTCAGGGCTTAGAGGTGAACAGATGAGTTGAAAATTGCTAGCTGTAAACAGAAACTCCACAATGGCAGAGGAATACAATAGAGTCCACTGGGCTCCCAATTATAGAGGCTAAAAACACTATTTGGTTCAACCAGTATCTTCAGAGAGGAGACAGAGTCAATAGTGGGCGTCTTATCAGGTGCTAGTGTTGGTTCTTGATCCCTTCCAGTATCTCACATCAGGCAAACTTTCATGTATGTTTTGTACAAAAATTATATTTTGGTGTTTAACAATTTTGTTACTTGAACTTTTATCTTTATAAAATCTGCCGTTTTACCAATGATAGTGCTTCTTAGCTTTTGGATAAGATCAAGTGTAGTATCAACATGCTGTGCTTGGTTGAAGTCATTTGGTTACATTTTAGCTTCATTTAAAGCAATTTTTTAAAGAGGCATCTTGGACTTTTGGCTAAGATGCAGATGAGATCAAGCCTTGGAGGAGGAGCTATGTCTATTCCAATCAGCTTGGATTATGTAGATCAAGCCCAAAACAGGAGGTGAAAGCCCGGGCTTGTCAGCTTGGATCGGGAATGTCTCAACCTCTGAATTAGATTTGATTGGATTGAATTGGAATAAAAATAAAACAAAAAAAGGAGTAAATTATAATGTGTCTGCACAGGTAGTAAAATGTTACTCGAGAGAAAAATAGTTGGTACTAATGGAATCTAGTATAAAGCAGTCCAGATCTGGGTTAACCAGACACTATTTTTGAAATACTTCAAAGAAGCTTGGTGGACTGACCGTTCATTAGTTTCATGATCTCTGCTCCCAACAATTTTTTAAAATTTAGATAGCAGACGCCCACGTGTGAAATATTCAACTATCACTTGCAATTTATAATGTTTTTTATACATGTATGGGGTATCACTTAGTATCATTATGTACCGTGTTCCAAATCCTTTTAATCTTAGAGTAAAATTCCAATTCTTCTATAAAACACAAACACTTCATATGACACGTTGTAAGCTTTCACACAGGTGAAGGAACTTTGCTATTGCATAGTTGCCATGAAAATCGCAGTGCATTTCTAGAATATTTTTATAGACTTCTACTGCTCTTGAAAGAGAAATTCAAAAGCTGCAAAGATTTTTAAAAATGATACATTATATTTGAGAACTGGATTGGAAATGATTTTAAGTTCTTAACAGAAATTTTCACTGACTGGATTCTACTGGGAAGCATAACAGTTAACAGATTACCATTTACAATGTTAAGGCAGAGGCATTGAAATTCTACACTTAAAACTACTTTTTAAACTGGGGCTGCTACTTCAATATTGTCAAATTTCATAGTGAAAATAAAGGTTTTAGGCAAAATTCTCTACTGTTGTAGCCCTGCTACTACTCTCAGCAACGGAGAATTTGGCACTCAGCCAAAATGCCATTCACTGCAGCGTGACTGGAGAATCTCAGCTGTAAGCAAGGTTGGAGAATTCCAGCCTTTAAGTTTCAAATTAAAAATATAAACCCTTAGTGGACCAATTTCGAGACTCTATAAAGTGGAGATTTTCAGGCCTTCCAAACAGTGAAATGGGGCAGTAGCTCCCTAATGATAGTGGGGAAATAGTTACTGCCTAGATTCTGTCATCACTGTGACCACCACAATCTTACACCCAGGGCAACTGTAGCTAATTGGAATGCCCATCTAGGTCTCTTAGTGGATCCACAAAATGCAATTTGGGGTCCCATCACTTGCACACTAGTGGATTTACCATGTTATGGGAATGCTGGGCAGAGTGTGCACCTCCTGAGTCTGAATTCCCAACCAGGGATCTACATTCTTTCAACCTGTTAATCATTGAATCAAAGGTGCTTCCAATTTTCTGCCCGTTACCTACTTACTGAATACTAATGAGGTCTGGCCCTAAAAATGCACTCTGTCTTTAGTCTTGTGGTCAATAAGAGCACTTTGCTGGCTGGCTATCCAACATTTGTGCTCCAAGAAAATCTACTCCAATCTCTGACTGATTGACAACTAATGAAATGAGAAAACATGCAAATAAAATTTTGTGTCAAAGCATGGTGTATAAATTGTTTAAAAATTTTCCTAATGAAACTTTCAAAATAAGTCAGCAAAAAAAAAATACAGACTGCTGTATTAAACTGGAAAGAAAATAGAAACATTTTTAGGTCAAATCAGCTAAGTGCATAGATCCCCATAATTTAACTATATGCAGAATTACAGAATCTTTACAGTGCAGAAGGAGGCCATTTGGCCCCTCAGGTCTGCACTGGCTCTCTCAAAGAACATTCTACCTAATCCCATTCTGCTAGCCTTATCCCTGTAATCTTGCAAATTTATTTTTTTTTCAGATAGGAATCCAATTCCCTTTTGAATAACTTGATTGGACCTACCTTCAACACCATTTCAGGAAATTTGTCCCTGACTTGGGGTGAAAACCTTTCTCCTCACATCGCTTTTACTCCTTTTGCCAATTATTTTGAATCTGTGCCCTCCACGGTCTCATGATTGAGAACACTTTCTCACTATTTATCTTTTCCATACCTCTATCAAGTATCCTTTCAGCCTTCTTTTCTTCAAGGAAAACAATTTCAACCTCTCCAATCTATCCTCATAAAATACAGTTCTTTAATCCTGGAACCATTCTTGTGAATCTTCCCTGTACTCTCTTCAATAGCTTCACATTCTTCTTCAAGTTTGATGCCCATAACTGGATGTAATATTTTAGATAAAGTCTAACTAGCGTCATACACAAGTTCAACCTTACTGGTTTGTACTTGTACTCAATGTCCCTATTAAGAAAGACTAAAATGCTATATGCTTTCAACTGCTCTCTCAACATGCCTTGCCATTTTCAATGACACATGTATATATACAGAGGTCCCGTTGTTCCTGCACTTTCTTTAGAGTTCCTCCCTTCATTTAATACTGTTGCTCCTATTCTTCCTGCCAAAGTTTATCACCTCACACATCTCTGTAAAAAACTTCACCACCCAATCCACCTTTTGAAGTTCAAGACTATCCTCATCACAGTTGGCAATGTTTCCAATCTTTGCATTGTCTGCAAACTTTGAAATAGTGCCCAAAACAGCACAGTCCAGGTCATTAACATAGATCAGGAAGAACAAGGGTCCCAATACTGAACTCCATTACAAACCTTTCTCCAATCTGAGAAGTAACCATTTGTCATTATTCTCTGTTTCTTGTCACTAGCCAATTTCTTAAATCAAGTGCCTACTTTCCCTTTTTTCCATGAGTTAGAATTTTACTCACGATGACACCTGTATTAAGCGCCTTTTTAAAATCCATATACATTACATCAATAACACTGCCTCTATCAATCTTCTCTGTTACTTCCTCAAAAAAAACCCAGCAAGTTAAACACAATTTTCCCTAAATGAATCATTGCTGGCTTTCCTTAATCATCCTTCACTAGTCTAAGTAACTACCGACTTTGTCCCAAACTATGGCTTCCTGAAGTTACCTTACCAATGAAGTCAAATTAACTGGTCTGTAGTCGCCAGTTTTATCCTTGCACTCTTTTTGAACAAGGATGTAATATTCACAATTTTCCAGTCTTCTGGCATCATCTCGTCAGAAAAAGTAGAAGATTATCACTAGTGCTTCTATAATATATTCTGACCTTGATACCCCTGATATGTAGATTAGGTTGATTGGCCATGCTAAAATTGCCCCTTAGTGTCTTGAGATGCATAGGTTAGAGGGATTAGCGGTTAAATATACAGGAATATGGGGGTAGGGCCTGGGTGGAATTGTGGTTGGTGCAGATTTAATGAGCCAGATGGCTTCTTTCTGCACTGCAGGGTTTCTATGATCCTATCTACCTACTCTATCTTGTCAATTTTAAGTGAAGGTAGTCTTTTTAAAATCTCCCTCTCAATTGTAAATTCTTCTAGTGAACCAGTTATTTTTTTCTCTAACCTCAACAAGGGTAGCAGCCTCTTCCATTAGAAATACAGATGAAAGTACACATTTAATACCTCCATTATTTCTCTTGCCTCCACAAACAAGTTTCCTTTTTTATCCCTAATGGGCCATACTCTGGTTTTTGCACCTTTTCAATATTTATATCTTTGTAGAAGACCTTTAAATTCCTTTCATGTTAGCTGCTAGTCTCTTTTCATGCTCTCTCCTTGTTTTTCCTATTAGTTTTTCACTTCCCTTCAGGTCCTTTTATATTCAGCCTGATCCTCCATTGTATTTTCTACCTGACACTTGTCATAGACGTACTTTCTCCTTTTCATTTTCATCTCTATCTCTCATCGTTCAAGGTGCTCTGAATTTATTTGTCCTATGTTTCCCCTTCAAGGAAAAATACATTGACCGTGCCTGCAGTGCGTTTTCTTTGAAGGTGGCCCATTGTTCAGCCACTGTCTTTTCTGTCAACATTTGATTCCAACTCACTCGACACAGATGCATTCTTATCCTATCAAAGTTGGTTTTCCCCCAATAGATAATCCTTGCTCTGGATTGCTCCTTGTCCTTTTCTGTTGCCAACATAAACCTTATGATACAATGATCACTGTCTCCTAAACACTCTCCCACTAATATTTGATCCACTTGGGCCAACTCATTTGCCAGAACCATGTCCAACAGGCAGGCCCTCTTGATCGACTGGAAACATTCTGCTGCAGAAAATTATCTTGAACACGTTCCAGGAACTCTCACCCCTCTTGTCCCTTTGTACACTTTCTATCCCTGTCTATATTTAGATAATTGAAGTGCCCCATTATAATTTTTTGCACCTTTCTTTAATTTATTTGCAATTGTATTTTTCTCTATATCCCTTCCACTAATTGGCGGTTTATATACTAGACCGATCAATACTATTGCACCTTTTTCATTCCTTATTTCAGTCAGAGATATTCTGCTCCTTACACCTCTAGAACATCCTCTTTCTCCAGTACTGTAATAGCACCTTTAATCAATACCGCCAGTCCCCACACCACCCCCTTTTTCTTCCTTTTCACGTCTCTCCTAAACACCTTGTACCCAGGAATATTTAATGCCCAGTCCCGCCCTTCTTTAAGCTAGGTCTCTGTTATAGCAATAATATCATAAATTCATCTGTCAACCTGTGCTTACAGTTCACTAATCTTATTAACCACACTCCTTGCATTAACCCCCATTTAAGCTTTTTACTTTTCCCCTTACTTTGACCTCATCCAACACATACTATTGCCTATTCTAGTTCTATCAAACTCTACAAGAATTCTATTTACCTTGACATTACAGTTTGATATATTCTCCTTATCAGTTAATTCTTTTCTACTTCCCACTGCCAGTTTTTTTCCTCTCCACTCAGAATCTTCTCTTAGGTCTCCATACTCCTGCCAATCTAATTTAAACCCTCCACAATGGCACGGATGTTAGTCCCAATCCTGTTAAGATGCAATCCATCCTTCTTGTACAGGTGCCAACTGTCCCAGAATCTGTCCTCTTACATCAGGAATCTAAAGCCCTTCCTCGGATTCAATTTCTCCAGCCATGTGTTGAAATGTTCAATCTTCCTATTCATGACACAGCAGTGATCCTGAGATTACTGCTCATGAGGTCCTGCTTTTCATTTCCTTCCTAACTCTCTAAAATCTGCTTTCAGAACCTCATTTGTTTTCTTATCTTTGTCTGTGGTCCCAATGTGGACCACAGCCTCTGGCTTTTGCTCTACTCCAAAAGCAAGTCTCTTGCTTCCAAATTACAATACCTAATTGACACAGTATAATACAATGAACTAAGTGTGTTTTTGACCAGGCATAGATCAACAATGCATTAAGAATTCCAGTACTGAACTAATTATCTATCACTAATATACTAAGGACCATTTATAAAAGGATTTTAATGTGGAAAAATTTCCTAAAACACTTCACAAAGTAACAAAGAAAATGATACCTTTTCAAAATCATAGAAACCTACAGTGCAGAATGAGACCATTTGGCTCCTCAGATTTGCACAGACCACAATCCCACCCAGGCCCTATCACCATAACCTGATGCGTTTACCCTAGCCAGTCTCCTTGACACCAAGGGGCAATTTTAGCATAGCCAATTCACCTAACCTATACATCTTCGGACTGTGGCAGGAAATCAGAGCACCCAGAGGAAACCCAAGCAGATACGGGGAGAACGTGCAAACTCCACATAACAGTGACCCAAGCCGGTAAGCAAACTTGGGTCCCTGGTGCTGTGAGACAGCAATGCTAACCATTGTGTCATCGAGCCTCCCACGATCAGAGGATTTGGTTAAAATGGTAGGTTGTAAGATATCTTAAAGAGGATAGGCCAAGGGACTTGGGGAAAGGAATTCCAGAATGACATCTTGGAGGTTGAAAGCATGAGTGGCAACAAAAAAGGTGGGAAAGTTTGCAGAAGTGAATGGAGTCAGAAGGAATGGAAAGTGCCAGCAGCAAAAGGGTTATATGTTCTATGAGGTTATGGGGAAAATGAAAGTGAAGCCATGAGGACTTCCACGACATGGATTAGAATTTAAATTGTGAGATACTGTAAAGTGGAAGGCAATGAAGGGGGTGAGGGATTTCAGCAATGGATTGCGCAGATGACGTTATGGAATTGCGGGCAGGCAAGCTTTGTGATGGAGTGAAAATACAGTTGGTCATTTACATTAGGAACAAGCAGCATGACATTGTTAAAGCCTGAGATAGTGGCAGGGAAGGGGAATACAGAAGGACTGGTATTTACGTAGTGCCTCTCCTGACCAAACATCCCAACTACTTTGCAGTCAACACTAAGCTGTACCAACTGTGGTCATGCAGGTAACTCACACAAACAGTAATGTGACAATGATTGGATAAACTGGTTTTGTGATGGACTGAGGGATAAATATTGGCCAGGGATAATTCCCCTGCTCTTCTTCGAGATAGTGCCATAGGTTCTTTTACATTCTGTTAAAGTGTTACTCCTTTCTCAGAATTACAAAGCCAACGTACAGTGTGGTCCGGGCAAGCCCCTAATCCATCTCTGATTGATCTGAAAACCAATTCAAATTCAAACTGAAACCAATTCATAGTTCACACAAGAGAAACATATAAGATCCAAGTTGACAAGAACAAGTATTACACCTGTCCTCAAGCATGATCCTATGCCCACTTTTACATTCACCTGAAAACACTAACATAGACTTGATTTAATATCTTGGGCTGGAATTTTATAACCCTCATGTTCTATTGCTACCAGTGAGAACGGAGAATCAGCTAAATCTTTGTTCACTCTTACGAAGCCAGAAAATCCCAGCTGCAAATGAAGTCAAAGAATCTGCTCTCTCATCTGAAAGGCAATGAGAAAATGCAGCCCACTCATAGTCCTGCACTGGACTGACAGCCCAGGAATCCTGGAATGGTACTCAAATCCACAACCTGGGGTTCAGAGAAGAGTGCTAGCAATTAAGTCATGGCTCACATTCAGGGGGCAGATGTGGAGGCTAAGCGTGAGCAATATTTGCCCTTTCCAGTGTTTAACTGGGGGGCGGAGGGGGGGAATAAATATCAGCCCAGACTGCACAGAGCCAGCACTGTGGTATAGAGGTAGTGGACAAGTTGTTTGGTTCTCTATCCGCACAACAATGAAAAATGAATCATCCCTGGCTGTCAAACTGATGTAGATACAAGTATAAATCTGAATAAAGTACAGAGTGAATCTGTACAAAACTGAATATCACCTGTAATGAGGAGAGCCACCCGTACCTGTTATGCAAGTTTGTCTCCTCTTGGGCTCGGGCATCGCCTGGCTTTTTATTTCCTTGCTGGGGGACACTGGATGATCAGAGTTACTGTTCACTGCAGCCTCTCGCAGTCCACACAAGTGTTTCCTTCTGCTGATAATGCGGCTCCTGTAAAAAGCTGGGACATCTTGGCATTTCAGTTCTTCCCACTCCAGAGTCCCTTCCGACGGGACTTCCCTCCCGAAGTCATAATTCCACTTCTGCCCGGCAGCTTCGATGTTCGCCCGGAGTAAGTGCTGAAAATCCTGCTGCAACTGCTCGTGGTCCACGGGGCCGAACAAGTTTCTCCGGACCTGGTCCGCCTTGCCCTTCAGGTCCAGTTGCAGATTCTCCTCTTCAGCACGTAGACCCATCATGGTGTCCCTGAATAGAAAAAAATACACACACACAGGGATGGGGGGGGGGGGGGGGAATGAGAGAAGAGACTTTACATTAAAAACTGCAACAAATCATAACAACACCTGACAATGACCCATCCACCTTTCCCTTTGGGGAATTCATTTGCTTACTGCGCTGCCCCAGCACAAAAGTTAGGAGAAAACTCCCAAACTCCAGGGGAGGAGGATGAATTAATCTCACCGAGTTGTGTATCTGATAAACCTGCAGCTACAAGTACTTTGTGACCTTTTGGTTCAGTCAGACAATCGCTGGGAGTCAGGTCTGGCCGGTTGGCTGGTACAGTTTGTGGGCCCGCAGTTTGTGTGCGCTGCTCCCCGCAGCAGCCGCCTGGATCTCGCCTTTCCCCGCCAGCGGTTCAGTGGCGCTAAGTGCCACTAACTGAAGGTTGTGCAATAATCACATTCCACACACCGCAGGCAGCAGCATTTCCCGTTACAAACACACAGTGACGCACCAAGCTTTCTACTCCGTGCGGCTGACTTTATCAACTGAGAAGGAATCATTCAGGAGAGAGGCAAAGTTAGACACAAACTGCCCCCTCCCCACACTTACCCTGCAGTAAAGCTCACTCACCATTTCCCAACATGCCCCCCCCCTCCACCAACACCCCTTGCCTATTCCTCCTGCCATTGTTTCCTCCTCCCCACTCGCTCGTTACTCAGAATCCAGCATCGCACAACTGCCCTTTTTGAAAAAAAAAATCTCTTGCCCTTTTGAAACAAAATATATATTCATCTCCTTTTGGAAACCACAGAGGCGACTCCGGTTCCATTTTTCAAAGACATATACATCGCCTCTGGCTACTTAAAGTGTAGCCCGGCCACCCTGCAGGTTGCCAGTGGCATTACTCTGCCTGGACAGTTTGTGTTTTGCGGTAAACAGTGTATTACACTCGCCGCTTCAGCTGCCTCGGCTCACGGAGGGATTTCCAGGTTCCCCACGTGATAATATCCCCGACACACCCGAGACTGTAGCTGTCAGTCAGGCAGGCAGGCGCTCGGATTCATTCTGCAGACTATGTAACACATCACAAATACAATTGCACTACAAACTGTGCACCACCACCAAATACCACACGGGTACACTAAATGCTGCACCACTCGCACTTCTACCGCGCAGGCCACGGGGAGATGTGTCAGAGTACATTACAGGGTGGAGGAAAAGTGATGGGGGAACGCATGGATAAGGGAGAGATTACAGTGAGATGATGAGTGAATCAGAAATGTAATTGCATTTATAAATTGGTTTTCACTTGCTACAGCTAACTGTTTTTGAAGTATACTTATTATAAATACGTTATACTAAGGAACCTTAGCACTATCCAGGATAAAACAGTGCACGTGATTGGCACCCCATTCACCACCTTAAGTATCTACTGCTTCCATCACCAGTGGACAAGGGCAGCAGTGTGCATCATCTGCAAGATGCACTGCAGCAACTCACCGAGGTTCCTTCCACAGCAGCCTCCAAACCATTAACCTCTAATATCTGGAAGAGCAAACACAACAGGTGCTTGGCAACATCACCACCTGGAAGTTCCCCTCCAAATCACACACAATTCTGATTTGGAAATATTTTGCTTTCCTTCATTTTTGCCGGGTCGAAATCCAGCAACTCCCATCCTAACAGCACAGTGGGTGTACCTACACCATATCGACTGCAGCAGTTTCAAGAGGCAGCTGGACACTACTTTCTCAAGGGCAATTAGGAATGGGCACAAATGCTAACCTTGCCAATGATACCCACATCTCGCAAATAAATTAAACAATATGGCAGCCAATTTACGCACAGAAGATCTCACAAACTGCAATGAGATGATTGATCAGCCAACCTGTTTGTTGTGCTGCTAGTTGAAGGATACAATTCTGTCGAGGCATCAGGAGAATCTGCCTGCTCTCTTTTTAAATAATGTTTGGGGTATTTTATCTAGAACCAAGACAGCACCTCACCTGAAAGACATTGCCGTATGCCTCCCTTGGAGCTGCACCTGTCACTCTCCAAATGATGTGCATAAATCAGTTTCCTGTGAACCTGGCTGATCAAATTCAGTCCAGTAGCTGCAGTTTTGCCACCTTAAATTGTAGGAAATTGCAGTTTATCCGAGTATTATTGTTGAGCAGGAAGTTGGGAAATGCAACAACTGAAGAGGCAGATGCAACGAATGGAGAGGCAAATGAACTTGGTGCTTTGACACACAAGCTAACTTAGGCTTCTAGATCATGATTGCCAAAAGGCAATGCATAAATAATAAGATGGAACTTGGGGTGCACTGCATGGGAGAAGACGTAAGGCAGGATTTTCCAGTCTTACGAAGGTCATGAATGTGGATGCACAAGGCCTGAAAACACCAATGCCAGCCAGCATGCTGGTTCCCAACCTTGTTTAGGCACTGACTGCTCTGAGGTAGATTTTGGGGCTAGTAGGGCTGCCTGCCTTCATGAGGCAGACAGTAAATTAGGCTCATTAAGAACCTTGGTAAAGGTAACTTTAAAAGACTGACTTTGATTTTTCATTTGGCCTCTGGTTTCCTGATGTAGCAAGGGACAGTTTGACTGGCTAAACGTAGTACCCAATGTCAGGCTGAGGTGCCAGCACTCCAGGAAGTGGAAAGGCCGTCCCTGCCTCCTTGGGTCCATGTGTAGTGAAAGGGTACTTTTTTGCAGGGATTTCTCTTCTTATACTTTAGGGGTGGCACAGTGATTAGCACTGTACCTCATACCACCAGGAACCCAGGTTCAATTCTGACCTCAGATCACTGTCTATGCGGAGTTTGCACTTTTGCCCGTGGCTGTGTGGGTTTCCTTTGGATGCTCTAGTTTCCTCCCACAGTCCAGAGATGTGAGAGTAAGGTTGATTGATTATGCTAAATTGAACTTAGTTTTCAGAGGCATTAGCAGGTAAATGTGTGGGGTTATGGGAATAGACTTGATAGGCCAAATGGCCTCCTTCTATACTATTGGGATTTTAGGTTCTATCCTCATTGTGCTGGCCTGGTTGCTTTCGTTATTTTTCATTTATGATTTTTCAATCCCAGTGAGTGACTTTCTCTCTCGGGGTGCGTTTAGGATCCAGAAATAGATCTAACTCCTGTTTAATACCCTCACAGTGAAAAATAGGCTCACAATGTGTTCAAATCAAAAAACTAAGTACCTTGGAGGTGGAGTGGAGAAATATTGAAGCAGCTAGGTCTTAATGCAATGGACAGGCAGAAAGAAGATAAAGGACTATTGAAAACTTAATGGAAGATGACTGCAGAACTTAATTAAGTGCTGAAAACTGCATATAATTTCTGATTGTGACAGCAGTGAATATTCAACAGAAATGGTTTTGTATGCAATTACACATAATATCACAATTCAGACATTGTCAACAAAACACATTAATGAAATACACAAGTATGACTAAAGATAGAAGGGCTCATAAATGCATTGTAAACTGCACATATTGAACAGTGATTATATATTACATATGTGCACATACGCAATATATTACATTTCTCCTTTACATACTGTAGATATATTGTAGTTAGGAATTGTAGAATCCTGCAACCCCATAAAAGTAACGCTTATTTATTACTCCCAAATAAGGCTTACATTAACATTGCAATGAAGTTACAATGAAATTCCTCTAGTCGCCACACTCCAGTGTCTGTTTGGGTTAATGCACCTAAGTAGCAGGTCTTTCAGACTGTGGGAGGAAACCGCAGCACCCGGAGCAAACCCACGCCGACTCGGGGAGTAATACAAACTCCACATAGACTGATCCAAGCCAGAATTGAACCCAGGTCCCTGGAGTTAAGAAACAGCAATGAAATATCACACGCAAAACTGCATAGAACTTATTGTAATAATATACGGCTGCTATATAGAATAACAAGTGTGTTACAAACAGACTTGGGGAACTACACATTGAATGCATGCGGTTCAGCTTTCCGAACCTCGTGCTGCCAGGTGACCATTTCAAGCAACATGCGACTTAGGAAAAAAAAATTGCAAAAGCTTTATTCTGCCGTGCAGAACAACTATGGAGGCTGTTTTGATATTTTTCTGATAAGCCATCAGTAGCATCGGGCCTTGCAGCACTCCTTTTTACTTTGTTTTGAAATCCTTATGAGAGTTCCTGATATAATTTTCGAGTAAATTAAGTACATGTTATAAAATGATCCGTTCCCTCTGAGGGCTGCACTGATCTGTCAGTGAAGCTATGTAGAAGATCAGAAATCCTGCAGAATTTCCACATCTACAAATTTGCAATTTCAATTTCCTCCGGAATAATTACACAATAGCATTCAATTCACACGCCCCGAGAATGCTATTTTATCAAGGGAATAATACTTTGCTCATACGAAAAGTGGACCGCGCCGCTTCGCCTTGTACTGAATTTCGCTGGAACTTTTCTGAAAAGTTATCGAACTGAAACGTTAACTCTTTCTTCGCAGATGCTGTAAGAGCTACTGAGTATTTCTAACATATTTTTGAAGCGTAATGTAATTGTAATTGGTGCAAAATCAACTTTGAACTGTTCCATCACCAGTTAATTTTAAAATAAAAGCTTCTTTTATTGACGAATACGTCAGACTCTTTAACGCATGTAAATGTTTGGCTGCCGATAAACGGAGCTCAATGCACACCTCCAGGCACACATGTTACTGTTTACAGCTCTATTGTATGCCCATAGCTAGAGAGTGCACTGAAGTCAGCGTTTTCCAATATCCTACCTCCATCTATCCCTTTTGCATCCTCGATCTTAAAGCAATGAAAAAAGTTTGTGTTAGATGAGAAACCCTGGATATTTATTTCGGATCGCCCCGAACACAACACACTACAAAACCCACAAACCCTGCCCCTATTGCATGTCGTGAAGGAGAGTACTCAAAGCTGTTCCACTGCTTTGGCTGCTTGTTTGCTGCCATGTGTAGTTTACAGCAGCGGCCACATTGTTTATTTGTGCCGAATCCTCTTCCACACGTGCACCAGACACGTGAGAGAGCACTCGCTCCTGGAACTTGGCTCATGGCCAGTGTCAACAGAGAAAGGGAAGGGGGAAAAAAGCTGTGTAATTCGACAATCACTAGCTCCGTGTGTCTCAGCGCACATATTTCTATGTTCATATAGGATGCAAGCTTTAACTCTTAAACCCACTCCCCATACTGCCCCAGTTAAGTGTTGCAATTGTTAGTTTGCTATGTGTCGGTGTGTGTGTAATGCTGAGCTGGGGCGTGGAACAGCTTGTTATTCCAGTAAGATTGACACAAATGGTGATGGTATTAGCTGGAGCAATTGCCTTAAATATGAATACTGCAATGCTGCAGATCCTTAGCGCTGATCACGTACCATCAAATCTGACATTACTTAGCGAGTTTCATATTAAACTATTAAATAGGTTTCCCATTCCCAAAGTGTCATTAATTTAAAGAGAAACGTTTATTAATGATTATAGTTATTTGTTTAAAATGATCTTTCCATAAAATAATTTCTGGCGGAGGAACCAGGTAATTTATAACAATAAATTAAGACGAATTTTCCATCAAATCTTAATAAAGTGAAATCTCATGGGCCTTGTAACCCCACCCCTTATACCGTGACATAAAAATCTTAAGGATGAAAAGGAACATAGCATTAAATGGACGAACTCGCAACAGACTATAAAGTGTAACAGTGTTTCAAAAATCTTGCATGCTGTTTCATGATGCATCCGCTTTACATGTGCATAGCAACAAACACATAGATCACAACCAGACCAGAATACACATCTAGGTCCGGATTTTGCGTTCGCAATGACAGCGGACGGTAGTGTTCATTGCCCTGAAACTTCTGAAGGCTACAGTTAAATGCAAAAACCCAGAAGTTGTTGCCAGTGATTCTATGCTTCTCAATTGGTTGCAGTGTTGAAGTCTCTGTAAATGGAATTACTGGATGACTGATAATTTCCCCTTTGGTGCTGTCGTATTGCTGTTAAAACCCCCTGAAATATTTGGACCATATTAATGAGGTGTAACTGTTTTTAATAGTATACTAAATCATAACAAGTGCAAAAGAATCTTTCTGTCCCTGGAAAATAATTTTTATTTGTGTAATGTCCCATTTTCCATTATTTCCAAAATGTGTATGTCCCAATTTTTTTTACCTTCGTCTCACTGATCAAGAATGAGGGATAAATCAGTACATTTTATTTCCTGGTTTGCTGACGAAGAATCTTTCAGCCTGATTGGCTGCATATCTGCTTTGTGGTATCACTACTGCTAGATGCCTCAATATCTCCTTGACTTGGCAGCAAATTTGAACTATCCCATAATCACAGGAGTTGCTTCAGTGCAGGAGGCCATTTGGCCCATCATAATTGCACCAGCTCTCTGAAAGAGCAACTAATGATGGGGAAGAGGATATCCACTCCACGGAGATCATTATGTCTTTGTGAGGAGCTTTATTTGATGACAACAGTGAGGCTCAGATCTTGCAACTGACTGAAGAATCCGAGCCCTGATTTTCTATAGTTTGAAAGATTTATATTACTTGAGTTTAGGAATTGGGAGGTAACGCTGCAACTTTATAAGATCGTTGACAGACCAGTATTGTGTGCAGTTCTGGTCGCCTCACTACAGGAAGGATCTGGAAGCTATTGAGAGGGTGCAGAGGAGATTTACAAGGATGTTGCCTGGATTGAGAAGCATGCCCTATGAAGATAGGTTGAGGGAGCTAGGTCTCTTCTCCTTGGAGAGATGAAGGTTGAGAGGTGACCTGATAGAATTTTATAAAATGTTGAAAGGTATAGATAGGGTGGATTCTCAGAAGCTATTTCCCAGGGCTGAAACGGTCACTATGAGAGGACACAGGTTTAAGGTACTAGGGAACAGGTACAGAGGAGAATTAGGGGTAAGTTTTTCACTCAGAGGGTGGTGAGTGAATGGACTTGGCTGCCATCGGTGATGGCACAGGGGAGCTCACTGGAGTCTTTTAAAAGACTTCTGGATGAGTACATGGGATTTAATGGGATTGGGAACTATAGATAGTTTTATGGCCTGGTAGGTATGGATATGATTGGTGCAACTTATGGGCCAAAGAGACTGTTTGTGCTGTAGTGTTCTATGTAATTTTTTGATTGGTTTAAATTTGTTTTCTTTGTATTTCCAGAATATAATCAGTGGAAGTCAATCTTTATATGGGTGGCCCAATGACACTGCTGCTTCATACTGCCAGAGACCCAAGTTCAATTCCAGGCTTGGGTCACTGTCTGTGTGGAGTTTGCATGTTTTCTCCATGTCCTGTGGTTTCGTCCCAACAGTTGAAAGATGTGCGGGTTAGGTTGATTGGCATACTATATTGTCCCTAGGTATCCTGGGATGTATAGGTTAGAGGGATTAGCAGGGTAAATGTGTCGGGTTGTGGGAATCAGGTCTGGGGTGGGATTGTTGTCGATGCAGACTTAATGGGCCACATGGTCTCCTTCTGCACTATAGGATTCTATGATATTAGGAAAGTGGACAAAAGCTATTTCCACCAATTTTTCTTCATTAAATTTTTTCTGACTTTTCTTATGTTTGGCACATCCATTCAGTCCTTCATATCCTCATTTAAATATACAGTAATAAAGAACAGCAGCACTGTAGCTTTTGCATTGTCGAAGCACTCTGAGGAGAGAGTAAGATTCCTACTGGACTATAGTTGCTAGCACAATTGGCATAGGTTGAAGTGAGTAATTTCTGAACCCAAAACGTCTGAAGCATTGGACTAATGATTTCTGAAGCTCGGGTATAGCTTTTGCAAAAAAAAAATTACCATTTTGTCTGGACAGACCCAGACTCCTGACTTCTGACAGTGTCAGCCTAACAACAAACCTCTGCATGCTCCCCAAGCCCCAGCCAACAACCTCACATTTATCCACAGAGATATCTTTCTCGGGAGAGGCATGGCATTCCCTAAATGTCCTGCATAGCATTATTATGGATGAGGGGGAAGAGAAGCAGACATGAATGGAGCAATGTTGAGTCAAGTAGTGCTTAAAGAGGATGTAGGCTACTAGCTATTATTTACCATAGAGTATATAGGTAACACAGATCATAAGAGGCCTCTCTAAGAAGTTGTGTGTAAAAGTGTGCTTTACTGAAGAGGCAATAATACTAAAAAATGGCTTTTGAGTGAAAATGTCTATTTTGCCTCAAATATTACCCTCTGAAGACTGGCTTGAGTCACATCAGTGGAACGGTACAATCAAGCACATGGTTTTACTGGATAGGTCACTGGAAGGGCTGTTAGCTTCTCACATGCTTATATTTGTCACTGGGCAGATTTAGTTGATGGCAAAGCATTTCACTTTGTCATATCACAATTTGTTGTAGCTTGTTGCAGCCTTCACAATTTTGTGATTCAGTCTGAACTGGATGAAAAATTAATTGAACTGTTTGTTTCTCCATATCTGCTGCCTGAAATGCTGAGTATTTCCATTTTCTGCTTTTATTTTAGATTTCCACCAGTATTTTACATTTGGGTTTAATTCACTGCCACTTCTCTTCCAGGATTGCCAACTCAAGGAAGTTTTGCTCTTCTCTCCAATAGGATTTCTGTTCATCTCTTTTACCCTTTTCACCTTCACTTGTTTCTGTTTCCCTGCTTGTGTTTGATCAGGCTGCCATCAAAACCCACTTTCACAGTGTGATGTTAGTGTACCTTTAAGAGATTTGTTTTTAAATATGACCTCTGTAGCTCTCACAGTCAGTGTTTCTCAGCTCACAGCTTTAACTGATGTCATTATGTTGCTGGGCTGACTATGATTAGTCCTTTTATCGCTGTTTACATGTTTTAAATGCGATTGTTTGTGTTTACTCCAGGATTAGTTTTATAACCTGCATTGTTAGGAGGACAAAGATGTATTTTGGACAGTTTGGAACTGCAGATTTGAGTTTTAGTCTTAGAAGGGACTGCTGGCTAAAAATAAATGCTTTCCCTCTCTTCCTGTTTTGAAAATTCAGTTAATTAGCTGAAAACAAGAAATTATTTTCCTGAAGGGTGAAAATCTACTGTTGTTAGGAGCCAGACCAACTCTCTCTGATGTTTTGGGAAGCTGTCTTGTCTTCAAACTGTTTGGAATGAATTCAGAGAACTGCAGACTTCAACCTAAGGACTCAATTTCCAGTATCACGTGAGCCATTAAGGGCTATACATTATTGTGGGTATTTGGATTTTGTTTGTAATTGTTAGAAATTGTTGCTAATTTTCTTTCTGTACATTTTAACTATGTTCTTAAATAAACTTTGTTTGATAAAAACTCCCTAATAGGTCTTCTGAATCACACCTGAAGTAGAACATTCAAGATAAAAATCCAAGATAGAATCATAGAATTCTACAGTACAAAAGGAGGCCATTTGGACCATAGCGTCTGTATCGACCACAATCCCAACCAGACCTATCTCCATAATTCCATTTTAGTTTTATGACCTGCATTTACCTTAGCTAGTCCCCTCTGACACTAAGGGGCAATTTAGCATGGCTATTCTATTAACCTGCAAATCATTGGACTGTTGGAGGAAATCAGAGCACCCGGAGAAAATCCATGCAACTACAGGGGTAATGTGCAAATTCCACACGGACAGTGATCCAAGCCAGGAATTGAACCTGGTCCCTGACACTGTGATGCAGCAGTGCTAACCATGTGCCATTATGCTGCCTTGCAAAATTTATGCATCAGGTGGGCTTCATAAAACACTTTGGAGTTTCCAACCTAAACCATAACAACAGCCACATCCCAGTTCCAATGAAAGGTCATCATGTTGAAACATTAACTCTGTTTCTGTCTTCACAGTTGCTGCCAGACCTGATGAATACTAAGCATTTTAGATTTTTAGTTTCAGCATCTGCAGAATTTTGCTGTTCAAAAGCAATGGGTCATCTATTTAAGACAGAGATGAGGAGATTTTTCTTCTCTCAGAGGGTGGTGAGTCTTTGAAACTCTTCCTCGAAAGGTGGTGGAAGTAGAGTCTTTGAATATTTTTCAAGCAGACATCGAGAAATTCGTGATAAACAAGGGAGGGGGTGTGGAGGTGAAAGGTAATGGGAGAATAGATGGGAATATGGAGTCGAGGTTATGATCAGATCAGCCATGATTATTGAATGATGGAGCAGGCTTGAGGGGCTGTGCAACCTACCACTGCTCCTAATTTGTATGCTTGTATGTATGTATGTATACTCATGTATAGCTGAACTTTTACTTGGTTTCATTGGAGCCAAAACTACATGGGCAGAACTCTGAGGATGCTTCAGTAACTGCTCCAAGGGTCAACAAGGAACATATCACAGAACTAATCTCTTGTACAATACCTTTTCCCTTTCATATCACAACAGTACTTCTTTCACACCCAACTTCACTATCAATCTACCATCCATCTTGTAATTTGCCAATACAAAAGCCTCCCATGTCCTATCGAGAGCACTAATAATCATCATTTGAGTAAATAAATTAACAGCAAATATGAGCACCTTTTCCACAAATGAAAGAGCTTGTAATGTTAATACACATTCTGATTTATTGCTATGAAGTTTGAAATGGCAGAAACCACCTAGTTCTTTCCAAACAAACACAGTGTTCTACTCGAGTGCCTTTATGTGTCCTATTTTAATCCTCCCGATATAAGTATCTCCCAGATAGCAGCACATTACAAATCTCCAATTTTTCCTGTCTGTGTGCCATGTCTGTGGAACATGCAGCCTATGACCTCAACAGGTCCACAGCAGATGTCATCTCTGTGGCCATGTACTCAACCCTAAAGCAACATGAACAACCAAGCCACCTATGTTAGACTCCTATTATTGACTACAGCTCAGCTTTCAACACCATTATTCCAACAAAGCTTATCTCCAAATTCCGTGGTCTGGGCTCCTCACCTCCCACTGTGACTGGATTCAAAACTTCCTAACCCACAGATCACAATCAGTAAGAATAGGCAACAACACCTCTTCCATCCTTAACACCAGTGCCGCACAAGGCTGTGTCCTCAGTCCCTTACTATACTCCTTGTACACCTATGACTGTATGGTCAAATTCCCTTCCAAATCAATCTTCAGATTTGATGATGACACCACTGCAGTGGGTCATATCTCAAACAATAACGAACAGACTACAGGAAAGAGATAATCTGATGAATTAGTGCGACGACAATAACCTTTCTTTCAAAGTCAGCAAAACAAAAGAGATAATCATTGATTTCAGCAAGGAGAACATGCTCCTTTCTAGTTCAATGAATGAATTAAAAATGAGAGCTTCAACGTTTTAGATGTCCAGATAATCAACAACCTGTTCTGGGCCCCCAGTGCCAACACTATAGTTAAGAAAACCCCCAATGCCTCTATTTTCTTAGGAGACTGAGGAAATCTGGTATGTCCACTATGACTCTCACCAAATTTTACAGATGCACCAAAGAAAGCATTCTTTCTACTTCTATCACAGCTTGGTATGGCTCCTGTTTTGCCCAAGGCCGCAAGAAACTATAAATAGTCATGAACATAGCCCAGTCCATCAAACAAAACAGGCTCTCATCCATTGACTCTGTCTACCACTCCTGCTGCCTCGGAAAAATAGCCAGCATAATTAAGGATTCCACATACTCTGGACATACCGTCTTCCAGCTTCTTCTGTCAGGAAAAAGATACAAAAGTCTGAAGTCACGTACCAACTGATTCAAGAACAGCTTCTTCCCTGCTGCCATCAGACTTTTGAATGGACCTACCTTGTATTAAGTTGATCTTTCTCTACACCCTAGCTATGACTGGAACATTACATTCTACACCATCTCCTTTCCTTCTCTAAGTACAGTATGCTTTGATTATATATTGTGCAAAAAACAATGTATGTTATACATGTGACAATAATAAATCAAATCAAAACATAGTAAGTGAACCCAAGATTCCCAGGAACAAACTCTAAAAATGCAGCATCTTGAGGGCTATCTCTGTCCATAACTCTTTTCTACAGCATAAATAGCTAACAACCTCTTATGGTGTCGCATTCCTACGAATCCCATGTTCCACAGACATGGTGCATGGAGGGGAAAAGCTGGAGATTTTATATGTGCTGCTATTCTAGGAGACATCAGTGTCAGATTGATGTACGACAACTTTGCCATTCTACTGAACCATGAAGTTATGGTCTAATGACAGCATCTTGAAAGAGAACAGCAGGCATCATTACCTCCATAATCTGGAGTGCTATCAATCTCTTTCTATTACTAATGGAGGAGTAATTGGAGTCATAGAGGTTTACAGCATGGAAACAGGCTGTTCGGCCCAACTTATCCAGCCACCCAGTTTTTACCATTAAGCAAATCCCAATTGCCCGCTTTTGGTCCATATTCCTCTTTACCCAAGTTTCCCATATGACTGTCTAAATGCTTTCTAAAAGACAAAATTATATCCACCTCTGACAGCTCACTGCAAACATTTATCACTCTGAGTGAAAAAATTGCCCTTCTGGACGCTTTTGTATCTCTCCCTCTCACCTTAAATCTAAGGTGAGGTTTTAGATTCTCCTATCTTTGAGAAAAGATATTGACTATCTACTTCATCTATGCCTTCATTATTTTATAGATCTTTATGAGATCACCCCAAAGCCTCCTATGTTCCAGAGAAAGAGTACCAGCTTCTCCTTATAACTCAAACTGTCAAGTCCAGTAGGATCTAGTAAATATTTTCTGCACTCTTTCTAATTTAATAATATCCTATTTATAATAGGGTGACCAGAACTGTACACACTATTCCAAGTGTGGCATTACTAATATTTTGTACGACTTCAACAAGACATCTAACTCTTTTATTCAATGCTCTGACCAATGAAACCAAGCACGTCGAATGTCTTCTTCACCAGTCTGTCCACATGTGACTCCACTTACAAGGAGCCATGAATCTGTACTCCTAGATCTCTTTGTTCTATAACTGTTCCAATGTCCTACCATTAACTAATAGTCCTGTCCAGATTTGATCTACCAAAATACATTACCTCACATTTATCCAAATTAAGTTCCATTGGCCCATTAATCAAGATCCTGTCGCAATCCGAGATAACACTCTTCACTGTCCACTATACTACCAATCTTGGTGTCATCTGCAAACTTACTAACCATGCCTCCAAAATTCTCATCCAATTGACATTTCTTACGCTGTATCTAGATATTTCTGGTACTTGATTTTATGGGACTGCAAAATTGAGTGTAACATCTCTAGTTTTCATGAAATAATACCTTTGGAGATCCAGCACTTTATCATAATAGTAGTTAATGTTTGGGAATACGTTTGAGTTGCATCATGTCTTCAGGATTCAGATGATAATCACAAGCTATTTGGGTTTCATTATTTTACATTATAAATTTATCCAAGTTTCTCTTATTGTTTTATACTTTCTATGAAAACTGAAATCTGAGTGTGACTATCACAGTCTCCAGAAAAGTTTGGATGATTTTGCAAGCTGTAAGTGTCACTAGACAAGTTTTTAAATGTTAACTGAATCATGTTAAGAGGTTGTTGCTCTGACATCAATACATTTTAAAAAAATTCTGTTGAGTTGGGTCAATTTAACATTGTTTTCCATTTATTTTTGAATCAATAAAAAATGTGTACTGAAATATGAATACCCTCTTGCACACATCATTATGATTATGATTCAGAAATCTTTATCTTCCTCAAATCAAAAATCATGATGGAAGATGGTTAGTATTTGCAGGCAGATTTTTATGAAGACAGTGCCTGTTTATCATGCCATTGATTATTTTGGCACAGATTGAATCTGAATGCAAAAATAATCATTGGTGCGTTAAACACTGAGCTCATTATTGCCATTTAGTCTCATAACTCGGAGCTAATCCATACTATTATTTAACTGTTGTTTGAACATGTTATTTCTCAACAATGTCTACATTTTTAACTACATATTAAATGGTATTTCAGAATGAGTTTATATTTAGAATTTGAGAGGAAGTAGCACTGGCTACTTCCAGGCTCTTCATACAAGGCTCGGTGGGAACAGTGAGAATCAACATTCTGGGTAACAGCCATTCCAGCTTTAACACTATTTCCAGGATGATCTAATTGATTGGTAGATCCAACTTGTCTTAATTGCTGCTGTTGACATTTATTTACTGAGGTCATTGACTAATTGTCATGTACACAGACGTTTTGTGACAAAGTCTCAACATTAACTAGCAGTGGAATTACACGTAAAATGCAGGCTCAGTGTAACATGTCTTTGTCATAGTACTATCTGATACTCTCACCGTGTGGAAAACACACATAGGCAGATTGATGACATGAATTCATAATCTGTCACATTAAGACTCATTGCCTTGATGCTTGATTTGCACCCTTTCCAGTTTCAGCAGCCAAGTAGTTAGCTAGAACAAGAGAATGAGGGAAAGTGCACTGTAAAATATTTGTGCCTTAACCTTCAGAAATTTACATTTATTTCTGAGCAAACACCACTCTGAATTTAATATTCTCTTCAAGCAGGTTGGAAGCAAGCTGCTGCTTTTCTGTTTAGGTGGATTGGTCTATAAATACTAAATTTTGCAGGCTTCAAATTGTCAGCACTCATTCCTTTTGCCTGCACATTGTACATCTTTCCTTGGATGCAGGAGACAACCTACACCTGGGTAGAAAGCTGTGGTGCTCTTAATCTAACTTGAAAGCCTTTGGCACTTTTCTAAACTTGTAGATCTAAACAACTGTACTTGTGTCTTTGTATCCTCCAGAAACCCCTAGAAAGCTGTGGCAAAAGCAGGTCACACTGAGCCTGCATTTTACGTGTAATTCCACTACTAATTAATGTTGAGAATTTGTCACAAAACGTCTGTGTACATGACAATTCGTCAATGACCTTACCTTGTTAAATTGGAACAACTTTTATCGATTTGTATTTCATTTATAAACTTTTCAGTGGGATCTTGAAGATGTGATTGTTTATCTCCTTGCTTTCTGACCAGTGTAGAATCATGAAATATGGGCCACTATTCTCCCATCATGATCTGCAACTTTTCTGGTGAGTTTGCAGTGGGAGATGCACGTCACCAGCCTTGTTCCGGAAATGCACATGCATCAGGAACACATATGCATCTTCCAGACCCGGCAAACAGTTGCCAGTCAGACCACGCTGGAAACTGGTGGGAAGATCAGTAATTCATTTGACTCTTTTTAAATATGTTTTAAATTTCATTTAAATCTAATTATCAGGAACTTACCAGTCCTGATTAAATCTCTCACCCCGCCAGGAGTACTTCATTCTGGCAGGATTTAGATTAACTCCCTACCTTTGGAGAACTAGCAGGAGATCCCACTGGAATCGAGGCACTGCCAGCCTGTGCCCTGGCACTGCCCAAGGGACAAAGTACCCATGCTCAGGGATATCTTGGCACTGCCCATCAGGCATGGGCATAGGAGCCTATTGTGGGTGGGCCTGGGGGCAAAGAGTGGGATTGGGGGGATCCTGCTACCACTCTGCAAACAGGATCTGTCTGGGATGGAGGGGGGGGGGTGGCAGCGATTGGGTTGAGTTGGAGAGGTGGTGATCTGCCAGGAGTAGGGTCATCCCCACTGCCTGGGCTGTGGCTGCACATCAGGGCGCTCTGGGATGGAGGGAGCGGAGCGATGTTTAGGGCGTGCTCAGGAATGCTGTGGGAGCTGTGAGTAGGCTGTGGGGGAGGGGGGCATGGGAGGTGGGATTGAAGGGGCAGCACGGCATGGTCCCGGGCTGGCCAGCGATTGAGCCAATGGGGAGGTCTGACAGATCGGGACCACAGCGCATGCGCAGAATTCTGGAACTGTCAGTCACTGGTGTGAGTAGGTCCTGCCTCCCTGGATTTTTACTTATATTCACAACTCTGCAGTGCACAGAGTAGGAAGATTTGGGTGAGAAGCTGAACTGACCGAACAGTTGGATTCTAGAACAGTTTTCCTGCCAATGCAGCACTTTTGGGAGAATTGCAACCATGATTTCTGCATTCCTGCAGAGAATCAAATATTAGCTTGATGCTTATGCATATCAGAAAGATTTGGAGATCAGATATAAGGAGTTGGTGACATTATCAGTTGGTGTAGGTTTTGCTTGTAGGTCTCTTTCTGGTCTTCATCAGGTGAGGGGCAATGCTCCAGCATCTCCACATTATGGCCCCTCAGGTGATGCAAAGTAGCAGATCACTTAGACCAAGTATTATGAACAAGGACATTTGTCATGTATATAAAGTCAGGAATTCTCCAACTGTTCACGCAGACAGGATTCTCTGGTTGCACTAACAGTGCAGCCTCACCTGCGAGTGTCTCGTCGGTATGGGTGAAGTCAATGGCAATTCCCATTGACAGTGGCGGGAGCAGAGAATCCTGCCACTAGCAAACAATGAGCCACTTCTTGCTGGCAAGAAAAACACAGCTGGGAGGTCAGAGAATCTCACCCAAGAGCTTTGCCCCTGTGACAAGTTAGCATTAGGTGATAATGTATTCCACAGGCACACAATTCTTTGGGAAAAGAAGGACTATTTAATATCCAGTATATTTCAACCATCAGATTTACTTTTAAGCACGTTTCCTAGTTCATCCCAATGTGTGAAACTAAAATAATCTATCAATAGAATTTGTTATCCAGCTTTTAGTTTATTTACAGATCTTTATCAAATCACCTTTAAATTTACACAATTATAAAGTAAATAGACCAAGATCCTTGAACATATCTGAGTAGCTGTTATTTTTTAAGCTATTCATCGTTCTAGTAGCCATCCTCAGGACTTTTTTCAAGACCACTCTATCCCTGACCTAGGGCAGTATTTAATGTCTTCACCGATGATGAGTTTGAAAGCGGTTAGCATTTAATCAAGCACGATGGTGAAGGCTGGGGATCTTCTGCTTATCTTCCTCTACCTTGAATAAATCAGTAGCAAAAGGCCCATTGGCAGCCCTCTTGAACCATTGCCAACTGAGGCCCTTAAGGGGCAATTAATGCCCAATTAACCAAATGCCAATTGGGCTTGTCGTCATGCAGAGAGTAGAACATACAAAGCTGGGTGGGTTGCTTGTAGTTTACCGAGGCATGTCTGATCAAAGGGGCAAGAATTGGATGGGAAGTGAGGCCATTGACCTCCCCCCTGCTTTTGTTTGTTTACTGATGGCCTGGGTTGCTCCACAATCCTGGGCCTCCAGTGGGAGACATTTTGGCAGCAACTGCTGCCTCTTTTGTGGCACTGCTGAGCTAAAGAGTTGCTAGCCTCAAATTGTTTGGCAACTGGTAGTGGGTGGGATCTCCACCCCAAGGGTTATGATCACTTGAAAGGTTCACCAGTGGCCTGTTAATTGCCTGATTGGCTTCTAATTTGGTGGCTGCTTCCCATAGGAAGCAATGCAGGTCTCTTGTTGGTGGCTGAGATTCCTACCACCTCCATAAATTTTCCTCTCGTGTTTCATTTGTTATGAACCTTCAGTGACTTTCACACAATATCATTAAGATCTTTTTCTCTCACTATTGTTCCTGGATAATGATACCTATATCCTGTGTTGGTCCCATCAGCATGCACATAACTTCATTTATCTAAACTAAATGTCATTTGGCATCGTTTGGCCTCACCCTGAACAAATCTAAATCTTTTTAGATCCTTTTGCACTCCTACATTGTTTTTATCCTTGCACAGATTTTGGTGCCATTTGCATTTACTATATGTAGCTGTCCAGGACATTAATAAAGAGTAGTAGGCTGAGGACTGATCCCTGAGGGCCACTGCAAGAAATATTTCTCCAGGCTAAATCACATTCATTAACTACAATTTAGCTGCAGGATTGGAGCTAATGCCTAATCCAGTGTTTCAGATTTCTACTGATACTACCAAACTCCAGCTTGTGAAATAATCCAATGTGATGTACAAAGCAGAGGTGTTTTGAAAGTCCAGATAACAATGTCTTCCTTCATCCAGTACCCCAATCACTGCCTCAAAATACAGTATCAAATTCATTAGGTATGATGTATTTTAGTTTGGAATCTGTAGTGAATTTCTAATTGTCCATTCCCTTTTCCAGTGATCAGAAAGGACACTTTTTATGGTCTCTGCCAGCATTTTATCATTAATGGATGAAATGTTGATTGAGCTGCAGATCTCTAGTGCTAATTTGTCTTTTTTTAAAATAGGAACTACATTAGTTTGATTCCAGTCTTAGTGAACTGTTCTTGACTCAAATGAACTGTTAATAAATGAGTAAGGCATGCAAGGAGCTCTGTCCCATTTCTTTAATCATTCTTAGATGGCATTATCCAGACCTAGAACTTTCCAAATCCATTAATATCTATTTTAATGTTAATAATGCTGCCATAAACTTAAAAAGTTAGTGACAAAGGTATACAAGGACAGCTGGTAAATGTTGATTGGGTGAATTGATCAAAACGTATGGTGGCAAATAAACAGTAGGAAACATTTAAAGAAACAATTCAAAATGTTCATCAAAATACATTCCATTGTGAAACAAAAGCTCAGTGAGATAGATCCACTATGACTTATGAAGGATGTTAAAGATAGTATTAGATTAAAAGAAGAGGTTTTAATGTTGCAAAGAATAGCCATAAATTTGAGATCGGGAGTGTCTTAGGAGGCAGCAAAGAGCCACCAAAATACTAATGAGAAAGCAAAATAAAAGAAAGTAAACTAGTTGGGATTGTAGTACAGATTGTAAGAGCTTTTACAAATACACAAAAGAAAAGAACATAGTTATAATAAACTCTGGTCCCTTAGAAACAGACATAACTGAAATTAGCATCTATTTTGTGTCTGTATTCACAATGGAAGATACAAGTTAAAGTAAAGTTTATTTATCAGTCATAGGTAGGCTTACATTCACACTGCAATGAAGTTACTGTGAAAATTCCCTAGTCCCACAATCTGGCACCTATTTGGTTTTACTAAGGAAGAATTTAGCATGACCAATGCACCTAACCAGCATGTCTTTGGAGTATAGGAGGAAACCTGTGCACCCAGAGAAAACCCATGCAGATACAGGGAAAACATGCAAACTCCACACAGACAGTGATCCAGTTCAGGAATCGAACCCGGGTCCCTGGCATACTGAGGCAGCAATATTAACCACTGTGCTGTCCTGTTAGATACCAGAAGTAAAGGGTAACCTAGGGGTTAAGAGAGGATTTTCATGTCATTAATATCAGCAGAGAAAAAGTATGCAAAAAATTAAAAGGACTAAATTCCGACAAATCTGATAGTCAATCAAAACATCTAGGAATGGATAACAAATGCTGGCCAGCCACCAATGCCCATGTTCCATGAATGAATAAAACAAATATCTTAGACTTCTAAAAGAAATAGCTGCAGAGACAGCAGATGAAAATTGGAGTAAGTCCCACTGATTTGTTCAGTGGGATTTTCAAAATGAATCTCCCACTCACTGCAGAGAGCCCTAGAGTAAATCACTGCAAAAACCTATGGGAAAACATGTATTCCTGCTGGAGAGGCCTGCAGATAATTTTTCAAAATTCCAGAGATTCTGGAATGGTCCTAGCTGATTGAAAATTGGTAAATGTAACACTGCTTTTGAGAAAGAAGGGTGGGAGAAACCAGGGATATAAATCAGAAGTGGGCAGTTGAGATAAGTGTTGTATCTCTATTGAACGAGGCTGGTGAGTTGATAACAGCAAACAAAGAAATGGTGGATATGCTAAATAATTTTTTTGCCCCAGTCTTCACCATGGAAGATATTGTAAATATCTCTAAGATATCAAGTGGGCTGATTTCAAATAACATGGTAGAGTTTCCAAAAATCTCAATCATGAAGGTAAAGTATTAGAGCAACTCCAGCAGCTAAAAGCTGACAAGTTATCAGGATCCGATGAGCTGCATGCTAGGTTTTTAATAGAAGTGGCTGTAGAGATAATACACTCATTGGTTGATATTTTTTGTAATTCGCTAAACTCCAGGAGAGTACCAGAAGATTAGAAAACAGCCAATGTGATTCCCTTCTTCAAAAACAGGGGAAAATGCAGAAAGCAAGGCCAAACTATATGCTAGTTCGTTTAACATTATTATTGACAAGATGTTAGAGTCAATAATCAAAGAGGAATAGCTAATCATTTAGGACAATTGAATATAATCAAACATAGTCAACATGTTTTTATGAAAGGAAAATTATGCTCGATAAATTTGCCCAAATTCTTTGAGGATATAACAGTGAAAGTAGATGGATGAGAATCTGTAGATGAAGGTGGGATTTTCTGGCCACGTACACCTCAAGGCCAGAAATTCCTGTTTGATCTCAAAGGATCTTTAAATCTGTCTTGATCCCTACAATTCCTGTGGCGGGCGAGACAGGAAATTTTCAGAGTTTACTTTTGATTTCCAAAAGGCGTTGGATAAGGTGCCATATAAGAGGCTGATAAGTAAAGTAAAAGTGCATGGAATTAGAGGAAGTGTGTTAGCATGGATTGAAAACTGGCTGTCACATAGAAAATAGAGAGTTGGATTAAATTAATCCTTTTCAGAATGGAAAGATGTAACTGGTGGAGTACTGCAGGGATCAGTTCTTGGCTTGCAATTGTTCACTGATAGCCTACTTCTGCTTCTATTTCTTGTGTTCTTGTGTACAGAGCAATCAGCCTGACATTAGCCATTGGAAAATGCTGGCATTTATTATTAAGGAAGTCTTACCAATGCAATTAGAAAAGTATTGTATGATTAGAACAAGTCAGCATGGTTTTATGAAAGGGGAATCCTTTTGACAAATTTATTAGAATTTTTTGAGGATGTAACTAGCAGGGTAGATAAAGAGGAACCTGTAGTCTTGGATTTTCAAAAGATATTTGATAAGGTGAATCACACAAAAGATTAATATGCAGCAAAAAAAATTCAAGGATTTGTGGATAATATATTAACATGGTTTGGAGGATTGGTTAACAATCAAAAACAGAGAGTTGGGATAAATGGGGCATTTTCAAATGGCAGCCTCAAATATTTACAATCTATATTAATGATTTAGCTGAACAAACTAAGTATAATGAATCCAAATTACCTGATGACACAAAGTTAAGTCTGCATGGGAAAGACATAAAGATCCGGCAAAAAGATGCAAACTGGTTAAATGAATGAGCAATAAGGTGACATGTGGAATATAATGTGGGGAAATTAAAATTAAAGTTTATGTATTAATCACAAGTTACAATAACACTGCAATGTGTAACTTGCAATCACAAGTTTACAATAACACTGTGAAATTCTCCTCGTCGCCACACTCCTGTTTGGGTTAATACATCTAGCCAGCACGTCTTTCAGACTATGGGAGCAAACCAGAGCAACTGGAGGAAACACACGCATTAACGGGGAGAATGTGCAGACCCTGCACGGACAGTGACCCAAGCCGGGAATCAAAGCCAGGCCTGGCTCTGTGAGGCAGCAGTGGTAACTACTGTGCCACTGTCCTGCCCCAGTGTGAGATAGTAAGAATAGAAAGGCAGCATTTTTTTAGTAAAAGACATGAACGTTTACTTGTGAAAGGGTCAAGCACAGCAAGAATATGACAAGTTGATCTGTATTGCAAAGGGACTGTGTTACGAAAATAAGAATGTCTTCCTGCAATTGTGTAGTACTTTGGTGAGACTACACTTGGAGTACTATGTACAGATCTGGTCTCCATAAAGCGAAGAATATACTTGCCTTGGAAGAGGCATAGGAAGTGTTAACTGGATTAGTTCCTAGGATGAAAGTCTTGTTTTATAATTAGAGACTGGTAAATTAGGCCTAATCTCTCTGAAGCTTGAATGAATGAGAGCTGATTTTGTTGAAAAGCAATAATCTGTTAGGGCTCAACAGGGACACTGAGTGGTTGTTTCCGTTGGCTGGGGAATCCAGGACATAGGGAAATAGTCTCAGGAGAATGGAGTATCATTTAGGACTCAGGTGCGGAGAGACTTCTTCACTGAGAAGGTTGTGTATCTTTGGAATTCTCTATTCTAAGGGTTGTGGATGCTTGAGTGAGAAGTCTATTCAAAGCTTGAATGGACACATTTATGAGCTCTCAGGAAGTGAAGCGATATGGGAGCAGGTGGCAAGTAGAGATAGGGCAGAAGATCTACCATGATTGCAGAGTGGCGAAGGAGGTTTGAACAGCTACTTGTCTATTCCTATTTCTATTTCTTATGTTCTTATATATACATGGGAGGTCCTTTGGCACTAATACCAGGTTAATTTGTTAGTGTATTGTCTGTTAAATGCTAGATACTTCATAGGATAGCGTGAATATGAATATATAGGTATAGATGATGTTTATGTTCCAGATGAGATTTGTTCAATACTAAACTCATCAAAAACTCGAGTAGGAGAAGACCATATGGTCCATTGAGCCTACTCTGCTATTCAATGTATTTGCTGATCTGGGCTTCCCTTCCAGTTTCCCATCCAGTCCTCATATTCCTTGATTGTCTGAGAGACCAAAGAACTGTCTAACTTGGCCTTAAAAATATTCAATGATGGCTCACCTACAGCCCACTGGGTAGAGAATTCTGGAGATTCAGAATCCTTTGAATGAATTTCTCCTTATCTCAGTCCTAAATGATCAGCATTGGGCCATGTAAGGGCTTCCCCCTCACCCCATGCTCAATTTCCAGGCTGACGGGCACGGGCCAGAAGAGAATGGGAAATCAAAAATAAAACAATTCTCCATCTTGGCCTTTAGATTTAGGGAGCCCTCCCCTCCATGACATCGCGTATAAGAACATAGGAATTAGGAGCGAGAATAGGCAACTCACTCCTTCGAGCCCGTGCTGCCATTCTATATCATCATGGCTGATCTCCATTTTATCTTAACTCCACATCCCTGCCTTTTCCCCATTGCCCTTTATCCTGCTTTTGATCAAATATTTGTCTATCTATTGGGAGCTGGAGCCCTTTCTCCCCTCCTGGCTTACCCTTGATGCTGTGATCACAGCAGGAGTGTGTTATGGCCAACTCTCAGGGCGCTGCCGCTGACATGCAGGAAGCTCTTTACTATTGGGGTTACTCTTATTTTTCGACTGTATGACTTTTCAAAATGTTGTGTACTCTGGATCATTTATTTCCCAACCTTGGCCATTTGTAACCATAGACTAAATAATATGAGGGGGCGATTCTCCCAGCATGTTGCACTGCTCTGGCAGAATAATGGGGTGGAGATACCAATGCAGGCCATTTAGTGGGCTTCCAGCTAGGCTCCACTGCCCCCACTTATATCCAGAGATAGGATGTCCAAAGTCATCAGATTCATGTCAGAAATTGGCACGGGAATGATTTAAATATTAAAATCTGGGTTTAAATCCCATTTGCAGGTCTGGGACTGAAGTCTCTGGGCCCACTAATCTCCATTCCTCCCCCCCTTCCCCTCCACAACCTGCTGCCAAAAGTGGTTAATTCCAGTGTGGTTTATAATAGATCCCCACCAACGGCGATTTGGTGGTCGACCCTGCTGAAGTGAGGGGAGGCCATGTAAACACCCCAGGCAGTCAGGGTTGAGGGGATACCCTTTGGGCATTTTCAGCCTGTTTATTCCATCCTGGCCCTCTGGCACTGCCCAAGGGGCAAAGTGAAAATGCCCAAGGGCCACCTTAGCATTGGCCACCATGCAGCAGGCACTGCCAAGGGGACAGGACCAGAATGGGCAGGGCAGAAGTGGCAGAGCCAATGTGGGGGGGGGGGAGCGGTCTGCAGTTGGGATTGGTAGATCATGGGCAGTGGGAGATGAGTAGTTGAGCTGGCCATCCAGATGGGGGGGAATCAGGGCTCTGGGGAAAGATTCGGGGCTACAGGGAGGGGTTGGGGGAGAGTGGTCGGTGCTGCAGGAAGGGTGGGAGGCTGGCAGGGAGAATGCAGTGGAAGAAATCAGATCTGGTCTGGGAGGCCAGTGATTGGGATGGTGGTGGGGAGATCTGTAAACTGGGGATCAGCTGGCCAGTGATTGGGAAGCCATCAGCGCAAAGCTCCTGTTTAGGTACCGATCTTGGTGCTGACAGATCAGTGTATGTGTAGTGGCCCACTCAGTGCTATGCTGCTGGCCTCTCCAGCGGGAATAGGCCCTGCCCCCAGATTTTCAGTGTGAACCTCTCTGAGGCACTCAGTTGTGCACAGAATTTGAGAGATTCATTTTGAAAATTTTGGCACTTAGAATTATTTTGGGAGAATCCTGACCATGGTCACTCACTGCCAGTTGGTTCTCACTGTCTGAGCTTTGGCCTCAGTGTGGCCTTTTCCAGCTGGAACCTATGTCATCACATTCCAAAATTATTGATCCTCTTAAAAGCCCACGTGCCTTTCCTAACATGCTCTGTGAATGTGTTTGTTCATAATCAGTTCATTATTTCCACTATTGTAATATTGGTCGCACTGTTCTCCCATACAGAGTATCATCCCCATGAAGCATATTCTGAAAACATGCAGTGATAATATTGATCAACTGGCCATTAGCCTCATAACCCGGTTTCTCACACATTGATAATTCACTTCTTCCATATCTATACAAAATATTGTTTTTGCAATAGTGTGTTATCCACCCTTTCCTTTTATGTCCAAAGTGGACATCGAACTTAACCTCAAACATTATTTGTTGTTATTATCACCTTCAAATATGACATGATACAATATAAGTATCAATGAGCAAACCTATGAAATGTTCAAATTTCTTCTGCCCTCCATTATCAGTCTTCTCAAGTTGTGGATCAAATTCCTGGCTCAGTCTCAGGGACTTGAATGTTTTCTTTATGTCTCTGTAATCAGAATTCAACACATTCCAATGTCTTTTACATAGGTTCTGACTCACATGTTAGCTTATCTATTTTTCACTCTTGCCTGTTATATATTTACATCAAGATTTTTTTCTAGTCTTCTCTTACACTTGCACTCTAGCCTCTGTATTATCGTATATTCATTAAAGTTGATTTTTTGGTAGTTTAAAACATTTTTGCTTTAATCAACTTCTAAAAGAAACAAATTTCAATGGAAATATCCTTAAGAAATGAATTAGATCAATATGTAAATGAAAGACTTGGAAGATTTCCATTGCATGTCAATGTCACACGTGGCCATCAGATATCCAAATAGAACATAAAGTTCAGCATTTGACCCAGAGAAGAAGCTCAGGGGTGACAAGACAGAAGGAAAAAAAACTTAAATTTTGGAAAATTATTTCTGCAGCTGAAGAAAATTTATGACTACTTTTATTTAAAAAATTCATTCTTAAGGAACTGTAAAGTATGGTGTATGTCAAATTTAACTACTATAGTTTCTTAGCTTTCAGCAAAGTGGGCTTAGACAAAAGTTAAACTAAGAAGAGGACTCAGACTGATTTCAAGACCGTACTACAATCCAATTTAATTAGAATGTTCAGCTGACAATTATAAATTGCTGAAACATCGTAGTTTATTATATCAATCAATAACCAGACACAAGAGTTAACTCCTGTTTTAAATTGCTGAGCAATTTATTAATTTCTGTAAAGACTGTGTGTGTCTGCCCAGAAATAAATATGGGATCATCACTTGTCTAGTGTGTTGTAATTAAATGAATAATCATCTTCTTTGAAGAGCTCAAAAACATTAAACTACATTGAGAGTGTAAGACATTTACTGTCAGCAATAAAACAAAAAAGACAAAGAAACTCAAAACTATGTTGCAAAACAAAACCCTCCAAGAATTTCACAACAGTTATTTAAAAGATAGATGCATTGTATTGAACTCAAACCTGTAATCTCAGTTGCAAGGATCCATCACAGGGTCATTCCCTGAGAATAACAATATATCAGCTACTGCTATGGTCAAGGCTGCCTCAAATATTTTAGACAAATAGCTTCAAATGATAACTTGCCTGAGCTGCATGAAAACATTTCTCGTTTCTACTGTTCTGCAATCACCAAGTTGATATGAGAGCTAACCTACATACTAAAAGTTGCCTCAAATTGCACACTTTGATGTAACAATGGAAGACTGAAAATTCCTGAATTTTCTGATTATGATAATGTATCAATGTTGGGGTAGCATCTATGCATTCTGACATTGGAGGTGGCTGAATTTCTGGCCAGTTAATTTGATTAATGCTGGTGAGACAAGAGCAAGTATCGCATTATCAGGAACCAGCTACATCATGAAATCATAAACTGTGAGAAACTGGAAGAGAGGAGAGAACTTCCTTTTCATGAGATGTGAGGATCACTGGTTACGCTGATGTTTATTGTCCAATATCAGTTGACCTCGGAAAGGTGGTAGTGAGCCATTTTGTTGATTTGCTACATGTAGTGTAGGTTCAAGCAAAGAGATGAAGAGCACTAACTTGAGGAACTGCTGCACCAATATTCTAGGACTCAGATTATTGGCTTCCAACAACCACAACCAGCATCTTTTATGCTGGGCATGACTCCAACCAGTGAAAGAGCTGGTCCCCTGATTCTCGCTTACTTCAATTTCAGTCAGGTCGCTTACTCTCAGCTCAGCCCTTCAATTCAGCTCCTGTGTCCATGTTTGAACCATAGCTGTAATGAGGCCGAAAGCTGTGAGACCTGGTGAACCTAACTGAGCATTGGTGAGCAGTGTCACTTGATAATACTGCCAGTAAAAACTTTCGTCACTTTGCAGAGTCAACTGAGCATGGTGTTTTTTTATTGCTTCCTACGCCATGGATGATACTGGGTGGTCCATCTAATTTTATTTTTATTTAACATTTCTGTAGCAGTTTGATATACTTAAATGTCTCACTAGGCCACTTCTATGCTGTGCAATGTGTTTTGCCTTTTGTATTATGTTCTCATTATTAAACAAGCTTTTTAAAATCCTAATACAGTTATAGTTAATAGTTTCAGAGGATACTCTGCCTTGCTCATTGATTATGTGGGACAACTAAGTCACTTTCTAAAGGCAAGGTAAAGCTTTAATGGTGGGGTTCTTTCTCTTTGTCATTACTTCTTATACCCTGTTGGTGACCATCTTGTCCTGCCATTTATTTAGGTAATTCAGAGGTCCTATACAAAGAGCAAAGAACAATACAGCACAAGAACAGGCCCTTTGACCTAGAAAGCCTGCGCTGATACACGGTTTCTATCCCTTTGTTCATCTCCCAGACATGTGTCTATCAAGATACTTCCTGAACATTGCTAACATGACTGCTTCCACCACCTTCACTGGCAGTGCATTCCAGGCACCCACCACCCCCTGTGTGAAAAACTTTTCTCGCACATCTCCCCTAAACTTATCACCACTTAGCTTAAATCTGTGCTCTGTTGTAGTTGACTCTTCCAGCCTGGGAAAAAGCCTTTGATTATCCACCCTCACATAATTTTGTAGACTTCTATGAGGTCAACCTTCAGCCTCCGTCTTTCAGCTGAATATGATCTGAATTTATCCAACCTCTCTCCTCATACCTAAAACTCTCCAGACCAAGTAACATCCTGGCAAACCTTCTTTGAGCCCTCTCCAAAGTACCCATGCCCTACTGATAGTGTAGCGATCAGAACTGACATAATATTCCAAATGTGGTCTAACTAAAGTTTTATACGGCTGTAACACAACTTGCCAACTTTTGTTTTTGATGTCATGTCTCACCAAATTGATTGAGTAAGAGGTGATGGAGCAAATTGAAGAGGAGGGGCTGTGGATATAGTTTATATGGACTTCAGTAAGGTGATTGACAAAGTCCCACATGGAAGAATAGTAAAAAAACTAAAATCACATGGGATTTGGGATGGGCAAGCTATATGGATACAGAATTGGCTTGGTTATAGAACAGTAAGAACACCAGTTAAGGTCCAACAGGTTTACTTGGCAGCACAAGCTTTCAGAACGTTGCTCCTTCATCAGGTGAGTGAGGACTTGTGTTCACAAATATGGTATACACAGACACAAACTCAAATTACAAGACAATGGTCGGAATGTGAGTCTTTACAGGTAATCAAGTTTTAAATGTACAGACAATGTGAGTGAAGAGAGGCCAAGCACGAGTTAAAGATGTGTGTATTATCTCCAGCCAGGACAGATAGTGAGATTTTGCAAGCCTAGGCAAGTCATGGGGGTTACAGGTAGTGTGACATGAACCCAAGATCCCAGTTGTGTGGAATTTGGTTATCAGTTTCGGCTCAGCAACTCTGCATTGTGTGTTGTGAAGGCCGTCTTGGAGAATGCTTATGTCTGTAACCCCCATGACTTGCCTGGGCTTGCAAAATCTTCACCAACTGTCCTGGCTGGTGACAATACACACTTCTTTAACTTATGCTTAATGCTCTCTCCACTCACATCATCTGTACCTTTAAGACTTGATTACCTGTAAAGACTGTTCAACTGCATTCCAAAGAAGAGTGTGTGTGTGCTTTTGTGTGTGTGTGAGATACTGTTAGTATTGCTGAAGCCACATCTTTTAAAAGCTGCATGCAAGAACATTTAAGTCTGAAAAATTTATGGTTTTCTGATTCTCATATCGATTGTGTGTCTGGTATCTCTTTCTTGCGCTTACTGCTTAACTTAGGTAGTACCCCACACAATATAAAGTTTCTGTAGTCATTTTAGGTATACGGTCCTGTGTGTGCACAGCTCTCACTGATTCTGTCCTCTGGAATCAGCCTAAGAATGGTTTCTTGGTTCCCAAGTATACTTTGTTTCGGGAGCAAAGCCTGAGAAAAATATGTCTGGTGTTTGGACAGTGTACCTTATGTATACGTAGTGCACACATGCCATACATACGGTTTAAGTGTGAAGCATCCAGAAATAATTCTTTATGGGCCTTTACACATGTTACCTGTCAGAATATCTCAACTATAGTAATTGCTCTTCTATATATTAATTTTTGCATTAATTTATGATGTGTGGGTGTCACAGGCTAAGCCAGCATTTATTATCCATCCCTAATTGCCCTTGAGAAGTGATAGGAAACTGTCTTCTTGAACCACTGCAGCCCCAATGGTGTGCGTATATCCGTAGTGCCGTTAGGAAGGGTTTTCCAGTATTTAATTTAAATGAAGGAACAGTGATATATTTCCAAGTCATGTTTGTCAGTGACTTGGAGGGGAACTTCCAGGTGATGGTTTCCCATATGTCTACTGTCCTTGTCCCTCGAGATGGTATTGGTCATGTGTTTGGAAGGTGCTGCCTAAGGAGCCTTAGTGAGTTCTGTAGTGCATCTTGTAGATGGTAAATACTACACCCACTGTTTGTCAGAGGTGAAGGAAGTGGGTATTGAAGGTGGTTGATGTGATGCCAATCAAATGGGCTGCTTTGTCTTGGACGGTATTGAGCTTCTTGAATATTGTTGGAGCTGCACTCATCCAGCCAAGTAGAAAATATTCCATCTCACTCATTGACTTGCTTTGGGGAGTTAAGAGGTGAGTTAATTGGTATGGGATTCGGAATTCCTAGCCTCTAACATGCTCTTGTGGCCACAGTTTTCATATGGCTAGTCCAGTTCATTTTCTGGTCAATAATAATCCTCACAGTGTTGATAGAGGGGAGTCCCACAATGGTAATACCATTGAATATCATGGGGAAATGGTTAGATTCTCTCTGTGGAAATAGTCATTGCCTAGCACTTGTATGAGATGAATGTTACTTGCCACTTGTCAGCCTGCACTTGGATATTGTTCAGGTCTTGTTGCTTTTGGTTATGCACTGCTTCAGTATCTGAGGAATCATGAGTGGTGCTGAACATTGTGCAGTCATCAGCAACCATTCCCAATTCTAACCTTATGAAAAAAGGAAAATCATTGATGAAGCAGCTGAAGTTGATTGAGTTTGGAAATAACTCTGACGAATTCCTGCAGTGATGTCCTGGAACTGAGTGACTGACCTCCAACAACCATACCCATCTTCCTTTGTACTAGGTAGGACTCCAACCAGCAAAAGATTTTGCCCCGATACCCATTGACTAAGTTTTGCTGGGGCTGCTTGATGCCATATTCAATCAAACACTGCCTTGATATCAGGGCAGTCATCCTTCATAAAACCATAAGACAAAGCAGCAGAATTAGGCCAACAGCTATAGGGCCCATCAAATCTGCTCCTCCATTCAGTCATGGCTGATATTTTTCTCACCACTTCTCCTGCCTTTTCTTCATAATGCTTCATCCCCTTATTAATCAAGAACCTATCTATCTGAGTCTTAAAGACACTTAATGGCCTCCAAGCCTTCTGTGGCAAAGAGTTTCACAGATTCATTACTCTGGCTGAAGAAATTCTTCCTTATTTCTGTTTTAAAAGATCATCCCTTTAGCCTGAGGTTGTGCCCTCTGGTTCTAGGTTTTCCTACTAGTGGAAACATCTTCTCATGCTCACTCTTTCCAGGCCTCACAGTATCCTGCAAGTTTCAATAAAATTCCCCCTCATCCTTCTAAATTCCAATGAGTACAGACCCAGAGTCTTCAACAGTCCATCATACAGCAAGCTCTTCATTCCAGGGATCATTCTTGTAAACCTTCTCTGGACTCTTTTGAAGGCCAGCACATCCTTCTTTAGATACAGAGCCCAAAACTGCTCAAAATACTCCAAATGGGTCTCACCTCACCAATGGAATTCAGGTTTTTTGTTCATGTTTAAATCAAGGCTGTAATGAGATCAGAGGCTGAGTGACCCAGGCGAAACCCAAACTGAACATCAGTGAGCAGGTTATTTCTAAGTAAATGTCACTTGATAGCACTGTTGATGACTCCTTCAATCACACTGAGAGTAGATCGATGGAACATAATCCCCTGGGTTGGATTTGTCCTGCTTTTTATGTACAATATATACTTGGGCAATTTTCTGAATTGCTGGGTAAACGCTAGCGTTGAAGCTGCACTGAAACAATTTGGATGAAGGCGTGTCAAATTTAGAAGCACAAGTCTTCAGTACTATTGTCATTTCGACAAACCAACTAGCTTTTGAATATGGGGGAATGTTTCTGTGTTTGAGGGAGGGCTTCCCTGGGGTGGGGCTTCTGTAGCTATATGGGGGTGGGGGATGAGTTCTGCCTCCATGGCATGGGGTGGGGGGTGTGTGGTGGCTGGAATTGAGTGGTTCCATGTCCATCGGAAGTATGGGTGGACATTCCCCAGAAGGTGAGGGCTTCATGCCCATAGGGTGATTTATTTTTTTTAAAAAGCAGTGGACACAAAATTAATTGGAAAAATCTGTGTAAATATCATCCTAATTGATTGACCAACATATTGAAATTGGCAACCTACCTTTTCTGTACCTAATGCACTGGAGTAAAATGGGGTAGTCGGAGGATTGGAGTTGGCTTCCCAATGTGCTCCCATTTTGCCCACAACTCACCCCTATATTTCCCACTTTGTTACTCTCCACAAAAAGATTAACAAAATGTTTTAAGACATGTACAACATTATGAGAATGATTCACTCATAGCACGGCGGGCCAGGAGAATCACGTGTATGCCAATTCATGGGATTCACACATGCATTCCCATCATACATCTCCCAGCAACAGATATCTGATAGAACATAGAACATAGAAAAACTACAGCATAAACAGGCCCCCTGGTCCACAAGTTGCACCGAACATCTCTACCTATTAGGCTTACCTATAACCCTCAATCCTACTAAGTCCCATGTACTTATCCAGAAGTCTTTCAAAAGACCCTATCGAATTCACCTCCACCACCAGCGCAGCAGCCGATTCCATGCACCCACCACCCTCTGAGTGAAAAATTTATCCCTGACATCTCCTCTGTATCTACTCACCAGCACACTAAACCTATGTCATCTTGTGGCAGCCATTGCAGACTTGGGACAAAGCCTCTGAGAATCCGCCCAATCAATATCTCTCAACATCTTATATATTTCTATCATCTTTCTTCTCTCCAAGGAGAAAAGACTGAGCTCTCTCAACCTATCCTCATAAGACATGCCACCCAGTCCAGGCAACATCCTTTAAATCTCCTGCACCCTTTCAATGGCTTCCACATCCTTCCCGTAATGAGGCGACCAGAACTGAGCAAAGTACCCCAAGTGGGGTCTGACAAGGGTCTTATATGGCTTCAGCATTATCTCCTGACTTCTAAACTCAATTCCTCAATTGAGGAAGGCTAGTACGCCATATACCTTCTTAACCACATCCTCTACCTGCGAAGCTAATTTGAGAGTCTATGAACCCAGACTCCAAGATCCTTATGATCTTCCACACTGCTAAGAGTCTTATCCTTAATATTATATTCTTTCATTCCATTTGACCTGCCAAAATGAACCACCACACACTTATCTGGGTTGAAGTCCATCTGCCACTTCTCCGCCCAGTCTTGCATTCTATCTATGACTTGCTGCAAACTTACGAACCCATCCCTCCACTTCCTCATCCAGGTCATTTATAAAAATCACAAACAGCAAGGGTCCCAGAACAGATCCCTGTGCACTCCACTGGTGACCGACCTCCATTATACTGCCTGAGCCACGCTAGAAATCAGTGGGAAGACCAGGTAAGTGATTTAAATCTATTTTTAATGCAATTTAATCTGAAGTGTGGACCTGTGACTGAATTCTCTGGGCCCACCAGCTTCTCCTGCCCCATCAGTAGAATTTCACTCCAGTGGGGTTTAGACTAGCTGCCCATTTTTGGGAATTAGCGGGATGACATGCTAGAATGAAGGGAAGGTAATCAAGGCCCCACAGGGCATTGGGCAATGGGGGATGTGTCCGGTAATGGGCACCTTGTCAGTGCCAGCCTGTGCCTCCGGCACTGCCCATCAGGCATGGGGCAGTGCTAAGAGGTTGGGTCTAGGAGACAGGGCCTGCAGGGGACAGGGTCTAAGGGGGGAAATTGGTGGAGATGGGGGTGTCCCGCTGGCACTCTGCCATTGCAATTAATGGTGCAGAAGGGATGCAGCAATTAGGGCAGCATAGGTGGTCAGCCTGAGGTGGAGGTTCTCCTCAGGTGGGGGGAGAGTCTGCTGAAGGGAGTGGAGGCGGGATCATCACTGCTGGAGGGAGGCTGAAGATTGGGCAGTCCAGAACAGGTGGGGAGAGGGGAGGGTTCGGGACTGATCCATGAATGGACAGAATGGATTGGAAGGGCATCCCAGGATAGCCAACGATTGAGCGGGCCAGCAAACTGCAGGCTGACAGTTTAGGGCTACTGCACATTCGCAGAGGTCCTGAACTGTCAGCCTCCAACATGAATAAGCCCTGCCTTCTGAGCTTTTAATGATATTCCTGATTGTGACATTGCAGAAAGTATGAGAGATTCTTGTTTGAAGTCGCACTGAGAAAAACAACGTGATTTACACCAGTTTTCCCATGAATTCGACACTTAGGACATTTTTAGGAGAATCGCTACCTATGTCTTCAAAGTATATTGCTTCTCTCCTTTTACTCTTTCTGGAAAGTTGTTTATGTTTCTTGAAAAAAATCTAACTAATTATTGCCTTTACAGGGATAATAGTAAAGTTCCCGAAATTGTTGTTGTTGCTTCTCTTTGCATGTTTTGAAATTTGCCAAGTAGTGGTAGGTTTTTGCTAAAGATGTAACAGTGAGGCTACAGGCATTGATATATAAATTGGACAGCAAATTCTAGTGGTGGTATACACATGGTTAGATGCACAAACCCAATAGCTGTTGTCTGGGATATCCTACTCCCACAAGAACTGCGAGAGAGTGTTATCTCACCAAGAGAATCTCCATTGAAGTACATAAAGCAAACAACATGAAGTTGCTGTATTTATTTATCTGACACTAGACATGTCAGAAAATGTTAAGGACTCATTCACTGTAGTATTAGTAAATATTTAAATAAAAGTAAAAGATTTGTATTTATATAGCACCTTTCATGATCACAGGAGTCTCAAAGCAATTTACAGACAATGAAGTATTTTTTGAAGTGTAGTAACTATTTTGATTGATGTTATTATTGGCAAATAACCTCTTTGTTACTGAAAATTAATCTTAACAAATCTGGGATTTCATTCCTTCAGGTTTTAATTACTGTTGGAGATTCATAAAAAGCTTATGTTTAATTTTTAACTTTTTTCAGTCCCTTACCTCTCTCTTAATTCTGTTTTCTGCCTTTATTTTGTTTTCTGCCAATGATTCACATGGAATTAAATATTCTACCTGACTCGTTCTGGCTCAGACTCTGTGCTGCTCATTAACAATTCTTCAAAATGATTGGTTAAGGCAATGCACCATTCCTCACGCTGTTCACACAAGTTCAGAAACCCTGTGGAGGATGCTGGTCTTTTCTGACAGTTGGCTGAGAGGAACTTTACGAGTAAAAGCCAATAAAAAGGCTATGCACAAGCACAAGTGTAACAAATTTCACTGCTGATTGCAAAACTAGCCTAATGTTTGTAAAATAAAATGTGCTGCAAATATTAGTTTGACATGAGGATTTGCTTTTGAAGTGGTGAAACAGGGCCTATTAAAATTACTGTCAAACTCCCACCACTTTTTTTTAGTGTCAGATCAAAACCATTATGATACTTAACTCTTTTAGAACATTAGAAACCCCCAAAGAATGTCCAACAGATCACCCTGGCCGTTATAAATCTTTTGTACATTTAATCAGTGTGAAGCTATGTTTGTTAAGTGATTTTATTTCATTTGTTATGACATCTATTTACATTTCAGATTGTTTAATATCAGCAGCAATTACACTATAGATTCTGTCAGTGCAAGGTGAAAATTAAGTTGAATCGTGACAAAATCTTCAGCAACAGTAAATATGACCTTCAAATCACAGCATCACTTTAAGATTCAAATACTGGTACTTGTGAATCAAAATGCAGGCCAACAAACAATACCTGCCTTCAGAATGTTAAAACCAGCCTCCAACATTTTACTGTCAAAGAATTACCAGCTCATACTCTAAAACAAATAAATGCAGGATACCAATGAGTTAAAAATTCATTTGCACCTTACTCAATGTTTTCATTACCATTTCCTCTGGTAGATTCCCCCCCCCCCCCCTCATTCCAGAGATAGTCTTACAATTTACTAGCAGCTAATTTACTAGCAGTCTTGCCTCATGACAATAAATAGGTGGTGCTATAACCTGCCACTGAATACAGCTGCCTGTGACTGAATAAAATATGGTGTGATGAAGCTCATGAAAGTTTTCACCAATCAAACGACAGATTATTGTTTAGTTAGGGACCCACACTTTCCCCAAAGCAAACATACTTGAATGGCATATCACATTTAAGGTTTTTTTTTATTGGGCACAGAATGTTCTTGGCACAATTATTTAAAGAAACTGTGCCTGATCTGAACTGCAGACAATTTCTAAAGTGGTTCTTAACAACATTTTCTTATTCATTCGTGTTATGCGAGCATCACTAGCTAGGCCAGAAAGTATTGCCCTCTAATTGCTCTTGAGAAAGTGGTGGTGAACCGCCTTCCTGAACCGCTGCTGTTTATGTGGTGTAGGTACACCCATAGTGCTGTTAGGGCAAGAATTCTAGGATTTTGAGAAACAACAGTGAAGGAATGCCTTAAAATGTTTGTTTTAAAGATATTAAAGAGTCATCTTTTTACTCTTAAGGCAGGTCTAACCCACAGGACTACGATTTCCAATACGGGCAGGACAAAGAGCCAGGTCACAAATTCACCTCAGTTGGAACAGGGATTGAACCTTGCTTCAAGGTTGGCAGAAATCAGATCCACACCAGTCATCAAATCAACTGAACCAAACTGCCCCCTTAGGAGTCTGGGTTTACCCTCTTACATACATGTTGTAGCTGGAGCTATGGGTAGTGACAGTAGAGACTCCAATGTCTGTCCATCACATGGTTAACACAGTAAGAAGTTTCACCACACCAAGTTAAAGTCCAACAGGTTTATTTGGTAGAAAATGCCACTAACTTTTGGAGTGTTGCTCCTTTGTCAGGTGAGGGGGGGAGTCTTAAAAGGCCCAATGGATCTTGGTGTAAGGGAAAGCTAGTGGCATTTGCTAACAAATAAATCTGTTGGACTTTAACCTGGTGTTGTGAGACTTCTTAATATGTTTACCCCAGTCCAATGCTGGCATCTCTACATCACGATCATGTGGTTGACCAGGAATCTCACCTCTTGCCACCTGTCATTGGTACGTGAAAAGGGTTTACAAGTCAATACTCAATCTGTGTGAAATTATGAAAGCACTTTCCTTGGCCTGGATCCCAGGGCTGGATTTTATAGTGAGTGGGGGGTGGTGGAGGGGCAGGGGGAGCGGTGGTGGTGTGGGGGGTGCACCTAAAAAAGGATGTGTGCATCTGAAATTGGTAACTCATATGCCATATGTAAGTAAATAACTAAGGTCAATCAAGCTTGGTAATAAGCCAATTGACTCCTGATAATACATGGCCCATGCCTTAAAACAGTTGGCCTGAGTAGGCTGATGAGAGTGGGTTGACCATTCTTTTAAAAAGTTTTTTGAGAGAAAAAAATCTTTGGGAGGTGCCCTTTGCAAATTGGTGGTGGACCCCTAAGATTTACCTCCTCTTTCAACCACCTGCTCTCCAAAATCACCCTTGTCCCTTCTCTATGGAGCCAACTCCCAACCATACCCTCCCCCACCCAATGCCCTGGACTTCCCTTACACCTTTGGGCCTTCCTCTTGGAGCTTCTTGTAGTCACAGCAGTGCCGACTATTGTGTTCTTGGCACTGCCAAAGCTGCTGGTGCTACCAGCCAATCAGACTGGCTAGCAGCTCCCAAGGGTGAGAGCTCCTCCACATTGAGGAGCAGAAGTCTCTCTGTTAGACAATTTGGCCCACCCACAGTGTACACCGCTGGAGGCACTGCAAATCGGCTTCCAGCTGACTCTCCTTCCAGGAGAGATGAAGAGGGGAGCAGCTGCTCATGACCCATAAAACACAGCTCCTGGCATAGGAATTTAACCCAGAACTTCTGGCTCAGAGGCAGGGATACTATCCATTGGACCTCTTCTATTAAAGAGTCTATGTGAATGCATAAATGTATTTTAGAAAGAAAATTGTACTTTTTTTAATTAAAGCATATTCTATGCTATATAATCAACTCTAAATAAATGCCTATTCCAAGTATAACTTTGATTTCAGCCTAGGATTCCAACATACCAAATCACTTCCTATTCGTTCTCATTGTAAGGATTGTTGATCCAGAAAAAACACTTCATTCATTAATCCTGGTTCAAGAATAACATTTTCCCAATTTATTCATGCTCAGCATTTAAAATGGCAGTGGTCCATTGCCTCATTTTCACAAAACAAAACAGCACCTGCTAGAATTGCCTTTTATGTTTTATATATTTAGCATTAATTTTAAAACCTTTCTATTTTAGATTTAGTTTAGATTTAGATTCAATAGTGAGGCAATTACTTATTTGGGTTGAGATATAAATATGTTAAATACTCTAAGGAAGCTTTGGTATTCTCTGAAGAATTCCAGCCTCTGACCAGTTCTGCTCTTGTAGCAGTAGCTCGTTTGTAGCTACCTCACTTCAGTTTCTGGTCAATGGTAGCCTCCAGGATATTGATAGTGGGGGTTCAGCCATGGTAATATAATTGAATGTCAAGGGAAGATGGTTACATTCAATCTCATTGGAAATGGTCATTGCCTCATACTTTTGTCGTGCGAATGTTACTTATCATTAATCAACCAGAGCTTGAATGCTGTCCGGATCTTGCGACATACGGTCACAGCCTACTTCAGTCTCTCACAGGCAGCGAATGATGTTGAATATTGTGCAATCATCAGTGATTATTCCCACTTCTGACCTTATCATGGAACTCCTGCATGAATGTCCTGAAAGGAGATGATTGACTTCCAACCACATAACCATCTATCTTCCTTTGTGTCAGATATGACTCCAACCAGAGGACAGTTGTTCCCTTGATTCCTATTGACTCCAGTTTTGCTTTGGCTCATTGATGCCATATTTGGTCAAATGCTGCTTTGATTTCAAAAAGAGTTACCATTACCTTACCTTGTCAGCTCTTTTGTCCATATTTTGACCAAGACTGTAATAAGAGACGATCTGAAGGCCCTGGCAGAAACCAAACTGAGCATCAATACGTAGGTTATTGATGGGTATGTGCCACTTTATAGCACTGTCAATGACCCCTGTCATCACTTAGTAGATGATTGAGAATAGATTGATAAGATAATAATTGACATGGTTCCATTTGTCTTCTTTTTGTGGACAGTACATACATAGATAATTTTCCACATTGTTGGGTAGGTGCCACTGTTGTAGCTGTACTGGAACAGCTTAGCTTAGGGAACAGCTAGCTCTTGAACACAAACCTTCAGTATTACTGCTGGAATGTTGTCAGAAGCATTGCTTTTGCTTTATCCATTGTTTTCAGCGATTTCTTGATATCCCATGGACTGAATTGAAGAGTTTAATAAATGGTGACTGTGATGTGGGGGACCTTAATTGTTATGTTGGTGCAGGAAAGATAGAGTTTAATAAAAGGATAAATGAAAGGAAAGATTGTGCTTGCATTTCCTCCAGTGGCCACTTTCAGTTGTGTCAGAACTTGTATAGTTGCAGAATGTGATGCAGTTCTTACATTTTTCCTCCTGTGTGGCAGCTTCCTCTGTATAGGTAGAGTAATGTGCAACATGTTGAAAGATTGTGAAGATGTCTGAGGAAGCTTAGCGTGATGTGCATGATTAGAGGATGATGCAATGTATCAAGGGGTGGGGGGGGGTGGTTTGGAATAGTAGTGAAAGCAATAGTTGGTCTTGAAACTGAATGCAAGATAAGGAGATGCATTGAAATGTTCCACTGTTGTTAAAGACAAGGCTGAAGAGATATTATAAGGAAGGATTGATAGTGCTAGAGCTAAAATGGATTTGTGCAGAACTCTTTCAGGATAAAGAGGGACATGAAGAATATTTCCTTTGTTATCCTTTTGTGGTAATTATTTTTCTTCTTTTACTGCGGCAAATCCTAGGAGCCAGTGTCATTATTTTGCTCTGCTACCTCTCTCTACTGATTTGTCTGATCAAACTTTAGAAGGAAAGTATCTCCTTCACTTATTCTTTGAGCACATCCGCAGCAGCATTAGAGAATTTGAAGGCTCTGTTGAAGTAATTCAATCTGCAGCTTCATGTAATTGCTTTTTCCTCAACCACCATTAAAAATGCCTCTACCCCTGACCCAAGGGTTTGCAAACACAGCAGCCAGATTACCAAACCTCTTAATCATCATGGAGCTAAAGGAAGTGTGATCACCCCTAACAGTTCACCAATGACATTAAAGATGCATTAATTTCCGGATGCAATTTTACAACTCATCTGCTTCATCTTGGACCACAATGTCTTCACCTACAACAATCAGCTTTTCATCCAGACACACGGAATAGCCATGGGGACCAAATTCACACCTCAATATCCAACATCTTCATGCACAGGTTTGAACAAGACTTCTTCACCACACGGGATCTTCAACCAAGGCTATATACTAGATACATTGTTGACATCTTTTTCCTTTGGACTCATGGTGAACAATCACTGAAACAACTGTATGATGATATCAACAAGTTCCATCCCACCATCAGACTCACCATGGACTATTCTCCAGAATCAGTTGCATTCTTGGACAAACGCATCTCCATCAAGGACGGTCACCTCAGCACCTCACTGTACCGCAAACCGACAGACAACCTCACAATGCTCCACTTCTCCAGCTTCCATCCTAGACACGTTAAAGAAGCCATTCCCTATGGACAAGCCCTCCGTATACACAGAATTTGCTCAGATGAAGAGGATCGTGACAGACACCTCCAGATGCTGAAAGATGCCCTAGTGAGAACAGGATATAGCGCTCGACTCATCGATTGACAGTTCCGATGTGCCACAGCGATAAACCGCACTGACCTCCTCAGAAGACGAACATGGGACACGGTGGACAGACTACCCTTTGTTGTCTAGTACTTCCCCGAGCGGAGAAGCTACGACATCTTCTCAGAGTCTTCAACATATCATTCATGACGATGAACATCTTGCTAGTGCCATCCCCACCCCCCCACTTCTTGCTTTCAGACAACCGCACAACCTCAAACAGATCATTGTTTGCAGCAAACTACCCAACCTTCAGGAGAACAATGACCACAATACCACACAACCCTGCCATAGCAACCTTTGCAAGACATGCCGGATCATAGATATGGATGACATCATTAAATGTGAGAATACCATTCACCAGGTACACGGTACATACTCTTGCAACTCGGCCAACGTTGTCTACCTAATACGTTGCAAGAAAGGATGTCCCGAAGCATGGTACATTGGGGAGAGCATGCAGACACTATGACAGCGGATGAATGAGCATCGCTCAACAATCACCAGGCGAAACAGTTCCCTTCCTGTGGGCGAACACTTCAGCAGTCACGGGCATTCGACCTCCGACCTTCGGGTAAATGTTCTTCAAGGGAGCCTTCATGACACACGACAATGCAGAGTCGCTGAGCAGAGACTGATAGCCAAGTTCCACACACATGAGGATGGTCTTAACAGGGATCTTGGCTTCATGTCACACTATCTGTAACCCCCGTGACTTGCCTGGATTAGCAAAAAACCTCACTTACTGTGCTGTCTGAAGAAAATACACATTTCTCTAACCAATGCTCAGTGTTCCCTTCACACACATTGTTAGCCACTTTAACATTTGAATAGCAGGTTAGATGTAAGGATTTGCATTTGAATCAGCAATCTGTGACTGTCTGTGCTGATGTATGCTATTGCAGACCAGAACACTGCATTTGCCTGAAGAAGACGAGAGTCGAAAGCTCGCAGATATACTATCAAATAAATCGGTTGGATTTAAAATTGGTGTTGCTAGATTCTTACTGAGTTCTTACTACCCCAGTCCAACGCCGGCATCTCTACATCATTAATGATACATGATCAGGCAGCTAGGTTTTGCCTTTCATTGATTGCTTCAAATAAACAGAGCAAATCACCCAATTGAACCTACATAAAAGAAATCCGCACATGAAGTTGATGTTACATAAATTACACTTGAATGAATGGATGAGCCATTATCAAACTTTGGAAAAGGAAGAGCCATCCACTATCCTCTTCCCATCGCTCATTCATTTGGGAAAGCTATCAGGTGGTCCTAAATTAGAAAGCTTAGAGCTTTAGTTTCCTTCTCCACACAATGATCAATATGTAGTTTATATGGAATGTTTTCAAGTAGCTACCTGCCACTGCAAAACATGTTCATGTTCCATTATATGCAAAAGGAATTAATTTCCTGGTGAGATTAATTAGAAACATAAATATTTAAACCAAAATTGATGAGAAGCCTCTAAGCCAATAATGGATTATACATCCTGCAGCAATGAGGCAGTAGATTTTGCTTTGTTTTAAAAATAACTTTCTTTCCGAAGTTAATTAACTAATAAAGCAGAAATTAAGCACTGCACAACAGAAACTTGACTTGATGCTTGTCCTATTAAAACAAAAAAATTGCTAAATCTACTTCAATAAATTGCATTGTTTTTCATTTTTGGATTAAGATAACAGAAGATAATTTTCCACCTTCATTGCTAATATTGTTCCTTTTTGTCTGTGCTCTCTCATGGTAAACAGATACTTTGGCAAATAGTTGAATGTCAACAAACCAAACATAATCATACAGGTAATAATCTGTCAATGAGATTAAAATAATCTTTTACAAAATGGACTGTTCCATTGTATCAACCTTTAGAAGAACAATACTGAATGGTCTGTGCAGTGCAATATTATCCAATTTATATTGTATTCTCTTTACTGATTTCATCTTAGCTTATTTTATTTTCAATTTAAGTAAACAGAATTATTCAGACTTAAATTAAAGGAAGCTAATTATTAACAGGCCAATTCACAGAATAATTGAAATCGTATTGTAGACTAAGAGTAAAAATTCCAGAATTCCAAAACTGGGGATGATTTGGAATGGTCATTATTTGTGTTGGAATTCAGATCTCTTAGATTCTTTCCCATTAATTATTTAGCAGGAAACTGTGCTTCATATTTCCTTAAAATTGCTGTATACTTATAGGGCTGTCATTATGAGTAGAGTAACTTCTCATTGGCAGTGATTTCAATCCATATTTTACTTTCTCCAGCTCCTTTCTTCCAACTTCACTGCTCTAATATTCTCCATTAATCTAATACCTTGTATAAACATGCCCATTTATACAAATGGTCATTCCTTACCCTTATTATATCCCATAATTTTCTTGCTCCTCACCTTCTCATGTTTCTCACATGGATAGATCAGATCAAAAGATTATGTTTGCATCTCAACAAGACAATAAGAAACTAAACCCAAGAAAAAATGGTCAAGAATAATAAGATTTATATAGTAAATGGCAGAACCCTCAGGAGCATTGGCATACAGAGGCATCTGGGTGTACAGGTCCATGGATTGCTGAAAGTGGCAACACTGATGGATAAAGTGATCAAGAAGGCATGCAACATGCTTGCCTTCATCGGCTACAAAACCGATGTACAAAACCATGCTGCCTGTCACTAACTAGTCAGTTTTGTTCCAAATGTGCATCTATCATTCAGTATCTTCTCCCAAAGCTTCCCCACCATTGATGTCAGGCTCATTGGCCTATAATTTGAATCATGCAAATAGTTTGATTTAACTTATGACAAAACTCAAAATGGAAATGCTGCAGCTGTGTAGATTGTGAAAGAAAAATGTTCTATTCCTACCTCATAAGAACATGTGAAATAGGTGCGGGAGTAGACCATGTGGCCTATTAAGCTTGTTCTGCCATTAATGGGCTTCCCTGCCATACTGTCCTCTCTGCACTGAGATCTCCTTGGAGAGGCATACAACAGATTTTTAAAAGTGGTAATCGAATAGTGGGAACCAACCGTGAGCTATGCCTACCCTCCTGATATTCTAGCAGTGTTTCTGGCACTGGCCCTGGCATTTTGCCCAGGAGCAGTACCAGGGCAAAGTGCTGGGGGGGGCATCTTGGAAGCTCCATTGGGAGCATTGTCTTTATCCATTTGGATTCTCCATGTCCGTAGGGATTTACTCATGTGCGTTGCGGGGAAAGCGGTTCCTGTTTTTCTTTTATCAGAGATATGGCCGCTCTTTAAAAATGGTGTCCCAATCTCATGATTCTGTTGTTATAAGCTTTCTTCAGCTGCCGCCCTATCAGCTACATCTCCAGTTTTTTCGAACAGAGTGCTGCACAATGGGGTGAAAAAAGGCAGCCACACCACCGTTTTCTTCGTCAGCGTGCATTCTATGCAAGAAGGGAAAATTCTACCCAATAGCCTGAATATTACATTCGGAGTATGTGTCTGATTGACAGGACTGGAAGCAGATGTCAGTTCTGTTCCAACATAAATTGCTGACTGCAATTACATACTTGCATACCATTGTGCACAATAGCACAGTGGTTAGCACTATTGCCTCACAGTGCTAGGGACCTGGGTTCATTCTGGCCTCGGGCCTGTGTGGAATTTGCACATTCTCCCTGTGTCTGCATGGGTTTCCTCCCACAGTCCAAAGATGTGCGGGTTAATTGATTGGTCATGCTAAATTGCTCCCTAGTGTCAGGGGGATTAGAGTAATTACATGGGGTTACGGGAGTAGGACCTGGGTGGAATTGCAGACTCGATAGGCCAAATGGCCTCTTTCTGCACTGTAAGGTTTCTATGGTTTTTTTCCATGATTCTAACCAATAAATGCCAGCCAGTGGGAAAGTCATTCACTGAGATGGCCTGAGCTCTCAGGGGCACAAAGAAGCCAGATTCTTCCATTAGGTTTGTCATGATGGGAGGGTGGTGTGCTGGAGTGATTTAAAAGGGTAATCAGTAGTGTGAAAGAACACCCTGAGGAAAGCGGGGAGATGGTCTGAAACAGCAATTGTGGAAATAAGTTTGGCTATCTCTACAATCCCATCACCAGCCATGCAACTCTCTCCCCCTCCCCCCCACCCTCCTTGGCACAGCTAACCCTCCCCCCCTGCAAACCCCCCAGTATCTGGGCCTAGTCCCGATACTCCTCCATCTGGCCTGTCTCAATCTCCTGCCCCTCCATCCCTGGCAGCTCTGACTCCCAATTCCATCCCCCCTCACCTCCAGAATCCCTGATTGCTCCCCAGCAGGTTGTCTTCCCCACCCTGATGGCCAGCCCCCATCATTGGCTTCCCTCTCTCTGTCACTTAGCTTAAGTGCACAGTGCCAGTGGGAACCCCCACCCCTACTGATCACCCCACAGCCCTGTCTCCATCAGCCCCAGACCCCATGATCGATGGGCAATGCTAAGACGCCCCTTAAGCATTAGCAATATGCTCCTTGGGAAATGCTAGGGGGCCCATGTGCAGCCACGTTAGCAATGCCCAGGTGGCACATCCCCAGCGCCCAATCCTCTGGGAGTCCTTGATTTCCCCCCGATTCATTCCAGCAGGGTGGGCCATAGTAAATCCCTGGCCGGGTTGGGGTTGTGGGTGGAGTGAGAGGCTAGCAGTCCTGGAGATTTCACTCCCGGACCTGTTAATGGAATTTAAATGATACTTAAATGAGCTACTGAATATGTTAGCCAGCTCCATGCCAATTTCTGGTGCAGATCTGATGGCACTGGGAGATGCACAGAAGCTGTGGCATCTTGCAGTGGGGAGCCAGCAAAATGGCTTCTGTTTGAGTCTCCTGGCCTGCTGTGCTAAAAAAAGCAGCGCAGCTGGATGGGAGAATCTTTACAAATCTTACAAAGCTTTTTGATCTGGTCAACAGAAAGAACCTTTGCCAATTGCTGGAGAGAGTTCGTTGCTCCTCACACCCCCTCAATCTGACTCCAGTCCATCACTGTTAGCAGAAATGTTACAATCCAGTTTCATGGCATCAATCCAGCAGTTTTGAAATCTGTCATGGTGCCAAGCTGTTATCACCAACAGTTTATTCTATATTACAGTGGCATATTATTCTCTCCGTTGATTCATTATGCTTTGTTTTCTTGAAAATGTAATACTCCATGTAAGATCAGATGGAAAGCTTTTAAATATTGCAAGCCTCAGAGGAAAAAATAAATCAATTATCTGCTAATAAGGAAACTTCTTTTCTCTGATGATGCAAGGCTGATTGAATAAAGTTATCAATATTGCAATGGCATTCCACTAGTTTGTGATGAATTTACAATAAAGTTCAGTCTAAAGAATACACTAATCATGGCACATGGTACGTTGATGCAGCTGAACATTCAATATCTAACACCATGCTAGCTGTTCTATACAAGTTTCTGTACTGGGACCAATCTATCAGATAACCTGTCTCGAGATGATGAGCTTAAATTTCATGGCTGGAAAGGCAGCAAGCACATTTGACCAAATGATTAAGTATGTGTTGAATAATAGATAGTAACATTGATCACCAAATTATAGGTTTACAAAATATGCAATGAGTACGCTATGTTATGGTGGTGAGATCTGGATCAACTCCAGCAAGTATTAAAGAGGCCTAATCTCTTTCCACACTTGCTATCTCAGTAATCAGCCAGTAGTGTTGGATCCTATAACATTAATAGATGATAGAATCCGACAGTGCACAAGAAGGCCATTCAACCCATTGAGCCTGCACCTGCAACAATCCCACCTAGGCCCTATCCCTATAATTCCACATATTTACCCTACTATTCCCCTGATACTAAGGGCAATTTAGTATGGCCAATACATCTAATCTGTATGTCTTTGGAATGTGTGAGGAAACTGGAGCACCTGGAGGAAACTCATGCAGACAGGGGGAGAATGTGCAAACTCAACACAGCCACCCAAGGCCAGAATTGAACTTGGGCCCATGGTGCTGTGAGGCAGCAGTGCTAACCACTATGCCACTGTACTTGCAATATTTTAAACAGCTGATTTTTAAAAATCCACTACCTTGTACGTAATAATTCAATACCACCATTTTTTTTAATGAGAGGCTTTGAGCTAGCATAAGAACTTAACCTTGAAACTTAATTCATTAGATATTATGTACTCACACAAGGGGGCGCAACTGCTCCAAATACAAACTGCTCAGTAGGAGTACTCAAGTGGCTGCCTAAACCTACTTGGAAAAATGTCGGTTAAGGCTAAATAAAAATAACTTCATGTTAACTCAAAAGTTTACCAATTCTTATCAATGCCAAATAGGTAGATTAATCAGTAACTTTATTTCAGTGTTTGGTCATAATATTGCCTAGTAAGATTTGTAAGAATATAAATAGTACAAGATCAAAGGAAATAAGAAGCATTTGACATCAAGCACGCTCAATCATTCCATGACATTATGGCTGATCTGGCTGTGCCTTTAACTCCATTTTCCAGCCTATCCCTCATAACCTATGACTTCCTTGTTAATCAAAAATCTGTCTAAATCATCTTTGAATATATTCATTGACCTAGCCTTCACTACTTTCTGTCGAAGGGAATTCCAAACACAATTGACCCTCCAAGTTAAGAAATTCCCCATGAAAGGAAACATCCCCTCAGCATTGACCCTGTCAAATGCTTGTTTGAATTTCATATATTTTAATAAGATCACCTCTTGTTCTTCTAAATTCCAATGCGTATAAGCCCAACTCTTCCTCATAAGTCAATCATTTCAAAGGAATCAGTCTATTGAATCTTCTCTGGATTGTTTCCAATGCATCTTTATTCTTTCTTAAATAAGATGACCAAAACTGTGTACAATATTCTAGGTGTGGTCTCATCAATGTCCTGGAGCAAGACTTGTCAACTTTTATACTCTGCTCCTTTTGCAATAGAGGCTCACATTCCATTTGCCTTCCTAATTAATTGATGTACTAACATTTTGTGATTCATTTACAACTTCACCTGATCCATCTTTATTGCAGCTTTCCGCAGTCTATTTCTATTTAGGTTATATTCTGCTTTTCTATTTTTCCAGCCAAAGTGGGCAATCTCATTTTTTCCCACATTATATTCCATCTGCAAATTTCTTTTCCCTTTCAGTTAACCTATCTAGATCACTTTGCAGACTCAAAATGCAAGAAAAGGACAAAGAGTCAAATATAAGCATGGTGGAATGGGAAAAAAACATTAACTGTCAGATAAAAGTGAATGTATCCCAAATGGAGAGAAAAATTATCAAAGCAATCAACAGATTAGCAGTAGAAAACCTTCAGATATAAAAGCCATAGTTACAACACAAAATAAAAATGTTCCTTAATGGTGAAATGGTGGAGATGAGTGCTGGATCTTGTGGATAAGTAGTTTAACTAAAACTCAAAAGGGAGAGCTAATATTGAAGTAAAGTGAAGTAAAAATTAAAGTTTATTTATGAGTCACAAGTAAGGCTTACATTACACTGCAGTGAAGTTACTGTGAAATTCCCCTAATAAAACTAGCCATGAAGAATACTGTGGCAGTGATGAAAGGGAAAATAGATTGACCAAAAAGGAAGATGATAACAGACTAATTAATAATAGAAAAAGAAATGATAAACACATAGAAATAAAAGATTTCTTAGAGAGGGTGGACCACACAAGGGTGAAAGAAAGAAATATTTATGATATTTCATAAAGATTGCCATTCCTTACTTTGATATTAACTATTTTCTTTTGTTTTTTTCCTTTGTAATAATGGTGGAAGTGAGAATGATATGCGCAAGTGATTGATTGAACTGTAGAAAAGTAATTGACTTTGGAGAAAATGGGAGGAATTAAGGATGGGTAAATCACTAAGGCCTGATGATTCGTATCAGAGATTGTGATTGAAAATTAGAAAGAAGATAGTCAAGGCTCCGGCCGCTATTTTCTAATTTGCAAATATGCAAATTGAGTTGTTTGACTGGATAGCAGCCAATACAACATCTTGTTCAAGAAGAGAGAACAGTTTCAGTGGGTAACTATAGAAAAGTTAATCTATTATATATTAGAAAACTCTTAATGTCCTTAATATGTGTTCAAATTAATAATCATTTAGAAATGCTTGGATTACCCAAGGACAATTTTATAAAGGCATTTTTTTTCATAAATTTAATAGGGTTTTTTGAAGAAATATCCTATTTCATAGTTCAAAAATTGCAATAAATATTTGATAAGGTTTTTCACTATAAACTTGTTAGGTTTATGGTATAAGGGGAAATATAGCAATATGAATAGAAAGTTGGCTGATTGATAGGAACACAAAGTATGGGGAGATGGATTTTACTCAGAATAGATAAAAATTGGAAGTGGGTTACATCTAGATCAAGGTTGGTTCCACTTATATTCACTGTATAAATATTAAAACAATGATTTGGACTTTGTTATAGAAGACAATCCTGAACTTTTCTGAAGAAACAATTCAATAAATTCAGTAGTCAGTGAGGAAGACAGTAAAATACACTAGGATTATATAGACTAGTCAGGGAAATGGGAGATATGGAAAATGCAATTTAATATAGTCAAGTATGATGTAATAAATTTTGGAGAACAAAGTAAGGAATGGCAATGTCAAATTAATGAAAGCAGACCGAAAGATCTGTATGACAAAAACAGCAACAGCACGCATTTATAAAGTGCTTTTGATTTAGCAAAATGTCCCAAGGCACTTCACAGGAGCATTATCTGATATGTTTTGACAGTAAACAACATTAGGAGATATTAAGATAGCATGGTCAAAGAAGTAAGTTTTAAGGAGCATTTTAAAGGTGAAGCGAGGTAGCAAAGACACTCAGGTTTAGAGAAATAACAGTGGTGTCAGGATAGCACAGAATTCTACATTGATATCCAATGTATGTATTTGTTTTTCCTTCCCATTGGTTCTTTAGCCTTGGTTGTGGCCAATCTAGGGGAAGATACTAATTACTCTGAAAACAAAAATGGTGAGAAAGCTAGTGAGAATCCACTTCAGCTACTCATCTTAATAAGTGGCTATCAATTATAAATTCATGGAAAATATTTATGTAAATATATGATGCAATGGCATTTGTTTTATTATGGAAATATTATCTGAGTCACAAAGGTCATATTTACACATGATGTCACAACAAAAATTATGTTCAACTCTTTCAGGACAATGTATCAAAGTTCCTTCCAGAGACACAATGGTAATCTTTAAATTACTAAGACAATTATCCTTATTGTTGTGAATGACATTCTGAAAACTTAATCAGAACTATATTCAAAAAGATTGATAAGCATAGAACTGGTAACGCAATTATTTAAAATACAACTTTATCAAATCCAGAGAGCTAAATTATAAACCCAGGCCAGGCTTCGTGGTTAAAGTTTTTTCCCCCAGTGGCTTAGCGATTTTTATATAAAATGAATTTGAGTAGCCTTTTGCTATTTCCTAACAGGCACAAATTCTCTGTACTCTCCAAAGTGGAACATAGAACATAGAACATTACAGCACAGAACAGGCCCTTCGGCCTTCGATGTTGCGCCAACCAATATAAAAAGCAATGCCCCTCCAAACTAAACCATTCCCTTCTCTTCCATATACTTATCAACTAACCTCTTAAACGCCACCAAACTTGGCGCATCTACAACTGCTGCAGGCAGGGCATTCCACTCCCGAACCACCCTTTGGGTAAAGAACCTGCCTCTGATATCCGTCCTATAACTATCACCCCTTAATTTAAAGCTGTGTCCCCTCGTGCTAGTTTTTTCCATCCTAGGAAAAAGGCTATCACTGTCCACCCTATCTAAACCTCTAATCATCTTATATGTTTGATCAGGTCCCCTCTTAGCCTCCTCCTTTCTAACGAAAACAACCTCAAATCCCTCAGCCTCTCCTCATAAGACATGCCCTCCATACCAGGCAACATCCTGGTAAACCTCTTCTGTACCCTCTCCAAAGAAGCAACGTTTTCAATATAATGGTAACTGAAAATCGAGAAATGGAAGTATCATACTTTTGATGTTAGGCATATAATATTGTGAGATTGGGGCAAAGTACAAGAAGTTTTATTTTGTGTTTCATCATTCAGCAACTGATCAGGGGATATTAATTAATAAATAATCATTAACTCTGGATGCTGAAAGTAAGAATATGTTCCATTTCCCACAACATTGATGAGTATAAATATTTTTAAAAATCCTGTAAGTTTAAACAGCACTCAGATGCTCAGCTGATACCACCGTGGAAAGATTGAATTCTCTGACTTTGCCCATGGCCAGGATTATTCAGTCCTGCTGCTGTGAATGGCCATTTGGCTCGAAACAAAGTTCTCCGTTCTCATTGTCAATGATATTCAGGTGTATAAGATTGGAGAATTATGGATATTGTTTTGAGTATTACCAATTGTGTATGTTAAAATGTATCTACTGTTCGCACAATATTCATTATCATAAAGTAAATGTTTAATTATTTTGGTGTTTTTCCTGATTTTTAAAAATTTTTTTCATGGGATAAGAGCATGACTGGCTAGGCCAGCATTTTTTGCTCACCCCTAGCTGCCCTTGAGAAAACGGTAGTTTTGTTGGAATGCAAACAAATGCATTGAAGCAGCCTAAATGAATATTTTTTAAAAATTTAATATAGTCAAGTATGATGTAATAAGTTTTGGAGAACACCCTTCAGGGTGGACAAAACTGATTGACTAATCAACTAGTTTTGCAGTGGGCTAATGTCATGTAATACTTAAATACACTGGAATAATCTTCTTAAATAAGAAAATGGTGCAATTTGTGTGTGCACAGTAACACTCTAGCATTAGGCTGTAGGAGCTTCAGCTGGTTAAGATTAGTTTTCATCCAGTAATATTTAAATTGTCTGACTGATCAACTGAAAACCAGAAATAGATTTTAGTCTTGTTTTGTGGCAACAATTATTCTATTAGGATTGTGTGTGGGGGGTGGGGAGGTGAGGTGGAATAGTGGGCAGTGTCAGTTCATATTCATTTTATGTTAACTAGATTTTTTTCAGCTGGGAATTATAATGCATTTACATGGAATGGCCATTCTGACAGGCAAAAGAAAATCATTGCCTTTGGACAGCAGGGAAAGAAACTCAGTGCCTTTACAAAGCTTTATATTTTGGAATTTTCATACAATTAAGTAACAATCATTTTACAGGACATTAAATGCAAGTTTTTTTAAAATTTGAATCATGAAACTTAATAACTAACAATATAGAAACATAAATGAAACATTCTTTTAGAAATGTTCCAAAGTAGAACCTCAAAAGAATGTAATACAGAAGAAAAGAGAGAAGCATGAATTAGAATAGGGAATGAGGTTTTGAATACTGAAATGTCTTGAATCCAGCTGGCCTTTTATTAAGTCAGGGGTGAGGGAAGGTAGGCTCTCTAGTGGTCATTTTTCAAGCACTATGAGACCTGCAAACATTTGGAAATGGCATCTGAGAAACACATGTATGTGTGTCTGAAGGGAAGTGTTCTGGATGTCATCTTGTTATGCTGCAACAAAGAATATCCTCAAGTTATGTTTCTGCTGACTGGACTGCTGTGGAAGAACTCTGCAAAACTCAGTTGAGCCAGGGTCAAGCTGGTTACTTAGGGGACAGTCCTTGCCACCACTTATCTATCAGATAAGAAGCTGGGGAATATGAGCATGAGGAGGAGAAGCAGAAAGAATGCAACACAAAATGGAAGAGAGGGAAGAGAAAAGGAGACTACATCACAGACAACTATTTTCTGCTTGGCCTCCAAGTGATGAAATAATTGAGGTGTCATATCAGTGACCACAGTCACACTTTCCTATTCACCATCAGTCACACACTTCTTGCCTTTCCTCTATTGCAATTTATCATGCAATCCACTTTCCAATAATACAATCGTAAAAACCAACAGAAATTTCAAATTTCAATCCAAATTTATACATTCAGTCATGACACATTGAATATGAAAACATATTAATCACCCTTGTGCATTTCCTTAATGCCTGTTTTCTGTATTCCTTTGCCTCTCCCAGTATCTGTAGAAAATGCTACTCCAGTGGCTGCAGCAGTTTGATAGAAGACTGCTGATGTTTATTAGAGGAGACAACAGATGACCTAGAGGGTTACCTTGAACAGTTCTGGGCCGGGAATACCATATCAAAATGTACCATTTTGGCTGGGGCTGCAGCAGTCTGTGTTGGTTGGCTGACAGCAACAGTATGGATATTGAAGAAATGTTCAGGAGCACATATGATGCCAAGAAAGCATGGCAGGTTTGTGCCCCATGGAGTCACTGCCAATCTCCTGATGCAGCACCTCAGCAATCCTGCTGATCTACTGGAGAACAGATTGGTGGACCACTGTAACTTCTGGAAGCTCCTTCGAATAGTAGTAACCAGAGACATATTGGCACATGTCTGAGATTGGAAGACAGCTACCTGTACTCACTGCAGAATTCATATCTTTGATATGATATTGGCCAGCGGATGCTGCATCAAGGTGAGTTTTACAGGTGTGCCAATAGAGGTCGCCACCTGTTTTATGTTAGAAAGGATGGACTCCAAATTCTATGCAAAACCCTGTGCTGAGTTCATGCTGGACTCCTCCATACTCTTTGACGTTGAACATAGGCATTTTAATGTGCTTTTCAGTAAATCAAACACCCTTGTATACACATTAGCCTTCTTTTCTTCTCTGGATTCAAAAATCCGTTTCTGAATCCTCTGCAGTAGAATGTGTGTGTGACCTCACACTCCAGTGAGTTTGCGCCAATGCTGTCCTTTCCTCCAGAAAACATGGGAATTAAACATCCAAGGGCATTTATTCTCTTCCTGTTCTTTTATGCTGGTTCCTATTATTTACCACTTATTCCTCCAAGAAAGAGTGAAGTGTATCAATGAATGTCCTGCCACTTGTTTGGATGATGTGTAAGCTGTGGGTATAAGGCTTGCAACAACGTTAAGTGTTGAAGAATGAGGTAAAGTATATGAGATGGATTCTTAGAGAGATTGTTGGTAGATGGGTGATGGGGGTATATTGGGCACTCATATATTCAGGATATGCCATTTGAAGAGGAAATCACTTATCTTGTCAATTTGTGTGCAACCATTAATTTTTTTTCCTGCACTGCACCTATGTTTTGGAGCAATATTCCTAGCATTGGCCTCTGCTAGTATTTGTTCAGCAGACTGGCATTGTGGTTAGCACTGCTGCCTCACAGCACCAGGGACCTGAGTTCGATTCCCAGCTTGAGTAACTGTCTGTATGGAGTTTGCACATTCTTCCTGTGTCTGTGTGGGTTTTCTCCAGGTGTTCTGATTTCTTCCCATAGACCGAAAGACAGGCTGGTTAGGTGCATTGACCATACTAAATTCTCCCTTAGTGTACCCAAACAGGCACCGGAGTGTAGCGACTAGGGGATTTTCACAGTAACTTCATTGCACTGTTGATGTAAGCTTACTTGTGATACTAATAAATAAACCTTTAAACTTTAAACTTGTTCCCACTGTCTCCTGAGCATTAATCAAAAAGGCCTTCTACCTCCTTGTGACACAGGACAACTCAATTTTTGCCATCCAGATTATGAAGGCCTATAATGCTGTGTTTGAAAACCTCAATGCACACTCCCTCGTACGTTGAAACTTTCTTCAAACTATCACAGCACAGATTCAATTTGCAGTTGATCCCCACCATTTACTGCAGCTGGAATGCATCTGCCCTTTAGAAGGTACAGAACGCTTATAAGTAGTACCAATTATTTGCAATATTGGGAGCCTTGCTGATAAATGAAAAGTATTGCTGGTTGCACAAAGCAATCATAAAGCAGTAAGCAGCACAACCTTAATGTGCTGCATTCAATGCAATGAACAGGTGAGGGCTAATTGGGCATGGCAATACCTCCAACCAGTTTTAGGGTTTAGCTAATTTCTCCCCTAACAACATATAAATAAAAAATTGTTGTCAAAGAATACAAACATAACTTTTTCCTTTTTAACCACAAAAGCCTTTAATAAGATAAAAACATATATTAGAACCTTATACAGAATTTTTTGGAAATACTATTTACATTTCACATTTTTGCATCATTAATCAATTTAAATGATATCCACTAGGTTTCATGTACATGTCATAGCAATGTTCCCAAATGTGACTAAACATGAACATAAGCTTTTTCCTGGAGCAATAATTTTTCTTGTAGTTCTTTGCTTTAAAGTTTTGTTTAATAATTGTTCAATAAAAATTTTATTTTTTATTGAAATAAAACATTTAGTTTTTTTAAAAATCTAAGGCCATTTTTCCATAAAACTTCTAAATCAACTAATTTAGCTTATTTGTACAAAATATAAAACGGGGAACAAAATAAAGACTGCAAAGGCAACTGTTGAGGTCAAAAGGGGAAAACTGTGTGCAAAGGTAAACATTTCCTTTGTATTTGAAAAATATGAATTTGTATTACATATGGATGTAGGCATGACATGAAGGAAGCTGAATAATCAGGCCTCGATAATACCAGCAAAGACACATGTACAAATTACAGAAAAGAAAACTAATTTTGCATAGCATCATGCCCAGTACTGGCATATCATTTTATGAATTGTCAAACAATACTTTTAAAAATTGATAAAGACAAGCTGTTAATGTAGTTACCAAAAATCGTGCAAATATTAACTTTTGGATTAAATAATATCAAATCTCTAGCAGATACCTAATTAAATATTATATATGTGAAGATATCTCACAGACATCTGTAGGATTCACAAAGCTTTTTGTTTAAAGATAGGCCAACACAGAAGATGATGGAATTTAGCTGTCTCCATGTTTCATTCTGGACAAGTTAAAACTCAATTGGTTGTAGATGGGAGTGAATGGTCATGAATAACTTCTCAATGTATTACAATGGCCTCCAAACTAGACTTGGTAGGCCTCAGAAGTGTTAATCAAAACACAGGATGTGAATCAACACGAACACCACACCTTATATGAAAAAACCTTGAATTTGTGAAAAGGCATATGGTGAAAATGCCATGTTTCTTTGTCTGTTTGAAAGATCAGCTAAGAGCAATTTGCTGATCTGTTCCATTAAAGCTTTCAGGAGCATCAGCTCAGACAGTCTGTAACCATACCTAGAAATAAGCTGCAAGACATTAGGCAGCCAGAATACCAACCAGTTGGAAGCCCAGATGGGTATTTACAACAATCAACAATGGTTTCATGGTCATGATCAGACTTCCAGATTTTTATTTAATTCAAATTTCAACATCTGCCATGGTGAGATTCAAGCCCAGATCCCTAGAGCATTGCCCTGGATCTCTGAAGTACTAGTCTAATGACAATACTACTACACCACTGCCTCCCCTTATGGAAGACTAGAGATCATAAAACCGAGGTTGAGGTAACAATAATCTGCAAAAATGCTTTACTTTTATCTGTATCCAATCTTTGTGTGTGTGAGTCCATAGTGAGATCAGGTGCATGTGAAGTTGCACTTAATTTGAACTATGTGAGAATAAATAACCTTTCTTTTAAACTTGCAATAGCTTATTGCTGAGTGATTTAAGTGGACTACACACTACTAAGGTAAGAAAAAAAAATCATCTCTTTTCATACAAAACATACTGATCACAGACATAAGAGAACATATAAATTTGATTCTCAATAATACACTGCTTTTGACTGTTCCACATACATTATTGTGCTAAATGCAATTCTGAAAGGTCTGCGTATTACTAATTTGTAAGATGTCATTGATATAATTGGCAGTGACATTGTCAAAATTCAAGCAATTACAACTTATATTTATAATAGTCTTGACATAACAAAACATATGAAGCCAGTTTATGGAAGGAACAGTAGATATTGAATGGAAGTAGGAAAGAGATTGGGAAGGCCTGGAAAAATTGTGAAAAATGAATGGGAAGATTTTGCTTCAAACAAGTATAAAGAGTTTTAGCTAGATGAAGAAATTTAGGGAGAAAATGGAGAAATGCAGGTTTAAAATAATTGAAAAATATGCCACTAATAGTGGAGAAAAGCAATAGTGAGTTAGAGATGGAAAATGAAGTTACGATGTACAGCTGGACAAAGTTGCAAAACTTAAACTTTAACTGTAAGAGGGCTGAATTAATGGTTAGCACTATTCCAGGGCATTAATGTTATTTTGTAACTTGACAGTAACATTTGGTTCCATTTTGGAGATATAAAATGGGCAATAATGAGGACATTTCCTTAAATTGCTCCTGATGACATCAACTGGAGGAGTAACTTGGAAATTCACAATGAGGCAGCTGACATAATGGATGCAGCTTAGGTACTGTAGATTACTGATTGTATCTGTACCAACATTAGTTCTGCTTCATCACGTGATTGAATTCTGTGAATTCAAAGGTTAAGTCATCAGCATTTATTTAAGACAAGAAAGAACAAATATTTTGCAAAGTTGATAATTTTTGGTAGCTGATTTTATAAAAAAGTAAATTGATGATCACAGTACATCCTTGTACCGAGATGACAGGCTGATATTAGTCTATTGGAACAATGGGAAGATGTCAGTAGCTGTGCAAAGAAAAGCAAGCCAACCAATTTGGAACAAAGTAAAATTTGGAACAGTAATGGTGACCATGAAAATATCATTGATTGTCATAAAAATCCATCTGGCGTGGCTTATATGTGATGCAATGTGATTGACCTGCCCTCAATTAGGGATGGGCAATAAATGCCGGCCTTGTCAGCAACAGAAGAGAATAAATGTAAGCCCGCCCTAGAAACAAAATCTGGGAGGTGGCCATTGTCCAGAAACTCAACTGGACTGGAGCAGATCAGAGGCTAGATATTTTGCAACAAATGCCTGTCTCATCTCTTAAGGCCCCAGAGCCTGCCCACAGTAAACAAGCAAGAATCAGGATGATAGAATGCATTCTCCATGCACCCTCAGCTGTATGAAAATTCACAATATCTGACATCACACAAAACAAAGTACTTTGCTTGATCAATATTATGTCCACCAGCTAAAAGACCACTCAGCTACTACTGTACCATGGCTACCATATACACTATCTACACTCTACATTGCCAAGGCCTCTTTGGCAGTAATCTGCAAATTCATGGCCTGTAATACCTAGGTGGCAAGAGCAGAAGATGCATGTGAACTGTCTCATCTCCACATTCCCCTTCAAGTCACATTTCATTATCTTTTTATTGTTACTTGTTCAACATACTGTAATTCACTATTAAACAGCATTGTAAGAGCTCCTTCATTACATGGACTCAGCAGCTCAGAAGAGCACCTATTAACTTCTCTTGACAACTAGGATGGCCTTGACAGTGATGCCCATATCCCATATCACCCCGTTCATGCTGAACAGCTGGGACTTTCTTTGACTCAAATATTTTCCTCAAGCTATTTTCAAAATTCATTCAATCATTTAATTGTGAATATAGCTGATTATTCCTTCTTGGGTGATGGAAGCAGATTAAGTAGTAACTTGCAAAAAAAATGAAAATCTATGTGAAAAGGAAACATTTACAAGATTATGGAACAAAAGAAGCAGCATGGCGGGAGAAGGAATATTTGGATAGCTCTTTTCAAAGAGAATGCACAAGACAAGTGGGCCCTACAGCTTCCTTCTTGCTGTATGAATTTATAATTCTTTGAATTTATCCTTCTTGACCTTCCTACTTAATTCAACATTCTCAGGCAGCATTCCACCCTTCTATAACTTTTCTCTCCCATAGCCTATGTCTGTAGAGTTTTGCTATCCTTAGTGTCAAATATGTCAAACAATTTTTCCTTCCATTCCCAAGCATTTCTGGTGCACCCAGGGTTATATCATTCTTCATGCTTTTTAAAACTATTTATATCATATTGTTTGATCATTGCGGTTGCCACATTTCCAATTGGCTATTCAGCATTCACTTGGATATGCTAGTATTTTCTCCAGTGTAGTGTCAGCAGAATGAAGTCATCCTTTACTGTTCTTGCATAGACTTGCATACCTCTTGTCTGGATATTATCTTCCTCCCTGGCTGCTACCTCAGGCTTAGAACCTGGTTGTTGTTCAGCATTCAGCTTAATCTCTCTTCTCTATTTAATCTGTCTCCAAGTCATTTTCTCTTACTTCTACAATATTGCTTGCTTTTTCCCATCTGTCCTCCATTGTCACCAAAAACCCTAATCTACATTTTAATCAGTTTGTGTCCGAACTGTTTCAATGTTATCCTTCCGATTCTACCACTCAAAAACTACAAGTATCTGCGATGCTACAGCCATATCATCACCTGCACTAAGGCCCACTTCCCCATTACTTCACCAAATTCCAGTAGTTGCAGAGATTTGAATTATGTCTCTCACCTTTCCTTCAATCTCCAGGCATTGTCTCATCTGCCCTCTTAAGAAATCCCTATTCGCTGCCCTCCCCTTCTCCTGTATCTGTGATCTTCTCCAGTTTTATGCCCTAAATGCAATCTCATGTCCTATAATATTGCCCTACTTCTCATTCTTTGTTTTGTGGCTGCTACTTCAGACAGCTTATGACCACTCTCTAGAATTCACTCAGCATCTCCCTCATGCCACATTCCTGTATACTGTATTGTAAAACCAGCTTAAGACCTTTGTCTTGAAAATGGTATCCTCTCCCCGCCTTTCTTGCTTTTGTTTTATTTTCTTCTCCGGTCAGTCCTCACTCAGTATTTACTTCCCCTTAACACACTCTGAAACATGTTTGAATGGTACAGTAACATTACAAATGTGTTAGTCTTTTTAAAAAGAAATCTATATTTTAATCATTAAATGTCTGCAGTAATTGTATTGTGCACAGGATTGCAAATAATTCAGTATTGCTGTTGAAGTACAACAAAATTGAAAAATCTAATGCCTTACAATTAGGGAAGTCTGAATGGCCTTCCACAGAGAAGCAGTATTTGAATGGCTAGATGAAAATGAGTACAGCCCTATGTGGGCCTACAGAAGTGAAATACAACGCCGTTGCTAAACGTTGGACACTACACGATCCTTTTTCCCCCTACCACCATCCCACTTGCGTTTTAGTCTCAAGGTTTGAAATAATATTTTGTTTTGCAAATCACTGCAGTCTGTTGGAGTATTGTATTTTAACTTTTAAGGGCAACTGATGATGATTATTGCCCAGTAAACCTCTCTGAGCTGTTCCTGAGATAAGGTTCTACATTGGTGATTCCGAATGGAACGATGACAATAATTATGACAATACAGAAAATACTGGAAAATCTCAGCAGGTCTAACAGCATCTGTGGAGAATAGAGCCAACGTTTCGAGTCTGGATGACCTTTAGCCTGAACTCATTTATAATTATAATATCAATAATTATAAAGTCCTTTTCGTCCTGATGGCGGGGTGGGATAGAATGTTTAAGTGAATTTACATTCATTGCAACTGCTTTGGGGAAAACGTGCCCTTGGTAAGAGAGAAGCTGATTTACTTTGTTTCAGTCTTGTGTAGTCCATATACCCAGAAAAACGTTACAAATTATTTCACAATTTCACCTAACATGCAACCGTTTCTCTCAGAAAGTGGCGTTTTTCTTCTCCCTCGCAGTATTCCCAAAACCATAGTCCGTTTTAAAAATACACCAAAGGTTTGATTGTAAAGCATAATAAAGCAATTCTAAGTAATGATAAATTGCCCTGAAAATGTTTTCCATAATCAATGACTTTCTAGCTTGATTTTCTTGCCTGAACTCCTGGCAGTGAAGACCGTTGATATGTTCCTTTGCTAAAACCCAACAATTGTCAGGAACCGTGCAATTAATGAGAAAATACTGAAATCAACCTCCACATTTCAATTCGGTTGACGTCCTCATGTTTACCGAAACTCTGATCGTTTCTTTGGAATATATCGTGTTTTACAGTAGGATCTGAGTCTTCATTTTCGTTTCCTAAATACTATCCTGGAATTACAAAGTGTCCTTATTAATAAGACTCGATCTGCATTCTCCTGCTGTCTCGTACAGCTCCTAAACGTAACGCCCTGCGAGAGATATTAGCATGTCCAGAAAGCTTCTTATACGAATGCTGAGAAATCAAGTCCAAGACGTTTACTTAACGAGATATTTCTTTCTTGAAAACGACGTGAATATTTCTAAGGCTCCCTTCTAATCTCCACTGAATCGCAGTCACCTGCTATATTGCTGAGATGAGACACTAATTGCAAGTTGGAAGTTATCTATAATGAAAACGTGTTAAAATCGCAGACTTAGGTTGAGATTTCGCAACTAAAAAGACAATTCGTATTTTTTGCCTTCCACTCATCACTAACGTGTAATAACTTTTACTTTTGTGCACTCACCCATCCGCTTTCAGATGAATAATTCACAGGAGTGGCAGAATAATAACATTCAAAGCGGTTATTGGCAGAAAATCCAAGATTCGAGTTTAAAAAAAAATCCGCCAAGAAAATTGCAACATGTTTACGTCGCATAAAAGGAAGCCCGTTTAAACTTTTAAAATATAACCGACACACTGTTAATCCCTTGAGCACTTTCTGGTTTAAAAAAAAGTTCCCCAACTGGTGGTTGCGTGCTGCAGCTATGCTCAAGCCTCAACCGAAATCGTCCAATTCACTGGAAAATTTGTCATTTTTTTTAGAATGTAGGAACAAGCTGACATAAAATGCACATTGAAAGCACTTCTCACAAAACAGTCCCAGAGCTCTCTTTCGATCACTGATTGCGGGATGAGCACCGTATTTATTGAATTTTAACAATCAGTAATCCGCGTTTCGAGATATCTGTAGAATAGCTACTAGAATGAGCTGGTTTAAAAAAAACACATTTGGATGAGGTTCCCTAACCTACAGGGGTGCGGAACCAAGAGCTAGGACGTGGGATTAGCCTGGGTCACTCTTTCTCGGCTGGCAGAGACCTGATGGGCCAAATGCCCTCCTTCTGTGTGATTTTTTTCTCTCTCATGTTTCTCGTACTCAGTGTAAAGTCACTTCAATGGATGTAAGTGATGCAATATGTAGGAGCATTCAGCCAGGTTGGTTAGGGTGCGGGAGGAGGCTTGTGGACTGTTTTGCTGCGGCTGTCGGGACGATGGCGCTTGTGAGCTGCACCACCCCTTCGGTAGCTTTCACGCTTCGCTAATACTACTCCATAGGCTCCTGCCTCTCACTGTGGTTTGGGGGGGGGCGGAGAAAAAGAGAGAGAGAGAGACTGCTTGTCAATAAACAAAACGTTTTTAGATCATAGCAAGGTCGCTCCCAGTCCTGAGCTTGCTCATTCCTGAGTCCCAGCCCTTCATTGAAGGGAGGGCACAGAGGCGGAGCGCCAGCACTCTAGCCAATCGCCTAGCGCTCTCTTTTTAAAATTCCCTGTCCATCACTCAGTTTCCTCTTCGTCAGCCACCTTCGCCATATTGGGTAACTGAGAAAAAAAGCCAGTTTTTTTTTCTGCCTTACTAGAGACAGTTTTGACGAGAGATAGGTTGTAAACTGTTGTTGTTGTTGGCGTTTTTTTGTTGTGGCTCTGCACTTTTCAGCTTGAGGAAGGATTGCACAGCGCCGTTACATCGTGTAACCTTGCAATTCTGCTGTCTTGTGGGGCTTAGGACAATTTGCAGCGAGGGGGGGGGTACGAAGAGCGAGAGAGAGAAAAAAATGTCAAACGTACGCATTTCTAATGGTAGCCCTTCGTTGGAGAGAATGGCAGCTCAGCAAGCAGGGCACCCGAAACCTTCAGCCTGCAGAAGCCTGTTTGGTCCCGTCAACCACGACGAGTTAAACCGAGACTTGAAGAAGAAACAGAAGGAGATTCACGAGCAGGACAAGCGGAGATGGAATTACGATTTCGAGAGGGACAAGCCGTTGGCAGGGAATTACAAATGGAAAGCCATGGATTGCAAGGATGTGCCTAATTTTTACTGGCGTCCTCCCAGGGAGCAAGTGTCATCGCCGGATTGCAGTGTGGATGTGAACGGGAACCATGCGATAGTTTACGTAGGAACTCTGGCTCAGGGAAATTCAGGGGACTCACATTTAGCGAATTCAGAGCAAAATGATGTGGTTAAAGAGACAACTGAACATTTCACGGACTCAAAAGAGCAATATTGTGGTCCCCGAAAACGAGCTGCGTCAGTCGGTAAGTGACAAAGATGTACTCTAGTAAAAGCTGCAGAATCCATTTTCAAACAGACCTTTCTGCCTTTTTTTAAACCACGAAAAAGAAAGCTGCTTTCACCCACTCAGTGGTTTTCGCACTTATTTCCAGCGGACCCGCTTTAAAAATCCTGCAGTCGTTGGTCTGCTTGGGGTTAAGTATGAATTCCCCTACGTTTGAAAAGGGATACTGCAACTTCAAAGGCCCTTTTTAAAAAGATGAAGCAAACGGCATTTTTTTTTTGCTTCAACAACCCTGCTTGAGATGTGGTTGACTAATGCCAACTACAGGGACAAATGTTCATTTCAAACGACCCCGAAATATACCAGCATCTTAATTTCAGTTTGCTAATGAGCTTTCCTTGATTTAGATGGCTTTCCAGAGGCAAAAAGAATCAACACACAGTCGGAGACAGAGTGGTCAGCAAATTCTCCTAGTATGAGTGCATTAGAGAAGACGCCGAAGAAAACGATTTCGAGCGGACATCAAACATAAAACAAGATTCACAAGGTAGTTCTTGGTACTTATTTTCAATTGACTGTCTCCTCCCAAAAAAAATTTAAAAATTTACGTCTTAAAGTAAGACAGAATAAATCAAAGGCAGCATCAAGAATCTATTCTGTATTGATCAATTGCCTTAGTGCTCAAGTTGAGGATTTGAGATCTTACGCAGGGTTGCAATATCACTGCTATATTTTCAAAACGACACGTATGCACAGGTGATTATTTCCAGCTGCTTTTCAAATAACTAGATACACACCAGCGTTCTGCACAAGTCTTGGTCTCTTTTCCTTCCTTCCACAGAGAAGTACAGATTTTTTTTCTGCCCAAGTGTCAATACAGAAAGTTACAGGACGACTGTGAAAATGTAATGTTGTGGGGGAGTGCGCAACCACAACTGTAGTCAGTGTCTCTAAGCTTTATATATTATACAGTCTTTTTTCCTCAAGACCAACTTCCAGCACAAATTAATAATCACATACAACAGATCACCAGAGCATACTATTCTTTATCTCGCCAGCTAAGTATAAGGGCCCATTAAAGTAACACTTGGGAGTATCGTCCAAAGTAGTAGAATGGCTTGCAATAACAAACTTGTTGATTTGCATACTTCTCATGGCTGTTGTATGATTTTGCTTTGCTGTAAATTATGGTAGAAACAGATGAGTAGAGGGACTATGTAGTATGCACTATTAGACTAAATGTACAAACAAGGCTGGGGGAGCAGCTTTTTAAATAGTTAATCACAAACTGAACTGAGATTTAATAGACATAAGGCCCATTTTTAGACTTTGCCTATATTGCTGACCATGTCAAAAGGAGTCCATTAAAAATGTCCATATAACTTTTCGCTGTTTATGCCAAATAACTTGTTTTTGTACCGGAGCATGGAGTGTGAAATTTCACACATCTTGGACCTCAAATGTTGCTACAAATGCTTCCATCTCTCCCTTCCCTCAGAATCAAAAATCAAATTGATTTCCTTTTTAAAGGAAAGGACTGAAAACATCAACATGCTAATTATGTTTGGTAATCCAATAATACTTATTGATGCATTGAAAAGTTACAGCTGCTAGTTAAACATGGCTTTGTGATATATAGTTAAACATGCTGACTTTGACTTTGTTACTACCAGGTGCCACAATGTAACTTGTCCAGCAGTTAGATTTTAAAAGTCAAGAAAGGAAATGTATTGGTTTGGTTTATTATCACGATAATGACCTGATTGTAATTGCACACAAAAATGTAAATGCTGTGTGGTATTAGTTGGCTCAGTGTGCAGTTGAATAATCAATTGCTTAGACACTTTGCCAGCTGTACCTGAATAATCAGTAGCTGGCTTGGCGTGATCAGCACTGCTATGCTAATAGCATTTTAAGTAATTACAATGATACATTTGAGATGTAATAGTACAAGAAGGGCTATTTGGCCTGTGGCATTTGTACCTAAAGTATTACCAAACATTGTATTAACCTGTACTTGTATTTTTCTTTGTTAGATTTGAAGATCCTTTTTTCCTTGTTCATCCATGGCAGTGCTTGATGAAGCGAGGATGGCCTCCTCAGAGACAGACATATCGTTATCTCTCCCAGTGAGGAGAGCCCAAGCACTGAACTCATGAACACTAAACCGCCTATTTTAGAGTGGATATAGCGCTGTGCAATTAGGTTCTTCCTTATCACTTGGCTGATTTTACTACCTGTGTATATAGTTTTTTTTTGTAGCACATAAACCATTTTTGGTGGGGGGAAGGGGAGGAGGAGGGAAATTGTTAAAACCCAGAGTTTAGAAAATGTATGACTTGAATAGTAGCAGTGTAGTTTTTCAATGCAGTTTCCAAACTGCCAAGCTACAATACCTGTGTATTGTATGTTTAAAAAATAAAAAAATCTAAAATGTACCTGTGTACATAACTTTGTAAAGACACTGAGAAATTATACTAACTTATTTATGTTAAAAAGAATTGATGTTTTTGGAATCTAGAGATAATTTTCCGTTAAGCCAAAGTGGCGTTTTTCATGTGCATTTGTAAATGCTTTATTGTAGATTTTCCCTTCAGTTTTTGCCTGTCATAATATAAGGCTATGCTTGAAAGAGAAAGCGTCCTGAGCCAGACTTGTATTCTGCCTTAATATTGGTTATTTTTCTCATTTGTTTTGTAACGTGTGAAGAGATGCTGAGTTTGTCTCGCATCCTGAAATCAAATAAAGAAAACTTGTACAATATGCTTATGTCTAGAGTTTAAAATTGAAAGCAAGTGTAGCTACTTCACAAGTGATCAAGTAGTGGTTGACGCTGTCAGGACCGCAACTTAAGTTTGGATGGGAAGGGAGAGTCGTTTGGCCTGTAGAACACTTTGAAAATTTGACTCGGTGCTTATATGTAGTAGTTAATGTAAAAATATCGTTTCCAATGGACCAAACAACGGTTGTGTGGAAGTGAACTACACCCAATGAGAGAAATGTGTGTTTTGCAATCTCTTATTTTCATGAAAGAATGACTCTTCTGTACATTTCCATTCTGAAGCGATTGCAGCTAAGGCTTAGTTTTTAGACAACTGATAAACGCTTCTTCTTGATATGATTTTTAGGGAGGGGTGGCGGCGGGGAGGGTTGGTAAACAGATTGACTGACAATTGAGGTACCTAAATGGCAACCCTTCGAAACACTTAAAAACTTAAACACTTAACTATTATTACTAGCATAGCTTTTGGAGAAAACATTCTCGCAGTCTAAACTACGAGAAACAACAGGGCAGGCAGACACTACCATCAGCAGCAGCGATAATAAGCAGTCAGTGTGAAGAGAGTAGGCTCGAGCTGCGAGCACTCCGACGATGATGGACAGCTCGAGCACGCCACGGCCAAGCGGCCAATCAGGACCGCGGGCTGCTCAGGCGTCAGCGCGCGCGCCGCCACTCCCCCCGCGCCTTTTTCCTGCCCTCCACTGGCCCCGCCTACTTCTCCGCCCCGCCCCGCCCCATCGGCCAATAGGCGGAAAGACCAGGCAAACTGTTGGAGGGCGACCCGCACGCGATTGGAGGAGGGCTCCTGTCAATCAGCGCGCGCGGCGGAGTCGGGTGAAGAGAGCGCGCGCGCGGGCGGGCGCACGCAGCTTCAAGTCCGGCCGCGTCCAACTTTTTTGAATTCATATTTAAAACGGCAATAACCGTTTCCCCGAAGTCTACTTCAAGCTGCGCCAAAAAAAATAGGAACCGGCCTCATCCAATCTTCCCTCCCCTCCATTGCAACGGTTAGATCGAAATGGTACATTGCATATCGCGCCGCAGTTCGAGTTTAGAGAAAATGACGAACACATAATTAGCCCTGTCACTGAAGGCGGAAATGGAATGTGCTGTTTATGTATTTTCTTTTAAAACAACAGTCTTAAAAAGGGACGCGTTTTAAAACACGGAGTGGAAATAAAATGTAGTTTTCGACAGAGTGCAAATGTCGACCCGGACCTTTTAGTGATGTTACAGTGCGAACAGGTTGCACCCTTTAAGCTCCTCCACACGTTTCCCCACAGCTACCCAGTGACTAAAAGTGAATTGCCAATATTTCTTTATTTTTAAAAGACTGATCACTCACTTCTCGCTATCATTTAAAAGCAGAGGCTGGTAAGTAGTTTGCTCTCATTTTAGAGGGGGGAAGGGATGGAATGGGATACAAATTGTTCATCCTGAAAAAAAGCCACTTTACTCTTACTGTCCAGGAAGGTTATATTGTAATTAATTGTAATGTTAACCAAGAATATACTTGAAACAATTTGGTTCAGCCAGCAAAAAAAAGGAAATAAAATGGAGACCAAATACTACATTTCATTTGATTGCAATTTTCACTGTAGGCCTCAACAGGATAGCCAAAAAGTTATGACACTTGTATTGTTGTTAAAGGATCATTGGTTTTCCAATAAGCCATCCACCGGATAGCATAGTTTAAGTATGTATATACATTTATAATGTTTAAACGTTAAGTGTATTTAAGATTACCAGTCTTCTGGGTATGGTCCACACCAAGTGTAACTACCTCCTCCTTTTGTGCAATGCGGTCCTTTTCACCTGGATAAAAATCCATTTGCAACAGAGTTCAAAGTGTGAATTTTGCTGATTTTTTTTTAAAAAACAAAATTTAAGTATATTTTTGCTTACCAAAGAGAAAGCAACATATTGCACCTGGCAGGAAACGTGCATTGTATTAACATTTATATATTAACATTTTCAGCACAGATAAGAGGAAGAACTCGTATTCGGATGCCCCTTCACTTTTCTCCAGGTGTAATCTGTTCTTAATCCGAAAGCGGCGACCCTCACCTGTCGTGAGTTTAATATTATCACAAATGCGGCCATCATCCGTAATCCTGCCCTTATTATAAGGCCTGGTGGCCTGTAAAACTTTTATTTAAATATATTAGAACATAGATGTTTTAAATCAATCGAATCCCTCATGAACAATCAGTGATCAAGCACTTTTATCGAGGTTTATTCATCTGTTCACTGAAAAAAAATAAATGTACTTTTGAAAAGAGAATGCGTCAGGCACAGAGTCAGATTGTACCTTAATTTGTCAGTAAAATGTGCGGATGCTTAATGAGTGCATATCCAATGTGACTGATTATCTAATTGGTTTGAGTGCAAACTAGCGTATTAAACTAGGAGGGACTGTCACTATGAGCACAGAGGAATGGTTTAATATAAAAGTAGATCGGCATTAAGACAGTGTCGTTAACTCCCTAGATTTGATATTGGCCAACTGATGATAACTGCGTTCTCCATGCAGTAACAACATTCTACAGATTGTTTATATTCTGTCCAGTATCACTAATTTTCTTAACTGCAGACGTTACTAAATGTCAACCTTTGTTACATTAATGTTAAGAAATCCAATTAAGCTCACGATGTAATTGGAACAGCAAACTCTTTCCACTCCCCATTAAACACGTATTTTGTTTATCTCTGTCAGTGGTAGGGAAAACTCACTCTTAATTCACACACCTTTGCCTCCATGCATTTTTCAATTTACGCATATTTTGCAGAGCATAGATATTATTTCAAAATCCATGTCACTCTTCGAAAATCTAAGAAATTAAGTTATTCAGAAAGTAAGGCAAATATTTGCACATATTGTTGTAACATGTTGATAACAGACCTAAAATAATTAGAAATCTGATGTACGGATGAAATGATAGACACGTAAGCTTATATTGTGAATTGTGAAAATATACAAGGACGAAAGGCCAGAGGCTACATCAGGAACGTAAAAAATGGCAGGGAATGATTGTTACTAAAATGAATCGAGGTTTGATGGAGGAGCGATTGAATTGATATAGACAACAAAAATGGGTTGAATGGAGGACTGGATGTGCAAAACTATGGATAGTCAATAAGAATTACTAGAAGGTGCAAAGATGCCTTGGATGACAATGCTAGCACAAACTGTCCCCAGCGAGGATTGTTGAAGAGATATTTGGGAAGATCTAGATAAATCAAAACATGGAACCGAGTGGAATTTAACACATCCTACGGATTAGAGAATGAAATTTTATGTAGCCGTTTTATAAGAGCGCATCATTACGTTTCATTGCAAATCCCGTTCGGTAGACGATATTAGTCCTAAAAATCATTAACATTTCCAAACCAGCATTTGTAAGTTTCAGGTGCAAGATAATAGAGTCGTGACATCCTATTTCGGAAAGATTAATGCACAAAATCAGACGTCAAACTTTATGCATCTAATTAAACACTATAATTCGGAAATAATGAATAGTACAATATCATTTTTCAGACATATGCTATTTAAAAATGCATTTTGGGGCATAGGGTTTAAAATGGTGTTTTGCTATTGTTATCAGTTAAGAGAAATGAAGAGCGAGCGGAGGAAAAGTTTCTTCAGACAACGAAATGATAAATAGGTTAGTTTATTTTGAGATGGGAACTTAGTCAATACAAAATGCTTTTGAAACATAATTTAGATCACATATGTCTTTCTCTGGTTTCTTGATAGCGCAAATATACATTTTAGAATCCATACAAATGGGAAGAAATGCGACGAGGCCAGCAAGAAGAGCACAGTGTGAGCATGCGCCATTACTTCTTCTAATATACATTTGTATTCCAATACTTATTTGGTTAAAATAATCTTCTTGAGAGTATAAACTAACTGCACAATGACTTTTGAATCTATAAAGATGCTGGCGTTTTCCATTTCTCTTTTTAATGTCAAACCGATACTAAAAATTATGAGAACGAATATCTGGATAGGTGGAAGCTATTCCATATGACTTGTCATATTGAACCTTCCATATTCACGGTAGCCTAAATTAAAATGAGTGATACAGTAAATTCTTTTAATATGGTATGTTCTACCACGTTTTCTTCCAGTCTGTTGAATTCATGATTTGCTTCCAAATAGAATTTACATACACTTGTTGTCCCCTGGTGAGTTATTCGGTCCTGCTCATCTGTGCGGTAAATTAATATTAATAGCCGTGTCCTATATAATACCCTCATCATATGAATACCTCGTATTTAACACTAACTCACCTAGATTTGTTAGCATTATCGTGTAATGCTTCTGAAATACCGTCGAAATTAATGCAGTCGATCAGAAAAGAGATAGTATTAACCTCCCATAGTAAATGAATTATGCCTCCCAAACTAGATTCTCTATTTCAAATATTTATGGATTTATGCAGAAATTTAATAATTTTCCACGTCACCGTCTAACCTGCAGAGGTAATGTTGTTCGACCGTGAATTACAGTGTGGATTATGTCAAACGCTCGAAATTTTACACTGTTTCAGATAAGTTGTTTTACTTAATAAGCGAATTTTTCTTTGACAAATCGAGGTCAGTTTCTAAAAGTAAGGCAGTTATTTCTGTAAATCTTAGTTCATTTGAAAGAGTATCCAGGTTAAATGCTGCTTGTTAATGGAAACACTTCGAGCCTGTTTCATGTTGTCAAGCGACAGACAAGAATACCTTGTTTCGCTGTTGCAGTTTACGTAACGAAATTTAAAGAATCAACAACATGGATGAAGCCGTGAAGAAAATAATCAGTTTAGGCTGCTGTTTTTTATAGGTTAGAATTTCGATGACAACAAACCACTCATTGTTTCTCTGCCTCAGATATCCGAATGGAGATTACATTAAAAAACGGCAACTGAGATTTTAAAAATCTTTCTCATCTCTCAATGGTGACTAAATTCGAAACAAGAACCACTGAAATATACACATCCTTCAACTGTTCTTTCGTTCATTTCTATGAAATCTAACGACTTTCAGTTCTAGAAGTGAGTTCACTCTGCTCTGATGTATCCCGCAAATATTTCTACGAGTTCAATACTGTTTTTAATGTTTTAAGACACAGACATCTGAAACCACCCCCCCCCCCCCAAAAGGCCATAAACAAATGAATAGTGGAGAACCAATTTCCGTTTTAAATGTTTGCCTCACTCAGGGAACATTCGTTAATATACTTCTAATATTTCTACAATAAAGACTGAAGCTTCGACAACAGAATCTATCTTCTTTCCCCTCTATTTCCCCACAATAAATGAACTTCCAAAGTTTCCGCGCTCCTTCATTCAGAAATTTACACCGTTTTTTGTTTGCGTGGGAAGTCTTCGCGTAATCATTGCATTCTTAAAAGGTTGGGTTAGACTTAAATACACGAAAGGGAATAAATTGATTTAATGGAAAATAATATTATTCTAAGAGTATAGAGATGACGTTCCGTTACTGCAGTTAGTCATAGAATTTCACACCGCCCTGTTGGCGAGCACTGGACTCAGTGAACTTCCTGCTGCAAGACACTGTTCGAGAACAAGCAGCAGCACCCGTGTTCTCAGAACTGAAAGTGTTTTCCTTAGTTCCGTTTTTCAATTTTGGTTCATCTTAATTTCAAATAAAAAAAAAACTACTGCAAAACATGGTGCCACATTTCTTTATTTTCGAAACAACGAGATGAATGTTTATTTTACAGTTGAATTAATGTGAATCTAACGAAATATTGGAATTGTATAACTTCAAAATGTACACTTCCAAGAATGATTGGCAGTTACTTTTTGCCGTATGATAAGGATTCTTTCAGTTAACGAGTCACTTAACATTTATAGAGACATATTAGCAGAATCCCTGCTGCTGATTTGTTAAGCTAATTGTAAACTTTTCTGGTCAGTTAGTTTGAGCCACATTCATTTTTTTAAACCTTACTGACCTTTATCTTTTTCCAGTCATCGCTTTTATCTTTGATTCATCATGATCATTTTACATAAATGCATAAGAGTACGTACAATGACAATTCAATGCGCAAATACATCTGACAAGGCTTCTTCATGAATTCCTATATGTTCTTTTCCTCGCAACAAGAATCAAGCACTAATGAAGAGCATCGCTCAGCTAAGCATCAACCTGGGATCGAGCATTGACCAGAATATCGAGTATTCCATCTGAGATGTAGGAGGTGACGGATTTTAGTGAACTCACTTATCTTTAAAGGCTGTCTGATTTGAAACGCTGGTCTACATAGAATGGAAGAACCCAACACCATCTTTCATGAATGGTGTTATGCAACGAGTGTACGCAATGCAGCCACCCATTGAGTATATGATAAGATCAATGTTGTTCGTTGTTGGGTACGTTCTTTATGCAATCATAGAGTATTCTCAGTGTTATCGAAGTTTTGAAGTTCAGACACCAAAGTAAAGTCACAGTTCTATTTCATTTGGGAAGCAGACACCAATAGTACATTCTGCAACTGCGTGGATATTTTCTTTACTCATAGATTAATAGACACAAGGTGATGATATATACAGCAAAGTTGGTTGGCTCCACTAGTGGAATTCTTGTAATATCATTTAGCCTATACAAGTCACAACAACCATTACTTCTGAAATAGCCAGAAAATCTGCCTTCTATCGTTACGGGAAAAGATAGACATTCTTTATCCATAACTGAACCAGGTGTTAGACTTATTGCATATGGAAATAAGGGAGCTAACGGATATTTCGAGCAAACCGCATCTTGGGCTCACCCGTGGACCTGTAAGATAAACATTAACATGAATACGGAGCAAGACTGCTCCACGCGACTCCATATTTAACCATCAGCATCCCACCTCCCCCGCCCTCTCTCAATTCTTTCCCTCGTTGACTTCTATTCCCGATTTCGGACCCCTGCTTTTCTTTTCCAATAGCCAACAGCCCCTCGTGATATCCAAATCCAATCCTGATCCGCATCCTGTCCCTGATTGTGGATGCTTATTCCAACCCTCTTACTTGAGGCTCACTGTGACGCAAATAGTGATTCAAACGTATAGTTCTCTTCGCTTTTGAACTTTGCCGATTCCGTTATAATGAGGGCCGCAGCCATTTGTCGGAGAGTCTCAACCGCTGCCTTCATACCATGCAATTCACTTTCTGAAGGGAAATTAGGGATGATCGATAAAAATGGCAGCCGAGCCAACGACGTCCCGTCCCGTGAAATAACTTTTAGAAATCAGGCCGTGCCCTACATATCTAAAAAAAAGCAATATGAATTTCAAAGCCAGTAAGTCCAAAGCAATTTATAGAAGGTAACACGCACTAATACAGCCATTTCAACAAAAATCATAGGTTTAGAAAGTAGACCGTCTTGCAGCTTACCAGTTGGATAATCCATTGTTCAGAAGTATGAGGCTCCCAAATAGAGGGGTAGTTCGTAGTAGGGACATGGAAAGCAACATAGAGAAACTTGCTACAGGGACGAGCAAACAATATACAAGCAATGCAACCTCAATTCTGTTTTTGATTAAATCTTGCTGACTGTGAAGATAAAAGAGAGAGATTCTTCACCCCCACCCCCGCCCCCGCAAATTAAATTTCATGTAAATGCAAGTTATTGTGTTCCAACTTTTGGGAGACATTTCTATGGATCTATGCATTCAGGCACAGAAGAGCTCTCTCTTAAACAGGATGGTTTAAGTTTCAGTCAGGCAGGAGCCTAGCAATGTAAACAGGGCTTCCTTGGCTGGAAGTCAAAATGCAATTTTTCAGACTAATAGGTACAGCGTAAATGCACCTAAACTATCTATTCATTGATACAAATGTTAGATGCTTATATAGTATCTTCATTGGAATATCAGATAGTTATGTTTAAGTTAGAATCTTGTGAGTAAATATACATCTTTATAATTTGTGTAATAAAGCAAATGACTGAATAGCTACCACATGTAGTTGCAAAAACGTAATTTTTAACTTGCAACTGTCTTTCATGTAATAATGCAAATCTTAGTGATTACCTTAATGGTTTCTTTTGAAGCAAATGTTTCACTTATTCTAATGTTAACAAACTTAATTTTTTAAATACTTGAAGGGGAAAATTTGCAGAACTATGGGAAAAGATGGTGACTAATCGATCGCCTGTTCAAAGAACTGACATGAACATGGTGGGCTGAATGACTTTCCTTTGTGCTGTGTGTTCCCACGATTCTGCAATGAAGATTTTTCTGAATGTATACGGACAGTTACATTATTAAATTGACATTATGAATACATTATATAGATAATTAACTTGCATGTTAATATTAGTCAAATATAGTTTTTTGTTTATTCATTAATGGGAATTGATGTCACTGGCAAGAGCATCATTTATTGACCATGAAAAGGGAGTGGTGAACTGCATTTTTGAAGACCATAACTGTTGCAGTGCCATAAAGATGAAGGTATTTGTTGAGAAGGAGGTCCCAGAATTGTGACCCAGAAATGATGAAGGAATGATGAGATATTTCCTAGTCAGGATGGTTTATTTCTTGGAGGTGGTGATTGTGCCAGGCCCTTGTTGTCCTAGTCTTTCTTGGTGATAGAGATTGACAGTTTGGGAAGAGGTGGTGCAGAAGCCTTGAATGTTGTCTAAATCATGTAGCACGCAGGCAGGGACTGCTTCATTACCTCAGGAGTTGTGAAAGGAACTAAACCATGTGTAATGTTTGAAGCTCTTCAATCCATTTATGTGGTAGATGGAAATAAGTGACAACCAGTGGATCAGTTCAAAGCTCTGCTATGCTACCACATTCAAGTGTTTGAATAATGATAACCAATGAAACAAGTGGAAGAAGGAGACCACATGAATATGCCCATCCTTAGTGATGGTGGAGCTTAGTACATGACTGCAAAAGACAAGGTTGAAAATTTATCTTCTGCCAGTATTGCCCTGACAATAATCGATTTTGGCTACCCCATCATCACAGATGGCAGTCTTCTGCCAATTTAGAAGATACCAACAAATAGCTGAGAAAAGACAATGTCCCGACTATAGTGCAGAAGACTTGTTCTTCAGAACTAACTATGCCTCTCACCAAGCTATTCCAGTACAGCAGCATGATCTGTAGGTTGCTCTATTTGTAGCAAACTGCTTCCACTGTTTAGCATGCTCACGGTGTTATAGCTTCACTAATTTGGCATCTCATTTTTAGATACTCTTGGCATTTTCTCCTGCATTTCTCATTGAGGAGCGACACTCCAAAAGCTTGTGCTACCAAATAAACCTGTTGGACTTTAACCTGGTGTTGTGAGACTTCTTACTATGCTTATTCCAGTCCAACACCGGTATCTTCACATCATTCCTCATTGAATCAACCTCGATCCCAAGTTTGATGATAATCGTAGAGTGTGGAATATGCTAGGTCATGTGATTACAGTTTGCAGTGGAGTACAATTCTTTTGTTGCTGATGCCGCACAACATCTCAAGATACTGAGTTCTGATCCATTACATCTATTTTCATATGTTCTACCAGTTAGTTTGTCAGTAATGCCACACAAGATGATAAAAGATGCCAGTTTCAAAACAAGACTTTGTTTTCTCAAGGACTGCACGTTGGTATTCTGATCAATATGATCACTGACCAGTAGAGCAAGTTTTTTTCCCTGATGTTGGTTCTCTCACCACTTGCATCAATCTCTGTCTCACTACCATGTCGTTCAGGACAACAGCATATTCAGTAATGGTGCTACTGAGCCATGCTTAGTAATGGACATGGAAGTGTCCTCCCAGAGTACATCTGTGGTCTTGTTCCCTGAGTGCTTCTTCCAAGTGTTGTTCAGTATAGCAGAGCACTGATACATCAGTTATGGGAATATGGCAGATGATAAGCAGCATGCAATTTCCTTTTTTATGTCTGTACATGTACTCCCACAATTGTCACCAGAACTCTGCTTTCTTAAGTACTGCCACTAGGCCAGATAAAGGTGGAAGAGTAAGATAATAGAACATAGAACATAGAACATTACAGCACAGAACAGGCCCTTCGGCCTTCGATGTTGCGCCGACCAATATAAAAAGCAATGCCCCTCCAAACTAATCCATTCCCTTCTCTTCCATATACTTATCAACTAACCTCTTAAACGCCACCAAACTTGGCGCATCTACAACTGCTGCAGGCAGGGCATTCCACTCCCGAACCACCCTTTGGGTAAAGAACCTACCTCTGATATCCGTCCTATAACTATCACCCCTTAATTTAAAGCTGTGTCCCCTCGTGCTAGCTTTTTCCATCCTCGGAAAAAGGCTATCACTGTCCACCCTATCTAAACCTCTAATCATCTTATATGTTTCGATTAGGTAATGAAAAAAAAAGTCATACAATCTCACACTCACAGTTGCTAACTCAAATACTGACATTGAAGCAACCTATGGGGAGATGGTGGCATAGTAGTAATGTCACTGGTTTAATAATCCAAGCCTCAGGCAAATGTTCTGAAGATTTAGATTGAAATCCCAGCAGAGCAGCTGGTGGAATTTGATTTCAATTAATAAATATAAAGTTAATTTCAGTTGTGGTGATTATGACAACAATCATTGACTGTTATAAAAACCCATCTGGTTTACTAATGCTCTTTAATGAAGCAAATTTGCCATCCTTATCTGGTTCAGGTTATATGCAACTCCAGATCTACAGCAATGAAATTGATTCTTAACCTTCGAAATGGCCTAGCACGTCACTCAATTCAAGGGTAATTAGTGATGACCAATAAATGCTGGCCTTGTTAGTGACACCCAAATCCCATGAAAGAATAAAGAAAATATATTTATATGCTAGCTAGCAGTGGGCTATCCATATGATGAAGCATTGGGTCTGAGTGTCTTGCAAACAGGGGACGCGATAAGGTAGTGCAGGTGCCAGCTCCCTTGAGGACAAGTTCCACACTGGAGCGTTTAGATGAGAACTTTGGCGGGGCAGGCTAAAGTGAAGACTATTGGATATGTATTATGAAATACTTGGTGTGTTGGCAGGCATTCTAGAGGTTCTATGTATAATGGGTTTTTCCAACACTTGACAATAGTTTCATGGTGTGCAGTTCTGGTCGCCTCACTATAGGAAGGATGTAGAGGCTATTGAGAGAGTGCAGAGGAGATTTACAAGGATGCTGCCTGGATTGGGAGGCAGGCCTTATGAAGATAGGTTGAGAGAGCTGGGACTCTTCTCACTGGAGAGACGTAGGTTAAGAGGCAACCTGATAGAGGTTTATAAAATGTTGAGAGGAATAGATAGGGTGGATTCTCAGACACTATTTCCCCAAGCTGAAATGGTCACTATGAGAGGACACAGATTTAAGGTGTAGGGAAGCAAATACAGAGGGAATGTTAGGGGTAAGTTTTTCACTTGGAGGGTGGTGAGTGAATGGAATCGGCTGTCGTCGGAGGTGGTAGAGGCAAACTCACTGGGGTCTTTTAAAAGACTTCTGGATGAGTATATGGAAACGAATGGGATAGGGGGTTATAGATAGGTCTGTGGATTGGTAGATATAAATGTGATCGGCGCAACTCATGGGCTGAAGGGCCTGTTTGTGCTGTATTGTTCTATGTTCTATGGTCATCAAAAGATAATTAATTAAAGTTTATTTTTAAAATTGAATTGAAATTTCCCCCAATCTGCCATGGCAGGATTCAAACCCAGGTCCCCAGAACACTAGATGAGTTTCTGGATTATTAGTCTAACAATAATACCGTGAGACTATTGCCAGTTCTATATGTAATGACAAACAATCTCTGTATAATAGTATTAATTGTATTCCAATAGGATGGTAATTGCATTCAGGTGATGGATATTGATTGGTAACTCACTGATTGCATGTGCATATGTTTTATATAATTTACTTATAAATAAAAAGATTATGAGCAGACTCGAAGTGAGATTGTTGCTTGGAGCTGAATGATGTACAGACTCTGTAAATGAAAGTTTGTAAGTGTATAAACAAAAGGTTTCAGAGTTCTGTCCTTCACCAGCTGGCTATCAGAATTCTAACAATCAAGATGAATATGCAGCAGCAGAGACTTACCCAGTGCAGTGGAAAGTCAGCTTTCTACTGTCGTGGCTGCAGGTACCTGTGTTCAAAGGGGCTTTGAGAGTGTCACAGCAGATCAGCAATCTTCCTATCCTCTTAACAGATGTCTTCCATTGCTGAGGCACAGTCTCTGGAATGGTGATGGTTTTAAGGAGCACAAACCTGATACCTTTTCAGGCCGGTACTGAGGAAAGTCTGCGGTTATAGATCATGATGAATGGACATGTGTAGGTTTCAGTGGCCAGATTCAAGATCTTGGGATAGCAGGTTAATACAGGGAAGTGATCTTGTGCTTCTGATGGGTGAGGAGACCTCAAGGAAGGTTCGCCATGCACCCTGCCTCTACTGCTTTGCCTGGTACCAGTCTCTACAGTTAAAGTGGCCACGTTTTCTGCTCATTTTAGTTTCTTGCTCATTTTAGTGAGCAAAATGTAAGTGAGGATTGGGTGAGGCAGGGGCCCCAATCAGCCCAAAAGTGGGAGAGCCAACCTATGCCTCCCTCAATCCCCTCTCCCGAAAAGGATCATTAATCTTTGGAATTCATTACTCCAAAGGCATTGGAAGCTGCGCATGCTCAAGGCTCAAGTTAGACAGATCTTTGGTCTGCAAGGGTACAAAATTGGGGCATGGTGGGGAGATTAGTGGCAGTCAGGGAAATCAAGTCCCTAAAGGGCTGATGATCTACATCATAGGGTACAAAAGGAGGTGCCCATGGAAATAGTGGATATGTTGGCTGTCATCTTCCAAAATTCTGTCGATTCTCAAACAGTTCGGGTAGATTGGAGAATGGACAATGTAATCCTGCTATATAAAAGAGGAGGGAGAAAATAGAAAATTACTGACCAGTTGGCCTAACATCAGTAGTTGGGAAAATATCAATAGGATTAGACAATGTCAACATGGATTTATGTCTTGCTCCTATTTCATTTGTTTTCAAAAGGAGTTAAGGCCACATCCCATCATCCCAGATTTTATTGAATGGTTGAGCAACATTGAAAGGCCAAATGATCTACTCCTGCTTCTTTTAAAAATCTGACAGCATTCATTATTACAACGTTTCCACACTACCAGATGTTTGGCTGCTGCTTGTCGGCCAGTCAGCCCAAGCTGTTGCTGCCAGTATTGATATAGTGCAGAGTAAAGCTGTACTTCCCAGGCTTAGAGCTGTTTGAGGCATCCTCCAAACCCATCTGCTGAAGTACTGGAGTAGAATGTCATAGGAGTTTCAGGATAGAATAAGGCACATGGAACACAGACACTAAAGACACGCATAAGGATGTTTGCAAAACATTTGTTGATGTTTGCAAACAGTGTGGTATGCCTTGATTTATTAATTTTAAAATGTTTTGCTTTTGGTGGCTGTCATTTTTGCATTGTGACCAAGCTGATACTGTGGTGTCATTGACCAAGGAAAGATCAGTTGTGACACTCTTGGTGAATGAAGAATTAGTTTGCACTTATACGTAAGGAAGTCAGAAGAGTTGTTCATGAATAGTCTAGCCTAACATGGGTTCTAGGTTCCAGATTCCTCCTCCTCCTTTTTGCTCACATATAACTGGTAGTTAGGGCTCAGCTCTCAGGAAGACAAGATTATGCAATATACAGCTGAATCTTGATACTTATTCTGTCAATTACTGCAGTGTTTCTCCAGAGTGATCCTTGCAGCAGAAGTGCTGTTTCAGCATTCCAGTGGACTGCTCCATCAAATCTAACCTTTTGTTGTATGCATGCTGCCCACATGTGCATGGGTCGCACATCAAAGTCTCCAGCCATGTTGTCAGCAGATAATCTTTGTTGCCTGGTAACCACCCTTTGATTAGTTCCTTCAGTGCTACAGAATGAAGGCATCATGACTGCTGTCAGGATATTGTTCAACATAAGTATGATCACATACTGGTTGAATGTTGAAGGAGTAGTTTTAAATATAACATGGTAACTGGCTATTAAAAAGAATATCTATTTTGTAAAAATTACCATATATGTCAAATTTTTTTAGGTTTTCACTTTTTTGAAAAAAAACAAGAAAACTCTGAAAGCCTTCAAGAACATTTTATAAATAAAGTATTCACAGCCGAGAACCCAGCGATGGTTCAGTATGTTATTGTTGTACTTTAGAGTTGTACTGAATGATATAAACAGGAAATCCTAGAATGAATCCTGGTTTTGTGCTACTTGGCTAGGTTCATCCAAATTGGACTGATTGAGGACAAAAACAATAATCAGCCATTGAGGCATTTCCTCACCCACCACTTCTCCCGCCCCAATAATTTATGCCATATTATATATTGACCTGTGAAATTTGTTGTCTTGTGTTATTGGGGTGAAGATCTGATTCCAAAAGGAAAAAAGTGGCCATTCAGGGTCACAAGTTGAGATTTAACATATTTGTTATGAGGACTATGTTCTATTTATTTTGTCAGTTCTCTTTGTCTTTTGTCAAAATAACTATCTGTAACATCGTTAATGTGTCGACCATTCTTCAGGATTGAGCTTTAATCAAAATTGCAATTTAACCAATGTAAGATGGTTTCATCTGAAAAAGTCTTGCATGAAAATTTGCTTTCCAAGGGATGATATATGACCTGCTGTAAATTATTCTAATTTAACAATAAGATATTAGGACTGAAAGATAATACATGAATAACTATCTTTAATCATACTGTGCAAATTGTTTATCAGTCTGTATTAATATTTATTAATGCTTATGAAAGGAAAATTATTCTGTCACTCATCTCCAGGTAGGAACAATTATCTCTGGTGTGTTCAACATATCAATTTCAAAATATTTTTCTTTTTATTTGAATCCTGGCATGACCTCTCCCTATCTCTGTAATCACCCCAACCCCTTGAGATCACTGCGCTCCTCCAATTCTGGCATTTTACACATCTCTGATTTTAATCACTCCACCTTTGGTGGCTTATCCTTTAGTTACTTAGTCCCAAACTGTGGAATTCCCTGCCTAAAGGCATTGGAGGCTGGGACATGCTCATGATCACATACTAGTTGGATGTTGATGGAGTAGTTTTAAATATCTTTGATCTTTTCTCCCTCCCTCCAAGATATTTCTAACCTAATGTTTCTTAACCTGCTGAATATTCCAACATTTCCTATTTTTATTTCAGACTTCCAGCATCTATAGTATTTTGCTTTTGTGTTGCTGACATTCTCTATCCTTGATGAGCATCTTTTCAAAAGTGCATACAGCACTTTTCACGACCGCCAGATCTCGCAAAGCTCTTTATTATCAGCATAGTTTTGCAATGCAGTCGCTGTTCTCATGTGGGAATCACAGCAGCCAATTTGCACACAGCAAACAACAATGTGATAATTACCAGATAATTTGTTTCTGTGATGTTAATTGAGGGATAAATATTGGCCAGAATATTGGGGATAACTCACTTACTTTTCTTTGAAACGCTGCCATGGAGTCTTTTACGTCCATCCAAGTAGGTAGATGGAGCCTTGGTTTAACATCTCATGCAAAAGAGAGAAAGACAGCACCTCATGTAAACCTGAGGTTCTTGTCGTGAAGCTCAAGAGTAGGACCCTGAACCGGAAACTTTTGATTCAGAGGCACTAATGTTGCAACTGAGCCACAGCTGATTATCAGATTGCACATTACATTGAAACCAATAAACAAAAGAAAATCCCATATGATTAGTTGCCGCACTAGTACAAGCGCGTGTCGTGCAATGCATGCTTTGTAAAGTTAAAGCTTAATAGTATTAATGTGAGTTGCTAGTTAACAATCACATCTGCACTATGTTGACATCAGCACTGCTGCCTCACGGCGTCAGGGACCCAGGTTCGATTCCCTGTTTGGGTCATTGTCTATGTGGAGTTTGCAGGGTTTGTCCATGTTTGCGTGGGTTTTCTTAGTAAGAAGTCTCACAACTGTTAAAGTCCAACAGGTTAATTTGGAAGCAAAAGCCACCAGCTAGTAGTTTATGCTACCAAATAAACCTGTTCGACTTTAACCAGGTGTTGTAAGACTACTTACTGTGTTTACCCCAGTCCAACGCCAGCATCTCCACATCATGGGTTTCCTCTCAGTCCAAAAGATGTGCTAGTCAGGTGCATTGGCCATGCTAAATTCTCCTTGAGCGTACTTGAACAGATGTGCGTACTAAGTAATTTCATTGCAGTGTTAATGTAAGTTTACTTGTGTCGAATAAATAAACGTTTATTTTAATACAACTCAGAAGCCAGTGAGGTATATTGTCTCTGAGTGGTAGGCTCCACTTGGATGAAAGGGTGAGGAATGGTACCATGTAACTTGCTTCTGTCAGTGAAGAAGAATACGTGATAACTATAATGTAACCGGATGCAACTATTTATATATAGATGCACTGTAAATGTCTAAGTACTTACATGGCACTTAATATCTACTTGTCACCACTTGAAATTAGGTGCTAAGAGACGCTTCCTCCTGCATATAATATACTTGTCAATCTCAAGTAAATATTGTAAATTATTGAATGAGCCCAGACTTGGGCACGGTTCTCGTCAAGGCTGCTCGTTACAGTGTCTCATGGAGCTAAGGAGAAGGGGAGGTAAAATAATCTCTCGGAACTCAAATATAACTTTCTCTTTCCTCGAACCCATTCAGATCAATATTTCAAATACAGAAGAAAAACTAGAGGGTACATCTCCTGTTTGTTTCACCCTTGGAACTGCTCGGTTGGCTCAGCGATTTGTCCGGGATCTGTGGCCGGCGTTGTTTCGGGTATCATTGCTAAAATGGGCTTGGGGATCAGATTTAATGTTTTGTTATAGTAGAGCTTGTTGGCTTGAGCGCGTAGTCATGTTTTTTGGTTCCTGAAATTTCAAACTTGAACAATTGTTCAATCAGTTCGTGTGATCGGATTTACTAATTTATGATTCTGGTCAAGTTACTACTGCATATCTGAGTGAACTGGTGACAGTCTAGATTTCCTCGGATTTGTTCACGTTTTGCAGAAAAAGGTTCATTTCAAATAAACGAAGCTGGAATTCATTCTGCGGGATCAGTGTTTTAAGCATATTTCAATAGAATCGAGTAATGACTGGTATGTATTTTTAAGTTTCTTAGATTTATTTATTATGTATTTAACTTCGCCTTTTCAGATTATTTTAATAATGAGACTTGCTGAAATGATTATCATTTCGGATTTGTGACAATTTGAATTTTTGATCACATCTGACGGAAATTGCCGTTTACATTTCCTTTAAGTCACTTTGAAGTGTTGCAACTCACAAATATTAACCCGTTAACATCACTTTTAATTCTTTTTTTCCTCGAATTTAAAATATTTCCTTGCCTCATGAATGATCGTGGGTCCTTGGCCCTGGCACGTCAGGTTCGTGGTTGATTTCAGCCGCAGACTCTACGTCAATGAAATCCAGTTAGTTTCGTTTTGTAACACGAATAATGTAGGATAAATAAAAGGGCGTAACAAACGTTCTTGGTTTGTTCTTTTTTCATTGAATATCTTAAAAAAGATCATCTTTCGCAATCGTTATTCCAGGAAACATTAGTACGTTTTTTGAAATTGATAGGATTTTGAGCAGTTTCTCATGCAGCTTTTTTACCGCCAACCTCATTGCAGCAATCCCCAGTTCCTCCAGACGGTGCTACATCTAGTGGACCAGTAGCAACATAAATACATCGCAGTCCAATGGAGAAGGTTTATTGGAAATCTGAGTGAAAATTTCCTGGAAATTTTGAACTAACCAAATTAGCAATCTGCTGTCTGTAAGTGATAATGTTAACAAATCCAAAGGAACTACTTCTGAGAGACATTTGTTCAAGCTTCTGTCTAGGCTTGGAGCGCATTATTTAGGCCTAATAATATTTAGCTAAACATACAGAACAACTTCATCCAGACTCCCCATGAATATTGAAGGTAGCATTCCTTATGGAAAAACTCTGGATTGTGTTTGTTCTGAATAGGCTAAGTTGGATAAATCGTTGAAGATGTAGATCATACAGACTGAAAAATGTAAAAGCAGAAGTATACTCTTAGTTGAGTAGTGATGTCAAAGATCCAAAGCTAAATCATTTAACCAATCAAATGTTAGATTTTTCGCAATTGTTGTTGACAGCTCATTAGAACGTACCATGAAAAAGGCATTCCTCAAATTTATGATTATCTCAGCAATTTTAAAAAAAAGTACTGCAAATGTTTGGCAATAATTAGCATATTAATATATTCAGTCAGCAATTCTTTATTAGTAATTAAATTCAACAAGCAGATTTATAAATATTCATTGTATAAAGTGTTGACTAAATTAGTGTTGCTAAATGTAAAAGACATTGTAGACTGGAGAGGAATAGATGTAAGAAAGATAAGCTATCTCTAACATGGAAGAACAGGTTCACATATTCAAACCAAACAGGAAAAAGAGGAAGAACTTGAGAAAATATGTTCAAATGTCAAAATGCATTCAATTTTGTATTTTTTGTCAAATACAAAAAAAAGAGTGAAATAACTGAAGATGAACAGAAAACTTAATTAAGAATTATTATCTTAAATAAAAGTTTTGTTATCTAGACATGAGAAGTACTAGTTAATCAAAAATGCTGGTTACTAGGAACTTACATTTATCAATAGAATACAATGCAATACTTATACAATAAATTTTCAAAGAATTAAAGTATAGTACATTAAAATATGAAATATAAAATAATATACAGGTGTTTTTCAGTACACCTACAAATGTCCATTTCCTATTTTAATGTCATTACAACTCTTTTGGGCTTCTCATTTTGGCTTTTCTTTGATTTATTGGATGCCATAATGCCAGGATGGGATATATAAAAATACACAACACAATGGCAAATGCACAAATTATAATGGTGGTTATCAATGAGAAGGGCTTATACCAACTCTATACCTTACCAAGTTGCCAACACTTAAAAATCTTTGGATAACCTCTGAATGGCTTCCTTTGGGTAAAATGTTGATTTACATTTGGGGAATATCAGCAATTCTGATTAATAGAGCATACTGAAAAAAGTATTGATATTGTGTCAGATAACAAATTTTACTTCAATATAGTTCATTTTTTTCTATTTCTAATTTAATAAGTTTTTAAAATAACTTTTAATAACATTCCTGAATGTTGCCTGCTCCAAATGATAAGCTGTTAAATCAGTTGTATCACGTAAAAAGAGTTTGACAACCCTGATCTATTAGTACAGCTATGATGGTACCGTTGGATCTGCTGCCTCTCAATTGAGATGCTGAAGTTGCATGTGTATTTAGATGATTTCCTATTTGACTCAACCAACTTTCACCTAAATGCTACTTTTACTCAAGTCCTGATGTTGAACCTAGCTACAAACAAATTGGCTCCTGTGTTTCCCTATGAAAAAACATTGATTACACTTCAGAACTAACTAATTTGGCAATATATTTACCCATTGAGCCATTTAAACTCAGTTATTAAAATTAAACACACATTACAAGACTATTATTAAGTACAAAAGAGATGCATTTTGAAATTCGCCCTTTTTCTCAAGCCTCAACAGAATAATAGACAAGCGAAGTAAACTTGAAGCAAAAGATAGTGATGAAACTTTTACAAAAAAGATACATTGACAAATGTCTGAAAGAATAGAAACAATATTTTATGTAAAGACTGTATACATTGAGGGAGCTAGCCAAATATTACACTGAAACACTGCAGATCTAGCCCTGCAAGGACAAAAATTCTGTCTGTAAAATAGACCTTGGGCATTAGTATCATTGAACTAGCAAATTGACAACTCTGGATTTCCCAGTGCAGTTTCCCTAGCAGACATTCTCAGATAAGCCCTTAAAGAGGGAGTGATAAGGAAGACATGACTAGGAAATGGCATGATTAGAATGGTGTTGGGTAATGAGGAAAGTGGGGAACAAAGGCTGGAGAAAGGATGACAGATGAGAGCAGAAGCGATGGGTGTCATTCTTAGAGAGGTGTACAAATGGCAGGAAGCAGTATGCCAGGGTTTTAGTATCAAGCTGGGAGGAATGTTCCCAATTCTAGCTCTACATTTATGTAAGTTCAGTTTTTTGATGTCAGCTTGTGGTGGTCCCAAAGAGGATTACTGAGCAGGCTATAATTATGTCTGGGTTTTCCTGAATGTATCTAACACTGGTTTGTATTTGCAAAGATGCCTCCAAACAGTATTTGTCCCCTTATTTGCATTTACAAAAAACATGAGGTCACTGGCATGGAAAAAATATTTTATGTTTTGGAGCAGAAGTTGCATTCCAGAAATAAAAGATAATCCAGGAGCTAATAAGAATAGGGAAATTAAGATACCTAAGATCAGCATGTAAAAAGTAATAGGCAATTACAGATGGGCAATAAGTGCTGGTCTAGCCAGTGATGCCCAAATCCTGAGAATGAATTAGTAAAAGAAAAACTAAAATCCAACAAATTTCCAAGATTTGATGGCCTACTTCCTAGGGCTGTAAAAGTGATAGTTGGAGAGGTAGTGGATGCTTTGGTTATAAATTTCCAAACTTTTTTGGACTCTATTCGAATTTAGCAAAATGTTACACTGCTATTTAAAAAAAAGGAAAGAGAAAATGGGAAAGTAAAGTCAGTTAACCTGCCATCAGTCACAGAATCATAGAATCCCTATAGAGCAGAGGGAGGCCATTTGACCCATTGAGCCTGCTCGAACACCAATCCCATCCACAACATATCCCAGCAATCACATGTATTTACTCTGCTAATACCCTGACACAGTAAGAAGTCTGACAACACCAGGTTTACATCCAACCGATTTATTTGATAGCAAACTCACAAGCTTTCGACCCACTGGTCTTCGTCAGGTGAATGAGGCGTTCTGGTCTCAAACAGCACACATAACAGCACAGACTGTTTATAGATTACTGATTAGAATGCGAATCTTGATACCTAACCTGCTATTCAAATCTTAAAGTGGCTAAAAATGTGAGTGGAAGGAGCACTGAGCAGAGGTTAAAGAGATGTGCATTGTCTCCATACAGCACAGTAAGTGAGGTTTTTTGCTAACTTAGGCAAGTCATGGGGGTTACAGATAGTTTGACATGAAGCTAAGATCCCTGTTAAGACTGTCCTCATGTGTGTGGAACTTGGTTATCAGTCTCTGCTCAGTGGCTCTGTGCTGTTGTGTGTCGTGAAGGCCCCCTTGAAGAACGTTTACCTGAAGGTCGAAGGTCGAAGGCCGAATGCCCATGACCGCTGAAGTGTTCGCCAATAGGAAGGGAACAGTTTTGTCTGGTGATTGTTGAGTGATGTTCATTCATCTGCTGTTGTAGTGTCTGCATGGTCTCCCCAATGTACCATACTTCAGGGCATCCTTTTTTGCAATGTATTAGGTAGACAACGTTGACTGAGTTGCAAGAGTATGTACCGTGTACCTGGTGAATGGTATTCTCATGTGTAATAATGTCATCCATGTCGATGATCCGGCATGTCTTGCAGAGGTTGCTGTGCCAGGGTTGTGTGGTATTGTGGTCACTGTTCTCCTGAAGGCTGGGTAGTTTGCTGCGAACAATGGTCTGTTTGAGGTTGGGCGGTTGTCTGAAGGCAAGAAGTGGGGGTGTGGGGATAGCTCTGGTGAGATGTTCATCTTCATCAATGATATGTTGAAGACTCTGGAGAAGATGTCGTAGCTTCTCCGCTCCAGGAAAGTACTGGACAACAAAGGGTACTCTGTCACCTTGTCCTGTGTTCGTCTTAGAACAAAGAACAAAACAGCATGGGAAACAGACCCTTCGGCCCAACGAGCCCGTGCCCCCACCTCAATGTTCCCACTTCTGCCCGTGATTCCTGTCTATGTTTATAGATCTATGGATTGAAACCAAATTTGAGACAGTTTAGGGAGAATTTGTTCTGCCAGTCAGCCTAAGAGCACATCTTTGGGATGTGGGAGGAAACCTGAGCACCCGGAGAAAACCCACGCAAGCATGGGGAGAATGCGCAAACTCCCACAGACACAGGCCCAAATCCATGTATCTGCGCAGCACAGCGATAGTCACTGAGCTGTCATGTTGCCCATCAAATGGTCCAGGTCAAGCGTACACTAACAATGTGAAGCACTAGGATACTCTCAAAAAAAATCCAAGAGCAGCCCTCTCACGACCCATCACATGTATGCCCCTTGTCAGACAACAAGGTGGACCAAAGCACCTGTAGGATAAAAACAAGTACATCAATATCATCATCTATTTACACACTTCCCAGGGACTCCCAAGGCTCATGATCCCTATTTTAAATCAGTTTTCTATACCCCTCCATTCCCGTTCTGTTCATGTGCCCATCTAAGTATTTCTTAAATAACTCCAGAGTACCTGCCTCCACCACTTTACTTGGCAGCGCATTCCATACCCCCACCACCCTCTGTGTGAAAAAACTCCCTCTAGTATCCAAATTATACCTTACCCCCCTCACCCTAAGCCCGTGACCCCTCGTGCTATTTCAGTCCATCCTAGGAAAAAGCTTAACCCTGTTTACTCTATCTATACCCCTCATAATCTTGTACACCTCTATTAGATCTCCTCTAAGTCTACGTCTTTCTAAGAAAAACAGCCCCAATTTGCCTAACCTCTCCTCGTAACTCAGACCTTCCATACCAGGCAGCATTCTGGTAAACCTCCTCTGCACTCTCTCCAGAGTCTCCACGTCCTTCTGGTAGTAAGGCGACCAGAACTGGACGCAGTATTCCAAATAAGGTCTAACCAACGTTTTATACAGCTGCAACATTAAAGGCCAGCTCTTGTACTCTATACCCCTTCCTATAAAGGCTAGCATACCGTATGCTTTCTTCGCAACCTTCTCCACTTGCTCTACCACCTTCAGAGACTTGTGCACCTGCAACCCCAGATCCGTCTGCGTTTTTATACTCTTAATAAGTCTACCCTTTATCATATACCTTCCCCCTACTTTCTTTCTCCTGAAACGCATCACCTTGCATTTATCAGGATTGAATTCCATCTGCCATCTATCTGCCTGAGCTACCAGCCTATGTCTTCCTGTATCGCCTGACAATGCTCTTCACTATCCGCAAGTCCAACCATCTTTGTATCGTCTGCAAACTTGCTGATCACTCCACTTACTCCCTCTTCCAAGTCATTTATAAACATTACAAATAGAAGAGGTCCCAGTACTGAGCCCTATGGCACGCCACTAGTGACCAACCTCCAGCTAGAAAAACACCCTTCCATTATTACTCTCTGTCTCCTATTACCAGGCCAGTTACTTATTCATTTAGCTACCTGCCTTTGTATCCCATTAGCTTTGACCTTTTCAACTAACCTCCCATGAGGGACTTTGTCAAACGCCTTACTGAAATCCATATAGACAATATCAACGGCTCGCCCTTCATTGACTGTTTTTGTCACCTCCTCAAAAAATTCTACCAGATTTGTAAGGCACGTCATCCCTTTAACAAAGCCATGCTGCGTATCCCTAATCAGATTGCAATGCTCTAAGTGCCTATACATCCTATCTCTAAGAATCCCCTCCAACAGCTTCCCTACCACTGACGTCAAACTCACCGGCCTATAATTCCCAGGGTTATCCCTACTATCCTTTTTAAACAATGGTACAACATTAGCTATTCTCCAGTCCTCTGGCACCTCACCTGTGTCCAAGGAAGAGACAAAGATTTGCGGCAGAGGCTCAGCAATTTCACCTCGTGTCTCCCTAGGCAGCCTGGGATAAATGCCATCATGGCCCGGAGATTTATCAACTTTAATGCTATCTAGAAGCTCTAACACTTCCTCCTTCGGTATGGATATTTCCCTCAACTGGTCCACAGCTCCCTCAGAGACAGGACCGGTCAACAAGCCCCTCTCCTTCGTGAATACCGACGCAAAGTAATCATTCAGGATCTCCCCCATTCCCACGGGCTCTAAGCACAGTTTCCCTCCTCTGTCCCTAAGAGGTCTGATTTTTCTTCTAACCACCCTTTTATTCCTAACAGAGGAGTAAAAAGCCTTTGGATTTTCCTTAATCCTATCTGTCAAAACCATTTCATGCCCCCTTTCTGCCCTTCTAACTCCCCATTTGAGCTCCCTTTTCTCTCTCTATATTCCTCCAACGCTCTCTCCGTTCCCAGTTGCTTTGTCCTAACATATGCCTCTCTTTTCTTCCTAACCAAGTCCTCAATATCCCTAGTCATCCACAGCTCTCTAATCCTACCTTTCCCATCTTTCCTCTTAGCTAGCACATATCTCTCTTGCAACATTTTCAGTATTCCCTTGAAAGAATTCCACATGCCTAGCATGGACTTACCCTCGAACAAACGTTCCCAATCAGTTTCCATAAATTCCTGCCTAATCCGACTGTAATTAGCCTTCCCCCAATTCAGCACCCTGCCCCTAGGGCAACAAGCATCCTTTTCCATCTGTATCCTAAAGTAGACAGAATTATGGTCACTGTTAGCCACATGTTCCCCTACTACAACATCAACCACCTGCCTTGGCTCATTACTCAGAACTAAATCCAATATAGCCCCCTCTGTGGCCGGGCTAGCCACATACTGCTCCAACGATCCTTCCAGTACACATTTTACAAATTCCTCCCCATCCGAACCCCCAGCCCTAGGTACCTTCGAATCCACCCCAGTGAGATTAAAATCTCCCACTATAATAACTCCGTTCTTTTTGCACCTATCCAAAATATCTTTACATATGCCTTCTTCAACTACCCATGGGCTGTTGGGTGGCCTATAATACATCCCTAGCATAGTAATTGCCCCCTTCCTATTCCTCAACTCCACCCACAGCAACTCCATTCCTAACTCCTCTGTATTGTCCTCCCTCGGCACCGCTATGATGCTGTCCCTGTGGAGTCTTCTGAGGAGTCAGTGCATTTAATCACTGTGGCGCATCGGAACTATTAATCAGTGAGTCGAGCGCCATATCCTGTTCTCATGAGGGCATCTTTCAGCGTCTGGAGGTGTCTCTCACGATCCTCTCATGATCGTCTCATCTGAGCAAATTCTGTGTATATGGAGGGCTTGTTCGTAAGGGATGGTCTTTTTAACGTGTTTAGAGTGGAAGCTGGAGAAGTGGAGCATTATGAGGTTGCCTGTCGGCTTGCGGTACAGTGAGGTTCTGAGGTGACTGTCCTTGATAGAGATGCGGGTGTCCAAGAATGCGACCGATTCTGGAGAATAGTCCATAATGAGTCTGATGGTGGGATGGAACTTGTTGATATTATCACATAGTTGTTTCAATGATTGTTCGCCATGAGTCCAAAGGAGAAAAATGTCATCAATGTATCTAGTGTATTGCCTTGGTTGAAGATCCCGTGTGGTGAAGAAGTCTTGTTCGAACCTGTGCATGAAGATGTTGGCATATTGAGGTGCGAATTTGGTCCCCATGGCCATTCCATGTGTCTGGATGAAAAACTGGTTGTTGAGGGTGAAGACATTGTGGTCCAGGATAAAGCGGATGAGTTGTAAAATTGCATCTAGAAACTGACAGTTGTTGGCATTGAGTACTGAGGCAGTTGCAGCAATATCATCATTGTGGGTGATGTTGGTGTAGAGGACCGAAACATCCATTGTGACGAGGAGTGTCCCTGGTTCAACTGCTCCATGTGTGCTGAGTTTCCGTAGGAAGTCTGTAGTGTCACAACAAAAGCTGGGGGTTCTTTGTACAATGGGTTTCAGGCTGCCCTCAACATAGCCCGAGAGGTTCTCACACAGGATCCCATTGCCTGATACAATGGGATGACCGAGTGTGTTTGCCTTGTGTATCTTTGGGAGTCAGTAGAGGTCTCCAATGCGGGGGGTACGTGGAATGAGAGCACGGAGGGTGCTCTGAAGGTCTGGATCAAAAGTTTTGATCAGAGTGTTGAATTGACGAGTGTGTTCTTTCGTCGGATCTGCTGGTAGCTGTCTGTGGTGTTTCTCATTGTTTAATTGTTGGTACACTTCTTTACAGTAATCTGTTCTGTTCAGTATGACGATGGCGCTTCCTTTGTTGCGGTTGATCTTGAGAGCATGGATGGTGTTGTGTTGTGCTTGGGTGATGCTCGGGACTGTCTTGTAAGTGTGGTTAATGGATCTGGTGTTAACGCACCTCCTGATGGCTTGGGCATACATGTCTAGTTGAGGGCAGCGGCCTTCCGGAGGAGTCCAATTGGATTCCTTCCTCTTCGGTTGCTGTACTGCGGATCCCTCTGTCGGCTGTTCTGGTTCATTAGCTGTCTCATTGAGTTCACTGTTGGTCTCTTGGAGTTTGTGGAAAAACACCCACAGCCTCATTCACCTGATGAATTCCTCTGTATTCGCTGCAAGACTGATGGGGTCCATTTTGGTGGTGGGTGTTAGCCACTTTAAGATTTGAATAGCAGGTTAGGTGTAAAGATTCACATTCTAATCAGTAATCTGTAAACAGTCTGTGCTGTTATGTGTGCTGTTTGAGACCAGAACACCTCATTCACTTGATGAAGACTAGAGAGTCAAAAGCTTGTGAGTTTACTATCAAATAAATCCGTTGGATTTAAACCTGGTGTTATCAGACTTCTTACTGTGTTTACCCCAGTCCAATGCTGGCATCTCTACATCAGTACCCTGAAACACAGGGGCAATTTAGCATAGTCAACCTACCTAACCTGCACATCTTTGGACTGTTGGGGGGGGGGGGCGGCAAACCAGAGCACCTGGAGGAAACCCACACAGGTAAAGGGAAAACACGCAAACTCCGCATAGACAGTGACCTGAAGGCAGAATTGAACCTGGGTCCCTGGTGCTGTGAGACAGCAGTGCTAACCTCTGTGCCACCATGACGCCTATTGTTGGGGAAATGTTAGAATCTCTTATTAACGAAGTCTTAACAACACGCCTGGAAAATCATAGTATGATCTGACAAAATTAACATAAATTAATATTTTGTAAAAGGAAAATAGTCTTTGCCAAATTTATCATGTTTTTATTGCTGTAAATAGTAGGGGCGATAAAGGGGAGCCAGTGGATGAAGTATACTTGAATTTCTGAAAGGAGTTTGATAAGGTCATACTTGCAAGATAAGGGCTCATGGAGTTGCTTATAATATGTTAGAAGGGATAGAGGATCAGTTAATAATCTGGAAGAGAAAAAGTACAGATTAATGTGGCATTTTCAAGTTGGCGACCTGTGACTTAGTGGAGTGCTGCAAGGAACAGTACTAACACCTCAGCTAACTACAATCTACATTATATAAATGATGAAGATAAAGAGATTGGGAGCATTGTATCCAAGTTTGCTGATAATATAATGCTAAATCAGAATGCAAGCTATGAGGAGGACATGATGCTGCAAAGAGATAAAGACAGATCAAGTGAGTGGGCAGACGGAGTTTAATGTGGGTAGTAAGTATTGAAAAGCAGAACATTTTTTAAAATGTGTAAAACTTGTAAATGTTGATGTTTGTGTACTTGTTCAAGGAACACAGGTCAGCATGCAGTCATTAGGAAGATAATTGGCATGTTGCCTTTATTGGAGTACGTAAATAAGGAAGTCTTTCTATAATTGTACAAGGTTTTGATGAAATCACAGCTGGAGTACTGTGTACACATTTGTCTCCATATTTAAATAAGAATATTTACTTACAGCTGAAAGTGGTACAATGAAGATTCCTGGGATGAGAAAGTTCTGTAAAAGGGGTCTATATTCTTTGGAGTTTAGAAAAATGAGAGGTCAGCTAATTAAAAAATAAAAGATTTTTGAAAAGACTCATACCCTATTTATTATTAGTATACTGAGAGTTTGTCTACAGTGACGGGAGAATCTGAAACACGAGGGCACAATCTTTGAATAGGTGGTTGATCATTTAAACCTGAGGTCAGAAATTTTCTCATTCACTGGTTTATTTATTTTTAGAATTCTCTAAAGAATTCTGGATATTCCATAATTGAATATATTTAAGACTGAAATTGACAGAATTTTAGTCTCTCAGGGAATCAAAGGACATGGGGAGTAAATTGTGGCCAAAGATCAGCTATGATCATGACAGATCAGGTTCAATGGACTCATGATCTGCTCCAATTTATGTTCTTATCCTAACTTATTGGATACTATTAAGAGAGGGAAAGTGAATGCTTGGCCATGGCATCTTGTTAAAGGTTCCCCCTAGCCTGTAGGTGGAATGGGAGGCAGCTTGAGGCTAAACAGAGCAGCATTAGCTACTGCAGGAGAGAAGAACAGAAGGACTAGGAGTACAACTGGAGTACTGTGTGCAGTTTTGGTCACCACATTTGCGAAAGGATATATTGGCCTTGGAGAGACTACAGAGAAGGTTCACCAGGCTGATACTGGGAATGAGGGGTGAGCCTATGAAGAGAAATTGAATAGACTGGGTTTGTACTCATTAGAGTTTAGAAGGCTGAGGTGGGATCTTATAGAGACTTACAAGATAATGAAGGGGCTAGATAGGGACCCGCTTAGAAAGGATAGCAGAACTAGGAGGCACAGCCTCAAAATAAAGGAAGGGGGCAGTTTAGATCAGAGTTGAGGAGGAACTCTCAAAGGGTGATGAGTCTCTGGAATTCTCTGCCCATTGAAGTGGTGGAGGCTGCCTTGCTGAATATATTAAAGTCACGGGTAGATAGATTTCTGATAGACAAGGGAATTAAGGGTTATGGGGAGAAAGTGGGAAAGTGGAACTGATCCACTTCAGATCAGCCATGACCTTCTAGAATGGCGGGGAAGGCTCGAAGGGATAGATGGCCTACTCCTGCTCCTATTTCTTATGTTCTTACAAGGTTAACGATGAATTTTTGAGCATGTAACTAGTAAAGTTGACTGAGGAGAACCAGTGCATGTGGTTTCAGAATTTCAGAAGGCTTTCAACAAAGTGTCACATAAAAGACTACTATGTAAAGTTAAAGCACATGGAATTGGAAGTAATATCTTGAGATGGATAAAAAGCTGGTTAGCAGATAGGAAGCAAAACATTGGCATAAATGAATCTTTTTCTGATTGGTAGTCAGTGACTAGTGGGATTCCACAGGGACCCTTACTGTTCACGTATTAATGTTTTGGAAGAGGGAACTGAATGTATTAGCTTCAAATATGCTAATGGATATGGATGGGAGGGTGATCTGTGAACAGGATGCAAGATGCTTCAGCATGATTTGGCAGGTTGAGTATGTTGGCAACTGCATGGCACTTGCAGTATAATGTGGATAAATGTGAAGTTATCCACTTTGGTAGCAATAATGGGAAGACAGATTATTACTTGAATGGGTATAAATTGAGAGAGATGGATACTCAACAAGATCTTGGAGTCCTCGTGCATCAGACACTGAAAGTAAGTGCGCAGGTACAGTGGGCAGTGAAGACGGCAAATGGTATGTTGGGGATTTGAGCATAGGGAGAGGGATGTTTTGCTGCAACTGTACAAGCATTGGTGAGACCACTCCTAGAGTATTGTGTGCAGTTTTGGTATCCTTATCTGAAGGTTTTCAAGGCTGACTCCTGGAACGGCAGGTCTGTTATTTGAGGAGAGACTAGGTCTGTTAGGATTATATTCATGGAGTTTAGTAAAGTGAGAGAGGATCTCAGAAAAAATTATCAAATTTTAACAGGATTAGACAAAGTAGATTTGAAAGAATGTTCCCAATGGTGAAGGTTTCCAGAACTAAGGGTCATAGTTCGAGGATAAAGGGTAGACATTTTGGAACTGAGGTGAGGAGAAATTTCTGCATTCAAAAGGGTAGCGAATGTGTGGAATTCACTACCACCGAATGTAGAGCCAAAACATTGTCTGATTTCAAGAAAAAAAATTAGATATAACTCTTGGGGCTAAAGGGATACGAGAGGAAGGAGGGAATCAGGATGTTGAATTTGATGATCAGCTGTGATCAAGATGAATGGCGGAGCAGGCTCAAAGGGCCAATTGGCCTACTGTTCAAAGTTTCCATGTCAACTCCTCCTCACCCCATCTTCCACATTCATCCTGAGCATTGACTTTGAAATTTATAATATTAATTTGTATTGAAATTGGATAACATTTGTATCTTTGTGTTTAATAGTTCCAAATATTTCATTGTTCTTCATTGCATAGAGTCTAATTTCATCTATGTGAAAACAATTACAGATGTTGGACTTCTGAAATGGAAATTTAAAAATACTGGAAGTACTCAGCAGGTCAGAGAGCACCTGTGGTGAGATAAGTCATGGTGCAGATTTTTGCCACAATGGAAAGCCTTTTTGTCATAGCAAAACTGTAAAACTACTCAACAGTCATATGTCTCTTTTCCCAAATGTGGCACTTCTTATTTTTGCTGGGCTGGGAATAGGAGTGGTACGCCTTTCATTTATACATGTTTTACAGAAGCAGTTATTTACTTAAATCAGCAACTGCTTGTATTTTGGTAGCCTAGGAATGTGAAACCTGAATTGTGCAAAATAAACCTGGTACAAGCAGGTCTGAATTTAGCATATTTCTTTGGATAACCAGGGCGACCCTTTTGAAGATAAAAAAATGTTTAAGAATTTTATTCATTGTACCAAATGTGACACAAAGCACATTCCAAGTGTCTTCCTTTAACTCAAGGAGTAAGAGGCTGAGTCTCCTGATTTTGCAGGTAAATCATTTTTTCCTCTCATTATTCTCTCAGTCAGGTATCAGGAAGAACTTTGTGTTGGAGAAGGGAGCATAATGCTTTGTGGAAATCAACATAGAAGATGAGCGTGGCACCTGTGCACATACAGGACAGTCACCATCAGCAGCTAAAGGCAAGAGGGTGGGTACATGTTCAGCTGGAAGAAGCTGCTGCTCATGCATGAGGAAGGAGGAGGAGGCGTGGCAGAATAACAAGGTACTATCTTGTGGGAAGGGTGTACAGTTCTAGGATATCCTACCTCAACATGATGGAAGGCAACTGATGTTAAGTTGTGAGGTGGTGATTGACATATGTTACATGGTGTCGCAATCACACGGTGCTGTAGCCACTTGAGTCACAATCCATTGAGCCCCATGCCTTGCAGATGGCTGTGAAGTAACCATCACTCTCAACTTCCATTCCTCAGGATCTTTCCAGGGATTATTGGGAACTTGTCTAGTATATTCAGTTAGTAAGAAGTTTCACAACACCAAATTAAAGTCCAACAAGTTTATTTGGTAGCAAAAGTTACTCGCTTTCAGAGCGCTTGCTGCTCCTTCGTCAGGTGAGTAGGAATTCTATTCATAAACAGGGCATATAAAGATACAAACTCAATTTACAAAATAATGGTTGGAATGTGAGTCTTTAGAGGTAATCAAATCTTAAAGGTACAGCCAATGTGAGTGGAGAGAGCATTAAGCACAGATTAAAGAGATGTGTATTGTCTCCAAACAGGAACCCAAGATCCCACTTGAGGCCATCGTCATGTGTGCAGAACTTGGCTATCAGTCTCTGTTCAGTGACTCTGCGCTCTTGTGTGTCGTGAAGGACACCTTGGAGGACACTTACACGAAGATCACAGGCTGAATGCCTGTGACCTCTGAAGTGTTCCCCAACAGGAAGAGAACACACTTATCTGGTAATTGTTGAGCAGTGTTCATTCATCTGCTGTCATAGTGTCTGCATGGTCTCTGCAGAGTACCATGCCTCAGGACATCCTTTGGAGCAGCAAGCGCTCTGAAAGTTAGTGGCTTTTGCTACTAAATAAACCTGTTGGACTTTAACCTGGTGTTGTTAGACTTCTTACTATGTTTACCTCAGTCCAACACTGGCATTTCTGCATCATTTTCAGTCAGAATACAGCTGTATTAAGGAAGGCTGTAACAAATGCTCTTTCTACTTGTGTAGGGGACAATATTCATTTCTCTATAGATTTGGCATCTCAAGCACTGAGAGCCCTGGCCTTTGCCCAATTAACAAGCTTCCTTCAAGTGCAAGTTATGATTAGTTGCATCCATGCTACCATAAAGGCTCCAACTCAAAATGTGGACATCTTTGTCAGCTGGAAACCCATCTGTTCAATCAATAAACAGATTTATGACCAACTCAAGGTCTTCATGTGTGTGGAAGGTTTCCTGGCAGATGTTACAACTTCTTTATATTATAGAGTTCAGCCACCAATGCAGATCCCTGGTTGGCATCTATGGGACAAAGGAGGAACTTAACTAATGACTTCCTTTAAGAGCTGACAGATGGAAGCAGAGTACAACTATATTAGCAGTATTGTTGTCATCAGGACTACCATCGATTAGCAATCAGTACTTTAAAGATGTTCTTTTTGGTGCTTCAAGCTATCAGGAGGAACTCTGATATATACCCCAGCAAGATATCAAGAATAGTAGTGGTGGACAGTACATACAAATCGATGATGACAACATCATTGACAGAGCTTCAACCTCTGGAAGGAGGAAGATGAAGAGGAGGAGAAAGCTCCTGTCTACTTGGAAGATTCTGAGGTTCCTACATCACAGATATTGATTTTCAACGAAAGAATTAAAATAAAATGGATGAGAAGGCCACCAATGGCAGAACAGCTAAGAAGCATAGCTATTTATTTTATGGAGGAGGGTATCATTGTCAGATGATTTTGTGCAAAATAGATTCTAATATCACAGTTGCCATCAATTGAACTAGGAACCTTGTACATTGACACCACAATTAGAAAAGGAAGGATTGCATCTAATCAGCCAACAATCCTAATCCTGCTGATGGCTTGTTGAGATGGATCTCAACATGCTGCCCTCTACTGGTTAAAAAAAATCAAGTCGCAACAAGGGAGAGAATATACATCAATGAGTTGAATTCAGTCACAGTCATATTGCTGAAACCCTTATCATTGTAACCATGAGCCTCATTATATTTCCAGCAAACCTGATACTAAGTCATTTGCAATCTAGCCTCCTCATATGAAAACTAATGATAGTAAATGAGAAGTCCATGCTGCCAAATTGTCCATAATTAAACCTTATCCAACTGTTGAGCATGACACTGGTAGAATTCAAACCTTATTCATGCTAATAGAACATAGAACACTACAGCACAAACAGGCCATTCGGCCCACAAGTTGGGCCAATCATATCCATACCTACCAGGCCATAGAACTATTTGTAACTCCCAAACCCATTAAATCCCATGTACTCATCAAGAAGTCTTTTAAAAAACCCCAGCGAGTTTGCCTCTACCACCACCGACGGCAGCCGATTCCACTCACTCACCACCCTCTGAGTGAAAAACTTATCCCTAACATCTCCTCTGTACCTGCTCCCAAGCATCTTAAACCTGTGTCCTCTCGTAGTGACCATTTCAGCCCTGGGAAATAGCCTCTGAGAATCCACCCTATCTATTCCTTTCAACATTTTATAAACCTCTATCAGGTCACCTCTCAACCTTCATCTCTTCAGGGAGAAGAGACCTAACTCCCTCAACCTAAGGCATGTCCCCTCCAGGCAACATCCTTATAAATCTCCTTTGACCCTCTCAATAGCTTTCACATCCTTCCTATCGTGAGGCGACTGGAACTGTGCACAGTGCTCCCAAGTGACATCTGACAAGGGTTTTATAAAGTTGCAGCATTATTTCCCGATTCCTAAACTCAATCCTTCGATTAATGAGGCCAGTACACCATACTCCTTCTTAACCACATCCTCCACCTGTGAGGCCAATTTAAGAGTCCTGTGGACCTGGACCCCAAGGTCCTTCTGCTCCTCAACACTGCTAAGACTTCTACCCTTGATATTGTACTCCTTCATCCAGTTAGTCCTGCCAAAATGGACCACTACACATTTATCCGCTACACATTTATAGTCAAAGAAGGAACCAGACCTCTGAGATTGAAATCCACAAGAATTTGTTTCAAAGGAGCCAGAGAGAATTAACCTTCTGCAGACTAATCACACACATCAAACTGTAAAAGCCAAAGTTTCAAGTAAACGTTTCTTGACGAGTAAACTTATTTTAAAATTTACTCACTGGAGGATCCTGCTGTTACTTTATCTGGTTAAAGTATTCTTTGATCCAAAGTTAATTTATCAAATGACAAGTTGGAAGTGGCTGAAGTCAATTAAAATTCAGATATCAAGATCGGGTAACACAAATCTGAAATTTAAAAACGTGCATTTAGCATTGTTCAGGGTCTCCGGATGCACTTTTCAACCAATGAAGTAGTTTTGAAGTGTGGTCATTGTTGTAATGCAGCAACTGTGGCAGCTAATGTGTACACAGCAAGATCCCAAAAGCAGCAACACGATCACGGGCAGATGATCTGTTTGTAGTAATGTTGATTGATAAATATTGATCAGGACTTAGGGGATAGCACCCCCCTATTCTTCTTCAAAATCATATCCATGGCAACATCTATATCCTTTAAGGGCCAGATATGGTACTTGGGTGGCATCTCGTTCTAAAGGCAGCAGCTCTGATAATGCACCACTCCCTCAGTTCTGGCACTTTGAATGTTGGCCTCAGGTCAATGGACTTGGATCTGAAAGAATAATCTTCTGATTCAGAGTGAAGATTTATTGGTGTCACATGTATTAGCATACAGTGAAAAGTGTTTATAGACTTGTGCATTGTAATACACAAGCAAACAAAGCATTTTGCGGATGAGGAACCCTTAACTGTGCAGCAGCAGCTCTTTGAAAGAACTTAAATATCATCCATTCTGATCAATGATCCAGTCTCTGACATGGGCATCACATGCCTGGCATCTATATGCCTACTGCATATAGGTTACTGAATAAACACATTCCACGACACCTGAAATACAAATACAGTTGAAGCAGTGGGGACAGCAGGCGACCAATATAATCTGTATGATACATGGGCTCTTGAGCTGCAATACTTACAGCTAGGCCAGTGCATAACATTACAGTGCAACTGAATGCCTTGCATTCAGCACTCATGTTTGAGATGCGCCTTCTGCCCAGCATCTCTTCATGGAATCTGATCTTTATGTAACTCTTTAAAGTCAAGCTTTAATGGACAATAGAAGACAAAAGAGCATCTTAATGCTTGAGCCTTTGAATGCTGGAATCTTGTGCGAAACAGTAAAGAATGAAGAATCATCTTAAAACAGCCAAACATCTTGACCCTGCATATCAAGATGGACATTCAGTTTACAATGCTGTCATTCGCTGTTGTGTACTTACATGCACTAACCATTTCAGCATATCATCAATGATTCCTAGTAAGGTTGAAGAAAATGGCCCTGTCCAGATGTTGTAGTTATGACTCAAAGGTACCATGCTGTGCTCCTTAATCACTGGCCACCTTTACTGATTTCTTTTCTATTGGTTGCATTATTATATTGCGAGGGGGGAGTCGGTTATCTCAGTTGGCTTGATGGCTGGTTTATGGTGCACAGTGATGCCAACAAAGTGGTTCCAATTCCTGTACTGGTTTAGGTTTTAATTAAGTCCTGCCTTTTCAACCTTATCCCTCACCCCAGGATATGCTGATCCTTAGGTTAAAATCACCACTGGTCAGCTTTCCCCCTCAAAATGGGAGAGCAACCAATGGTCATCTGGAAATATTGTGACTTTACTTACTTTATGCCATGACATTGTCCAGCTGCGAGGGATCTGGTCAAGGATCAACAGTGTGGGTGCAAACTGGTAGTTGGGTGACAAAAGGACATGTGGATGGGATAATACGTACGACAATGTTCATCGGTCATCCACCCAATGAATCTTGGCAGCTAACCACATGACTGCATAATGTTGACCAGGTTGGATTGGGAAGACAATGACATCCTGGCTTTGTCTTGTGAATCCACTCCATGTTTCAATGGTTCAGTAAAATGTACTTTGATTAGGTAGAAACAATGATGTTTCTCCCATTGGGGAAGCCCATGGGTCATTCATTACCAGGTCAGCTATGGGTTGGAAAATGTTTACAGATTGGATGCTTACTTAACAAGGATGATATGAATGTACAAACACAAGAAATAGGAGCAGATATAGGCCATTCGGCCTCTTGAGCCTGCTCTGCCTTCAATAATGTCGTGATTGATCTGTTTGTGTTGAATTCCATCTTCTCATCCTCCCCCAATAACTTTTGATTCCCTTGCCTAACAAGAACTTATCCACTCTGCCTTAAGAATATTTATCAACCTCACTTTCACTGTCTTCTGAGACACAGAATTCCAAAGTTGCCCTCAGAGAAAAAAAATTCTCCTCATTTGTGTCCGAGAAGGGCAACTTCTAATTTTGGAACAGTGCCCTCTAGTTTTGGACTCATCCACAAGAGGAAACATCCTTTCCTTGTCAGGATCTTTTCTGCTTCAATCAAGTAACACCTTACTCTTACAAACTCCAGTGAAAACAAGTCTAGCTTGTTCAACTTATCCTCAGAAGCTAACTCACTTATTCCAGGTTTCAATCTAGTAAACTTCATCTAACCTACCTCCAATGCATTTACATCTTTTAAATAAGGGGATGAAAACTGTATATAATATTCAAGAGTTAGTCTCACCACTGCTCTGTATGTTATGTTGCCTCCTTTGAAGGTTTTCACCATTGGTCACCTACCTCTCAAATGGGTCTTTCTGAAGATCTGCTTTTTATCTTTAGTTCTGTCATTCAGCTTGTGTTGGGTCCCTCTTTGAGCGTTTAGTATGTCTGGAATCGCTCACCTAACTCCTATTCTAGCCTTGTCCCCTCACACCAATCCCGCCCCTACCTCCCGCACTCTTGAACCAAAAATCAGAACTTCAAGCTGACATTTCTAAAGATTGGGTTCATAGAACTAATTCTCCCATCTTTGTTTATTCGATCTGGGAGTGAAAATCTGAGCTGGTATGTTAGTTGTGGACTCTTAATCAGGGTTTACTGCTCATTCTAAAAAAAGGTCATAACATAAAAATTTAAAGGAGAGAAACCAAGTAACCAAAGATAAAACAAATGAACCAAGAAATGCATCTTTTACAGACCGTTTCTAGATGAAATCTATCATTAAATATTGAATATTTATTGCAGCATTTAGTAATGTTCTGCAATAAAAGTCCTTGTGTGACTGAAGTTCCAAATCACTACTAGGCTATTAGAAACCTGCCTCATATGCTATCACTGCTTTCTACCACTTGGCTTTAAAACTTGGCTTTTTTTGAAATCAAGGAAAACCACAGACACAAGGAAAGTGATGAATGAACATTTTTCTGGAGCCATTTTATATCTATTTCTGTTACACTACTAGTATTCCAGATAAGAAAGCTGTGTTATAGACTATATTTTTTGGCCAGGAATAAATGGAAATTTTGAAATAGGGTGGGCCTCATGGCTTTGTTAGTAAATCACTAATTGCGAAGATTGCAATTCTCTTAACTAAAAATGTAACAGTATATATTTAAAATATTAGCACAGTTCTAATTTTAATAAGTGGCTGCACTTTGAATATGAATAAACAGAATAACTTAGATTAGGTGACCCTTTACTGGCAATACATAATCAATAGACAAAGGCCTCACTATCACATCTGCCATGCTGCTTAGATTGAGGGAGATAGAAATGCATGCATTAAGGTAGTAATGTCCTTTTCTCTTCAAACAATTTGAAACATTTGCTAGAAATTCAATAAATACAATGTAAGTCTGAAGAATTAAGAAAAAAAATCCTAAAAGCTTCATATTAAAACTATTACTTGTAATTCTTTGTACTCCTGACTATAGATACAAGATTGATTTGTTTCCTACTCTCACAAACCAGTTTTGTGTATCTTAGCTCTTACTTTGAGTAATTGAAAATGTAATTGTCAGAATGTCTTAAATTCAAGGACTACTTCAAGACTTGAGCATCTAACTATTTCAATGCAGTATTTGATGAGTATTATATTGTCAAAAGTTTTGAGCTTCTCCCTGCTGAGGTGCAAGTTTGAGGTATCATATTTTGTGTATTTATCTGCAGAGGCACATTTTACATATTGTTCTGAGGTGTAAATTTGGTTTATAGAAATTAAAATATTTTACACTTAAAATATTTTTGCTTAAAAGGCGCATATTGAATTGAATTGGGACTACTCAAAACTAATTTCATTTGGGGCTTAACACTTCAGCTAGGGGAGTGGATTTAAACTTCGATCAAGGATGTGAAATCCCATCTAGTGTTCAACAAGTACTACTGGTAAAAACTAAAGAAGTTTACATTGTTACAGGATTTGTTGTCAAGTTTGGTAAAAATGTCCAGTTAATGCAAGAGGTCTATAGATTTTCGTGGTGCTAGGTTTCCTAGTTTACTTAAAGATCCAAAGAAAATATAAGATAGATATTATAATAAACTGTGAGTTCTTCCTCTCTCCCCTAACTATTTACCTTTCCTAACTGATCAATCTCTGCTTCACAAAATTTTCAGAAGATGCAGCTAGTGAGATTTTAAATTTCACTGTGCCAGATAATGGTTGAACAAGGAAAGCACAACATTTTTGAAAAACAATTGTTTGTAGTTGTCTCTGAGCACAACAACGAAGTTTAACTGCAAAGCAAACAATGATTCTCCCAAAATTCTGTGAGAAACTGTCTTACTGGGGATCTTACAGAGACTTATAAAATAATGAAGGAGATAGATAGGGTAGAGATTGAGAGATTCTTCTGTTTAGAAAGGATAGCAGGACTAGAGGGCACAGCCTCAAAATAAGGGGGGAGGGGTGCAGTTTAGATCAGAGTTGAGGAGGAACTTCTTCACTCAAAGGGTGGTGAATCTCTGGAATTCTCTGCCCGTTGAAGTGGTGGAGGCTACCTCGCTGAATATATTTAAGTCACGAGTAGATAAGTTTCTGAAAGACAAGAGAATTAAACGTTATGGGGAGAAAGGGGGAAAGTGGAACTGATTCGCTTCAGATCAGCCATGATCTTATTGAATGGCGGGGCAGGCTCGAAGGGCTAGATGGCCTACTCCTGCTCCTATTTCTTATGTTCTTATGTTACAAGGATTTAAAACGTTTGTTGTCAGATAGAGTTTAGCAATCTGTCATTCCACAGTCCAGTCACAAAAAAGATAGTGACCTCATCAACTACCCTGAGGTCTGGGATCACATTTTGAGCTTCTAAAATTAACCAAATGCAAACAAAAGCATTGAATAAGTATTTCCATTATACTAACTAATGCTAGAAAATATAAATAATTAAAAAGAATGAAAGAAAATGCTTTTGTAAAATATGTTAAGTTTCACTGTAAAATAACAAAAGAGTTGCAAAAATGTTTACTTATAATTTGGAAGGAGAATTGTTGTATTGGAGTTCCAAAAAATGTTACACAATTTGTATGACATTAAAGCAGTAATATAATAGGGAGAGTTGAAGTGCTGTGGACAACTGGTTAAAAGGCTCACATTGGTTACCTATTATTTCATCCCTGTAGTTTGATTACATTTTAAGATTTCTAGCCTTCACCCCCCCATATCCTTTCACTCCCTCCACCCAGTCCCCAGGCCTATCGAAGCCTCTTGCCATTCCAATGCCAACTTATGCCCCCTACTCATCTCCAGTGGTCCCTTATACCCTCCATGCCAACCCTTCAGCCTTGGATACCCATTCACCCAGTGTACATATGCACAGAATCAGTAAGGTCTATAATAGCAATAGAATGTGTGAAACTGCTTAGAAAAAATACTCATATGAAAAAATCTGGTATACCTACAACCCTATATACATAAAAAAAAATCAATCTTCCAGACTTTTAAAGTATCAGTAACTTATAACCTCACAAAACCAAGCAAAATCAATACTTCTCTGTAAACTGGAAACAAACTGTTTCACACAGCAAAGACATAAAATGATTCTGAAGCTTGATGAGGGCCCAGACTTTTATAAAATGATTGTGAGTAAATTTGTTTGCACAGGTGAAGAGAAGTATTAACTTTTTTGATTGACATCTCTATAAGGTAATAAGTTATTTTTCTGTGATTTTTTTTGTTAATGTATTCACATTTACTTTGCACAATTTTAAGACGTGTGGAGTGCTTAAAGCTTCCATTACTGATATTTTAATGATCTGTTTGATTTACACTTTTATAGGATCGATGGATGTTTGTTTCTAAGTAGTTTCATACATACCACTGTTACTATGGCATTCTGTATGAATGGGCAAGGAAGAGCCATGAATTGGTATGCAGAATATGAAGGACTGTGGGGTGGGTGGGAGGCATGCATTGATATGGACGGCACATGGATTATGAATTAAGACCTTTTCAAGTGGAATTTCAAAAAGTTCCTGAATCCAGACAATGATTTGTGATCAGTCAGAGGCTGGCCTAACTCCACACAAAGAAGAAACCTATCCAGCAATGGAACTGACCAGATTGGGAGTGCAGGATGTAGACTTGTTTCCTGCATCCTTATCCTATGCCAGTGAAAATTGGGCACTGGGACAGGAGACAGGAATCCTGCAACTGGGGCCCTGTCTGCCATTTTTAAAAGCGTCTGGATTCATTCCGGCTTTGCAAAAATCTGGCTCTATATTTTGGAAATACCTAATTGATGTGAAGGTTTTTAGGATGTATGTGATGAGCACCACAGTATACGTATTTTTAGATAAAGATAACCAAATTGAGGTTTAATTAATACCTTTTAGATAGTTGGGCCATTAGTGAAACTCTCCTCTTAGGGAAAGCACCTGGTAATTTGGCCTGGTGATATTACGGTATTAAAATATTCCAATTCTGATGCTTTTGGAATTGTGCTCAGAGTGCCTCTGCCTCATTATCGTGGGTGTCTTGGCCCAGAGGTCTAAAATAAGTGCCAATGATCAATGTGGGGCCATTAGCTATATCTGTTTGAATTATAGTTTAACTTCCGGTAGTTTTGTTTAAAGGAAGTCACTTTCTGACTATGTAAGACACAAAGAAGAAAAACTGAACATCCAACTGTTTCCTGAAAAAAGAAAGCTGCTCACTTGAAATATAAATGTCCTCATTTTCCTTTACACTATTTGCATATCTAGAAAGAAAATAAAAACAGAACAATCTAGTTTTGCTGACACTTACGAACAATTGTGTATGCTCTCATGGACACAAGTGTCTAAGCATAAGTGATGCATTATTTCCATATGCTAAGCATAACTAATATTTATTGAAACAATATTGTTTTCATGAAATAGTTGGGAACAATGAGGTAACTCATATTGAAGTAAACCATTTATTACATCAGTTCACGTGACACCAAGGCAACAGAAGAGGCGTATAGTTGGTTTCCTTCTCAGCTAAAATAAATGTATTTGGTCACCTTTTCCTTTCTTTCTTCTGTGATTGATGGGCCAGAATTTTACATTGCTTGAGCAGTCACGTGCCCAATCCAGAAACAGTGAAATTGCATGAAAAGACATTAGGCACATGTCCTGATGTCATTGCACACTCAGTCAATATTTGTATGATTTGTTGAGAGGCCAATTAAACAGAATTTTATGTGGCTTGTCTAATTTTACAGTTGGCAAGCAGGTTGCCCAGACAGCCTTTATGTTTTAGCTTTAACCTCATTCTAGGGAATGTTGAACTGTCCGGGGCTGAAATAAAATTTTAAAAAGCATCTAGAGACTGAGTTTTGTATTTGAATGTGCTGCCTAGATATAAGTTTTTCCATTGCATCATTTTCCGTCAGTTTATTTTTATAGGTCGGCAGTTCCCTGAGACAGCTCCACAATGGCTGGCACCTTACGGGAGCACATTAGAAGTACCAACTCAAATCCTCCTTATTCTCAGTGCCCGCCCATTCTTGTTGTCCCTGGCAGTGCCGAGCCTTTCACAGAACAGACCACATTTCATGCTGACTGCCCATTAATTAGCCAGCCAGTGTGAAATCATTTTCTGGTGCCACTTGAGACTGGAAGCACATTTTGTGCCTGCTTTTGGACCCATTGAGTGCAAGCACCCGATGGGTGAAAAATTAAGGCTGTGATCTTTCTTCTTCACATGCTTTTCTTGCCAATCAAGTATAAATAGATCAAACAATAATACAGAGCTGTTTTTCATTTGCTGCTACAGTCCTTTGGGTTGAAGTGATAACACTTGTCTATCTCTTCTTTTGAGGTTCATTGTAATTATTGGATCTAGCTGTATCAGGTAAAGAGAAGGACAGCCCTCAAGAAGATTCATTATCTAACCTTTATAAATCCAAGCCCAAGAGTTGCCATCCAATCTACCACAGAAAGAAAGTTCCAAGAGTCTGAAGCGGGTGATTCATTTAGTATGGATAAGAAAGGACATGGGAAGGAACAAGGACACTGCTCTCCAGAGTTCTTTAAAAGACATCTAGTCCATCTTTTAAATGACTGTGTGCGATTGCTGATGTGCAAGCATTACCAAATAGATCTGCCTGCCAGGAAACATTCATACCCTGTCAGAAGTGAAAAAACTTGGATTTATATATTAGCTTTCCTACCTCAGGACATCCCAAAGTATTTTACAGTCAATTAAGCACTTATAATCAATGTTGTAACATTTGCAATATATGGGGGACTCTACCCTAAACTTGTCAGAGATCCTTGTGCATGACATCAAAGCGATGCAGTCAAGCATAGAATATGTAGTTAGCTCAATGCACATTGCAACAAGGCATTCAGTTTAGAAGCCTGTAGCACTTGGACTGGTGCCAAAAGCATTGATCAAAGATTAGGTTAGTGTCATTCAGGCTTTTGGTTCTAGCATTCCACAAGTCTTGAAAAAGATGTCAGAAAGCAAGGGAAGGGGCTTGATTAGCATCTCAGTCCACCTACTATGTATTCTTGCACAGATCAGTGGAAGGGCTGAAAAGCAGTCCATGCAAATGACAATGGCGCCACGGGCAAGGCATTTGTTGTCCTTTTTCAAGATGTCAGCTGATTCCCAGGCCCTCTTTAAATCAGTTGCCACCTTGGTGCCAGAAAGCCATTCAGCAGACTGCAGTAGCGAAGATGAGCAGGTTTGTAACTTCTCCCTTTTAAGTCTAAGTTTCCTGAGATTGCTGAACATGATCAGTTTTTATTGGAGATCCAGCAGCATTTTACCTCCATACTGAAACCACTGGGTAATAGCTCACAGAAGCATTACCGTAGATAAGGAGAAATTAATACAACAGTTGAATGTTGTATACAACAAAGAGCAAAGGCATAAAACTCAAAAACATCCTGAACGTTGTGCTGGAAACATAATCTAGAAAACATTGTGCTGGGAACATAATCGAGAATTGGCTGCACCTCTAGCCGTGCTGAGCCAGTATAGCTATAACACTGTCATCTTCCAATAAAGTTGTAAACTGACCAAATGTGTCCTGTTTGCAAAAGTTAAAAAAAATCCAATCTGGCCAATTACCACTCCAATTACTTGCTCTCTACCATTGGTAAAGTTATGGAAGGAGCCATTGGCAGTTTATCAAGCAGCAGTTACCAATAACCTACTCATCAAGCTTAGTTTGGGCTCTGTGAGCACAACTCAACTCCACACCATATTATAGTCTCAATCCAAACATGGACTAAAGAGCTGAACTCTAAAGGTAAGATGGGAGTATTTTATATAATAATATTTGATCAAGAGTGCATCAAGGAGTCCTAGTGAATTTGAAATAATCAGAAAAAGTTTCCACTGGTTGAGTCATACCTACCACAAAGGAAAGCAAACAGTTGTGGCTTTTGGAAGACAATCATTTCAGCTCAGGACATTGCTGCAAGACATGATCAGAGTAGTTTCTTGAGTCCAATCATCTTTAGTTCCAAATAAACTCCACATCCCATATTTCTAATCACCCCCTTGACTTTGCCATTTTATGTGGTCTTACTAATTCAATGTATCATTAATAGGCCATCTCTGATTAGCTCTTTTTATAACTCTCCATTCACATCTTCATGCACCCAACCATACCTCCTTCTGAATGTAACCTCCCAAGAAAAAACTATCCCTAATTTATTTACAACTGCAACTGCACATTCAAAATTCTAAGTCTTGATCCACTGTTCAAATTTCTGCAGCTATTAATTAGCTTAACCAACCCTCAGCTCAAACCTAATCCCAACACAATCATTATTCTCTCTCATTCTGTGTTACAATCCCAATTGATGTTATAACTGGACAGAAAGATCCCAGAATGGAACCTTAGCTCAAAAGACTATAACTTACTTTTCTTTAATAAAATGTGTAGGAGCAGTCATAGAACTGCAAATTAATTTCCGCAACAGGGAAAAATACTTATTAAGCATGGAAAAATTGGATTATAATACAATACTCCTTTACTGCCCCCTTGTCTTAACGAATACACTCAGATTTTAAGATTAACAAATACTTCTTTAGCTACAATAGTGTCATTACCAAAGTCCCTTTGACATACATGAGATGATTGTCATCAAATACACACTCCTCTCTGTACCCAAGTTAGCACTATGGATTTCTTGTCAGAACTCTGTCACATGAGAGTTTCCAAACTCCACTCCCAAAATATATTTTAAAGTCTTCTGTCATAATAATACTTCCCCTTAGTAGTTTACAATCCGAAATCCAGTCCAGGATTTTCAAATTACACTTTTAAACAAAGCTTCTGCTCCATTTTTAACGGGGAATCCAGTCCAGGATTATATACCAACTCCTGTCGGATTTGTTTGTCTTTACTGTCCAAAAGGTACACAATTGCTTCAATTTTCAATTCCCAGATTCTTCTTAAAATTATGTCAAATATTTTAACTACCTTTGAGGTGTGCTGTCTCACTTTAAATCTCGTTCATGCAATTACCATTAACTCAGAGCACTTTGTTTACTCTAGATTGAATTCTTCTGAACAATACTTTACTCTCCATTCATTTAATTCCAGTCGTCTTAGACAGTTTTTCTGTCCAAATTCCCTTGTTATCTGAACTGAATCTTATTCCTTAGGAAGCTTGTGTCCTAACAATTCCTGATAATCGTGTTCATACAGCTCCAAATCTTCCTCTCTAAGCGGACTGATGGTTGACTTCCTTTGTAAGTAAAGCTATTTAACAGGTAGCAAAATGGTATTTCTGAAGATGTTTTGATGTGACTGCAGTAAGTGTATGTAGGTTTAGAGTCCATGAGCTGGAGGCTGAACTACAGACAGTGCAATGCATCAGAGAGAGTAACAGTTATCTGGATATTTTGTACTAGGACACAGTCACACCTCTGAAAATAGAATCTTTTGAGTTGGTCAGTAGTCAGGGACATGAGGGTATGACTGCACGTGAAGCAGGTTAGGGGGTCCAGAAGAGAGAAGTGGAGGAGTCTCAATCTTTGCTATTGTCCATTTCGAGATTCTTGAAGCTTGAATAGATGACCCCAGTGGCTGCAGGGTGGATGAGTGAACTGGCCATGGTACAGGAAGCCATTCAAGTGGGAGAGTTAACAAGAATGTAATGCTAGTAGTGGACAATATAGACACAGTTCCCTGCAGCTGATAGCAGGTGCCCAGGTGGCTGTATTACATGTCCAGTGCCAGGTCTCCTCCAGACTGAAAAGGAAGTCGTAGTAGGAGGGAGAGGAAAACAGATGAACTTAGAGCCTTAATGTTTGCGAGGAACTTGGATGTGGTTGTGGTGACAGAGACGTGGTTAAAGGAAGGGGAACAGTGGCAACTGAACGTTCCTGGGTATAACTGTTTCAGGCGTGACAGAGGAGGGTCCAGAAGAGGTGGAGGAGTGGCTTTGTTAGTTAAGGAGAGCATCACGGCGGTGCAGAGGGAGGACAATACAGAGGAATTGAGGAATAGAAAGGGGGCGATTACTATGCTAGGGGTGTATTATAGGCCACCCAACAGCTTGCGGGCAGTTGAAGAAGGCATTTGTAAAGACATTTTGGATAGGTGCAGAAAGAACAGTTGTTATAGTGGGAGATTTTAATCTCCCTAGGGTGGATTGGAAAGTACCTAGAGCTGGGGGTTTGGACGGGCAGGAATTTGTAAAACGTGTACTGGAAGGATCGTTGGAGCAGCATGTGGCTAGCCTGACTACAGAAAGGGCTATATTGGATTTAGTTCTGAGTAATGAGCCAACGTAGGTGGTTGATGTTGTAGTAGGGGAACATGTGGCTAACAGTGACCACAATTCTGTCTACTTTAGGATACAGGTGGAAAAGGATGCTTGTTGCCCTAGGGGCAGGGTGCTGAATTGGGGGAAGGCTAACTATGGTCAGATTAGGCAGGAACTTATTGAAACTGATTGGGAACAGTTGTTCGAGGGTAAATCCACGCTAGGCATGTGGGACTCTTTCAAGGGAATACTGAAAATGTTGCAAGATAAATATGTGCCGGCCAAGAGGAGAGATGGGAAAGGTGGGATTAGAGAGCCGTGGATTACGAGGGATATTGAGGATTTGGTTAGGTGGAAAAGAGAGGCGTATGATAGATCAAAGCAGCTGGGAATGGAGACAGTGTCGGAGGAATATAGAGAGAGTAGGAGGGAGCTCAAACGGGCAGTTAGACGGGCAAAAAGGGGGCATGAAATGATTTTGGCGGATAGGATTAAGGAAAATCCAAAGGCCTTTTACTCCTATGTTAGGAATAAAAGGGTGGTTAGAGGAAAAATTGGACCTCTTAGGGACAGAGGAAGGGAACTGTGCTTAGAGCCCGAGGGAATGGGGGAGATCCTGAAGGATTACTTTGTGTCGGTATTCATGAAGGAGAGGGGCTTGTTGACAGCTCCTGTCTCTGAGGGAGCTGTGGACCAGTTGAGGGAAATATCCATACCGAAGGAGGAAGTGTTAGAGCTTCTAGGTAGCATTAAAGCTGATAAATCTCTGGGACCTGATGGCATTTATCCCAGGCTGCTTAGGGAGGCACGAGGTGAATTTGCTGGGCCTCTGACGCAAACCTTTGTCTCTTCCTTGGACACGGGTGAGGTCCCAGAGGACTGGAGAATAGCGAATGTTGTACCGTTGTTTAAAAAGGGTAGTAGGGATAACCCTGGAAATTATAGGCCGGTGAGTTTGACGTCAGAAGTAGGGAAGCTGTTGGAGGGGATTCTTCGAGATAGGATGTATAGGCACTTAGAGCGTTGCGATCTGATTAGGGATATGCAGCATGGATTTGTTAAGGGGAGGTCGTGCCTTACAAATCTGATAGAATTTTTTGAGGAGGTGACGAAAACAGTGGACGTAGGGCGAGCCGTTGATGTTGTCTATATGGATTTCAGTAAGGCGTTTGACAAAGTCCCTCGTGGGAGGTTAGTTGAAAAGGTCAAGGCTAATGGGATACAAGGACAGGTAGCTAGATGGATAAATAACTGGCTTGGTAATAGGAGACAGAGAGTAATAGTGGAAGGGTGTTTTTCTAGCTGGAGGTCGGTCACTAGTGTGTGCCGCAGGGCTCGGTACTGGGACCTCTTCTATTTGTAATATATATAAATGACTTGGAAGAGGGAGTAAGTGCAGTGATCAGCAAGTTTGCAGACGATACAAAGATGGCTGGACTTGCGGATAGTGAGGAGCATTGTCAGGCGATGCAGCAGGACATAGATAGGCTGGTAGCTTGGGCAGATAGATGGCAGATGGAATTCAATGCTGATAAATGTGAGGTGATGCATTTCAGGAGAAAGAATGTAGGGGGGAGGTATATGATAAAGGGTAGACCTATTAAGAGTATAGAAATGCAGAGGGACCTGGGGGTGCAGGTGAACAAGTCTCTGAAGGTGGCAGAGTAAGTGGAGAAGGTTGTGAAGAAAGCATATAGTATGCTAGCCTTTATAGGAAGGGGTATAGAGTACAAGAGCTGGCCTTTAATGTTGCAGTTGTATAAAACGTTGGTTAGACCTCATTTGGAATACCGCGTCCAGTTCTGGTCGCCTTACTACCGGAAGGACGTGGAAACTCTGGAGAGAGTGCAGAGGAGGTTTACCAGGATGCTGCCTGGTATGGAAGGTCTGAGTTACGAGGAGAGGTGAGGCAAATTGGGACTGTTTTCCTTAGAAAGACATAGACTTAGATGAGATCTTATAGAAGTGTACAAGATTATTAGATAGAGTAAACAGGATTAAGCTTTTTCCTAGGATGGACTCAAATAGCACGAGGGTTCACGGGCTTAGGGTGAGGGGGGTAAGGTATAATTTGGATGCTAGAGGGAGTTTTTTTCACACAGAGGGTGGTGGGGGTATGGAATGCGCTGCCAAGTAAAGTGGTGGAGGCAGGTACTCTGGAGTTATTTAAGAAATACTTAGATGGGCAAATGAACAGAATGGGAATGGAGGGGTATAGAAAACTGATTTAAAATAGGGATCATGAGCCTTGGGAGTCCTTGGGAAGTGTGTAAACAGATGATGATATTGATGTACTTGTTTTTATCCTACAGGTGCTTTGGTCCACCTTGTTGTCTAACGCGGGGCGTACACGCGATGGGTCGTGAGAGGGCTGCTCTTGGATTTTTTTGGAGAGTATCCTAGTGCTTCACGTCGTTAGTGTACGCTTGACCTGGACCATTTGACGGGCAACACGACAGCTCAGTGACTATCGCTGTGCTGTGCAGATACATGGATTTGGGCCTGTGTCTGTGGGAGTTTGCGCATTCTCCCCGTGCTTGCGTGGTTTTCTCCGGGTGCTCCGGTTTCCTCCCACATCCCAAAGATGTGCTCTTAGGCTAATTGGCAAAACAAATTCTCCCTAAATTGTCTCAAATTTGGTTTTTAATCCGTAGATCTATAAACATGGACAGGGATCGCGGGTAGAGGTGGGAACATCGGGGTGGCGGCGCAGGCTTGTTGGGCCGAAGGGCCTGTTTCCCGTGCTGTTTTATTCTTTGTTCTTTGTTCTTTGATTCAGTGGTCATGCTCCATGTAGATATCGCCAACATAGACAGAATTGGGAAAGAAGCTCTGCGGGGACAGTATGAGCAACGAGGGGCTAAATTAAAAAGCAGAACCTCAAAAGGTAATAATTTCTGGATTGCTATCTGTGAAGGGACTTAAATGTCTGACTCAAAGATATGTGTCAGAGAAATAGGTATTCATTCATGAAGTAATGGCACCAGTATTACGGAAAATAGGTGCTGCACGGTTGGGATGCTCTTCAAAGGAACTGTGCTACGATGAGTGTTCTGGTGAGTCATTTAACTACGTCAGTAAAGAGGGCTTTGAATTACATAGTGAGGGTGAGGTATCAAGTTTGGGAAGATATGATAAATTGAATAAAGAGAAGACAAGATAGCAAGGTAGGAATAAGAGAATTGATGATTAAAGTCTGGCATGTAGGGACACAGTGTACAAATCTAAGAATGCACAGCAGATAAGATTAGAGATTATAAAAATAGTAAACGGACCAAAATAAGATCCTTTATTTAACTGAATATAGCATTCATAGCAAAACATGAAGTGACAGTGCAAATAGCAATAATCATATGTAATCTGATAGTCATTACAGAGATTTGGCTGTGAGATCACAAAGTTTGGGATCTGAATATGCAAGGGAGTGTAATATTTAGGAAGGACAGGAAGCTAGGAAAAGGTGGAAGGCTAGCTCTGTTAATTAACATGATATTGGTACAATTAAGAGTGGTGACCTTAATTCTGGAGATCAAATGTAAAAGCAGTTTTGGTAAAGGTGAAAAATAGTAAAGATACAAAGTCACTTGTGGGAAAGATTTATAAGCCTCCTAACAGTAACCACAATGTAGGATGAGATCTACAGGATGAAATGGGAAAGATACAGGAATAATCCTGGGTGATTTTTAATCTACACAATTAATCAGATTACCAAAGGTAGCGTGGATGGTGAGCTCATAATGTCTTTGGGACAATTTCTTAGAGCATCAACCAGAAGACAAGTTCTGCTGGATCTGGTAATGTGCAATGAGACAAGATTAATTAATGACCTCATAGTAAAGGCATCCCCAGGTAGCAGAGATCATATTATGATTGAATTTCACATTCAGTTTGAAGGAGAGAGTAATGGATTTGAGATTTGTGTTTTAAACTTAAATAAGGGTAATCATAAGAGCATAAAGTTAGATATGGTTAAAGTGAAATGGAAAATTAGGTTAGATAATAGAAATGCATGGCAGACATTAAGGTGATATTTCAGAATGTTCAGAAAAAATACATTCCAATCAGAAAGAAAGATTAAGGGAAGGACACACCATCTGAGCCAACTACGGAAGTTAAAGATGGTGAAAGAAAAAGAGCATTTAGACTTTGTGTAAGAAGTGACCAACAATTTTATCTCCTGAGCAACACGATTTATAGATCAAGGTAGAAAGAGAGGAAGGACCAAGAAGGAAAATGGAAATCAGGTGCAGAAAGGATAATCGATTCAACCAGTTACACAAAAATATAAAAGAGATGGAAGAAGATTGGATTAAGGGAGAAAAAGATAAAAAGGAGATGGATAAAAATAGAATTATATTTTGCTTAAACATCTAAGAACAATTTATTACTTGCGGGAATGAGAGTCCACAGCTGAGTTCCCTTTTGGAACTGGTGAGGTTAAGTGGAATTGCAGAAACATTTCATCATTAAAACTATTAAATACAGCCATCATTTTTTGCAGTGAGTTTGTTAATGTCCAAATACAAACATTTCTTGAAGACCAAAGGGAGGTTGATTGTGAGCTGCCTCTCTCATGAGGCTAATGGCACAGCAACACAAATCATTCAGCGATTTGTGGCAAATCGCAACTCAGTGTAGTTCTTCCTCACCATAAGTTATTGGATGATATACACATTGATTATGGTATATGAATTAAACTCTGTCTATTTTGGCTGCAAGTTCTGTTCCAATATATCTATTGTTAAATAATTTAATTCATTTTTCTTTACAAACAAGATGAACAGTTAACATACAGCACAAATGTTTACTGTTCTTTAAGCATTCTGACATGTTGAGCACAGAATTACAGGCATCAGGGAGAATCAGACTAAAATTCTGCTGATGAACACAATTTAGTAATTGTATATTTCTAACTGCTTCTAAACACAAAAATATTAAATAGTTAATGTTGCAATTTTTTGGTAGTTTAAAAATGACATTTAAGAAAATTAAAGATTGACGTTGAAAAGAAATGAATTTTATGGTGTCCTGTTCTGGTGTGTGTGCCCCATGATTTACTGAGACTAAAAATGGTGTGTGTACCCCATGATTTACACAGACTTATTTATCATTAATCTGAATCATGGATACAAGTCACAAATTAGCCTGAACATTTGTGTAAATATAGTTTACATTATATTCAGTTGTTAAGGTTTATCTCATTGAAGGATGGCACCTAGCAATAGACAAAAACATTCAAACATACTGACTTTGTGATCTCACCTGTGTACAACAGGAAGCAGAAATTCAGGTGCTTCTTAGGTGGAAACAGTGGAAAATCGTAGGAACATCAGTACTTTTGGAACTATATCTCATCCTGAGTCACTATCTTAAGAGAAAGATAGAAAAGCAGAGACAGAATGGAACGGGCATGAATTGTTGAACTTAGAGTTTTCAATGTGGAAGTGACTGCTAGAGGGCTAAAGAGATACTAGTCAGAAATGGAAAAAACTCAAATCTATAACAATACCAAAGGAACATTGGCTAACTTATTTTAGACACTTTAATTTTTGGATTTTCCTGGTTATGCAGAAACTTGTTCACACAAATCTCTCTAAATTAGAACTTCTTAAAAGTTTTCTCAATGACAAACACAAATTTTAGATTTGAGTCAGATATTCCCTTGTATTCAGTTTTACCAGTCATTATTATAATTCCTGCCCTTATGATCAGGAATTTCCCTTTACTGCCCAATACAAAGCTAAACAATAGTGTAACAGAGATGATATAACAAGGAAACTCTTTTATTTTGTTTACTGGATACAGTAATCATATGCACCACATGCAACTATTTTATCTTCTGAAATGTAGATTGATCTACTGATATGTAGACTAAATAAATAGATTTATTTTAGACATAATTAACATGGTTAAAGTTTCACTCTGCAATGCAAGTCAATTATTTTCTCGCATTAAAACTAATGAATATAGCACATTATGTGTGTTAATGGGCTAAATTCATTCTGCAGACGAGCAAATCCCTGAACTAGTCAGTCCTAACCTCAATAGAGAGTTCTTTCCCTCTGTGGCTGTTTTTCACTACACACTTCTCCAGACTCTGCTTGTTTCAGCTTGAGAGAAAGCCAAAGACTTAACCTCTGAACTTTCATAGCTTTCTGTGTTGGAAACTGGTGAGTTGAGCTGTCAGTCAAGCCTATTATTGCTCTCCTGGATATGGGTCCTCTGGCAGCCACCTTCTGCTGGGCTCAAATAAATGGACCATTCCAATAATAGGTATGTGAATGCATTAACAAATCCCATTGTTTTAAACTGATATGATAAACAAGAAACACAATCCTGCCAGTCACTTTATGTAGTCCTGGCTACTGGGTCAAATGCACATTCCCAAATAGTTTGTGGGTGATGTGAATTTAACTCCTGGTGCACTGAATTTAATTTAATAGCAATGGAAATGAATCTGTAATTTATCTTTGGTCAAATAGTCAAAAATCTCCGAAGTGTGATAACAATCAAGTTCAATAGGTCTTATAATACAAAAAGACTACTTGTTGCCTGCCTTCCTTTTGCATGTAAACTCCTGTGTCATTTGTTTCTGGGCCTAGATTTGTAGCCTAACTAATTGTGAGTTATTGCCAGGGCTGTTATTTTTGTAATTCCACAGTGAAAGAAGGCATAAGAATGAAACTGGACACAATAGGACTGCTTAATACTCATAGAACCAGTAAAATCTCCATTCTAAGATGGCTTCTTGGCTAAAAGCTCCTTAATTGAGCAACTCTTCTTTGCAGCCCAAATTTTGGAAATATATTACCACTTCTGCCCTTTCATCCCAACCTCTTCTGTTGTTTCAGCTTTCCTGAACTTAATAATGGGTAGCATTCAAGTCAAATTACAAATTTAAGACTACCTGTGTAGAACATACAGCACATCCCCTAACCTAACTTATTCTTTATTTCCATTGCAGTATTTTTAATGACTAGAACTTGGCTCAAATACAATTTTGGAGACACCTCTACCATCAGTGCTTCTTACTCAACCCTTTTCTCCCTGACACTCTGCATTGAATAACTTCTGATTTTAACTTAATTTACTCACTTCCCTCTGAGTTCACTGTCCTCTGCTCTCCTTTCATCCTTTTCTCCGTATAAACTCTCTTATCATATTCAACATCACAATTTGACCTTACACTGCATCTGGCCTCCCTGTTCCCATCATCTCAATCATGATACGTCTATCTCTGAGTACTCCTCACCATTGATATACCCTTTTTTAACCCACTTCCTTCCATTAAATATGCTGTATAAATATAATGTGTTGTTTTAAAACTATAGGAACTAGGTACAATATAAATAAGAGTCTTTTTAGTTATTACCTCCACCCTTTTTTGTATAGAAGTGTCTGCCCAGTGTGTGGCAGTTTATCTGGAAAATGGGCTTGACCCTAATGTTCAGGTTTGGTGCAAGATTTTATGTGCAACCCACCATGAAGCTGTCGTGTATGGTGCATTATTTTGTATTCGTTCATGGGACATGGGCGTCGCTGGCTGGCCAGAATTTCTTGCCGGTCCATTCACAAAATATTGTTTGGAATTTTGATCACGAGCTAATGAATAACTCTGGACTATTACATCAAATGGCTGACCAGTGTATGATTCAGGCAAGTGGAGCAAGAAGATTCCAGATGCATTTTCCAATTTGAATTGAGTGGTAGGTTGAGATAAGTAATTGGCCTCAGGCAATCTAGAAAAAGGTCTTTGAGCGTACCCACACAGGATTCCTATCAAGTGAGCCCACTTAGAAAGTGCTCATGTATGGATAACAGGATAACGACTATGACTATTCTTCATGCGCTGTGATGGTTCCTGTGCTTTTTGGGGTGGGGAGGGAGCTGTGTATTAACTTAAGGTGATGGTTCTTTTAAGAAATAGATTTCTCTAGGATGTAATTTATGGTTTGAAAAACCACAACTGGCTTCCAGCAGATGACTGTGAGATCAAGTTGCTTGTGAGATGAACAATAAAATAAGGGCCAATAAAACTATATGATGTAGGAGCAGACTTAGGCCCATTGAGTTTGCTCCACCATTCAATCATGGCTGATATTTTTCTCATCCCCATTCTCCTGCCTTTTCTCCATAAACCCTGGTCCCCTTATTAATCAAGACCCTATATATCTCTGTCTCAAAGGCACTCAATGACCTAACCTCCACAGCCTTCTGTAGCAAAGAGTTCATAAATTCACCACTGTCTGGCTGAAGAAATTCCTCCTCATGTCTGTTTTAAAGGATCATCTGTTTAGTCTGAGGAAACATCCTCTCCACGCCCATTCTATTTGGCCTTGCAGTATTCTATAAGTTTCAATAAGATCCCCCCCTATCCTTCTAAACTCCAACGAGTACAGACCCAGAGTAGTCAACCATTCCTCATATGACAAGCTCGTCATTCCAGGGATCATACTTGTGAACCTCCTTTGGATCCTTTCCAAGGCCAGCACATCCTTCCTTAGATAAACGGCCCAAAGCTGCTTGCAATATTCCAAATCGGGTCTGACCAGAGCCTTATACAGCCTCAGAAATACATCCTGCTTTTGTATTCTAGCCCTTTCGACATGAATGCAATGTTGCATTTGCCTTCCTAACTGCTGACTGAACCTGCATGTAAGCCTTAAGAGAATCTTGAACAAGAGCTCCCAAGTCCCTTTGTACTTCTGATTTCCTAAGCATTCCCTTATTTAGAAAATAGTCTATGGCTCCATTCCTCCTTGCAAAATGTATAACCTTACACTTTTCCACATTGTATTCCATGTGTCACTTTGCTCACTCTCCTGACCTGTCCAAGTCCTTCTGCAGCCCCCCTTCTTCTGTAATACTACCTGTTCCTCGATATATCTTTGTTTCAACTGCAAACTTAGCAACAGTGCCTCAGTTTCTTCTTCCCAACTATTAATGTATGTTGTGCAGAGTTGTGTTCTCAACACTGACCCATGAAGCACACCACTTGTCACTGGCTGCCATCCTGAAAAAGATCCCTTTATCCCCACTCTCTGCCTTTTGCCAGTCAGCCAATCCTCTATCCATGCCATTATATGGTGAATTGTTTTTGTGTGTGTGTGTGTGTGTGTGTGGTTGGGGGGGGGGGGGGGGGCGCGTGGAGGTGGCTCCTGTGTTCCAGAAGTTTAGTTTTAGTTTTTTAAATCAAGATAGCTGCAGAAATGAAACATTTATCTCAGAGTTCAGTTGAAATTTTGTGTGTTGGCTAAAGGAGTTTAACACCCTTGTTACTGAAAGACTTCTAATAAGGAGTTAAACTTCTGATTTAGCCAAGCTGGAGAGAAAAGACAGAAATTTTCATTCTGGCAGTTAAGTGCAGTGATGGGTCGGTTTAGTGGCATGTTTCTTGCTGGATGGCATGGTGGGAAATCGCACCTGATTTCATGCTCAAAAGCTCATTAATTATGCATCATTTGGCAGAGCAATGATTTGTCTGCCCTGCTATTACCTAATTGGGTTTTGGGTCATGGATTCAGGACCCATAATTAAATGACGCATGAATACAAACATTACTCTCAGAAGGCTAGATGTGTGTAGGAAATTTCCTGATTTGCTCCACTGAAGAGAAAAACTGCTCCCAGTTTCCGCAAAGATTTCCTTGCGATCCTCAAGGAGTCCATGAGCACAAGGCAGTTCACTATTTAATGGATGGCTCCAGAAGGTCCACAAACTTCATGTCTAGGAAGGGGTTTAATATTAATATTGTCTAATACTAATAATGAGAAAATTATAAGGATGATGCTGCAGATCTGAATGCTGAGCTTGCTCTTGACATTACTGGTTGTAAAGGTCTTTCAGTTCACTGCAATGGCACTAAGGGAGAGAACAAATGTGGCTATGTCCCATTTCTTTCACCTCACTCCTCCTGGAATTTTGTAACTATCAGTATGACGTGGATATGGTTTTCCACATTGTGTTTCTTTGAAGTTGACCCCCATGTCCCTCTTCAAGTTTCTGCCCTTCCTGTTCTTCATCATCTGAGGAGCTGTCATCCTCCTCTAGGTAATGTATCCCTCCTTTGAAATGTCAGGTTGTGGTGACGCTGAAGAATAACTGGAGAAACGTTTACCTGCATATTGTGAGATTCCAGAAAAATTGGAAACCCGCATATTGACAGGGAGAGTTGATGCTGGCCTGAAAGTAAAAATACAGTACCACTATCTTGAAATCCCAAAGTTATTGTGCAATTTAAAATCAAAACTGGAAAATAATCTGCTTGGAAGGAATTTGACGCTGTGTGGGAGGAGCCCATGGATGGACTGAGGGCCCTTTTAAGGGGATAGCAAATGACTTAGAATCACAACATTAAAATAGAGTCAAAAGAGAAAATGGAAGACTTTGAGAAGGTGCAATTGGAACCACTGTCTTTTGTTGTCTTTTAATGAGAGGCTGCATGAGCCGTTGACTTTATAATCCAGTTGTTCGCACATGTTTGTGTTTGTTAAGAGATGTGGTGGATCATATCTACCACATTCCGTGGGAGAATCTAACATTCCATGAACTGGGAGGACATCCACTGCCAGTGCCCCTGATGGTCACCCCTGTGCTTGATTTCTTTGCCTGCGGATTATTCCAGGGATCTACGGGGGACCTATGCAGCATCTCAGTTCTCAACATATAACATTATCATGGAGATGACATATGCCCTCTAGAGTAAAGCTCATCATTATTTGATTCACACTTGACAAAGCTGGCAAGGCTGCTAGATTTCTGGGGTTTGCAGCTATCTCAGACGTACCTAGAATTCAGAGTGCAATTGATTTCAAATGTGTGGCTTTGAGAACTCAGTGATAACACACCTTATATTCATCAACAGAAAAGGGTTTCATCCCTTGAACATTCAACTAGCATGCAATCATCAGAAGCACATCATGCAGGTTTGTGTCAGGTATCCTGGGAGTTCCCATGACTCATACATTCAGAGTGAGTCCCAGGTACCTCAAATATTTAAAGGGCGCAGCAATTACAGGGCTGGTTGCTTGGGAATAAGGGTTACCCTTTGTGTGTAATGCACGCATCATCCTCTGAGTCATTCAAAGGAGAGACTGGCTGGCATGATGGCACAGTGGTTAGCAGTGCTGCCTCACAGCGCGAGGGACCTGGGCTCAATTCCTGGCTTGAGTCACTATCTATGTGTTGCATGTTCTCCCTGTGTTTGTGTGGGTTTTCTCCGATTGCTCCCACAGTCCCACAGTCTGAAAGGCTGTGCTGGTTAGGTGCATTGACCCGAACAGATGCTGGAGTCTGGCGACTCAGGGAATTTCACAATAAATTCATTGCAGTGTTAACATAAACCTTACTTGTGAATAATAAATAAACTTTATTTTTATTTCAAAGTTCATAAGGTGACATGATTCATTATTGAGCAGACTATTAGCATTCTCAACATGAGCTTTGAATGTTTGGATCATTTAATTTTATTTATTGTTACATGTATTAATATCCATTGAAAAGTATTGTTTCTTGCTCGCTATACAGACAAAACATATTGTTCATAGAGAAGGAAATGAGAGAGTGCAGAATGTAATGTTACAGTCATAGCTAAGATGTAGAAGAAGATCAGCTTAGTGCAAGGTGAGTTCATTCAAACATCTGACAGCAGCAGCAATGAAGAAGTTATTCTTGAGTTGGTAGGTACATGACCTCAGATTTTTGTATCTTTTCCCCAAAGGAAGCAAGTGGAAGAGAGAATGTCCAGGGTGCATGGGATCCTTAATTATGCTTGCTGCTTTGCCAAGGCAGCGGGAAGTGTAGGCAGAGTCAATGGTTGGGAGGCTAGTTTGTGTGATGGATTGGGCTACATTCACAATCTTTTGTAAGTCTTTGCAGTCTTGGGCAGAGAAGGAGCCATACCAAACTGTGATACATTCAGAAAGAATGCTTTCTATGGTGACAGTCTTAGCTGACATGCCAAATTTCCTTAGCCTTTTGAGAAAGAAGAGGTATTGGTGGGCTTTCTTATCCATAATGTCAACATGGGAGACCACTGTGCCATCATGCCAGCCAGTCTCTCCTTTGAATGACTCAGAGGATGATGCGTGCATTACACACAAAGGGTAACCCTTGTTCCCAAGCAACCAGCCCTGTAATTGCTGCGCCCTTTAAATATTTGAGGTACCTGGGACTCACTCTGAATGTATGAGTCATGGGAACTCCCAGGATACCTGACACAAACCTGCATGATGTGCTTCTGATGATTGCATGCTAGTTGAATGTTCAAGGGATGAAACCCTTTTCTGTTGATGAATATAAGGTGTGTTATCATTGAGTTCTCAAAGCCACACATTTGAAATCAATTGCACTCTGAATTCTAGGTACGTCTGAGATAGCTGCAAACCCCAGAAATCTAGCAGCCTTGCCAGCTTTGTCGAGTGTGAATCAAATAATGATGAGCTTTACTCTAGAGGGCATATATCATCTCCATGATAATGTTATCGGTAATCTGGACACCTGAAAACTGAAGCTCTCAACCCTTTTTACTTCATCCCCCTTGATATAGACAGGGTTCTTGAAGTCAATGACAGTCTCCTTCATTTTATTGACATTGAGGGAGAGATTATTATTGCCGCACTAATTCACCAGATTCTCTATCTCATTCGTGTAATCTATCTCATCATTGTTTGAGATCCGACCCACTATGGTGGTGTCATCAGCAAACTTGAAAATCAAATTGGAGGGGAATTTGGCTGCACAGTCATAGGTGTATAAGGAGTATATAGGGGGCTGAGAACACAGCCTTGTTGGGTAGCAGTGTTGTGGATGATCATGGAGAAAGTGTTGTTGCCTATCCTTACCGATTGTGGTCTGTGAGTTAGAAAGTTCAGATCCAGAGATGTGCCAAGGCCCAGGAGTTTGGAGATGAGTTTCATGGGAATAATAGTGTTAAAGGCTGAGCTGTAATCCATAAATAGTAGTCAATAAAGTCTGACATAGATATCCTTGTTACCTAGCTGTTCCAAGAGTGAGTGCAGGGCTAGAGAAAATGCGTCTGCTTGGACCTGTTGTGGCGGTAGGCAAACTGTAGTGGATCCAGATAATCCAGGAGGCTGGAATTGATTCATACCATAACTAAACTTTCAAAGCACTTCGTAATGATGGATGTCAGAGCCACTGGCCGATAGTCATTAAGGTTTTTTTTTGTTTTTATTCCAATTCAATGAAATCAAGTCCAATTCAGACTCTCAAAAAGTTGAGACATTCCTGATTCAAGCTGACAAGACAGGGCTCTCACCCCCTGTCTTGGGTTTGATCTACAAGCTTATTGGAATAGGCATAGCTCCGTCTCCAAGACTTGATCTCATTTGCATCTTAGCCAAAAGGCCGAGATGCCACTTTTAAAAATTGCTTTAAGTGAAGCTAAAATGTAACCTAATGACTTCAACCAAGCACAGCATGTTGATGCTAACTTGATCTTAGCGATTAAGGTATGCTGCTTGGTTTATCTTAGGTACCGGGATGATGGTCATTTTCTTGAAGCAGGTAGGGGCCTAAGATTGTTGTAAAGAAAGGTTGAAGATATCTGTGAATATCTCCACCAGCTGATCCATGCAGGATCTGAGTGCACATCCAGACCAGTTGCTCTCCATCGGTTGACCTTCAAGAAAGCTGCTTTGATATTTGCAATGGTGACCCCAGATACAGGTTCTTCCAGGGCTTCCAGGATGGAGAGCATGCTCTCGCTGAACTCTGGCTCAAAATGCAGCTAGAATGCATTGAGCTCATCAGAGAAGGGTGCTTTGGAGCTGGCAGTTTTACATGCCTTCATCTTGTTCCATTAAGTGGGACTTTGCAGTATTCCCCATAGAGGGTGTTCCACATAGTCATGAGGTTCCCACTGAAAGAACTCTTTTGTCCAGCCATGGGCTCCTCCCAAGCTATTTCCAGCAGTTCACCTGAACCCGTATTGTTGGTGTCCTCATGCCCCTCATGGACTTCACCACATACTGCTCAATCTTCTGGCAGCTCAAGGCCATATGCATGATCACATACAGAGCAGAACTCCACTCCCCTCTCCCTCCCCACCCTCTCACACTACTCCCCGCAATAGCCTGAGGAGAACTTTCAGTAACTGCCTCATTACCTTTTTCTCATTTACTAGCTGTAGATGCCTCCCTTAACCATGTCCATCCCAAATGCAGCCCAGCACTGAGCCACACAACATTACTGCTGCCAGCTATAAGACAATGCACACCAAGCTATATCTTTTCCCAATTGAACACATCACCCTTGCCTCTCCCTTGAGCAGAACTATGATGTGCTTGCCACAAAACGTCCCAGGACAGCCTTTAATCTTTCACTCCGGCCTTTTGGCCCGAAAATTGGGATTATGACTGCCTTTCCATTCCTTCGTGACTGATCACAACACAGTCTCTCTTCCTCTGCTCTCATTCCATGAGCCTCTGTGCAACCCATCCCTCCCTCATCTCCATTAGTGTGTGTGTGTGTGACCTATTTCTCTTGTGCCGTACTCTCACATCTTCCCTTCCCACTCACACTCAGTGAGATTTGAGCACAGAGGATTACTTGGGTCCCTGAATTGCTGATTCAGCGACAATACCACTGTGCCATCATCATTACCTTCTGCTGCTCTCATGGATGCCTAGTTTTGAGTTAGTAGTTCTGTTCTGAGTCTACCTCATTTAGCATGGTGGTAGTGTCTCAAAAAGATAAATGGAGGTTGAAAAGGACTGTGCAGTTGTCATTTGTAATGATACTTGTATGGTGAGCATGAGATCAAGTAGCTCTTTCCTCCTGTTGGTTTCTCAAAATCTGCTGAAGGCTAATTCTGATAGAAATGTGATGATACTGAGCCTTTAAGAAATTATTTTAGTCATGTTTCTTGTGAGATCTGTTATAGCAGTTTTTTTTGGTGAGTGTGAGTGAATCATCAAGGACAGACTTTGCCCCACAAGATGAGGATATGGTGATCATGCCTCATCTGTCCATGATTGTATTGATAATCAGTGACAGGTAAATTGGTGAGGATGAATTCAAATACGTTTTCCCCTCTTGTTGGTTCCCTTACCATCTGCAGCAAATTCAGTCTAGCAACTCAGTCTTTCAGGATCCGGCCAGCTTGGTCTGCGATAGTGCTACCAAGCCTCTCTTGGTAATGGACATTGCCAGGTCCCCCACCCAGAGTCCATTTTGTTTCCTCCAAGTGATGTTCAACATGGAGGAATACTGATTTATTAGCTGAGGGCGGGACAGTATGTGGTAATCAGCAAGTTTCCTTGCCTGTGTTTGAATTGGGGTCCAGAATTGATGTTGAGGACTCCCAGGGCAACTCCATCCCAATTGTGTACTGCTGCTACACCATCAGCTCTGCTAGTGAGATAGGATATACCCAGGAATTATCTTGGATATTATCTGTAAGGAATGATTTAGTGAGTATGACTATGCTGGCTTTGCTTGACTTATCTGTGAGACAGCTCTCCCAATTTTGGCACAAATCCCCTGATGTTGGTAAGGGGACTTTGCAGGGTCAACACAGCTGATTTTGCTGTTGTCATTTCTAGTGCCTACTGATATCCATCAGGTGGTCCATCTGGTTTCATTCTTTTTTGTTTCCTTTCTTTGTGTTTCCTTTGTAGTGGTTGAATACAGCTAAGTGGCTTACCAGGCCATTTCAGAGGGCAGTTAAGAATCCACCATATTGCTGTGGATCTAAAGTCTTATGTAGGCCAGACGAGGTAAGGACAGCAATTTCCTTCCTTAAAGGACATTAATGAACCAGATGAGGGTTTTTATGACAATTGAACTGGTTTTATGGTCATCATTTGATCTTAAACTCAAAAAAATCTGGAATTAAAATTTCAGCGTTTGCCATAGTGAGATTTGAGCACAGAGGATTACTTGGGTCTCTGAATTGCTGATTCAGCGACAATACCACTGTGCCATCATCATTACCTTCTGCTGCTCTCATGGATGCCTAGTTTTGAGTTAGTAGTTCTGTTCTGAGTCTACCTCATTTAGCATGGTGGTAGTGTCTCAAAAAGATGAATGGAGGTTGAAAAGGACTGTGCAGTTGTCATTTGTAATGATACTTGTATGGTGAGCATGAGATCAAGTAGCTCTTTCTTCCTGTTGGTTTCTCAAAATCTGCTGAAGGCTAATTCTGATAGAAATGTGATGATACTGAGCCTTTAAGAAATTATTTTAGTCATGTTTCTTGTGAGATCTGTTACAGCAGTTTCTTTTTGGTGCTGCTAGGTCTGTAACTGGCATCTTCTATTGTTGCTGCAGCATTTTAATTGATAGAATGCTTGCTTTAATCTGAACTAATGCTGTTCTGCAGTTTTTATTGTTTTCACCTGAAATTTTGCAGAGTAGGACTTGAGTGGGTTGATTGACAGTAGTATTAGATTCTGGATGGAGCTAGGTTTGCACAGCAAAAATCAAATGAGATGTTGCTTGGAGTTGCTAGAGAGCAGTGCCTCCCCTTTCCTCTCTGAAGCTGGACATTGGATCTGCCAGAAAATAATTCTCTTTCTGAGTTTCTGCTGTTTGAAAGTGATTCTCTGTGATTCTGCTATATGGAAGCCAGAATATAGGTGTCTATCTGGATCTCAGTCCAGAGGTGCTAAAAAGACAGGAAATTTAGCGTCCATGTGAGCATATTTGTTTTGGTGCTAACTAGTTTTGAAGAAGGCATTTAATCTATGGAATAGACTAAATTGGATAGCTGTTGAGAATTAAACTTTGTCATGTTTAAGTATTTTAACTGGTAAAAGTTATGCTTATTCTTTTTGTTATCTTCTAACTGTGTTCTTAAATTAATTTTGTTTTGATTAAAATTTTCCTAGCCAATCAGTCCATACCTGGAAACTTATATTTACCCTAATGCCAAAATCAAAAATAAAAATTAGGATCTAGGCTAACTCCATTACATACCTTCTGATCTGGTCCCAAACAGATATATCTTCAACGCTTGTCATCATGATCAGTTGTGGTGCTATTGAGCTACATGATGGAGATGGACATTAAAATTTCCAACCCAGAATATATTCTGGGCCCTTGCTGCTTGCCGTTCTCCTTCCAAATGGTGTTTAACATGGGGGAGAATTGATTCATCAGTTGAGGAAGGATGATCGGTAGTTATCCACAGGAGATTTCTTTGAGCATGTTTGATGTCATGACATCCTGAGTCAAGTTTGAGAGCTCCTAAGATTGCTTCCTCTTGATTATATTATCACTCTGGCAAGTCTGTCCTGGTGAAGGGAAGGGACTTACTTAGGAATTGTGAGGAGTCTAGCACTTGTTTATAAAGAATGAAATGGTAAGTATGGCTCATCTATGGGACAACTCTCCCAATTTCCATGCAAGTTTCAGGATGTTTATAGGGAGGACTTTGAAAAGTTGGTTGATCAGGATATGCCTTTGTTTTTTCTGATACTGAGAGTAATATCAGATGTTCTATCTGTTCTTATTCTTTTTCAATTTTGTTGTAGTTCAGTACAACTAAATGGCTTGCTAGGCATTACAGAGGACACTTCATTATCAATGCTATTGCTGTGGGTCAGTTTTAGCATATGAAGCAGATTAGATAAAGAACAGTACAGTACAGGAACAGCCTCTTCGGCTGATCATATTGCCCTACTAGACTAACTGCTTATATCCCTGTATTCCCCGTTTGTTCATATGCCTATCAAGATATGTCTTAAATGTGGTTAATGCAACTGCCTCAATCATCTTGCTTGGTAATGCATTCCAGGCTCCCACCATCCTCTATGTTTAAAAAAAAACTTCTCCCATACATCTCCATTGAACCTTTTACTCCTTGCCTTGAACTTGTGCCATCTTGTAATTGTCATTTCTGCTTTCTACCTTGAAAAATCTTCCACTGTTCATCCTATCAATTCCTCTCAATTTTAGAGACTTCTATCTAGTCACCCTCAGGAAAACAATCCCTGGAAGTTTATTCAATCTCTCCACAGCTAATACCCTCCATACCAGGCAACATCCTGGTAAACCTTTTCTCTACTTTCTCCAAAGCTTCCATGTCCTTCTGGTAGTGTGGTGACCAGAATTGGACACAGTATTCCAAATGTGACCTAACCAATGTTTTATACAACTGTAACATAATTTGCCAACTTTTAAACTAGATGCCCCAGCTGATGATGGCAAGCATGCCATATGCTTTTTTCATCACCTTTTTCACCTGTGCTGCCACTTTTAAGGATCTGTCAACCTGCGCTCCCAGTTCTCTGTTTGTCTATGCTCCTGATGGTCCTGCCATTTATTTTATAGCTCCCACCTAAATTGGATCTACCAAAATGCATCATCTCACGTTTGTCCAGATTAAATTCCATTTCTTCATTCATTTTTCCAGCCTATCTATATCCTGTTGTATTCTCTGACAATCTTCATCACCATCTGCAAACTCCACCAATCTTAGTATCATCTGCAAACTTGCTAATCAGACCGGTTACGTTTTATTCCAAGTCATTTATATATATTACAAACAGCAAAGAACCAGCACTGATCTCTGCAGAACACCACTAGTTACAGATCTGTATTCAGAAAAGCACCTTTCCACTGCTACCCTCTGTCTTCTTGTGGCCAAGTCAGTTCTGAATCCATCTAGCTAGTTCACCCCTAATTCCATGAGATTTAATCTTTTGTATCAGCCTGCCATGAGGGACCTTGTCAAATGCATTACTAAAGTGCATGTAGACAACATACACAGCCCTTCCCTTGTCAATCATTTTTGTTACCTCTTCAAAAAACTCAATTAAATTACTGAGACATGACCTCCCTCGTACAAAACAAAGCTGTCTGTCACGAACAAAGCCATTCAGTTCCAACGCATATAGATCCTATTCCTGAGAATTTTCTCCAACAGTTTTACTATCACTGATGTCAAGCTCACTGGCCTATAGTTATCCAGGTTATCCTTGCTACCATTCTTAAATAATGGGACAACATTGGCTACCGTCCAATCTTCTGGGACCTCATCGGTGGTCACTGAAGAAACAAAGATTTCTGTTAGAGGCCCAGCAATTTCATCTTTTGTCTCCCTCAGTAATCAGAGATAGATGCCATCTCTCTAGACCTGGGGATAAGAATGGCAGATTTCCTCTCCTGAAGGATATTAGTGAAAATCCAATGGTTTCATGATCATTATTAATGAGACCTATGTTTCTCTCCAGATTTCATCATTAATTCAATTTAAATATCTGCTATCTTTGAATCCCTGCAGTGCAGAAGGAAGCCATTCGGCCCATTGAATCTGCACTCAACACAGGCCCTATTCCCATAACCTCACATATTTATCCTGCAAATTCCCTGATACAAGGGTCAATTTAACATGACCAATCAATCTAACCTGCACATGTTTGGACTGTGGGAAAAAACTGGAGGAAACCCACACAAACACAAGGAGAATGTGCAAACGCCATTCAGACAGTGATCCAAGCTGGAAATTGAACCAGGGTCCCTGGCACTGTGAGACAGCAGTGCTAACCACTGTGCCACCCTGCCATCCTACTATACTGGAATTTAAAGTGATGTCTTCAGACCATTGATCTGAGCTTTTGGATTATTACTCCCACAATATAACCACATTCAGCTGTTGTATTTTCACAATGAAATCTAAATTATGAGATGCAAATTCACGAACTACTACAGTGGAAACAAAATCCTTTTCCTTCAACTGGGAGAAGCTACAGCTGATTCTCCATAACTACATAAATGTAGTTATGGAGAACACTGAGGTACAGGGTAGCAAACTGGAAGGTATCGAAGTAGATAGGGAGGATGTGCTAGATATTCTCGAGGGTTTGAAGTTGGATAAGTCCCCTGGGCCGGACGGGATTTACCCTAGGATTCTCTGGGAGGCAAGAGAGGAGATTGCAGAGCCTCTGGCTCTGATCTTCAGGTCGTCGTTGGTTACGGGTGTGGTTCCGGAGGACTGGAGGATAGCGAATGTGGTCCCGTTGTTCAAGAAGGGGAAGAGAGACCTTCCAGGGAATTATAGGCCAGTGAGTCTTACTTCTGTTGTGGGCAAAGTATTGGAGAGAATAATTAGGGATAGGATTTATAGTTATTTAGAGAGAAATGAATTGATTGGGGATAGTCAGCATGGTTTTGTGAAGGGTAGGTCGTGCCTTACTAACCTCATTGAGTTTTTTGAAAAAGTGACCAAAGAGGTGGATGGGGGTAAGGCGGTTGATGTGGTATATATGGACTTTAGTAAGGCGTTTGATAAGGTGGCCCATGGAAGACTTCTGCAGAAAATGCAGATGTATGGGATAGAGGGTGATTTAGCTAATTGGGTTAGGAATTGGCTAGCAGATAGAAGACAGAGGGTGGTGGTTGATGGGAGATATTCATCTTGGAGTTCGGTGACAAGTGGTGTACCTCAGGGGTCTGTTTTGGGGCCCCTGCTGTTTGTAATTTTTATAAATGATCTGGATGAGGGTATTGAAGGATGGATTAGTAAATTTGCAGATGACACTAAAGTCGGTGGAGTGGTAGATAGTGAAGAGGGGTGTTATAGTTTGCAGAGGGACTTGGACAAGTTGCAGAGCTGGGCCGAGAGGTGACAAATGGAGTTTAATGTGGAAAAGTGTGAGGTAATGCACTATGGCAGAAATAATAAATGTGTAGAGTATAGGGCAAATGGTAGGATTCTTAGTAGTCTAGATGAACAGAGGGATCTTGGTGTGTGTGTGCATAGATCCCTGAAAGTAGGCAGTCAGGTCGAGAAGGTTGTTAAGAAGGCATATGGAGTCTTGGCTTTTATTGGTAGAGGGATTGAATTTCGGAGCCGCAACGTCATGTTGCAACTGTACAAAACTCTAGTGCGGCCGCACTTGGAGTATTGTGTGCAGTTCTGGTCCCCACATTATAAGAAAGATGTGGAGGCATTGGAGAGGGTACAGAGGAGGTTTACCAGGATGTTGCCTGGTATGGAGGGCAGGTCTTATGAGGAGAGGCTGAGGGATTTGAGGTTGTTTTCGTTAGAAAGGAGGAGGCTAAGAGGGGACCTGATCGAAACATATAAGATGATTAGAGGTTTAGATAGGGTGGACAGTGATAGCCTTTTTCCTAGGATGGAGAAAGCTAGCACGAGGGGACACAGCTTTAAATTAAGGGGTGATAGTTATAGGACGGATATCAGAGGTAGGTTCTTTACCCAAAGGGTGGTTCGGGAGTGGAATGCCCTGCCTGCAGCAGTTGTAGATGCGCCAAGTTTGGTGGCGTTTAAGAGGTTAGTTGATAAGTATATGGAAGAGAAGGGAATGGTTTAGTTTGGAGGGGCATTGCTTTTTATATTGGTCGGCGCAACATCGAAGGCCGAAGGGCCTGTTCTGTGCTGTAATGTTCTATGTTCTATGATTACAGCATCCCTCCCACTTTACCGTTGCCCTCAGGATCAACAAAATCCTGGTTGGACAATTCCCAGTACTCTTTCAGTCATCATTCTGTAATGAACATTGTAAAGTTGAATTTATATTGATATGTGTATTTTTGTGTTAAGGAAAGATGGTGTCAGTTTCATGTAGGTTTGGGTTTGTGAGCCTTAGGACCCCATTTTACCATTTCAATTTTAAGTGCTAGGTGGACTTGAAACTGAAGTGTTTCAGATCCGACTTTTAGACCTGTTCTCAAGTGCCCTCATACAGACTTTGCCTGAAAAATAGCAACGATTTTGAACCACGCTGCAGAAGCCTATGGGTGGTACTTATCATGCCTGACATACTGCAGTTCTGATCAGACTGCATGTGCACAAGAAAAAAAAATAGAAAAACACTCCCCTGCCACATTTCTCCTGGGCTGGATAATGTCCCCACAGACATTGCCCCACCCTCCACAATGTCACTGAACCCTTATCCCTTCAATTCTCAGTATCCACTGATCATGGCTCCCTCTCCCCATTCCACCCTCACCGATTATGCACAGAGTTGCACTGGATCCTCTCCACTCCTCCTGTGCTCATAGGTCATATGCAGAATGGCAGTGGACCACCCCCCACCAGAGAGCTATCTGACTCACCTCCCTCCTCTCTGTCATAGTGCCATCTAACCCAGCTCCATCCTCCATTCACCAGAGAGCCATCTGACACGGCCTCCTCTTCCCCCGTACCACTGATTGAATCAGAGAGCCGCAGGAAGTTCTGAACTTATCTCTTCGGAAGCTGGAGTGCCTGAATCTGACCTTTGTAGACCATGTAGAGCCATTGAGGAATGTGCTGGTAAAGGGGGAAGTGGTAATAAGTTTGGGTGTGCAGCTTATTAGTCAATTTAAATGCACACAAATACAGTTGATAAAGGGGGAACTGGTATGGAAGTAGGCGCAGATTGTGCTACTCGATTGATAACTGACTTTACCAAACTTTCACATCTGAAAACAGGGACAATCGGGCCCTTGGTGTCTAGAAGCCATGATGGATCTGTGGCTGAAAGGTGAGTGTTTTGGATTTGTTTACATACATATGGAAATGATATATATTTTTGCTGACGTTTTATAACCCATGAGGCTCAAGAGATGAGTTGCTGATATTGAGAGCTCAGGAATTCAAAAGAAAAGTAGAAAAGCATTATGTTGCCCAACGACAGTGATCAAGTGACACAGAGACCAAGAAAGACAGGATCTGGGAAGTCATTTAGCCAGTGTGTGTCAGAGAGGGAAGACAGGTTTTCTGAACTCTCTGAGAAAATAAATGACATGGCTAATGGGACAGTAGTTAACTGAATAGTCAATGATAGAGATCAATAACATGATCTGTTTAGCAGCATTGTCAGTGAAACAATGAGATTAAAGTGCAGTTATTTTTGGGTGTCTTGGGGAGAGAAACAAGTTGGGTAAGAAGCATTGGTTGAATACTCCCAATTATTCACCAGAAGGAAACCATTGATGGGTATAGGTCCCCAGCAGGGAGCCTTTGTGTCAAGTTAGTGGTAACTCTTCACTAGTATATGTACCTATAAAGATTTTGCCAGGTAAAAGAATATTAGGAAATTGAATCATCTTGTTTTAGTATTGACCTTCTTGTCTGATATAGCTCATTTTTCTTGGCTTTTTGTATTAAAAGTTACTCTGTAGATTCTGAATTTGTTCAGTAATGTTCCTTCATGGTTTCTAAAACAAAATTTAGGATCTATCAAGTCAGGTTTCACTTTGGGAACTGATTTGTCCAGTATTAACATCAGCTGGGATCATAACAATTAATAGAACTAACTATATTTCAAGGTATTTGCTGTGGGAATGGATTGTATTTGACATTAGTTACTTGTTTTTATTTTTAAAATTCTCCCCATATACATTCCCTTGAATGCTCTGCCCTATTGCACACCTTCACTGTAAAACAGAGTAAATAAGAAAGTTGCTGTGTAATGGGATGTTTGGACATGTGTCAGAACACTTTGAATAAGTCACCTGCAAATTCCTGTAGAGGAGTAGCTGGCATCCAATCCAACTTTTTTTCCTCCCTGTTTCCCCTTTCATTAATCCATCTAAGAACTGAGAAATCAATGGATGAAGAATTATTGCATAAAGCCTTCAGAAGGTAGCACACTAAATTGCTGTGAGATAATCTGGTTACAATACAGGCATGTTGCAACACAGATCATGTTATGTGGCTTTGTAGATCATAGGAATTAATGATTCTGATATGAAACCAAGTTAACAGGCAGTCCTAGAAATAGCAAAAGAAAATCTTTGTGGAGGCAAAAAGTGGCAGGTGTATACTCCTTCATATCATCACAGCATTGAAGTCTACCATAAGTGAAAATGCCATATGTCTGGTGAAAGCAGAAGGTGATTATAGGGTTTCTACTGAGCAAACTTCTTTTCTAGACATAATATAACTTGCCTAAACAAATAATGTGATTATTCACAGCTGGGCAAGTTGATTCTTAGTAACTAAATGATTGATCTCAGTGGGGAGGTGTCTTCTGTTTGAGGGAAACTTGGAATCAATGTCAAGGAGGTCCTCTAAGACAATAGCTTGGAAGTAATTATATACGCTTAACCTGTCTACAGTACTGTCTATCTGCTGTATTAAGAAATTTAAATGTCTCATCCTGTGGGAAATAATATTTAACATAATTAATATATTATACTGCTGATTTGTGGAACTTTTTTAATTCATAATTTTTTTCAATGAACACTAATTTAGTTATTTCAACAATTCAAAATAACCTCCTAAAATGTTTACAAAGTTCAATATGTGCTTACTTCTGATAAGGTTTTGGGTTGATGCTAAATATGATCTTGAATACTTGCCATTGTTTGATGAATAAGTGTAGAGTAACAAGAAACCTTGCATATAAATGTACAATCTCAGCATCTCTCAAGCACATTACAACCAACAAAATACTTTTTGATATGTTTATGTTGTAATATGGGAAATGCAACAGTCAAATTGTGCACAGCAAACTAATAATAAATATTCTGTCTCTGTGATCATGACTTAAGTATAACTATTGACCAGTAAAATGGGGGTAACTCATTTGTGAAAGAGTGTTATGGGATCTTTTATCCTCATGTTACAAAGCAGACAGGACTTTTAACATCTCATCCAAAAGGCAGCATCACTACACAATTGGTGTTGTGGTGAAATATCAGCTTAGATTTTTGTGCTGTAGTCTCTGTAGTGGGACTTCTGACTAAGAGGCAAGAGGCAAGAGTCAAGAGGCTTACCCAACCGAGTCACAGCTGATACTGGCTAATGAAAATACCAGGCAGGGTCACTAAAGAGCGATGGGATGATGAGGTAAAGGCTTGGGAAGAAGGGTGAATACATCAGGATAGAAGTTGCAACAGATAGTTTCTGACTTTGGGAAAAGAGATGTACGAACATACAAGATAGGAGCAGAAATGGGTCATTCGTATTTTGAATTCTACGTTCCCATTTACCCCAATAACCTTTGATTCTCTTGCCTAACAAGAATCTATCTACTTCCACCTTAAAGATATTCACTAATCCTACTTCCACTCCCTTCTGAAGCAAGATCTTTAAAAGTTACACAACCCTCAGAAGAAAAAATATCCTAATTTCTGACATTAAAGGGTGACTACTAATTTTAAAACTGTGCCCCTGGGGATTACGCAATGAGAGCATGGGAATAGCTGTGATTTCAGAAGCTCTGGCGCTACTCATCCTTTAATCCTTTCATTTATGGTGTTCAAGCAGCCCATTCTTGCCCAATCCAGGAGTGAGAACTCCATGTTATGCCCCTGAAGATTTCAGATTAAACATTGTTGGTAAAATGCCAAGAAATATTAAGAAAAATGTCTACAAAAGAGAGCAGTCAGAAGTAATTGGGGTGGAGTTGCCTCCTCAACATGGCGAATCGATGAACAGGCTCTCCATCCAGCACTCTCAAAGGTATTATAGCTGATGATTGCTAATATTATTGATGAGAAACCCAGCTTATTAGCACAGAAAATCAATGCTCATGTTATAGAATTGCAGAATATTGGTAAAAGGCTTGATGAAGTAGAGGAGGAAGTCTTTGTTGTCAAAATTGCAACTTATTCGGTTGAGGCCTGCTTACGATCCTTAAAAAAGCAATTGAGTAGTATGTCAGAATCCCTGGATGATCTAGAGAATTGAAGCTGGAGCAAAAATGTCTGGGTTGTTTGTTTATCATAAGCAACTGAGGGTATGCTCCCAATTAAATTCTCTGAGAGCTAGTTATCACATTTTCTTAATAGAAAATCAGCATTTATTAGATCAGAATCATACCCCATCTCTGAAGTCTAGGGATAATCAGCAACCTATAATTAAGCAGTCTCATCATTTCAGATATTGCCAAAGATCTGAAATTATGGAGATTCAGAATATCTGAAATATGGGCATATTGGAGGCAGCTTGGTGTAATTGGGTCATGCTCTGTGATGGAACGAAGCTTTCTTCCAAGATTTTGCAGTGACTATACAACAGAGCTGCAAGGACTTTGATGAAGTTAGAAAATGATTGAAGTCTATCAGAGAGAATATGCCCTACTATATCTTGCTACACTGAGGATGACATTTGACAATGCAGCTAAAGTGATTGCCTTTGTGAACTCCAAGAAAGCAATAATTTGGATAACAATCTGCAGTTCACTATAAATTCTGGACTCTATCCCTTGTCATTATAATTCCTTCCTGATTTTGTGTTGTTATTTTCATGCTAATCTAATAATTGAGCACTCCAGTGAGTTTCCTTTGATCCTGAAGAATAAGACTTCTATTTGTCTTTAATGGAAAATGCCCCTCAGCACATTTCTTTTAGTTAAGTAGTGAGCTGTGCATATTGTATGACACCAGGACTGTGTGACAAATATCCATCTTTTCTTCTTATATATTGTAATGGTGGTATATGCTTTATGGTCTGTTTTGCTCTAATCATGATAAATATGAGTAGCACTGTTGTTCAAAGATGAGTGAATGGCTTAATTCTTAATGGAAGGGATTAAATGCAGAAAGGGCATTCAGCACTCACCTTTATTGTGATATATCTTGTTCCTCTTTATTGAGGGGAAAATTTATAGAATTAATGACTTTGTGTATTTTTTTATATTTTGGTGTTAATTGTTAACTGGTTCCTGCAAGTGTTTACACAGGTCATATTTCCTAGAAAAATGTTACAATGTATCAGTGGGGCCTCTAAGTGTAGTTAGAGATGGTTGAGGTATGTTTTGGTGCATGCCCAAGCAGGGTGCAAAAATTTCTGGCTGGTCTTTTTTTTGTGTCAAGATCCTATGCTCTCTGGTTGAATAAGCAATGATAATAGCTAATTTGAAACTTTGTCCAGGAATGTGTGGGCTACACAATTCATATTAAAAGAAAAAAAGGGTTTTGTCTTTCTATAGAAAAGAAAAAGGTTGACATAGCTTTATTGCAGAAAACTCATTTAGATGACAAGGAGCACCTAAAACTGAAGCAGGATTGAGTGGGACAGATGTTTTTTGCCTCATTCTGGACTTGTAGCTGAGGTGTTGCAGTGTTTGTAAATAAAAATGTGCCTCTTAGATTGAAGAACTGTGAGAAGGACAAGGGGAAAGTATGTGTTGTCAAGGGGCTATTGTATGGGGGAAACATTTCGATAATGAAAATTTAGAGAACATAAACAATTTCCCTGATTTTGTTACTAAAGTTTTCAAGGACTAGCATCAACTAATTCTTTTGTAGGTGGGGACTTCAGCTGCCAGATTAACACTTTGATGGACAAACTCCTCATAACTAGGAATATCCTCACCCAACAGACAAAGACTTTAGTATTGATTTACTAGGAGATATGGTGCTTAGATGTGTGGAGAACACTGCATAATAAAGTGTTCACTTTTTTTCCCTGTTCCCACCGATGTCATAATAGATTTGACTCTTTTTTTCATGGCACAAACAATGTGATATTCAGTGGCTTCCTGCACTATAGTAACATGTAGTTACTGTATAGTGCAGTTACTGTAGTTCTATCTTATCACTATTTCAGTTCCAAATAATTTTCCTATAGAATTAACCCCAGTTTAAATATAATTAGTAAACCCAGGCATACTTGCTTTAAATTGTGATCACAATCATGATGGTTCCAGAGTGAATTTTCAGAGAGAGAGAGAGAGAGAGAGCAGGTCTCAATGTAGGTTTCAATCTTTAGACAGCACTCTTCAGCAACTGAACAAAATTGAAACTGAAAACTGTTTTTCTATTATAGAGAAATTTGTTGGGTGTATTCAGAAGGTATTTCTCATTTATATGTGGATGGCCTGACTAGAGAGGGGGGCAAAAACTTGACCTCCTCTTGGAATATAAGGAAGGGCAGATGACAAAAGTGTTCGTGAGGGATCACTTTGGGACTAGTGACCATAATTTTATAAGTTTTAAGATAGCTATGAAGAATGATAGGGGGTCTGGCCCAAAAGTTAAAATTCTAAATTGGGGAAGGCCAATTTTGATGGTATCAAGCAGGAACTTTCAAAAGTTAATTGGGGGAGTCTATGGGAAGGTAAAGGGACATCTGGTGAATGGGAGGCTTTCAAAAGTATATTAATCAGGGTTTAGCGTAAGCACATTCTTCTTAGAACGAAGGACAAGGTTGGTAAAAGTAGCGAACCCTGGATATTGAGGCCCTGGTCAAGAAGAAGGAGGAGGCTTATCACATGTATAGGTAGTTGGCATTAAGTGAATCATTTGAAGAGTATGGGAGGTGTTGGAGTAGAGTTAAGAGAGAAATCAGGAGGGCAGAAAGGGGACATGAGATTGTTTTGGCAGATAAGGCAAAGGGGAATCCAAAGAGCTTTTACAAATACACGAAGGCCAAAAGAGTAACTAAGGAGAGAGTAGGGCCTCTTAAAGATCAATAAGATCATTTATATGCAGATCCACAAAAGATAGGTGAGATCCTAAATGAATATTTCTCATCAGTATTTGCAACTAAGAAAAGCATGGATGTTAAGGAACTTGGAGAAATATTACAGAAAGCTGGTGCTGGAAGTCTTAACGCGCATCAAGGTAGATAAATTCCTAGGATCCGATGAAATGTATCGCAGGACATTGAGGGAAGCTAGGGAGGAAATTGTAGATTGTCTAGTAGAGATTTACATTATTGATAATCACAGATGAGGTACCTGAAGATTGGAGGGTGGCAAATGTTGTGCCTTTGTTTAAAAAGGGCTGCAGGGAAAAGCCTGGGAACTGAGCGAGCCTCACATCTGTGGTGGGTAAGTTGTTGGAAGGTATTTTGAGAGACAGAATCTAAAGGCATTTAGAGGTGCAAGGATTGATTAGGAACAGTCAGCATGGCTTTGTGAGTGCAAAACTATATTCCACAAATTTGATTGTGTTTTTTGAAGGGATAACCAAGAGCGTAGATGAGGGCTGTGCAGTTAATGTTGTCTACATGGACTTTAACAAGATCTTTGACAAGGTACTGCATGGTAGGTTGTTGCATAAAGTTAAATTTCACAGGATCCAGGGTGAGATAGTTAAGTGGTTACAAAATTGGCTTGATGACAAAAGCCAGAGGATGATCGTAGAAGCTTGTTTTTCAAACTGGAGGCCTGTGACCAGTGGTGTGCCTCAGGGATCAGTGCTGGGTTCACTATTATCTGTTATTTATATTAATGATTTGAAGGAGAACATAGAGGGCATGGTTAGTAAGTTTGCAGATGACACCAAGATTGGTGGCATAGGGGACAGTGAAGAAGGTTGTATTGGATGGAAAGGGATTTTGGTCAGCTAGTGAGCTGACGAATAGCAGATGGAATTTAATTTAAATAAATGCAAGGCATTTCCATAAATGTGATGCATTTAGTAGATGGAACCAGGACAGAACTTGCTCAGTTAATGGTAGGGCATTGGGAAGAGTTACAGAACAAAGAGATCTAGGGGTACAAGTTCCCTTGAAAGTGAAATCACAGGTGGACAGAGTGATGAAGAAAGCATTCAGCATGCTTGGGTTCATTGGTCAGAAAAATGAATGCAGAAGTTGGCACATCTTGTTGAGGTTGTACAAGACATTGGTAAGGCCATACTTGGAATACTGTGTACAGTTCTGATCAGTCTCTTATAGAAAGGATATTATTAAACTAGAAAGAGAGCTGAAAAGATTTATTAGGATGCCACTGGGACTTGATGGTTTGAGTTATAAGGAAAAGCTGGATAGACTGGGATTTTTTTCTCTGGAGTGTAAAAGACTGCAGGATGATCTTATAGAGGTCTATAAAATAATGAGAGGCATAAATCAGCTAGATAGTCAATATCTTTTCCCAAAGGTAGAGGAGTCTAAAATGAGAGGGCATAGGTTTAAGGTGAGAGGGGAGAGATACAAAAGGGTCAAAGGGACAATTTTTTCATACAGAAGGTGGTGAGTGTCTGAGATGAGTTGCAGAGGAGGCAGTAGAGGCAGGTAAAACTATAGACATTTACACGGGAAAATGGATTTAGAGGGATATGGGCCAAATTCAGGCAACTGAGACTAGCTTAGGGGTTTAAAAAAAAGGGCGGCTTGGACAAGTTGGGCTGAAGGGCCTGTTTCCATGATATAAACCGGTATGGCTCTATTATTTTAATCAAAAACACCCAAGGGATCCTTTCCCATTTATCAACAAAACACCATTAAGCCTTCTGCTAATAAACAGTACCTAGCTAAAATGAGAAATTATCCTGCTTTCCAGAATCTGCTACATTTCTTTCAAAGAAACTGACCTCCCCCTCCACCATGGAAAAACATTGAATCGGAAAATAGTCTCCCATAAATATAAAATATATTAATTGCACAGTATAATCAAACAACAGGGTGGCTAGCTTCCCTTGTAGTAAAGCAACAGCCAGTTCCTACAGGATGAAAAAGTTAGACAAAATAGAAAAGTACCTCCTTCACTGGACTCTCTGTGAACCAACTCCCAGCACACTGTTGTGGTTGCAGTTTAGATTGGGGCAGGCCTTTCATGGGGAAGAGATATACTGGAGTTGCAGTGGTCAGAAAGACCTAAGCATGGTTGTAATTATGTAACTTAATTGTGAGAGACAAGAAAGAATGGAAAGAGAGGGCACAATCAGGTAAAACACAGAAAATATGGGAAATACTCAATATGTCTGGCAACATCTTTGATGAGAGAAACAGAGATAACATCCCAGATCTCTAACTTTTGATGAAAGGATTCAGACCAGAAATATTTGTTTGTTTATTTTTAACTCCAGAGATTTTATTTCAGATTTCCAGGATCCGCAGTACTTTGCTTTTATAATACCAAAATACAACTGGGGAGGAAAAGAATATTTGGACAGGATTGGTCCAGATTATGTCATCATTTGACTTTCTTTTCTTACAGGAAAGTTTGCTTAGTTTACATCTGGTGTGACCTCTCTTGATGTTATGCAGTTTGTAAACTTATTTCATGGGAAATTTACTTCACTGAAATGTGACACCTGACATGTTGCCTCTAGTATTGATGTTTGCACTTTTGGACTTGCTATAGAATGTTAAGCTTGGGATATTAGAAGCTTCATTGGTATCATTTAATGGAAATTTGCTGTCAACTACCAAGGACAATACCTTATTTTGAGTTTCATCTCAAAATAGGTAGGCTGAGATTTATCTGACTATCTGTGAAAATTAATCTGTCTGCAATTTCAAAACTATTTGGGGTTTTCCTTCAAATTTCAAAATTAATTGTATAATTGCTCTACAGCTCCTATTTTCATAAAAATAATGGAAAGTTTGCATCTTAGTTTTAAATTTCTTGATAGTTATGATGAAAAACACACAACTAAAGGCCTTAATGTGAAGATTCTTATTCACTTTGATAACTTGTTGGAATTGTATCTAAGATTATTTCCACTGCCCTTCATCTCTAAGGGAACTGTCTGTAGGTATTGTTGTAATTGCTAATGAAGTGACATTAATTGTATATTAATTATGTTTAATTGTATGCAGGTGGTGGTGGGTATTAACTGGAAATTTGCTTGACAAAGTCTAAAAACTATGGTCATTAAAGCAAAACAATGTGGTTGCTGGAAATATTAAATAAAACAAAAGATGCTCGAAAGCACAACAGGTCTACAAGTATCCATGGAGAGACAAGTGGACTCGAAACTTTAGGCAGAATTTTCTCTGTGGCAGGTTCCATGGCAGGTGGAAACAGATAATCTAGTAGTGAACAAATCGTTGGAAGTCTGGCAGCCTGAAAACAGTTTGCAATCCTCCTAATGGCAGATTAATGGCGGCTCAGTTATCCTGCTGGCTGGTGGCATGAAAGAAATTTGCATTTATTTGCATGTCATGAATGCTCATTAAAACAACTGCTCAACAGAATCTCATCACACCTTCCGACCTTGATTCACGTCAGTGGAAATTACATTGGACTCAAACCCATTTGAAAATGAATGAGTGACATAAATCAAACCTCATTAGCCCAGTTAAAGCGCTAACTCTGTGAACTTAGAGTCTATTGAGGAATAACAACTAATCTAATAACATCTAATGATGCAAACACTGCTACGACTGAGATGAGGACCTGCCTGGAATCTCATCCAAAAGTGCATGTGGTGGATTTGGATACCACCACTGAAGAAACCCAAATGTTGCTATTGTATCAGTGCTGATGAGTTGTCTTCACTCATTGGTGCCCCTTGAGAAAGAAGGTTAGAAACAGTTCAATCATACACTTCTAATAAAGATTTAAACACATCTCCCTGACAACACAAGGGTGTGGAACCTAGTTTACCTGAGGGTGACAACATATGAAATTAATCTCAGAACTGAATAGTATCACTAAGTGGGAGGATGATTATACCTTGATGTGAAGAAGGTTCCAAAGTCCAAATTCACAATGCCTTCAATTGACCAGGACATTCACATGTCCATCAAAGTATTTCAGAAATATGCACTTCATATACAGTGATAGCACACCTGTGAACCAGAGATGACATCAAATGTTTAACTCTCCTAACTTATTGTTTTGCTTTGGTGCAGCCCTAAAATCTGCAGCAGAGGTGAAACAGAGTGACTACAATACCACACAACCCTGCCACAGCAACCTCTGCAAGACATGCCATATCATCAACAATGGATGCCATCATCTCACATGTGAGCACTATCCACCAGGTACACAGTACATACACTTACAACTTGGCCAATGTTGTCTGCCTGATACGCTGCAGAAAAGGATATCCTGAGGCATGGTACATTGGGGAGACCGTGCAGACGCTATGATAATGGATGAATGAATACCACTCAACAATCACGAGGCAAGAGTGTTCTCTTCCTAATGGGGAACCCTTCAGCAGTCACGGCATTAAGCCTGTGATCTTCGGGTAAGTGTTCTCCAAGGCAGTCTTCAGAACACACCACAATGCAGAGTCGCTGAGCAGACACTGATAGCCAAGTTCCGCACACATGAGGATGGCCTCAACTGGGATCTTGGGTTCATGTCACACTATCTGTAACCCCCACGACTTGCTGAGCTTGCAAAGTTTCACTAACTGCCCTGGTGGGAGACAATGTGGTTCCGGAGGACTGGAGGATAGCGAATGTGGTCCCATTGTTTAAGAAGGGGAAGAGAGACCTTCCTGGGAATTATAGGCCAGTGAGTCTTACTTCTGTTGTGGGCAAGGTATTGGAGAGAATTATTAGGGATAGGATTTATAGTTATGTAGAGAGAAATGAATTGATTGGGGATAGTCAGCATGGTTTCGTGAAGGGTAGGTCATGCCTTACTAACCTCCTTGAGTTTTTTGAGAAAGTGACCAGAGAGGTGGATGGGGGTAAGGCGGTTGATGTAGTATATATGGACTTTAGTAAGGCGTTTGATAAGGTGGCCCATGGAAGACTTCTGCAGAAAATGCAGATGTATGGGATAGAGGGTGATTTAGCTAATTGGGTTAGGAATTGGCTGTCAGATAGAAGACAGAGGGTGGTGGTTGATGGGAGATATTCATCGTGAGTTCGGTTACAAGTGGTGTACCTCAGGGGTCTGTTTTGGGGCCCCTGCTGTTTGTAATTTTTATAAATGATCTGGATGAGGGTATTGAGGGATGGATCAGTAAATTTGCAGATGATACTAAAGTTGGTGGTGTGGTAGATAGTGAAGAGGGTTGTTTTAGTTTACAGAGTGACTTGGACAAGTTGCAGAGCTGGGCCGAGAGGTGGCAAATGGAGTTTAATGTGAAAAGTGTGAGGTAATGCACTTTGGCAGGAACAATAAATGTGTAGAGTATAGGGCTAATGGTAGGGCTCTTAATAGTGTTGAGGAACAGAAGGAGCTTGGTGTATGTGTCAATAGATGCCTGAAAGTAGGCAGTCAAGTGGATAAAGTTGTTAAGAAGGCATATGGAGTCTTAGCTTTTATTGGTAGGGGATTGAATTTAGGAGCCGCAGCATCATGTTGCAACTGTACAAAACTCTAGTGCGGCCGCACTTGGAGTATTGTGTGCAGTTCTGGTCCCAACATTATAAGAAAGATGTGGAGGCATTGGAGAGGGTACAGAGGAGGTTTACCAGGATGTTGCCTGGTATGGAGGGCAGGTCCTATGAAGAGAGGTGAAGGATTTGAGGTTGTTTTCGTTAGAAAGGAGGCAGCTAAGAGGGGATCTTATTGAAGCATATAAGATGATTAGAGGTTTAGATAGGGTGGACAGTGATAGCCTTTTTCCTAGATGGAGAAAGCTAGCACGAGGGGACACAGCTTTAAATTAAGGGGTATGAGTTATAGGACGGATATCAGCGGTAGGTTCTTTACTCAAAGAGTGATTAGGGAGTGGAATGCCCTGCCTGCAGCTGTTGTAGATGCGCCAAGTTTGGTGGCATTTAAGAGGTTAGTTGATAAATATATGGAAGAGAAGGGAATGGTTTAGTTAGGAGGGGCATTGCTTTTTATTTTGGTCGGCACAACATCGAAGGCCGAAGGGCCTGTTCTGTGCTGTATTGTTCTATGTTCTAATACACATCTCTTTAACCTGTGCTTAATCCTCTCTCCATTCACATTGTCTGTATCTTTAAGACTTGATTACCTGTAAAGACTTGCATTCCAACTATTATTTTGTAAATTGAGTTTGTGTCTTTATATGCCCTGTTTGTGAACTGAAATCCCACTCACCTGATGAAGGAGCAGCACCCTGAAAGTTAGTGGCCTGTGCTACCAAATAAACCCTGTTGGACTATAACCTGGTGTTGTGAGATTTCTAACTGTGAATACAAAGATAGCAGGAAAGAGCTTAAACAGGGACTTCAGAGAGCAAAACAGGGCCATGAAATATCCTTGGCAGGCAGGATTAAGAAGAATCCCAAGGCTTTTATTAAGGAAGAAGAGGTTAGCTAAGGAAAGGGTAGGTCCACTCAAGGACAGTGGAGGGAATTTGTGTGGAGCCAGATGAGATCAGTAATGTCCTTAACAAGTACTTTGCACCAGTATTCACAAATGAGATGGATGTGGTGGATGGTGAGTGTTGAAAGGAGGATGCTGACATTCTAGGACATGTTAAGATTAAAAAAAGGAGGTATTAGAGGTTTTGAAAAAACATTAACATGGACAAGTCCCCAGGACCAGATAGGTTCTATCTCCAAATACAGAGAGATGAGAGAAGAAATTGCCTTGACTAAAATCTTTTTCCTCTTTAGTCACTTTCCAATCCTCAGGTATCTCGCCCATGACTAACGTTGTTCCTCTGTTAAAGAAGAACAGAAGAGACAATCTGGGAAATTATAGATCTATGAGGATTACATCAGTAGTGGGGAAATTATTGGAGGAAATTCTCAGAGGCAGGACATAATGGGCTTATTAGTGATAGGCAGCATGGTTTTGTGGAGGAGAGGTCATTTCTCACAAACTTAATTGAGTTCTTTGAGGGAGTGGAAAACAAAATTGACCAGGGCAGGGCAGTGGATGTTGTATACATAGACTTAAGTAATCTTCAGTAAGGTTCCTCATGACAGGCTGATACAGAAGATGAAGTCTTATGGGATCTGAGGTGAGCTGGTAAGATGGATACAAAACTGGCTTGGGCATAGAAAGCAGAGAGTAGCAGTGCATGGGTATTTTCTAACTAGAGATCTGTGACAAGCGGCGTTCTACAAGGATCAGTGCTGCGGCTTTTGTTGTTTGTATTGTTTGTAAATGATTTGGAGGAAAATGTGGGTAGTCTGAATAGTAAATTTGCAGATGATATAAAAATTGGGGGAGTAGTGGATAGTGGGGAAAAACGCCAGAGAATACAGCAAGATATAAATCAGTTGGAGGTCTGGGTCAAAAGGTGGCAGATGGAATTTAATTCAGACAAATGTGAAATGATACAATTTGGAAGGTCTACTGCAGAAGGAAAGTATACCATAAATGATAGAGCTCTAAGAAATACTAGCTTGCAGAGAGATCTAGGCATGCAGATCCACAGTTCCCTGAACTTGGCAACTCAGGTGGACAAGGTGGTCAAGAAGGCATGCTGACCTTCATTGGTTGGGGTATTGAGTATAGGAATTGGAAAATCATGTTGCAGCTGTATAAGACTTTGGTAGGCCACATTTAGAGTACTCTGTACAATTCTGATCGCCACACAACCAGAAGAACATTGGTAAATTGGAAAATGTGCAGAAGGAATTTATCAAGATATTGCTTGGTTGAAAGATATGAACTATGAGGAAAGGTTGAAAGGATTATTTCATTGGAGCACAGAGGATAAGGGAGAACCTGATAGAGGTTTACAGGATTATGACAGGCTTAGATAGAGTGGATAGAGTCTCTTCCTCAGTGTCAAAGGGTCAATTAATTGGGGGCATAGGTTGAGAGTGAGAGGGGGAAAGTTTAAAAGAGATGTAAATGACAAGTTTTTCACACAAAGGGTGGTGAATGCTTGGAATGCGCTGCCGGAGGAGGTAGTGGAAGCAGATTCTATGACAAAGTTGGAGAGACATCTGGATAAATACATGAATAGGCGGGGAATAGAGGGATATAGACCATGTAGAGGCAAGAAAATATTAGATTAGAGAAGCATTTGTGTCAGCACAGACTTGGTAGGCTGAAGGGACTGTTCCTGTGCTGTACTGTTCTTTGTTCTAATAAACTAAGGATAATAAATTGATACTGGTATTGAGAGAAGCCAAATTGCAGAAAAAAGCTGGATGTAAGATTTTGGCAAAATTTCAATTAGAAACTGCTATTTTTTTCAATTCTGTCTCTATTGTAGTGACTCACCATCTTGGGTATCTTTTTTAAGATACCCAATTTGCAAGTAAAAGGGTTATAAACTCAATATATTCCAATATTGAGTGGGTCTGTGGTTCAGCTAAGCAGGCTACTTATAATGGTGTTGAATAAATGGAATGTCATTTTTTCTTTTAGGCAGATAGCTCCACCATGTAGTCAAGCTCAAAAACAGTTCAACAAATAGATCCTTGGTAGGCATCGTCACTGAATATTGGACCGCAGACCCACAACGGCAATAGAATGAAGTAAGCTTTTTAACTGATGCATGACTAAGACTACTGCTCTCTCCCTTGATGATTTATTTTACAATGAAATGCTAAAAAAACTCATTACTCCTAGTATGGCTTCTAACCTGAACAACTGCAGATTATGAATATCACCCTGTTAACTTAGTAGTTAAAACTGCTCACGACACTCAATGTGTAACTTAATGAAAACACAACACAGATTAACCATGAATTTCTTTGGCTTAAAATGACTGTTTTGATTACATAGTTCAACATTCTATTTGTTAAAATTATGCAGGGCAGAGACCTTAGCTTATCACCATATTTATCAATGACTTAAGTTTATTTACTAGTGTCACAAATACGTTTATATTAATGCTGCAATGAAGTTGCTGTGAAAATCCCCTAGTTGCCACATTCTGGTGCCTGTTAAGGTACACTGAGGGAGAATTTAGCATAGCCAGTGCACTTAGCCAGCACATTTTTTGGACTGTGGGAGGAAACCAGACCACCCAGAGGAAACTCCTGCAAACACAGGGAGAACGTTTATGCAGGATTTGCATAATGACCCAAACAAGGAGTTGAACTCAGGTCCCTGGCATTGTGAGGCAGCAGTGGTAACCACTATGACCCCATGCTGTCCAACAGACAACAAGAAATAGTCATAGATATTGTTGTCTTTCAGGATAGAGACCTTACTCTGGTTATATTTGGTGTTATAATGTGAGGAAATTTTAAGCCATGACTTGAGTGAAAAAGTAAGAAATTGTATATCCAAGTATGCAGATGATTAAAGCCTAGATTTTTAACCATTAGTTGGGTACACAGAATCAGGAGAATTCCAGCTTTCAACATGGCTACCCAGATGTCATATTTTCATTCTGGTGGTTGGGGTGTTCTGTATTATAAGTCAGGGTGGGCAACTTTGTAAGTACTAGGAAGGATGCTGGATGTGGAGGCAGACTGAGTAGAAGGTCTGCCTCTGGGCTCTGATGTTGTATCCAAAAGAATAAAATACAAAACATCCTTCCAACCCTTACTCCTTCCTCCTTCCTCCTTCCTCCCACAAACTCTTTATGCTAGTTCTCTATACTAACCTATGCCCCAATATCCATCCCATGATTTTTTTTATAGCTCCATGCCAATTTAGTGCCAATCCATGTCCTTGCGTCTCTCATGTCAATACAACCAATATCTACAGTGGGCAGACCTCAGAACATATACACTTATGAAAGAAATAAGCTTCTAAAAAATAAAATTCTAAGTATCCATTGCATTGGAAAAACATTCATTCATAAGAAAACATTTTCTACGTTTACGTACCTTCAACTACATAAAGCCTCATAACAACAAGCATTTAATTCAAGTGCATAATCAAGTCTTAGAATTCATAGTCCTACTTCAAAGAGATGTGGGTGAGATTCTCTGGTTCCCTTGCTGTGTGTTTCTTGATGGTGGGAAGCAGCCTTCTGTCACCAAAGGTGGGATCTTTTGGTCCTGCCACTGTCAATAGGATTTCTCTTTGAATTCACCCCACTGGGGTGTGCCATTGATGGGACAGGAAGATCCTGTGGTGGGAAGGGTGGGAAAACCCCACTCTCTAAGTATTTGTAGCTATGAAATGGCAATTACCCTACTGTGGTAATGGGTGTTATGAAATGAATTATGCAGCAGTAAGGTAGTCCTCTGTCACTGGGTGGAGTAAAATAGAAGCAATGACTTTTATTTAAGACTCCAGACAATTTTTTCAAAGATTTATTGGACAAGAATTTTAAATGCCTTGATAGTTGGATAACTCCTTTTGGCAGAGTTTTGGCAGGTCCTCTTGACACTTCTGACAGGTCCTGTTGAAGCTTTTGTCATGTCCTCTTAACAGGTTTGATTGACAAGTACTTTTGTGGCAAAAATCCAGGTTTTAAGTTAGGAAGGACTAATACATTATGTGGATGAGAACAGCAAGTTACAAAGGATCAGGCAAACATTGAATTCCAGATAGGGAACTGTGAAGCTACCATTTAGGAACTTTGGAAAGTCAAAAGTAGGAACTGTTGAAGAGCAAAGAGATTTGGATGTTCGTTAAATCATTAAAAGCTCGTCCACAGATACAAAAAGTAATCCAGGAAACTAATGGAATGTTCACCTTTCTTTCGAGAGCTGCAATATAAAGGGAAATGCTGCTTCAGTTGTATAAAACATTAGTTGGCACCATCTATCACATTCAATTTTGGTGTACTACACTTCAGAAAGGAATTTTGGCCTTAGAGAGGGTACAGTACAGATTCCAGGAATTATACCATTGGTTAATAGGTTAAAATATAAAGCTGGATTGCATAAACATAGTTTATATTGCATTGTGTTTAGAAAGATGATCTAATTAAGGTGTTTAAAATAATTAAAAGGACTTAATTAAATAGATGCCAAGAAATATTTCCTTGGAATCCACAAGAAGGTAGCACAATCTTAAAATCAGTATCATGACATTCAGGACTGAATTCAGTAAGCTTTTCTTCTCACAAAGCATAGTGCAAATCTGGAACTTTCCCAAAAAGGCTGTGAATGTTGAGTTTAATTAAGTTTTTATGACTGAGATCAACAGGTATTCTAAGATACAGATAAAGCATTGAATGGTAGAATAGACTTAAGTTATACCTGTTCCGTTCTAATGCCACAAAAGAACAGGTGTAACTTAAGTCTGTTCTACCAATCAAGTTTGTTGAAGTAAATTTTGGATTGATGTTAGGAAATTTATTATTTAAAAACTGATCAACATTAGAGTTAAAATTCTGGATGTAGTGGTAAGTTTGAAAAAGGGTACCATTTGTGGAACAAATTGATCCATGAATGGCACCTGGATAGATAAGCTAAAATTGGTCAAATGACCTTTACCATTTGTATTTTTCTTATAATTCTGATGGGTAGAGTTTTAAATATATAATTCAATAATTCTGAATAAAAAAACTTTTCTCAGAGGGTAGTGAATCTTTGAATTTTTTTGCCGTAGAGGGCTGTGGAGGCTGAGTCATTGGATATGATCAAATGGACAGATTTTTAATCAGGAAAGGAATCAAGGGTTGTGGCGATAAGGTAGGAAAGTAGAATTGAAGATTATCATCACAGATCAGTCATGATTTCATTGAATGACAGAGCAGACATGATACACAATGGCCTTCTACTTCAAAAACTTATGGTCTTTTGAAAGCTATACCATTTACTGTCATTACCGATGGAAATAGTCTTAGTATATGTAAACTTTGCTAATAATAATGATACCCATGAAACCTGAAGGTGAAAGTTGCTGTTGGATAAGACTCCTAACCTACCCTGAGTGAATAAAGAACAGCATTTTGTGGAACTGTGTAGCTATGCAGTACCACATTTGTGTGGGGAATGATACAACTGCCTGTAAGATATATATTTGTTGTATTGACTATTTAAAGTGACATTTATAGTTATTCTTTAAGTATCATTTGCTAGTTAATTCTTGTGTAATTTGTATTAGTTTTAATTTGTGTTAAAGTAAAAGCTACAAAAAGTGCAATCTTATTGGTAATTCCTTCATTGGGAGATCATTCAGCAAATTGGGTTATTTTGGTTTACTGTTTCCCATGGGGATTGTAAAAACAGATTGAGTAAATGAATAACAAGATAGCAGATTGAGTATAATTTGGGGAAGTGTGAAGTTATTTATTTAGTAAAAGAATAGAAAAGTAAAATATTTTTAAAAAAGTGTGTGAAACCTAAAAATGTTAATGTTCCATGGAGCGTAGTTGTACTTGTACAGTGAACACAAGTTAGCATGCAGGTACATCATGCAATTACGAATGCAAATTGCATGTTGGCCTTTATTGCAGTATTCGAAGATTGGAGTACAGAAATAAGACAGTCTTGCTGCAATTGTATACAGCTTTGGTAAGACTATATGTAGTGTGATGTTGTGTACCTTTAAGTGATTTTTTTAAACATCATAATCTCTTCAGCTCTTATAGTCAGTGTTTCTCTGTTCACAGCTTGAGCTGATATCATTATGTTGCCAGGCTGAGTATGACAAGTCCTTTTATTGCTACTAAGTGGCTTAAATGTTGATGTTTGCATTTACTGTGGGATTAGTTTCATGATCCTGCATTATTAGGAGGATGGTCATTTGCTTTTGGACAGGCTTTTTTCCCAGTGAATTTAAAGTTTCATTTTCAGTTCTGAGCTGAAGATTTGATTTTTAGTTTTTGAAGATACAGCAAGCTAAAAAGAAATGATTTCCCATTGCTTTGAAAATTCTATTGGTTAGTTGAAAACAAAATCTTGTGTTCCCAATGCATAAAAATCTGCCATTGTTGGAGCTTGACTGAAATGTCTCTGGTGTTTTGAGAAGCAGTCTTGTCTCCAAACTGTTTGAAGTGAATCCAGAGAAATGCAGACTTCAAGCAAAAGACTCAAATTTCCTTATCATGTGAGCAGTAGACTTTGCTGTATAGAACGTATTTAAAGGATCTTGTCTTTTGCAAGGTTTTTGGTTTGATTGGAATACGTTAGATATCTTTGTTAAGGGTTATACATTATAATGGTTGTTTATTTCTTGTTTGTAATTAATATAAGTTCTTGCTAATTTTCTTTCCTTACATGTTAACTATATTCTTAAATAAACTTTGTTTGAAAGAAGCTCCCTAGTGGGTCTTGTGGATCACATCTGAATTAGAGCATATCATGCTTATATAGCCAAATTCAGGATGCAAAACTTACAATTCAGGCTGGCTTCATAAAACACTTTGGAGTTTCTAACCTGAACCATAACACTGGAGTACTTGTATGTAGTTTTGGTCTCTATATTTAGCAAAGCATATACTTGCATTGGACGCTGTACAGTTAAGATTTATGAGTTCCTGGGATGAGGGAAACAGAGTAAATTGGCTCTATGAGTTTAGAAGAAAGATGGTGATCTCATTTGAAACATGCAAGGCTTGATAGAGTAAACATTTAGAGGCTGTTTTCCTAGGCTGGGGAAATGTCGTCATTCAAAGAGTTGTGGAGTTTTGGAATTCTCTACCCCCTAATTGTGGATGTCTCATTGTTGATATAAATAAGGCTGAAATAGACAGATTTTTAGTCTTTAACTAAAGGATTACAAACGAGCCAGTGAATGGAGTTGAGGGTGAGGATCAACCATGATCAAATTAAAAAATGGAGCAAGCTTGAGAAGTGTCAGGCCTACTGCTGCTCCTATTTCCTTTGTTCTTTAGGTTAGCCAGGAGTCATAGATATTGGGTGAGAAACTGGAAGTTTAGAGGATATTTGAGGGGAAATGTTTTCACTCAGAGATGTGGATCTGGAATCCTCTGCCTAAAAGGATGATGGTGGCAAGAAGCACCCTAAATTTTAAAAGTAATGGATATGCACTTGAAATGCTGAAATATGTAAGACTACAGAACAAAAGATGAAAAATGGAATTAGACCTAATGGTCATTTGTTAACCATCAAGGATGCAATAATCTTGACTCCACATTTCTGCCTTTCCCTGATAACTTTTCACTCCTTACTTATCAACCTAAGCTCTGCCTCAAAAATATTTTAAAACTTTGCTTCCACCTTTTGAAGAAGAGCATTACAAAGTTCACTACCTTCTGAGAGAAAAAAAAATTTCTTCATCTCTGTCTTAAATGGGCAAACCTTTATTTTGAAATAATGACACCTAGTTCTAGATTTTCCTGCAAGTGAAAACATCCTCTTCACATCCACCCTGTCAATATCCCTTGTGTTTTTCAGTCAAGTTGCCTCTTATTCTTTTAAAAAACAAATGGATACAAGCCTAGCCTATCCAACCATTCCTGGTAAGAAGACTTTCCAAATCCAGATATTGTCTAGTAAACCTGAGCTGCTTCCAAAGCATTAACATCCTTCTTTAAATATGGAGACCAACACTGTATATAGAACTTCAGATGTGGTCTCAACACAATTGAAACATAACTTCTGATTTTGTATTTGATTACTGTCATGTAAACAATAACGTTCTTTAGCTTTCCTAATTATTGCCGCACCTCTTGTGATTCATGCATTAGGGCACTCGTACACCTCTGCATCTCAGAGCTCTATAATCTCTCACCATTTAGATAATCCACGATTATGGCACTCTTGGAAAGTGGATGTAACATAGATCAATGCAAGGAAAATCTGATGTTGACTCGAGGCCTGCCCCCTGACATCATTCTCTGTGGTATGTGAGAAATTACAAATGCACTTAAAAATGCACTTAATGTGGAAAAGTGTGAGGTAATGCACTATGGCAGAAATAATAAATGTGTAGAGTATAGGGCAAATGGTAGGATTCTTAGTAGTCTAGATGAACAGAGGGATCTTGGTGTGTATGTGCATAGATCCCTGAAAGTAGGCAGTCATGTCGAGAAGGTTGTTAGGAAGGCATATGGAGTCTTGGCTTTTATTGGTAGAGGGATTGAATTTCGGAGCCGCAACGTCATATTGCAACTGTACAAAACTCTAGTGCGGCCGCACTTGGAGGATTGTGTGCAGTTCTGGTCCCCACATTATAAGAAAGATGTGGAGGCATTGGAGAGGGTACAGAGGAGGTTTACCAGGATGTTGCCTGGTATGGAGGCATGTCTTATGAGGAGAGGCTGAGGGATTTGAGGTTGTTTTCGTTAGAAAGGAGGAGGCTAAGAGGGGACCTGATCGAAACATATACGATGATTAGAGGTTTAGATAGGGTGGACAGTGATAGCCTTTTTCCTAGGATGGAGAAAGCTAGCACGAGGGGACACAGCTTTAAATTTAAGGGGTATGAGTTATAGGACGGATATCAGAGGTAGGTTCTTTACTCAAAGAGTGATTAGGGAGTGGAATGCCCTGCCTGCAGCTGTTGTAGATGCGCCAAGTTTGGTGGCGTTTAAGAGGTTAGTTGATAAGTATATGGAAGAGAAGGGAATGTTTTAGTTTGGAGGGGCATTGCTTTTTATATTGGTCGGCGCAACATTGAAGGCCGAAGGGCCTGTTCTGTGCTGTAATGTTCTATGTTCTATGTTCTAATTAGTCATCAGTAGCAGTCTTGGCAGTGGAGGCAAATCCATTCTGGAAACTTCGGCCTTAATTCTTGAGTTTTCCATAATTCTCTGCTGTAATTGTTTACAAATTTTGATGGAATCATGGAAGAGAAACCTGACTGTCTTGTAGCTAGCACATCTAAGCAATAGAAAACATATCTAAATGCTGTATGTTTCAAAGAGTTACACAGAACTGGATTGGTGCATGTAAAAAATTGAGTACAGATCAAAGATAAGACCTGAATATGCACTTTAAAAAAAAAAGAGGCTAGTGAACAGAAGAAATACCCTGAATTCAACTGAAATTCTACACTGCAGGGATTCTGTGATTTTATGAACTCTTCCATGCAAATCAGGAGTAATGATTATTCGGATTCCCCATAATAAATACCCATCTTGATGTATAGATAAAGTCAAGTTTTTTTGGCACATACGGTTTCAAATCAGGATGCAGACAATGCATTCTAGCTATCATTCCTTTCAATATCATCTTCCCCACCACGGGTCATTTTTGCTATACCTCTGAGTTTGAAAAGCTGTCACAGGCAAATTACCTATTCTAGAGAGAAATAAATTGATTAGGGATAGTCAATGCAGTTTTGTGAATGGTAGGTTGTGCCTCACAAACATCGAGTTCTTTGAAAAGGTGACCAAAGAGGTGGGTAAGGGTAAGGCAGTTAAAGTGGTGTATATGGATTTTAGCAAGGTGTTTGATAAGGTTCCCCATGGTAGGCTACTGCAGAAAATGCAGATGCATCTAATTGAGGGTGATTTAGCAGTTGGATCAGGAATTGATAGAAGACAGAGGGTGGTGGTTGATGGGAAATATTTAACATGGAGTTCATTTACTAGTGGTGTGCCTCAGAGATCTGTTTTGAGGCCACTGCTGTTTGTCATTTTTATAAATGACCTACATGAGAGTGTAGAAGGATGGATTAGTAAATTTGGTGATGATACCAAAATCGGGAGAGTTGTAGACAGTGAGGATGGATGTTACAGTTTGCAGAGGCACATGGGTAAGCTGCAGAGCTGGGCTGAGAGGTGGCAAATGGAGTTTAATAGGGAAAAGTGTGAGGTGATTCACTTTGGTAAGAGTAACAGGAGTACAGAATATAGGACTAATGGAAGGACTCTTGGTAGTGTTGACAAGCAGAGAGATCTCGGTGTATATGTGCATAGCTCCCTGAAAGTTGGCACCCAGATTGATAAGGTTGTTAAGAAGCGTACGGTGTGTTAGCTTTTATTGGTAGAGGAATTGAATTTCAAAGCCGTGAGATCATGTTGCAACTCTACAAAACTCTGGTGCAGCTGCACTTGGAGTATTGGTGACAGTTCTGGTTGCAGAATTATAAGAAAGATGTGGAAGCATTGGAAAAGGTGCAGAGGAGATTTACCAGGATGTTGCCTGGTATGGTGGAAAGGTCTTATGAGGAAAGGCTGAGGGACTTGTGGTTATTTTCGTTAGAGAGAAGAAGATTACAAGGTGACCTAATTGAGGCATACAAGATGATCAGAGGGTTAGACAGGGTGAACAGTGAGAGCCTTTTTCTTCGGATAGTGATGGCTAATATGAGGGGACATGGCTTTAAATTGAGGGGTGGTAATTACAGGACGGATGTCAGAGCGTAGTAAGGGCATGGAATGCCCTGCCTGCAGCAGTTGTGGACTCACCGACTTTAAATAGTTCAAATGATCTGTGGACAGGCATATGGATAATATTGGAATAGTTTAGGTTAGAGGGTCATTAGATTTGTTCCACTGGTCGGTGCAACATTGAGGGCCGAAGGGCCTATACTATGCTATTATGTTTTATGTTCTATGTTCCACTAGCGAAAAATAAGGTATGTTAGAAAAACTAGTTGATCAAGTTATAATGCATCAGCATTAGCATCGCACTCTGATTGATGATACTTTATATCGTTGGAGTGCTCAGATGACATCAATGACCATCTTTGCAATCAGCTAGCCACTAATGATATTCATTTATAAATCGAAAATAATAGTTAAAGATTGATGATCAGTGAATAATGTGAAGTAACAACCACATGAATAATGATGAAATCTTTGTAATCCAAAAATTATACTCAATGCTTACTTTTCTTACTCAGCACTAGTCAGAATAGTTGAAGAAAAAGCTGTTGGTCATGCTTCTCTCAAAGGCATAATATGTGAAACTTTCGTCCCTACTCCATAAAGCAGTAATGGTAGCTTTGGATTAAAATGAACCAATACTTCAGATTTCTTCAAAAAATCTTTGACATCCCTGTATACTTCCTCACATTCTGTTGTCCAGTCTCGTGACTGTTTTGCACAAAGTAAATTATGCAGTGGCTTCAATAATGTTGCAAAGTTGCCATAATAATTTACTAATCTTAGAAAGGACTTGATTTGATTTATTATTGTCATATGTATTAGTATACAGTGAAAAGTATTGTTTCTTGTGCATTATACAAAGCATATCGTTCGAGGAAGAGTTTTTGGAATGCTGTAGGGATGAGTTCCTTGAACAGTATGTTACGGAACCGATGAGAGAGCATGCTATCTTGGATCTAGTATTATGTAATGAGGTAGGTAGAATTAGGGACATTCATGTGAGGGATCTTCTAGGGACGAGTGATCATAGTATGGTAGAATTTATGATGCAAATGGAGGATGAGGTAGTAGTGTCCCAGACCTGTGTACTATGTTTAAACAGAGGGGACTGTGATAGGATGAGAGAGGAATTGGCAATTGTGGATTGGAGGAGTGCACTGGTTGGTAGGATGGCTGAGGAACAGTGGGGGATTTTTAAAGAGATCTTTTTTGGTACTCTGCAAAAATATATTCTGATGGGGAAGAAGGACTGTCGGAGAAGGGAAAATCAGTCGTGGTTCTCCAAGGAAATTAAGGAGAGTATTAAATCAAAAGCTGAGGCTTTCAGAACGGCTAAAAATAGTGGGTGATCGGAGGATTGGGAAAGTTTCAAACAACAGCAAAGAGTGACTAAAAAGGTGATTTTAAAAAAGGAAAGATGGAATATTGAGGCTAAGCTAGCTCGAAACATCAAAAAGGACAGTAAGAGTTTTTATAAACATATAAAGAATAGGAGGGTGGCCAGAATTAATATAGGATCCTTGGAGGATGAGAGGGGTGGTTTAATGGTGGATGATGGGGATCTGGTGGAGACCTTGAATAAGTTTTTTTTGTGTTGGTCTTTACGGAGGAAGACGTAAATGGCTTGCCCGAAATTAAGGATAGAAGAATGGTAGGAGATGAGGTCCTTGATGATATTACAGTCACTAGAGAGGTGGTGCTTGATAGGCTAACGGGGCTGAGGGCAGACAAGTCCTGGGAACTGGATGGAATGCATCCCAGGGTCCTCAAGGACACGGCAGCGGTGATAGCGGATGCCCTGGTAATTATCTTTCAGAATTCACTGGACTCCGGAAAAGTGCTGGAAGATTGGAAAATGGCTAATGTTACGCTGCTGTTTAAAAAAGGTAGCAGACAGAAGGCGGGGAATTATAGGCCAGTTAGTTTAATGTCTGTAGTAGGAAAAATGCTTGAATCTGTCATCAAAGCAGAAATAACGAGGCACCTGGATATGAACTATTTGATCAAGCAAACGCAGCACAGATTCGATAAGGGGAAGTCGTGCTTGATGAATTTATTGGAGTTCTATAAGGAAGTGACTAGTATGGTAGATAGAGGGGAACCAATGGATGTGGTGTTTTTGGATTTCCAAAAAGCATTTGATAAGGTGCCTCACAAAAGATTGCTGCAGAAGGTTAAGTCGGGGGTAGGGTGTTAGACTGGATAGAGGATTGGTTATCTAATAGGAAGCAGAGGGTAGGTATTAATGGGTGCTATTCTGATTGGCAGCTAGTGACTAGTGGAGTGCCCCAGGGTTCGGTGCTGGGGCGTCAACTATTTACCATTTACATAAATGATCTGGAGGAAGGGGCTGAGTGCAGGGTGACGACATTTGCTGATGACACAAAGATGAGTGGAAAAGCAAATTGTGTGGAAAGCCTGCAGAGGGATCTGGATAGGTTGAGTAAGTGGGTGAGGACCTGGCAGATGGAGTATATTGTTAGCAAGTGTGAGGTTATCCACTTTGGTAAGAATAATGGTAGGAAGGATTACTATTTAAATGGCGAAAAGCTGCAGCATGCGATAGTGCAGAGGGACCTGGGGGTCCTTGTGCACGAATTGCAAAAACACAGTATGCAGGTGCAACAGGTGATTAAAAAGGCAAATGCAATGTTGGTCTTTATAGCTAGGGGAATAGAATATAAAAGTAGGGAGGTTCTGTTGCAGCTGTATAGAGTGCTGGTGAGGCTGCAACTGGAGTACTGTGTGCAATTTTGGTCGCCACATTCGAGGAAGGATATATTGGCCTTGGAGGGGGTGCAGAGAAGGTTTACTAGGCTGATACCGGAGATGAGTGTGTTGGATTACGAGGAGAGACTGAATAGGCTAGTTTGTACTCTTTGGAGTTTCGAAGGCTGAGAGGGGATCTTATAGAGACGTATAAGATAATGAAGGGGATGAATAGGGTAGAGGTTGAGAGATTCTTCCCGCTTAGCAACGATAACAGGACTAGAGGCACAGCCTCAAGATTATGGTGGGACGGAGGGGTTTTTTCATGCAAAGGGTGGTGAATCTTTGGAATTCTTTGCCTGATGAGGTGGTGGAGGCTTCCTTGCTGAATATGTTCAAGTCAAGAGTGGATAGGTTTTTGATTGACAAGGGAATTGAGGGTTACGGGGAAAAGCGGGAAAGTGGTACTGAACCACTACAGATCAGCATGATCTTATTGAATGGCAGGGCAGGCTCGAGGGACTGTATGGGCCTACTCTTGCTCCTATTTCTTATGTTCTTATTTTCTTCTGTTCATAGAGAAGGAAAAGAGAGTGCAGCATGTAATGTTGCAGTCATAGGGTGTAGTGAAAGATCAACTTAATGCAAAATAGGTCCATTCAAAAATCTAATAGCAACAGGGAAGAAGCTGTTCTTGAGTCACATGGAACATAACCTCAACTTTTGTATTTTTTTTCCCAACAGAAGAAGGTGGAAGAGAATAAGTCTTGGGTGCATGAAGTCCTTAATTGTGCTGGTTCCTTTGCTGAGGCAGTGAGAAGCGTAGACAAAGTCAATAGATGGCAAGTTGGTTTGTATGATAGATTGGGCTACATTCACAATCTTTTGTGGTTTCTTGTAGTCTTGGGCAGAGCAGGAGCCATGTCAAGCTGTGATACAACCAGAAAGAATGCTTTCTATGGTGCATCTGTAAACATTGATGAGAGTTATAGCTGACATGCTAAATTTTCTTAGTCTTATGAGAAGGTAAAGATGTTGGTGAGCTTTTTAACTATAGTGTCACTGTGGAGGGACCAGAACATGTAGTTAGTGATCTGGACACCTAAGAACTTGAGGCTGTCAACCATTTTTACTTCATCCCTGTTGATGTAAATAGGCATGTTCTCCACTACGCTTCCTGAAGTTGATGACAATCTCCTTCATTTTGTTGATATTGAAGGAGAGATTATTGTTGTCACACCAGTTCACCAGATTCTCTATCTCATTCCTGTACGCTGTCTTGTCATTGTTTGAGATCTGACCCACTACGGTGGTGTCATCAGTAAACCTAAAAACCGAGTTGGAGGGGTATTTGGTCACATAGTCATATTGTATAAGGAATGTATCAGGGGGCTGAGAACACAGCCTTGTGGGGCACCTGTATTGAGGATGATCATGGAAGAGATGTTGTTGCCTGTCCATACTGATTGTGGTCTTTGAGTTCAGAAGTTCAGGATTCAGTCACAGAGGGAGAAGCCAAGGTCCAGGCCATGAAGTTTGGAGATGAGTTTCATAGGAATAATGATGTTGACGGCTCCTCACGCCTGATAAACAGGTTCTTTGCCACTTCTGAAAGTTTCTATTTGAAGTTATTGCTTCTGGAACTCACAGACAATAAAGGCTTTGCTAGTTGATCTAGTAATGGACAACGCATTAGGTTAAAATGCAGTGGGGGGGCAAGACATTGTTTAATCTTTTAACCTCAATTGCATCACACTTGACACTTCTAAAATACCATTGATCTTTTTAGGTGCTTTATGTAGGCCTTCACTATCAATAATGTGGCTCAAATTCTGGACTGATGTCTGGTCATTTTTCACTGGCACTTTAATGTTGTTGTTGCTTTTTTCCAGCCTTCAAATATTCAAGGTGTGAGGACCAATAATTTTTTCAAACTACCTTAGGATCTTCCTGTGATATTCTCGTTGAAACAAAAACCTGACTTATTGCTAATTTTCCTTTTGTGATGTCCCAACTACGTTAGGAATTCTGAGTTTTAAACAAAATATGTGGTCTGCACACACAGATTCAAAGTAACACACAACAGATTTATTGAAAGAGATGTTCTCTGCCCTTAACAGAAACTGAAACTAAAACAGCAGCCAATACCTTAATGATACCATCATAAAATCATGTGATTGGCTCTTAAAACAATCATGCAATTGCTTATATATAAAATACAGTATATTAGGTGCCTGCTGGGCATTCAGGATTTTAATTAAAAAGGTTAAATGATGTCTCACCCCCCCCCCCCCCCCCAGCACTGCATTTTAACCCAATACTTTGCCCATTATTGGATCAACCAGCAAAGACTTCAGTGTCTATAAGCTCTAGAAGCAATACTTTCAACAGAAATCTTAAAAAGGACGGAGAACCTGGTCATCAGGTGTGAGGTACTCTCCATGGTGCTGTACATAGCACAGGTATGGTCCATACCCTAATGCTGTGCCACAGTAGTCACCTGAGTCATATTCTATTCCATCTGGAGATCAAATATGAATCATGTCTACAGGAACACCATGTACAATGCACTGAAAAGAAGAGGGCGATGTACCCAACATCGCCCCACCCTGAGGGCCACCTTTGTATATGGCTGAATTAAGCTGTGCATAGATTCTTGATATATCAACATCATGTGCTGAGGTTTTACCTGCCCCTGTTGTTATGAAGGTTGGGTCTGGCCATGTTACTCTGGAATGCTCCAGGTAGTTGGACCGTGCTGTTTAACTTGGAAAAGTTTCCTGAACACTGTTGAAGTAATTTGGCAGAATCACAGCATTTTCAAACAATCACCAAGACCTAGCTTGGTTGGTAGTGAAAATCAAACTCTCTATGCCACCACACGCTGCCCACAAACTGGCTGCTGTGCAGGAAGGGATGGTTGCACGCCTCTTTGGGGAATGTGTCTTTGCAAAAAAGGTCTGGAGAGACAGAGTGGTATTTATTGAGTTTCGTTCTGAGCAGCTCCATGATGCAGGATTCTGTGCTCTATGGCCTGTTTCCAGGGATTCTCACCGAGACAAACATCAACCACTGCTGGAGGATCATCAGCTCGGTGAAAGATGCTCTTTGGTCTGTCCAAAACTTGTTGATCTTCCAGAGCAAAGAGTTATCCTTACCCAAATATTGTAGTCTGGTACGTTCCAAAATTCATAACTATGTGCTGATGATGCACTTGAGATAGCTGCCACCAACGTGCTAAGGGAAAAAGCCAGTGTTTAAGGCCCTTCAGTCACACCACAGTGAGTGATTGGTAGTCATGTAGGAACACCTTAAAATGTAATCTGTTTGATGTGTTCTGTTTGGAAAATATGAATATTATTGCACTTTCTTATGACAATTTGAAACGTTTTGTAATCTTTCTTTTGGATATTTTATGAATAAAATACATTTTTCAAAAAGATGGGAGAGATTGATCATAGAATCCTACGGTGCAGAAAGAGGCCCTTCAGCTCCTCAAGTCTGCACTGAACACAATCCCACCCAGTCCCTACCCCATGTTCCCTATATTTATACCCACTAATCCCTCTAACCTATGCATCCCTGACTCTAAGGGGCAATTTCTCAGCATGGCCAATCAACCTAACCCGCACATCATGGTGCACTCTGAGGTGTTTAAGTACAATAAGGAGAACATTACAAACATTTCAAAACCATCATTGCAGGAATTATCTATGTAGGTCATGTTGCACTCAAGGTATTTCAACATAGTTACATTTACTATATGTAGCAAAAAACAAACTTACATTTTGAGGTGTTCCTACATGACTACCAGTCAGTCACTCGCTGTGGTATAACTGAAAGGCCTTAAACACTGACTTTTTCCCCATAGCACCTTGGCGGCAGCTATCTCAAGTGCATCCATCAGCACAGTTATGGATCTTGGATCGTACCAATCTACAATATTTGGGTAAAGACAACTCTTTGCACTGGAAGATCAACAAATTTTGGACAGACCAAACACTGTTGTGGGAAGAAACCGGAGCACTCGGAGGAAACCCATACAGGCACAAGGAGAATGTGCAAACTCCACACAGACAGTGACCTGAGTCAGGAATCAAACCCTAGACCCTGGAGCTGTGAAGCAGCAGTGCTAACCACTGTGCTACTGTGCCGCCCAATAGTGGAGCTGTTCAGCAATAGCCTTTTTTACATTATATTCTAAAGTCAAAATTATCTCTACTGTGTGTCAAGGTGAGTAGAGGTAGATATATGGAGCTTGTAATGAATTTGTAGAAATGTAGAAGAATCAAGAGGGAATTGGATAGTGAAATGCTGAATGTGAAATAAAGTTTGTGTGATGTGGTATGAGGAAGGAATAGTGAGAGTAGCACGTGAGAAAAGTGCTGCTAGTGAAAAGGAAAAGGAGTATTTGGAATGTGTTGCAATGTTCCACAAATGGATTTGTCTGGCAGTAATATACATCTTCAATGCCTGCAACTTGGCTTTACATTTAAACCTGTAAAATTTACTTTATTTGAAACATAACATTAAACACAACTGATTACCAAATCCTTCCCAACATGAAAAGAATTGTAAAAATCCCCAAATGTGAAAAGGATTATCCTTGAATATTTTGTAGATCTAAGCAACTGAAATGAGACTGTGTGGATGAGCAGTAAAAATTTGATCATTTGAATTAATTTATGATTTGCATTATTTTCCAATATAATGATCTCATTCAAAACATTCAATGTTATTCTATAGGTAAACTTTCTTCTTACAATGTAAATATACAACCATGATTTTAATTCAACCTACTTTTTAGAAAGGGGTATGTGAGCAGTTAAAATGTGCTGCCCCATTCTTACCAGAAATCTGATGACCACAATCTTAACCCCAGAGCTGATACAGATCAGAATATGCCAGAAGCAGTCAGGTCCCTGAGAAATTAGATCAACTAGAGGGTCTGATTATGTAATTTGGGTTTCAAAGGGGTCAGAATTCTTGCCCAGCAACCAGCAACATTGGTTTTACAAACTGACTTGAGGTTGAATTTAAATAGGCACCTCCTGCATGCAGACAGGACATTAAGATCTCTGTCATTGTGAGTGGTGCATTTTCAAGATAGTTTTGAGTTAGTTTGTTTCTTTCTGATGTTTTCCCCCTCTTGTTTATCCATATTTAGACTCTGTTTATCATGGTTTTTGCATCACTACTTGAGATGGAGAGAAACCAGTTGGTGGAAGAGGAGCAAAAGCAGTTTGAATAATCAGGACAGTCAGCAGCTGGATTTGTTAGAAGACAGTAGGTGAGGGACATTACTTGTAGAAGGCCTAATCCAGACCATAGGGTATTTTGGCCCAGAGTTAGTTTACTGTTGGAACAGAGCAGGAGGAAGCTGTTTTTGACCTATATAACTTGCAGTGTACCAGGCACCTAATGCCTCCTGGAACAGAGGGCCATAATTTTTCATTGCTATCAGTCACTACTTCCCTTAGTCTTTTTTAAAATCACAGATGACTACAAGGGGACACTGTTTGTACGTCTCAGCTTTCTTTGCAGAGTTGTATGAAATCGGTCAGCAACCTCCTTCCTATTCAAAGAAATCATCACCTTCTTGCCAACAGACAGAGGAAGAGAGGAACTGCAGCACTGACCGGCTCCCAGGGCATTGCAGATTCCTACAGGTTTCAACAACTAAGATTTATATTGTACTTTTAATGTACTGAAACCTCCCTAGGCACTTCATTAAATCATAGAACCCTACAGTGCAGAAAGAGGCCATCTGACCCATGGAGTCTGCAATGACCACAATCCCACCCAGGCGCTACCCCCTTATCCCTACACATTTAGCCACTAATCCCTCTAACCTATGTATTTCAGGACACCAAGGGGCAACTTTAGCATGGCCAATTAAGCTAACTTGCATATTTTTAAACTGTAGGAGAAATTGGAGCACCTAGAGGAAATACACACAGACATGAGGAAAATGTGCAAACTCCACACAGACAGTGACCCAAGCCAGGAATTGAACTCAGGTCCCTGGTGCTGGTGAAGCAGCAATGCTAACCATTGTGCTACCATGCCGTCCCAAGAGATTCAAGGGAATGTGATTTAAAAGAAGTATGACACTGAGACGTACAAAAAAAAATTATTTCAGATGACCAAAAGTTTGATCAAAGAGGTAGGTTTTAAACTGTATCTTGAGTCCATGCAACATGAAAAGAAATCCATAACTTTATTCCTTCATTTAGATTTTTAAAAATATACTTTCCATTAGACTAAAGACTGCTACAAATCATATGATCACAAAACTTACCTTTTGTTCAGGGAGCTATTACAAAAAGACAAGAATTCCCTTCTCAATCTATAAAATCTCACCCTTCATTTATATAGATCCATATAATCAACAAAAGCAGAAGAAGTGCTGATGAACTGGTTCCTCTGTCTGAACTACCACAAAATACAGAGATGATTGTATATTCCATTTCTCATTATTCCTTTTTATTGGAAGAATAAGAAACTCAATTTTTTCAATAGTAATTGTTTTTATATTTTGGTATCTGTAAGATATATTAGTCTGTCCAGAGTGTGTGGTGGCAATTTAAAGAGGCAAGATTGGAGGTTTGGGGTGGTGATCAGATTGGGGGCTAGGGGGGTTTGGATGATGGGGTAGGTATAATTGAGGTAAGTAATGGATGTGTTTAACCTTGAAGTGGAGTTGGGGGCAGAAGATCAGGGCGTTGGGGGTATTGGTGGCCAAACAGTGGGGACCTGGTTGGGAAGGGATCAGGAACAGGTAGAAACAGAACAGTGGTATGTGTATCATATAATCCCTTCAGGGCAGAAGGAAGCCATTTGGCCCACTGAACCTGCACTGACAACAATCCCACCCAGGTTCTATCCCCATAACCCCATGTATTTACTCTGCCAGTCTGCTGACATTAAACAACAATTTAACATGGCCAATCAACCTAACCGGCAAATCTTTGGAGTGTGAGAGGAAACTGGAGTACCCGGAAGACACAGGAAGAATGTGCAAGCTCCACACAGACAGGCCCCAATGCTGGAATTGAACTTGGCTCCCTGGCATTGTGAGGCAACAGTGCTAACCATTGTGCCACCATGCTGCCTTTATCATCCCCCCTTGTAGGTAAATATTTTCTGTTTTTTTTTTGCTGCATATTGATGAGCATGATCAAATGGTCAAACAGTATTAGCAAGACATTTTGAGATATTGCCACTGGCATTTTCTTGAATTTTCCTGACTACGAGCAAGCACAGTAAGTACTATGAAGTAGAATAGCCCATTCAAGTTTATTTTAATTAATGGATTATTTAATGACCATTCACATTCAGATCTAAGTTGAAATCCAGCTCCTACTTTGTGAATAAAATGTCTCATTACTGACAGTTTAAGTACTCTGATTTAAAGGGTTGGATGGGTTATTATCAATCTGGTTCCTAGTCTGTGTGGCTGCATTATAATTGGTGTAATTGCTAAAAGATATCATGGCAAAGTGGGTGTGGAAAATAGGAAATGAAAAACTTAACAGCCATAACCCTTGGGGCTGGTAGAGGAAGACTTGCTCTTTATGTATGTCATATTTGGCAATAACCGTTGTGCCACCAAGCCATCGCCAACTGGAGAATATTCAAAGAGAAGATAGATTTTCTGAGCACAAACCCGCAATGTTCTGATGTGAGCTAATGGTGGATGAGAGACTTCACTGCTGGGACATACTTGCAAGTTTAGGCCAAAAATTACACATTAACACAAAAAATTACTTATTTAGAAGAATGGTTTATATTTTTGTTACTAGATGAGTCAAATTTAATGAGTATATACTAATCTATACCCTGTGGCATTCCCACAGGGAGTTCTTGAAGGTTATTATGATGTGGAGGTTCTTTATTGTGGTTTGCAAGACTGGGGAGGAGTGCATAGTAAAAGTATTTAGAAAATAATTGGTGAGATATTGTTTTTTTAAGGTGACACTGGAAAATTAAATACTTTTTTGCAGATAGATAAACACAGTTAAATAAATAAATCTCTGAATGTAGCTCTGGAGAAAAGGGTAGCTGAGAACCATGTGAATGCATAATTATTTGCTCAGTGGCATGGTCTGTATGATAGGGAGGATGCAAAGTGCTAGTGTGTTTGATTACTGATCAGCTTATAGGTAATGAGAAGGTGTTTAGGATGAGCAGATACTGAAAATTGAAACTGTATATTGGCAATAAAAAAGCATAGGAGTATTTTTGAGAGTGAGGTAAGCGCCAGGAAGAGTGACATAAATTTATGCATGGAACAGTACACAAACATATGTCTCCATTTAATAAACAACTGCAGAATGTTTTCATGTTTTTAATCCAGAAATGATCAAATTTGTATTTACTTTCAAAGTTCCGATATTGGTTTCCTGACTTTGTGCTGCCAGGCCTTCTCTATCACTGGCAAGAGAGCGTGAAGGGAAGGGTGGGTTTACAAACACAAAGTCCGAGCACATTTTGTGAATAGCTGGTTTTTCTGGAAACCATAAAAAAGGGATTTCTTGGCAGAGTTGCACACTGGAAATTCCCATTGCTGAGAATGATAGTCATGGCAAGCAACATGAATTCAGCAACACACAAGTCTCAAAGAAAACACTGGCACATAGGAAAAAGAAAACTTTAAAAATATTCTAAATTATATTTAAGTTGAATAATTCTCTTGTAAATTATGCATTTTTCATCTATAATGATACAAATCATATTTCCACTAAATTTTTCACCTCATGATGAATTTAAGATGGTGTCCTACAGTGGATTCAAATTTGATAACTTTTGTTAACTGCTCATTGATGTTTTTATACATCATTCATAATTTTTTATTGAAGCTTTGGTGCTGCTGATATGTATGTTTCTTATGTGTTTGGCAGTGGTTCAATTGATTTATTATAACATTTTAGGGAATTGTGCAAACGTGGCAGAGACAGCGTAAGTGCATTCTAGATGAAAGATGTATATTTCCTTTTATTAGCTAACTTTCAATTGTGGTTTTTAATGACTCATTATGAAATATAATCTACAACTGGTATGCCAGGGTTATGCCTATACTTAAGTAGCCATCCAGGTCACTCACTTTTTGCTCGGCTGCAAAAGGCATAAACCTCCCTGGGCTGCCGTGTTTTGATATTTTGAGAAAGCATAAGTCGAATATTCCATATCTGTATATTTTTAAAAGATGATTATACATTTCATGGTGGGGATTTCACACTCATATGCCTTCTGGTTGTCATAAATTAGAATAATAACACTTCATACTCGGTACCCAAAATGTACAGTTACAAGTGAATTTCTTTCAACAATCATGTGGCTGACTGACAACATGTTATTACTTGAGTCATTACTTGAAAAGCACCCTTCCACCGCTACTCTTTGTCTTCTATGACCAAAGCAATTCTGTATCCATTTAGGTAGCCCACTCTAAAACTCACTTTACTTTGTGTACCAGACTGTCATGTGGGAACTTGTCAAACGCCTTATTAAATCCATACAAACTACATCCACAAGCCTTCCCTCATGTCCTATCCCATAACAGGACAGACCCACCAGAAGTCATGGCGCAGTGGTACACAGTCAAAACAGAGTAGCTCTGTGAATCCTCAACATTGATTGAAGTCTCATGGCACGAGGTCAAACGTTAGTCATGGTATGAATCAATTCCAGCCTCCCAGATTGCCTGGATCTAATATAGGTTGCCTATTGCTGCAACAAGTCTGCAACAGATGCCACTTCCTTGGCCTTGCACTCAACTCTGGAAAATCTAGATAACAAAGAAAGCTATGTCAGACTCCTATTTATTGACTACAGCTCAGCTTTCAGCACTATTATTCCTACAAAACTCATCCCCAAACTCTACGGCCTGGGGCTCTTCTCCTCCGTCGGCAACTGGATCCCAGACTTCCTAACCTACAAACTACAATCAATAAGGATATGTGACAACACCTTCTCTAGAATCATCCTCAACGCCGGTGCCCACAAGCTATGTCCTCAGACTTCAAGGCTATACTCCATATGCACCTATGACTGTGAGCAAATTCCTCTCCAACTCGGTTTTCAAGTTTGCTAATGACACCACCATAGTAGACTGGATCTCAAACAATAAGATGGAGTACAGGAAAGAGATGGAGAATCTGGTGAACTGCTGTGACAACAATAGTCTCTCCCTCAATGTCAACAAAATGAAGGATATAATCATTGACTTCAGGAAGTGTAGCGCAGGACATGCCCTGTCTATGATTCTATGATTTTATGATATATCAATGGAGGCAAAGTGGAAATGATCGAGAGCTTCAAGTTTGTAGGTGTCCAGGTCACCAACAACCTGTACTGACGGTATAGTTAAGATAGCCCACCAATGCCTCTACTTTCGCAGAGAAGTTCCAAACTTTAAAGTAATGAGTATAGCACTCAAATAAATAGTAAAGCAAAGTAAATAGAAGTTATGCGAAATTTACGGTTAAACAGGCAAAAAAAAAACCCACTTGCAGCTATTGTTTGAAACTTGAAATGTTCTTATATTCATTTATCACTGCTAACATTGCCCTCTATCTGTATAGAGGCGCATTGCATGGAGTATACTAAATTCAAACCCGTAAATAAGGCAGGAAGAAATTTTGAACTGTCTTTTCTGTTTGCTGTTCAAGTCCCGCAAAACACAAAGTCAGGCAGAAATTTCTATAGTGAAATTCAGAATATCAGTCACAAGGCCCCGTCGAGTCAGGCTGTAAAACGTACTCGAAGTTGGAACAACTGCTGCTCTATGTCAAAAAAATTAAATGTACCATATTGCAGCAAGCCAACAAATGGCGAGCGTGTGTCAGCACTGCTGAGAGTGCATTTGGCGTTACACTGAACAACTGCCAGGAAGACTTTCACCACAAAGTGCCGCATTTTGATTGGTTTTGTTATGCCGAGTGAGCTGTAACTGAGCCAATCAGATCTACTACTAGAGGAGGTTCTGCAAGCTGTACCCGCGATTCTACAAAATAAAATCAGCCAGTAAGTCAGGCCCTAGTCTATTGTAGAGAAGGTTAGAAGTATGAAAGCAGAATTAATTTCGACAGATTTTACGATACGTCCCTGATAGATTTCTGAAGCTCCCAATATTCTATGAAGTATCTGCCAATTAAGAGTGTGTGATGCCAGCAATTAAATGACCTGCATTCATGCCCTCAAAGTGAAGAAATGGTGCTGATTTTTATCTGGGCTACAGTTCCGTATTATTCCGGAACCATGCACGCCTGGGAGTCTTATTGCTTAAACGGGTGGTTATAATAAAACAATTTGCCCAGTAAATGAAACCTACAGGGTTCAGCTCTGTGAATACTGGCTGCGCCGTTTAGCACTGTTCGGATGACCTTGCTAGCCCTCGATCAATGGACAATAGTTAACAATAGTCATGTCCTACTCTGGTCTTTAAAGAAATCTTTCGTCTCTTATTTGGATTGTTTGCGATTTGTAGATTCACTAGAGGGAATAGCAAACAGATACTGGTGCTGCATAAAGAATTGTATCCTTTCCTGATGCACCCCAAAGTAACATTTTATTTTCAATGAATGTCAATGTCGCATCGAGGTAATTAATTGTTCGATGCCAGACAAAATATCAATGAAGAAATAAAATTGTAATAACTAGTTTGTTGCACAATTGGGCATAGAAACATCAGTTGCTAATGCAAAACGTCAAATGATCGAAATCTTTCACAAGGCACTTCTTTTAATTGCAGACCCCATTTTTGATTTAAAGTTTTAAAAAAATCACAATTTTAAATAAATTTAAGTTTACTTTTACAAAAGGGAGAATCTTGTTTGACCCCTTCCCCCACCAACAACATATATTTATACCAACAGGGTGGTACAGTAGTTAGTGCTGCCTCATTGCTCTAGGGACCTAATTTCAAATCTGGCCTTGGGTGATTGTATGCAGTTTTGTACATTTTCCCTGTGTCTGTGTGGGTTGTCTCCAGGTGCTCTGGTTTCCTTCCACAGTCCAAAGATGTGCAGGTGAGGTGGATTGGCCTTGCTAAATTGCCCTTTAGTGTCCCAAGATATGTAGGTTAGGGGAATTAATGAGGTAAATATGTGGGGTCACAGAGTGCAGGGCTGAGTCTGGATAAGATGATCTATCAAAGAGTCAGTGCAGACTTGATGGACCAAATGAGCTCTTCTGTACTGTAAGGATTCTATAATTTTATGATTTCATCTTTATTGAATTCTTTGAGGAGACAATAGAGTAGATTTTTGGCAATGTGGTAGATATCATTTCTAAAGTCCTTCAATAAAGTGCCCCTGATAAACTAATAAATAAGGCTATGCAAGGTTACGGGAAAAGCAAGGGAGTGGGATAAGATAGAATGCTTTTTCAGAGAGCCAGTACACATTTGGTGGTCTGAATGGCTTCCTACATTGTAAATATTCTGTACTTTGGAGTTGGGAACAAGTGTAGAATGGATTGCTGACTGGTTTCAAGACAAAAAGTAGAAAGTAGCATTATAGGGTAGCTAATCAAAATGACAGAAGGTGGAAAGTGGTGTGCTGCAAGGATCAGTGCTGTGACCACTGCTATTCATGTGATTTTTCAAGCACAACAGAGAATATCTACAGTGCAAAAGGGAGACCATTTGGCCAAAATCTCCAACAGAGCATCTTACTCAGGCTGATCCCCCTGACCTATCCCAGTAACCCCACTAATTTTCCTAATCTATACATATTCAACACTAAGGGACAATTTAGCATGGCAATCCACCTAACTTGCACATGTTTGGATGAGCACCCAGAGAAAATCCACACAAACACAGAGAGAAAGTGCAAACTCCACACAGTCACCCAAGGCCAGCATCAAATCTGGGTCCCTGGTGTTGTGAGACAGCAGAGCTAACAATTGTGCTTACATGTTGCCCTTTATTTTTGAACTTTGGAATCAAATACACAGGGCCAAACTTTCTAATCAGCGGAAAGGACAAGCAAATTGCTGCTGCGTTCCTAAATTCCCTCAACCCGATACTATTGTACATTTCTTCCAGTAATTTCTGGTCACAAAAATGCTCAGTGCAGAGTTCATTGGGGAACTCCAATGGAACAAAAGTAGAGTCAGGGGAAGATAGGACACTTTTTACTACACTAGCTTTTCCATGGTAAATTTAAACATTCAGTCAATGAATGAGTGAGTGAATGGGTAGGTGGGTGAGGTATTTAAAGGAGTGGCTGGGTAAGAATGTAGGTGGATAAGTATGTAGTCAGGATAAATGGTTTGGGTGGCTAGATAGGTGTGTCAGTGGGTTAAGTGGGCTGGGTGGGTAGGCTGAGTGAGGTGGGCATTTGGGTAAGTGAATAGGTGAGTAAGCAAATGAATGGATAGTTGGGTCAGGAGGGATAAGTATATAAGTTAGTCCTCGGGTGATGGGGAGAGGTGGTTATGTTGGAATGTAGTGTTCAATTGGGAGAGCAGTTGGGAAAGGGTTTTTTGTGTTGGGAGTTAACTCAATCGGGTGATTTGTTAGGTGTTCAGAGAAGTCTGGAGGAGTAGTCAGATCAGATCAGGGGTAGTTCAGAGTGGGTGTATAAGGTGGTAGATTGAGAAGTTGAGGTATGATCAGATTGAAGGATAGATTCAGGAGGGTCAGGGGACTATCTGGTTTGGATGGGGAACTGTGGGAGGAGGGGACAGTGGTCAAGCAGAGTAGTTGGGAGAATTGGGGGTGTCAGTTATATAGTTACCCAGATATTAAGCTAGGAATTTAATCTGTTGAATATTTTCCAGGATAACTATCGAGGCAAGTGCCAATAATCTGTCCAAACTCTAACTCAGAGATTGTTAGAGTACTGAGAGGGTCAGAACTCACTGACCCCCTCAGTGAGACTAGGGGACCAGGGGAATTGCTCATCAAAAATTTAAGTTTCTTGGGCAATTGCCAAATTTGTCCACATATCAGGACATCTTCAGTTGTTCACCCTGCCTGATAATCCAGAGACCAGAAGATTTAGTCCACAATTTCTAAATTTGCAGATGACAAATTATAGGGGGCTAGTCAATACTGAAAAGAAAGCAAGAAATTTTAGGAGGACATTGATATATGTTCAGAATGGACAAATTCTTGGCAAATAAAGTTCAACAAGGTAAATGTGAAGTAGTATCTTTTGGATTGAAGAATAGGGAGGTCACATTTTAGTTGGAAGATACTAGATCAGGAGAGGTTAAGGAGCAAAAGGATCTTGGGCTACAAATACACCTAATGTTAAAAGTTACATCACAGGATAGCAAGGTTACAAAAGAAGAAAACCAAGTAATTGGTCTTTTTGTTAGAGGGGTATAATCAAAAAGTAGGGATGTTATACAACACTATCAAACATTGGTTAGACCACATTACATGCAGTTCTCGTAACCATGTTATATAAAAGAATTGGCAATGGAAAGGATGCAGAGAAGATTTACAAAGATGTTACCAAAAATGTATGGGTATTCATATCAGGAAAGCTTTGACAAGCTGGAACCCATCTTGAAAAAAGATTGAGGAATGATCTAATGAATGCCTTTAAAATCATGAAATGTCTTGATAAAGTGGACACAGAGAGAATATTTTTTCTTGTAAGGAAGAAAATAACTGGAGGCCATCAGTGTAAGTCAATCACTAAGAAATCTAATAAGGAATCCAAAACCTTCATCTAAAGAGTATTAAGAATGTGGAACTTGTTATCCAAAATGGTTAAAGCAAATAGTATAAATGCATTTAAGGGGAATCTAGACAAGCACATGATAGATAAAGGAATAGATGGTTACCATGGTAGATTTAGGTGAGAAAAGTTGGGACAAGGTCCAAACAGGGCATAAATCCTAGCATGGATTGTTTAGCTGAATTGCCTATTTATATCCCATAAAATCTCTGTAATTTTTTTAGTAAAGAAATCACACTTGCTTAAATCCACACTGTCATGTGTCTTGGGCAAAGTCTCCATGCTAAAGAATGAAACATCTTGTTAATATCTGAAAGACTACCTTCTGAAAGTTTTATGCAGTCTGTTTGCTAAGGCCAGATTTTCTGACTTCGCCCATGGCTGGGATTTGCTGATCCCGCTGCAGTGAGTGGAGATTTGGCTGAGTACCAAATTCTTCGATCTTGCTGGTTGCGGTGGCAGGGCGAAAGATATCCAGCCTAAGTATTTCTTAATTGAGGAATTTCTGTTTCTCCATATTGTTGCAATCTGTTTATCAATTCTCTTAGTTGCAAATTTTAATTTGCTATTTGTTTACTTCTAAATTGGAGTTTTAACTATGTTAACTCAAATAATTTTGGCAAATGAATAATTAAAACAAGTCTGAAATCTTAGAAGGTTGAAATAACATCACATCGATAATTGTAGGAGGAAGAGTTACCAGGAAAAAGGGTTTAGGAATTGTCCATTTGCATGATGATAGTATGGAGTTCAGAATCAGTGCATATCTGAAAATCTCAGGTCTGCTACACTCCCTTCCATTTAGCAGCTAGGTTCAGAACTCACAAAGAGCTACTCCGACCAATTGTAGGACTCAATCAACAGGAATTTGAATCTGTTAGCCATCTGCTCACGAGGTAGGCACTGCACCTCCTGTCCAAAAAAGCTGCTGAGCCATATTTTCAAATAGAATTGATGCAGAATTCATTGAATTCCTAAACAAAGACAGGCGTCTCAGCTGTTTATGGAATTTTGATATTTAAGGAACACATTAGTGCTTTATACATTCAGCTGTTGTGTTTATCATTTGATTGGCTGTGCCCACCTGTTTGCAAATATTAATGTATATATCAAAATTCTAGGTTTAAAGTAAGTTTTCTACCTATGATACAACTAAAGTAAATGCTACCCAAGTAAATGGAAATGAACATGTAACAGATTTCACTTTAAGTTGTTTCTAGTTTTAATTCTGCTTTCTTTTGTAATCTTGACCCAAATGATTTAATTGATTACCACAGTTGTGACTATGTCATCTGCTGGTTGGAACACTTTAGGGTTAGAGGTTGACTGTAAGTGCACCATTTAAGGCCAACAGAAACAACCTCATGGCTTTAAGATGACAAAGACAAAACATTAGGGGCCAAAATTGATCTGGTTATGCCTGTTTTATCATTATAAAATGGGCGTCACAAGAGCCAGTTTCAGGGAGCGACATCCAATGTCGATGGCAAAGACAGCTGCCCAGACACCTGTGACAACAGTCTGAAACAGGTGTTAGGCCCTTTACAAATGCAAATAAGGGACCTAATGTCTTTTTAAGATCTCTGAATTAAATAGTACCCCTTACAATTCTCAAGCAGTCATAGCAGCCTAAGCAGTCAGTGCAACTAAAATGTAAATTTTAAAAAAGAATGTTCCTCTGGAAACAGCAGAAGTGGAAATGCTCCTCCTCATTCCACTGCTGTCAGAAGCCTGCTGCAGGCCCAATTTCAGCCACCTCCCTGTTTCCTTTCATCCCTCTTACCTTAAGGCCAGCAGTTGCAACCCTTAAAATGGATATTATCAAATTACTATAATGAGGTTTAAAGCACAATTTTGGGCAAACTTTGGGTCTTCTGGTCAATGCATGCAACGTATGTGTGGCTTTTGTTTATGTGCTTGCAAAGAGGAATCTGATTTTTATCAAATATTTTTTCACCATATTTAATGCTGGTCAACCAATTTTTTCATTGTTCATTAAGTCTCATAAGCCATTATAACTTATTTTTCAATATTTTGTCATATGCATTTCCCATGTTCACACACACAAATACGTACATAAAATAGATTTCCTTCAGATTTTCTTACAGAAGGTAGCTAGTGTTGGCATACGTAAATATCTATGTATTTCTTGTATTTTGTAATCTTTGTTCTCTTTGAAATGGTTTGCACTCAATCGATTCTCTACACTTTGATATAGCACCTGTAGCCTTGTTATTAGCTCATAACAGCGTGTCTAAAGATCAAAAGGACTTTTGAAGTTCACTTAATATGTATATATGCACTCCACATTAAAGTAGTTTCTGATGGTTCTCTGCTGTAAAGGTGCATACGTAAACAAGATCATTGTACTGAGCACAACATAATATCGTGTGTTGATCATGCTGAGAGGCTATTACCAGTCAAGCTTCCTCTGTCCTAACAAATTGAAGTAATATTTTACATTAACCCATTTATGACTAGAGATGTGTTACAGAATTATTAAGCACAAAAATGCAGAATGATACTCCAATGTGCTCATGAGTGCTATACTGCTGGAACTGCAATCTTTCATATGAGATGCTAAACCAAGACTCCATTTGCTTTCTCAGGCAGATGGAAAAGATCCTATGGTACTATCTAATAAAAGAATGGGCGGGGGGGGGGGGGGGTAATATCCATAATGTCTTGGTCAATATTTATCTCTCAATCAACAAATTATCTGGTTATTTGTGCATTGCTGTTCTTTAGGATTTGCTGTGTGTGTGTATGAGTATGGGCAGCATAGAGTCACAGTGGTTAATACTGCTGCCTTACAGTGCCAGGGACTTGGTTCAATTCTGGCCTTGGGTCACTGTCTATGGTGTTTGCACATTCTTCCCATGTCTGTAGGGTTTCCTATGGGCACTCTGGTTTCTTCCCTCAGTTCAAAGATGAATTCAAAGATGTGCAGATTAGGTTGATTTGGCTATACTAAAATTGTCCCTTAGCATCAGGGGAATTAGCACAGTAAGTATATGGGGTTAGAGAGTCGGGCCTAGGTGGAATAGTTGTCAGTGCAGACCTGATAGGCCGAATGGCCTCCTTTTCCATTGTGGGGTTCTATGATACACACCAGTCATCTCCTCAAAAATTCAATCAGATTTGTTAGGTATGATCTCTTTCTGATGAAGCCACGCTGACTATCTGTAATCAAACCTCGCCTCTCTAAGTGGTGGTAGATGCTCTGCTCAAAATTTTCTCCAATAGTTTTGCTACCATTGACATAAGACTCATTGGTCCATTGTTCCCTTGCTTAACTCTAAGACACTTTTTAAATACTTGATAGGTCAGGCAACATTGGTGGAAGGAGAAACAATTATTGTTTCAGGTCAGTTAGAAGCCCTACATTGAGCTAGATGACTCTCTGAAAGAGCATCCCTCCCATCTCTGTGCCCTAACCCTAGAATCCTGTTCATTGACAACGACCAATCCACTCAACCTACAAATCTTTGGACACTAAGGAGCAATTTAACATAGCCAGTCCATCTAACCCACACACATTTGGACAGCAGGAGGAAACCAGAGCTTCCAGAGGAAATTCATGCAAACACACGCAGAAGATTCAGTCTCCACATAGACAATCAGCCAAGGCCAGAAGCGGACGCAGGTCTCTGGTACTATAAGATAGCAATGCTAACTACTATTTCCTTTAGTTAAGGTTGGTGGTTATGCTGTTAGTGTACCTTTAAGAGGAATTTTAAAATCATGATCACAGCCTTAGATGATGTAATTGTGGGAGGAGACAAAAACTGGGCAGGTCAGGTGATATGAAGTCATGTTTCAGTTTTGTTTTGGCTGCAGGATTAGTGACAGTCTTAGAAGCAAGCTGGAAAATAAATCACTTGCTTTCTCTTTTTTATTTTGAAAATTTTACCAATTAGCTAAAAGCACAGCTTATTGCCATTCTGCAGTAAAGAATCTGTGTTTTGGTGACTGTAGTAAAGAATCTGTGCTTTGGGGTTCTGGGAAGCCAATACCACTATAAACTGCTCTGAGTTTTCAAGATCATTTAAAATCAACATTCAACGTAGGAAGCTCAATCCCAGTATCAAGTGAGCATTAGTCAGTGCTTTGTTAAAATTGTAAAAGTTCTTGCTAATTTTCTTACTATATTTGTTAACAACATTCTTAAATAAACTGTTTGATAAAAGCTCCCTAATGGGTCTTTTGAACCACATCTGAAGTGAAACACCTCATACTTCTCTTAGCCAAATTCAAAATGCAAAACTTACGATTCAGGGGAGCTTCATAAAACACTTCGGAGTTTCTGGTCTGAACCATAACAAGATGTAGCAGTTTTTAAGCAAATACAAAGGCAGAGAAATGTCAGATGGGATGTATGGGAATGAGTGAGGAAAGTCAAAAGGAAAGGGGAAAGGAAGGTCAGAGGATTAAATCTCAAAAGGCAAAAGGGGATAACAAATAAAGAAGCAAAAGATGATCTAAATGAGACATTAAAGCAGAATCATGGCAAAAATGAGGATAGGGTAATGACCTGGAATTGTTGAATTAGATGTTGAATCTACAAGCTGTAAAGTGCTTAAAAGGATTCAGTGAGGGAGTTGAGAGTGGGACAGAGAATTAAACTGTAAGCTTTATGACTGAACAAAAGTGTAATGACTGAACAGAACTACTTTCTGATCTTATGAATATTCTGAGCATTTTCTGTTTTTAATTTCAATTCAGTTGTCACAATTTGTAACATGCCAATGATTTTTGGTGATAGGACATATATGCATACAAACATAAATATTAGGGTTATGGACACAAAAATATAAATAAGTATGTTGTGAAACATTTAAATGATATAAATTCTAGATTATCTGGAAGTGTGGACACAAAACAATTCCAAAATGAAAATTGGGCAGTTCCTATAATGGGCAGGTGATTGAACCAACAGTTTTATGCCCAAGGTGAATACTGATTTCAGTATCTCAGAATAGCAAAGTGTTCGGATTTTGTAAGACCATTATGATATCTCCTGTAGGAGTCAAATCATCCTGGAGCACAGTTTTTGATGATTTCACAGCTCCCAGACAATTCTATGCCTCATTGAATTTTGTGGCCAAAATTCTATTTAAAGCACCAAGAAAACCAATTCTGTCAGTTTTCAATTGACTTCCATATAAAGCAGCTGGACAATTATTGTTACAATAGTACTGAATTTATTTTTAAATTGTATTCCTTTCTCAGAGTTACAAGGCAATGTGCAAAATGGATGGGGTAAGCCCCTTAACCATCTCCTTGCTTGCTCGAAGAAACAATTCAAATTAAATTGTATCTAATTTATGGTGCCCACAAAAGGGGCCTCTTATGCCTGATCCTCTACTTGATCTTAGCCAAAAGGCAAAGAAGTGATATAATGCTGATTCAAGAAATATGGATGGCAAGAGTCACTGTTTCATCACTTTGAAAACAACTAGATCAAATACACATCCTTTAATGTAAGCTTTACTAATGTGTTTATTTACACATTTGCCATTCACTTTGATATGACAACCTAAGAGCCCATTATTATACAAAGCTGAACATTTCCTACATTTTTCTACTGCTCTTCAAATTTGAAAGCTGAGGTCTTCATTAGTCTACTGTTTCTGTATGCATTATACATTATTGACATTCCAATGTAGCATGTTAATAATGTAACCATTCTTATTGCAATCTCTTTGTAACAAACTTGTCTCTGATCCTGACATGGTTCCCCACAATAGGCGGATGTAATTCTGGTGACACTACAAATTAGAATAAATTCAGAATTCATTATTATATCTTGGTGAATTATGCAAACATAAGACATTACGCATTTCAATATAACTGGGCAGTTGAAATTTCTCATTCATAAAATCAAGCAAAGATGAAATGATCTTACTTGTCAAAAATATCATTATAAAAATCTAACTTCTTCAAATTTATGTTCATTATTTTGCTTAGCCTAGCTTATATTGGACTAACTCTTAAGACCTGAATTTCAAAATTAGCAGTAGTCATACATTATCATGCTATCCCTTTTGTTCTCTCTGCTGATTCTCTTTCTGCCTGTCCATTTCTGTGGATTGAACAAGGACAAAAAAGCAGTAAAGTAAATGTCTTGAATATAATAACCATCACAGAGCACTGTTGCTGTTGAATAATGTGGAGGATCTGAGGTTCCTTTGGTTCTTGTCAGCTTCATATTCAGAACTTTAAAAGTCTTTAAATTGTTATGGTAACAGATTTAGAATAAAAGATGAACATTAGCTATAGTATAGATAAATGCAGACAGTTTTACAAAAGAAGACTAAGTTTACAGAGAAGACATACATTTTTCAGAAGAGGTACATTACAAGTTTATTATCTAAAGAGAAGAGTGCCTGACATAATCTCATAGTTTTCACTCTGAGGCATTGATCAGCTCAGATGCTTAAACATGAATATGTGGCCTCATGCTTTTGAATTTACAGCAGGTGTTTCTGAAGCAGGGGCAAGGTGTTTAATTGTTGGCGATGTAGACCCTGAAGAATGTTGCAGCTGTTGTATGGGAAGCTGGTCTTTAAGCATGCTCAGGATGTCATCTAGTTTCTGGTCTATCTGTGTGATCTGTCAACAAAACAGAAGTCCATCAGCCTCTAATCTTTTCATCACCACTCTTGTAAGGTAACTGAATTTTTCTCTTACTCTATTCACAAACTTTCAATTGTCCTTTATTCTTCCTATATTTCATGATGCTTAACATATTGCAATATGGGTACTTTGGTACACAATTTATAATCTGCCAAGATGTGGGTTAGTTTATTCAAATTTCTTAACAATGTAAGTATTGTATATAAAACGAAAGAATGCAGTACATTCCAGATAAAGATAAGTAATTTTATTTGCTTGTAATTTCTGACAGAACCAATGACTATAATGATTAACTGTGTTTTTAATATTATTTAAAGAGAAGGCATAATTTTCATTTAATTAGAACAACAGACACTATGAAAAGATAAGTTTTTAAAAAATCCTGAGATAAATTCAGAAGTGTTGAAAACAAGAAATCAAACTTTCCCGAGATCTGTATTGCGATGAATGTTCCCTTTTGGTTTCAAGTAGGTCCTTTATTCTTGTCAGAGATTGCAATAAACTTTTAAACCTACAACAAACATTACATTAAGGTTAGGTAAAAGGACTATTTAGCTCTGTTTTTAACTCTGAAATTTAACTCTGTTTTTCTCCACAGATGCTGCCAGACCAACTGGCAGCATTTTCTAATTTTTATTTCAGATTTCCAGCATCTGCAGTATTTTGCTTTTATTACTATGTAAGATATTCTCAAGTTCAACAATAGTTATTTCAGTTGTAGTTTTGACATGCTTATGTAAAAATAGGACTTAAGTTAATAATGAGGTCATTGTTATATTGTATGCAGTTGTTTGAATTGGCATCTATACAGCTGAAGCCAATAGCAATTTGCATTTTATAAATGGGGCAGCAATTATAGGACTAAAGAAGTAACAATAAATTTCTGCAAGACAATGATTAGTCTAAGTGAGAATTCATCACTGGGAGTTTTCTCAGTAACGACAACATTTATGAATAGGCTAATTAATTACTTGTCTGTTAACAGCAAATTATCCTTGAATAGGCAGGTTAATTGAACAGTCCAAATGAGACCCTCAAAAAGCTCAATTAAAAGATCATCTCTCTGAATGATGGCAGAAAATGCTGCATTAATTGTAAAATAGCCGTTAGCTGTATAGTTATTCCCTGTTTCTTCTTATTTTTGAATTCTAATTGAAAGAAATTGTAGAAACAGAGATAAATGATGATGAAGAGATATCACTTTGGCACCAAATATATTTTTATTTTGAAACTGTCTTGCTTCACCAGCTGACAATGTCTATTAGAAAAACCATTAGAGACAAATAGCACAAACTGTGTAGGTATGATTTTAATCAAATACCTGAGTATGTGCAATGTATGTAAAATATGACATGATCTATATTTATTTCTTTCAGTTGTCAGGATTTGTCATTAAAGCTCTTCCAGACAAATTGGGAGCGATTCTCCCAAAAAAGTTTTAAGTGCTGAATTTGCTGGAAAACTGGTGTAAATCATGATTGTTTTTCAGTGGGAGTTCACACTAGAACGTCCCACACTCTGTGCAATGCAGAGTTCACAATCATGAATATCACTAAAAGCTCGGAGGAGTGGAGTCTAACAGTTCCGGATCTCTGCATATTCTCAAAGGCCCAGAACTGTCAGCCTGCAGTTTGTTAGCCAGTTCAATTGCTGGCCAGCCCAGGACCCTTGCAGTGCTACACCTCCTCCACCTCCCAAGGCCTGATCACGGTCCCCACGAGCATCCCTGACTGTTCCCCTGTCCCAAGGTGTCCCGATCTCTAGCCCTTCACAACCCAGCAGTGATGATCTCTGCACCCCCCCACCCCACACGGGAAGCAGATCACCCTTCCTCCAGCCTACCCTGATCACTGGCCTCCCTCCAGTCCCAACCGATTCCAATGCAGAATGGCAGCAGGACCCCATCCCCACTGATTGTCCCATGAGGCCCATTTCCTTGGTATTGCCTGATGCCCAGTAGGCAGTGCCATGCCCCATTGGGCATGGGGTCTTCCTCCTTGGGCAGTGATGGGGCATAGGCTGGTATTGCCAGGGTGCCTATGCTGAGGGGGCATCACACTCCCATTCCCAACCACTTGGGGGGCCCAATTGCCCCTCTTTACTCTAGCAGGGTCTCCCACTAGTTTCCCAAAAGTGGGGAGCTAGTCTGAACCCCGCCGGTGAAATTGCACTGACAGGGTGGAGATGCTAGTGGGCCTGAAGACTTCAGATTAAAATCACTTATTTGTTGTTCCCACCGATTTCCAGCATGGTCCTGACTGCACTGGATATCTGGTGCTTGGAGATGCATGCACATTGGGAACGCATTCACAAATCCCGTGAATTGGCCCATACATGATCGTTCCAGCCTGCGCGGTAAAACATTAATGCATCAGGATAGTAAATCGCCCCCACTCTGCTTAACCCAAATTTGGAGCAAGATCTTTATATGTAAAGCCAATCCTTTTCTCACACATATTTCCTCTTTTCATCATACCCAAACAGTTAGTTAGAATTAGTAAGAGAACTCTCCTTTTCACAACATTTACCTTACCTTAATACGATACTCTCCTTCACATTGAATTTTCCTTTATTAAGTTGACAAACACATACATATAACATCTGACCAAATCCACATTTCTTACATGGAAATTTGTGACACATGGAATGTGAAGCCTTGAAAAGAGCTATGCAACTTATATCTGCTGAATGTTGGTTATTGGTCACTAAAGTGCACGACATTGTAAAATTCCAAAATCCACAGCTAATTGCTAACCAGCTATTTGTATTTTCTACTTGTGTCACAGGCAATTTTTTGTTTATCCAGGAACTCAGATAATCCTTCTTATGTTTCCCGTTAAGAGACTATTAAAGGGGATGGGTGAGAAACATTTCTCTATTTAAATTAAGAACAAAGAACAAAACAGCATGGGGAACAGGCCCTTTGGCCCAACGAACCTGTGCCGCCACCTCGATGTTCCCACTTCTACCCATGAACCCTGTCTATATTTATAGATCTATGCATTGGAACCAAATTTGTGACAATTTAGGGAAAATTTGTTCTGCCAATCAGCCTATGAGCACATCTTTAGGATGTGAGAGGAAACCAGAGCACCCAGAGAAAACCCATGCAAGCATGGGGAGAATGCACAAACTCCCATAGACACAGGCCCAAATCTACATATCTGCACAGCACAGCAATAGTCACTGAGCTGTTGTGTTGCCCATCAAATGGTCCAGGTTAAGCATACATTAACGACGTGAAGCACTAGGATACTCTCAAAAAATCCAAAAGCAGCCCTCTCATGACCCGTTAACGTGTATGCCCCTTGTTAGACAACAAGGCGGACAGAAGTACTGTAGGATAAAATAAATACATCAATATCATGGACAATTTACACACTTCTCAGGGAACTCCCAAGGCTCATGATGTCTATTTTAAATCAGTTTTCTATATCCCTCCATTCCCATTCTGTTCATGTGCCCATCTAAGTATCTCTTAAATAACTCCAGAGTGCCTGCCTCCACCAACTTACTTGGCAGTGCGTTCCATACCCCCACCACTCTCTGTGTGAAAACTCCTTCTAGCATCCAAATTATACCTTACCTCCCTCACCCTAAGCCTGTGACCCCTTGTGCTATTTGAGTCCATCCTAGGAAAAAGCTTAATCCTGTTTACTCTAGCTATACCCCTCATAATCTTGTACACCTCTATTAGATCTCCTCTAAGTCTTCGTCTTTCTAAGGAAAACAGCCCCAATTTGCCTAACCTCTCCTCGTAACTCAGACCTTCCCATACCAGGCAGCATCCTGGTAAACCTCCTCTGCACTCTCTCCAGCGTCTCCATGTCCTTCCGGTAGTAAGGCAACCAGAACTGGATGCAGTATTCCAATTAAGGTCTAACCAACATTTTATACAACTGCAACGTTAAAGGCCAGCTCTTGTACTGTATACCCCTTCCTATAAAGGCTAGTATACCATATGCTTTCTTCACAACCTTCTCCACCTGCTCTGTCACCTTCAGAGACTTGTGCACCTGCACCCCCAGGTCCCTCTGTGTTTCTATACTCTGAATAAGTGTACCCTTTATCATATATCTCCCCCCTACATTCTTTCTCCCAAAATGCATCACCTTGCATTTATCAGGATTGAATTCCATCTGCCATCTATCTACCCAAGCTACCAGCCTGTCTATATCCTGCTGTATCGCCTGACAATGCTCCTCATTATCAGCAAGTCCAGCCATCTTTGTATCGTCTACAAACTTGCTGATCACTCTACTTACTCCCTCTTCCAAGTCATTTATATATATTACAAATAGAAGAGGTCCCAGTACTGAGGCCTGCGGCACACCACTAGTGACTGACCTCCAGCTAGGAAAACATCCTTCCACTATTACTCTCTATCTCCTATTACCAAGCCAGTTACTTGTCCATTAGCTACCTGTCCTTGTATCTCATTAGCCTTGACCTTTTCAACTAACCTCCCATGAGGGACTTTGTCAAATGCCTTACTGAAATCCATATAGACGATATCAACGGCTCGCCCTTCGTCGACCGTTTTCATCACCTCCTCAAAAAAGTCTATCAGATATATAAGGCATGACCTCCCTTTAACAAAGCCATGCTGCATATCCCTAATCAGATTGCAATGCTCTAAGTGCCTATGCTTCCTATCTCTAAGAATTTCCTCCAACAGCTTCTCTACCACTGACGTCAAACTCAGCAGCCTATAACTTCCAGTGTTATCCCTATTACCCTCTTTAAACAATGGTACAACATTAGCTATTCTCCAGTCCTCTGGGACCTCACCTGTGTCCAAAGAAGAGACAAAGATTTGCGTCAGAAGCCAAGCAATTTCACCTTGTGCCTCCCTAAGCAGCCTGGGATAAATGCCATCAGGCCCCGGAGATATATCAGTTTTAATGCTACCTAGAGGCTCTAACACTTCCTCCCTCGGTATGGATATTTCCCTCAACTGGTCTACACTCCCTCAGAGCCAGGACTGGTTAACATTACTGTGCTGGTCATGTATATACACTGAAGGAATCAGCTGGTCCCCCAATTACTGCAGCGAAGGTCATCTTAGTTAGAGTTAATCCAGTCCTGTCATTGTAAATGGCATAAAGCAGAGAGCAAGCAAAAAGAAATGCAAACTAAAGTAAAGATAACAAATTTTCAAACTTGGTTTAATTGTTGGTCATTGGTTAGAAGGCATGGTTTTTCTTCTCTATCAATGTTTCTGTTCACTTAATCTCTGGACAATTCTGCAATCAAAATAAACGGTATTATGTTAATTTTATTCAAGCATCAGAATAATCCTAAATTGAAAATTCAATAAAATATGGATTGACCTTCCATGAATATTGAACTTCTGGTCACAGGATGCACTATTAAGGGGGATATTTAGTGGGAGACCTTGCATTTCTTCACAATATAGGGCAGATTGGAGGGACCATGCACCTTGGCTACTCTCACAAATGTTTGGAGCTATATACTATCAACAATGCAGCCCTGGTAGCTGGTCTTCATTGCACCCTCTTGACTTTCAAAATGTGTGCTGCATTTAGCTCACAGCAATGATACTGATAATAGGCCCAATGTTGGAAGAACATCTGCAAAATAAATGAGGTGCGGTGGAAAAGATATCAAAATACAAGATATTTAAGAGCCACTTTCATTCCTAATCTGTGTCCAATTACGGAGTGGCATTGGCAGAAATCTCATTAACTAGTGACCAAGTAAAAAATACATTCGAAAACAATTTCAATGGCAACAACTTAATACTATTAATCAGTAATGAAACCACTCAATTTGAAACAGGTTGAGAAGGTTCACTTCAACGTTCACTAATATTTTTCTCAATGTCTGACATAAAGCATGGTGTAGTACTCAATACGATGCAACATCTGCTGGATTTCCTTGGATCTGAGAAACCTGTATATCCTGAAACAGGAAAAATTTGTGTATTCTCATAAAAATATTTAAGTTCATATCCAACTTCCTGCAAGTGGGTTGGTCATCTGTCCATAGTTCTATTCTGATATAGTTGGGAGTGGATGGTTTTGAGGCTGATTGAAATTTTAAAAATTTTAGCATTGCATGCCACCCAAGACTGCCCATTTTTAAGAGTTCAGTGTGAAATATAGATTGAATTGAGAGCATTCAATTGAGATTAATTGATGTAAGATAAAATGCATCCACCCAAAATTGGTTATTAAAAACTTAAATTCATTCTAAGGCTCTGACACTGAGATTTCCACCAGAAGATAAATCAAGACAGTTTCTGGGGTTAAGTACTTAAGAGGTTGTGGGAGTCAAATTTCAGACTATTCACAAATATTTTGAACTGTGAATAGACAAAAGCTGTTTCTTGTATTTTCATCCAATAGTTTGCTTGGCGATTCCACCAAAATAGAACCAACATCAGTCTACTAAGGATGGATGGATGCTGGAATCAATGAACTTTTGAATGGCTCGCCAAAGTTTTTGGCCCTGCTGCTGCCATGAAAGGGCCATAAAATTCCATCTACTAGACCACATACTATTCTCCAGACAGGCAGACAGTTCTTTATTTTTGTGGTCTCTCATACAAACATAAAAATTAGGAGCAGCACTAAGCCTCTCAGCCCCTTGAGCCTGTACCACCATTCAATATGATGATGGCTTATTTGATTTTAACCTCCATTCACCATTCCTGCCTACCCCGATTGCATTATTATAATATTATTATTATTACGTATTTTCTGAACTGTAGGGATTCTATGATTTACTGATAACCTTTTCAATTAAGAATCAATCTTGTTCTGCCATAAAAATATTCAAAGACCCTGCCATTTGAGGAAGAGAGTTTCAAAGGTTCATGACCCTCAGAGAAAGAAATTCTCATTTCTGTCTTAAATGAGTGACTCCTCATTTTTAAACTGTGACCCATAGTTCTCTCCCACATGAGGAGAGAACATTCTCTTCACACCTATTCCATCAAGATCCCTCAGGATCTTAAAGGTTTCAATCAAGTTACTTTTTATTCTTCTAAACTCCAGTGGATACAGATCTAACCTGTCCAACCTTACCTCATAAGATAACCCACCCATTCCTGCTAATGGTCTAATAAACCTTTTTTATATTGAAGGTAAGCATTATTTTTCATATTTTTCACAAATAACCAATTTAATAAATGTTTTCCCTCACAAAAAATACCTTCCACTCATTTTTTTTACTGAAAAATGGATTTAAGTAAAGTAGCACAATTCAATTATAATAGAAACATGGATGATATGGAAAATTACTCAAGTTGATCTAGTACCAGTTGCTACAAATGATTTTCAAAGATTTAAATACTATAGACTTAGCACATTGCCATAGCTGAATGTGCAAAATCCACTCAGATGTGAGTAAGCCATAAGTTAAGACGCATCAAATCAATTAAAGCCACTGTAGACATATCAGCAGTTCTGCTTCAGCTGCACATCATCTGGGACATCAAGCTGTACAACTAGCAGAATCCATACTGGTTCACTAATTTTGGCAGATTTCATTTAAAAGGTCTGTTTAAGACTTTAGTTTCAAAATGGTTTACAAAATAAGTAAACAAGTTTGAATTACTCAAAAATAATCTCCAGTTTATGCGCAACAAACATAAAGAAAATAAAATTGATAACACAGTTCTGGATAAAATTTGGGGCTTGATTTTTCACTTGCCAGTGTGGTGAGGTCAGGTATAGGTATGCTTTGAAAATGGTGCTTCCAGATGGATCGCCAGTTTTCGGATACCATTGAAGCGCATTGCTATTTCCAAAGTGAAGACAGGAGGATACAACATAACACTTATCTCCAAATAATTGCTTGTATTCCTCTTAAAATTGCTTGTTAACAGACTGGGGATGGACAGAAGGCAATTTTCAAATCCCAAATCAGAAAAAGTGAAGGGTAGGATTTTATAAATCTCCGCTGCCCGGTTTGAGGGGTTGGGAACATGTAAAATCTAGTGGATGGTCCTCCCCTTATTTTCCTGCTCACCCCCATGTGATTTGTCTATAGGGAGTGGGAGATAACTGTCCAATTAAAGACCACTTAAGGGTCTCAGCCTGCCACCACTGGTACTTTAGTCATAGCATAGGCAAGTCTTTGTCATGCAGGATGCCCAGCAGTCTTAGCTGTGCTGGCTGGTGTCAGGCAAGTAGTGGGAACCTTCTTTGTGGATACCCTGATTTCAATGAAGGTATGGAGACATACCTGTCCTGTGTTCACCCCTCCTCTGTCCTGGTTTCTTTTATTTGCCCCCCTCCCCCATTCTCTTACTGACCTTGCTGGGGCTAGAGGGCAGATAATGGCAAGACCCCATAGTGTGGCCTTACCTGGGCTCTTCAGCATTGGGGACTGTCTGTAGTGTCCTTCACTCCTGGTGGCACTCCTGGGACTAGAGTTGTTGGCCATCTGATTGATCAGCAGCTTTTTGGTGGCTGGCAACTCTCTAAGGGCGGGCCTTTTCCTGAGAGGGAGGAGGGAAGAAACTTTCACCTTAAAACATTTAATACTGTTCCCGCTGTTAAATTCCTGAATTTGTGCAGCTGGGGTAGGGGTGGCCAGAAAAAAGATCCAGCCTGTTGCACATTAGTGCCCAGCTACTGGGAACAATTTGGAGAGCTATTAGTAAGTGATATTCCTTTTGAGGTAAAATTATTGGAAAAAGTGTTACTTATAAAGATCAGCTCAAGTACCTTTTCATTGATCATTTGGCCTCTTGTCTGCACCCTGAGATGCTGGCTTTCTGATTGTCTACTTGTGTTATTCTGCAAGGAAATGGCAAGCCCAGTAATGGCTGCTGTTTGCCTTTGAGCATTGCACTTCAGAGTGAGTTCCAGCTTCCTAATAGCATCTGGTGACACAGATTGGGCATGAAGCTCACCTCCAGCTCAATTAGGGATCTTTTTAAAACAGTGTCTCAGATGTGTTGTTGCATCAACTTGTGCTAAATATGTATTTATTGTATGTTGCGGTTTGGGGTGTGGACTATCCCTTTAAGAGTGCCTGGAAAATTAGCTCCCCTAACAGTACTCCTGGAAAATTAGCTCCTCCCAATGTGGGACTGAGTTGGGCAGTCTTGGACCTGACTGTGAATGAGTACCCACTTAAATAAAGAGCTCCCGATTTCAATTATCAAGCCTACATCATGATTCTTTACGCATCTTTAATCCATAGGTACATAAAAAATATATATTTTATATATATTTTTATATATATATAATGAGGCACATTCCAATTCTTCTGAAAAAAATCAATGGCAGATTTTTTTCCTTCCCAGCAGCCTTCTAATTTCTGGTTATGGATTATTAAAAGCCTTACACATTACTTTTCACTCAACTTGTTGTTGTCATTATGTTGATAACAATTTTATGTCAGCATTTGGAACTGCAATTTTAAGTGGAATTTTCAGTCAGAGTAATTTCAGGCATTTCACTACTGGTGGCACTCAGCACATCCCTGCTTATGATGTCTAGCTTCCCTGTTGTATGGCCTCCACAGTTTGCATGACCTGCAACCAGTTTCTAACCTATTTCTCGAAGCCCATTCTTTGGCTTGACTTTTTCAAGATTTCCTGCTATCACGCTGGCTACTGTAACCTGCTTCCATCTCCACTACTGCTTATAATGAAAGCATTCTCACCTCTGACCCGGAAACCTGACGGCACATCTTCTTAGTGTTCTTCCTACATTTTAATTGCCATTGCTGCCCCAATACTAAGTGGCATCTCTGACCCTGCTGCACAACACAAAGGGAAATAAGCTAATATATTTAGCAAATGGCACCGGTGCAATCACCAATCCCAGTAGAGTATATTTTTTCCCTATAGAACAGGGAGAAGAAAAATCAGCTATGTTTCTAACTCCGGACAAATGATTGCTAACTCCACCCCTGATATACACTTGGATGTCAGATAAGGACAGTTTGTGTTTGGCACTGATGCCCACTACAATCAAACATCATGCCAGGCTCACTGCTTCAGCTCATGCATCAAAAATTTCCATTTGAGTGAATTATTAGATAGGAGGAAAGAAAAGGGAGAAAGTATGAAAAGAAAAATCATTTCGAAACCCAAAGACATCTGAGAGCTACAAAGCAATCAAAACATAACTGATGAGGTTTCTCTTGCCAGAAATGTTAATTGAATTTTATTGTCAAATGGTTGAAATTCATACCTCACAAGAGACATGGTAACTCCCCACTCATGATTGAATAGGAGCAGTATGTGATTAATATTATATAAGAAACCTTTCTCTTTCTTATTGAATTAACCAATTTTAAAAAAATTGTGGTTCATGAAATTATACAGGATTTAAATGCAATAGATGCATTGGGAAAATTATTGCCACTGACAACATATATACTTCCTGATGTTTGTGGAGTCAGTGACATCCTGTTGCATTGGAGTAATGCAAGTGTCACTACAACAGTATTACATCTGCACCTGATGCCCAAAAACTCAGGCAGCTACCCTGCCCTGGCCTGAATCCCAAACTCAACTCTGGCATTGCAACATTTTGAGAGGGGCATGCTAATTGTCTGCCTTGCTTAGGCATTAAACTTCTTTTAATATGCAAATTGGGATTCTATGATTTTAGAGTGGAACTGATGCATTGGATGCACACTCTGATCAATTTTGAGTGTAAATCATGGTTCAATTGGTAGCATTGGGGGTAATTGTGAGGGAAACATCATTGTTGAGAAGTAAATGCAGTATATCAATTGGTGACACTTTAACACAGCTAGTTCATTTTCAGTTTACTTCTGAGCTTAACAGTCTTAATGCTAGTCTTTAAATGCCCAATCCAAGGATGGGATTTTGAGTTGGAATTGTGAAAAAATTCTGGATGTTCAAAGGCTGTGTCTTGCCATTAGGATGCTCCCCCTAATGTCGTCTAGGAACTGTGAATAACTGTAGAGAGAAATACTTGCCCAGTAATAGCAAGAGGAAAACTACTCTTGCTAGAAAGGAGGCATGGCTACAGGGAGTTGGTGGTGTAGTGGTTTTGTTACTCAGGTAATAATTCGCAGGTTTGAATCCTACCATGGCAGATAGTGAAGTTTGAATCCAATGAAACTCTGGAATTAACAGGCTAATGATGTCCATGAAGCTATTGCTGATTGTCATTAAAAACCCACGTCTTTTAGAGAAGAAAACCTGTCACTCATGTCTTTTAGAGAAGAAAACCTGTCATATTTACAAGGTAACAGATTATTATCTGAATGATTATATATTAAGAGAGGGGAATGGGCAACAAGACCAGCATCCTTGTACACTAATCACTGAAAGTAAGCGTGCAGGTGCAGCAGGTAGTGAAGAAGGCAAATGGTACGTTAGGATTATATTCACTGGAGTTCAGAAGAATGAGTGGCAGGAAAGGGTTCTCAGAGAAACCCTAAGATTCTAGCTGCAGGAAGGATGGTCAGAACCAGGGATCATAGTCTACGACTATGGGGTAAATATCTAGCACTGAGATAAGGTGAAATGTCTTCACTCAGAATGATGAGCCTGTGAAATTTGTTACAACAAAAAGCAGGTCAGACCAAAACATTATGTTTTCAATAAAGAGTTAGTTTTGGTCTTGGGATGAAAGGATAGGGGGGGAAAGAAGAATCAGACTGTTGACTTGGATGATCAGCCGCAATTAACTGAATAGTGTGGCACGGTAGCACAGTGGTTAGCAATGCTGTTTCAGAGAGTCAGTACACAATTGATGGGCCAAATGGCCTCCTTCTGCACCGTAGGGATTCTTTGGGAATGGTGGAGCAGGCTCAAAGGGTGAATGGCCTACTTCTGCTCCTATTTTCTGTGTTTCTACTCTTTGGGTGGATAATCTGAACATCTGTTCAAATGTTTACACTTCAGCATGACCAGTTAGATAATTAAGTTTTCACCTTTGACTCATACATTACAAGGAACTCAAAATAGATGGCAGTGGAAAGGTACCTGTGGTGGATTGCCACTCTTCAATCATTCTGAGGCATGAAGCACTCACACAAGTTTTTCATCCTTCACACTGCCACCTTGGCACGAGGACTATCCTCTGAAGACCTAGCTGTTGATTTCTAGAAGGAATCCTACCAGTCAGCTAGAGGAATGTTACAACACGATCCACATGACTACTAGGATGATAATAAACCAAATCACTATAATGCTCAAGATGTATTCCAGATGCCTTGACAGAACTGGTCTGTCTTTCAGTGTGCCCCATCAACAGTCTCAAAATTGCTGTAGTCTTGTATCCTTCACAATATCACACTGCAGAAAGGAATGGAGCTGCAGGAAGAGGAAGGGGCTGAATAATCAATATTCTCTTCCTCCAAATAGGGGAGGAAAAGATAAAAAAGGAGGAGGAACTAGACAGACCATGGTGCCTGCAGATGTTTACCTGCCAGAAAAGACTGCAACAGCTTCATCCAGGCATGCTCTACCTAGTCTGAGTGTGTGATGGCATCTGACAGTGTGAGCAGAAAGTCTGTACCGCTTCTCAAATATAGTCCATTCCCAGTTTGCAATCTATGCGCCAACATTCAGATCCTTTCTTCCTGATAAAACTGGATTATACTATTCATATTAAACATATTTTTATGATGCAACAAGTTATGTAGAAATATCAGGAAGACCAATGCAATATGAAGATTATATTCGTTTATCTAGAAAGAGCATATGACTGGGTGACATGTGAGAAAGTTTGGAGATGTGTTTGAATTTTGGAGTTTCTGAGATGTACCTATGACAATTGTAGAACATATACAATGAGTATCAGACAAGAGTAAGTAGTGTGGGGGAGAGTGAGAGTTTCAAAGCTAGAGTTGGATTGTATCAACAATTGGCACTGAGCCCCTTCCTCTCCTGGTTGTCATGGATATTCTAACTGAGACAGGAAATGCCACAATCAGTGGTGTTTGCAAGATGATGGTGAGCTATGTTATTGGATGATGAGAAAATGACCGAGTCTCTGGAGGACTGGAGAGAAACACTGGAAGACAGCAGTACGAAGATCAATTAAGAAAAGACCCAATTTACGACTGTTAGCCTAAGACTAGGGAAGAGGATCAGAGTGAAGGTGTGAAGATTATCGGCACAGACTTAGAGAATGTGAACACTTTTAAGTGAGGTCAGTGGTATCAGAAGATATAATAGGAAATTGAGCAACATATAAGTTCTGGTTAGAGAATTGAAAAACTGTTAGAAGAAGAGGAAGGCCTAAGACTATAATGGAATAATGCAAAGTCAAGAGACTTAAAGGCAGTGGGAATGAAAGAGCAATAACTGACAGGAGGAGGTAGAAAAGTGTAATCCATCAGCAATGTGGTGACCTAAAGTGAAATAGAAGAAGATGAAAGAAGAAAAAAAATGTTTGCACCTAAAGGCTACTGTCCAGAGTGAATGGGGAATACAACAAATTGATAAAGCAGAATGTTTTTTTAAATGCATGAAATTTGTTAAATGTTGCTGTTCAGAAGGACTTGGGTATACTGTACAAAGGGCAAAGAAAATTAATATGCTGGTAGAGCCAACAATTAGGAAGGCAAATGACATGTTTGTCTTTATTGCAAGGGTATTGGAGAACAAGAATAAGGAAATCTTGGCATAATTGTACATGGCTTGGATGAGACTCCACCTGGAGTATTGTGTGCAGTTTTACTCTTAATAACTACCCATATCTAATGAAAAATATACTTGTTTGGTGGTGGCACAGTGAAAGCTCATTAGATTGCTCTCTGGGATGAAAAACTTGGTCAATGATGAAGGACGGAGTAAGTTGGATCTATATTCTCTGGAATACAAAAGAATGAGAAATGATCTCATTGAAACATATCAGATTCTAATGGGGCTCGACAGGGAGATATTGAGGCTGGAATTCCCTGACTTCACCTGTGGCTGCAAATATTCAGCCTGTGCTGAGCACCAAATTCTCCATCTTCACTGGTAGTGTTAGCTGGGTGTGAGAGATCAGAGAATTCCAGCCTGTGAGTTTTTTTCCCCGTTGGTTGGAAAATTTAGAACCTGGGGCACAGTCTCAGGTTAAGCGGCCAATTGTTTAAAACTGAGTTGAGAAAATTAAAGACTTTTAAATCTTTGGAAGTCTCTACTTTCAGAGGCTTGAGAATGTTTGCTCTTTGAATGTATTTAAGGCTGGGATAGATAAATATTTAACTCCCCCCTCCCCAAGAGAATCAAGAGATGTGGGAGTGGTGGGAAAGTAGAATTGAACCTGAAGATTAGCAATGATTAAATTGAATGGCAAACAAGCTTGAGGGATTCTATGATTTACACCTCCTCCTGTTTCTAATGTGCTTATGTTTTGCCACCTTGGTGTTGATCCTAGCTCTGTGTTCCATTCTGTGGCACTAACATCCCTCAATTTATGAACATGATTTGAAAATGAATATATGAATTTCAATATCTGCTCATATAATGTGTAGTAAGCTGTTTGGCAAAGTTCCAACTTGGATGTCATTGTGCTTAGAGTAGCAAAATTAAAGTACTAAGGATACGTTTCTAAGTTTATGACTAACTGGTGTTGGCAGATTTACTCATTAATATGGTAGTCTAGTGATAAAGCTGAAGTGAAGCATCTACTTGTTATACACCATATGCAGTACTGTATAATAGGATTCTGGGTGAACATATACTAAATATCTGAGGCTTGGATCAAGATTTCTATAAACATCAGTTAAGAATTTGTTAATTTACAAATGTTTTTGTTACAATCCATTTAACATTCATTTATCATTGCTCTACCAGAGAAAAACAAATGAAATTAAACATAAAACTACATTTCTGTTATCTTTGAAGGAAAGTTAACATTGGATTGGCTGGATGAAGTGTATCAGGTATTCGAAATAAGATGATTTAGAAACACTTCTGTCTACTTTAGGATACAGATGGAAAAGGATGCTTGTTGCCCTAGGGGCAGGGTGCTGAATTGGGGGAAGGCTAACTACGGTTGGATTAGGCAGGAACTTATGGACGCTGATTAGGAACGGTTGTTCGAGGGTAAGTCCACGCCAGGCATGTGGGACTCATTCAGGGAATACTGAAAATGTTGCAAGAAAGATATGTGCTGGCTAAGAGGAAAGATGGGAAAGGTAGGATTTAGAGAGCCGTGGATTACTAGGGATATTGAGGACTTCGTTAGGAAGAACAGAGAGGCGCATGATAGGTCAAAGCAGCTGGGAACGAAGACAGCGTTGGGTGAATACAGAGAGAGTAGGAGGGATCTTAAACGGGGAGTTAGAAGGGCAAAATGGGGCATGAAATGGTTTTGGCGGATAGGATTATGGAAAATCCAAAGGCTTTTCACTCCTATGTTAGGAATAAAAGGGTGGTTAGAGGAAAAATCGGACCTTTTAGGGACACAGGAGGGGAACTGTGCTTAGAGCCTGAGGGAATGGGGGGAGATCCTGAATGGATACTTTGCGTCGGTATTCACGAAGGAGAGGGGCTTGTTGACCAGTGCTATCTCTGAGGAAGTTGTGGACCAGTTGAGGGAACTATCTATACCGAGGGAGGAAGTGTTAGAGCTTCTAGGTAGCATTAAAACTGATAAATCTCCAGGGTCTGATGGCATTTATCCCAGGCTGCTTAGGGAGGTGTGAGGTGAAATTGCTGGGCCTCTGACACAAATCTTTGTCTCTTCTTTGGACACAGGTGAGGTCCCAGAGGACTGGAGAATAGCTAATGTTGTACCGTTGTTTAAAAAGGGTAGTAGGGATAACCCTGGAAATTATAGGCCAGTGAGTTTGACGTCAGTGGTAGGGAAGCTGTTGGAGGGGATTCTTAGAGATAGGATGCATAGGCACTTAGAGCGTTGCAATCTGATTAGGGATACGCAGCATGGCTTTGTTAAGGGGAGGTCATGCCTTACAAATCTGGTAGAATATTTTGAGGAGGTGATGAAAACGGTCAACGAAGGGCGAGCCGTTGATGTCGTCTACATGTCGTCAGTAAGGCGTTTGACAAAGTCCCTCACAGGAGATTAGTTGAAAAGGTCAAAGCTCATGGGATACAAGGACAGGTAGCTAGATGGATAAGTAACTGGCTTGGTAATAGGAGACAGAGAGTAATAGTGGAAGGATATTTTTCTAGCTGGAGGTCAGTCACTAGCGGTGTGCCGCAGGCCTCAGTACTGGGACCTCTTCTATTTGTAATATATATAAATGACTTGGAAGAGGGAGTAAGTGGAGTGATCAGCAAGTTTGCAGATGATACAAAGATGGCTGGACTTGCGGATAGCGAGGAGCATTGTCAGGCGGTGCAGCAGGATATAGACAGGCTGGTAGCTTGGGCAGATAGATGGCAGATAGAATTCAATCCTGATAAATGCAAGGTGATGCATTTTGGGAGAAAGAATGTAGGGGGGAAGTATATAATAAAGGGTAGACCTATTAAGAGTATAGAAATGCAGAGGGACCTGGGGGTGCAGGTGCGCAAATTTCTGAAGGTGACAGAGCAGGTGGAGAAGGTTGTGAAGAAAGCATATGGTATGCTAGCCTTTATAGGAAGGCGTATACAGTACAAGAGCTGGCCTTTAGTGTTGCAGTTGTATAAAATGTTGGTTAGATCTCATTTGGAATACTGCATCCAGTTCTGGTCGCCTTACTACCGGAAGGACGTGGAGACTCTGGAGAGAGTGCAGAGGAGGTTTACCAGGATGCTGCCTGGTATGGAAGGTCTGAGTTATAAGGAGAGGTTAGGCAAATTGGGGCTGTTTTCCTTAGAAGGACGTAGACTTAGAGGAGATCTAATAGAGGTGTACAAGATTATGAAGGATATAGATAGAGTAAACAGGGTTGAGCTTTTTCCTAGGATGGACTCAAACAGCACAAAGGGTCATGGGCTTAGGGTGAGGGGGTAAGATATAATTTGGACACTAGAGGGAGTTTTTTCACGCAGCGGGTGGTGGGGTTATGGAATGCGCTACTAAGTAAAGTGGTGGGGGCATGCACTCTGGAGTTATTTAAGAAATACTTAGATGGGTACATGAACAGAACGGGAATGGCGGGGTATAGAAAACTGATTTAAAATAGGTATCATGAGCCTTGGGAGTCCCTGGGAACTGTGTAAATAGATGATGATCCTACAGGTGCTTTGGTCCACCTTGTTGTTTAACAAGGGGCATACATGCAACGGGTCGTGAGAGGGCTGCTCTTGGATTTTTTTCGAGAATATTCTAGAGTTTCACATCGTTAGTGTACGCTTGACCTGGACCATTTGATGGGCAACATGATAGCTCAGTGACTATCGCTGTGCTGTGCAGATACATGGATTTGGGCTGTGCCTATGGGAGTTTGCGCATTCTCCCTGTGCTTGTGTGGGTTTTTTCCAGGTGCTCCAATTTCCTCCCACATCCTAAAAATGTGCTCTTAGACTAATTGGCAAAAACAAATTCTCCCTAAATTGTCTCAAATTTGGTTTTTAATCCATAGATCTATAAACATAGACAGGGATCATGGGTAGAGGTGGGAACATCGGGGTGGCTGCGCAGGCTCATTGGGCCAACGGCCCTGTTTCCCATGCTGTTTTGTTCTTTGTTCTTTGACTGGTGCAATAAAATTTCTTGCCTGAATTGGAATTAAAACGTTGGCGCACTGCTGCCTCACAGCACCAGGGACCCAGGTTCAATTCCTGGCTTGAGTGCTCTGGTTTCCTCCCATTGTCCAAAAGGCATGCTGATTAGCTGCATTGGTCATGCTAAATTCTCCTCAGTGTACCCAAATAGGCACCAAAACGTGGCGACTAGGGGATTTGCAGTGTTAATGCAAGCCTTCTTGTGACACTAATAAAATGTTAAAACTTAAAAAAAAACTTCAACCTGAAATAAAGGGGAAGATTCTCTATTTATGACAGGGCTGTCTTTTCAATCTTGTAAGAAGTCTCACAACACCAGATTAAAGTTCAACAGGTTTATTTGGTAGCAAAAGCCATGAGCTTTTGGAGCGTTGCCTCTTCATCAAGTGAGTGGAAGTTCTATTCACAAACTGGATATATAAAGACACAAACTCAATTTACACAATAATGACTGGAATGCGAGTCTTTATAGGTAATCAAGTCTTAAAGGTACAGATAATGTGAGCGGAGAGAGCTTTAAGCACAGGTTGAAGAGGTGTGTACTGTCTCCAGACAGGACAGTTAGTGAAATTTTGCAAGTCCAGGCAAGTCGTGGGTGTAACAGATAGTGTGACATGAATCCAAGATCCCGGTTGAGGCCGTCCTCATACGTGTGGAACTTGACTATCAATCTCTGTTCAGTGACTCTGCACTGTCACGTGTTGTGAAGGCTGCTTTGGAGAATGCTTACCCGAAGATCAGAGGTCGAATGTCTTGCTTGGTGAGTGTCGAGCGTTATTCATTTATCTGTTATCATAGCATTTGCATGGTCTCCCCAATGTACCATGCCTCGAGACATTCTTTCCTGCAGTGTATCAGGTAGATAATGTTGGCCGAGTTGCAAGAGAATGTACCATGTACCTGATGGATGGTGTTTTCACTTTGACCTGGTGTTGTGAGAGTTCTTACTGTATTTACCTCAGTCCAATTCTGGCATCTCCACATCATTTTCAATCTTAGCCATCCCTACTAAACCACATTCTTCTGTGAGTATTTATGCTTAGATTTTGACTGCTGCTATGAACTTCCGCTCATAACTTTGTTTTCTTTATGTCTTCTGTTTTTTTTGTCTCCCATCAGTTAGTCATTATCTTCCTTTTAATTGCTCTTGGGTGCTTTTATGTCTGAATAAACACTTAAATTGGTGTGATAATAACTAGCTGCTTTATTTACAGTCCCTCTGTAATATTCCATTAATGGATACCAAAGTAATACACAGAAATACATCGGCGTGCAACTGTTACATTGGGCGGAATTTTCCCAAAAAAGGACTGAGGCCAAAATTTTCCTGTCTCGCCTGCTGCTGGAATCGTACTGGGTGAGACAGAAAATTTGGCAGACCATTTAAGGTTCTGTTGAGCTCAGATGGGAATTTCTGATCTGTGGCATGCATGGCCAGAGAATAGTGAGTCATGCACCGGTTCTTGGGGGTGGGGGAAGGGAGAGAGGACCTAAACAGGCCGGTGAGCTTGGCTTTAGGGTGCTCGGGAGTCATTTCAAAGTTGGCCCAGCCTCTCAGCACACTGGCTGATCCTCTCCACCTTCCACAGACATTGGGAGCTCCACGTGCCCCACTTCAGGATCTGCAACATGATCAACCCCTGCATTGCCCTCCTGACATAGTCCCCACACTCTTGGCATTGCCTCTGATACACTGGTCATAACCGACTGCACTGCCAGGCTGCTTGGTCATCACTGGGGTCTGGGCATTGCCAGTCTGCCAGATGGGCACTGACTGGCCATGCCCCCAGCCACTGGAGGCTTCAAATTCTTTGACATGGCACGGCCATTGTGCCAAGTCTCAGCCAGGTCTCCATACTATAATGGAGACCAGTAATATTTGTGCTGGTGTGATTTCCTGTTGGAGAAATGGGAACATTCTGGGAGATAGATGATTGCATGATGTATGCACTGATGAGATTGAAATCCAGTCAATCTCATGCTAGTCAGAGAGCATAATCCAATTCAAAGAACAAAGAATAATACAGCACAGGAACAGATCCTTTGGCCCTCCAAGCCTGCAGCAATCATGACTCCCTAACTGGACCATCCATTTGTGTCCGTCTATTCCCAGTATGTTCATGTAGCTATCTAGATAAGTCTTAAATGATCCTAGCATGTCTGCCTCACCCACCTTGCTTGGTAGTGCATTCCATGCCCCCACCACCACCCTCTGTATAAAATACATACTCCACATATCTGCACTGAACCTTGCCCCCCCTCCAGGCCTTACCTTGAACTTGTAGCACTTTGTACTAGTGGAAAGGGATCAGGACGATTACAAACTGGAAGCTGGCAAGCAAGCTTCTTTCCGAGATTGGCGCAATCCATGCCAGGCGTGGCAAGGTGGGAAAATTGCCCCAATATAAGAGTTCCATCCAGCAGTCGTTTTGTGTTCTGTTAAAAATATTTAAGTATTGTACATATTGGGTACTTTGCCTTCCCAGCCCAATCCCAACCCATGACAATTTCCCTGTCTTCTTTTTCTTCTTTGGCTGCCAGAATTCAAAGCTTCCTGAACTCTTGAATAACAGCTACCTTATTCTTTGTGATTCTCTTGGTATTCTCCAAGAGGCCAAACAAGCACTGACTGCAATCCCAACTGACGAAGTTGGGATTGCCTGACGAAGGCCACAAAGGCCGAAAGCTCGTGGATTTACTATCAAATAAATCGGTTGGATTTAAAATTGGTGTTGTCAAACTTAACTGAGTTTGCCCCAGTCCAATGCCGGCATCTCTACATCATGTAATCCCAACTACCCATTCTCCTCTTTCATCGATATTCCTATCAGCATCACGGACTCCTTTGATTCTGCCAAAAAAACATTACTCACCTCACTTCTTGGACATTTCTCACTTGTGAACAAAGCACTCGCTCCCTTAACCTTATCATGGATTATTATATTAACATCCTGGCCTCTTTTCTCCAGTACCAATTTGCACTTTAAAACTGTATCTACTCCTACAGCTTCACTTCCAGCAACATATGTAAGAACACATGAACTTTCTTTAACCATGATTAAGACTAACTGTTAAGCTGTGATTGATGCTTCTTCCCTTTCCGTTACCCACCATGCTAAACCTTTTCCTTAATAATCATGCCATAGTTCTGAATTCAGTCTTCAATTTCTTTTTTACGTCATATCCTGTCGTTCCAAGCTCATCTGGTCCTTTTCATAGCTGTTATTGTAAAATGTTCTGAGCTCTTAAGATGTAACTGGAGTCAAATCTTATCCTCTTAAGCATTTCTGGAAATTCTACTGTAGCAATGGGGAAAAGAACACAATGAGCTGCAGGAGATGTGACTCAGGAATCTTTATATTACCAGAAAAATTTTTAGTTTTATGACAACATTGCTGCAGTTTTGTGAGGAGCAGTGCATAAGGTTCAGCAAAAATGCTTAAATAGTGTGTGTCGCATTAAAATAACTGTAACTGGTACAGAATAGCATTATGCAGTCAATGTTACTGCAATCCTGAAATTCTTTACATTTGGCTCCTTTTCACTGTCACTTAAAATTGTGAGTTGCTGGGAATGGGAATTGACAGCAAAACACTGATTGGAGGAACAGCAGGTGTGGGAAAGACACAACTACTCATAGAATCATAGAAACCCTACAATGCAGAAGGAGGCCATTTCGCCCATCAAGTCTGCACGGACCACAACCCCATTCAGGCTCTACTCCCATATCCCTACATAATTACCTACTAATACCTACTAATCCCTCTAACCTACGCATCTCAGAACTCTAAAGGGCAATTTTTATTTTAAAGCATGGCCAATCACCCTAACCCATACATCTTTGGACTGTGGGAAGAAACCGGAGCATCTGGAGGAAACCCATGCAGACACGAGGAGAACGTGCAAACTCCACACAGACAATGACCCAAACTGGGAATTGAACCCATGTCCCTGGAGCTGTGAAGCAGCAGTGCTAACCGCTGTGCTACCATGCTGCCCAATACTCCAATACAAATTTCTTCTCTCCACAAACACATCTGCAGATCATGCATTGTAACTTGTTCATTTATTTTTCATACATGAAGTGTGTTGCTAGATGACTTTTAAAATCAATCAGCACGAGCAACAAAGGAACAGACAGAGACACCGTCACGCTGAACTGTTGGAAAACCGGTCTGGCAAGCAAATCATCAGAAATTAAATAATAGCTTGCTTAGGATATAACCTGTCTTAAATAATAGCAAGCTATTATTTAATTTCTGATGAATGGTCCATCATATATTAAGTTCATGTTTCTCTTTACCCTACTGGTAACTGTAACACTATATTCTCATCCTATCTGTTCCTTCTTCCCTATGTATTCTATGAATGGTATGTTTTGTTCCTATAACTCGCAAGAAACAATACTTTTCACTGTATTCCAGTACATATGACAACAATAAATCAATTCAATAGATCAAATTCAACAGATTTTCGCAACTTCAAGGGAAGATGGGAGCTTCAAAAGAAACCTTTCAGCAGTACAAACACACCTGCAGATCATGCATTGTAACTTGTTCATTTATTTTTCATACATGAAATGTGTTGCTAGATGACTTTTAAAATCAATCAGCACGAGCAAGAAAGGAACAGACAGAGACAGCTCCACACTGAGCTGCTGAAAAAGATGGTGGTGGGGGACTGGAACTTGCTGTCAAGGAGGTAGTGGAAGCAGATACAATAGTGACTTTTTAGTTCAGGCAAGCAGCATGGTTGGTGCAGGCTTGGAGGGCCAAAGAGTTTGTTTCTGTGTTGTAATTTTCTTTGTTCTTTGATCTTTATCTCCATTTCATCACCTTTAATGTAGACAGGGGAGTGTCCTCCACTTTGTTTCCTGAAGTTGATAACTATCTCATTTATTTCACTGACATTGAGGGAGAGATTATAATCAACACACTATTTCATCAAATTCTCTTTCTCCTTCCTGTATTCCAGTTTGTCATTGTTTGAGGTCTGACCACTACGGTGGTGTCATTAGCAAATGTGAAAATGGAGTTGGAGCGGAATTTGGTCACATAGTCATAAATGTATAAGGAGTATAGTAAGAGTTTGGGTATTCTGGCTGTTCCCACTGTGCATTATGGAAGAATTTTTCAACTGCAATGAATGATTTCTGACAACATCTTCAGGGAGGCCAAGGAAAAGAAGCAGAAAATGAAAGAACAGGGGAGAGCTTTTGCTGGCAGTGAGGCTGGAGCAGGCCTGAGGCTGCTATTGCTCAGCTTTGCACCAGGCCGGATTTAGTAGTTGTCTATGTTCGCAGCACGAGCTACTCCCAGGAAACTAGAATTGTGCTTTTACTGGTACTGAATTATTGAGTGAGGTGAGTGAATGTTGTGTCAGTTTGTCTGGGAGGGATCTTAGACAACAGCAAATGAATGACACTGTCTGCTCCTCTTCCTTTCTCTTTCCCTTCTACAATTCTTCAGCAATGAAACAGTGTGAGCTTTAGCATAGAGATGGTCTTTCCTATCTATAGAAAAGAAGTGGTTGAAAAGATGAAACAAATCCTGAAAGGTTTTCTTTCACTTTCCTTGCAAATTGAATCTTTACCCCAAATATGAATATGTACATTGTCACTGTGTACATATAGTACAACATACAGAACACACTACTGAGGTAGTCACCAGAATTAATGTTTATTTACATCTGCAAAGTGTTATAAATAACTAATGGAATATTTTATTGTTAAATTTCCAATATTGTGTGATGCTGTTAAAATAAAATTTCGATCACTAATTTGTTGAATATGAATAATCATGGTGGGATCGCTTAAAGGGTTCAAGCAAGCTAACAATGCATTTTATCACTTTTTAAAAAAAATATGAATGCTGCAAATAATGGACAATATTTGAAACTAGATGTGAAAAATGGGCTGGCTGATCTAGCAACAGAGTCACAGAATTCTTATAGTGCAGAAGGAAGCCATTCAGTCCAATGTCTACACTGGCTCTGTGAATGGACAATTCATCCTACCTTCCAGGGCTAGGAAGAGAAAACATGTACTCTAGTGCTTTTCCTGTTTTTGAGCACTTCCTTTAACCCCTGCCTTCAATCAGACATGTTATTTTTCCTCTTTTAAAATTTACCAATTCAAACAGCCATTACATAAATATCCTAGCAAAATGGTAGTACACATTTTACTCATTCATGGAATGTGGGTGTCACTGGCTAGGCCAGCATTTGTTGCCTCTCCTTAATTGTCCTTGAACTGAGTGACTTTCTAGGCTATTTCAGAGTCAACTATATTGCTGTGATTCTGGAGTCATATTTAGGCCAGACCGAGTAAGGATGACAGATTTCTTTCCCTAAAGGACATTAGTGAACGAGATGGTTGTTATGACAGTCAACAATGATTTCATGATCATCATTCTAGATGATCATGATCTAGATCATTTCTAGATCCTAACTGAACTCAAATTTCACCATCTGCCGTGGTGCAATTTGAATCTGGATTTTCAGACAGAAAAACAGGATTTTCCCTGTTCTCTGGATTATAGTCCAGTGACAAAACCCACTGCACCACAGCCTCCTCAAATGGCACTAATGCCTCCATAAGGTCCCAAATGGCAGCCAGTAATAACATGCTTGTTCTAAGCTGGAAATTATCATTATGATGTAAGAAGAAAAATGATTCAAAGTTCACACCTACAACAAACTCTAATGCCAGAAACCTACCATTATTCATGCTGGTGGGATTTTCCTATCCCACTGTAGTGAACAGAGATTTGGTTGACCATTAAAATCTCTGATCTTGCTGCAGCAGGGAGGTGGCATGAATGGCAGATAAGACCACACGCTAGGCCTTTGCTTATGGTGCATAGCCCTTCATTCAGGCTTCCTTTGCAACATTGATTTGCTCTAATGCAGCCAGTGCCGGTGTTGGCTGTATCCAAGAGAACAAAGTCTAGGTACATTAACCTAGAACAAGCAGCCCTTAAAAGGATCACAACATGATCATAATGTTATGTTCATATTTACTCCCACTTCCCCCTAATCCTATAATCTCTTGAATTATACACTACAGATGGTTTTGGATGCAGCCTTCGCTATACCCACTTCCAGCACTGTAATCCTACTTTTGTGCCTTTCTGCTTTAGGTGTCGATGAACTGCCAGATGGTTAGGCAGTGGTGTAGGAGCAAGAACTGGTAGAGGAAGAAGAAACAGTCAGTGAAGAAACATCATCCCTTGTTCTGACACACTTAGCCAAGAGTTACAGTCTTTGCTTGTGGTGAGAACCTACTCTGTGAGGTCTGCAGCCAGAGCAGGAGAAAGGGTAGGACAGATGCCAACTTGCCAGAGGACAAGACCTAATCTAGATTCTGCTGCTGAGGACTCAGATGTGGGCAGAGAAAGGCTGATGGACGTACACACAGAAGTGCTTGGTGCATTAGCAGACCTGCAGAAAGCTTACAGTTATTGTCAAGGAGCATGGAGAAGTCCAGCACCAATTTTGCGAGAGATTTGTACAGAACCTGATGCCAATTTTAATAGAGTGGAAGTGGTGGTCAGCTCCATGAGAAAACTTGCACTCAGAACTATGAACGAATATTTCACGGCTGAAGTTTCAATTCCTATCACAAATAGAAACCAACTAATGTCTGAATACTGAAGTGAAGGGAAAGAATAAAGTCATGCAAACTTATTTTGCTACCATCCACATTCAGATTGCTGTCATCATGGCTGCAGACACCAGATCTTGCAGTGTCTCACAACAGTCAATCAATCTGTGTTTCACCAGAGTGTTGATGGAGCTGTATTCATTCAGACAAGTGGAGATAATTCTTTGAACCCCTGCAGATGGTGGATAGACTTTGGGGAGTCAGGAGGTGAGTTACTTGCCACAGAATTCCTAGCTTCTGATCTGTTCTTGTAGCTCTAGTATTTATATGGCTAGTCCAATTCAGTTCATTATCTGACATTTCCAGTGGTGCAAATGTTACTTGCTACTTGTCGGCCCAAGCCTGGATATCGACGAGGCCTGGCTGCATTTGAACATGGACTGCTTCTATATGTTAAGGAATCATGAATAGAGCTGTGCAAACCTCAGCAAGCTCCCCAGTTCATACCTTATTTCGGAAGGAAGGTCATTGATGAAGCAGCTTGGACCTAGGGCACAACTCTAAGGAACTTTGGCAGTGATTTCTTGGGACTAAGCTGGTAGACCTCTAAAAATTGAATGCCAATGCTCAATTATAACATATAAAAGTTATGATGTATGTAAGTTAAATTTGTTTATTTTACATTCAATCTAACTACATAATTCAGCTCAATTATAAATTATTCTCAAATTGAACTCCTTACATGTTTTATGACTATAGTGCAGTGCAGAAGGAAATCATTCAACCCATCATGTCTGTACTGATTGTACTGATGTACAAAGGGGCTTTCGTGATACACGACAGCACAGAGTCGCTGAGCAGAGACTGATAGCCAAGCTCCGCACACATGAGGATGGTCTTAACAGGGATCTTGGCTTCATGACACACTATCTGTAACCCCCGTAACTTGCCTGGGTTAGCAAAAAACCTCACTTACTGTGCTGTCTGGAGAAAACACACAATTCTCCAACAATGCTCAGGATTCCCTTCACACACATTGTTCGCCACTTTAACACTTCAATAGCAGGTTAGATGTAAGGATTCGCATTCTAATCAGCAATCTCTGACTGTCTGTGCTGATGTGTGCTATTGCAGACCAGAACACTGCATTTGCCTGAGGAAGACACAGAGTGTTGAAAGCTCGCTTTTTTACTATCATATAAATCGGTTGGATTATAAATTGGTGTTGCTAAATTCTTACTGAGTTCTTACCACCCCAATCCAACACCGGCATCTGTATATCCTGATTATCCATAACAGCATCTTACCTAGGACCTCCCCTTTACTCTATCATAGAATCCCTACAGTGCAGAAGGAGGCTATTTGACCCATCAAGCCTGCATCAACAACAATCCCACCCAGGCACTATCGCCATAATCCCACAAATCTACCCTGCTAATCCCCCAACATGAAGGAACAATTTAACATGGCCAATCAACCTAACCTGCACATCTTTGGACTGTGGAAGAAAACCAGAACAACTGGAAAAAACTCACACAAACGTGGAGAGGACATACAAATTCCACACAGTCACCCAAGGCCAGAGTTGAACTGCACTGTGTGACAGCAGTGCTAACCATTGTGCTGACCAAAAGACCATATAGGTTCTAACGTACAATTTCTCATATTACAACAGCAACCTTTCATCGCTGGATAGATAAGTAGATATGTTTTTATATATATGTACACATATATATACACACACACATTATTGTAATTGTTCACCCATAAAGCAAATTAAAATGACATGTTCTGTTGGCAAGTGCACCAGTTTCAATAAAGGTAAAATGCAGTCACAGCTGTTCCCAATCAGTTAGGACTATGACTTGACCTTGCACCTGCTTTAACACTTCACATATCATTAACTTCAGTCCTTCCCCACTATCAAGCTTCTGGCTCTGTTTATTAACTAACAGCTGGGCTCCTCTGATGGGTATATGTTGCTTACACTTAAAAAAAACCCTAACAGATAGTGAATTTCTCAGAAGATTTAAGCCCCTATTGCAAATTCAAAAAAGTGAAAACTTATAAAAGCTTTGACCCAGCAGCGCGAAAGGTCTTTGTGTAGAAATGACATAGTCACTTTCTCACCAATTCAAAGACATGCAAAAAGCTACTATCTCAGTATAACATTTCTACATATATCTTAGTCTGTGGAGCTTAATGGGAGCAACCATTTTGTTTACTATAAGTTTAAAGTACAGAAAAAGGCCATTCAGTTGGTATATCATAGAATCCCTACAGTGCAGAAAGATGCTGTGCAACCCATCAAGTCTGCACTGACCTTCCAATACAGCCAGTCCATATCCCTGTTGTCACCTCACTGATCCCCCTAACCTACACATCTGGGAACATTTAAGGGACAATTTAATGTGATTAATTCACCTAATCTGCATGTCTTTGGAGTATGGGAGGAAACCCATGCAGACACAGAGAATGTACAAACTTCACACAGTCAACCCAAGGCTAGAATTGAACCAGGGTCCATGGTCCTGTGAGACAGCAGTGCTAACAACTATGCCACCATGCCACCCTAAATATATCCTTATGCTGGAAAATATGCAGCTAAACAACAAAGGAAGTTGACAATGACAGCTCATACAAGCTAAATTACTAAACAAGCCACAACCAGCATTAGCAGCCATGATGAAGAAAATGTAAAACAACTTTTGAAAGATTTATAAGTTTGTAAGATTATTTGATACAGTCAAAAGTTTAGGGAGAACTAACTTTAGTCCCAACAAAAAAGATAAATTCAGATAATAATTATCTTAAATTCTTTTCTTTAAGGTTTTCTGTACACAACTTTGGAAGTTTGGGATCTTAAAAATTTATCTCCTGGAACGAGCATACCGTGAGGTGAGGAATAGTGGGAAGCTAGAGTATTGGGAAGCCTTTAAAAGCAAGCAGAGGACAACTAAAAAAACATAAGGATAGAGAAGGTGAAATAGAGGGGAAGGTAGCTAGTAATATAAAAAAAATTACAAGATTTTTTTTAGATATATAAAGGGAAAGAAAGAGGCAAGAATGGACATTGGACCACTGGACAATGAGGTTGGAGAAGTAGTAATGGGGGACAAAGGCAGAGAAATTGAATGGGTAAATGTATCAGACTACCTCATGGAATACACCAGTAACATGCCAGAACTTCAAAAGAATCAGGGGGCAGAGGTAAATGTAACAGCCATCACTGAGGAGAAGATGCTAGGGAAGCTGAAAAGTCTGAAGGTAGATAAATCATCTGGAGCACATGGACTATATCCCAGTATTCTGAAGGAGATAGCTGAGGAGATTGTGGAAACAATGTGATGATCTTTCAGGAATCACTGGACTCAGGGAAGGTCTGAAAAAAGATTAATGTAACACTCAGTTTAAGAAGGGAGGGAGGCAGAAGATGGAAATTTATAGGCCAGTTAGCCTGACCTCAATCATGGATAAGATCTTGGGTCCATTATTAAGGATGAAATTGCAAAGTAATTGGAAATGCAGGATAAAATAGGCTGAGCCAGCATGGATTTGTCAAAGAAAGGTCATGTCTGATAAATCTTTAGAATTCTTTGAGGAGGTAGCAGACAAAGGAGAGCCAGTGGAAGTGATCTATTTGGATTTCCAGAAAGCCTTTGACAAGTTGCCTTACAAGAGGCTACTAAATAAGCTAAGGGCCAAATAGGGTTAAAGAACAACACACAACACAACCGGGAAACAGGCCCTTCGGCCCAACGAGCCCGCGCCACCACCTCGACGTTCCCACTTCCACCCATGACCCCGTCTATGTTTGTAGAAATCTGCATTGGAACTAAGTTAGCGAGACAATTTAGGGAGAATTTGTTTTGCCAATCAGCCTAAGGCACATCTTTGAGGTGTGGGAGGAAACCGGAGCACCTGGAGAAAACCCACACAAGCACACAGAGAATGCGCAAACTCCCACAGATACCGGCCCAAATCCATGTATCTGCACAACAACAGTGATAGTCACTGAGCTGTCGTGTTGCCCATCAACTGGTCCAGTTCAAGCGTACACTAATGACGTGAAGCACTAGGCTACTCTTGAAAAATCCAAGAGCAGTCCTCTCACAACCCATCGCGTGTATGCCCCTTGTTGGACAACAAAGCAGAATAAAGTACCTGTAAGATAAAAGCGAATACATCAATAGCATGTACAACTTACGCAATTCCCAGGGACATCCCAAGGCTTATGATCCCTATTTTAAATGAGTCTTCTATATCCCTCCATCTCTATTCTGCTCATGTGCCCATCTAAGGTATCCCTTAAATAACTCCAACATGCCTGCTTCCACCACCTTACTTGGGAGTGCATTCCATACCCCTGCAACCCTCTGTGTGAAAAAACTCGCTCTAGCATCCAAATTATACCTTACCCCCCTCATCCTAAGCTCGAGGCCCCTCATGATATTTGATTCCAACCTAGGAAAAAGCTTACCATTGTTTACTTTATCTATACCCTTCATAATCTTGTACACCTCTATTAGATGTCCTCTCAGTCTACACCTTTCTAAAGAAAACAGCCCCAATTTGCCTAACCTTTCCTCGTAACCCAGACCTTCCATACCAGGCAGCATCATGGTGAACCTCCTCTGCATTCTCTCAAGGGTCTCCACATCCTTTTTGTAAAGCAAGATACTTAGATAGATAGAAGATTGGCTAACAGACAGAAGGCAGAGAGCAGGGATAAGAAGTCCTTTACAGGATGGCAATTGGTGACTAGTGATATTCTACAGAGGTCAGTGTTGGGACTGCAACTTTTCACGATACACATTAATGATTTGGAAGATGGAACTGAAGGCTTGGTTGCTAAATTTGCGGATGATACAAAGATATGTAGGGGAACAGGTAGTGTTGAGAAGTGGAGAAGCTGCAGAATGACTTGGACAGGCTAGGAGAGTGGACAAAGAAGTGGCAGATGGAGCACCATGCAGAAAAGTGTAATGTTTTGCACTTCGGTAGGAAGAATAGAGGTGAAGACTATTTTTCTAAATAGGGAAAGGCTTTGGAAATCTGAAGCATAAAGGGATTTGAGAGTCCTGGTTCAGACCAGTACTCGATGGAGTTTGGAAGAAAGAGAAGGGATCTGATGGAAATGTACAGAATACTGAGAGGCCTAGATAGAATAGATGTGGACAGGATGTTTCCACGAGTGGGAGAGATTAGAACTCGAGGATACAACTTTAAAGTGAAGGGATGCTCTTTAAAGCTGAGATGAGAAATTTCTTAAGCCAGAAGATGGTGAATCTGTGGAACTCATTGCCACAGAGGGCTGTGGAGACCAGGTTATTGTACGTCTTTAAGACAGAAATAGCCAAATTCTTGATCAATAAGGGATTCAAAGGTTACAGGGAAAAGGCAAGAGAATATGGCGAAAATCATATCAGCCATAATTGAATGGCAGAACTGACTTGATGGGCTTCTATATCTTATGGTCTTATGAATCTAATATTTTCCAGTTTTGAAAGAGTATTTGGCCTGAGTGAAGTGAATATAGCAAAGATAGATACTGATGACATTTCAACAGTAGTACATAATCCTGAATGCTAGCATTTATTGTCCATCCCCAACTGTCCTTTGAGTAGATCCCAGGCTAGCCACACAGTCCCCTGCTGACTATGGCAAGGTCTTCAAGATGATACAGGCTACAAGGTGAAGGCATGTAAAATCACCAGCTCATTCGTTGAGCATAGAATGAACTCAATGCATTCAATGGCTAATTTGAACAAGAGGTCAGTGAAAGCACACTCTCCACTCTACTAACCTGCATCTGAGGTCACCATTGCAGATGTCAGGTCAACCTTCTTGAAGGTCAACCCATGGAAAGTGACTGGCCCAGACGTCATGGACGAGCATTCAGATTCTGCGTGGATCAGCTGGCGGAGATTTTAACAGACATCTTTAACATCCTTTACAACAATCTGAGGTCTGGTCCCTATCTGCATCAAGAAGACGATCATCATCACAGTACCAAAGAAAAGCCAAGCAGCGTGCCTTAATGACTATCATCAGCTGGCTCTAACATCCATCATTATGAAGTGCTTCAAAAAATTAGTCATAGCACAAATCAATTGCAGCCTCCTGGAGTGTCTGAATCCTCTACGGTTCGCCTGATGCCGCAACAGGTCCACAGCAGATGCCATCTCCCTGGCCCTGTGCTAATCCTGGAACGCCTAGATAACAAAACCACCTATATCAGACTCCTACTTATTGAGTATAACTCAGCCTTTAACACCATTATTCTCATAAAACTCATCTCCAAACTTTGTGACCTGGGCCTTGTCTCCTCCCTCTGTGACTGGATAGAATCATAGAAAGCTTACAGTGCAGAAGGAGGCCATTTGGCTCATCGAGTCTGTACCAACCACAATTTCACCCACGTCCTATCCCTGTAATCTCACACAGTTACCCTAGCTAGTCCCCCTGACACAAGATCAATTTAACATTGCCAATCAACCCTAACTTGGACTATGGGAGGAAATTGGAATACTCGGAGGAAACCCATGCAGACTTGGGGAAAATATGCAAGCTCCACACAAACAATAACCCAAGACAGTGATCCCTGGCACTGTGAAGCAGGAGGATTAACCACTGTGCCATTCCCATCCTGAACTCTCTAATCTATAGGCCACAATCAGTAAGGATAGGCAACAACACCTCCTCCACAATCATGCTCAGTACTGGTGTCCCACAAGACTGTGTTCTCAGCCTCCAGTGTATACTCCTTATACACCTATGTGTGAGTGTGACCAAATTCCACTCCAACTCAATTTTCAAGTCTGCTCACCAAACACCATAGTGGCTTGGACCTCAAACAATGACGAGAATGAAATAGAAGATCTGGTGAACTGGTGCAAAGATAGTAATCTCTCCCTTAAAGTCAACAAAATAAAGGAGATTGCCATCGACTTCAGGAGAACGTGCTCCTGTCTATATCAACAGGGACAAAGTAGAAATCTGTCAAAAGCTTAAAGTTCTTAAGTGTCCAGATCACCAGCAACCTGTCCTGGTCCCCCATGTTGACATTATGGGTAAGAAAGCCCACCAACACCTCTACATTCTCAGAAAACTAAGGAAATTTGGCATGTCAGCTATGACTCTCACCAACTTTTACAGATGCATCATAGAAAGCATTCTTTCTGGTTGTATCACAGCTTGATATGGGTGCAGTTCTGCCCAAGACCATAAGCAACGACAAAAGATCATAAATGTAGCCTAATCCATGCGCAAACCAGCCTCCCATTGATTTATCTTTATCTTTGCTTCCTGCTGCCTCAGCAAAGCGGCCAGCATACTTAAGACCTCACATGCCCCAGACATTCTCTCCCACCTTCTTCCATTGGGAAAAAATACAAAAGTCTGAGTCCACATGCCAACCGACTCAAGAACAGCTTCTTCCCTGCTCCCATCAGACTTTGAATGGACCTGCCTTGCATTAAGTCAATCTTTCTGTGCATCCTAGCTATGACTATGTTGCTACTTTTGCACTCTCTTGTTTCTTTCTCTATCAACGGTATGCTTTGTATAACAGGCAAAAAACTACACTTTTCATTGTACATTAATACGTGACAGTAATAAATCAAATCAAAAGGTGGTGATGAATAACTTTCTTAAACTGCTGCAGTCCTTGTAATGTAGGTACCTCCATGGTGCAATTAAGGTGGAAGTTCTAGATTTTGACCAGGTGACAGCGAAAGGATGTTCATATATTTGCAAGTTGGGATGTTATGTGGCCTGGAAGGGAATTTGGGTTTTTTCATGTGCCAGCTACTCTTGTGCACACTCAGGTGGCACAAGTCAGGGGTTTGGAAAGTGATATAAAAGGAATCCTAGTAAATTGCTACAGTGCATCTTGCATATGGTACACATTGCTTCCACTGTAGATTGGTTTTCAAGGAAGTGAATGTTTAAAGTGGCGGATGAGTTGCTGGTTGGGGGCCTGCCTCATCTTGGATGGTGTTGAGCTACTTGAATGTTGTTGGAGCTGCACTCAATTTAAGCTATTTTGTTGTATCTCAATTTATGCCTTTTAGATGGTGAATAGGTTTCTGGAATCCAGAAGTGAGTGAGTCCCTTGCATATAATACCCAGCTCTGATCTACTATTGATATTTATGTCCAGTTAAGTTTCTGGTCAATGGTGAACTCCCAGGGTGTTAATGGTGACAGATTTGAGGATGTTAGTGCCATTTATCATTAAGTGGAGATGGTTAGATTTTCTCTTGCTGGAGTCAGTCATTGCCGAGAAGTTATTTGGCATGAACGTTACTTGCCACTTGTCAGCCCAAAGCTGTATGTTCAGATGTTACTGCATGCAGAAATGTATTCCTTCATTATCTGAGGAGTTTCAAATAGAACTCAACATGTGTGAACATCTCCATATCTGGCCTTATGATGGAAGATTAATGACAAAGCAGCTAAAGATGGCTAAACCTAGAACATTGCCCTTAGGAGCTCTTGCAGAGATTTGCTGAAGCTGAGATGATAGGCCTCCAGTAACCACAACCATTTTCCTTTATGTTGGATGTGACTCCAGCTGTGGAACATTTTTCCCGAATTCCCTTTGTCTTCAATTATGCTAGGTTCCAGAATGTCACACTTGGTCATTTGCAGCCTCAGCGTTGAGGGCAGTCACTCTCACCTTACCTGTGGAATTCAACTCTTATCTATGTTTGGACCAAGGCTGTAATGAGGTCTGAAATGGAATGGTCCCAGCGGAATTCAAACTAAGCAGGTTATTAGTGAGTAAATGCTGCCAGTTAGCATTGTCAGTGACAACTTCCATTACTTTGCTGATGTTTGAGCGTAGACTAATGAGGTGGTGATTTGTTGGATCAGGTTTGTCTTTGCTGGAAAGGACGTACTTCTACAATTTTCCACGTTGTAGGATAGTTGCGAGCATTATAGCTGTACTTAAGTGGTTTGACTGAAGCGCAGCTAGCTCTAGAGTACAAGTCTTCAATATTATAGCCAGCTCTTACTGTATACAGTGCACTCAGCTGCTTAAATTGCCTACTTGAACTCATTAACTGCGCAAAATATTGATGAATAATGCTTGACTCCTAACACCTCTGACAGCAGTCAGATAATTGTGAATAAACAAATTATTGAGGATTCCAAATTTTGCTTAAAGACATATTGCCTTTTACTATTCACTTGCTGTTGGAGGGCTGGTACAGATTGGGAGACTATCTGAAAAACTCAAAATTTAATCTAGAAATTAGAACATAGAACATAGAACATTACAGCGCAGAACAGGCCCTTCGGCCTTCCATGTTGCGCCGACCAATTATGAAAAAAGCAATGACCCTCCAAACTAAACCATTCCCTTCTCTTCCATAAACTTATCAACTCTTAAACGCCACCAAACTTGGCGCATCTACAACTGCCGCAGGCAGGGCATTCCACTCCCTAACCACCCTCTGGGTAAAGAACCTACCTCTGATATCCGTTCTATAACTATCACCCCTTAATTTAAAGCTGTGTCCCCTCGTGCTAGCTTTCTCCATCCTAGGAAAAAGGCTATCACTGTCCACCCTATCTAAACCTCTAATCATCTTATATGTTTCGATAAGGTCCCCTCTTAGCCGCCTCCTTTCTAACGAAAACAACCTCAAATCCCTCAGCCTCTCTTCATAAGACCTGCCCTCCATACCAGGCAACATCCTGGTAAACCTCCTCTGTACCCTCTCCAATGCCTCCACATCTTTCTTATAATGTGGGGACCAGAACTGCACACAATACTCCAAGTGCGGCCGCACTAGAGTTTTGTACAGTTGCAACATGACGTTGCGGCTCCGAAATTCAATCCCCCTACCAATAAAAGCTAAGACTCCGTATGCCTTCTTAACAACCTTATCGACTTGACTGCCTACTTTCAGGGATCTATGCACAAATACACCAAGATCCCTCTGTTCATCAACACTATTAAGAGTCCTACCATTAGCCCTATACTCTACACATTTATTATTCCTGCCAAAGTGAATTACCTTACACTTTTCCACATTAAACTCCATTTGCCACCTCTCAGCCCAGCTCTGCAACTTGTCCAAGTCTCTCTGCAAACTATAACACCCCTCTTCACTATCTACCACTTCACCGACCTTAGTGTCATCCGCAAATTTACTAATCCATCCAAATTCTTTGAGGTTTTCACCTGAAAAGCAATTCTCTTGTTTGGCATCTACTGCATTTTTACTCTGGAAACAACATATCAAAAGAACAACATATTTTAAAACCACAAAGTGCAGAAGTAGAGCATAGTTGCAGAAGTGTTAGCTTTTGCACCATTTTAAACATTCAGTTTGCAATATGGAACCATGAAATTGCATTCATGATTTATTGCTTTGCTGAACCATCAAATGGCACAAACATTAAATTAAATGACAGGAGGTTACAATATGTTTCATATTTGAGGTGACTATTGAATCAAAGTCTAAAGTTTGTACGATCCCGCCCAAGGCCAACAGAGAATGCTGTTCTCTGAGCCTCACCAGTCCCAGAATTGGGGTAGATGTGCTGGTAAAATTCTGGCCTATGAAAGTGGCCTGCACCTTCCAATGAACTTTGAAGAAAGTGCGTCTGATGCTAAATTCAACTTAATCTGCCCTCTTACTATTTTATGTTAGAGCCATTGCAGCTTTTGATGCTGGCTCCAGCAGAAATGTAAGGGTGAATGTGATTGCGAGGCCAAGTTTCAAGCTTCACCCCTTTATCTTGACATGAACTGACAAGCACTGTTGGGGGGGAGGGTGGAGAACTGGTGAATATTGCTGGGACTATAGGGGGATTGGGCACGGGGGAGAATGGGGGGGGGGGGTGATGGCAGGATGGGGAAGGAGGAAGCCAAAAGAATGGGAAGAGGGATTTGGGGGGGGAACAAAGAGAGCAGATTGGAGGATGGAGGGGCAGGAGGGAGGGATAGGGATGGGGGGAGATGGAGGGACCCGAAGAAATGGGGGGCGGTTGGCTGTATGATGAGTATTGCCTGGGAGGTAGGATGGTGAGAATTACTTGGTGATGGTGAGCATTACTGGGAGATGTGAGCATTGCTTGGGGAGACGGTGGGTAGTGATGAGGTGGAGTGCATTGCTGGATGGGGGCAGGACGTGGTGAGTATTGCTGTGAGTTGAATTGTCATGGGGGTGTAAGCATTACTTGGGGTGGTGAGAATTGCTGGGGAGGTGAGTATTGCCGGGGGGCTGGGGCAAGTTTTTCTCGGGGTGTAATTGCTGGAGGGGATTGAGTGATGAACATGGTAAAATTCTGACCTATGAGTGTGGCCTGCACCTTCCAATGAATATTGGGGAAAGTGCAGGGAGCCATGCTGGGCGGGTGAAGGGGTGAGGGGAAGGTGAGCATTGTTGGCAGAAGATCAACAATTTTGAGTGGGGCAGGAAGGTGTTGGACATTGTCAGGAGCGGTGAGCTTTGCCAGAAGGAGGTGAACAATAGTTACAACTTGAATTAATACAGCAGCTTTGAAGTATTGGGACAAAAATGGAGACCAGGCCAATGGAGAAGGTATTAGGAAGACTGATTAAATTCCAGTCAAAGAGGTAATTTTCAATTAGAGCCTTACAAGAGTGAATGAGAGACAGAGGTTTAGGCAGTGCAGTTCAGATTGTTGGACTCAGATAATCAAGAACATTGTTGTCAATGGTAAGGCAAAGAAATTGAAAGAGGACAGAGTTGTGAGAACTCAAAATCTTCAGGCTGTAGAACTGAAGAACAGTTTAGATAGGTGGTCCAAAACATAAAGTGATTTAAACATAAGGATAGGAATTTTAAATGTACAGGGATCAGGAGTCAATCTTGATCAGCAAAGAGAGGGAATTGGGGATCAGGATTGTTGTGCGTTTGCTTAGCAAACCACCTTTCCCTTTGTGTAAAGGTTTATATTATTTCAACCATATAGTCTTTGTCAAATTGTAGCCTCCTTGGACCAACCTAGTCAGGTTTTCCCAAAATGTCAACATGCTGTAGATCTTAGAGATAAGAGTGGAAAAATTGTCTTTTGCACATCATTATGATGACTGATGGTGAATATATCCACAGAACTGTCACCATTTATCCTTGCATTGAGCTTTAATGTTCCTTTTTAATCCATTGTGGCAGCAGCAATTTTTCTGCATCTATGGGAACATTATGGAAATCCATGGTACAATGGGCATCCTCTTTCACATAGTGAAATCTAAGAAATATGTGCAGTCAGTTGATCTTAAAATCCAATTGAACTCAAACAAAATATAGTTTCAGCACTTTAAAGAATATTTCAGTTGATTATATATGATTGGCCAGCCAGTTCAATAATTGCATTTATCTTCCATACCACAATGCACCTCCTGAGCAGTCCACATGTTGTCAGTTTTCATTTGAGCCTGCCATTTTTCATTTGAGCCTGCCATTCTCCATGTGCATCAGAACCTTGTCACAATGCTCACTTATCATGATCATTATGAGCAATAATAAACTTCCGTTCACAGCCACTAGCTGAAGGGGAGACAACAGCAGTAGCCAGAGAGTTCTGAAAGATAGAAATGCTTCAAAAATACCAACTAAAAGCATTCACTGGTACTTACAGCTTAACAATATGTTCCTAGTTTCCTGAATAAGCTCAAGAGTCTTTACATCTTGCAGTTACGTGGGAGGTATTTGTGTTTCTTATTCCAAGTTTCAACAAGTGTCTATTGCTATGCCAATCATACTGCTGTGGTTTCGTTCAGCTCTGCAATTTAATTAGTGCTTGGATGTGGAAAATTTGCAGGCTAATACAGATATTGGATTTGAGATTAGCTAAGGAATGTCATAGCTGGTCAGCTGAGTGATGCCTTTGGTAGATAAAAAACAAAGCAATGAAAAACATTGCAATGATCAGCAATACCATTTTTGTTGGATAGTCAACACTGAAAATCAAGCAACAACTCAGTGCTATTCATAATCGCTTACCTAACCTCATTAAGAATTATCAGCTCTTTCCGTTAAACTTATGTCCTCCAGAAAACAGCAGCTAATCTATACATCTATCTGGTTCATTTATCACTGCCTTGTAAAACACTATATTGAACTTGAGACTTCACTGGAAACTCATCATAATGTTCTATAAACGTCACGTAAATAAGTCACCCAATGTTAAATTTTCACTCAGTTATGAAAAATAGAACTACAGTCTACAAATTATTACTGGGAATATTAGCCAGTGATCCACGGACGATGATTAAATAGTTTAATACCTCTAATAAAGGGTGTCGGAATGTCATATGAAGGTGGTAAGTATGCTAATATCAACAACAGTAATATCTAAGCATGGCCAGTTATTATGGCAGTAATAATCAATTGGTAAACATTTTGCCATCATTGTGTACTTCCTCTAAACTAGGGAAAGTCTGAAATTTGTTATGGTATAAATAAATTATCAAAAGTGCAGTGTTAATCACTGATACAATGAGAATAGGATCTTCGGATAGTAAAATATTTTCAGAATTTGGGACCATTTCTGCATTCCAACCCTGCAAGAGAAAGGTAGTGTGATGGTAGGGCAAAGCTTCCAGAAGACAATGCCATTGCTGCCTCCATGTCTGCCATTTAATTAAGGGATGCAAAGGTGGAGATGGGATGTGGTGGGGGAGAGGGGACGGGGGGTGGGTAGGAATTGGAAGATACACAATTAATATGTATGGTGCATTTAAAATGGGCTCACCAATTTCTCATGTGCTTGGACAGAGTTTAAATTTGCTAAGTGGAGTGCCCAAGAAAAGTAGAAAGGTGGGCAGACGTGAAAGAACTTTGCCACAATTCACTGATGCTTCATTTGAGGTAATGGTAGTGGCAGTGTGGGCCTACCACTGCTACTTTTTTTACTGAGAGCAAAAGAAGGCAGTCAGCCATTGTAAAGAAACAGGCTTGGATGGTTATGATACAGGAAGTCTTCATCCATGGTGTTGTTACAACGATATGGCCTCTTTTGGATACAGTGCTACAAGCACTTCATTAACCTTTTGAGGTCTGGCAAAGTGAGTGGTACCAAATCAATCTGTGACAGAAGTTAAGTATTGTATGGTTTAGATTAGTAATGGAGAGGGCAAAGAACAATCTAAAGAAGAACTTCTAAATTGGAAGAGGGCTAACTTTGATGGAATAAAAGGAAAACGGCAAAATGGAACCAAAGTTTAACAGAAAAAAACTGTAACAAAGTAATGGATGATTTTTAAAGAAGAGATGCTTCAAGTACAGGCTAGGTACAAGAGGAAAAAGCATGGGAACCAAAGTCAGAGCTCTGCGAATGATGAGGGAGATAGAGAATATGAAAAAACAAAAAAAAGATGGTGTGTGATGCATGTCGGATGAATTCTTCAGGTAAGAACTAGGCGAATTGAGAGGGAATGTGAAGAGGAAAATAAGATTGGTAAGGAGAGAATATGAGAATGGAATGGCAATTAACATAAAAGGGATCTCAAAAAATTCTCTGTCAACATGTAAATGGTAAACATGTAGTAGGAGGCAAGATGGACCTATTAAGAACAAAGGATATATAGGCTTTGAGGTATAGGGCAACGCTAGAATTCTTGATGAATACTTTTTATTGGTGCTTAACAGGAAAGAGGATGTTGACAAAACATCAGAAATGCAAATGATAGAAATGATGGTTGGGGTGGAAATTGAGAGACAGGCTGCACTGAAAAAACGGGCAGTGCTTAGACTGGATTAGTCCAGATGGTTCGCATCCTTAATTGCTAAGGAAGGTTTGGGTGGACATAGTGAAATGGATTGCCATAATCTTTCAGTTTGCATACATTTAGGGAAGGTGAAGCCAGAAGACTGGAAAATGGCAAATGTGACACCTATGTTCAAGAAAAGGTATAAGACCATTCCTAGTAAGTACAGACCAGTCAGTTTAAATTAGTGGTGGGTAAGGTTTTAGAAACAAGCACGAAGACAATTTTGAGTTAATTAAGGAGAGCCAACACGCATTTGCAAAAGACATTGGGCTGAATTTTGTATGCCTCCAGCAGGTGTGTTTCTTGTGTGGGCATGTAAAATAGTGAGTGTCCATAAAATGGGGTTGATGCCCATCCCACAACCTTCCCACTCACCGCTGAACTCACCCGCAGAACACAAGGGATCAACATGTGCTGAAATTAGCAACCTGCCTGTCATATTTAAATAAACAATGAAAAGTCAATTAAGCTTGTTATCAAGACAATTAAAGCAAATAATTTGCTGCTCATGCTATGCAATATTTAGCATGGGCACCAGCTAGCTGACCAGAAGCAAGAGCGCAGAAACCTTTGTGGAAGCAATTAAAACCAGTTCTTTGCTGAACCAAGAAGAGATGTTCCCCAGAATAAATGCTCAATCATATATAGTGTGATAACAATAAACTAGTCTTTATTTGTAGATTTTTTGAATTAGATTTTGTTTGGGAAGAGGGAAGTCCAGAAAGAGTTCGGATCTCATAAATGTATTTTGGATCAAAAAAGGTAATTTCTACATAAAGTATGTGAGTGTTTTTAGTATTTCCTATATGTAACTGTCTTAGGACATTATAGTCATGTTTGTGGAGATGCATCTTTTCTTTATTGTAATAAAGTCTTCAATAAGAGTTATACGATGACTGCGCTGGTTACTGTTCTCTTTGGGTCTTTCATGTGACTCTTTACATCATTTCAAAAACATTAATATACACTATCACGAATCAGTATTCCTGGTTGGGACATCTTCGGAGATAACATCAGCCAATATTATTCATAACACTAGATAGGTTGATGCAGAATTGTCTGTCTGATTTTATTTTTATTTAAAGATAGTCACCAATATTGGCATCAGGTTACATTGGATTTTACAGAATATGATTGAGCACTTGGTCCAGTGACTGATTTGGATGTAGTTGAAGTAATCATGATATGAAATGTGTTGGTTAGTTAATGGAAGGACAAAATCTGGCCTCAGTAGAAGTTGTTTAATCTCATGAAGCCCTTTTCATACTATACCTGAATACCATTGCAAATAGATCCTCCAGTAGATTACTGTTGTAATACTGCAGGGAAGAAAGTCAATTGTTCAATATTGAAAAGCAGATCCCGAGCCACTTTTTCAGAAATGCAATATGACTATTCTGAACTTATGTAGGAGTACGCCACCTAACTCCACAGCAATACTATAGGCCACCGGTGGGCTATATTCACTGAACACCACCCCCCTCCCCCCCCCGCCCCCATTTGCTTCCTCTCTTTCTAAGGATCTATCTGAAGGTTGTTGCTGGCAAAGCAGCTGATCCAAATTAGTATACACTAAACTGCTGAGCTGCCTCTGGATTAGTGATCAGCATCACCAGTCAGCCAGAATTATTCCGATGAATCCAAGGACCTGTTTTCAAATGAAGCTTGAGACTTCAGCTTCTGGTGCTTGCTCTGATTTGCTGAGCATTTTGTGCCCCAAAATAGGCCTTAATACATATATTCCAGTCATAATTGAATGCATTTCTAGAGAAGAGAATAAAGGATACAATGAATTTATTCCTATAAATATTTATAACCTTAAGGTTCCTAAAAAATTCAGAATTGGAATCAAATGTATTTGGTCACGTGCAAAAACTGATTAAAAATTCTGTACTATTCTGAATAACATTCTCTGGTTTGAAAGCTCTCATTTAGAAAATACTACAAATATATTGCTAATGTTTGTGTTTTACAGATTGTACATGCAGATAGCTTCAGCATACTGGCTATTGGCAGGCAATCTGAGCTGTGATATGAAATAATGCTAACGTATGTAGACAGCTTAAAATAGAGGAAAGGATGTTTAATGCAGTACATTTCAGTCAACAAATATTAGAGGTGGCATAATTGGAGTGGAAATCTACAAGTGGTTAGACCAGAATATCAGAGCCAGAATAGCATGCACAGTTCTCATATATGAGCCCTGAACCATTATTTAGTTTCTGGTACCACTGAACCCCAGAATCATAAGTACAAAAAATAAATTTTCTATGTACCTACTTTAATTCCTTTGTTCATTTGCAACCTGCTACTTAAGGATGTGTGCATTTGTAGTGGGGTGAGGGGAGGCGTTATTCCTTCGAAATACAGGTTCCTGCAATTTTTAACATTTTTCACCAGATTTCCCACTCAAAATTGATGGGTGGAAAACATGTAAAGTCAAACACAATGGAAGAGTAGTTAATGAGAGATTGCTGTCAAGGGTTCTAGTGATGGTTTGAGATTTGTGGAAGAAATCGGGAGAAGGTGATGGAGCAATCCAAGTCTTGGATGATGATCTGATTATAGGGGGGAGATAGGAGATGTCAATGAAGGTCAGCAGGGAACCCTGTTGCCTGGGTAGGGATGGTTGCTGAGGGGGCAGAGAGGTCATCAGATTGCAGACAAGAGAGCAGACAGATTGTAGACGGGACATCCAGGTTCATAAGCTTAACAATAAATGCAATCACTTGGTAGTATTCATACTCCAATCACTGTCACATATGCCATTTTCATACTGAACGGATTACTGTAAAGAAGGGTACCAAAAACTGAACAATGAGGAACATTACAGACAGTTATCCGCAGATCCCATCAAAGAACACACCCGTCAACTCAACAGACTGATCAAGACATTTGATCCAGATGTTCAGAGCACCCTCTGTGCTTGTCCCATTTACTCTCTGCGTTTGAGATCTCTACTGCCTCCTGAAGATACACAAAGCAAACACACCTGGCCATTCCATACTATCATACAATGGGACCCTGTGTGAGAATCCTTCCGGCTGCATCAAGAGCATTCTGTACAAAGAACCTCCAGCATTTGTTGTGACACTATGGACTTCCTACAGAAACTCAACACACATGGAGCAGTTGAACCAGGAGCACTCCTAGCCACAATGGATGTCTCTCGGCACTCTACACCAGCATCCCCCACAATGTAACTGCCTCAGTATTCAACGCCAACAACGGCCAATCTCCAGATGCAATTTTACAACTCATCCACTTCATCCTGGACCACAATGTCTTCACCTTCAACAACCAGTTCTTCATCCAGACACACGGAACAGCTGTGGGGACCAAATTCGCCCCTCAACATGCCAACATCTTCATGCACAAGTTGGAACAAGACCTCTTCACTGAATGGGACGTTCAACTGATGCTATACACTAGATACATTGATGACATTTTCTTCCTTTGGGCTCATGGTGAACCATCATTGAAGCAACTATATGATGACATCAACAAGTTCCATCCCACTATCAGACTCACCATGGACTACTCTCCGGAATCGGTTGCATTCTTGGACACATGTATCTCCATTAAGGACAATCACCTTAGCACTTCACAGTATTGCAAGCCCACGGATAACCTCACGATGCTCCACTTCTCCAGCATCCACTCTAAACGCGTTAAAGAAGCCATCTTTAAGGACAAGCTCTCTGCATACACAGGATCTGCTCAGATGAGGAGGATCACTACAGACATCTCCAGATGCTGAAGATGCCCTCATAAGAACAGGATATGGAGCTCGACTCATCAATCGACAGTTCTGATGTGCCACAGTGAAAAACTGCATTGACCTTCTCAGAAGACGGGACATGGCAGACATAATACCCTTTGTGTTCCAGTACTTCCCCTGAGTGGAGAAGATATGACATCTTCTCCGGAGCCTTCAACATGTAATTGATGAAGACAAACATCTTGCCAAGGCTATCCCCACACCTGTACAACTTGCCTTCAAACAACCGCACAATCTCAAACAGATCATTGTCTGCAGCAAACTACACAGCCTTCGGGAGAACAGTGCAACCCTGCCATAGCAACCTCTGCAAGATGTGCTGGATCATTGACACGGATGCCATCATCTTACATGAGAATACCATCCACCTGGTACACAGTACATACACTTGCAACTCGGCCAATGTTGTCTACGTAATACGCTGCAGGAAAGGAGGTCCCAAGGTATGGTACATTGGGAAGACCATGCAGATGCTACGACAAAGGATGAATGAACACCACTCGACAATCACCAGGAAAGAGTGTTCTCTTCCTGTTGGGGAGCACGTCAGTGGTCACAGGCATTCGGCCTCTGATTTTTGAGTAAGTGTTCTCTAAGATGGTCTTCATGACACACGACAGTACAGAGTCACTGAGCAGAGACTGATAACCAAGTTCCGCATACATGAGGACTGTTTCAATTGGGATCTTGTCTTCATGTCATACTATTTGTAACCTCCATGACTTGCCTGGGCTTGCAACATCTCACTAACTGTTCTGGTTGGAGACAATACATGTGTTTTAACTTCTGCTTTACCCTCTCTCCACTCACATTGTCTGTATCTTTAAGACTTGATTACCTGTAAAGACTCACATTCCAACCATTATCTTATTTGTGTCTTTATATGCCTTCTTTGTGAACTGAAATCCCACTCACTTGACGAAGGAGCTGCAAGGGCTCTGAAAGCTAGTGATTTTTGTTACCAAATAAACCTGTTGGACTTTAACCTGTTGTTGTGAGACTTCTTAATGTGTTTACCCCAGTCCAATGCTGGCATCTCCACATCGTGACTCCACCAATGTCCTAGTGTTGCCTGTCAGCCAGCCAATTCAGCATGCTGTTGCCAATTATTTTGTGCTGCACTTCAAAACTGGGCCTTCTTGGATCAGAACTGCTGAAAGACATCTTGCAAGGTCATAGTCTCCCCTAGTGAAAGTCAGCAGCCTTCAGGCATCCATACTTCAGCCACAGTGGGTAGCATTGCATAATGGCGCTAGGCCAAGCAAAGACACTAGGAAGACAGGGACCAAGGGAATGAACAAGGGTAATTAGTTTCATATGGAATAATGGAGGGTTAGTTTGGTAATATTGGTTTTGGATTCATTGTTTTATGATGGGTTTTTATTACAGCATTGTGCCAAGAGAATGCTATGATGGTCGTTGACAAGGTGAAGGTAAGGTGTGTGATTATTGTAGAGTGGGTATTTGGGGCTGTGTTCACTGGCATTTTAGTGGGATGAGGCTATCTCAGACAACCTGCTGGAAGAGGAATGTGTTGGTTGCTTCCTTTCCCCTGTCAGATGTGTAATCTTTTTGATGATATTTTAACAAGAGTCCCTGTCTACCTGGGTAGATGTAAAAGTTTCTGTGGCACTATTTTAAAGAAGAGCAGAGGAGTTATCCCCAGGTCCTATCAATATTTATTGCTTCATCAACATCAAAAAATAGATTATCGGGGCATTATCAGATTCTTCTTTGTGAGAGTTGGTTGTGGGTACATTGCCTGCTGTATTTCCAATGTTATAATTGTAACTATACTTCAAAGTACTTCATCAATTGTAAAATGCTTGGAGCTGTCTGGTTATGAAAAGCACTATAAATGTAAGTATTTCACTGGTGGCACTATCTCACACTGCTCTGAGACTATAGGTCTGGCTGCAAGACATGGCAGCTTTCAGTGAGTATCTCCTTTGTAAAACAGAGATGATGTACGCTGTTCTTGGCTTAGATTGAAGTTAGTGATATGCTCCCTAAAGACAGTGGGTGGATAAGGCCTCCTGCAGGGATTATCTCTTCTTTTTCTCTACCCTCTGCGAGCCAAGCAGCTTGTCTTCTTCTGTGATTCCTTTGCTCAATCTGCCTTTAATGCTATAGGACATGGAGGATGGTAACTATGCACTCATGATTGGGAGCAAGTAATCTGACCAGAACATTTGAAGAACCAAGGCCTCCTTCACATGCTGCACTATCTCTTTCAACCTCACCAACTTTAAACAGTTCTAGAAACCTCAAAACACTTCTACAAACTCAAGACACCTCAGTAAAAATTAATCAAGAACTAACCTGAAATTGACTTAAATGTTCCTCTGATGTAACCCTTCGTGGACTGTGTTGATATAAGTTTACTTGTGACTAATAAATAAACTTTAAATCTACTACCTGACTGGTTGTTTTAATGATTTACAGCCTAAATTAGGTAATAATAATGGGAATTAGGATGTATAATGTCACATTATTACTCCTCAGTTCATATTGTTCCTTAAAAATGGATTGTGGTTCTGCCACATATCTACCATCAAGTGAGTACTAGAGTGGATAGAACTTATTTAAGATACTTCTTCATACTATTTCTCTACAGGCATTTCTAAACAGATGCTTCAACAAAAACACTACTGGCTCCCTCTCATTGAGGCACTTAGATATGCACCCATGATCGTGTTTTCAGCCAAGAAATGTTTGATGTTTCCAATCTTCCTCAAAATCTATGCAGCTTTCTTCTAGTTGGTAGATAGGACATAAGTGAAAGGATACTCCTTCCTTCTTTAAATATTGAAAGAAGGACATCTTCACCCCTTGAAGCTTGTGCATTCATAAAGGCTGGAGCTGTTGTGCTCTCCTTCATACCTAGAACCAACTTCAGTTTCTCAACCATATGCTGTCATTAGAAGGCAGTTTGTATGGCTTGCACCCCGGTAGAAAAGTTGATCGGTCTCTAGCCAACTTTAAAAAGGGATGTTCTGGAATGATGATATGTTGGGACAGCATTAACAAGCTAAGAATGTTATTTTCTCCCCTCAAAAACAAGAGGGCCTGTCCTCGATAGCTGCCGGATTATCTAATTGGGTGATAATCTCGAGCTGTCGCAGCAGCTTCAGATTATAGTTATATCCACTGATGGGTCTGCAAGGAGTCCTGAGAAGGAACAGAAAATGGATGCTGGACTGAAAGCTGAGTCTGAAGTTTTTGGTCAGGGATAGATCGACAACTCTAGAAAGAGGATTTGGGCAGTGGGGGGAAGGGGGAGTGGTTGGATTCCAGAGGCTGGGTTGGAGGCATTAAGGCACCCTTTCCTGCAATCCACACCATGAAGAAGGTTCTCTTGTGCTCAAGATTGGAAAAGTAATGGACTGGCCACTTTCTTTCCTGCTGACAGTATAATAGTGGTGGAGGTGGAAACAGGCCCTCAAGTGATCTTTAATTGTCAACTTAAGGGCCTCAATAGGCCTGAGAATGGATGGCTTGGCTGAAGCCTTTCCTGCCCACCATAATATGGAACATAGTTCAGGAGATGGTGGGCTGGTTACATATTTTGTTTTTCATTTTCCTCACCTCCAAATATGTTGGCAGAGGCTGTAAAACTCTCCCAAAGATGTTTAACTCTGACTGTAGCACCTGCAATGCCCACAGGTTAGAAATGGCTGACTGGATCATGTCAGTCACAAAATAGCTTGCTACAGTTTTGTGCCTGTGTTGTGGAATCTTGCCAGCTATGTCAAAATGCTACACACAATAAAGCACACTAAACTCAGGAAGTTCTTTATTCCACTAAACATTTAAGTTAAAAAAAATACTTGAAAGTTATTGCCAACTTAAATGTTGGTAGCTCACTTGCTGAACAAACATTTTCGAGCTAGCTTGCCTTCTGCTTTTTGTGCTTAAATGCCCTGGCCCGCCCCTGTCAAGAGCCTTCTGAATCTGATCTCTAGTATCAAAACAGTAAGGTGGCACAGTGGTTAATACTGCTGCCTCACAGTGCCAGGTTCAATTCCCACCCGGGTGATCATTTGAACATTCTTCCTGTGTCTGCGTGGGTTTCCTCTGGGTGTTCTGGTTTCACCCCACAAAGATCTGTCTTTGCGGGGAGAAAATCACAGTTTTAACTTGTTAACACTGTCCCAACATATTATCATTGTGGGACAGCCGTTTTTAAAGTTGATTGGCCATGTTAAATTGCCCTTACTGTCAGGGGAATGAAAAAGGTAAATATGTGGTGTTCTGGGGATAGGTGGTATTGTTGTTGGTGCAGGTCTGATTGACTGAATGGCCTCTTTCTGCAAAGTAGGGATTCCATGATTCAAAAGCTAGTGGATGTATAGCTGACCTAGCTGATAGTCACCAGGATCCAGCTTCCAAGCCTGACTTGGCTGATAGTCACCAGGATCCAGCTCCCAAGCCTGAGCTAGGAATGCCGCACAGAAGCAGGAAGTCAGGACTATAAGGAAAGCACCCAGAGAACGCCCTGTAAAAATTGGGTTTCATACATAGGTACACACATAACTCCAAAATCAACTTCCTTGCTACTGCATTTTGTCCCAATTTCTCTCATAGAATCATAGAAACCCTACAGTGCAGAAAGAAGCCATTTGACCCATCAAGTCTGCACCAACCACAATCCCACCCAGGCCCTACCCCCATATACCTACATATTTATCCACTAATCCCTGTAATCAATGCGTCTCAGGACACCAAGGGCAATTTTTAGCATGGCCAATCAACTTAACATACACATCTTTGGACTGTGGGAGGAAACTGGAGCACCCTTAGGAAACCTGTACAAACACGAGGAGAATGTGCAAAACTCCATACAGACAGTGACCCAAGCCAGGAATTGAACCCAGGTCCCTGGAGCTGTGAAGTAGCAGTGCTAACCACTGTGCTACTGTGCCACCCTGTGGAAAGGGTCCAGATTTGGGATTCTATTGTAATTTTAAACATTCTTTCATGAAATTTGAGGATCACTAACAAGGCCAGTGCTTGTTACCATTCCTGGCTGCTCTTGAACTGAATAGTTTGCTGGACCACGTTGCTGTGAACTTGGAGTCACATGTAGCCTAGACCAGGTAAGGATGTCAGATTTCCCCTCCCTAAAGGATATGAGTGAATCAGATTTTTTTTATATAACAATCAATGATATTTCACGATTACCATTACTGAGTCTAGCTTTATATTCAAGATTTAGTAACTGAATTTAAATTCAACCAGCCTCCACAGCATTCATCTGGGCCCCTAGATGATGAGACTGCTGTCATAACCACTATGCTACCATCTCCCCTGCAACTGTAATCCTTGCTTAATTGTTAATGAAACATTTTTCTATTTACCTATTCTGAGGAATTGTGTGATTCTTTAGATCTGATGTTTTCAGCATGTGGACTTGTCTGAGTCAAATATTCTTAACTAGGATTCAGGTCTGGATTCTAATGAATTAATTTCATTCTTTATTGTTAATGTCTACTAGAGCAAGATGAATAATTATCTAATGCATGTAAAACTAATTACTGTAGGCTGAACTATGAATTGGTTCAAAAAAGATTCTCATATTATTGACTAAAAACAAATTACAGTTAACCTAAAAAAAACTGATGCTAGTGTTGGAATTCATCTAAAGGCACTGCCAAGAGCATTTTTAAATCTTTTAATGCTGATTGGTAGAATATTAATTTTCTAATAATTCTGACATACTGACTGGTAAATATGTAACTGCAAAGAAGATTTTACCTCTTTTATCCAATGGTACAAGGAGCTAAAATCAAAGCAGTCCTCTTCTTCTTCTACCCACATCTATCTTAAAGCTGGGTAGCAGTTGCCATTGAAATGTGGACTGAGTTTGTAATGGTGCTGAGTGCCACCTCTCTCATTCAGAACAGCAGACCTATACCAGAAACCATTTAATGGTCTGGGAAATCAAGGAAATAGAATTGTGATCTTCCTCTTTTCAACATATGTCTCCTACATTGATCATCCTCAATTCTTAAATGGAATGGCCAATCATCTTCATTCACTGTTTATGTGATTTAATGGTTTTCAAATATTTGTTTCATTGAGATTTTTTGTGAAAAGTCCTTCTTGAATGTGTTTCATTAAAATTCCAACATCTGTTACAGAGTCCTTCTAGTACTTATTTTTTATGTGAAACCATATCTGCCTGTCACAGGCTGGAGGATACATTTGAGAAGTTCATCTATAACTGATGGTACTGTTGCATGAGAAATAAGTGTGCAATGTTTTATAAAAGGCAGCACGTAGTCAGGAGCTCCAGCTCCATTTGAGATGCAAGAAATTAGGATTCTGGAGCAGCAAGCTGTTTTGGCAGTTGGCAGAGTTGATTCAAAGCGAAGAGTTCTTGTGAAATTGATTAATTGTTATTTCAGAAAAATGATAATAAATTAGCAACTGTTTCCAATAATGATCAAACATAGTCGTGAGATATTACAGCTTTAATTGCTCTAACATGAGCATTATTCCCCAATGAAATAAATGTTTGCCTCTTTTGGGGAGAAATCATTATGTCAACTATTCACATGAAGCATCAAGATATAATGATGTACAGTGTTATACTTTGGCTAGCATTTTCAAGTGTACTTGCTACAAAAAGTCACATTTGACTACTTTTACTTCTTAATACCATGTTTATCTTGTGTACCTACCTTCTTCTTAATATTGTGCTGTAATCTTCCTCCGTTGTGGTTCTCTTGCAGTGATTAGAAAGATGAAACAACATTTTTCTGACATTTTCAAAGACTGAGTAACAGTGCTGTTCTGTTTCTGAATGCCAAACCATGGCATAACATTTCCTCATTTTATGGCATCAAACATAACCAGAGTAAGATCTCTAACCTGGGAGACAATATCTGTGGTTATTTCTTGTAATCTGTTGATTTTGTCTGTGAGCTCATTTAGACTAAGGAGTGACTCAATAAAAGATTAAATAGCCCAGTAAGATGCTGAAATTTACCAACTAATGTAGCACTTAGGCTATCATGGGAGAATCAGTGGATGAAATCACAGCTACTACAGTGGAAGCCTTTGCTGTGTATTCATGTTATTACTAGCAGTTTTGCAGTGGAACAAGGCAATTTAAGAAACCAATCATGTAAGATCACTGATTACATCAGCAGCCATTTGTGTGGGCAAATGTCAGGGTATCTTAGCAGCCTTTAATGTTAACGTCCATTCAATAAAGCTCTTTGTTTATTTGAATCTTTAAGGTCTGCAGCCTATCTATCTTTTGAAACCATCACATAGAAAACTGGCAATGAGATGATCAAACTGCGCTTGCAGCCACTCCAAAAAATAGTAGAAAACATCTGACGGCATTGTAGATACCTGACAGAAGAATAAATAACAAATCTTTCCTACACAAAAACTAGTGATCAAGGGGTGCCAAACAACTGTCAAAACCGTGACAGGAACCAAAAAATAATCAAAAATTCTGGGGAAAAGAATTTTGGAAAGAAGCTCACCACATTCTCTGCTCATCATAAAAAGGTTTGCATTTCATTAGTGTAACCAACAACATGATGAATCAACCACACAATTTGTAGCTACAATTAAGAGGCTAAATGAACACTCTGAATTTGGTGCTGCCTTGAATGACACAATTAGAGATGAATTAGTCTGTGGCTTAAGGACCGAGGCAATTCAAAAGCAGTCATTGACAGAAAGCAACCTATTCCTTAAATAAAGCATTGGAAATTGCTATATCCATGGAATTAGCTGCCAAGCAGCTCAACAGTTGAGGCTCAATACGGGAATTCAGAAGATGTCAGGGAAAAACTTAACACAGATACAGACTTGCAATTGCTATCACTGCAAAAACTGGGCACTCAGCAGCAGATTGTTGGTGCAAAGACATCATGTGCATAAATTGTGGCAAAAAGCGCTACATTGAATGCACTTGTTGGAAAAAGAAACAAGTTTCAGGCCAGAATTCCAAAAAAAACAAAAGTCAAGTGCATCAAATTGAAATCGGAATAAGGGAAAAAATCTCTAGGTCGTACAAAAAGGACATAAAAAAGGACTTGAGTCACAGTCCGAAGACAAATTATCATTAACCATGCTGACTATTTCTGGTGCAACAAGCCATTACTGTCACTATTAAGAGTCATCCTGACTCAAAACGTTGGCTCTATTCTTTATCTGCAGATGCAGTCAGACATGCTGAGTTTTTCCAGCATTTTATGACATTATTTTTGCTGTTAGGAACCTTTGATTTAAAGGAAGAGGAAAATATTGTGTAGTTATATTTTTTCTATGTTTTGTCATTCGCATCTTTGCAATGGAACAGGAGCATTTTAAGAGACTCATCACATGGGGTCACTGATGATGTCATTGGCCAACTATGTGGGCAAACATGGCCTGTAATGTTAACATTCTTTTGATAAAACTCTTCATTTGCTTGAATCTTTGAGGCCTTTTAAAATGACCACAGACATCTTAGCCTCCAAAAGATCCTCCTGATGATGTGCTACTTTTGAAATCCTGCTCAATCTCTTAGAATAAACTGATTAAATTCAGTTTCTCATTATTCAGATTTACCCAATTCTGTTGAGGATAATCTAGGCCTTGATCACAAGACCAGTAACATATGGAACTGGATTTTACCAGCCTTCTGGAGATGGGCTGAGAGGAGGGTGAGGGGTGAGCTGGTAAAATGGTGACAAAAAGTGTCGCAAGGGGAGCCTGACATCTTTCCACTGTGATGGGATGTCAGCACCAGGAACATCAGTGGTGTGACACTTGCTGGATGATCAATTATGCTAATTAATTGTCCAATTAAACAATACTTTTGCCCCTCCAGAATTTTACTAGCATGGAAAGCTCAGTTGCTGCAATGTGGGGAGACTGCCTAAAGTAATGATTATGCGTCAAAAGTATTTCATTGTCTGTAAACATTTTGATGTATCCTGAGCTCCTAAAAGGTATAAAATTGCTGCAAATGAAAATGTTAGCTAAACTCAATTCTCTGAATTTGTCAAAGTAGAGGACACATGTAGATTATATGATGTGCCTCTCAGTAGGTTGTCAGGGAAGGGCACTCCTTCATGACTGTTTCATGGCCCACAAAGGAATCCTTTTAACTGCGGTGCCACGTGTTCAAGGTGGATATTCAATGATGGGCCTACCTAGCCCCTCCAGAATAAGAAAGCATTGCTTTCAAGGTCACCTCAGTATGGAGCCACTCACTCCTTTTTCCAGCAGACTCAGTTGTGGCCACTTCTAATGGTGGCACTGTTTTGGTTATACTGGCAGCTCTAAGAAATGGGCTGTCATACTCAATTGGAATGCCAGGCTCTGTATTGGCTACCATCCAATGCCTATGCAGCCTCAGGTCCTGCCTTCAATTCTAGTGAAATAACCATTAATGTCCGATGCAAATTTGGCCCATTGTACTTCCCTCATTTTAGAACTAAAATAGAAAACATTATCATGTTTCTTATCTGCAACTCAATTTTTTTTTAACCTCTGACTGAAATAACACTTCACCATTTGTACTGGAGGCTGGAATGCAAACTAATGGAAAGGAACAAGCAAATTTATTCTAAATTGGGACTTGCATAATTTGATCATTTCATATTTGTTAATGGGAGGTCGTGCCTTACGAATGTGGTAGAATTTTTTGAGAAGGTGACGAAAGCGTTCGACGAAGGGTGAGCCGTTGATGTCGTCTATATGGATCTCAGTAAAGCGTTTGACAAAATCCCTCATGGGAGGTTAGTTGAAAATGTCAAGGCTAATGGAAAATGAGGACAGGTAGCTAGATGGATAAGTAACTGCTTGGTAATAGGAGATAGAGAGTAATAGTGGAAGGGTGTTTTTTTGGCCGGAGGTCGGTCACTAGTGGCGTGCCGCAGGATTCGGTACTGGGACCTCTTCTATTTGTAATATATATAAATGACTTGGAAGAGGGAGTAAGTAGAGTGATCAGCAAGTTTGCAGACGATACAAAGATGGCTGGACTTGCGGATAGTGAGGAGCATTGTCAGGCAATGCAGCAGGACATAAATAGGCTGGTAGCTTGGGCAGGTAGATGGCAGATGGAATTCAATGCTGATAAATGCGAGGTGATGCATTTTGGGAGAAAGAATGTAGGGGGGATGTATATGATAAAGGGTAGACCTATTAAGAGTATAGAAATGCAGAGGGACCTGGGGGTGCAGGTGCACAAGTCTCTGAAGGTGGTAGAGCAGGTGGAGAAGGTTGTAAAGAAAGCATATGGTATGCCAGCCTTTATAGGAAGGGGTATAGAGTACAAAAATTGGCCTTTAATGTTGCAGTTGTATAAAACATTGGTTAGACCTCATTTGGAATACTGCGTCTGGTTGCCTTACTACCGGAAGGACGTGGAGACTCTGGAAAGAGTGCAGAGGTGGTTTACCAGGATGCTGCCTGGTATGGAAGGTCTGAGTTACGAGGAGAGGTTAGGCAAGTTGGGGCTGTTTTCCTTAGAAAGACGTAGACTTAGAGGAGATCTAATAGAGGTATACAAGATTATGAGGGGTACAGATAGAGTAAACAGGGTTAAGCTTTTTCCTAGGATGGACTGAAATAGCATGAGGGGTCATGGGCTCAAGGGGGGGTAAGGTATAATTTGGATGCTAGAGGGAGTTTTTTCACACAGAGGGTGGTGGGGTATGGAACGCGCTGCCAAGTAAAGTGGTGGAGGCAGGCACTCTGGAGTTGTTTAAGAGATACTTAGATGGACACATGAACAGAATAGGGACGGAGGGGTATAGAAAACTGATTTAAAATAGGGATCATGAGCCTTGGGAGTCCCTGATAAATGTGTAAATAGACGATGATATTGATGTATTTGTTTTTATCCTACAGATGCTTTGGTTAGCCTTGTTGTCTAACAAGGGGCATACACGCGATGGGTTGTGAGAAGACTGCTCTTGGATTTTTCGAGAGTATCTTAGTGCTTCATGTCGAAAGTGTACGCTTGACCTGGACCATTTGATGGGCAACACAACAGTTCAGTGACTATCGCTGTGCTGTGCAGGTACATGGATTTGGGCCTGTGTATGTGGGAGTTTTGCACATTCTCCCCATGCTTGCGTGGTTTTCTTCGGGTGCTCCAGTTTTCTCCCACACCCCAAAGATGTGCTCTTAGGCTAATTGGCATAAGAAATTCTCCCTAAATTGTCTCAAATTTGGTTTCAATCCATAGATCTATAAACATAGACAGGGATCACGGGTAGAAGTGGGAACATCGAGGTGGTGGCGCGGGCTCATTGGGCCGAAGGGCCTGTTTCCCGTGCTGTTTTGTTCTTTGTTCATATTTAAAATATACCAGATAAGTAGAATAACATATTCAATAGCATTCCAGTGTGTTACTAGCATTGTAGACATTAGAAAAATACTGCTACATTTCTACCACGTTGGGAGCATACTGCAAGCACAATACAACAGTGGTGATAGTTTAAAATCGTTGTCAATTGTTTGTACTGTTAGTAAATGCAGAATTGAAAGCCATAAGCCCTATAAAAGTTTCAGATTGGATATACAGTAAAACTGCAATGAGTCAAACTTGGATGACACAATTCTATTGTCGAAGTTGTCAACCATTCCCACCAGCAGAGTGGCAAATCACATAAAATGATAAACTAAAATTTCGCACTTGTAACCTCTGACTAACCAAACTGTCTAAGCTTGTCATATGCCCATGCCAACTAATCAGAGCAAAATACAACCACACACAGAGTGTGAAACGATGAAGCGCTGGGCAAGCCATTATTTAACATTAAAATCTCTCTGTGAAAGAACATACAAAGTCTACGAGTATGGTTAAACCAAGTATTACTGATTGGAAATCGCCCTCCTGTCTCCTTATGCTGCAAAGGCCATGGAGACACACTGATTTTACACTGCAGCACGAAAACACTAAGTATGACATGGACTGAATTGCGCATATCGGAAGACAGCACACTAAACAGAGAAAGATTACAGAAGTTTTTTGAAGCTAACTTTTCTGGCCTTTTACAAGGTCAGGCCATTATAAGGTGTGAATAAAATTGAATAAAGACATTTTAACAAATTTACTGCTTTACTATGTTTTAATGTGATATGTGAATCTGTTTGTGTAGACCATGTTGTAGGCATATTGGATTACATAGAAATGCATTCATGCGGGAATGGGGCCTCCTTCGCTATAACAGAACTCTGCCTAGTAGAAATTTGTTGGCAGAATCCTTAGGATTTGACTTATCAGAACTTTACTGTAACGTATAATATGGGCAAAGATATGATGTACTATACATAAAATCCTTTAAAATTAAATCATCTAATGGATCAAACCTGGCACAATCTTTAAGAGATTCGATTGTTAACAATTATGAATTATAACATTTCATACATTTAAAATAAAAGCTATCATATTTATTTATATTTGATGGAATTCTGCTAATTTGTAATATTTTGGGAGAAATCCTTATCAAAGCTTGATAGTGTTTGTTGGCACTTCTTTCCTCTTTCCATTTATCATAGATTTGTAATAGACATCTGCATTTGATGGGGATAAGGAGGGAATCCACAGTATTTGCCAAAGTCTGAAAAATATGGCCATTTGCAGGGCTAAAATGGGAATTTCAGCCCCTTGCTCACATCTGGATTCTCTGCTGAGTGTGCAGCCAGTCACCAGCACTCTTCACACATTAGCTATATTTAAATGATCAGGAAGCACAAGGTGTGCCTTTTACCTTCCACAATAGGATCAGATATAAGGTAATTATGCATTGATACTTCTGTGCCTGATATTGGGCCAATCCACCTATTCCTTCGAGATTATTTTTACTAGAGGCATAGTCCATAGATTTAAATTCAAAGTACTTGGACCAAAAACAGTGACAACAAAGACGTGTTTGGAACTTATTACCAGATCTTCCTACAGGAAACTCTATGAGCATATTAGAAAGAATGCTAAAAGGATTCATGGGAACAGATCCAGGAATTGAAACTTCAATTACATTGCTCACTGAGAGCTGGTGCAAACATGTGCTGAATGGCCTGTAACAATTCCATGATGCTGTGATAAGGAAAAATAATTAAATATGAACAGCAGACAATTCCACTACAAAAATAAAAATAAAAAAAAGGAAAGGTACTGAATTGTTTTATAATTAAACAAAGACACATTTAAAAATAATGCATGGTGTAGAATCACAGAGAATCACAAAAAGAAGCATCTCATCTTCCAGTTGGCACATTGCAGCCCTTGGGAATCAACATTGAATTTGGCTGCTTTAGATTGTGTCTTTATCGTCCATCTTAAATCCCTTTTCAAAAAATATCCCATACGTGTATCGTTGCCTCAATCCAAATCCCCTACACCCCCAAGCTTTCCATACCAAACCATCTGTCTTTTGTTCTTAAAGTTGCTACATTTTGTTGCAATCTCTCACAGTTACACTTTAATATCTTACACATTCTCCCTCCATTGAATTCTGATGAAGAGCCAAAATTTACTCTGCTTTCATTCCTTACAGATGCTGTCAGGCCTGCTGAGTTTTTCTATCACCCTCTGTGCATGTTTTCTTGGTTATTTACATCTTTACATCATTTGCATCTTTAATTCCCACAGCAATTTTGTAATTTTTATCAAAGCTATAATTACTGCAGGTGGGAGGATTCTTCTATTGTCAAGTCTCCAATGCTGATTATTTGTCATGAGCTGATCCAGCTAACTGACTCTGGCTCCAATGTTCAAGCTAACATCAACACAACGTTCAGTACCATTTGCAACTCCTTAGATACTGAAGCAGTCCATGTGCATATGCAGCAAGCATATCAACGTTCAGGTGAAAGCAAATTACTGCAGATGCTGGAATCTGAAACAAATACAGAAAACTCTGGAAAATCTCAGCAGGTCTGACAGTTTCTGTACAGGGACAACTGAGCTAATGTTTCAAGCCTGAATGACACAGAGCCCTGTGCTCTGACAAAGAGTCATCCAGGCTTGAAACGTTAACTGTGGTTCTCCAGCATTTTCTGTTTTTGTGATAACATTCAAGCCTCGATTGACAAATGGGAAGTAACATTTGTGCCATACAAGTGCCTAAACAGCATCTGATATTAGGTAACTCAAGGAGCTAAATCCAGCAAATAATTTCCACAACTATGTTAAGGTGGTTGCACCTGAGAACTAGTCTTCCACTTCAGCAAAGGTGGAAAATGGTTACTTCTCTCAGGAAATTATAGCTGCAACTTGCTGCAGTTCTGATGTTAGCTGTCTCTCTCCATTTTCTTCTTAGTATTCTACAGTTATACCATTTCCCCCTGTGCCGTTGGCTTTTGGAAGATACATGTCAATTTCCTTATCTCTCCACTTTGAAGTTACCACTTTTGTTTTCTATTGTTTTCTAAAGTCACTCGTATAAAATATTTGTTTTCCCTGATAGGTTAATTCCCATCTCATTATTTTCCAACGGTCTGCCTCTAATTAATTCCCTGCTTTTATTTTGTTTAACTTTAATTTGCCCAATTCTTAACACACTGTACATAAGATGCACTGCAAAAACTCACCAAGGCTCATTCAACAGGCTACTTCCAAACCACAATTTCTACCACTGAAAAAGACAAGGGGTGGGAATGAATGCCATAGCTTGCAAGTTTCCTTCTGAAATACAGCATCCTGACTTGAAACTATGTTGTTATTCCTGCGCTATCATCGGATCCAAATTCAGGCGGGCGGAGTAGTAAGGATTAGGGCATGGAGGGTTGGAGTAGTTAGATGGTTGGGATGATTAGTTAGATGAGTAGTGAGAGTCGGGGATGAATCAGCATTAAGTGGAGTTGAAGGTTCAGGGTAGATAGGATTTGGGAACGGTCAACAGGGAGTTGGAGGGGTAATCGTCTTCAGTTTTATAGTTAGAGATTTTTTTCAGTTTAATATTTCCTGGATAACTATCCAGGTAAGTGAGTTGGAACTCTCCAAAATCTCTTACAATAACTCACTGTTGAAGATTTTTTTTGTGGGTTCTGGGAGCAGAGGAATTGCCCATTGGAAGTTGAAACTTCCCAGGCAACTCCCAAGGAGACCTTGTGTTGGCACTTCTGAGTGGTTCAATAATGCAGTTTTTGGGGTTTGTCCAACCAGTCAGAGATCAGAAATCCGGGCCATCATCTCAGAGTAAAACCTTTACTAATGGATTGCATCTTCGAAAAAAAGACACTTCGTTGTCACAATATTGTTTTTTTAAAATTTATTCAAAAGACAGTCAAATTAATTCACAAAATTTACAATAAATTAAGACAATAAATGAAAATTTGCTGGTCTCTGACTCTTTTGACTTCTTATGGAACAATTTCAGTTTCATTCAGTCGGTTTGTGCTCAGCTGTTGATGGCAAACAAAGTGCCTGCTTTATATCAGGAATATCTTTGCAGCACTTAATAACCTACAGAGTGCAGAAAGCATGCCTCCTCCAGAGTGTAATTTAGGGGTTTTGTATAGTAACTGACAGAAATATGTCTGGAGAGGCACAACACTAATTGTCTGGATGGAGACAGCCAGTCTTGACACTCTGTCATGATCTCAATTGGATAATTTAAGGACACACCTCAAATCTGTCTCAATTCTGCCCAGCCCCCATTTCAACACAAAGCCTTAAGCAATCTAATCCCAAATCAAATCAGTTTCAAACTAGCCTCCTAATTCTGCAAGGATAATGTAAGCAATAGCAACACCACTGTTCAGCAGGGTAATTACATTTCATTGAAATTTCTTGCTAAGAAATTCAAACTCAGAGACTGAATTTGTTATCCTGATACTCTCAGTTATTTAATTTGCTTTAAAATAAGCCCAACAGTTTTTATCGTACTTTGAAACACTTTAGCTTTATCCTACTGTTTTCCTCTCGCATGCATATCACGTTGAGTAGCCAAAAGTACCTTTTTTAAAAAGTGACACTATTTGATGGTAAAGTGGGAAACTTTTGTTTTTAAAAATTTATTAGTGTCGCAAGTAGGTTAACAGTAAAACTGCAATGAAGCTACTGTCAAAATCCCTTAGTCGCCACACTCCAGTGCCCGTTTGGGTACAGCGAGAGAGAATTTAGCATGGACAATGCACCTAACCAGCATGTCTTTCAGACTGTGGGAGGAAACCAGAGCACCCGGAGGAAGCCCATACACACACGGGGTGAATGTGCAGACTCCACACAGACAGTGGCTCATGCTGGGAATCAAACACAGGTCCCTAGTGCTAAGAGGCAGCAGTGATAACCACTATGCCACCAAGCTGTCCATGCTTTGAGGACTGACAGGTGTCAAAAGAAACAGTATAGTGCAAAGAGTCGCTGATGCCTTATGTCAAAGGCAGCTGAATAAGGAAGCCTTACCTTTTTTAAGGGACTAGCTGTGGAAAGCAGGGAGGTTTAAAGGTCTAGCCACTTTTAAAAGCGAGTGAGTAGGTAAATTTATAAGGTTAATGGCTGGGAAGATGGTTGTGGAGTCATAGTAGTGTGAGTTCCAGCCCCCTCCCGTGGTAAGGGAGTCCAGCGTCAGTGGGGAGCCTGGGGTTGGGGGCCTTATTGAGGGTTTTATTGGGGGTGGAGGGTGTAGGGGGAGTCTCATATGAGTTGGGTGGATAGTGTCAGGTGTCCCCACCATGGTGGGGGCATGCGGGGTCGGGGGAGGTTAGTGGAATTGAGGGAGTTACATGAGGAATAGTCAGGAGAAGTGGGAAGTTAGTGGCCAAGAGGGGGAATAGTTGTGGTGGCTTGGGAATTGCAGAGGTGGGGGGGGGGTGCGGTCAGTTTAGTTAATTGGAAATTACAAGTAGTCCTTCTAATATTTCCTAGGTAACTAGTGTAACAGTGTGAGCCGTATGAATTATGCGATTTATACAATTTATAATCATACTTTCAGATGGTTCCCATGGCAGAGCAATTGCTCAATTGAAGTTTGAACTTCCTGAGCAATTGCCATGCAACCTTTCCCTTGGGATATCTAGGATTGGGGAGGGAGTAGCTCCCTAGGCATATTTTTGAAGACCCCCTAATGAGTATAATGTCCTGGAGCTCAGAAGTTATGGATTGTCACTTCACACAGTTTCTTATTTCAGGCAGTACAAACAAAATATTGACAGAAATGCAGATTCCATGATGATAAATTGGAGACAGCAAAGCATTTTTAAAAATTTTAACTATAAGCTCTAAGACAACATAAAGGCCTTTGTGTTGTTTTCATTCCATTTATTTACTATACACTAGACCAAAAGCAATATATAAGCAAATAGAATAAAGAATGGAGGATATTTGTGGCAAATTGATATTAAATGATTGATAGTGACCAGATAGTCTAGATTCTTTACAAATACACTGAAGGTATCAGGCATGCCCCTGTTAAGTGTCTCATGCTCCACCTTCTGCCTGACTTGATGCAAAAAGCTCTGAAACATTTTGACATATCCAAAAAAGAAAATAAAATTCAAATAAATGACTTCACATCAATTAATGTTAATGAAAGCTTTGAGCCTGGATTGCTCATAAAATGCAAGTACATAAAATGTGAATGACAAACCCTGACAGGGATTTTAACCTGGCTGGCTCAAACTGATGTATATTAAATATTTTCAGATGTCAGTTTTCAATTGTTTAATGTTATTTATTTATTTTCCATGATTCAAATCCTATTTGTTACTAACTATCCACATGCATGACTTGTTTATCAAACTTTAAAAAATGCTGAGCTCTGTCACTTTTTTGGCATTTAAAGTCAGCAAACAAAAGCAATGACACCCCCACCCCCACAAAGCTAAAACCACAAAGCTGATTGGTAAACTGGAAATACCACTACTTTGCTGAGTGAAACTGGCAGTAACACTTTGGAGATCCAATAAATCGCACTGAGTGGTATGAAATGACTCAACATCAATTGTCTACACCCCAAATTTCTGATCTCAGCTCTGACTCGGAGGGGTGCCAAGCAGGAACAGATTCCTTTGTGCATGAAGTGAAAGAGAGGAGGTTGGGGTTAGGGGAGGGGGATGGGGTGAGTGGTCTGTGAAAGTGAGAGCAAAGGAGGGAGAGAAAGAGAGTCGGCCAACAATCAGCTTACCCAGCTCTTTGCCATTGAGGAACATAAAATCTATTCAGCCACCACTTGTGAATGATGTATAACACATGCGTACTCGAGAACAAAATGAAGATAAATGGCACAAAAAAATTCTGTCAAGGAAAATAACAAAATAAACAAAAATAAACAATTTGAAGACAATTTCTGGAGAAGGTGATGGCACACTGGTAATGCCGCTAGGCTAGTAATTCAAAGTTTGATGCCCTGGGATATGTGTTTAAATCCCAGCATGCCTACTAGTACAATTTAAATTTAATTAATAAAAAAATCTAGAATTGAAATTTTGTTTCAGTAATGGTGCCACAAAAATCATTATTGATTGGTGTAAAAACCCATTGATGCCCTTTAGGGAAGGAAATCTTCCGTCATTACTTGGTCTGACTTACTTGTGACTCCAATGTACTTGTGACAATCTTGGGGATATTATTGACCAGAAACTCAAACCAGACTGGCCATATAAACATAATGGTTACAAGTGCAGGTTAGAGGCTAGGAATACTGCGACAAGTAACTCATCTGCTGACTTCCCAAAGCCAGTCCACCATCTACAAAGCACAAATCAGGAGGGTGATGGAATACTCCCAACTTTCCTGGATGGGTGCAGCTTGAACAACACTCAAGAAGCTTGATACCATCCAAGTCAAGGCAGCCCCCTTGATTCACACCATATCCACAAACATCCATTCCCTCCACCAATGACGCTCAGTAGCAGCAGCATGTACTATCAACAAGATCCACTGCAGCAATTCACCAAAGATCCTTAGAAAGCACCTTCCAAACCCACAACCATTTCCTTCTAGAAGGACAAGGGCAGCAGGTACATGGGAACACCATACCTCGCAAATTCCCTTCCAAACCACTCACCATCCTGACTTGGAAATATATTACTGTTCTTTGCAGTCACTGGGTCAAAGTCCTGGAATTCCTTCCCTAATGGCATTGTGGGTCAATCCCAGCACGTGGATTGCAGTAATCCAAAAAGGCAGCTCACTACCATCTTCTCAAGGGCAACTAAGGATGGGCTAGCCAATGATGCCCATGTTCCACAAATGAATAAAAAAAAGACTGTGGTCTGAAATAGCTTAGCAAGCCAATCAGTTGTATAAAACCACTACAAAATAGTCAAAAAGAAATAAAACCGGTATCCCATGTACATTGAGTCCTGTCCACTCTGCAAAGTCCTTCTTATTAATATCTGGGTGGTGGTGGTGGAGTGGGGTTGGGGGGGGGTGGTGGGTGGTGTGGTGTGGATTGTACCAAAATTGGGAGAGCAGTCCCACGGAGTCCCGACAACCTGACTCGCCAAAACATATCTTACAGTCAATATCCGAAATACAATCTTGTTGTATCCATAAAATCATAAGACCATAAGAAATAGGAACAAGAGTAGGCCACTTGGCCGCTCAAGCCTGCTCCGCCATTCATTCAGATCATGGCTGATTCAATATTCCTCACATCCACTTTTCTGCCCTTTCCCTATAACACTTGATTTCCTTACTGATCAAAACCTATCAATCTATCTATGTCAGCTTCAATATACACAACTGCGAGGAGCTCTAAAGACTCACAACTCTGAGAAAAAAAAGTTTCTCCTCATCTCAGTTTTAAATAGGCACTCCTTTATTCTGAGACTATTCTCTCTTGTCCTCGACTCTCTCATGAGGGAAAACATCCTCTCAGCATTTACCCTGCCAATCCCCTTAAAAATCCTATATGTTTCACTGGGATCACTGTCCATTGTGTGGTCATCCTGAAGGTCATGTTCCAATGACTCCTTTTAAGGGTCTACCAGTGACCTTTGTCTCATCTCCTAGGCTTTTGCATATAATGCAATTAGGAAGGTCATGGATGTGCTCTTCACATTGATGTAACTATATTAATTTAATCAGGACTAGGCTAGTCAGGATGCAGAACTATTTGATTCACTGAGATAGCTGGCTTCCCAAAAAGTGAAGGGAGCCTTTGACTGTACACGTGTGGCTTTCTGTTCCCAATGGCACCAAGGTGCCCTCTTCATAAACTCCCTCAATATCCACATCATCTGCAACCATGCCAAGCGTGTCCTGCAGATATGTGATAGCTTTCTGTGGAGCATCTATGACAGCTACATCCTTGGTTGCTCTCAGATCCCCAAGGTTTTGAGAGAGTTCATTGACTACAGGGTTAGCTCCTCTGGGACAAGGGATACCCCTCATATGTAGCTGTTGACATCAGTGCGGAGGCCATAGTGTGCAGCAGAGATCGGTTACATTGAGGCTCATGCTACAACTTGTACCCTGGTAGTTGGCATCCTGATGAAAAAAAAGTGCCTCAAGTGCCAGAACTGGTCAGATGGGACCCTGCAGTACAGTCTAGGAAGTTTTGTGCATCATTGTGATGTGCTATGCTCTTTATAACCTGATATTGGAATGGATTGAGGAGCTGACAGAGGACATGGATGAGCAGCACATCTCCTCCGATGAGGCTAAAGTGGAGGATGGTGCTAATGAGAACCCCTGGAGGAGGCAGAGAAATGCCGTTGGGTAATGGTGAGGGTCTGAAGGGGAGGTGGGCTTGGGATGTCCTGATAGCTTCATGCTTCACTGATAAGCAGGACTTAGGATGGGCATTGAGATCCCCTCATAAGAGGTGGCCCTTCCTCACTGTGTGGTGGCAGCATGATCACAACCCTAATATTGCTGATCATGAGAAAGGTACTGTTGTGCACGGTCCATATTATGCAGAAGGCTAACCCTATATCTATGTCTCAGTGTTTCCCCAAGATCCACAGCGAAGGTGGAGGCAGCCTGCTGTTTGCCATGTCCTATTGTCTGAGATGTCTTTGATGGGCATCTGTGGCATACCAAGACTTGGAGGGCTAACCTGCTTGAACAACACAGGTATGGTGGTGCCACCCTTCTTGCTATGCAGAAGTGGAGCCATGTCAATCACAGAAAGTAGGGACTCAGAAAAGCTGGACAACTCCAGAGTGAAAATCTCCAGGCCATGCACTAACTTCACCTCCTCCTTATTGGAGCTCAGGGCCCCTAGCTTCCTTCTTGGGATGGAGAGACAGAGTGAGATCCAGAAACATCCTCTATCCTCTGGCATTGGCACTTGTGGATGCCCCAAATGCTTGTCCTGTGCTTTTGATGCCCTACACCATGGAGTTCATGTCTTGAACCAGGCAGTGAACATCCCCTGCCATAGAGTGAATATTCTGCACTAAGCTCTCCATAGTGACAACCATCCTTGCAGTTGCCTCGGAGTGTCGGCATGATATCTTCTGACTAAAGGCAATGGGACTCCTCCAATCAATTTTGCAATCTGATGGGTGAAGCTGACATCCCTTCCTGATATTTCCTGACTTTTCCTTAGTAGCTCCAGCAACTGATGGACCATCAAGTTCAGAGACATGTCATTTGACTGAGGCTCAGAAGCTCCTGGCCTCCAGTAATTCTCTAAGTGCTGGATTCCTAGGCCTTTGCCTGTTGTGGATCATCAGAAATGAGGCCCTCACCAGTTAATGACCCAGAAGCTTGTCTGTGACTAATTCCCACTAAAGTGCATGTCTCTGTGTTAGTGGAGTGGGCAGGTACAGCTGTGATGCCTCTTCGATGGGAATGTCTGGGAATTTGTTGGAGATGCTCTCCTGGCTGATCTTCAAAGGCCTGCTTCTGGATGGACTGGACTGCTCCACTGATTTTCTTATAAGGATAAAGAGATAGCATCAGTACATGGCAGGGCCATAAGGATAGGAGAGGATAAACTCACGTAAGACTGGCCAGATGGATGATCATTTTGTGATGTCCTAATTTTTTTCTCTCTGTCCATCTCACCCTCAGCACAGGAACTCCTGTTCCTCCCCAGCAAGCTGCAGGGATCTCTTCTAGAACAGCAAGAGGATTTTCAGTTTTTGCATCCCTCTGCCTGTCTCTGTTTTGTCCATTTTATTGTGAACTTATCTCGTAAGGAGACAGATTGAAGGGTATGTAAATAGGACATGTGCTGGATCAGATGGCAAGGACACATGACCTATAATGTGTCTCTCCTCTGCTCTACCCTATCCAGCATTCTAGTGCGTGCTTCTTCAGAAAAACTTGGGCAGGCTTCCTAGCAGCCATCCACTTGACTAGATTTGGAACACATGCAGGCCGTGAACATGTGTTTAAATGGAACACTGCCCAGAGCTCAAGTGACACTGGGATGGTGTGAAACAGAGTCAGTCAACTATGGGTGTGGTGTGAACCTTGCGCAAAAATTATTGTTTTTCAAAATGCCTAAAAACATGGCATGCAAGTCTTGCTGATGCTGCTGGCATGCGCTACTGCTTTTCTAGCCTAAAACACTTAGCCAAACTAATGGAAAATTCTGCCCAACATCTCATAGTAAAAAACTTTCCAAACAGATTGGTAATACCAAAAAGCACTTTATTGCCAGAATGTTGGTTAACTTCTATGTTAGATCAAAAAGCAGCCAATTTAACTCCAAAATATTTACAAATACAAGAAAATTCTTTCTGTTGAGCAGAGACAGTTTTGAGGGCAGGATAGTGGTAATTTTTGAAAGTTGGGCATCGTGCTATCTATCCCTATGTTCTCGCTTCCAGGTAATCTTGCCAGAGGAAGAATCAGAATGGCATTGGCTACCTCCAGACAATGACAGATAGCCAATTAGGTTCAATAACCTATCCACCTAAAGGCAAATTGTTGGTGTTCCTGTGATCTCCCCAGTGATGGACCATGGACCCACTGAGGCTGAAACCTGGCAGGGGCTTGGAGACTTAACTCCTGGTGGCAAGACTGGGGTCAATCCAAGATCATATTAATTCAATTGAGTAGATCATTCCAATTAGTTTTTTGTAAAGGATGCCCTTTATTACCATCTAATTACTCCATCCCAGTTGAAGTATTGTGTGCAGTTCTGGTCGCCCCATTATAGGAAGGATGTAGAGGCTATTGAGAGGGTTCAGAGGAGATTTACAAGGATGCTGCCTGGATTGGGAGGCAGGCCTTATGAAGATAGGTTGAGGGAGCTGGGACTCTTCTCACTGGAGAGACGTAGGTTGAGAGGCGACCTGATAGAGGTTTATAAAATGTTGAGAGGAATAGATAGGGTGGACTCTCAGAGACTATTTCCCCGAGCTGAAATGGTCACTACGAGAGGACACAGATTTAAGGTGCAGGGAAGCAAATACAAAGGAGATGTCAGGGGTAAGTTTTTCACTCAGAGGGTGGTGAGTGAATGGAACTGACTGCTGTCGGAGATTGTTGAGGCAAACTCACTGGGGTCTTTTAAAAGACTTCTGGATGAGTATATGGAAAAGAGTAGGATAGGGGGTTATAGATAGGTCTGTGGATTGGTAGATGTGATCGGCACAACTCGTGGGCTGAAGGGCCTGTTTGTGCTGTATTGTTCTATGATCTATGTTCTATCTATAATTACAATCTTATAGGAATCACTAAATAATTACCGATTATAACCACAATCAGAAGTTAAGTGTGTCAACATACAAGGCTCCTGGAATTCATGAACAATGTAGGTTACCTCAAAACTATGACATAACTGACAACTTCAGCAGTAATACTTATAGCAGAACCAGAGCAATACAGGTTATGCTCACACCACAGTATAAAGCTGAGAATATCAATGTGTAGAACTAGCAATGAGCTATGAATTAAATGAACTGATGTATATGCTACAATACTCTTCAACAGGTAAGATAATCAAAAAACAACTGATACTGATTACACCCAAAGCCACAACGTAAGTGAATACTTCAATAGATAGGGTTATTGTATGACAAAAAAAAATGCATTTTATAGTTGAAAGACCAGAGTAGCTATGGATGTCAGTAATAAATTATGAAGAGGCTGAATGTCAAACCAATTAAGCAACATTTGAGTCATGGTTTGCATAGACACCTTGGGTGGAATTCTCCCACCCCATCCACAGGGGTGGGAGAGGCCGGAATCTAGCAAGAAGCAAAAAGTCAGAAACCCGTTGGCGAGAAAACAGTTTGCAATTCTCCTAATAGAGGGTTAATGGCAGGTCAGTTATCTTGCTGCCTGGTGGCGCAAGTGGTATTTGCATTCATTTAAATTTCACAAATGTTCATTAAAACAACTCCTGACCAGAATCTTTCCATACCTTCTAATCTTGTGTCACATCAGCGGGAAATTACAGCGGCCTCAAATCCACCTGGAGATGTATAGCACGCACAAGTGACTTCAAGGTGAGTACTACACACATAGTCTAGCTGCCATTCTGTACTCCTGCTGTGATCAATGCCACACTGCTGGGGCTGGACAGATGGTTTTCTCCAGCTCTTTGCCAACTATTTACAGGACATCACTATGCTGCAGGCCTTCAGTTTCAGAATGGTTAGCATGGCCATCTCACTGTGCTAGAGACTTAGGTTCGGTTTCCGGCTTGGGTTGCTGTCTTTTTGGAGTCTGCAGGGCCTCCCCGTGTCAGCATGAGTTTCTTCTGGGTGCTCCAGTTTCCTTCCACAATCTGAAAGATGTGCTGGTTAGGTGCATTGGCTATGTTAAATTCTCCCTTAGGTGCCGGAGTGTGGCAACTAGGGGAATTTCAAAGTAACTTCACTGTAGTGTTAATGTAAGCCTACTTATGACTAATAAATAAATGTTGAAACTGCCCAATTTTGCACCTGGGGTTGAGGAGTGCAGGGGCATGCTCCAAGTGGCTGACACTGTAGTCTACAAGGACAATATGTGCTGCAAAACTGATGCTGGTCTCTACCGGTATCGGTTTGAGGGAAGGCATGGTTGACAAAGTCAAGGGGCGGATGATTTGGAAGAAAGGGTGTACAAGGACAGTGGGGAAGGGCAAACACAAGGAGGGGGCATTGGGGAAGGAAGGGGGACATAATGAAAGACAGAAGCGCAAGGAGATGGAAGAAGATAAAGATTTTAATCAATCATTGTTAAGATTTTCACATCTTTCCCAGATTACAGGCTTGAACTGTAATCCAGATTCAAGGGAGAAAACAAAAACAGAAAATACTGGAAAATCTCAGCAGGTCTGACAGCATCTGTGGGGAGAAAACAGTGTCATTGCAGAGCCATCCAGACTTGAGATGTCAGCTCTGTTTACTTTCCATAGATGCTATTAGATCTTCTGAGACTTTCCAGTATTTTCTGTTTTTCTTTCAGATTCCAGCATCCACAACAAACTGCTTTTATATCATTGAAGGGAGAAAAGTTAGCATGGCTGTCAAATTATCAGATGTGTTGTAATGAAAAAACGGAGATCCTTCCTTTTCTGCATTCTCCAGTTATGAACCATCATTGGTAAAGGCTTGAGAAGAGGATTGTAGACACCTTATTCTCTAGGAACAAGCACGTATAAACTGGTGAGGGGGAAGAATAAATTTGAAATGAGATAGAAATAAAATTATAAAAAAATTAAATACTGGTCATTATGGTTTGATATTTGATTACAAATATATCAATTTTGGGGCAAGAATAGTGGCAAAAACAAAACTTGGGATGATTAGAAAAACCAACAAATACTCCAAAAATTAAGGAATATAGTAATTGAATATTAAAAATATTTGTTATTTTTTGATGCACATCAATAAGAAGATGGTAGAGAAGACGGTGAATGCATTAAAAGCAGATTCAATTCTGACAATGGCGAAGATGAGAGTATGGCAAAAGTTCAAAATAAACATTTGCTGTCTTCACACTGGAGGATGGTATAGTGTAATACTAGGAAAGACTAAAGATTAGGCAAGGGAGGAATTTAGAGATTAACTGAAATAGTGAAATTCAGTTAATAAAGGACCAGAGTTGACATATTTCACAACCAATTTGGTGTCCACTCAAATAATTAAATTAAACAAAGAAATAAATGGGCATTCATTGTAATTTTCCAAAGATCATTGAATTAAGGAAGACCAACAGCAGAATGAAATGCAGCAAATGGCACTCTATATTCAAAGGAAGAAAAAATTATTCAAATAAATGCAAGTCAGTGAATTTAAGGACAATAAAAGGAAAATTGTTAGAATCCATCACCAAGGATAGAATATACAATCATTTGTTAAAATAAATGCCGGTGAAAGAGAATTGGCATGGTCTTGTAAAAGATGCAAAATGAGAAGAGGCTTTAGTTTTAGCTGTGAGGTGTCCAGTATGTTGCAGCCTGATTACTACTAATTAACATAAATAGAGGCAAAATATTGCAGATGTTTACAATTTAAATGAAAGTGATAGAAATACTCAGCAAGCCAGGCAACAATTCTGGAGTGAGAAGCAAATGGATGAAACTTTCTTACCAAGAGAAAGCCTCCATAAGGGAAATTTTGAGAGTGCAGAGTTTGTATGTTCCTATCAGGATTAAAGGCAAAGTGAATAAGAATAAGGAACCTTGCTTCTCGAGGGATATTGCACATCTGATAAAGAAAAAGAGAGAGATATACGACATGTATAGGCAATGGGGAACAATTAAGATGCTTGAAAAGTATAAAAAGTGCAAGAAACTACTTAAGAAGGAAATCAGGAGGACTAAAAGGAGACATGAGGTTGCTTTGGTAGTGAAGGTAAAGGATAATCCGAAGAGCTTCTACAGGTATATTAACAGCAAAAGGATAATAAAGGATAAAATTGATCCTCTTGAAGTTCAGAGTGATCGGCTTTGCATGGAAACGAAAGAAATGGGGGAGATATTAAATGGGTTTTTTGCACCTATACTTACTAAGGAAACTGGCATGGAGTCTACGGGAATAAGGAAAACAACTAGGGAGGTCATGGAACCTATATAGATTAAAGGGGAGAAGTTGCTTGCTGTCTTGAGGCAAATCAGAGTAGATAAATCCCCAGGACCAGACAGGATATTCCCTTGGACCTTGAAGGAGACTAGTGTTGAAATTGCAGGGCCCTGGCAGACATACTTAAAATGTCAGTATCCATGAGTGAGGTGCCAGATGATTGGAAGATAGCTTATGTTGTTCCATTGTTTAAAAAAAGCTCAAAAAGTAATTGGGAAATTGAAGGCCAATAAGCTTGACATCAATAGTAGGTAAATTATTGGAAGGAATACTAAGAGATAGGATCTAGAAATACTCAGATAAACAGGGACTTGATAGGAAGAGTCAACATGGCTTTGTGCGTGGTAGGTCATGTTTAACCAATCTATTAGAGTTTTTCAAGGAGGTTACCAGGAAAGTGGATGAAGGGGAGGCAGTGGATGTTGTCTATATGAACTCAATAAGGCCTTTGATAAGATCCTGCATGAGAGGTTAGTTAGGAAGGTTCAATCGCTAGGTATACATGGAGAGGTAGTAAATTGGATCAGACATTGGCTCAATGGAAGAAGCCAGCAAGTGGTAGTGGAGGATTGCTTCTCTGAATGGAGGCCTGTGACTAGTTGTGTGCCACAGGGATCAGTGCTGGGTCTATTGTTCTTTGTCATCTATATCAATGATCTGGATGATAATTGGATCAGCAAATTTGCTGATGACACAAAGATTGGAGGTGTAGTGGACAGTGAGGAATGTTTTCAAAACTTGCAGAGGGATTTGGACCTGCTAGACAAATGGTCTGAAAATTGGCAGATGGAGTTTAATGCAGGCAAGTGTGAGGTATTGCACTTTGGAAGGACAAACCAAGGTAGAACATGATAGGACACTGAAGAGTGTAGTAGAACAGAGGGATCTGGGAATACAGATACATAATTCCCTAAAAGTGGTGTCACAGGTAGATAGGGTAATAAAGAGTGCTTTTGGAACTTTGGCCTTTATAAATCAAAGTATTGAGTATAAGAGTTAGAATGTTATGGTGAGGTTGTATAAGTCAGTTGTGAGGCCGAATTTAGAATATTGCATGCAATTTTGGTCACCTAATTACAGGAGGGATATTAATAAGGTTGAAAGAGTGCAGAGTTTTAATAGAAGTATATAAAATTATGATGGGTATAAATAGAGTAAATGCAAGCAGGCTTTTTCCATTGAAGGTGGGGGAGAAAAAAACTAGAGGACATGGGTTAAGGGTGAAGGGGGAAAAGTTTAAAGGGAACATTGTGGGGTGGCTTCTTTATACGAGAGTGTTGGGAGTGTGAAATGAGTTGCCAGATGAAGTGATAAATGCAGGTTCACTTTTAACATAAGAAAAACTTGGTTAGGTCAGGTGCAGGTCAGTGGGACTAGGCAGAAAAATGGTTCGGCACAGCCAAGAAGGGCCAAAAGGACTGTTTCTGTGCTGTAGTGTTCTATGGTTCTATGATCCAATGCCTGCTGAAACAATGTGACATTAGTGGGTTGGGAACCTGTGGAATTCCTTCTTGCCAAGGCTCTTTAACTGAGCAAGGCTATTCATATCCTGCCTCCATATTGCCTGACCAACCAAGGAGGATGGGTGGATGGGGTATCAAGGCTCTTCATTCATGAAAGACATTCTGGAAGGCTCACAATGATAATAGTGAATGTAGCAGTGCAAAGGCAGAGATTCTGTCAGATAGGATAGCAGCCACCTTGCTCCTAGTCTTGTCCCTGGAGGTAATGATGAATGTAATCAGGATGAGAAGAGAAGTTTTCTCCACTGAAGATGGAACAAGGAGGCCAGTGGAATTGTGATAGCAGGAATGTGATACCCAGGACCAGGATCCAGTACCTTAAAAATTGAATGACCACACTGAGTCTGGCAAAGTGAGTTTCATACCATTCATAGTTGTCAGCAATCATACTCTCATCTTTCTCACATTCTCTGGCACAACACCTATCGGACCACCACACCTTGTGTTAGATATTAAACAACATTCTCCCTCTCTTCATTTCTGATGAAAAGGCAAAAAGACTTCAAAACATTGACTCAGTTTTCCCTGCTTACAGATACTGCCAGAACTACTGGTTTTTCCAGCATCCTCTATTCTTGTATTAGAGTTATGGGATCACTTCCTACCTTTTACCTCTAGTCACTTTGTCTTACCGATAGAAGGATTACGATTTCCCAATTTAATTCACCTAAGAAGCCTCAATTACATGGTCCAGGCAGGGTGGAGTGTGGAAGGGGGGATATTGGCTGGAGTCGGGTGAACAGTGAGAATATGGTGAGACCATTTCCATTGGGAGTGCTGCTTGGAGGTGGGGCTGATTTATAATCTAGCCCATTCTGCTAAAGTGAAATTAGTGCAGTAATCTTGCTAAATATGCAATGGAATAATGGGACAGTAAAGGTCCCAGGGCCATCCAAACTTGAAATATTTAGGATAATGATAGCAACAGCCCTATGTGTTATTACATGATTGATGCAAGCAACAGGAGCAGAAATGTCACCCAGATTCACTGCCTTCTTTATTTGACATATGCATACAAAAATGGGTGACATCTGCCTGTGAGATGTACCTAATCAAATACAAGGAAGACGTACAGCTAAAGCCGATCATTTAAAAAATATGGTCAGGACATTTGACTGTATTAGGTGACGGTGAGGCAGACAAATCAATGTCTGCCCCACTATATGATTTGGACATATCATGCCTCCCCCAATGCATAATTAGTCAGCTTCCAAGCATAAAATTGGGCGCGGTAATCCATCCTGCCATCTAGTGAGAAACACACCATTTATCCTGCCCACCGCCGTGCTTAGGCTGGAATTGTTTCGCTATTCATGACCCTTGCCAACGCTAGTGCGAATGGAGAATTTGGTGTCAGCCAAGTCTCTTGTCCATTGCAATGGAGAAAACAGGAGGAAATCCCACAACACCAGTTTAAAGTCCAAACAGGTTTTTTTGTAGCAAAAGCCACAAGCTTTTGCTACAAATAAACTCCCAGCCACCTGAAGAAGGGACAGGCTGTCCAGAAAGCTTCCGGCTTTTGCTACAAATAAACCTGTTTGGATTTAAAATGGGATTTCTCTCTGTTTTACCCCATCTCCACATCATTGCAATGGAACCAGAGATTCCCAGTGCGGTGAAATCGGAATCTGACCCAATGATTACAGAATGGAAAATTCCACCCAGTATCTCCTGCTTCCTGTCCACCTGCAATGCTAAGGCCTCCAGTTCTGTGTGGGAAGTTAGAAACTTTCTCTTTTCCCTGATGCTGTATTTACACAGTTCCTCTAGGCAGCCAGCAACTGCTCCCTACCATTGACTGCAGCTTTAGGGGAAGGCTGGCTGCATCATAGGACATCAGCACTTGCTGCTCAGCTCACCGCTGAATGATCTGGCAGCCAGTGGCATGGAGCCCGCCTGAAACAATGTGCAGCCATATAAAGGAGGAGGCAGAAGTGGCAAGCTAGCTTGCTGCCTACCTTAACTGCTGTAGACATAGATCACAAATTATGACTCTCTATGCCTGAAACATGGGCCATAAACAGTTTTGAGCCCAATAAATCTAGCTGTAACCATAGCCAATAATGAAATTTTTAACATTGTGAGTGTAGCAGAATTAAGAAAGCTGCTAATTCTCTTCAAACGTAACAAAAATGATTATAATGAAGTGAGTGACGCTATTTCAGCCAGAAGATACAGATGATGGTTTTCTGATAAACTACTTTCAAGATATTTGAATTATTTCAAATAGGTGCAGTTCTAAGTTTTTATTCTTAAAAGTCTATGTTAATGATGCCAAGCTCTTAAGTTTTTTGTTTCTTTAGTAATTAAGCTCTACGTGCAACTGTAAAATCTTAGTCAAGTATCAAAATACAGTTAGACCTGGTCCTTGGTTAACAAATTCTAATATTATGAAGCTCCCAATACAACAAAAATATTAGCCAAGACACAGTAAAACCGCATTACAGTCGGAGAAGCTCAGACAACCTTCCCACCTCATAAAAAGAACTATTTTGTCAGTTCCTGGGGGTTTACAATAACAAGCTTTGCTTATAGTAGCCATCTGTAATTACTATTTTGACATGAGTTTGATGGGTCATAAAACATGTCTCCAAACCATTCTCAGTGAAGAGCTGGCACCACAAATTCGAAGCTGCTAGTTTATGATGACCGATGGTACATTCACTGTACTGGTGCCATTTCAATCATCGTCACTTAGAACATATGGTTTTGGTTTCCATTTATGAAAAGGACTTGAATTTGTGTATGTTATATTTCACCACAGTGACAGGCTGAGTGTTTAATTTGGTGCTGTTCAAATTCATAAAAGTTATTGCAATCAAAACTAGCTTCTTTCAGTTTATCTCAATGAAAAATATCTCAAGAAAAATATAACAATTCAGTTAAATAAAATTTGAGGTTATGTCCTTCTCTGCTGAGTTATTGTTAATGCCGGAGGTGTCTCTTTTGGACAGTGAACTGCTTGCTGAAAGCCGCAAGAGCAGGCAATGCCTTGCTGGAGGGAAGGGGGATGGGGAGATGATAGGTGTGGTGGAGGAGGAGAATAGAGGAAGTTGACTGGAGCTGGGGGAGAGGGAGGATAATTTGGATAAGTGAGGAACGGTCTACGAGGGTGAGAAGGGGGTTCAATGGGGGAGTGGTGGAGAGGGGTGCAATGGGAAGAATGGGAGGTGAGGTGGTTGTTGACCAGGAATGGTTGCCAATCCAGAAGGAAAAGTAAAGTATTGGAACAGAGGATTGCAAGCCTCAGAGGGCGCAAAATTGTGTGTGTGTGTGTGTGTGTGTGTGTGTGTGTGTGTGTGTGTGTGTGTGTGTGTGTGTGTGTTTGAGCAGTGGGTTGTCTTGGGAATCTCAATCCGCAGATTTTTGTTTGTTGACATCAGCCTCATCCATTGGAAAAGTCCAATTGCCAGTGTCTGGGAATGTTTTTGCACTACAAAATCATTGTCAGTACAAGATAGTCTCATTTTTCACTAATACTAATTTTGCAAAGTTACAACTTCTGTGAAAGAATTGAAATGAAATAATTGATGTGAAGGAAGGTGATTTTAATCTACATTTCAATTGAGCAAATTAAATTTGTAACAATGCTGTAGAGGAGAAATTTCTGGGGTGTGTATAAGATGGTTTTCTAGACCAATATATCAAGCAGCTAAGTAGAGAATAAGCCATTCTAGACTGGGCATTGTGTATTGAGAAAGGAATAATTGACAATCTTGAGGCCCCTTGAGGAAGAGTGATCATAACATGATAGAATTCCTCATCAAGATGGAGAATGATGTAGTTGATTCTGAGACTAAGATCCTGAATAGAAATAAAAGAAACTATGTAGGTATGAGATGTGAATTGGCTATTATGGATTGGGGAACTTTACTTAAAGAGATGATGGTGGATAAACAAAGACAAACATTCAGAAAGCACATAGGCTTCTGTTCATTCCAATTTGGTGGAAAAGCATAACAGGAAAAGGGGCCAAGCCAGAGCTTCAAAAGGAGAATTAGAATTAATATTTGATCCAAGGAAGACGCATATGGATTAGCCAGAAAAAAACAACCTAAAAATTGGGAGCAGTTTAGAATTCAGCAAAGGAGGACAAAGAGTTTAATTAAGAAGAAGAAAACAGAAAACAGGAGTTTCTATAAGCATGTGAAGGGAAAAAGATTGGTGAAGATAAATTTAGGCCGCTTACAATCAGAAAAAAAAGACAATTTGTAATGGGGAACAAAGAAATGGCTGACCAACTAAATCCATATATTCTTTCCATCTTCACAAAGAAGGACAGAAATAATGTTGGGGAACACAGGGTTTAGTGAGATGGAAGAACTGAAGGAAATCAGTATGAGTAGGGAAATGATGTTGGGGAAATTGTTGGGATTGAAGGCTGATAAATCACCAGGACCTGATAATTTACATTCCAGAGTACTTAATAAAGGGGTCCTGGAAATAGTGAATGCTTTGATGGCTATCTTCGATGATTTTATAGATTCTGGAATAGTTCCTATGGATTGGAGGGTAACTAATGTAACCCCACTATTTAAAATGGGAAGTAGAGAGAAAATAGGGAATTATAGGCCAGTTGGTTTGACATCAGCAGTGGGGAAAATGCATTATCAAAGATTTAACAGCAGAGCACTTGGGAATCAGACAGAGTCAGCATGATTTACAAAAGGATAATCATGCTCGACTCCAGTGGGATTCTCATGGAAAAGGGGAGGGGAAATTCATTTATTTGTGGTATTGCAGGAGAGTTGAGGATGCTGGCAATGGCCAATTGATGAGTGGGTGGCATTGATTGTGTGGCTGAGGGGGTTGAACAGAAGAGGTCTGATGTTTAGGGGGAAAAGCAGACGAGAAGTGCAGGTGCTGGCATAATTGTGTGAATGGGGTGTGATGGGGAGGGGTGTCAGCTCCGATTTGGGAAAGGGGAGTTGCAATGAATGCTGGCTCCGATCCAGAGAGGGGTTTGGTAAATGCTGACCCTGATCGGGAGCATGATGAATGCTGGCTCTGATTGGTTGGGGGAAGGTTATGGGGTTCGAGGGAGGTTGGGGGATTGGTTGCTGTTTGCTTTGATTGGGACGCCCCAGTGCAGCTGAGCTTTGCTGGCAGGTTGAGATCCTCCTCCTCCCCCCCCGCCCACTACTTGATGGTATAAAACACGCATGCATGTTTTCTTTTGGCTGAGCGTGTTAAGATCTGGAGATCTTACACCATTTTTTTGTCACCAGAACTGACATTCCGTTTTTTAATGAGATTTCACCCTGTATGTTTTCAAGAGAGAGTTGGTTATAGCTACTGGGGCTAAAGAGATCAAAGGATTTGGGGGGAAAGTGGGAACAGATTACTGTGTTTGATGATCAACCATGATCAAAATGAATGGCAGAGCAGGATTAAAGGGCCAAATAGCTAACGCCTGCTCTTATTTTCTATGCTTATTTCCACTGTATTACACATTAGAGTACAGTTAGTTTTCTCTGCATTGCAATACAGAGTCCATAGTGTTAGTCCAATCTGGTTGGATTAATGCAAAGTCTGATCTTACAGATGTGCAGGCTACAACTATAATTTAATGCAGTTTGATTATTCTAATTATTAAGCAATTAGTGTACAACTGGTACAAGTACCAGTATTGGCAGAAATGGAGTAATAATGTAGAAACTAAAAACAATAAATTGAGGAATTAATATTGAAAATATATTTTATAATTGTTGGAGCATATTGGGTGCATTTATTAAAGTTGATTTTTTTCATATGCTTATTGCTTGTCATATAAAGGGTGCAGGCATAAGAATGATGTAGAAAACAATGTCACTTTACTTAACTGGGTGGAATTATACTCTGGTAATACTTGTGGCTGCTTTATTTCTTCACTTGAATGTTTAAGTGCCAGTATATGCACAATAGTGCTCTAATATTCAAAGGAGATCTTAGTGTAAATTGCAAGTGGCTAAATCTATTTCAATCTATTTAGTGGGATATGAAATTGCCAGCCTGAAGTTAGTAAGTGGAAAAGGCACAATGTGCATAAAGATGTGCACTGGTTTTAGGTTATTTCCCAGCCTCTTTTCTTATATTAAAAAATTGTGGAGTTTGCATTAAATTCTATAATGTTAATCAATGTGCACAAAAATGGCCCCAAATGCTTGGTATTGGTAAGGCTCAAACTTTTTCTTGAAAGTGCCATTGTATCATCAGTATCATCATTTACCATTTACCATTAAAAATATTTTCCAGAAGTGTTTCTGAAGTGGTGTTCCTCAGGGATCAGTACTGGGACGTTTGCTGTTTGTAATATATATAAATGATTTGGAGGAAAATGTAACTGGATTGATTGGTAAGTTTGTGGACGGGACAAAGGCTGGTGGATTTGCTAATAGTGAGGCAGACCATCAGAGAATACAGCAGGATATAAATCAGCTGGAGACTTGGGTGAAGAAATGGCAGATGGATTTTAGTCCGGAAAAATGTGTGGTAATTTTGGAAAGACTAATACAGATAGGAAATATACAGTAAATGGCAGAATCCTTAAGATTTTTGATAGGCAGAGGGATTTGGGTATACAAGTACACAGATATGAAAGTGGTAATGCAGGTGGAGAAGGTATTCAAGAAGGCATATGACATGCTTGCCTTCATCAGCCAGGGTATCGAGTTTAAAAATTGACAAGTCATGTTGTCATTTTATAGAACCTTAGTAAGGCTGCACTTGGAATAAAGGGCCAAATTTTACCATTCAGAAGCTAAGTGCCGGATCCGGATGTAAAATGGATCTGAGATGGGTATCCTTGTTCCATTACGTTTGTATGCTTTTTGATGGTTCCAGTCTGGTCCGCGTTGTAGGGTGGAGCTTAGCGCTGCTAGAATGAACAGAGCTCCAAACTGCGCATGCGCAATTCAAAAAAATTGAAACAGTGCGCCCGGGCACAAGAAACTAAACACAGAGAGCCTGGGGAGGGGGGCATGAAGGGGGGAGGGGGGAGGATGAACCGCGATCGTACCCCCATGGCCGTCAGTCCCCCCCACCAACCCCCGCAATCAGACCCCCTCCGGGAGGCAGACCCCCAGCAGATCCCCCCCCCCACTGATTCAGGCGGGGGGGGGGGGTGGGATCCTGAGTAGCTCAGATGTTAAGAAGGATGAGAATGGGGGGGGTCATAGACAAGGATTCTAAAGCACAGCAGCATACGGGTGGAGTGGAGCATGGTTTGAAATGCGTATACTTTAATACAAGGAGTATTCGCAATAAGGTGGATGAACTTGCAGCTTGGATTAGTACCTGGAACTTTGATGTTGTGGCCATTTCAGAGACATGGATAGAGCAGGGACAGGAATGGTTGTTGCAGGTTCTGGGGTTCAAATGTTTCAGTCAGAGTAGAGAAGGAGGTAGAAGCGGGGGAGGAGTGGCATTATTAGTCAAAGACTGTATCACAGTGACAGAAAGGAAGTTTGATGAGGACTTGTCTGTTGAGGTAGTATGGGCTGAGATTAGAAACGGGAGAGGAGAGGTCACCCTGTTGGGAATCTTTTATAGACCTCCAAAAAGTTCTGGAGAGGTAGAGGAAAAGATTGCAAAGATGATCCTGGACAGGAGTGAAAGTAATAGGGTAATTGTTATGGGAGACTTTAACCTTACTAATATTGATTGGAATAGCTATAGCTCCAGCTTGTTAGAGGGGTCAGTTTTTATACAAAGTGTGCAGGAGGGTTTTTTGACTCAGTATGTAGATAGGCCAACTAGAGGTGAGGCTACATTGGATTTGGTACTGGGCAATGAGTCAGACCAGCTGTTAGACTTGGAAGTAGGTGAGCATTTTGGTGATAGTGACCACAATTCAGTTACGTTCACCTTAGTGATGGAAAGGGATAGGCATGAACCAGAGGGCAGTAGTTATAGCTGCGGGAATGGTAATTATGAGGCTATTAGGAGAGATTTAGGGTGCATAGGTTGGACTAGGAAACTACGGGGGCTGGCAACATCTGAAATGTGGAGCTTATTCAAGGAACAGCTACTGTGAGTCCTTGATAAGTATGTCCCTGTCAGGCAAGAAGGAAATGGTCGAGAAAGGGAACCGTGGTGTACAAAGAAAGTTGATTCGCTGGTGAGAAGGAAAAAGGAGACTTATGTCAAGATGAGGCATGAAGGCTCAGTTAGTGCACTGGAAAGTTATAGATTAGTCAGGATGGAGCTAAAGAGTGAGTTAAGAAGAGCTAAAAGAGGACACGAGAAGACTTTGGCTGATAGGATCAAGGAGAATCCTAAAGCTTTCTTTAGATATGTTAAGAATAGAAGATTGGTTACAGCAAGATTAGGGCCAGTCAGAGACAGCAGTAGGAAGTTGTGCATGGAGCCTGAAGAGATTAGAGAGGCACTGAACAAATATTTCTCTTCGGTATTCACACAGGGAAACGTAAATGTAGTTGTGGAGACAACTGGGATACAGAGTTGTAAACTGGATAGTATTGAAGTAGATAAGGAGGAGGTGTTAGATATTCTTGAGGTATGAAAATAGATAAGTCCCCTGGGCTGGATGGGATTTACCCTAGGATTCTCTGGGAGGCAAGAGAGGTGATTGCAGAGCCTTTGGCTCTGACTTTCAGGTCAAAGTTGGTTACAGGTATAGTGCCGGAAGACTGGAGGATAGCAAATGTTGTCCCATTGTTCAAGAAGGGGAATAGAGACAATCCTGGGAATTATAGACCAGTGAGTTTTACTTCTGTTGTGGGAAATATTTTGGAAAGAATTATTAGGGATAGGATTTATAGTCATTTAGAGAGAAATGAATTGATTGGAGATAGTCAGCATGGTTTTGTGAAGGGTAGGTCGTGCCTCACAAACCTTATTGAGTTTTTTGAAAAGGTGACCAAAGAGGTGGATAAGGGTAAGGCAGTTGAAGTGGTATATATGGACTTTAGTAAGGCATTCGATAAGTTTCCCCATGGAAGACTTCTGCAGAAAATGCAGATGTATGGGATTGAGGGTGATTTAGCTAATTGGATTAGGAATTGGCTAGCTGATAGAAGGGTGGTGATTGATGGGAATTATTCATCATGGAGTTCAGTTACAAGTGGTGTACCTCAGGGATCTGTTTTGGGGCCTCTGCTGTTTGTAATTTTTATAAATGATCTGGATGAGGGTATAGAAGGATGGATTACTAAATTTGCTGATGACACCAAAGTTGGAGGAGTTGTAGATAGTAAGGAGGGGTGTTATAGTTTGCAGAGAGACTTAGACAAGTTGCAGAGCTGGGCCAAGAGGTGGCAAATGGAGTTTAATGCGCAAAAGTGTGAGGTAATTCACTTTGGCAGAAATAACAAATGTATAGAGTATAGGGCTAATGGTAGAACTCTTAATAGTGTTGACGAACAGAGGGATCTTGGTGTACATGTGCATAGATCCCTGAAAGTTGGCACTCAAGTTGATAAGGTTGTTAAGAAGGCATACGGAGTCTTGGCTTTTATTGATAGGGGGATTGAATTTCGGAGCCACAATGTCATGTTGCAACTGTACAAAACTCTGGTGCGGCTGCACTTGGAGTATTGTGTACAGTTCTGGTCGCCACATTATAAGAAAGATGTGGAGGCATTGGAGAGGGTGCAGAGGAGGTTTACCAGGATGTTGCTTGGTATGGAGGGAAGGTCTTATGAGGAAAGGCTGAGGGATTTGAGGTTATTTTCATCAGAGAGAAAGCGGCTAAGAGGTGACCTTATTGAGGCATATAAGATGATCAAAGGATTAGACAGGGTGGACAGTGATAGCCTTTTTCCTTGGATGGAGAAGGCTAGCACGAGGGGACATCGCTTTAAATTAAGGGGTGGTAGTTATAGGATGGATGTCAGAGGTAGGTTCTTTACCCAGAGGGTGGTAAAGGTATGGAATGTCCTGACTGCAGCAGTTGTAGATATGCCAAGTTTGGGGGCTTTTAAGTGGTCAGTAGATAGGTTTATTGATGAAAAGGGAATGGTTTAGGTTAGAGGGTCATTGCTTTTTCTCCATTGGTCGGCGCAATATTGAGGGGAAAAGAGCCTGTACGGCGCTGCAATGTTCTATGTTCTACATTCACACCCCACAGTCAAACCTCCCCCAGGAGGCAGGCCCCTCCCCCTCATGATCAGACAGCCCCTCGGTCAGACACACCCTGGAAGGCAGGCCACCCCGCCCCCTCCTCAGTAGAGCAACCCCAACCTACTTGGATTGCTGCTCTCCCTCCACCATCCTTCTGACCTGCACTCGTTGACGTGTAGATGCTCTGTGTTTACCTCAGTGTTGGACTGAGATAAACACAGAAAGAAGTCTCACAATGCAAGTTAAAATTTACTCCAGTCCAATGCCGGCAGGGAAGAAGGAGGGAAGAAGGGCCTGTTCCTATGCTGTAATTTTCTTTGTTCTAACAGAAAATGTGTCATTTTGGGGTTTGCTGGAATTTTTGAGTCAGAAGGTCATAGATGGAAGTGCTGACTGCATGGCTCGAGCACATAATGTAGGCTGAAAATTTAGTACAGTATTGAAGAGTACTGTTTGTTGGAGACAAAATGTTGAACGATGGTGACACATACAGTCAGACAGCAATGATTTTTTGGCAGTTTGAGAAAGCAGCACATGAAAATTACCTGTACTCCTGATTATATGATTCTTTCTCAACTACCATAAACAAAATATTGGTTAACTGGCCACTTATCTCATACTTGCTTGTGGAATTTGGCTGCCATTCCTGCTGGCATAACAAACGTCACTTCACTTAAAAATTAATTGTGAAGTGTGCTAAGAAGCAGAAAAGGTTGTTAAAGTAAGTCACAACTGTGAGAGTTTTAAAAGATGTGGACATATAAGAACAGGGACAACAAAGCTTTGAGATTTGAAAATAATGTTTGAGTCCTTAAACTATGGATCTGCAATATATAGTCAAAAACCAGTAAGAGAGAGCAGCTTTTCTCTGTTTTAAAAGTATCTAAATAAACACCAGGAGCATTTGTTGGCCATAAGTTAATGAGACTAATGTAGCTTTTCAGCAACATACAAATTTTAAGATAAACTCATATCCCCATTAACCCTACATATATGCACACATACAGATACAGTAACTGATAGCTCAATAATGTCATTACATGCTTTCTATCATGCAGTTTGAACCAACAAGGCATTCAACTATTTTCTGTCTTTGTTATTACGCAAGCATAATGTAATGACAAAGATCCAGATGGCAGAATTTGACCAACCCTTTGGGGACAAGTTAGGTGGCACTGAAATAAGGATTTTTCAATTAATAACTAGAGAATATATTTTTTGACTTTGTTTGGACTAATAAAATATGATCTGGCATGTTTTGTGTTGGGTGGACTCAAGAACATAATGCATAAGGAAAAACAAATCAGCAAACAGCAAAATGATGTAACACACCTTGTCGATGGACTGATTCATGATAAAAATTGTAACTGGTGTTGAGTTTCATGAGCTCCTGCTATTTGCTTATAAGTGAAATTGGAGTACTGCATAGTTCAGTGTGTTCAGTCCCAGCTGAATGGAGATTGGGATCTGGTTGCAACTGGTAGACAGCAACAATCTATCAACAGCAAATTCATTTACAAATAAAGTTTTGTGCATTTTCCCCTCCCTCTGATTTGCCTGGCCAAAGTAACTGATCAGGAATGGCCTTATTGAGATAAAAAAAGTGTTGTGCCTCAATTTTCCATCTTGCTATCAATCCACACTGCCAGCTAGCAATGATGCAAAAAAGGCTACAAAATGTGGAAGGCTTACCCTGTCAATGCACAGCCCCTACCCTCAGCAAGTACTCCGCTCTGCGTTCTTTTGGTGACACATGGAAACTGGGTCTCTATGGCCCCAGACTAAAGCTTCAGAGAAACTCACAGGGTGTTTGTCCTCAGATATGCAGTATGCATGCTCACTGGCATGGGAACACGCTTTGGCTCCCCTAAGCTAAGCTCCCATCTATGGGCAAATAGCTCTACTGCTTTGTGGACATCTCTGGAGAAGGTGAATGGAGTAAATCCTGACAAAATATTGAGTGGAGCCTAAAAGTGGACTGATAAGTAAATATATTCTCTTTCTGTAAACCCTTGAACCAAGCTGACATCAAACATAGTGCTTTGCATTTCTTTGGACTCAACCTAGGAGGCAGAGAGGGAAACCCTGATATTTGGGCAGCCCAGCGTCTCCAGAGATTTTGCCCAGGCTTGCAACCTGGAGATAGCACTCCAGTTTTGTCACAGAATAATAACACAAAATGGGAAATAACAGACATCAGTGACTGGTGTAGAAAATGGATGCTAGGGTCTGTCTTCAATAGTAAGAAAGAATATCCTATCCTACTGTTCAGCCTGCCACAGTCCATGGGTGGTTGGAGCTTACAGTCTCATGAACAAGTGGACTGATTCATTGCAGTAGGCAAGCAAACAAAACAAACAAAAAGAAAGAAGATGCCAACTCTTCAATTGGCAAGCAAAGCCATGTGTATGGAATTGACAGATGACTTGCTGTTGGTCAATAACGGGTGTGACATAACTGTGGTCAACATGGAAGTGCCAGGCTGAACATCCCTATGAGAGAGCAGACTCCCCAGATTGCTGAAAGAAAAATATTCCCTTGGCAGGAGGAGAGTTCAGAGGAAACACACAAGCAAAGTGTGGACTTTGTTGTAACAAATTTGCTCTTCTTGTAACAAATTCCCACCCCCCCATGAAAACCCCCGAGAGCACAGGATCCCACTGAGAGACCCTATCCAATGGATATGGGAAACCCTCCTGAGAACACCCAGAACTTTCCTAACAGAAGCCACACCATGGCAGTACTTTTTGGTAGTGCCCCTACAGTGCCCACTAGCAGTACTGGGGCAGTCAGGTGGCAGTACCAATGGCACTATCAAGTAGTGTCCAAGGGAGTGCCAGTGTACTGACTGGGCACCACCCTCTTCCTCTGCACTTATCTGTGTTGCCCTGGCAGGTTCTGTTCGCTAAGTCCCTATTCGTCAAAAGCTGTTGTAAACCCCACTAATGTGACATGATGATAGGTGGGGGGGGTTGGAATTCTTGACATCAGGTGATGATACAGCAGGGAGGCCAGTTACTGGCATTTAAATGTATGGCATTTGGGTTCCCGACATTTCATTGCAGGAATCTCATTATGTCATTGGCAGAGGTTGCAGGGACTACCTCAACAGGAAATCCCACCAGTGTAAATGTTGTTCTAGGGCTTCCATTACATTTTCCGCCCCCTCCAACTTTCCCACCCACTGAAGACAGGAGTGGAAAATGCTCCTGCGGACTCTCTTTCCAAGTCAAACAGGACTAGTTCAACTCATAATTATCTATGTTGTGCTCCACGTCAGAGGTGACAGACTGGTTCCACGAGCAATTTGACATTGCTATCAGCAGAATCCTTAAGTCAGAACATTTTATGTACTCAGGGATTTCAACACAAGAAAGGGTGATGACCATGGGGCATAGCCCACTTGCCTCAGACAGCGTGGCTTGGGAAAAGTAAATGGGAATGGGCCCATTCTTTTCTTTGCTGATGTCAAATGTCTTCAGGTTATCTACAGAATTTGTATACTTACATACTCTTTTCCATCAGGAAAACAATACAAAAGTCTGAGACCACTTACTAAGCCACTCAAGAACAGCTTCTTTCCTGCTGCCGTCAGAGTTTTGAAAGGACCTGCCTTATATTAAGTTGGTCTTTCTCTACACCTTAGCTATGACTGTAACAGTACATCCTGCACTCTCTCCTTTCCTTCTCCCCATGTACTCTATGAATGGTATGCTTTGTCTACATGGCACACAAGAGAATACTTTTCACTGTTCACCGATACATGTGACAATAATAAATCAAAATCATCTGATCTGCCACTCATCTTTTCCTAGTAACATGCTCTTTAGTTAATGGTGGGTTTACCCCTCAGAACATTTTTTAGAAGGAATATACTTTGAATATTCTGAAATTTCCACTAACCATCTGCTACTGCCTCTATTGACGATCAACTTACTAGTTTCTTGAGATGACACCATTTTTTTCCCCCATTCAGTTTCTTTAGCAGCTGAGATACCAATCTCAACTTCCAACTCTCTACTGCCTCGACTCCACTCCCAGCTGGGAATGGCTGCACTCCAATCCGTAGGCTCTATTTATGCCATTCCTGACTGCCTCTGCTCCTCTCTGATTTGGGTTCCAGATAGGTGAAAAAAAAAGAGAAAGGCCTTCCAACCTGAAGGCCAGAGGCCCCTTGAATTAAGAACTATGTTAAGGATCTCATCTCACTGCTACTGCATTTCACCAGAAGCAAGGGCTTTTTGTAGCGCAGAGATGTTGCCTAGTAAAACCTGGCTGTGTCCCTTTGGGCTCAGTGGAAGAGACCTTCCTGATTGGGCATTCTGTGACCCACAGTAGTCTCCCCAGGCAGCAAGTGCCCCCTTTCGACCTGTCATACCAAGGTGCCCAGTACTGGCAGATTTTCTTCTCATGAGTCAATGACTTATGCCATGGTGGGCAGCTCTGTGTCATGCATCACCTGGTTATCTCAGGAATATTCTGGCATAGCAGTTGCTGCCAAGGAAGATAGTGTGTTAAACAGGTGCATGATTTATTGTTTTATCTCATTAATAATGAGATATGGAAGGGTGAGGCCAGAGAGAAATTTGAAAAAAAAGCATATGAATTTTAAAATCAGCAATGTTATTTGACCAGGAGGCAAAGTAGTTCAGCAGGGGTGACAGGTGAATGGGACTTGATGTGGTTAAGACCAGGTGGAAGAGTTTTGGATGACCTCAAGTTTATGGAGGGTAGAAAATGGGAAACCAGCCAGAAATACTTTGGGGTATGCAAGTCTAGAGCTAACAAAGACACAGATAAATGTTTAGACAGCAGATGAACAGGGATAGGGGCAAAACTAGGCAACTTGTAGAGATGAAAAAATAACTGATAGTTAACTAATTAGATAACTGATAGTGATGGTGCAAATATAAGGTTGGAATCTTATCTTGAGATCAAATGTGACTCCAAGGTTGTGAACAGGATGGCTCAATTTCATACTGTTGCTAGGGAAATGGATGGAGTAGCCAGGAAAGAAGACTTAGTCTAAGCAACTATTTACTTTGTTTATATTCCTCTACTTATTTCACCTACTCAGACTTTGCAATAAATACCATCACTACTGAGATGATATCTGAGCATTTAAATGCTATTTTCAGAACTATTGACTCCTCGACAGGCAGGAGCCTGCCTAATGTTCTCTGGCAACTTCTGGTCAATGACATGACACAACCCACATTATCTTTGAATGGGAAAGAAGTGACATTGCCAGAAGAATTGCTGGTGGATTGTACAAGAAGTGTTTTATAGTGGATAAAGGAAATAACAAAACCTAACCCATGTCACCTTCCTTCTCCACACACACACACACACACACACACACACACACACACACACACACACACACACACACACACACACACACCTAAATGAATCACTACAAATTGTTCTGTAAATTCAAATCTTTGGAATAAATAGAAATGTTTCTGTAAAATACAAAATATAAAAGAAAGTAAACAGAGTTATTATAATATTTTAAAAGTTGTGATGATGTCCAACACTGAAAGGCTTAATCAATAGAGAACAAAATAGATATGTCATGTGACGGAGAAAATATTGACAGAAAATGGTGCCAATTCAAGAAGGAGTAAATCTTAATACAAATAGTCAGAATTGGCTAAAAAAGTGTGTGAACAACATATGCCAAAGTGCAAAACAGCATACTTGTGGCAAGGAAGAGATTCACTAGCTCCTGTGAAAGCGACATGTTTCGGACTGATTTATGCAACTCTGCCATTAGCTTTGTATAACTGGCATCTCGCCCTTTACTTCCCTCTAATTTTATGACATTGCTGTATTTACACATTGTTTACCAATTAAATTAATCATATAAGTTAAGTCTAGTAATTAACAACATAAGTGCCTATAACTATGCAAAAATTATTGATGATTGCCAGTTAATCTCATTCTGAAGGTAATAAAAAAAATCCAAATTTCAAATTGTTCATTTGATCTTGAAATGTAAGCATTACTGGCAAGGCCAGCTTTTGTTGCCCGTGTTTAATTGTCCTTCAGAAGGTAGTGTTGAGCAACTTTCTTGAACTGCTGCAGTCCATTTGATTTAAGTATAGTGTAGTTAGAATTCCTGTTTTTTAACCAGTAATAGTGAAGGGTCAGTGATTGGACTCTCCAACCTCAATTACAGTTGGGATTCTCCCATCCCATTGCAGTGAATGGAAATTTGAGAGGAGTGACATCTTGTCTGGCTATGGCAACAGGATGTTCCATATTTCCACCATCTTCTGGATGGAAAAATCTATCTCCTTGTTGTCTTTCATCAATCCTCATTCTGAAGGTTGGCTGCACCACGTGCAATCTTTCTTCATCTGATTTCTATTCTCCACTGTCTTCACTGCTTGTCAAGTAGAAAGGCCAATACTATATTGATATTATCCATCATGGCATCTTGGGTCTTCCATGTACACTTTCGGAGGTTTTTTGCCTTGCATTAACTTTTTTCCCAAACACCTCCACTCTCCACCATTCAGATTGTTTTCAATAGTGTTGTTTTCTTTGCTGTTGGAGCTGTTGCATTTTTGATCCTTTCTTGCATGCCTATAGCATAAATTGCAAATCTGTATATTCTGGTAAAATTGTAACCATCAGTCACTAATGCACTGCCCAGCAGTCTGTTGGACTTTACATTGGATGGCTGTTAGAGCATTCTGAGCCTTCTCATTCAGCTTAGCTTTAATAAATCGGTTCCATCACAATGATGTTAATCTTGAACCATTTGGCATTTTCTGCTGTAGCTATGCATATGTTGAGAGTACAATATTGTTAGTCATGTCTTAGAATATATTTCATTTCGCTCCTGCCCGGTGTGTGGGAATGCCAGAGAGCACCCATTCATAGAAATCAAGAAAATAGGAAAAGGAGGCCATTTAGCCCTTTGAGCCTGCTCTGTAATTCATTATGTTCATGGTTGATCTTCCAACACAATAATCTGATCCTATGTTCATCCATATCCTTTAATCCCATTCACCGCAAGAGCTATATCCAACTGCTTCCTGAAATAAAGAAACTTGGTTTTATCTGGATAGGCAGTATGACTGATGTTAATATGAGGATGGCATTTCTGCTTTGAATGAAAAAACTGCCAGTATTTTATCATAACTCTGCTGGACACTAGGGAGTGATCTGAATCACTGTCAGCACTATGGTAGCTTAGTGCTATTCAAAGAGTCACATCTGGTTATCAGTGTTAATGCTTTGATCTTGGATGTCATCAGGACACTTTATGGCATGATTTGTTCTGAAAGAAGGCATTGTCACAAGAAAATCATGGTGTTAGCAAAGCTCAAGTTGTCTTTGACCATTATCATTTATTTTTCCCAAATCATTACATCCAAGACAGGAGAGCCATTCCTCAGGGCCTGCCTCACTCTTGTATTGAAATCCCCCACTTTATAAAGATATTCTGATTTTGAAATTCTGCTAATAGCATAGAATTGGTCTTCTGTCTCTATAGTGGAGCACAGCATGAGGTTAAGTGGCCCAGTTTGAGTTGAGAGACAGATGGAGAGAACATGTTCTGAATCGTCTGCAGAGGGTTTTATCATCAAGATCAGCAATTCCTTACTGCGAAACCACATGTTTTTTTCTGAACTGTTACCCTACCAAATCAATGTGTAAAGTTTTTCTTTCAGTCATCTTCCCTCAGCAAACCTGGTTCCTTGTAAGGATTGATGATCAGCCTCAGGTTCCATGTTGGTCACAGCCAACTTGTGTGCATCACTGACCAACTGCAAGCCATTTATCAATCCTGTGTATATGGTCCTGATGTTAAAACTTGCAGATCGAAGAGTTGGAACCTTTGTTTATATTTGTTTTATTTGTTTGTTTGATATGATAGATTTTGTCTATTTATTAAACAGGGACTCTAAGCTCCAAACATCCTTTGAAGCAGATGGAGCCATCCATCAACAGATGGAGTTGAGCGGTGGCTGAGCAGTGGGACACCATGCTCCTTCCACATTGGAGACAGCCTGCAACACCTGTTCTTTACATCAGTCGAGATTTGTTTAGGATTCAGATCTGCTTCTCACGTATTGTGTTAATGATCTGCAGTGGCATTGGGTGTTCACTCCAGGGTGCAAGCCTGGGAAATATTTACAGAGGCTGTCCACACATCAGAGTTCCCCTCTCAATCTCTTTGGTTGAGTTCAGAGGAATGAAAAGCACAATGTTTGGCACTGACCTGGGTGTGAGAGTTGCTGGAAAGATGAAATATTTAAACATCAGTCAGTCCATTTTTAGGTTCCATTCCAGATTTTCTGTCAGGGTTTAGTCCCTTAGTCTAACTCTCCCAATGTATCCATAATGGTAGTGGAGCTATTCACCCATAGTTGGGAATTTGGTTCATGAGTGCTAGATTGTGTCCACGTGCTGGTGGGCCAACACACTTAAAATCTGAGAACAAACCTCTTCCGAAATTCTGAAACTTTAACCTGGGGCAATGAAAAAGCCAGTTTCTGTATATCAACATGAGGAGGCAGAGCAAAGAACTGACCAATGTAGAGGCTGTCTACTGACAGGGAGAGACTTGTATCTTTGGCTCTCTTTTTCCCATTACTGTTAACCAGCAGTGTAAATTCAAAATGAAAGGCAAACTGGCAGACAAAAGAGGAAAGCATGCTAACTGTTCACCCACATACTAGGCACGCCACATCAATCTGTTGGACGAATAAGACTATGTAGTTAACTACATTATTCAACTAGACCAGGAAGGTCCCATGTTTGAATCTTGGATATAGTGCAAAGTATAAATTCAACTTATTATTTTATCCTATTATGGAAATAATAAGAAAATGGTAACACAAATTGAAGAAATAAGCAGTAGTAATCTGACTTTTCACTCCTGTTTAAGAGTTTCTCCCTGTAGACCGAGTGGTCACGTGATGACGTGGTTGCTTTTGAGATCACGTGATGGACATAGAAGACGTTACCTCAAAGCGCAGGCAAATACAAGCATGTAACAGCTGCTCAGCTAGTGAATAAATTACTGTTTGTCCTCTTGGTTATGGGTCTTTGGGAATCCAGCACTTCCATATGATGTCCGGAGTTGGCAGTATGACACAAGGACTTTGCCACATCAGCCCACTGGTATTTGATGAAAACATTATGGGCAACTGGGCCAAGTTTGAAAAGAAGTGGCATATATATTGTGGTGCTGGATTATCAGATAAATCAGAAAAGGCATAGGCTTACACCATATTAAATCTAATGGACCCTCAGGCTATTGAGCAGTTTGAGTCATATGTATTTCAAATGCAAGAAGAGAAAGAAAACCTCAAAATAATTTTTAAAAGTTTGAAAACATTTGTCTGCCAATGAAGAACATAATACTTTACAGGCATGCGGTTAACTCTACAGATCAAAGATCTGATGAATTGATACCCAACAACTTTGAAAATCTTAGTGAAAAAAATGTGCATTTGGCACCCTTACTGATGAGTTAGTTAGAAATCGAATAGTCTGGGGAATCCTCAGCAGCTGCTGCAAGAGAAAGATTTAAAACTACAAATAGCCATTAGCATGTGAATGCTAAACAAATAGTCTGAAAAAGCAGCAAGGCGTTTGGGGAGTGGTTGCGGGGAGGGAACTGAAGTTTTTGTGATACAGGGCATGCCCTGCTCCTATTCTGGTGACCATCACCGTCAGAACAGTATCATTGGTATATGGTAAATGCTGCAACAAATGTGGAAAAGTGGAATCACATTATAAAATGCTACAGATTGAAATCACTGCAGTTTTCTTTTGACAAGAGCCACATTGCAGCTGGTCAGTCCTCCAAGGTTAAAAGTGTTAGCAAGGTAAATGAACTAGAGCTCAGCCAGAGCAACCAAACCACATCAACAACACTCTGCTGTGAGATTGTCAACACCATCACAAAAAAGACTGAGAACATGATTTGCAACAATGCAAAACTGAAGGTAAAGATAGACACAGGAGCAAGATATTAGATGTCGCACAACTGAATGCCATGGGAATTCAACCCATATGCAAGCACTGGTCCCTAATACCCACATGGATCTTGTGGCCTAACAAACTATTTGCATGGATGTTGTAGCCATTTTCCATTACACACAGGGCAGTTTCAACTTTGATAAACTCGACCCGAATGTAAGGCCATTGCTCAGTTTTCAGGACAGCATCATACTGGGCTTAAGCAATTTGGTCTAGAAGTACTTACTCTGTAACACCAGGCTCCAAAAATGAGAAAGCATGAAGACCTTTTTAACTATAACATCACTGGTAAGCTACCAGTAATATTTCACACGAGACCAAATAGAAAAGATAAGGCTGTAGTATTTGCAACAATCTTCAGCTGGAAGTACCGAGTGGATGATCCATCTCGGCCTCCTCCAGTGATCCCCAGCATCTCAGATGCCAACCTCCAGCCAATTCAATTCACTCCATGTGATACCAAGAAACGGTTGGAGGCACTAGATATTACAAAGGCAATGGGCACTGATAACATTCTGGCAATAGTAGTCAAGACTTGTGCTCCAGAACTTGTCACTCCTCTCACCAAGCTCTTCCAGGACAGTTACAACACTGGCATCCATTGAACAATGTTGAAAATTGCCTAAGTATGTCCTGTACACAAAATACAGACAAATCCAATCCAGCCAATTATCATCTAGTCTACTTTCAATCATCAGTCAAAAGTGATGGAAGAGGTCATCAACAATGTTATCAAGCAGCATCTGCTCAGCAATAACCTGTTCAGTGATGTCCAGTTTGGGTTTTGCCAGGGTCACTCAGCTCCTGACCTCATTGTAGCATTGGTTTAAACATGGACAAAAGAGCTGAATTCCAGAAGTGAAGTGAGAGTGACAGCCCTTGACATCAAGACCACATTCGACTGAGTATGTCATCAAGGAATCTTAGTGAAACTGGAATCAATGGGAATCGGAGCAAATTATCTGCTGGTTGGAGTCATACCTGATACATAAGAAGATGGTTGTGGTTGTGGAGGTTCAGTCACCTCAGCTCCAGGACATCTCTGCAGGAGTCCCTCAGGAGTAGTGTCCTAAACCCAACAAATTTCAGCTGCTTCACCAATGACCTTCCCTCCATCATAAGGTCAGAAGTGGAGGTGTTTGCTGATGATTCCACAATGTTCAGCACCATTTGCGACTCCTCAAATACTGAAGCAGTGTATATTCAAATGCAACAAGATCTGGACAATTTCCAGGCTTGGACTGACTAGTGGCAATTAATATTTGTGCTGCACAAATGCCAGGCAATGACCATCACCATAAGAAATACTCTAACCATCGCCCCATGACATTCAATGGTGTAATCATCACTGAATCCTCCACTGTCGACATCTTTGGGGTTAGCATTGACCAGAAACTCAAATCGATTCACCACATAAACATAGTGGTTACAAGAGCAGGTCAGAGGCTAGGAATATTGTGGTGAGTAATTCACCTCCTGACTCTCAAAAGCCAGTCCACCATCTACAAGGCACAAGTCAGAAGTGTGATGGAATACACGCCACTTGTCTGGTTGGGTGTAGCTCCAACATCATTCAAAGAGCTTGACACTATCCAAGACAAAGCAGCCACTTGATTGGTACCACATTTAAAGCATTCAATCCTTCCACCACCAATGATCAGTAGCAGCAGTGTGTACTACCTATAAGATGCACTGTAGCAATTCACCAAACACCCTTAGGCAGCACCTTCCAAACCCTCAACCACTTCCATCTAAAAGGATAAGGACAGCAGATAAATGGGAACACCACCACCTGCAATTTCCCTCCAAGCCACTCACCAACCTGACTTGGAAATATATTGCTATTTCTTCGCAATTACTCGGTCAAAATCCTGGCATTCCCTCCCTAATGGTATTGTGGGTCAATCCACAGAAAATGGACTGCAGTGATTCAAGAAGGCAGTGCACCAACAGCACCTTCTCAAGGGCAACTAGGGATGGGCAAGGAATGCTGGCCAGGCAGCAATGCCATGTCCCATGAGTGAATATAAAAAAACAGAATTATAGAATCAGATGACTTAATACTACCAACTGTGTGCTCCAAGAAGGGGACCAATAGTCATGAAGCAGAAAGTAGTCAATATACTGCATTGGATGATGACATGGAGGTATGATACCTCCTGTAGATGACACCACAGAATGAGTTTCAGCAATGGTGGCCAGAGTAAAGAAAGATGATAGAATCAGGATATGCATTTACCCAGTTCAATTAAACAAGGTGCTACTCAGACCTCATCACCCTAAGAAGATAGTGGAACAGGTGATAGCAAATATGCCCAATGCCAAGGTTTTTAACATCCTGGATACAAAATGTGGGTATTGGCAGATCTTCATAGATGAAATATCTTCGAAGTTTATAACATTCATATCTCTGGAAGGCAAATATAATTTTCTCCGTATGCCCAATGGGATCTCCACTAGCAGCAAGGTCTTCCAATGGTGCATGGAGTAACTCTTTGCAGGCCAACCTTGCAAAATCATTGTCAATGACATCTTGGTCTGAGGTCATACCATGCAAGAACATAATGCAAGACAGTAATACAAGACCACACAGCTGAAGCTTAACCCTGCTAAATGCAGGTTCAGAGTCAACCAGGTTCCCCATGTAGGCTCCTTACATCCTGTAGTGTGAAGCATATCCACACAACACCTCTAAGACAGATGGTCATCCCCACAGACAAGCTCTTCCTTAGTATGACAATTATCCTTCTAAGTTTATCCCCCATTATAGTGAGGTCAATTGGTCACCTCATCAGCTCTTCCAGCAAGATGTTGAATGGTGTTGGTAGAAGCACAACACAACCGCCTTCAACAGACTCACTCGGGCACCTCTAAATCTAAAAACTGAAAGATTACGACCACTACCCTTGCAATTTCCATTCTTACTTCCTTCAATACCCTTGGATACACCTCATCTACTTCTGACATCTTGTCAACTTCAAGTACAGTCTATTCAACACTTCCTGTTTAATAATTTTGAACCCTTCAAGGGATGGTTTCCTCATCTGTCACCTAACCTGTGAAGCATCTACCTCCTTGATCAAGATGGATGCAAATATTAATTTAATATCTCAACCATCCCCCCTACCTCCATGTGTAAATTTCCTTTTTGGTCTCTAATTGGTCCTCCTCCTCCTTTTATCACCTTTTTACTATTGAAGACCTTAGGATGCCAGTTATTTCTCATAATTCCCCTTTGCTTTTCTGATGTGCTTTTTCACCTTCCCTTAGTATTTCTCTTGCTTCTCAAATGTATTTTTTAACCTGATGCTTGCCATAAGCACGTTTTTTTTCTTCCTTACCTTAATTTCTGCTTTTTTTCTTCCATTCAGGGAGCTCTGTATTTGTTTGCCTTACCTTCCCCTTTTAAGGGAATATGCCTTGACTTTGACCAGATTATTTCTTTTTTAAAGGTGACACACTGTTTGGCTACAGATTTTCCTATCAACTTTTCATTCCAGCCTCACCAGCCCAGCTCCATTCTTGATCCATCGAAGCTAGCTCTCCACCAGTTAATTACTCTTACTCTAGATTGCCCATTGTCCTTTTCTATCATCATCCTAAACCTTACAATGCAATGATCACTCTCTCCCCTAAATGTTGCCCCACTGACTTATTTTGTGAAATAACTTCCATGTGGCATCTTATCGAATGTCTTTGGAATCCAAGTTCACTATGACTGGAATTCTCCGGTTTTGCACACCCTGCTGCTGCTGCCAGAGTGAATGGAAAATCTCCATTCACTGCAACAGGACCAGAGAATCTCAGTTGCAGGCGAGGCTGGAGAATTCTGGCCCACATCTACAGAATCCTCCCTATCCACTTCAATTGTTTCTTCCTCAAAGGACTCTAATAAATTTGTCAAACAAAATTTCCCTTTCATAAAAGCATACCAACTGTCTGATTGTCATAGATTTATAGAATCATAGAATGCCTACAGTGCAGGAGGCCATTTGGCCTATCATGTCATTACTGACCACAATCTCATCCATGTCCTATCCTCCTAACCCCATGCATTTACGCTGCTATTTAACATCAATTGTATTCTGATTTTCTAAAAAAACTTTTTCAGAAAGTGGTTAGGGCCTGAATGTATGAGAGAGGTATTTAAGAGAATCTGAAGAGAAACAATATGCAGAACTATGGGGAGAAGACAGGAGAATGACACTAAGTTTAATGTTCATTCAGAGAGCTAGTGCAGGCAAGATGGGCTGAATGGCCTCCCTTTATACTGTAATAATCTTGTGCATCTGTGATTTGTTTTTTGTAAATCTCCTTAATAATGGATTTTAGCATTTTCCCTCTGCCAGTTGTTAAAAAGAACAAAGAACAAAACAGCATGGGAAACAGGCCCTTCGGCCCAATGAGCCCACGCTGCCACCCCAATGTTCCCACCTCTACCTGTGATCCCTGTCTATTTTTATAGATCTATGGATTAAAAACCAAATTTGAGACAATTTAGGGAGAATTTGTTTTGCCAATTAGCTTAAGAGCACATCTTTGGGATGTGGGAAGAAACCGGAGCGCCCGGAGAAAACCCACGCAAGCACAGGGAGAATGCGCAAACTCCCACAGACACAGGCCCAAATTCATGTATCTGCACAGCACAGCGATAGTCACTGAGCTGTCGTGTTGCCCATCAAATGTCCAGGTCAAGCGTACACTAACGATGTGAAGCACTAGGATATTCTCGAGAAAAAATCCAAGAGCAGCCCTCTCACGACCCATCACGTGTATGCCCCTTGTTAGACAATAAAGTGGACAAAAGCACCTGTAGGATAAAAACAAGTACATCAATATCATCATCTATTTACACATTTCCCAGGGACTCCCAAGGCTCATGATGCCTATTTTAAATCAGTTTTCTATACCCCTCCATTCCCATTCTGTTCATGTGCCCATCTAAGTATTTCTTAAATAACTCCAGAGTACCTGCCTCCACCACTTTACTTGGCAGCGCATTCCATACCCCCACCACCCTCTGTGTGAAAAAACTCCCTCTAGCATCCAAATTATACCTTACCCCCCTCACCCTAAGCCCATGACCGCTCGTGCTATTGGAGTCCATCCTAGGAAAAAGGTTAACCCTGTTTACTCTATCTATACCCTCATAATCTTGAACACCTCTATTAGATCTCCTCTAAATCTACGTCTTTCTAAGGAAGACAGTCCCAATTTGCCTAAACTCTCCTTGTAACTCAGACCTTCCATACCAGGCAGCATCCTGGTAAAAGCTACTGATCTAAAGCTTTCGACGTTGGTCTTCCTCCTTTCTTGATTTGAAGTGTCACATTTGCAATTTTTCAATTTGCTGTGACTTTTCCAGAATTTAGAAAATTTTGAAAGAACTACTACTCAGCTTATTTATTTATTGCTTGTATGATGACAGCTTTGAATTATTACAAACTGAAACAGGTATCAGAATTTTTAAAAGGCAAGTGACGCTTCTCAATAATGTTGCCCAAAAGAGATTTTGTTCAGAGTTTCACAACATTGAAAAAATAGGAAAACTCTTGCAAAGTAGCAAATGCCACCAACTCAATCCCAAAGTTAATCTGTATTGCGCCACTCTATAATTATTATATAAAGAGACAGTTATGCAAGGTTATATTTGGGCTTAAGTTTTTGCATTTTTTACTTTAATTTAGCTGGGTCATTTTCTTACGTAATTTGCTACTGCAATCACACAATTTTGTTTTCCATTAGATACTTTGACAAATATTGCATATAAATATTCAAAACAGCGCACATTTGGTAGCTCTCAGCAAATCTTTGCTATGGTAACAGCTTTATGGTAACAGATTGTTTTTGTCTAACATGACAGATCTTCAAAGACATTTTTCAAATTTTCATTTAAAATTTTTGTCATGCCAGTATATTGAGAAAGTTGTTTTTTCTTCCCCTTCATAGGCCTCCATGCCACGTGCCATTCCATAAACTTCTGCCAATGCTGTTTATGTATCCAATTCCCAGGAGCTAGATAAAAGCATCCCGCAGTAATAGAGTATTGGCTAATTCATTCATCATGTATTTAAACATTTAATTTTGCCTCCTCTGCTTTAATATTCCGGATTAGGAACTTACTATGCAGGGATTTATGGCTATCCATTTGTTCTCTATCATTGTATCACATAACACACTGGCACTCCAAACTGTCCTGTCGCTGGGGACTTAGTTAAACATGTTCTCACATCTATAATAAAGGTATTATGTTCCTTTTTAAGCTACACAAACCCAAACTACTTCCTCCTTTCATAGGAATATCTATAGTTTCTCCTTAAAGTATTTCAGGTAGAGTATTAGTCATTCAATTTATTCAATTATAACAATGCTTTAATTTGCAGGTGTATCATTGTATTTTTGGCAACTTAATTTTATAGAAATACTTATTACATTGTAATGAAAATTATGGGTCATGGGATAACATGGTGCCCCAAATTGAAAGATGGTTAAAGTTAAAATGATCAGTTCTGTAACTCTGCTGGAGCTAGGCTATGGAAGCTGGAGTTGCTGATAGAAGTTGGAACACATGCATGGCTCATATAGTTCACTGTGTTGAGAGGAGTCCGAGTGCAGGTGTGTCAGGCATGCTCGGTGGACAGATTATGATGGCAAACATTTTCTCAGGTTGATTTGATTTGACTTGACACATTTTCTGTTAATTTGGACTGCACTTTTTAAAAACAGAACCCAAATAGACAATTGGCTTTGAATCAAGTTGGGGTTGGGAGGTCAGGTGACCCTTTTCTCCCTTCGTGTCTGCCAAATGTAAATGAAACTGCCTTAAGCTGGAAATTAGCCTGTTTGTCTGGTTAAGACATTAAAATGCAAATGACCTTTTGGAATCTCCATTGGGAAGACATTAAAAATGTATCAGATTGCTCCTGTGGATTTAAACAGATGTTATTGCCCAAATACCTACAGAAATTAAAACACTCTGACCCCACAGACTTAGTGATTGCAGGATGTAATTCCATAGAATGGATGTGAGGAAATCCATTCCATCACAAGGAGACCCAAAAGGTCCAAGTTCAAACCCCACTCTGTGCCAATGTTCATATCATGAGGGATCATTTGTATGGAAAATGGGAAAACTGATACCAACATGTGATAAGGAACATTTATTAACAGTTAATTTTCAGAGCAGCCTCAGATGCCAGTCTTCCTCAGCTTAACAAGGGAAGAGAGTCTGCCTAGATCCACTAACAGGCAGAGAAATGTGGCTAACCATTTACCTACCAATTTGAAGAATCAAGCCAAATCATAACTATAGGGGCTCAACTGCATCTCATTTAGAGAAAAGCCCGAATCATGCTATTGCAAGTTGTAAGGCACAGTGAATTCATGCACAGAAATCTCCATTTTGCCTCCATTGTAGGCCTGCAATATTTCCAACTTTCTTCTCAAAAGACTCAAGAGTAATAGTAACATTTTGTAAGTGCATGCTAATGCTTTCATAATCATGTATTTTTTTGTCCCTGTATACCTGGGAGTGGATGCTGTTGTGAAATAAACATTTATTTTCCTTTTTAAACATGAGGAAAAACTGGTCTCGTGTATTTTTGAGAGTCACTGCATTCAAGTGGTGAAAACATTCTCTAAAACAAATCTTGGTGTGGTCGGTTGAGAAGTGTGAAAGTGGGAACCATTTAATCATCTTGCTCTTGTCCATAGTACCAACAAGGATTTTCAGCAAAGGCTTCTCCTACATTCCAAGACTAATGCATGTGGGATCTGTGGTTCACCAAGGAGGTGCTCACTGTGTCAACTCCTTCAACAGAACTGCATGGCAGACCAAGAACAGTGCTGCCATTGACTATTTATGTAAACAGTGCCTTTAACTATTAAATTGGAATCTTCTAGACAGGAAGAGTCAATACAGTGAACATTTTTTGGCGTGCCACTGCATCAGGGAGGTGAGAACCAGAAGAGATGACAGAGGACCAGGATAGGAGTCGGTCATCTTTTCTGTTACCAGAAAAGCAGCAGGAATTGTCCTGGGTTGTGTCAGGCTAGCAGGATTCCTATTGACTGCATGCATGTGATTAAGACCCACATGTAAATGGAGAGAGATAATGAGACCATAAGGGCTACCATTCCAGAAAAGTAAAGTCGGTGTGCAACAATATCTGGGATATGTTGTCAGTGAATGCTTGCTATCCTGGCAGCAGCCATGACCTTTTCACTAAAAACAGTTATTCCTGTCAACTTTGGGACATCATGATGAAGCAGAGGCTGGCTGTTTGGAGACAACAAATAACCTTTCAACACATGAATCACGACTCTTTCAAGTTATCCGGCCATGTGAGAACAACATCTCTATAACAAGAGCCATCCATTCAACCACTGTAAAACATTGTGGATCAGAAGAATGGTATCCACAATCCATGGTTCTGCTGCTTGGACTACTTGGGACAGGTGTAAGGGGGAAGTACACCCCATTGCACAGAGTGTGGGTGCTGTTTCATGGTTGGCTGTTGCAATGTACAAAATCTCTCAATCATGAGGGCATCCTTTTCGCCAGTTATTCAGAGGCCCCTTTGAGAGTGGGAGGAGGAAGAGGAAAAGGCTTCTGGGATTCCTTCTCTCAGGTTGTCCATGAATGATGAATGAGACATAATTTCATGCAAGACATCATTCTACCATTATAACTGATTCACAATCCATCACAGAATTTGCTTAGTTAAATCCTTGACAAAGTAACCAACAAAAACTTTAGCTTAACTTTATGCAACAACAAATCAAACAATACATACAAAACTATACACCCTGTGCATTCCCTTGCTGCCTGTTTCATGTGTGCCTTTGCCTGGTCTTGTGTTCTGGTGTAGTGTTACCTCAATGCCTGCAGCATAGATGGTGAAAAACTGCTGATTTTTCCTGAGGGAGACTGCAGATGGCCTTGTAGGACAAACCTGAGCAACTTTGGGACTTGAGTCTGTCTTCAGACTGCAGCACTTCAGCATGGGCAACTGAGTAAAAATAAAATGTATAAAATTGAATTTGAAACTGAAACATAGAAATATTTACAGCGTCGAAATAGGTTATTTGGCCCATCATGATTGTGCTGGTCAAGAAAAAGCTATCTCACATTCCAGCTCTGGGTCAAAACCTCAAGTTTACATCTCTCTGCTAATGGAAAAGGTCGTTTCTATCACTCTATCTAGGCTCCTTGTAAGCTTTTTTTTACACCTCAGTTAAATCTTTCCTCTGTCTCTTTTCCAGATAAATCAACCCTGTCCTATCAGATCTTTCCCCATTACTAAAATTTCCCATTCCTGGCAACATCTTCATAAATCTCCTCTGTATACTTTCTGGTATGATCACAAATAATGTGGTGATTAAAACTGTACACAGTACTCTTGTTGCAATCTAACCAGTGTTTCATATAGTTCTAGCATAACTTTGAACTCTAGGCCAGAGCTTCACAAACTGTAAATCATGATTTCCTGTGGGGTTTCAAGTCAAAATTTGGAGTCATAAGTTCCTAACCAGCAATGGAGCAGAAGAAGGCCATTCAGCCCATTGAGTCTGCTCTGCCATTCAATGAGATCATGACTGATCTGAAATAATAATTCTCACTCCACTTTCCCACCTTATTCTCATAACGCTTGATTCCTTTATTGAAGGAATCTTCAAAATGCAGTTAATGAAAATGCAACAAAACTTACTCCAACTTATTAATCAAAGAAAGGGTTTAATAAAGAAACATCATTACTCCAAACTTGGAGTCTCACCTTGGGCCATTCCAAGCTCTCCACAATTCTGCATAATTCCTTATTTATTGTGAATCAGCTGGTCAGCTGATCATCACATCACTCTGTAATTGGTTCCATGGTTTACTGGGTCAGCTGACCCTTACATCTTGTTCCCATTGGACATATTACATCCAATAAAAATTGTCACCGGTTACATTCTAACATATCTCAGCTTTGAACATATCTATTGATCCAACCTCCACAGCCCGCTACAGTAAAGAATTCCATGGATTTGTAACATCTGAGAGGAGAAATTCCTCCTGTTCTCTGTCTTAAATGGGTGACTCCTGACTTTGACATTATGATCCTAGACACTCCCTTAAGGGGAAACAATCTCTCAGCATCTGGTGACACAAGATTCCACTCCAATCTATAGAGCACTCCAAAAGGGGAGATGAAGAGTTAGAAATCATAGTCCACATTAGAGTCAACAATATAGGTAGAGTGAGGACTTAGGTCCTGCTGGCAGGTCATTGGAAACTAGGAAGGAGATTAGCAAAATGACCTAAAGGATGGTAATGTCTAGATTATTTACAATGTTATGTGCTAATAAGTATTCAAAGGATAGAGGAGATAAATGTGTGGCTGCAGAGATGATGCAGGTGAGCGACCTTTAGATTCCTGGACTATTAGGACCAGCTCAAGAGGAAATAAGACCTATATATGATGGATACGTTGTACCTCAACAGAACCAAACCTAATAGCAGCATAGCCCAATTTGCTTGTGCTATTGAGATTATTTAAATTAACTTGGCAAGACAATGAGTATCAGGATGTAGGATTAGAAAGGAGGATTGAGAGAGAGACAGATAGCACTGAAGTCAAAACTAGCAAGGTACTGGTTGGGATCAAATTAAGAGAGATGCAATAAAGTCTAAATTAACTTACAATGTACATATGTAAACACATAAATAATACAATTGAGCTGAGTGTAAATAGCCACATGGAGTTATGATATATGATAAATAGGCAGCTGGTTAAAAAGGGGGAAGAACTGGATGGGTGATTAAGATATATAGTGGAGTAAAAAAAGGAGGGTGGGTGGTAGTATTGATTAATGAGAGTAGTGCTGGAGAGAGAATGTCATGGAGGGTAAAAAAGCAGAATTTGTTTTGTTTTGTGTTTAAAAAAAAATAGATGTACCAATACATTACTGAATGTATTCCATAGCCCACGAATTAGTGGGAAAGGGATAGAGGAGCAAATTTGCAGGAAATTGCTGAGGTGCAAAATCTGTAGAGCACTGTTGTTTGGAAACTTTACCTATCCCGTGATAAATTGCAGTGGTAATGGTGTGAAGAACACACAGAGAGAAGATTATTTATTATTTATTCCCATCAGTAACCCCCTCCATTTCAGACGGCATTTGAGAGTGAACCACAATGCTGGAGATCCAGAGTTACATGTAGGCCAGACCAGATAAGGACAGCAGATTTCTTTCCCTGAAGGACATCAATTATCTTGAATCCCATTAAACCCACTGTTGGCCACTGCCTTATTCATGGCTGCTTCAATGATAGAGGGCATTGGGATAAGAATATGCAACTGTGCCAGTCTCCTGGCTGATTATGTTACCTTTAATTGAGTGCCACCCCGCCCTGCAAGAAAGAAAGAAATAAGTCAGTGAGAGTGATACAATATGTTAGCTGCAATGGTTGAATTGCTAGTTGTGCAAGATGTGGGTGTGAGGCTTACAGCAATGCAAGGTGTGTGAACATGTGGTGAAGCTATTAATGTTAATGACGTACAGTTAATGCAGTTGTTGATTGATGAAAGATTTGGCTGTGCTGTATTGAGCAGTATGTGAGGCTAATAGGTGAAATTGTGGAACATATACATTCACAAACACAGCCTTTGTGTAAGGCTACTGAATTTTTTTATAGCACTATATCCTAGTACTTGGCAGAGCTATCAGCCTCCGTTGCCTGTTCAGAGTTTATCTGGAGAGCCCCTTGGATCCCTATGAATACTTGTTACACCAAACTCTCCAGTGCTAGGAACCCTATTCTTAGAAGATCGGAGCCCACTATTTGTCATATTGTGTCTTTCCTAGGTCAAACTCACCTGTGCAATAAATTTGGCTCCTGCCAAAAAGTACCTCTTCTTTAAAAGGTAGAGACTGACTTCAAGTAGTGCAGACTAACTTTAACTGATGCTCACCATTCACAATTTTCACCAATTAATCAGGCATGCAGCCACTGTTGTGTCTAGTGTAAAATTTGCATGCTGCTCACATTGGATTGAATGGGTGTGGAGGAATCACAGATCACAACCTCTATGACTATTTTTAGGCCTATTCAAATTTCTTCCCTGTATTTTCTAATACACTAAACAAGTGAAGCAGTTTTATTATCAATTTTACCAGAACTTTTTTAAAAAGCCACTGATAACATAATAGGTGGAAACATAATATGTGGAAAACTGGAAAGGCAAACTTATTTGCAATTCTAATTTCAAAAGAAATGGGTGCATTTGGATATGGTAAATATTGGGATTGAGAAGAGGTAATTTCAATGTTGCTTTTCCTTCAAAGCTGTCAACAAGAATCCTTTCAGGTACAGCCTTTTATTATCTAATCCTTTAGAGCTCATATTTGTACTGCAAACAAACTGGCTTTTTACACAGAACATTATCGAGCAGGAATGGTATCACCCTTTGAGACAAAACGAAACACCAACCAATGAAGGTTTCCAACTGTGAAATCTTTTTATTGCTGCCCCTGTATTTGAGTGATTAATCACAGTTACCTTAACTGGAATAAAAACAGAAAATTCCAGCATTTTCCACTTTTACCTTAACCTTCCTCAGAGCTGTTTAAACTTGTGTTTCCTGTGTGAAGTTCTGGAGGTTGAGGTAGATGGCCAGATGCTAAGACAAGCATTGGTCCGTCAAGCCATGAAGTAAATTCAAATATCAGTAAAAGTGCAAAAGAAACACATACTGCATTGGAAGTTACCCAAATCAGATAAACTGAGATAGATTTTGCCACTGGGGGAGCTTGATTCTTCAAAGCTTCTAAGGAATGCTTTGCCTTACTGTACCTTGAATTTTTCCTTCCCTGAATTTCCCCACTCCTCAAATTCTAAATTTATACAACCGTGCTCTTTCAGCCCACCATTCCAGTAACTTTGCTAAGGATTGTAGCTCTGTCGTCCCTGGCAGCAGCCTGACCTGCTCACAAACTTTGCTGCACACATAATGTCACACTCACCAATCTAGGATAGGACTCAGTGGCATGACTTTTCCAGCTTGCACAGTGAGCCGGGAAGATAGCACATGAGACTTCTGCACTGGTCTCACACAAAAAGCCACCTTCCCATTCCTGTTTAATTGATATGATTGGCTTTGCACCCTTAATGACATAATTCGCCCGACACGACTGTTTCTGGCCTCCAGGACATTTCCATCTTCGTCGGCAAGAATCAGTCCCCACCAACAAGGACCAGACGTGATGGCTACACCGGGATGATGGTGCCATTGAAAGCCCTGGGTGGTTGGGGACAAGGCTGGACAGTGCCCATGCAGAAATGTAAGCCTAGCTGTGCCCACCAGTGGGCACCATTATTGTGTCATGGGCAGTGCCAAGAGGTGGGGCCTGAGTGGGGATGAGGTCTGAGTGGGGAGAGGTGAAGGGACAAGGGAGGAGCTCTGCAATGCGGCAGGGAGAGAGCTGTGCAAGGAATGGAGGCAAGGGGGTAGCTCTGCAGAGGTGGCGATAAGCAAGGGGGGAAACTCTGCAGTCAGGGGTGGTGATCGGCATGGGGAGGGTGGTTCCTAGTGCACTGGTTGGGTATCAGTGTAATGGCACGCCAACAGTTCCGCAGCCAGTTTTACCAGTGAGTTTAGGCTCCATCGCCCCATTTCCCCTCAAAATCCCAGGTCTCTTATTCAGGAATCTATACTTCCTGGTAACTGCCCCCTCTACCAAGGGGTGACAAATATCCTGAGGCCCTAAAGGGTGAAATTCAATTCATAACCTCTGAACATGAGCTGAAACCAGGCCAGTCAAGTTAAAAGAGTCCAGAAAGGGCCAACAGAGTGAAAAACAGACCCATAGGATGTTCCACTATTAAACAGGGACTTGCCAGTCCGAGAGCAGGGAAAGAGATAGTGAGGGTGATGGCCCATGTAGCCAAAGAGCTCGAAGGAAGGCAAATTATTAAGACAGGAAAAAAGCTGTTCAGGAATTTTCTTGATTATAGCTGACAGAAACCTTCTTTTCAACTTTAGATAGGGATAAAGGGATCAACAGATGAGCACACAGGGAGAGTGATGCCTCACCAAGTTAAAAAGCCACAAGGGGGTATGGCTGGAGCAGGTGAGGACATCTGGCGATATCTACCCTACTTGGGCTGAAAACCTGTATTATCGTCTACAACACTGAATCACCTCTGCATGCCTATCTCATTGTGTGAAGCTAATATTACCAGAAAAGTGAATTATTCAGCCTTGTTTTACAGCCCACTGAACTCTGTGAAGGACTACTACATTGGACTTTGATTCTGGCCTCTGGAACTCATGTGGGCCTCTGTTGTCTCTGCACTGGAAATGCTTTTCTCTATCCCTCTCTTATTGACTGAATGTGAAGATGATGTTGGAACCCTCCTCCTATATAAATAAACTCACACTTTGAGTTCACCCTTTCTGAAATTTGCTGTGTGGGTATTGCTATAAAATTATGACACACAAAAATTGAGTGTTTGGGGAAATATGTCACCACTTACAAAGAGGGAAACAAATCAAAACATCTTTCTATTTATGGATGAGTGGCGAGAGGAGAAATGAGTGCCACTTAAATTAACTCCCCTCGTGGACTCAAAAGTATAGGAACATGTGAAAAGGGTGATCAGAAAGACAAAGGAGACCTGGTTTTAAAGAAATGTGAAAGCTGTGGTTAGGCTTTGCTGATAAAACATTTTTACAGTTCCACACAGAAAGAGGACATTCAGAGAAGTGGTGAAAACCACGATCTACAAATGTGCTTGTTACTGAGTGGAGTACAAAACATTTTAAATTATTACTTCCTCCAGGCAGTCATTAGGAAAGCCATGTGCAATATGCCCTGACCAAGCAAAGAAATCTCAAACAAAATCCAAAGGCTGGATTCAATGGAGATGATGGGAGGCTCATGTGCTGATTGGAGAGACGGTGGAAACCCCATGTTCCCTCAGACACTTAACTGAACAGGGAAGGCCCTCGCCATGAGCAATTACCCGGGGCAGGGGTTCTTCCACCTACTGAGAACTGCTAGCTGTAGAGGCTGGTAGCTGTACTGAGCCGTAGCACCACTGAGAAAAGTGGCCTAACATAGTCATGTCTCAGAATCATATCTTACAGATAATGTCCCAGACACCACCATCCCTGGGAATGTCCTTTCTCACTGGCTGGAACAGGCCCATTAGAGGTGGCGGCAGAGTGATATACTGTCGTGAAGGACTTGCACTGGAAATCCTCAACATGGACCCTATGACAGTAATAGTGGGAATGACCACCGCACAACCTTCGTCGAGATGAAGTCTCATCTTCACATTGATGTTGTGTGGTATTTCCACCATATTAAAGGGGATAGCTTTCAAACAGAACTCATGACTCAAGATTGGACAACCATGAGGTATCATTAGAACTGTGCTCAACCACAATCTGTAATCTCGTGACCGGTACACATCTCCCACTCTCCCATCACCACCAAGCCAAGGGATCAATCCTGATTCAATGAAGACTGCTGGAGGGCATGCTAGAAGCAACACTGAGTAAACCTAAAAATGAGGTGTCAACCTGGTGAAGCTTCAGCTTAGGACCATTGTGTGTCAAACAGCATCAGCAATGTGCGATAGGCAGAGCTATGTGATCCCACCACAACAGATCAGATCTAAGCTCTTCAGTCCCAACATATCCAGTTGTAAATGGTGGTGAGCAAACAAGTAACTCACTGGAGGAGGAATCTCCACAAATGAGACCATAAAATATAGAAGCAGAATTAGCCATTTAATTTATAAAATCTACTGTGCATTTTAGCATGATAAATTGATAAGTTTCTCAACGCCATTCTCCTGCCTTTTCCCCATAACCTTTGATCCCCTTTCCAATCAAGAACCCATCTATCTCTATCTTAAATATACTCATTAACCTGGTCTCCACAGCATTATCCTCTGGTGAAGAAATTCCACCTCATCTTGGTTCTAAAGGGCTACTCCTTTATTTTGCACATCCATTCTATCAAGGCCTTTCAGCATTCAGTAAGTTCCCCATCCTCAGATACATGAGTGGATGATCTACCTCAGCTTCCTCTGGAGATTCCCAACATCACAGATACCTGCATTTGATTCACTCCAGAAATTCTGCCCCATGTTGTTTACGGAAAATGACAGCAGTAAAATTTTCCGTAATTGAACAGAAACTACTGTTGGAAGTATTGATGAATAAATGCTGAGAAAATTATAAAACTTCAGTTTATCAGTAGCATTAATTCATTTGAAATAAATGGGCTAAAGCATGTACTGAAATCGAGTATAAAGGAATATCATGCAAATACGTTAGGCATTCACTGTGAATATTGCCAACAATAATTGTAATTTTTCTTGTTAATCCAACTTATCACATTCATTGAACAATTGATAATATTATTGGTCCAAATTCAAATGCACCTTTCGGTGGTTATGGGGATAGGGCCTGGGTGGGCTTGTTGTTGGTGAGCTCCATATTTGAGGATAGTTCATTTAGTTGCATTTGGTATTGCCCTTGTGTTCTGCATTTATTTTTGACTAGCCATGTGCATATATGTATTAAGGTAGGAAATGGGGCCATACTGAATTGAGTAAGCACCTTATGTTTAATATTCTCCTGACCATGGACAACATGGTGGTTCAATTGTTAGTGCTGTTGCCTCTCAGCACCATGGGCCCAGGCTCAATTCTAGTCTTGGTGACCATCTGTGTGAAGTTTGTATGTTCTCCGTGTGTCTGAGTGGGTTTCCTCCAGGTACTCTGTCTAAAGCTGTGCAGATTAAATGGATTGGCCGTGCTAAATTGCTCCCTAGTGCCTAGTGTTTGCCCCCCCTAGCAGGGCAAATATATAGAACATTACAGTGCAGAACAGGCCCTTCAGCCTTCGATGTTGCGCCAACCAATTAGGAAAAAGCAATGACCCTCTAACCTAAACCATTCCCTTTTTGTCCATAAACTTATCTACTAACCTCTTAAACGCCACCAAACTTGGCGCATCTACAACTGCAGCAGGCAGGGCATTCCATACCCTTACCACCCTCTGGGTAAAGAACCTACCTCTGACATCCGTCCTATAACTACCACCCCTTAATTTAAAGCTATATCCCCTCATGCTAGCTTTCTCCATCCTAGGAAAAAGGCTATCACTGTCCACCCTATCTAAATCTCTAATCATCTTATGTGTTTCAATAAGGTCTCCTTTTAGCTGCCTTCTTTCTAAAAAAAAACAATCTCAAATCCTTCATCCTCTCTTCATAAGACCTGCCCTCCATACCAGGCAACATCCTGGTAAACCTCCTCTGTACCCTCTCCAGTGCCTCCACATCTTTCTTATAACGTGGGGACCAGAACTGTACACAATACTCCAAGTGCGGCCGCACTAGTGTTTTGTACAGTTGCAACATGATGTTGCGGCTCCGAAATTCAATCCCCCTACCAATAAAAGCTAAGACTCCATATGCCTTCTTAACAACCTTATCGACTTGATTGCCAACTTTCAGGGATCTATGCACATATACACCAAGATCCCTCTGTTCATCAACACTATTAAGAGTCCTACCATTAGCCCTATACTCTACACATTTGTTATTCCTGCCAAAGTGAATACCTCACACTTTTCCACATTAAACTCCATTTGCCACCTCTCGGCCCAGCTCTGCAACTTGTCCAAGTCTCTCTGCAAACTATAACACCCCTCTTCACTATCTACCACTCCTCCGACTTTGGTGTCATCCGCAAATTTACTAATCCATCCTTCAATACCCTCATCCAGATCATTTATAAAAATTACAAACAGCAGGGGCCCCAAAACAGATCCCTGAGGTACACCACTTGTAACCGAACTCCACGATGAATAATTTCCATCAACCATCACCCTCTGTCTTCTATCAGCTAGCCAATTCCTAATCCAATTAGCTAAATCACCCTCAATCCCATACATCTGCATTTTCTGAAGAAGCCTTCCATGGGGCACCTTATCGAATGCCTTACTAAAGTCCATATATACCACATCAACTGCCTTACCCCCATCCACCTCTTTGGTCACTTTTTCAAAAAACTCAATAAGGTTAGTAAGGCACGACCTACCCTTCACAAAACCATATGAGGATAGAGCCTGGGTGGAATTGTTATGGGTGTAGGCTCGATGGGCCAAATGGCCTCCTTCTGAACTGTAAGGATTATATTGTCATAAACTTGTACATGTGACTTCCTAACATTTTTAATTGAATGAAGTTCAAGGCGTTTGCCAGCAGCTATTCCATTTCCTTAATTCAGCTGTAACATTCAATGTATTTTGCCAATTATCATACAATATATTTTCAAATTGAATGCAACTGGATTAAATCCAAGATGGTTGCTCAGCAACAATTCCATTTCATTGTGATTCAGTAACTTCAAAGCTGCTCAATTAATCATCACCAAATGTTACACATAACTTCCAGCAGTATAAATTTCAGTTTGCTTTTAAACTGAGCAAGCAACAGCTCAGAAAATCAGTAAAAAATGGCTCATCCTTTCAGAACATGGTCAGAAGCCCCATGCCAAAAAAACTGGAGTGATACAGAAAGGAATCAGCACAGCTCTACTTGGTAAGCAGCTAAATGGGAAAGAATAAATGAAATAGTTTGGTCAATATGATAATGATTATTCCTGATATTGAACTGAATCACTGCCTGCACCTTTGGGATATCTGCTGAGGAATGTGAGTGCAAAGGTGATGCAGTAGCTGAGAATACCATTCTTTCAATCCAGGGATCCAAATCCCTTGGCCATGTGTCTTGACTGATTCATGCAATACTAGCACACTGAACTGCCCACAGACTAACCCTGAATTGAAAATTGGAATCGAACAGGCCGCAAGATGACTGATATAGGAAATAGAAAGATTTACTAATTGGTACACTGCTGTAGTAAGGGTTAAAGTAGTAGGGGTTAAAAATAGCATGTTAAGGCAGCATTGAAGGAACTTTACTATGCTATACTTGTTTTGGGAATGCCTGATGCAATTACAGAATATAAAAAGGGGGTTATATTTCTCATCTTGTTAAACATACATTTGCTATTTAAGATAGAAATGTGTGCTGCAGTATTTCAGTAAAATATAATTTTAGCTCTTTGTTTCTTCAAATTCTACACTGTCACGCTTGCTTTACTTGATATTTGTGTAACACTGTAAATCCAACACTATAGGCAGAATTGAGCAGAAAATCAATTTCACTTAATGCTTCATTCCTTCACCCCCCACAGCGTTAAATGCAAGGCACGCATACAGAGTCATGTACACCGTGATTTTAAGCAAATGCAATTGCATGCAGGTCATATGAAGGGTAAGGCATTAGACAACATGTAACTATATGATACAGAGAATGCATAAAAATTATTTCTGATTGAGGCTAAATTGGATCTTTAATATTAGTATTCACAATAGGGTTAAAAGTTATATTTTATCACTGGATCAATGTAGCTCATATTTTAAAAAGATACAATAGGAAATTATTTTATTATTTAATTTTGTACAATGGCAATTGGAACACAAATCTAAATGGTATAAATTCCAAACTGGAAATGAGTAACAATGTTACACTAATACTCTAACTCTGATCAGAGTTGTAAATTCATGTCTGATATAAATTAACATATCCTCTGTCCTTAATTGTGATCAGTTGGACTATTAGTCATCTCAGAAGCCAGTTCAACTACATGCAAACAAACCATCATCAATCCCAAGGGACTGCCAAAAAAAAACTGATCTATAAAGACTGCTTTTGACAACTTAAGGCTTCCCACAGTTTTTAATTCATTCATGGGATATGGGCCTCACTGGTGAGGCCAAAATTTATTGCCCATTCCTAATTGCCCTTGAGAATGTGGTATTGGGTTGCCTTCTTGAATACAAATGAGTGACTTGGTAGGCTATTTCAGAGGGCAATTAAGAGTCAACTAACTCTGTGGGTTTGGGGTCATATATAGGTTGTTCAATGTTTCCTTTAAAATATATTCACTAAGTGTGTTAACTTTTTAATTTTTTTTGCATGTTTTCTGTATGTCTATGCATAAATGATATTTATCCACAAAAAGACCTACATGGTACCTTATAGGCCTCTGTGCAAACACATGCAGATTAGCAGGAAATTGTACCAGATCAGTCATGGAGAGAAGATTTCCTCTCCTAAAGGTCATTAGAGAATAGGATGGACAATGAGACAGATAAACATTCCCTCTATTAAAATAATGACTTAAAGTCATATGACATCAGATATATTAAGTGAATATAGACTAATTGCTTCAGCAGATTAGGATCAATATTTTCTGAGTATGCATACATAATTTTCTTTAGTGCTCACAGAAAGTATAAATATTAATCATAATATTGGAGATGATTTTATATCTGCATTTGCTATGAGCATAAAAGGCAACTTGAGTGCAAAATCTCATGAGAGTTGGGAAACGGCACAGACAAGATCTCGTTCCCTAATTTTCTTCATCCAGTGATGTGGCGAGGTTCCCATTCACAAAAGGGAGGAGCTCATTTAAGTACGTTAATGAATTTACATATTATTAAAGGGCTTACATGCCTCATGATTCTCCCTTACTGAATATTCCAACTCATTGATGTAACGTTATGTCAGTGAGGTTCAGAACAACTTGATAAAGATGGGAAACAGTCGAAGGGGCACTAAAATCATCACAGCCTGTGGGGGAAGGAAGGGTGTGGGGTGATGTGTGTAGGAGGACATGCCCCAGATAGTGCCCTAGCACTACTCCCAGCATAGATTGGCCTCCCTCCAAGTTGGCAGTGCCAAAGCCAACCTGTGCCAAAGAATGTATCAGGATAAGCCCTCTGCACAGCACAGATGGGGAAGGGAGGGGTTATGTTACATGTGGTGTGGGCAGAAGAGGTGGGGAAGACGTTAGATGAGGGGAGTGTGGCGGTGACAGGAGAAGTGGCAGTGAGGGAAGGGACCTGGCAGTGGGGAGCAGAGTGCCACATTGGTTATATCGGAGGAGGTGATTTAGGCGTGACAAATGTGTGCCTCAGTGCTTTTAGGATGGCTCCTGGATCTCTGTGGAGTCGCTCTTGCTGACTACTGATGTAAACCATACTCACCCTTTTTTGTCAGGGTGGTTCAAGAGGGAAATATGCCAGTTTTCAGTGAGAGCTTGACACTGACAAATGATGGGAAAATTCGGCCCAGTGTATATAATACCATTCTCAATCCAATTCCACAGTAATATATATGGATTTTAAATACGAAATGTAAAACCCATGTTAAAAAATAATAAGAATGTTGAAACTTTTGATTGGCGAAGCTGTAGCAAATAGTTTTGTTTCCCAGTGTGCATCATCTACAAGATGCATTCCCCAAGGCTTCAGCCAGCACTTTCCAAACCTACAACTCTACCATTTTGACAGATAAGTGCAGCAGATTCATGGGAACACCATCACTTGCAAGTTTCCCTCCGAGCCACACATAATCCTGATTGGGAACTATATCGCTATCTCTTCACTGTTGCTGGAACAAAATCCTCGAATTCATCCCTAACAACACTGTGGATGTATTTATCCATACATGTATTGCAGTGGTTCAAGAAGCAGCTCAGCATCGCCTTCTCAAAGGCAATTAGTTGTGGACAATAAATGCTGCCCTAGCCAATGAGGCTCACATCCCTTGAACATAGAACATAGAACATTACAGCGCAGAACAGGCCCTTCGGCCTTCGATGTTGCGCCGACCAATTAAGAAAAAGCAATGACCCTCTAACCTAAACCATTCCCTTTTCATCCATAAACTTATCTACTAACTTCTTAAATGCCACCAAACTTGGCGCATCTACAACTGCAGCAGGCAGGGCATTCCATACCCTTACCACCCTCTGGGTAAAGAACCTACCTCTGACATCCGTCCTATAATACCACCCCTTAATTTAAAGCTATGTCCCCTCATGCTAGCTTTCTCCATCCTAGGAAAAAGGCTATCACTGTCCACCCTATCTAAACCTCTAAGCATCTTATATGTTTCGATAAGGTCCCCTCTTAGCCGCCTCCTTTCTAACGAAAACAACCTCAAATCCCTCAGCCTCTCCTCATAAGACCTGCCCTCCATTACCAGGCAACATCCTGGTAAACCTCCTCTGTACCCTCTCCAATGCCTCCACATCTTTCTTATAATGCGGGGACCAGAACTGTACAAAATACTCCAAGTGCGGCCGCACTAGAGTTTTGTACAGTTGCAACATGACGTTGCGGCTCCGAAATTCAATCCCCCTACCAATAAAAGCTAAGACTCCATATGCCTTCTTAAAAACCTTATCGACTTGATTGCCAACTTTCAGGGATCTATGCACATATACACCAGGATCCCTCTGTTCATCAACACTATTAAGAGTCCTACCATTAGCCCTATACTCTACACATTTGTTATTCCTGCCAAAGTGAATTACCTCACACTTTTCCACATTTAAACTCCATTTGCCACCTCTCAGCCCAGCTCTGCAACTTGTCCAAGTCTCTCTGCAAACTATAACACCCCTCTTCACTATCTACCACTCCACCGACTTTAGTGTCATCTACAAATTTACTAATCCATCCTTCAATACCCTCATCCAGATCATTTATAAAAATTACAAACAGCAGGGGCCCCAAACAGACCCCTGAGGCACATCACTTGTCACCGAACTCCACGATGAATATCTCCCATCAACCACCACCCTCTGTCTTCTATCTGCTAGCCAATTCCTAATCCAATTAGCTAAATCACCTCAATCCCATACATCTGCATTTTCTGCAGAAGCCTTCCATGGGCCACCTTATCGAACGCCTTACTAAAGTCCATATATACCACATCAACTGCCTTACCCCCATCCACATCTTTGGTCACTTTTTCAAAAAACTCAATAAGGTTAGTAAGGCACGACCTACCCTTCACAAAACCATGCTGACTATCCCCAATCAATTCATTTCTCTCTAAATAACTATAAATCCTACCCCTAATAATTCTCTCCAATACTTTGCCCACAACAGAAGTAAGACTCACCGGCGTATAATTCCCCGGAAAGTCTCTCTTCCCCTTCTTGAACAATGGGACCACAGTCGCTATCCTCCAGTCTTCCGGCACTATACCCGTAACCAACGACGACCTGAAGATCAGAGCCAGAGGCTCTGCAATCGCCTCTCTCGCCTCCCAGAGAATCCTAGGGTAAATCCCATCCGGCCCAGGGGACTTATCTAACTTCAAACCCTGAAGAATATCTAGCACATCCTCCCTATCTACTTCAATACTTTCCAGTTTGCAACCCTGTACCTCAGTGTTCTCCACAACTACATTTACATCTCCCTGCGTGAATACCGAAGAGAAATATTTATTGAGTGCCTCTCCAATCTCTTCAGCTCCACGCACAACTTCCCACTGCTGTCTATGACTGGCCCTAATCTTGCCCTAACCAATCTTCTATTCTTAACATATCTAAAGAACGCTTTAGGATTCTCCTTAATCCTATCAGCCAAAGTCTTCTCGTGTCCCCTCTTAGCTCTCCTCAACTCACTCTTTAGCTCCCTCCTGGCTAATCTATAGCTATCCAGTGCACTAACTGAGCCTTCAAGTCTCATCCTGACATAAGCCTCCTTTTTCCTTTTAACCAGAGAATTAACTTTTTTAGTACACCATGGTTCCCTTACTCGACCATTTCCTCCTTGCCTGACAGGGACATACTTATCAAGGACTCGCAGCAGCTGCTCCTTGAATAAGCTCAACATTCCAGATGTTCCCAGTCCCTGTAGTTTCCTAGTCCAATCTATGCACCCTAATTCTCTCCTGATAGCCTCATAATTACCCTTCCCCCAGCTATAACTACTGTCCCCAGCTTCATGCCTATCCCTATCCATCACTAAGGTGAACGTAACCGAATTGTGGTCACTATCACCAAAATGTTCACCAACTTGCAAGTCTAATACCTGGGTCTGACTCATTGCCCAGCACCAAATCCAATGTAGCTTCACCTCTAGTTGGCCTATCTACATACTGAGTCAAAAAACCTTCCTGCACACTTTGTATAAAAACTGACCTCTCTAATGACCTAGAGCTATAGCTATTCCAATCAATATTAGTAAAGTTAAAGTTTCCCATAACAATTACCCTATTATTTTCACTCCTGTCCAGGATCGACTTTGCAATCCTTTCCTCTACCTCTCTAGAACTTTTAGGAGGTCTATAAAAGACTCCCAACAGGGTGACCTCTCCTCTCCTGTTTCTAATTCAGCCCATACTACCTCAACAGACAAGTCCTCATCAAACTTCCTTTCTGTCACTGTGATACAGTCTTTGACTAATAATGCCACTCCTCCCCCCCTTCTACCTCCTTCTCTACTCTGACTGAAGCATTTGAATCCCGGAACCTGCAACAACCTATCATCTATATCAATGAAGGAATAAATTAATTGGTATCATTGGTTCTTTTAAAAGGGATGACACAGTGATGAGGATTTTGTTGAAATTGGACTCAGAAGTGTGGACTCCTCCCTTTATTTGTTTTGTAGAAACATAACAACTCAATATCCGATGTAACAAATCCCTTCTGGAACTGTGTATAGTGGCGTACTGAGTACAGGAACAATGATTTATTGAACACAGCCTGCATTAACTGTGCTGTGCTGGTCGTTGGCTTTATGCAAGAGCACGAAACCCAAAATTGTAATTAACTCATATCACACTCTTATAACTCATATTGGCCTACACTTCTCAGAAAGAGAGGTGCAATGTGGCTGGAGTAGATGTTAAAAGTTATGTATGAATAAATCTGCCTTCGGAAGTAGTGAATAATGATGCAACTTGGAAGAAAGAATGTCCCAGATGCTGCTGCTGAAACACTCAGCCCTGCCTTTGTTAGCTTTAGACTATTCTGACATAATCCTGCCTGGCATCCCATCTTCCAATCTCCATAAATTTAAGTTTATTCAAAACTCTGCTCCTCTTATCTTAACTTGCACAATATCTTGTTCATCCATCACCCCTCTGCTCAATGCTCTACACTATTTCCTGGTTGAGCAACACTTCTATTTTAAACTTCTCACCCTTGCTTCGAATCCTCCAAGGCCTCACCCCTCCCTAACTTTGGAACCCTTGCCAGCCTTACAACCCTCTGAGATTTCTGTGCTCTTCCAATTCTGGCTTTCTGAGAATTTTAGATTTTAATTGCTCTACCATTGGCAGCCATGCCTTCAGCTACTGAAGTCCTAAGCTCTTGAATTCCTTCCTTTATCCTCTCCGAGTTTCAAGCTCTCTATCTGTTCTGTCAAAGTTCTGTTTGCTAAACAAGAGATTTCTGAAAAGATAACATGTGACAGCTGATCTCAGTTCACTTCCAGAAAATTTAAAGGAATTTGCTGAACAGTATGAGTTCAACCTCAGTATCACATTCCCTAGAGAGATATGAGGTTTGTAGAAAGACATATCTCATGGTCATGAGAACCATCGTGAAATGCTAAGACTCAATGGAAAATATAAACCTGGCCTTATTGTCACTCTGATCCCCACCTCTCTAGACTGACATGAAATCACCTGCAAAGCTGTTGAATGAAAGAAAATATAAGACAACTCTGCTCAGCAAGATGCTCCCACCAAACGACCAGGAGGAAAGACAAAATTCATTGATGTACAGGTAGAAGAAGGTCAACAATTCAACAAAAAAATGTAAATTCCTGCCCAAATTATAGAAAGGAGAAACTGTACATTTGTAAGATCCAATCATGACAACCTGGAACCTAGTAAAAGTTGTTGATGAAGCTGAGGCTCCAAGGTCACTCATCATTGAGACCAAAGCAGTAAGCAAATAGAAGGGACAGACTTCATATTTGATCTTCACATGATGAGAAAAGATAATCAACAATACCAGCAGCACTGGTAAGACAACATCAACAGATCACCAACAAGTGGTGCTACATTAACAATGTCTCAGCAAGTGACACAATAATAATAACATCAAGTACAACTCGGACAACACCAGGAGCAATATAATAGCACCTATTCAGCAGGCCAACTCATTACTAAGAGCGACCAATGCCAAATCTACAAGGTGGAGGCACAACCTTGTAGATCCACAAACAATACCTGTAAATAATTTTAAGAATAGAAAACAAGTTACAGCATCTAAAGATGCTCAGTTTAATCATAACAGTCAGTTGTTAACTGTGTTTGGTTAAATATTTTATGTGAATACGGTCAATGATTGGAATAGTAATATTGATACAAAGAAAAGCATTGTTTTGGCATTGTATTCCTCCTAATTCTCAAAATCAATACTATACAGCAGAAATGTTTAATGTAATTGAGTTAGTGGATTTAGTACAACGAATCACAATCACTATTAAACTGGTATAACTGGTACAAGGATTGCAAGTGCTGAGAACATAATTTTAAGCAACAAAAGAAGTGCATGACATAAAACAGAATGGTGGCAACTCAAACCAGGAACTAAACGACAGATCTTGAAGAGAAATCACAGCTCAGGAATCAAGCCAGACAGTTGAAAAAAATAAGTCAGGAAATAGTAAGCTTGATGCCAAAGACTATAGAAACACATGGCTACAAGTGTTGATCCGACAGATAAAGTATCTGTCAAAATGTTTTAAATCTAACTTGTAGCATTGAAACATACATGTTGCTATACAATTAGAGAAAATTAGCTGACGGGAGGCATTAATCAGCACTGACACAATTAAAAGGCACTGCTGATAATAACTCCGCACATTGCTTGTTATGAGCAGCAGCTGTCACTTTTGACCAGAAATTATAAGGATAGCCCTGACTTAATTTGAATCATATGATTCTTAAATTAAAATTTATTATTGAAAAAAGTAGTTATTTATAGCTTATAACACCCCTGCACAAGAGAAAATAGCTTTCAATTATTGTTTTTCAATTAGGAACATAAATTTCAGTGAAGGGCAAAGAGGCAATTAGACCAAAGATGAGGGTTTCAGTGCTTTAATTCAATCTTTTAAAAAGAAATGCTGGTGTAAATAAACAGGATTGTCCCTGGAGTGGCACGGAGGCCAGATGTCTCAATCGGAGATTTCCAAAATTTTCAGTGTGAAGACCCTGGCCACACATCAGGAACCTCTCTATTTTCAGAGCAGGAAAGTATAGCTAATATGTGCCATTAATCATGCGAACATACACATCATTGTCAGATATCTACAATGATGCCAATGATGTTTTAGAAAATGAAAAAACACCATTCTAATCCCCATGACTCAATGTTATGATTCAGGTTGGTCAGTTACATATTGCCTCAGAATTAAATTTCTCTCTCTTTCCCAGAAGCAGTTTTCTAGCATTTAAAACATCCCTCATGGGTAGTAAGAATTCAAGGAGAAAATAGTGGCAGCTTTGTGTTGGTGGGTGCTGAGACCAAGTTTCCTGACGCTCACTGATAGAAAGAGAATTGCAGCCTGTGTATAAAGAGCTTATAGGGAACATCACTGTTGGAACTAAAACTAATTCTGACTCCATCTGACTTTGAGACAACATCTTGAGCACTGAGATGATTGAGAATGGAAACAGTGGTCGAGTTTACCCTTAAAGGAAAAGATCCGAAGCTACTTATACTATCCTACCACTGTCCTGTATGAGTTAATTTGGCACAAACTAGAACTTGAAGCTAATATCACCCCAGTGCGTATGGCTCCATTGTGGAAGCCGGGCTATTTTGTTTTTAAATTATCCCTTCATTCTCAATGAAAAAGTCAAAAAATACTTCTGCTGGAAGTACATTCAACTTTTGTAATCTTATAAACCCTTTAAATACTGTCAATGTTGAAAGGAAAATTCAAAGTCCTTGTTATTCACTGAAAGAATGAATTATCAAGGCTCCGTGATTTAACAAATGATTTTTGTTATACAAGGTTTAACCAAAGCAAACACTACTTTAGATTATTGATTATTATTTACAAGAAAAAAACATGATCACTTATACTTTAAACTGGAATCCTCAACTGATTTTTCCCTTCCATTTTGACTTCCACCCAGAAAGTCTTTGGATACTTGAAGGCTCCTTCACTTGCTTGCACCAAACTGAAGTGCCACAGTACTCAGGAATTCATTTTCATTTTCCTCAGCGTTCCTGCCAAACTTCGAGGCATGAGCTTTTTTGGAGTACTTCCACTAGTCTCCAGCTAAGTAACTTTCCACTGCTCCATTTTGGATACTCCAGCTTAAGCATGGACTTCACTTGCAATTCCAGCATAGTGATTTAAACAAAGAAATAAAAACATTCTTAGTTTCTAACAGCCGTTTTGCTCCTGAATGATAGGTGATTGATAGCTTTTGGCAGTCTCTCTCTCTCCTGGTATAAGATCATCCATCTGAACTTTAATTCTATTTCTCTCCACAGATGCTGCCTGAGCTGCTGCGTTTTTCCAGCACATTTTGTTTTTATTTCTCTGCCTGTTGCCAGCTTACCTGCTTGTCTCTGTGACAAACATACAGATAAACTCCAAACAAAAGGGAAGATCCCTACAACTTATCTCCTGGTTGCAGAAGCAGTGTGCTCCAAGGAAGCACAGAGAAGGTTAGCCATGTGGTGCAGAAAGAGGATGAATGATCTCAGCATTCCACTGGAGTAAGTCAACCACCTCATTACCTCCCAAATTCACTACACACCCACAGGGATCTCGCACCTAGAGGACAACACCACTAATTCTAATACACACTCTCACATCCCCAACAGATGCATAACTTCTGAAACTTGATCCATATCCTGTTCAGGGCTCTGCTCACCACAAAAGCATTCCAGGCATTTTGATCATCTACTATTGTGTGCGTCCCGCTCAGACTTTCTCCATCTGTTTTCAAGTGGAAGACGTTAGCTCATGAAGAAGGGGGGGGTGGAGTGACCAATATTAGGCCCCTCACTCACATTGAGGAGCGTGCTATCACGCTGGCTGGTGAAAATCTGGATCATTCTTGGTGCGATAGTGAGATCAGTGGCAAACATCCATGTGAGGATCCTGCACCTCTGTTCTCTCTCTCTCTCTCTCTCTCTGTCTCAAAGCAACTGTGAGTGCTCTCTATCCTGTTGTTAACTCTGCGGCCACGCACAAATTATTTCCACTTTGGTTCACAGGGTATTCTGCCAAACAACTGATGCACTCAGCCAGCCAATCCCTCAGCTCCATCCAGGTCTTCACCTGCAGTGAAGAAGAAACCACCTCCATTGGAGAATTGCAGCCTGAAGATCTGCCATAGTGATTACTCACAACCTCCAACAATGCAGAGACACATACTTCGACAGGATCTAGATGTCAAGAAGGCTTGGCTTCACAATGGGGTAGTTACTGCACAGACCTGCCTCAGCAGGAGGATGAAGGCTCAGCCATGCTCCCTGGCAGAGGACTGCTGAGAACAGGCATTTCCCAAAGAATCCAAAGATGTGCAGGTTAGGTGGATTGGCCAGGCTAAACTGACCCTTAGAGTCCCCAGATGTGTAGATTGGTGGGAATTAGTGGCAAAAATACATAGGGTCTGTGTAAGATGTTCCTTTGCCTGCATTGTAGCGATTCTATGATTCTAGGATCTTTGAAGTCCCATTCAAATGTTGTGCCTCTGGACTTGGCCTTCTAATTCATCTTGCTGGAGTTGTACAGACCTCGGCTCACAAGAGGCATGAAGGAATCAGAGATAAGAGGGCCAACCGCTGAAGTTCTGAAGCCCAAGTGAAGTTCATGCAGATCCAAAACGTCAGTGATCTCAAATATAATGAAACCAAAGCAGCTGCATGGAGACCTGAGGGCTGCTTTGTGCAAATTCATGTGATGCCTGTGTTCCTCCAGGGTCTGGAGGCTGTAGGCATCCAGCACCTTCTTCCCATCAGATGTCTGCAGTCTGAGTGAGGCCCTAAAGATCAGTCTGACCTTTGCAGGTCATGCTAATCCAGATGTGTTTTACCACAGGTATCACAGTAAATTGGGTGGGAGGGGACCTTACTTTGCATTCCATTAGACGAATGCAAATTGGCCTCACACTGGAGTCCAGCAGAATTTGTGATCTACCATACAATCATAAAATCACTGAATTCCTAAAGTGCAGAAGGAGGCCATTCAGCCCATTGAGTCTGCACTGGCTCTCCAACAGAGCATCTTACCCAGGCCCATTCCCTGCCCTATCCCCACAATCCTAAGCACTTACCATGTCTAATTCCCCTAGCCTACACATCTTTGGAAACTAAGGAGCAATTTAGCATAGCCAATCCACCTAACCTGCACATCTTTGGATTGTGGGAAGAAACTGGATTACCCAGAGGAAACCCATGACATAATCACAGAATCCCTGTGATGCAGAAGGTGGCTATTTAACTATGGCAGAAACCATCTGATGATCCTGCTGTGATTTCATGCAGATGTGAAACTGATTTCTGTCCATCCTCCCCCCATTTCCCCTATGCGTCATGACGTGGTTCAGCTCAAAAGACAAAGGTCGACATATTCCTTTAGCCAGAATTTTATTTAGTAATAACTTCACTTATTGTTCAGGTTATGCAAATCTGATCATTTTAATGGGTTTGATTTGCAAGTTCAAACCATGAGAGGAGAAATAAAAAATATAATAATTAAGCAGACTATTTTGAAAATCATTGGAATGTCATAATGCTCATTCAGAGAGCTGGTGCAGACACAATGAGCCAAACAATCGTTCTCTGCACCATAACAATTTTGTGATTCTGTCCATGCTATCACATTCAGGTGTTACAAAGTGAAAGTTTCATTGTATGATACTTTGTGAAATATCCAGTGCTAAATGTTTCACAAATGTTTATCGTCAAGTGAAAGCAGTCCTTGCAAATGGGGACTATCCAATGGTTCAGCTCTTAGCCCTGGCTGAGTACTTTGTTGTTAACCACTCTCAGCGCTCATTAAACATCACTTTCCTTCTCCTCTACAAGGCAGAAACAGAATGATAACACAACCAAAATTACAGAACAACACTTATTGTTCTGTTTCTTCTGAGACACCTGTTACTACCCTGAGCCATACTGACATGCAGCAACTGTGGTCCTTTGATGCCAAAAGAACTCTGAAACAATTCTGAAAAAACAATGAAGAGAGTGTGCACAATTCCAGCCATTGGTACTTGGTATGAATGGACTAACCAACAGCCCTTAAAAGAACCACTGCCAGAAGGCTTAAAATAATGAAAGGTTACCCATTTGTTTTTTAAATCTATTTTTGTCTTTGTCATTTCTTTTATTTAGGAAGATGTTTCCTTAAAGAGGTACTGGTTAATGTTTCCACACAAATATAAATGAGTAAAACACTATTACTCCAACATAATTTATATTTGATCTGAACTTTGTGTTAAAGGTTCAGTTCCATAACTCAGTCCTTTCAAATATCATATCACTGTTTTTCCTTATAACATCAGCATACTGATTATTATTTTATAAAATGTAAGTTCAATTCCCATCTTTCATAAAATTCATAATTTTATACTCTCCCCTTAGAAACACTTTCCTCAACTCATGGTTGCATCTGATAGCTGTGATATATTTATAATCTTGGCTTGGTGCCTGTCTGTAACAATAGGCTTGGCAACATTGCATGCTTCATGCATAAACACCCTTTAACAACACCGCTGGGGCACGTGTAGTGCAATGACTGACACAATGCAATGATTATAGTGATAGAAAGATAAACAATGGAAAAAATATGCAATGTCTGCATAATTCCAAAGTTTAACAGATTCCATAAGTAACAGATAACATCCAATTCATTGTGGATAAATCTTGAAGCTCCCTCATTACAATAATTACGTACCACAGCTCAAATTATAAGAAAGACAGAATGTTGTTTCCCTAAGCAGTTAGTTGTGCTGTTTCAATTTAATTTTATATGCTTTTTCATTCCAGCTACTTACAAAAACATTGCTAGTATCGCGTTTCTGGATTGTGAGGCAGTGTGTATTTAGCACTTAGCTTTTACCATTTTCAGCTATTGATACACTGTGCACATTTATATATCTATAACATGGCACAATGGTTGGTACTGCTGCCTCACAGCGCCAGGGACTCTGGTTCGATTCCTGGCTTAGATGGGGTGTCCAATTGTACTTGGCAACTTTGCCCCCTCCTTTACGTTCCTATGATGCTAGGAGAGTGACAACTTGCCTGAGCACTTATGCCCATTCTCCCCACAAACTGTGCTGACACAAGTCATCTATCTCCACAAAGGCAAGTCCCATTCTGCATCATTCACCTTTTCATTGATGCCCTGCTAATGCTCTGGAAATGCTGTGACTGATTCCCTGATGTCAGTCTACTTGTATTTAGAACATAGAACGTAGAACAATACAGCACAAACAGGCCCTTCAGCCCACAAGTTGCGCTGATCACATCTACCAATCCACAGACCTATCTATAACCCTCTATCCTATTTTTTTCCATATATTCATCCAGAAGTCTCTTAAAAGACCCCAATGAGTTTGCCTCAACAACCTCCGACGGTAGTCGGTTCCATTCACTCACCACCCTCTGAGTGAAAAACCTACCCCTGACATCTCCTTTGTATTTGCTTCCCTGCACCTTGAATCTGTGTCCTCTCGTAGTGACCATTTCCGCTCAGGGAAATAGTCTCTGAGAGTCCACCCTATCTATCCCTCTCAACATCTTATAAACCTCTATCTATTTAGCTGGTTTTAGCTGCAAAAGTCTCAACATCTCCATGAACAAGCTCCTGATGTGTTCTTCAACCAGCTTAATTAGCCTTATTCATAGCTTAGATGGGATTAAAGGACTAGCCCCCCACTCCTTCCCCCCCCCCCCCCCCCCCCCAATTGTCCTGGTGAAATAGCCGATGATGGGAATGAAGTTGGGAAACTGGCATACCAAATGGCATCAGTTTTCATGACCCTTGTCTACCACTGGACCCAAAAATGTAGCCTCAGGAAAGAACATTCAATGAGTATATTAAAATAAACATCATTGCCACAGCTATCCAATGATCAGCCACATAATTAGACTTATATTCCTTTGAATACAAATGGGTGATGTAATTAAGATTAAAGGATTTGATAGATTGGACAGAAACTATATCTTCTGTTGGGGAAATTCAGGATAAGATGGAAAATCTTAAAATTAGATCATTCAGATGATGTCAGGAAGGGCAGTGCAAATTTGGAATTCTTTCCTCAAAAAGAGAAAGTGAGACTAGATCAGTTCAAAATTTTCAAAATTGAGATTCATAGGTTTTTGGCCAACAAGGGTATTAATGGCTGGAATTCTCCTATCATGCCCGCCACTGGAATTTTAGTGGATGTGCTGCAGAGAATGTAAAACGCTATTTGCGGTCGGGTGGGAGTTTCCAGCTTTTAGCCAGAGAATTCTGCCCAAAGGTTTTGGAATCAAGGTGGGTAGGTGGATTTAAAATACAGTCCAGATCAGGCATGAGGACTAAATGCCAGCTTGTCATTTATGTGACATGTTTAGAGGAACAGGAGTAAGACAAAACAGGAGTAAGACTTGTATGCTTGTAATTAGTATTAACATTTAATTTTTTATTGTAACTGCCATAAAACTTAGAGCTTCCTCATTGTTAGAAAATACAATCAAAATGTGTATGCATTTTTCTTCCCAGTTTTTAAAGGATGCAACCCAACCTAATGTAGGATTATGATTCACAGCTATTTAATCTTTATTTAGCAGTGCAGATCTAAACGAAGAATAATCACACAAGCTTTGAGAAGTGAGAGGATACTTTAAAAACTGTAAGCAAAATTAAATTATTATGATGGGAAAACTATTGTCTACATACTGGAAATTGGGATTGAGGTTAGATATTTCAGCTGAAAGACTCAATATTACAATCTTGACTGGCCAAGTACTTTTAATAATCCCATCCTTCATTCTCCAATATAATAATTAGGGGAATGCTTTATTGCTCAAGTTAGAATGTTTCATTCATTATTTTTGTTAGAAGTTTTGAGATTACTGGTAGATGAAAGGATGACAATGAGCGTAATGCCAAATTATGTTATTACTGCTAACAATCTTTGCCCTTCAGTTTTCCTTTACTCTGTTCCATTATTGCTTTATAATGTTGGGTGTTGGTTGCTGTCTGTACGCTACCGGCGCTGTTCAACATTTTCTTTGTCTGTTATTGCATCAGTTGCATGCAAGTCTAATTAAGCTTCAGTTTTAATTATGATTGGATTGTTGTTTTTTCAATAATAAGTTGCCTGATGTCAGCAGTGGTTTTGATTGGCTAAATTAAATGATTTGCAGACTAAGCCCAAATCTTCATTTGGCACGTAGGTGGATAATAATAACTGTGCAGCAATTCACTGCTAGGGTATTTGAATGAGTAATTACTATACCACAGAGCAATTCCAACCAAACTGGAAATATCCCGAATGTGCGTTAGAAGCCACACCTATAAAATTACACAATGAATGCTGAAAAATTGGAATACAAACCACTAGAACTATAGTCAAATTTCACTATCAAAATCCTATAGGTTTTACTAAATGCAAAGCAATTATTCCAATTATTTAGGGAGGGGAGTATCATATTGAGGTCTGACATTTAATCCCTTGCAAGTGAAGCTGTTAATAAATGAATGAGGAGGCTAAAATAAGAGACAAGTAACATTCGTACCATGCAAGTGCCTGGCAATTAATATCTTTCAATTAGACCGAATCCAACCATCTCTCCTTGAAGTCCAGTGGCATTTCTGTTGCTGAATCCCCTACCATCAACATTCTGGGAATTACCATTGACAAGAAACTGAATGGGCCAGTCACCCAAATACTGTAGCTACAAGACCAGGTCAGAAGTTGGGAATTCTGCAGAAATTAACTCACCTCCTAAATGCCTAAGCCTGCAATCTATCAGGACAAGTCAGAAATGTAATATAATTGAACCCCTCATTTGCCTGGATGACTACAGCTCCAACAGTACTCAAGTAAATTGACACCATTCAAGAAATAGAAACCTGGTGGATTGACATCTCATTTGCTGCAATTGGGCTTTTAGGGATTGCAGCATGACATCACTGGAAAGGAAGTGTGTCATGCAGTCCAGTTTTAATTTCAGTTTTGCTTTTAAGCAGAGCACACACAGACAACGCTGCTGCTGGTATCTTCAAGTTTCTGTCCATGGATTCTATTTTCAATAAATGCAACTACAACATGTTGACACAATCCCTTATAAGTGATTGATGCCTTGATGTTATTATAAAAATATATATGGTGTGCAGTAGTGGCAGCAAGATTCAGTAGGGTATGATATAGTGAACAATCTAGATTGTGTTACATTGCATGAGACAATCTTTGATATTTTGGTCAGGTCTCAATGAAGCTGGCAACATTGGACAGTGTTGAAATCGCAGCATGGAAACTGCACAGAAAAACTTCGAAGGCACAGAGCAAAGATGGTGTTCAATTAAAGAGCTGGTAAGTAGACGGATCCCACATGGTGAAATTGTTTCGCAAAATTACAAGGTGAGCTGCTGACTTTTGTAGTCATTGTAACTTGGTTTTTTTAAACTTGGCTAGTAGTTTTCATTCTTATTTATTATTTATTGAGTGACAGATTTCCTATTTGCTGTCTTGTGAAGCGGAAATATACTCAATCAGTTGGGACTTTTTCATTGAATTGAACAGAAACCAGCTTGGAGCTGATTTTTTTTTGTGAGAATATGAAACGATTTAGAAATATAATCCTCCTCCACAACAATGAGCATAATTCCAGCTTTCCTCCACCCCTTCTCAACAAGAACGGTTACATTATTCCCTTGGTGAAGCCTTTATTTGCCATAATTATTCTGGAGGAGATGCTAGAAGATATGGAACAAAGGATAGTGAAGCAACAGGCTGAATTTTACCATCCATGGTGATGGGTGGGAGTCTGACATGGAATTGCACCAATTGCTGACTCCAGTCACTGCCTTCAAGAGATATGTGACAATACAGCAATCTACCAATTGGCCAGCATGTGGGCTTTTATCCAAAGAGGTTTCTTGCTCGCCCAACAAGCCATGGAGGGGAAAATGTCTGGGCATTGAGCTGGCACACTGCAACCTGGAAGAAGGGCACAACCATTCATCAAAAGGGATCTCATGGCAGGAAACTGTCAGCTATACCAAGGATAAGAGTGTTCCTCAAGGAAGAAAACTTTGATGCAGCTCATAAATATTTGAAAGCATTAACTGAGATGAGTGCCAATTTTTATTTATTTGTCTATGTTTTCATAAATGGGAAGATTTTGGGAAATTCCAAGCATTATTTTGATAAGTCACTATTCATGATCTTCAGTTCATTCAAAACATGCTTGCCTATGGACGAGATTTTCCGGTCCTATTTGCAATGGGTGTCATGGCTGGCTGAAGCATAAGATATAGGGAGAATGCCAAATATCTGTTTTATATAGTTATAAACCACCTTGTGATCATTCACTGAACACCTAGAGCTATACTTCCTGCTACAGCATGTCAAAAATATCATTTTACTAAATTTGCACCTCATTATAAGCCCTGCTGATTGGAATTATCAGGTCAGTGTGTTGCGTGTAGGGCACAATCATAACATTGTGTATCTCGGTCCCTAGAGTTTCTATCATCATACTGGGCTGCGGATGGTACAATCAGTCCCTCAAAGCATCTGCAGTCCACAGATGAGGAAAAGGCATTGTTGGGGGCTACATATTTAACTGTTTAAGTGGCAACTCCATATACTGTTTGCCTCTCAGGAAGTGTGGCACAAGGAGCCCTGGCAAAATTGAAGTCAATGGTAATGGGAAAAATCTCTCCCCCGGTTGGAGTCATTGGAGTCATTCCTAGCACAAAGGAACATGGATGTGATTCTTGGCAGTGAATCATCTCAGTCCCAAAATTGTGGGAGCTCCTCAGTGTAGTTTCATAGACCCAACCATCTTCATCCACCTCATCAAGGAGACCTTGTCTCCATCATTGGGATTGTACAATGTTCAGTACCATTTACAACTCCTTGGATACTGAAGCATTCCATGTCTATATGCAAGAAGACCTGGAAAACATTTAGGCCTGGTTGATAAGTGACAAATAACATTCACAGCACACAGTTGCCTGGAAACCATCATCCCCAACTAGACTGAATTTAACCATCTATCCTGGACTTTGAACAACATTACCATCACTAAATCTCCCACTTTCAACATCTTGGGGGTTATCACTGATCAGAAACTGAACTGGATCAGCCATATAAGTACAAGAACTGGTCAGAGGCTGAGAATTCTGTGGCAGGAACTCATCTCCTGATTCCTAAATCCTGTCCACCATCTACAAAGTACTAGTCAAGATTGTGGTGGAATATTCCCCACTTGCCTGGTTGAGTGCAATGCCAACAACACTCAAGAAGCTTAACACCATCCAAGACAAAGCAGCTGGCTTGACAGATAATCCCTCCATCATCTTAAACATCAACTCAGCAAGAGTGTGTACATCTATTGCAGCAACTCATCAAGGATCATTCAACAGCAACTTCCAAACCTACAACCACTACCACCTTGATGATCAAGGGCAGCAAATGTGTGTGAACATCACCACCTGCAAGATCTTCTCTTAGCAACATGCCATCCTGACTTGGAGCTATCTTGGCACTCCTTCACTGTTGCTGGGTCAAAATTGGACACCAGATGGATTAAAGTGGTTGAAGAAGACACCTTCAAGAGCAATTAGGGATAGGCAATAAATGCTGGCCTAGCTAGTGATACCCAAACCCATTTTTGTTTCAAAACATAGAAGTATTTCACTACATAGATAATAGCAGTTCAAGAAGGCAGCTTGTCACTGCTTTCTCAATGACAATTAAGGATGGGCAATGAATACTGGCCTTTCTGATATAACCCACAGCCATGAATGAACAAAAAAGTCATTCAGCTTCATTATGTTCTGGAAAAAATGATGAGGCTAATCATTACTAACGTTTAAATCGGACAGCAAATTATAATGAGTACACATTATAGTTAAAAATGGAAATCAGGAATTTGTTCTTTAAGCTGCCTTGCTCCTCCCGTGGTTTCCTGTGTACCTCACAGAACAATTCAACGTGGAAGAGTGTAAAATTTCTGTATTTATATACTGGATACCCTCTAAACTAGCTAGAAAAAGTTCGGGCTATTCCATTTCAGAGCAAGCAAATTTTTAACAAGGTAGTAAGTCTCAGTTACTGCTAAACAATCAGTTTTGGCACCAAAGGTTAACTTTTACAAATGTGGAATTGTTTTTCTGCAGATGTTAGTTATTGTTGGAGCTTTGTGAAAAAAAGACTTGTTTCTGCTTTTTTTCTGCCGCAGGAATAGGAAGAAAGTGATGGGTTGACTATAAAGCATCCCTTTTTATTCAATCTCATATGGTGTAGTTGTTTTGTCAGGTGGAGGGAGAATTCCAAATCTGTGGTTAGCAGAGAGTATTTACAGCGCTTCTGGTCATCCATCAAAGTCTCCTCCTCATTTTCCAAGTAAAACATTGAGAAAGTTATAGCAAACTGCACACACATTTAGTATTGTGACACAGAACAAGAAATATCATAGCCTCCATCACCAATTATAAGATGAATGTAGCCTTCATGAATACATTTTGAAAGAGTAAAACAACTTTGAAACCCAAATATACAAGTGCTTTGGGTCATTGGTTCTGGATTGGTAGATAGCCACATGATAAATATATCATGACTGCTTCCTGAATATTGAGCATTCAGATGAAGATTTAATGTGATTGACATCTTATACTAGCTCTCCATTAATGCAATGAAAGCCCATCCTTTTCATAAGATTGAGGAGTTTCTCAAATGGAATTCTGATTGTCACCTACATTCACTAAAATGTTCCTTGCATCTCTCAGAATGCTGTCATTCTGTAGCTTCAGATAGCTCCCGTTACTGCTTGGTTTCAGTAGTAATAGTGTGAACTGTGTAGCTTGTCTAAAGAGATCATCAATTTTTTTCATACAGAGGATGAGCAGCTGCTTGGTTTATGTAGCAAAGATATTTTGTGATGCCTGTATGCAAGCACCTCCACTTTAATTTATTATCTCTCCTCTTGATCTTTCCCTTCAAAACAGAGGAATATAAGAACTATCTTTGAGAGATCTACATTCTCAGTCCACAACTATACATTCTACAGACTTGACGAAATAGGGCAGTAGAAGTCATACACAACCTAATAATGAAGATCATATGATACAACCCACACTCCTCCCTATAACACTCTGGCCAGAATTTCTGGCAGTTCATGCCTGACTGCCAGTGAGGATGGAGAATTTTATGGTCAGTTAAGTTCACTGCAATGGAATGGAAGAATCCCAGTTGCAAGCAAGGTCAGAAAATTTGGCTCTCTGTCTCACACACTACGCTTCAACATGCTGATATACACACACTCCTCAGTGTGACGCTCATGGATAGACCCCATACCTTCAGTATGTACTTATGTGGCAGATTTAACACAGATTTAGGAAAATGAGGTCATGTTTGACAAGCCTGTTAGTCTTTTGAGATTGTAAGAGGAAGATAGATAAGGGGGTGGTGGATGCAGTGTATCTGGATCTTCCAAAGTACTTGAGAAGGTGCCACACAAGATGATATTACACAAAATTGGGACTCAGAATTTGGGGTAATAGGTTAACATGGATTAAGGATTGGTTAACATAAAAAGAACAGAGAATAGAAATAAAAAAGATTATTTTCAGGTAGGCAGTACTTGTTCCTTGGCTAGTTGTAATCTCTATCAATGAGTTAGACAAGGATATTGAATGTAATGTATCCAAGGTTTCAGTTGATACCAAGTTAGGCAGGAAAGTACGTTTTGAGAAGGGAGCAAAGAGATTGCAAAGGGACATAGATAAGTTGAACTTAATTTTCTGGAGCTCGTAAGTAGCACGCTTTGAGACAAGAAGCCAGGAGAATGCTTCCCAATGCATTCATCACTGCTGAGAATGTTTTCCAGGGCTAGGCTGGGCGCCAGATCAGCTCCCTGCTGCCCTGAGGCAGACAGCCAATTTAAATAATAATGACACCCAAATAGGGTAAATTTCTTGTCTTGCCAACATTTTTCCAGTGCAGAATGGCCCTCTTCTCACACGTAGAGGCCACTAGCTTAAGAATCATAGAATGCTATAGTGCAGAAAGAGGCTCTTCGGCCCATTGAGTCTGCACTGACCACAATCCCAGCCATATATATCTGCATATCCCTACATATTTTACTCGCTAATCCCTCTAACCTGTACATCACAGGACACAAAGGGGCAATTTTTTTCGCATGGCCAATCAACCTAACCTGCACATCTTTGGACTGTGGAAGGAAACCGGAATACCTGGAGGAAACCCACGTTGATATGAGGAGAACACGAAACTCCACACAGACAGTGACCTGAACTGGGAATCGAACCCGGTCCTGGAGCTGTGAAGCAGCAATACTAACCACTGTACTACTGTGCCGCCCATGGAGAAAATAGAGATTTATTGGAGAGAAGGCTTTGTTCTCCAAAAAGGGAAGTGCAGCATCAAAGCCTCCCTTTCACTCCAATGGGCCTGCCACCAAATACATCTTTTTACACCTCCATTTTGAGGCACTGTCACCATTCTTGACCTGACTCAACAATCCCCACCAATCTCGAAACTCAAGAGCTTCTGGCCTACTGACTGGGATAGCAACATCAGGAGCTCAACTTACATCATTAATTGGATGTTTACTGCAAAGTCAACCAATTAGGAGGGCCATTAAGGCAAGTGCCTGCTTAGGACCCCTATTTGGAGGATCCCAAAGTCTGTGCCCACTCTCAAGACCTGCTGGCGAATCAGATTTGTCTGCAGTTTAGTAATCCTATCAGTAGTGGCTGCTGCTGAGGCATGTGAACATAGGGAATGTTCAATGCCTTGAGCCTGCTCCGCCATCCAACTAGATCATGGACGATCTTTTACCTCATCAGTATTTTCTCACAAGAGAACAGCCATCTAATGCCAAAAGAAGATGAACAACCTTAGCCTAGTAATGATTCATATTCTGAAAGCTGCTTCACTGAGGAGCCATATGGATGAGGCTCTACCCACCATGTGATACACAGTGTTTGGTAGCTGTAAGCTTCCATTATCTTTTCATTGGATGTCCACAAGGCCCTAAAAGTAAGTCTCAACTTTTGCATGCCATGCTGGAACAGATGTATTCTGGACCAACATGTTTTCCCACTGGCACTCAGATGACCCGGGCATGGGGGTGGGGGAGGAAGATTCTAGTTGTGTCTTGATCCCATTGGAAAGATGCAATTCGGTTTTGCACTGGCCTCCAGAATAATTCCCAATCCACCCATGGCAGGCAACATCAGAAAATCCTGTTGTCATTTCATGTTTCTTACTAGTTTTTTTCCAGATTCTGTTTAATCTTTTTCAGTTTCTTAGACTTCATTTTCTGAATTCTAAGATGCTCCCAATCCTCAGACTTTGTACTTCGCAACTTTATAAGGTTCTCTTCCCTGGATCAAATATAACTTTTAACTTATCTTTGTTCTTTTCTTTGTTCTTTGTCCTATAAATTCTGAGGCTTAAGTGGGTATCATGCCTGTTCCCACTCTCAGCAATTTTACTGCTGAAGACATACTGAATCAAGTTGCTAGGGTAACCCAGGAACTCCATGGGACACTCGCCATTTTGATATAGGAAGGCATTTTTACGACTGAAAGCAAGTCCTACTATAATTATGTATCATTACTGTTAATGCTGATGTGTCAAGTGGTTATAAATATTTAAGCATGAGGTTAACTTACTTTGGAGATGTTGGGATGGAAATGATCATTTTAGAATCGTGTTAGCCACGGTTGGATCATCTTTCCTGCTGGGGTTTTGTGACTTAAAGGAATGCATCTGTAATTTAGAACATTGGAGAATAAGTGTTGCTTAGGTCTTAGGGTGCAAACCTAATAAAAATACATTGGAAGACATCCAGGTAATGAGTTGGAACCTGGTTGCATTGAAATCCCTGTTTTGGCAGCTGAAACATTTAATGGTGGGGAAGAGAAATAGGCTAGACCTTCTCTCCTGTCTTCCTATATCAAAATGGTGAGTGTCTGGTGGAGTTCCTGTGTTACCCTACAACTTGATCCAGTATGCCTTCAGCAGCAAAACCGCTGTCAGCTGGGAGCAGGCATGATACCCACTTAAACCTTAGAATTTATAGAACAAAGAACAAAAAGAAAGTACAGCACAGGAACAGGCCAATCATGATATCCTAACTAAACATTAAAAAAAACCTTCTGTCCTTATGAAGGTAATCAAGAGAATTAATTACCAGCTGAAAATCTACTCATAGTTCCCCAGCAGTTAAAGATGTAAATGTCTTAATTTCTTATTGACTTCTTCCTGAACCTTCCATCATTTATCATTTGTTCCAGTATTCCTCCTAAGAATTTGGAACAGGTGACAATGTTGTTACTTTATCGGTGCAATGCACTTGAACTAGATAAGCAAATATCGCCATTCCTGCCATTTTTACTACTGAAAGCAGTTCCTACTATAATTATGTATCATTACTGTTAATGCTGATGTATCAAGTGGTTATAAATATTGAAGCACGAGGTTAACTTATTTTGGAGATGTTGAGATGGAACTGATTATTTAGAATCGTTTTGATTTTTAGAAAATACATGCGATTTCAATTTAAAGGTACTATATCGACATAGTAATGATCTACCTTGGAAGTTCTACCTCATATCTGACTTGACAAACTTGCTATGAACTTAAGCTATTATTTTGATTTTTAAAACTCTGCTTTATATGCAAGGTAACAGAATAAACTAATGTGGCACCAGGCCCTCATTAACGTTTGATGACCTGTTTGAAATAAGGAGTAAATTGGAAAAGGATTACTTACATTTGTAGTACAAATCAATTTATAATCAGAGTTCCATCAGCAAAAGAAAAACCAATTTTTTTTGTAACAAGAGAAAACTACCATCAGAACTTTTCAACAAGTTCCATATCACAAGGCAGGAACTTAGGAGAAAGCTGTTAGTGTTCTGCTGTTCAGCAACAAATCAGAATAAAAGTCAACTACAAGGGCAAGTAAGAATATAATATACAATATGATGGACAGGGTAAGCTAATTCACATGCAGTGTTTAGCTAGTGTTTTAACGTATTCATTGCACGAGTTATCCAAAGATGTATTTCAGATAAGAACCTGAATTGCTCTCAAGTTTTAAGAAAGTTCATTATGCACTTACTTTATCTTCCAGGCGAATCAGTCTGGCTCCTGCAGTGTAGTAACCTTTGTCTAGTCCCTTTTCTACAGGAAAAGTTCAGATGTAAAAGAGAAAAACTGACTTTAAAAATGTTTTGTTACTGTTCTTAATGGTGGGTTTTAAGAAATACGTATTACTGAGGAAACATGATGCACAGCTTGCTATATATCGCACTAATGCTTTGTATCACAAAATGATGGACTTGGTTTCATGCCCACTGTTTCTCAACATAGTGAAGTAGTATTTCATATTGGACTGCAGTAGGCAAGAGGTAATATTATATTGTCCATCCATTATTCACACCTCCTGATATTTAGTTCCATTGAAGTCAATGCATCCATTGTCAGGTAGGGGATATAACAGATGGGTGACGTAATATCAGCCAATTTGGGCTACTGTCCAAGCAGATTTCTACCCCAGTATATTCCCAAGCTCAACCATGTCATTGTGCAGAATCAGGCAACACCTCAAATGAGTAAATTTGAGAAGTGTCATCCCGAGCTGATTGCAATTTTCACTGTAATTCAAAGCAGTACAGATAGATCAGGAATTTCCTTGGGAGTTTTACGCTGCACTTCATTAACACTGCATTTTTGCTGCAGGCAGCCCCAGGTTTGTGCACATGAATTGGGTTTCCAGGCGCTTCCCAAATTTAAGCTCCTTGGAAATTTCAGCAGTAAAGTCTAGAAGCAAGCCTCTTCTTACTTTCTTTTAGTTACAGAAGAGGTACGGTTGGAAAATGTCAACAGAGAAAAGTGGTTAAGCAACCTAAATTATAAAAGTAAGTAATAAAAAAGTTTCATTTATATTAAAAGTTCCTTTGATAATAAATTTATACATTTTTGCAGTAAAATTGTTGTTGGCCAATGTAAAATACCAAAATGATTAGTTAAAAAGATATTATTAACATACTACAGAGATGTTTCAGACAGATATGTTCAGCCAGCTACAAACACTTTGTGACAAGGATGTGACACTCTAACATGAAGCACTTTTAATGTTGATCTAACATTACTACAGTGGATGCATTTGGAACATATTGGCACAGAATTTATGGTTGTAATAACATGAAACTGTCAGCACTCACTGTCATCTCTGTGCAATACTGACAGCAACATCCAGCATCTTTACAACTGTAGTGAAACACAGAAATTCTGAAGTTGCTATCCATGATATCTTCTCCATCATAAAATGCACTATTGCACACTTCACAGGTTGATCAACACACAATCAGTTGTTTGGCATGAGCTTTTTCTTTACACACTCTTCTCATAAAAACCATTGAAAGTGTTATGCCTGTTGAAGGTAGAACTCAAAATAACAACATACTAATTTGTAATTGCTGATGAGAAGATCCCTGCCTGAAAAACTAATTTGGTAAATGTGGAGTCTCATTTCTTCCATCCCATGCTTAAGGTTCCATGCTTTTATCTCATATTAGTATCTCATTGTTTAGGATGAGTTCATAATTTTATTCATGAGCACAAGAAAATCCTACTTCATTCCAATATAGAGAACACCACAAAAGTTTAAGGCTGAGTTCTTCAATGTCCTCCTTGCTTCCCTTCTGTTTTCAGTCCTATTATTAAGCTCCAAATCACACAACACATAACTGTGCGTATCCAGCCTCATGCCCATCAATCCTGTCATCGGTAATTTTCTTATAGCGATATCTAGTTTTTCTTTCTTAGTTGCCTCTCCCAGGAAATTACATGGTATTGGATAAGGTGAAGTATATATCTTGATATATGCAATTATCACAATTATATGAAGTAAGCTAGAAAGATCAAAAATTTTTTTGCTATCCATCATTGTTTATATGTTATTATTTAACAGGCACCTAGTTTCTAGTACGGTGAACTGAAAGTCTATTGTTATTCAAATCCTTCCATGTGGCCTTACTTGACTCTACTGCCACAGCTATCTCTAACCTCAACTTTTCCCACACCTGTTGGAAGTCTGATTCACAACTTATTACAAATCCCACATTCTCTTCGTCTCACCACTGGTGGCAGGCCCATATAACTATTTTGAAGCCCTCAGCCCCTTAACTTCCAATTCTTTCTCTCAACTTTTAACAAACACGTCTTTTTTAAATAAACTTTGGGTCACCCCTCCTAACTGTCCCATCATGAATTAGCCTCCTTTCATTAATCAAATGTATGTTATTCTCCCTTTTGCAAAGCATCTTGTGATGCTTTTAAGATGCAATCGTTATATCAATGGAAGTGATCATTTTACTTGGTGTAATATGTATAACAAAATTGTAAATATATTTATAAAGAACAGGTTTTAAGTTTTGATGTACATTGCGCACAGAGAAAATCTTCTATTACATCTTCTCAATAGGTTGGAAGTTTTCTTTATTTATTTCAATGTTGTGTTTTATGTGCATGACTTGATATACATTTCTCTAAACATTGAAAATTCAAGGTTAAGGATATATATTTTCCTTTGCAGCATTTTTGGAATAAATAGAAATTTTTACTTTTTAAATTCTAATGAAAATATTACAACTACTTCAACTTTACCTGATAGAAAAAATGCCGGCTTTCCCAAAGAATGATCCAACCTAGAATATAAACACAAGATTATTATTTTTATAACTCTCTGCAACTGAAAATAGTATAGTGATCATACCCCCATTTTAATTGATTCATTTCTATTGATTTAAACCACCAAATTTTATGTATAATTAGATATTGCACTGCATTGCTCACAAGTAGTTTCAAACTTGGAGTCTAATATTCATCAGTACTGCCTATTGCCAATGCACAATACACAAACTAAGGCAACACACCATTGACTGACTCGAAGTAAAAGTCTAGTATGCTAGAAGACATTATAAGATCTATGCTTCATAAATATAATGTAATATTAAACAAAATGATGAAAAGGCAACTGACAAAACAACTTTTGAACTTAATTTTTTTATTCTGTTGTGGCTTTGTTGCATTTTCAGAATTTGATAAAAATGCAAATACTTAATTTATCCAGTTTTTCCTTTTCCCTACCTTCTCTTTTGTAATTATTTACTTAATTATTCAAATATTTTCTCCGCTTCACTTACCACCATGAATTTCAAATTCTTACTGAAGCTATCATTAGCATAATATTCCTCAAGGATTTCCCACTGTGAAATCTCTAAGGGACACACTTAAACAGAGGTGCATTCACTATAGAATCCCTACAATGCAGAAAGAGGCCATTTGACCTTTCAAGCCTGCACCAACAACAATCCCACCAGGTCTTATCTCCAACAGCCAGCTAATAATTTTTATTTAATGAATTAAATTGTACAAAACTTGGAAACATTAAAAAATATATTAGTTTTCCTGTGCTCAGTTAACATTTGTGATTTATGAATTATTTGCCTGGTTGTCACAATATCATAAAATCCTAGAATCTCTACAGTGCAGAAAGAAGCCATTCAGCCCATAGAGTCTGCACCAACTCTCTGAAAGAGCAACGCACCTAGGCCCTCTCCTCCACCTTATCCCTGTAACCCCACACATTTACCATGACTAATCCAACTAACTTACATATCTTTGGACACTAAGGGGCAATTTAGCATGGCCAAGCCACTTAAAATACAATCCTGCTTTGGAGTGTAGGAGGAAACTGGGGCAGCTGAGAAAAACCTATACAGACACTGGGAGAATGTGTAAACTCCACACAGTAATCCAAGGCTGGAATTGAACTTGGGAACTGTGAGGCAGCAGTGCTAACTACTGTGCCACTGTGCTGCCCATATCTGTAAATACGTGATGCAATTATCCTATGTTGGGCACAAAATTTCTGATTAGATAGATAATACATGCAGGTTAGTTTGGTTATAGCGCAAGTTTCTGGTTTTCCAAATGCCAGTGATCCAAACTAATTTTTTTTTGCCCTAGTTTGGGATTTAATGAGAGCTAAATAGCACATATATTTTTATGAGAAAATATTGATATATTTGCCCTTTATATTACTTGAAAGTTTATGAGAGCAATAGTAACTATTTACAAGTACAACTATATTGATAAAATGTTACCTTCTTTGTAGTTCCTTGATCCGGACCATCATATTCAAATGCCCCTGGGAATATTGTTCAATAACATCTCGCACATCATAAGGTTTTCGGGCTTGCTGTGGAATACATCCCAAAAATACTACGGAATTTAACAATTATAAAAGCAATGGCTCTGTAAATCAGCCTGCAGCAAATAAAGAGATATATAAATATCTGAGCTGAAAAATTCAACAGTTCTTTTGATAAAGTAAGGAAGAGTTATGAGATGTATGTCTTGTAATTAGGTAATTTAAACATGTGTCTTAACTTGGTTGTACTGCGTTGCCAATTATTTTGAAATGCAGTTACAATATGAGAAATGCCTATTTATGTACAGTAAAGTCACAGAATTATTAATAGAGACATGACCAAATTATCTGTTTTCACCATATTGGTTGAAGAATAGATGTTGTCCAGATTACTGGGATAGTATCACCAGAGTGCAGATGAAATATTAGTTTTACATATTGCATCAATTTTTGTTTGAGTGTAGAGGCATGTTTCAGCTGAGGAATGGCAACATTTTGATTTTCTCTGGAGGAAATCTGATTTTCCCTTGCATTCCTGACTGCACATTATTCTCCTCTGCCTTTTTTTTGTTAGTCAGGAGTGCCTAATGTAAAAAAAAGCATATTGGCCCCTGCTAAGTTTGGATTCCCCATTTTGGATGGGGAAAGAAGATCAGATTTTTTTTCCCATACATCAGTCTTGTCAGGCAGTGGTAAGTTTTGGAAGTCTATAAAAAGCACATTTGGGCTGATAGCTGGTGAAAAAAATGAAAAACCTGCAGAGGAGTCATGGATATTTTAAAAGGTAAGTGTAAAATGTTTGACACCTTCAAACATTATTATTGTTGATTTATGGTAAAGTAGATGTGTCTTAATTGCAGTGATTCATCATTGGGATTTGTCCTGCAAAGTTAAGTTCACCTTTACATTGATCAGCCTTGCCTAATTATCCATATGCATTACAGCACTTTTCCAATAGAGAAAGTACTATGATACATTAAAAGAGTAAAATAAAAGTTGATTAAAAAAAGCGTTCTGCTGTCAAGCTATTGTGTTCTGATTTAATTGGACTAATAAATCTGCTGATTTAAAAAAGCTGTTTCTGAAGGTTGAAAAAATAATCTGCACCCATGGAATGGTTGTTTATTCTGTCAGTGGAGCTGGAAGCTCTTGGTATGATAGCTACGCCATTATAAATGCTTGGCTAGCTTTCAGCTCAGCACATGATTGTATTGATTCCAGAATAATTGAAATTTATAGGAGTCCAAAATATTTGAATGTGTCTGATATGATTTCTTGTTTGTTTACAAAGCAATTAAAGGGTTTTCTTATTTGGGTAGTTTTGTTTAGTATCAATGATTTCAGTATTTTTTTTAGAATGTTAGAGGTTTAATAGATTTCCAATGAATCTAACATAATTGCTGGTCTTCTGGGAACATAGTGAATACTGGGTAAATAGCTGTGGAGAATATTGGGGGGAGGCATAGAAAGGGCACAGGAAATGTGCAGTGGCATGGGGGCATAGCAGGCACAGGGTGACATTGGAAAAGGTGGGGTGACATGGAGGGTAGGTGGGAAGTGAGGGGGATGAGAGCTGAGGTTCAATGGATATGGTGGAATGCTGTGTTGGAGAACTAAGATGAGATTTCTAACCAGCCTTTTGCACTCACACTCCTCATGCACTTCATCATATCTTACAAAATGCACAGTGATATCTCTATGTGAAAGCATGAAAACCTCTTGTAATGTCACACAATAGTCAAATATGCAATTTGCAAGCCATAAGTGACTGTGTTTTCCCCACCCTAGATGAAAATTCAGCCCCTCACCAAAAGGCATCTCTGAAATTTCAGCATTCACTCTATGCTACATTAAAGTTTCATCTAAGATAATGTGCCCAGAACTTGGAGTAGAACTTGAACTCACAACCTGCTAGAAATAAGAATGCTGTACTAAGTCTGCCACCAAGCAAACTGGGGGAAAAGGCAGGAAATTGGGACTGAATCTGTCTTTGCTGGGTTTCAAATCTTTCTAGCTGCAACCAATCAACTCCCTGTTCCCAATCCTGTCTCAGGTGTCATGTGTATTTCCAGAATGTCATATTCTGAACATCAAACAAATTTTATATTAAAAAAGGACAAAAAGCTAGAAAGGATGGCTGTCCAAAATCATCAAACTTTTGTGAATTAGAACCATTTCCTTGTCTCAAGAAGGAACCAAAGAATATTCCAGATTGATGTGAGTCAATGCTCTTCCTTGATACCAATCAAAGGCATATTATTTGATTTGAATAGGGCATTCTAAAACATAGACACTGACAGTTTCAAATTCTCAGAGGTGCTAATCCACAACATAGGATGTAGAATCAACATAAACACTACACCATCTTTGGAAAAAGACTTGAACTTGTGGAAAGTTACATGGCGAAGCAATCATTCTTCTGAATGCTTTTAAAAATTAACTAACAGCTGTTTTTGGACAGATGTACCACAGCTATTAGAAACATTAGTTCAGTTGGTCTATGAACCGGACTCAGTATAAGCTTTGAAATATCAGGCAGACAGAGTACATATTCTGTTTCAGTTAAACTTCCCCTGACAACCAACTTCTGAGATACTTGACCACAAGAAACCTCACAACCCACTGTGAACCCTTCACTTCCCTAGATCCTCAGCACAACTTGAGATCATCAAATATCTTCAAAGGGCTGTAGGCATGTCACATGGAAGACTGAAATCGGAAATCAGAAATGGAGATAACTGTAATCTGTAAAAGTGAATGACCTTTATTGGTTTGCAATCTGTGTGACTGAGACCAAGTTTGTGTGACATTACATTTAATTCAAGGTAAGAATATTAGAATAAATAACCTTTTTTATTTTTAAACTCAAAAAAGCTTGCTGCTGAGTTACTTAATTGGAATGTACATCAAAGGGTAAGAAAACACAAAATATTCTGACCACCGGCAATAAGAAAGCAAGTACATTCTGTCTGTGACACAGCAATCCTGACAATATAGTAGTGAACATAGTTAGTAGGATAAAGGGCTTCTCCAGGAATTGAACTGCCTCCTGTACTGCTAGCTTGAAATAGACATATATTTACATGCCACATGTAGGCTCGACAATGCTGTATTCAAATAGCAATCAATCCACAAGATATCATCATGGGGTATGGGGCATACCAGCAAATGTGCAGCAGGAGCAGAATGTAGGACCTTTAGAATGGCCTGTACAGCACACCCACCTGGAAAGAGCAGCAATGTGCATCTCTTCAATATCATGTGGTCCATGGAATAGGCACCCCATTGGCACTGCAATTGGCATGCGCCAACATTATTCATATGACTCTTTTATGATAACTTGGAATGAGCAACAGCAATGCCACCAGGATGAGTGCCAGGTAGGATTTCTAGCCTCAGATATTTACTAAATAAAAATCATGAGTGATATCAAAAGTCAAAGGCAATAGGGTACTAGATGGCATTGTGAACATAGGGTTCATGGGCAACTGAATGACAATGGCACTGTACTTAACGTTAAAGTGACAAAATGAACACACGGCAATCCAAAGTAGCAGACTTTTGGGTTAAAAAAAAAGCACTGGTAATCCATCAAATCTTTGTACAAGCAATATAATTACTGGCAAACATATCAACTTTTGCTCATTGCATCCAGATTTCAACCTCAATCACAAGATTTTTAGGTCCAATGGAAACATTCAAAGCAAAAACATTGTGGGACTTAATGCCCTTGATACTGAGCAGCCTGGGCGACCAGTCCTTCTCTCAATGAGCCAAATCTCCTCCCACCTCACTGAGCAAAATTAATACCCTTTACCCCATTCCCAATGAAAAATATTTTGCTGAACGTTTACTTGCTCCCTCCAGCATCCACCATTGAATGTTAAGTGGATTCCAGAAAGAAAAATTAATGATTATATTATTAGATTAACAACCAAGAGCGAGTGGGTGAAAACTTCAGCCTTGCAAGTTGTGAAATTGAATTCAGCAGATTTGTTGATTTATGGGCTAACATAATGAACAGCATCAAAACCTCGACAGGTCTTAAGGGAAGGGGAACTGTTATCTCTAATCTGTCTGTTTCAGATGCATCTCCAGTTCAATGCTTTATGGTTGATTCTTAAAAGTCTTAATGCAGTTAGAGATGGGCAATGACAATTAGTTTGTCACCGTTGTCCAATGCCAAAACCAAAAAAAAGATTTTAACCCAGCCAACTAATATTACTTCTGTTTTTCTTTTGAAGTAGACAGATTTATTTAAGCTCATGGCCCTTTAATGTTTTACATATTAAATCTTGTGCAGTTTACCCAGGGACTGAGAGATTGCTTCATAGCCACTGAATTCAGAGGTAAGATTGCACCCAACCGCTTGACATCAACTGTGCAACTTATATATTGGGTGTCCCCAACTCCTTAAAATTATGAAATAGAGATGAAGCATATTCTTGAGGGGCTGGAAGGAATGCTGGGTGGGGAGATGGGAAGGTTTATCATTGTGGAGCATGAGGTAGTGAAGGTGGAGTTAAATTTAGCAAACATTTTTGCATCTTTAAGCTGGCTCCAACCTTTTTGTTTAATTTGGCAATGTTGAGCTATGTGTGTGTAACCTGCTCAGGAGAGATGGTTAGTGACCTGAATATTTAAATCACTGAATTATGACAATATCTGTGCACACACAGATTTTGTGGTTTCAAGAAGCTTGTTAGAACATAGAACATTACAGCGCAGTACAGGCCTTTTGGCCCTCGATGTTGCGCCGACCAGTGGAACCAATCTAATGACTTTCTAACCTAAAGTATTCCAATATTATCCATATGTCTATCCAATGACCATTTAAATGCCCTTGAAGTTGGTGAGTCCACAACTACTGCAGGCAGGGCATTCCACGCCCTTACTACCCTCTGAATAAAGAACCTACCTTTGACATCCGTCCTATAATTATCACTCCTCAATTTAAAGCTATGTCTCCTCGTGTTAGCCATCACCATCCGACGAAAAAGGCTCTCACTATCCACCCTATCTAACCCTCTGATCATCTTGTATGCCTCAATTAGGTCACCTCTTAACCTTCTTCCCTCTAACGAAAACAACCTCAAGTCCCTCAGCCTTTCCTCATAAGACCTTCCCACCATACCAGGCAACATCCTAGTAAACCTCCTCTGCACCCTTTCCAATGCTTCCACATCTTTCTCATAATGCGGTGACCAGAACTGGACGGAATATTCCAAGTGCGACTGCACCAGAGTTTTGCGCAGTTGCAACACGATCTCACAGCTCCGAAATTCAATCCCTCTACCAATAAAAGTTAACATACCGTACGCCTTCTTAACAATCTTATCAACCCTGGGTGCCAATTTTAAGAGATCTGTGCACATGTATACTGAGATCTGTCTGCTCTTCGACACGACCAAGAGTCCTTTCATTAGTCCTATATTCTGTAATCCTGTTACTCTGTTCTAAGTAAATCACGTTGCACTTTTCCGCATTAAACTCCATTTGCCACCTCTGCAGCTTATCTACGTCCTATGTTATTGAAACCAAATTGCAAACTGTAGTCTGTGAAGGGCCCATAGGAATATTTTTATTTTAGAAAAAGAGAGAATTAGTTATATAGCTTTGGGGACACAACTCGGTACCAAGAATGGGGCAAGGTAAGGAGGCAAACCTCCATGAGCCACACCATAGCCAATATGTGGATTGAACCAGGGCCTTTGGCATCTTTATACAACAACTCATGGGTTCATTAAAAATCAAGCACACAAAGCAATAAATACACAATGGTCACAGTTGTTTACACTGGGAAAAGGTTTGTTGAGAACTGTATTTGTGGTAATATGCCAACTCTTGCACTTTGGAGGATAGGTGCACCATGTGTCCCTTACATTGAACCTTGGACAAAGAATAAGCTGACCATCAGGACCAGCAACAGTTTGCTCTGGAGAGATCTGAAGGTAATCAGCAAGGGAAGAGCAATAGCAGACAGGAGAGCAGTGGTGGAGTTGGGCTTGCAGGAAAAATTACTCATGCAATATGATATAATTTGACATGTCAGATCAGCAGTGTTCTAGGGACTTATCAAGTCAGGTGGTGGCAGACATCTGCAGCCTCTTAGAAGTTTTATTCCCTATTATATCTTATAGTCAAGCACTCACAGTGACTATATAAGTAACTGCTAACTATCACATTTTTGCCTCTGGATCATTCCAGGGCACAGCTGGACATATGGAATATTTCAGTAGACTGCATGAAAATGCACTAATAGTGTCTGTCTCTAATTTCTCATTGCACCCAACGGTACATCAAATAATGCATCATGAAAATTGAAGTGCAGCCCGTGTTCATCTAAATCCATTAGAAACTTCATGCACTCTTGTTTCAAACTCCTCACTTCTGTAAATTACATCTTTGGATGAACATTTTAATTGAGTGCTTCGCAAGCAAGTTGCATCAAACTGCTACGGAAAAGGCTCCAGCATCACTTCAGAAACTCAACATCAGAAACTGGACAAAGCAGCCCCATTGACTGACACCTCATCCAGCACTGTGTGTGCCATCAGCAAGAAGCACTGTAGCAATTTGCCAACATTCCTTGGGCTGCACTTTTCAAACCCGTGATCTTTACACCCAGAAAGACAAAGGCAGCAAATGCATGGGAACACTGCCACCTGCAAGTTCCCTTTCACGTCACTCTTCATTCTGACTTGGAACTAATCAGATTAAATCGCCATTCCTGCACTGTTTCTGCATCAAAATTCTGGAATATCCACTCTTTATCACATTGATGGCAGAGATTCAAGAAGGTGGCTTACTACCATATTTTCAATGACAATTAGGGATGGGCAATAAATGCTGGTTTTGTTAGAGATGTCCAGATCCTAGAAACAAATTTAACAAAACTTAACTTGTGTGATCTGGATCTATGCCACACCCACTGCCATACATTCAATGTTAAACTGGATGTCACATTTTAATTAGATGCAGTTTTAAAATGCCACACACTAAGGGTTGAAAGTTATTCTGGAATACCAACTTGATATTGCACCAGCTCAATCCCCTCCCCAGGCAAACTCCAAACATGCCTGAGAGTTACTCTATTTGTGGTCCCACCTCAACTCTAGTGAAAACATCTTTTAAATTGGACCACCCTCTCATTTTTAATGTTGCATCTGGCATCACTTTGCACAAGGACTGAGCAATGTAAAGCTGCGAGTAGAATTCAATATTTTTCAACCCCTATCTGGTTTCAATACTTGTATTTCATTCTCCTAGGGCCTACCAAAACAATTGTCTATTTTTTGATACCATCTAGCTGAATATAACTTCTCACCTGAAATTTTTTCCTTGCAACAAAATATTGCATTCGTCGAATAACTTTTACGGCAGCTCTGTGTGCTTCTGTTAATCTGTAAAAGAATGGAAGGAAAGAATAACATTTGATACTTTCCAATGATAGTGTGGATAAATACACTGGGTGGGATAGAATCAAGCCAAGGAGACTAGATGACATAAAGCTTGCCTAGGCTGACTTCTGAAAGCCAGCATAGATATAATTAGTTATAATGTACTTAGGGTAAGGATGAAACAAAGGATATATTAAAAAGATCACATATCTGCACCTCCCCAATCAAAAAAGTTTATTTAGTAGTCACAAGTAGGCTTACATTCACACAGCATTGAAGTTATTGTGAAAATCCCCTCGTCGCCACATGTTTGGGTATACTGAGAGAGAATTTAGCATGGCCAACTCACCTAACCTGCACATTCTTGGATTGTGCAGATGCAGGGAGAACTTATAAACTTCACACAGACAGTGACCCAAGGAATTGAACCCAGATTCCTGGCACTGTGCAGCAGCAGTGCTAACCACTGTGCCATCATGCTGTTCCTAACCGCTAACACCAAATATTTTCCCACACTAGAGCTGTTCTTTTAGACTTGTCAATAAATTCCTCCTTGCTTTCTCTTAGGTGGAAAGTTGAAAGTAATTGATCACCCATTATATTTTCTACTCTGTTTATTGAGGGAAGATTTGTTTCCACAAGATGACTTAGATCACTAATAATGAATGACTTATCCAATCAAGTACAAACATGAAGTAACCATCTGATCTAAATGTGGCTTTTCTCCAGTTGTGGAATTAATGGAATCAACATTGAAATCAGTAAGGAGTGATTTTATTGAAATCACGGTTGGTATTTTATCCATTGATTATCTGCTTTAATCTTCTTATTGTCCATTTTAACCTGCTCATAAGGCACTCACCTGAAGCTATTGGAATCCTTTTTTTAAGGTCAAGGTTCAAAGGCATTGTTCATTTCACCTAAGTCCTTTTATTTCTTAGGGTCAGGAAAAGTAGAAATGGCCAAATTATCCTCCAACAGACCCTCCCAATACTCCTTACCCACAATTTACCCTTCTTTTTGGTGGTTTCCTATCACCAGCCATTTATAGTTTTCCATTTATTTTGGAGTAGTGACATACCAAGAACATACAATTGACGCCTGGGAGTTGACATCACCAGTGCCTGAAAATTGTGACTTCAGGTATGTCGAGTCTTCTCTCATGTCACCTGCCACAGTTAAAGGGTCACACAGAATCAATAATTCATAAAATGTAAGTGTAATTGAAATTGAGTGTCAGATTTATATGATATGTTACTTTTCTAAGAACACTTTATTGGCAATCCAATAACTATTCCACATATTGCCAACAATGCTGCTAAATTGATATGGTTGTGAATGTGGCTGTGATAAATAATTTATTTCTGTCTCAACAGTACAATCCATTTTCTATAAAGCATGCCAAGCAACACAAGAGTCACTGTATAAATGATCACAGAACGTATTTCTGGATATTGTCAATTGATAGATTACATTGCTGCTGATCTGTAATTTTAGTATAGAAAAGAAAAATGCATGAGAACATAGAACATAGAACATTACAACGCAGAACAGGCCCTTCGGCCTTCGATGTTGCGCCGACCAATTATGAAAAAAGCAATGACCCTCCAAACTAAACCATTCCCTTCTCTTCCATAAACTTATCAACTAACCTCTTAAACGCCACCAAACTTGGCGCATCTACAACTGCCACAGGCAGGGCATCCCACTCCCTAACCACCCTCTGGGTAAAGAACCTACCTCTGATATCCGACCTATAACTATCACCCCTTAATTTAAAGCTGTGTCCCCTCGTGCTAGCTTTCTCCATCCTAGGAAAAAGGCTATCACTGTCCACCCTATCTAAACCTCTAATCATCTTATATGTTTCAATAAGGTCTCCTCTTAGCCGCCTTCTTTCTAACGAAAACAACCTCAAATCCCTCAGCCTCTCTTCATAAGACCTGCCCTCCATACCAGGCAACATCCTGGTAAACCTCCTCTGTACCCTCTCCAATGCCTCCACATCTTTCTTATAATGTGGGGACCAGAACTGCACACAATACTCCAAGTGCGGCCGCACTAGAGTTTTGTACAGTTGCAACATGACGTTGCGGCTCCGAAATTCAATCCCCCTACCAATAAAAGCTAAGACTCCATATGCCTTCTTAACAACCTTATCGACTTGACTGCCTACTTTCAGGGATCTATGCACAAATACACCAAGATCCCTCTGTTCATCAACACTATTAAGAATCCTACCATTAGCCCTATACTCGACACATTTATTATTCCTGCCAAAGTGCATTACCTCACACTTTTCCACATTAAACTCCATTTGCCACCTCTCAGCCCAGCTCTGCAACTTGTCCAAGTCTCTCTGCAAACTATAACACCCCTCTTCACTATCTACCACTCCACCGACTTTAGTGTCATCCGCAAATTTACTAATCCATCCTTCAATACCCTCATCCAGATCATTTATAAAAATTACAAACAGCAGGGGCCCCAAAACAGATCCCTGAGGTACACCACTTGTAACCGAACTCCACGATGCATATCTCCCATCAACCACCACCCTCTGTCTTCTATCTGCTAGCCAATTCCTAACCCAATTAGCTAAATCACCCTCTATCCCATACATCTGCATTTTCTGCAGAAGTCTTCCATGGGCCACCTTATCAAACGCCTTACTAAAGTCAATATATACCACATCAACCGCCTTACCCCCATCCACCTCTTTGGTCACTTTTTCAAAAAACTCAATAAGGTTAGTAAGGCACGACCTACCCTTCACAAAACCATGCTGACTATCCCCAATCAATTCATTTCTCTCTAAATAACTATAAATCCTATCCCTAATTATTCTCTCCAATACTTTGCCCACAACAGAAGTAAGACTCACTGGCCTATAATTCCCTCTCTCTTCCCCTTCTTGAACAATGGGACCACATTCGCTATCCTCCAGTCTTCCGGAACCATACCCGTAACCAACGACGACCTGAAGATCAGAGCCAGAGGCTCTGCAATCGCCTCTCTTCCCTCCCAGAGAATCCTAGGGTAAATCCCGTCCGGCCCAGGGGACTTATCTAACTTCAAACCCTGAAGAATATCTAGCACATCCTCCCTATCTACTTCAATACTTTCCAGTTTGCAACCCTGTACCTCAGTGTTCTCCACAACTACATTTACATCTCCCTGCGTGAATACCGAAGAGAAATATTTGTTCAGTGCCTCTCCAATCTCTTCAGGCTCCACGCACAACTTCCCACTGCTGTCTCTGACTGGCCCTAATCTTGCCCTAACCAATCTTCTATTCTTAACATATCTAAAGAAAGCTTTAGGATTCTCCTTAATCCTATCAACCAAAGTCTTCTCGTGTCCCCTTTTAGCTCTCCTCAACTCACTCTTTAGCTCCCTCCTGGCTAATCTATAGCTATCCATTGCACTAACCGAGCCTTCAAGCCTCATCCTGACATAAGCCTCCTTTTTCCTTTTAACCAGCGAATTAACTTTTTTCGTACACCATGGTTCCCTTACTCGACCATTTCCTCCTTGCCTGACAGGGACATACTTATCAAGGACTCGCAGTAGCTGCTCCTTGAATAAGCTCCACATTTCAGATGTTCCCAGTCCCTGTAGTTTCCTAGTCCAACCTATGCACCCTAATTCTCTCCTAATGGCCTCATAATTACCATTCCCCCAGCTATAACTACTGCCCCCAGCTTCATGCCTATCCCTATCCATCACTAAGGTGAACGTAACCGAATTGTGGTCACTATCACCAAAATGTTCACCAACTTCCAAGCCTAACACCTGATCTGGCTCATTGCCCAGCACCAAATCCAATGTAGCCTCACCTCTAGTTGGCCTATCTACATACTGAGTCAAAAAACCTTCCTGCACACTTTGTACAAAAACTGACCCCTCTAACGAGCTAGAGCTATAGCTATTCCAATCAATATTAGTAAAGTTAAAGTCCCAACCAGAGAACCCCCCACCAGAGAAAGAACACTATTATTTTGAAGAAATCTAAATATTTGGAGTAAAGTAAACAATTATATAATTTTGAAAATTGTAATTTAATGTATAGCTGTTGCTTCATTTCCCACACCTTGGGTCTGATGTTACCAGTTTCATTCTAAGTGCTGAAACTGGGCTCAATTCAGATCCTACTTGGAAATCTGCTTTCAGGCGCCCCCATTAGCACTTCGCCTGGAAAAAGAAATTGTGGGTCTGAATCGTGCTATGGACTGGGTTTAGTGCAGCCAAAATGATCGGAGCTCTGAACTGCACATGGGCAGTTAGAAAAAAATTTGAAAAAGCGTGTCCGTGTTAGATCGCTCCTGAGCACAAAAAAGCGGATAAAGCAGCCCAGGAGCAACGACTCCCACAGATATCATCCCGACCCTAAAACATAACTTTCTCCCTTATCCACTTATGCCCCGCTACCCAACCTGATCACGACCCTCTGTCCCTTCCTCCCCACTAATCGCATGCAGAGTGACGGCCGACCACCCCGCCAACACCCACCCCACTCCACCACCAGAGATCCATTTGGCCTCTTCCCCCCCCACCAATGAGCTATTGGGCCTTCAACACCCCCCCACCAGAGATGCATCTAACCCACCTCTTCATCCCCTCAACACAGAATGATCTGACCCAACTCCCTCCCTTCCCCAACCAGACAACGAGCCACCCTCCTTTCCCCCCAAACCAGACAATAACTTGCTCTATTCCCTTCCCCTCCACCGGACAATGATTGGGCCTCCCTCAAACCACACACCCCCACCATCAATCTGTGTCAGAGAGCCGTTAGAAACTCTGAACTTATCTCTGTCACAGCTGGAGTGCCCGAAGCAGATTTTTATTTAGCATGTTCATTTTGGCTCAATTCCAGATTGGTGAATGCAGTGGTAAAGGAGGAAATGCTGATAAAGTTGGGTGGGCAGTTGATTAATTCAATTGAAATGCATACAAATGCATTTAAATCGCCATTATGCCAGTTTTGGGTGTGAATTGGATTGCAGCCATTCCCGGGTTCAGTAGAGTGGCCATCTGCCAGACGTGGGCATGGACTTGTTAATGGCCTCATGCCTGACTTTACCACATTTTCGCGCCCGAAAATGAGCATAATGCAATGGTTAAAATTGGGCCTTTAGTGGTGCACAAGACAGATTTTTGTCTGTTCCCTTTGAGAATCTTTTATCGGAGTGGGTTGCTAGCTTATCACTCAACCTGTTTGGCTATCTTATGAATGCATCTTCCTTGGCCATCAAGTCATGGGGTGATAATTAAACCTGAAGCTCTTGGCTCAGACACAGGGATGACATACACTGCATCACAACATCTCACTTAATGTGTAGTGATAAAGCTTTATTATTTGAGATGACTAATTAGTAATAATACTTGTAAAGCGAAATTGTTTTACAACCAGAAATACACCATGTATTTTGCTAATTAAGGCAGTGTTTGGCTGAACAATATGGACCAAAGGAGTTGGTAGGATTGTTAAGTACCAGATCAGAAACCACAAGGTATATTTTGAAACGATTAGACATTTTGACATTAGTATGAGGAAAGGATGTTTCACTCCAGACATGATTCTACTTACAAACCAGGGAACTTTCATCAAAACAAATTTTATTTAATGACTCAGTTTAACTATAACAAATTAATTTGCTTAATTTTAAACAATTGAACAATACTTAAATGTGACAAGATACAATTCTTAACTGCTAACCTATCACTATGTGTTGCAATCAAACAAAATTTTCCTTATAGACTTAAACCCCGCTTTATAATTAGTTAGCAAATCACAGGCATACTTGCTTAAGACTTAGGTTAACAGTCCTGGAGCTTTCAGAAGCCTCTGGAGAAAAACAGCAAGAGACTTCTTTCTTTTAGCAGGTCCAGGCAGCAATTGCTTGTATTTAAAATGTAAATGAAACTGATCTTTCCTGCAAGCTTAGCTTCTCTCATTAATCTTTGACTCTGTATACCTAGTCTAACATCCCAGGAGAATCTAAATAAACAAAAGGTCCATTAATTCTACAAAGCAACACATCAGGAGCTAAAACCTGCATTCTCAGCACTTGAGCTCATTGTTTCCCAGACAAATCAACTCTTGTAAAAAAAACACTGCCTCTTAAAGCAATCCCTTGCACATTAAATGTATCAAAATAACACAGTATCATCACAGGATAGTTATAAAAGAAATTGATTCTGGAAAGATAAATGGATCAAATTTTGCACATGTAATCAATATCAAGTAAAAGTCTAGAAATCAGATGAGGAATGGATCTGGCCAGCAATTTGCAAATTTCACAAAGCCCCCTGCCCATGCTTTTTGACTCATGCCTACGAATTTGTGATGTTGTTCCTTCAGGCAGGAACAGTGCAGAAATATGTCACCCAGGTCTCAGGAATAAAAAGATCCCAAAGTGCCAAATGCATAATTGCACCCCTGCAGCACAATACATGTTCTAAGGAAGCATTGGCCCTAGTTTTCTCCCAGCATTTATTTTGCTTTTATTAAAAGGAAAAACTTGAACTGCATCAAGTGGTTTCACGAGAATTTTAGATGCAATGTTTGAACATTTAGATGGCTATCGTGTATTTTCTTTCAAAATTATTTTCATTACTGAGGAGTAGAAAGAATTTAGTACTGAAGGCAATAAATCTGAACAAATACATCAAACTGCAGTTTGAATGACTTATCTTCTGTGGTTAGAGTTTTCAACGTAGTTTTATTAGAAAATTAATCATCCAAAATAGACTAAAATCCACCAAAAGTAGCATTCCACTTGACACCTAAGAAATAATCCACCGAGTTTTGTTTTCAAGCTTATAGGAAACCACTAAGAGCTTAAGTACTAACAGGTGTTGACTGCTAGAGGGAAAAATGGATTAGACTGGATTAGTGGATGCATAAATTATTGTTACAGACGACAAGAAAATTGAAGTATTTATTGAATTCAAAAGATAGATCATAGTAGCACAGCCAACCAAGTCTAAAGTCAAGAAATTTACATTAATACTGTCAAACACATGTTTCTTCTTATCTGATTAACTACTTTTAACAACTCTTTTTCTTCTTTTCTTTCACCATCTCCTTGCCTGAAGACATGGGGAAATGAATTGGATGAGGCCCAAGAAAAGGCAAGGGAATAGTGATTGGGTGGTCATGTGGATGCTGGGATGACACGGGTCCAAAAGGGGTCACATGTTAGGAGCACAGGATTAACCCCTAAGGCACTGGATGGAGATGGCCTGAAAAAGACAAGAGGACAATGTAGAAGGAGGATTGTACAACGATAGAGTGGGAGAAGAACGAGGTCTCACAATGAGAGACAGAAGGGCAAGGAGATGGATGAGGCAAATGAACAATGGTAGGCAGACAGAAGACCAAGGAGAGGGGAGCTGAATCTTAACATGCATGAAAAACTCACAAACAAGGGGATCAAAAGAATAAGACATCATTTACTGGAAGGAATGGATGAAGACTCCAGATGAGGCAGATAGATGTCCAAATGGAGTGAGGCATGTGTGCCTTGCAGGTGAGAGAATCAGGTAGAATGGGAGGTGGGGTGGGGTGGAGGGAGATGGTTGAATTGAAGAACAGACTTCTTCTTAAAGCTGCTAGTCTTTTCCCTCTGGTTTGCTGACATTGTGTATGGTCTGGTGAAGATAGATGGGCTGGAGAGAGTGATGCAAGTGTGCTGGACTAATGCAAATCAGTCAGCTGCCGGCCCACCAGGAGAGCAGAGGGGAACTCATTTATGCATAATTAATAAGCTTTCTAGTGCAGAATATGATCTGGGATCCCACAAATCTGACAGTGTAAAAGACACCACCGGAGCTACATGCAACTATATTTATGCTGGAATTCTATCCTACCGCTGCCATGGAATTGAAATGGGTGAGGGGGCGGACAATCAAAATGTCTGTTGTTCTCAGCCAGAAATTTCCAGTCTCAAATATTTCTGTTCTTCCTACCAAAATGAATCACTTCACATTTCTCCACATTGAACTTCATCTGCCATTTGTCCGCTTATTCCACCAACTTGTCTGTGTCCTTTTGAAACTCTCCACACTTCCAAATTTTGTATCATTTGCAAACTTTGAAACTGCCCTGTACACCAAAATCTACATCATTAATAAACACCCGGAAAAGTGAAGGCTCCAACACTGACTCTTGGAAACTCCACTCCAAACTTTCCTCCAGCCTAAAGACTTCCATCAATAGCTAATCATGGTTTCCTGCCACTCAACCAATTTCATCTCTACATTGCTACTGTCCCTTTTATTTCATGAATTATAACTTTGCTTACATGTCGGCTGTGTGGTACTGTATCAAATGTTGTTTGGAAGTCCATGTACACCACAGTAACAAGATCACCCTCATCAATCTTTGTTGGCATCTCTTCAAAAAATTCCAGCAGGTTAGTTAACCTGCAGGTTAGTTCACTTAGACATCCATGCTAGATTTCCTTAACTAAGTTGTACTTGTCCATGTGACTGTTAGTATTGTCTTTAATTATTGTTTCTAGAAGTTTCCCCACCACCAAAGTTAAATTGACTGGCCTGTAGTTGTTGGACTTATCTTTCTATCCTTTTTTCAAACAAAGGCTTAACATTTGCAATTCTCCAGTTCCTTGGCACCAATCCGGAGTCCGAGGAAGACTGAACATTACCATAGAATCATAGAATCCTACAGCGCAGAAGGATGTCATTTGGCCCATCGAGTCTGCACCGATCATAATCCCACCAGGCCCTCTCCTTATAATCCCCATGCATTTACCTTAGCTAGTCTCCCTGACACTAGAAGGCAATTTAGCACATCTTTGGACTGTGGGAGGAAATCGGAGCAGCCGGATGAAACCCATGTAGGCATGGGGAGAACGTTCAGACTCCGCGCAGACAGTGACTCAAACCAGGAATCAAATCTGGGTCCCTGTGCTGTGGGACAGCAGCGCTAACCAGTGTACCACTGTGCTGCCCTTGGTCAGTGCCTCTGCAATTCCCATTTTCACTTTGCTTTCCATTTGAGCCAATAATCAGACAAGAGCCAATAATGGATTATAATCTTTATACTACCCCCAAATATTAGAAGCAGAGGGGTGTTCTCTTCAGCAAATAACTGTTGAGCAGTTGGAATATTCCAGCGCATCAGCATCCAACTATCGATTTCTGCAATAATTATACCACTCAATAACATAATATATATATAAAAAACTCAATTCATTTTGTAGTACACAGCAGTAATAATACATTCTTCATTTGCTAGTTATGTGTAGTTGGCTGAAAATCCTTTCATTCATATACAAAAAAATAGATTTTTTAAATGATACCTAATTACAAAAGCAACGTCATTGTTTCATCATTGCTCTTTTCGTATTCTCACTATATTTCTTCAAATTAAAATTGTAGCAGAAAATTGCCTCAACCATGCAGTGAATCTAGAAATCCAAAATTAAATACAGTTTTTATTCAGGAGTTTGGAATAGCTAAATTAAACAAAAGGAAGTGACGTTTGACCTTTAGAGCATTAAGCCTGACTTTGTAGTTAATCAAAGGTAAATCTACAAGTATTTATGACTTGCATTGATTAGAGTTGTTGATCAGACCATTTCAGTCTATATGTTTTTTGATCTTTTCTGCCACTAAACCTTTTGACTGGGGTGACTTTCCTTCAAGGACCAGGCATTTTTGGACCTCGCTTACCCCCAACTCTTGCCTATTCACTTATACCCCAATTGCCACCGGTGTCCCATACCCTCCTCTCCTGTCCCTGGGACAATTGCCATTTACCCAGCCTTTTCATTCCAATACTTGTTCCCAGATACATCCCTGCAATGCCTCTCCTGTCCACTGCAGCACTGTTCCTGGAGGTGCTGGAGAGCTTTGGGCCAATCTGCTTGGCCGGCATCTCTACAAAGTGGAACTTCTATCCAAGCAAGGAAAAAGTCCTGCCTGCTGCCTATCAATGCCCATTTGGGTGTAAAATGACAGCGGGCCTGTCCAAGCCAGCAGAAATGTGTGTTCCACCAACTCTTAATTCAGCTCTTCATCTTTGCATATTTTAATCAGAAGGTAGAGCTAAAAGTAGCACCTAGATATGGAGCATTCTCCTTTCAGATGGGGCAATAGTCTCGTGTGTCCATAACTCACTTGATCTATATAGAACTGGTTCTGGTGTCTCTAAACAACAAATCATTGATTCGTACTTTCTACTTGAATGTTACAAATACATAATTTCAAATTTGTACTTGAAAAAGCATCATAAGCTGATGTTCTACTTAATTAGTTATAAGACTTGCAGCCTTTACAGCTTGATGAATATTGTCACCTAATCTAAACTTCTGTTTTATTCACATAAGCTTTGAAATGAGCATCTTGGAAATCAGCTAAGAGACAACAGAGCTAACCACTATTTGAAACAATGTCATCATTCCTGCTCTTTATGCGAATTGAAGCCACAAGTTAGGTGTATGAACATCAGCTGGAATACCTGCATAGCTTATGCCATACTTCCATTACATGTTGAGTAAGACTGATCACATAATAGAAACACCACTTGGAATATTTTCTCATAGTATAAAATTGGACACCAAACACAAAATTTGCATTATGTGCTGTATTGTCAGTTAAACTAGAAAACTGAGGATAATAATTCAGTAATGTCAAAATATGTCACAATATAAATATACATATGTACACACATACATACACAGGCAGATCTTCACCTTGTCCTTGGAGGTGAATTGTAAGGCAAGAAAGCTAGTAAAATCAGCACTGTCTTCTAAATGGTGACAGCAACCCACTCAGCAGCACTGTAAAACCATTTAAGCTTCTTCAATGGGCAAATTGTAGCAAGTTTATAAACAATGTAATTTGGATAGCATTTCATGGGGCCCATGTTGTGTCTGAACCCCAATCTCAAAGATGGAAGCTGCACAGCAGGAGGTCAGAGCAGCATGAAAATAGGATGCAATCTAACTGTTTAAAATGGTGCAAATGGCAGGCCTAAGGACATCAGCTCCGAGAGACAGCTTTCACAGACAAGCGCTCAGCGTGTACGACAGTTGTCGGTTCTCTCAACCTTTTCTTGCAGCCATTTCATTCCATCCTCCTTTCATCTTTACAGCCCTCTCCGTCTGCTGTGAAGTCTGCCAGCAGCCCTCCCCTCTCTGCTTCCATCCCTAATTGGATGACAAACCTGAAGGGCATTTTCCACAGAATTGTCCCAGAAGATGCGCCACTCTAATATCTGTGGTCATGGAGCTGTAAATGGTCCCAACTGCTGAAAACATTCTGCGTCCCGAAAATGCAGCCCACAGGGCAAAAAAGAGACACAGCAGAAGAACTGGCTGAGGAGCAAATCCCAGTGGCCACTGGAATTCCTATAAAAATGAGAACTAGCCCTAATTAACTTTAACATTTTATTGCTGGGAGAGTTCTCTTGGTTCCATCTAAAAATCTTGTTTAAAAAGTCAGTTCCAATACCTCCAGCGTAGTAGGGTCAGGAGGAATTACTTAATTCTTCAGGCCTTAAAGGAGATCCAATGGTGGGAGGAGGGGGAGGAAGATTTTTCCTGTCCCTCCTGCCACAGAAATGGTAGCGAGTGGGTTGGAGGTACGGACCATGCAAAAAATCTGTTGACCTCGAGCGGGATTTTCCAGTTTTAGGGCGAGCGCGGCTGGGAAGTGCCGTCCTACATATTGTACAGGTAAAGTGAACTTATTTACTGGCTAACCTACCAATGTGAATAGTATATGCTCATATCAATGAGCATAGTTTAATCTTAATGCAATAATAACCAAAATATCTAGCTAAATATTTGAAAAATTAAGGATGGCAGACAGGAAAAATCTTCAAGTTGGTAAATCTCAACAAAGCATGTTTTTTTTGCAAAGAAAAAGTCACTGATGGCATACCTCCAAACATCTGAAAAGCAGCAGAATAAAATTGCAAAAGGCAGAGGCAGCAGACTAAGTAATTGTCTGGTGGTTCACCACATCGATTTAAAATGGTTGGTAAGCAAAGTATGGTACAAATAAAAATGTTTATTTTCCATAATGGGAAGCCCCTTCTACTCAATTATTTTTTTTACAACAGACAAGCAACCGACTTATTCTGAAACATATGCTTTAAATTTGCAAATAATTGTAGATTCAGTCTAGAAGTATACCTATTTTATTTTGTAGGAGAAAATTACCAAAAGGAAAAGTATTTTTGTTCTTGGCTGGCACTTGAGTGGTACACAGCTGTTCACAGGCAGGACATACATAGTAGAAGCAAATTTTAAAATGTGTAAGTGGCAACCTCTCCCCATAGGTTGTATCTCACTGTCGCCAACTGCAAAGGCCTCAAACTCTGAGCTAGCCTCCCACTGCAGTCAGACCCAGTAGTATCTGACAGGGATACAGTTTAACTGGATGAGAATCGGCATTGGACTGAAGTATGATCGCCGTCCTGCTGGAGCTATGCCGATCAATGAGTCGAATGCCCACATAATTTCAGTCCCAAAATATCCTAACATTTTAAGGAGCTGTTTTCATACTGAGGTGGCTGGGGGAGTACTTTAGAATTGGAATGTTATAATTATTTGTTCCTTTAGAATGAGTGAATATCAAAATCAGATTTTAAAAATCTATCATGCAGCAGTAACAGTGAACTGAACAGTATAGGCAGGATTCCTCAGACTAATCCATGGCACGACCCATTGCGATTCAGAATGGAAAGTTTGGCATTCCAGTCAAAACTCCATAATTTTCAGTGGCATTGGAAAATCCCGTTTGCGAATGAGGATAGAGGATTTTGGTTTATGATCCCAAAATTCCAGGGTCTATGAAGAACAACAGGGTTTCAATTTGCTTGCAAGAGGGTGTACAATAATCCTGATCCAAACCCTGGAAGGTAGTCATTAAAGTGATCACAGCAGGATACCACACCTTGTAAATACTCAGCAGAGATACCTATGTCTGAGGAGCCCAGTGAGAAATTGGAATAGCAACTTGCTGCTCCAAATAGAGGAGTCAGATGTTCTATTCAGCAACTCATTCAGATAAGGATAGAACTGCACATTTTTATATTTATTTAGTTATAGATTACAAGCATACACCTCCTCATGTGACTGAGGAGAACAGACTGGGAACATCTGGAATGTGGAGCTTATTCAAGGAGCAGCTGCTGCGGGTCCTTGATAAGTATGTCCCTGTCAGGCAAGGAGGAAATGGTCGAGTAAGAGAACCTTGGTGTACGAAAAAAGTTGATTTGCTGGTTAAAAGGAAAAAGGAGGCTTATGTCAGGGTGAGGATTGAAGGCTCGGTTAGTGCAATGGATAGCTATAGATTAGCCAGGAGGGAGCTAAAGAGGGAATTGAGGAGAGCAAAGAGAGGACATGAGAAGACTTTGGCTGATAGGATTAGAGAGAATCCTAAAGCTTTCTTTAGATATGTTAAGAATAGAAGATTGGTTAGGGCAAGATTAGGGCCAGTCACAGACAACAGTGGGAAGTTGTGCGTGGAGCCTGAGGAGATTGGAGAGGTACTGAATAAATATTTCTCTTCGGTATTCACGCAGGGTGATGTAAATGTAGTTATGGAGAACACTGAGGTACAGGGTAGCAAACTGGAAGGTGTCGAAGTAGATAGGGAGGATGTGCTAGATGTTCTCGAGGGTTTGAAGTTGGATAAGTCCCCTGGGCCGGACGGGATTTACCCTAGGATTCTATGGGAGGCAAGAGAGGAGATTGCAGAGCCTCTGGCTCTGATCTTCAGGTCCTCGTTGGTTACGGGTGTGGTTCCGGAGGACTGGAGGATAGCGAATGTGGTCCCATTGTTTAAGAAGGGGAAGAGAGACCTTCCAGGGCATTATAGGCCAGTGAGTCTTACTTCTGTTGTGGGCAAGGTATTGGAGAGAATTATTAGGGATAGGATTTCTAGTTATTTAGAGAGAAATGAATTGATTGGGGATAGTCAGCATGGTTTCGTGAAGGGTAGGTCATGCCTTACTAACCTCATTGAGTTTTTTTGAGAAAGTGACCAGAGAGGTGGATGGGGGTAAGGCGGTTGATGTAGTATATATGGACTTTAGTAAGGCGTTTGATAAGGTGGCCCATGGAAGACTTCTACAGAAAATGCAGATGTGTGGAATAGAGGGTGCTTTAGCTAATTGGATTAGGAATTGGCTGGCAGATAGAAGACAGAGGGTGGTGGTTGATGGGAGATATTCATCGTGGAGTTCGGTTACAAGTGGTGTACCTCAGGGGTCTGTTTTGGGGCCCCTGATGTTTGTAATTTTTATAAATGATCTGGATGAGGGTATTGAAGGATGGATAAGTAAATTTGCAGATGACACTAAAGTCGGTGGAGTGGTAGATAGTGAAGAGGGGTGTTATAGTTTGCAGAGGGACTTGGACAAGTTGCAGAGCTGGGCAGAGAGGTGGCAAATGGAGTTTAATGTGGAAAAGTGTGAGGTAATGCACTATGGCAGAAATAATAAATGTGTAGCGTATAGGGCTAATGGTAGGATTCTTAGTAGTCTTGATGAACAGAGGGATCTTGGTGTGTATGTGAATAGATCCCTGAAAGTAGGCAGTCAAGTCGAGAAGGTTGTTAAGAAGGCATATGGAGTCTTGGCTTTTATTGGTAGGGGGATTAAATTTCGGAGCCGCAACGTCATGTTGCAACTGTACAAAACTCTAGTGCGGCCGCACTTGGGAGTATTGTGTGCAGTTCTGGTCCCCGCATTATAAGAAAGATGTGGAGGCATTGGAGAGGGTACAGAGGAGGTTTACCAGGATGTTGCATGGTATGGAGGGCAGGTCCTATGAAGAGAGGTTGAAGGATTTGAGGTTGTTTTCGTTAGAAAGGAGGCGGCTAAGAGGGGATCTTATTGAAGCATATAAGATGATTAGAGGTTTAGATAGGGGGGACAGTGATAGCCTTTTTCCTAGGATGGAGAAAGCTAGCACGAGGGACACAGCTTTAAATTAAGGGGTGATAGTTATAGGACGGATATCAGAGGTAGGTTCTTTACCCAAAGGGTGGTTCGGGAGTGGAATGCCCTGCCTGCAGTGGTTGTAGATGCGCCAAGTTTGGTGGCGTTTAAGAGGTTAGTTGATAAGTATATGGAAGAGAAGGGAATGGTTAGTTTGGAGGGGCATTGCTTTTTATATTGGTCGGCGCAACATCGAAGGCCGAAGGGCCTGTTCTGTGCTGTAATGTTCTATGTTCTATGTTCTATGTTCATGTAACAACCATGTGCGTCATGCCAGTCCCTCTGCTGACATCCAGTATCTCTGTGAGTCTGGTCATCTTGGTAGTTCTCTCTTCTCCTTCAGTCACGTAGAATCAAGGAATGATTATTGCACTGGAGGAGGCCAATCTGTCAGTCAGATAGATGCTAACTCTCTGCAAGAGTAACTTATCTAGTCCCACAATGTGACTTTTCCAATTAGCCCTGCAATTTTGTTCTCACCAAGCAATTGTTCAATTTTCTCCTTAAGACCATGATTGAATCAGTCTCCACCATATTCTCAGGCAGTGCATTCCAGAACCTAATCACATGCTACAGAAAAAATGGTTTCCCTCATGTTACTATTTTTTCTTATACCAATCACTTTAAATTGGTGCCCTCTGGTTCTTGACTCTTATACCAATATAAACAGTTTCTCCCTATCTTCTGTCCAGACGCCTCATGATTTTGAACATCATCCAAGAAGTACAGCACAGTTTCACCAAGCAGCCCACATAATGAAAGTTTCTCATCCCTGGAACCATTCTTATGAACCTTTTCTGCACTCTCTTTACTGTCCTCACATTTTTCAAAGTATCGTGTCATAGAATCATAGAATCGTACAGTGCAGAATGAGGCCATTTGGCCCATCAAGTCTGTGCCAACCACAATCCCACTTGGCTCTATTCCTTTAACCTCATACATTTACTCTAGCTAGTCCCCCTGACACTAAAGGACAATTTAGCATGGCCAATCCACCTAACCTGAACATCTTTGGAGGGTGGGATGAAACCGTAGCACCCAGAGGAAACCCATGTAAATGCAGAAAAAAGTGTAAATTCCTTACAGACAGTGTCCCAAGCAGGAATTGAACCCGGGTCTCTGGGCACTGTGATGCAGCAGTGCTAACCATTGTGCCACTATGTGTGGACACAGACCTCCTGTTTCGGCCAAACTAATGAATTATTCAGAGTTATGGTTATTGTCATCAACCTGCTCTGTTACCCAACTCATGGAAGTTAGCCAAATGAGATGTTTCCTTAACAAACCTGTCCTACCTTTGCTTTGTCATATTTCAGTATATTATGAACTCAGTCAATACTTCATGTATATTTTTTTAAAACACAAAATGTCAAAAAAAAGACTGAGGATCATCCGACTTCTCTTCTGGATTAAAACACTCCCCTGTCTCAAGAGGGAAAAAAAATAAATTTTTCTGATCAATGTTGACTCAAAGCATTTTCATGGAAACAAATTCATGGGTCATTCAAATGCAAAGACACTTGCTGTCTCAAACTCTCAAGGTGTGGAAGTCATCACACAGGGTATATAAACAATTGCCTTATTTGGAAAAGACTTTAGATTTGTAGCAGGTCACATGGGTGAGTTGGCCATGTTTGTTGCTTGCTTTTACTACAGCAAGATGTTCTGAACAAAGAGATCATCAGACAGCTATCGAATCAGCTACAAGTCAATTGCGAAGCCAAGGTAATATTCAGCCATATCTTGAAAGTGGGAAAGACCTCTCCCCAATCTGTCCCAATATCAAGTTCACCTGAGAACCAAATTCCTCAAAATTGAAGCTCCACAGCTAAGTGAGAAAGATTTGCTTACAGGACCTCCACTTCACTAGAAGCATCAACCCATCTAAAATATTTTACACAAAGGAGAAACTGAGACAATGGGTGGAATTTTACCAGCATGTCAATCCGAGGTTCGTACGATCCTGTCCGAGGCCAACAGAGAATGCGTTCTCCGAGTTTCGCCCACTCCCGGAATCAGGTCGCATTTGCCGGTAAAATTCCAGCCGATACTTTGTAATCGTAACATTTGTTACCTTCATCTGTATCTAGTCTTTGTATGAGTGATAATATGAGCGTGAGAGTTGAGTGACTGAGACATTAGGCAGGATTTTCCAGCTGCATTCACGCTAAGGCCAGAAAATCTTGTTCGAGGTCGATGAATTTTTGCACTGTCTGTGTCCCATTTGCTACAATTTCTGTGATGGGCAGGCTGAGAAAATTCCACCCAATGGGCAGGATTTTACAGCCTCACTCGAGTGAGACCTGAAATTTCCACCCCAGGTCAATGAAGAATTCCATTATCGGACCCTCACCTGCTCCTGTTCCATTGGAGTTGGTACAGTCCCAGCCCTTGTGTTTGTTTAAACTCTATGGCAAGTGTAGGATAATAAATAATATTATTTACTTTAAAACTCAGATTATTTAAATTGGGACAAACACTTGGATAGTAAGAAAATACGCACACCTCACATACTTTCCATGATCCAATTGTTTTGTAAGAAAATACAAATTCTGTCACTGACAAATCGGGAACTCATCTGGAATTTAATCCATTGCAAAGAATCATAAGAAATTGAAAACAGAAGGAGAAAATACCATCAAGCCAAACAAAAAAACAGAGAGATCACTGTAAGCTTTGAGAGTCCTAACAAATAAGAAAATAGATGGCTGCTTTTGAAGTTCAAGAAGCTGTTGTTGAGTTGGTTGGTACGTGACCTCAGATTTTTATACCTTTTTCCCAATGGAAGAAAGTGGAAGGAAGAATGTCTGGAGTATGCAGGAAGTGTATATGGAGTCAATGGATGGGAGGCTGGTTTGTGTGATGATCTTTTTCACAACCTTTGATGTGAAAGTATTTCTGCAAGAGGAAGGCAAAAAGGCTAGGATCAAAGTCTTGTCCCTGAACATAGGACAACTGTTGGACTTTAACCTGGTGTTATGAGACCTCTTACATAGAACATCTAAAAGCCACATTCAAGCAGGTAGAGCTTAATATACAAAATAAAGCACAGAGATCTGAGATACTAAGGATGTTGCCTGTGTATCTTGGCTCATTCTTTAAGTAATAGAAAAAAAGAAATAAATATCTCTTATGTCACCTTAATTCCCAGTCAACTCATTTAGCCGAGAGACTTTACTTCTTGGGAGCCATCAGGCTTTGTGAATCATTGAGGTTCCCTACATCCACTAAATCATCATTGATTTGATTTATTATTGCCATATGTATTGGCATACAGTGAAAAGTAGTGTTTCTTTCACGCTATACAGACAAAGCATATCATCCATAGAGAAGGAAAGAAAGAGTGCATAATGTAGTGCTACAGTTATAGCTAGGGTAGAGAAAGATCAGCGTAATGTGAGTAGGTCCATGGATAGCATTGGAATAGTTTAGGTTAGAGGGTCATAAAATTGGTTCCATTGGTCGGCGCAACATCGAAGGCCGAAGGGCCTGTACTGCACGGTAATGTTCTATGTTCTATGTTCCAAAAGTCTGATGGCAGTAGGGAAGAAGCTGTTCTTGAGTCAATTGGTACATAACCTCGGACTGTTGTATCTTTTTCCCAATGGAAGAAGGTGGAAGAGAGAATATCTGGGCTGTGTGGTAAGTGTAGACAGAGTCAATGAATGGGAGGCTGGTTTGTGTAATGGACTCGGTTACACTTATGACTTTTTTCACCATTTTTTAGCAGGTTCTTTCACAATTCTGTGAACACCTTGCTGGATGGTTCCAGAGGCAAGGACACCATAACTGGCTCAAGCTGAGGCACTGGTGATGTCTGATTCAGAGACCAGATAGATATCATTGACAAGCCCATGAGCTGCTTATATATCCCCTGTCTTTATTTTCCTAAGTAGCAGAAGGGGGAACCTAGAACAAACCAAATCCATGAGCTTAATAACACAACTTGGGAACCTGCAGCTCCTTCAGTGCACCCTTCTTTTTATACACCTTGGGTAGGGCTGACTAAGGTATGCCAACTTTAGCAGCTTCTGCTTCAACTGCTTGATCCTAGTCTTCCACTCCCATTTAACTCCCTTATGTATTCCTGCCAAAGATGCAGATAAGAGAGTCTGCATCAATGGAGCAAGCATTTCTTCAAAGAAACTCATTTGCTACATGCCAGTCTGGGTTCGCTATGTGAAGTAGCCTGTTGCCCAACCAGCCAGTGAGATGAAAGAAGTGGCCTAACACAGGTGCTTTGATACCCAAAATCTTTGGCTGAAATGTGGGATCAGCAAAATAGTCACTCAAAGTTGGAGATAAGGTAGCTCATGTTGACATCTCTTTGCAACTCCAAGAGACACATGAATTTCCTGCAGAAAGCACACACTACATACTTCACTTCCTGCAGATGGGAGACGTCAAACAAACTATGCCATATTTTGACTACCATTGATGGTTAGCTATGATTCTCTTCAAGTCAACAGTATAGTGTAACCACTTCCTACACCCATCTGCCTAGAGGAAGCAGAGTCACTCATGATCCTCCACTTCAATAGCCCAGTGAGAATGCCTTGTGACAGGAAACATGGATGGTTTTAAGTGATCTGTATTTGTATTGTTGGGTATTAGAAACAAGTTATAGATTTAAGTGAGTTTAATTTAGTGTTTTCGTGTAGGAAAGGGTAAGTCTCTAGTTAGATTCATGTTAAACAAAAACCTTTGCCTACATGAGGGTTTTTGGTTTAATTTTAAACTGTGTCTGTATTGTGCTTAGAGGGTTTACAGCATGAAATAAAAAAAAGAGCTTAGAGAAAGAGTGAGCTGTTGCTTAGCAATTGGGGGCACATTTAAGGGAAAAGATCTTGGCTGAAATCTTCCAGTTCTTCATGTTGGTTCCAAGTAACCAAGTCCAGGAAATAAAGGACAGTTAATTCTACAAGCTAGGGAATGCCGAGAAGTTTCCAAGGAGATTGAAGTAAAAAGGAAAAATAGAAATTCAGTGGGGTGCCATTCACTGAAGGTAAAGACATAATTGGAAATGGAAGACTGGGTGAAATTGGTAGAGAAAAACCAGTATTCAGAAGTAGTCATAAGCTTGGTATCTGTATTTTAGTCTTAAGTTCAATAGTGTCTGTATGGGCAACCATCAGCTCAGATACTGGCAACACCTATGTTAAGTTTACGTTTTTAAGTTTACTTATTAGTGTCACAAATGGGCTTACGTTAGTACTGCAATGAAGTTACTGTGAAAATCCCCCAGTTACCACACTCCAGTGTCCGTTCTGATACACTGAGGGAGAATTTAGCATGGCCAATTCATCTAACCAGCATGTCTTTCAGGCTGTGGGAGGCAACTGGAGAACCCGGAGGAAATCCATACAAACGGAGAGAATATGCAAACTCTATACAGTGATCCAAACCAGGATTGAAACTGGGTCCCTAGTGCTGTGAGGCAGCAGTGCGAATAGATTTCGAATCAGTATGTGATGAGTCACCAGGTATCAGTGGCTGCAGCCAGGGCAGGGCTTCCAAATTGTGCATGTAGCAGCTCACCAAAAAAAAAGATTGTTGCAGATGTATCTTGTTGCAGAGGGTTTTGATGAGGTAGTGTTCAGAAGAATGCTGACAGGCAGGAACACAGATGCATGCTGCATTGAGAGACCTGTCACAGAATCTCTCATTAATGTGAAGGACCATGGAAGATGCATGTTGCAACTTGGCATAGGCTTCCTAGAGAATTTGCAGTCCATCCTTTTCAGCACAAAAGTGCTGGCTAGCTCCACGACAGCATTTGAAGACACAGTGATGCTTAGCATCTGGTGGCCATATCTCAGTTTCCATTGTAAAACAACCAGAAAGCACATAACATTTCAGTGCTACAGTTCCTGGGTAACAAATAGAAAGATACTTAGTTTTCAGGCCTTCTTTGAAATTGCTGGCTGACTCCATTAGCCCTTTTGTTCTGAAGAGTGTCTAAGCACAAGACTGACCGTCAATATCCAACTACCTTCCACATCAACAAACAGAAAATGATACAGGAAAGCCTATAGCAAATCCTGCTATCACACTTTCATGAGAGTGTTTGGCATTACATTAACACTGCAACGAAGTTACTGTGAAAGTCTCCTAGTTGCCATACTCCAGGGCCTGTTCGGGTAGAATGAGGGAGAATTTAGCATGACCAATGCACTTAACCGGCATGTCTTTTAGACTATAGGAGGAAACCGGAGCACCCAGAGGAAACTCACACAGACATGGGGAGAATGTGCAAACTCCACACAGACAGTGACCCAAGCTGGGAATCGAACACGGGTCCCTGACACTTTGAGACAGAAGTGCTAACCACTGTCTTTGGTAATGCTGCTCTTAATTTGAAAATATTGCCTTTGATAACCAGATCAAATTGATCACATTGATATAAATTGTGAATAGTTGAGGCCCAAGATCTGATTCTTGCAATACCTCATTAGTCACAGTTTGCCAACTTGAAAAATGACCTATTTATTGCTACTCTAATTTCTGTTGTAAACTATGGATGGGATTTTACAGCCTCGCACAGGCAAGACCAGAAATTCCTGCCGAAGGTCAACAGAGATTTCTGTTTACCTTCCCTCGCCTGTGTGGATTCCATAGCTTGCGAAGTGGTGGAGTTCAGGCCTATGTAACAGCTATTTAAAATGTTAACCACTGATGATTTACTGTCATATCTTTTAACGTAGTTTCCCAATCCACCATAGCAATTTGCCCCTCATACCTCCAAAGCTTTCTTTGTTTAGATTTAAGATGCTATTATCTGATCGAACCACATCACTTTCAAACTTAATGCACAATTTTATCATTATCTCAGTCTTTTCTAAAGGCTCCTTTACAACAGAGTTAAAATTAGCCCTTTATCATTGCACAATAAAAGATTAAAATTAGCTTGTCCCACAATTGGTCCCTCAATGTGCTGCTCTAGAAAACCATCTTGCAGACATTCCAAGAACTTGTCCTCCACATTTGTACTAATCAGATTATCCGGTCTATATACAGATCAAAATCTCCCATGATTACTGTATTACATGATTACCCTTGTTACACAGATTTCTAATTTACTGATATATACTGTGATTTACATTACCACAGTTGTTGGATAGCCTATAGACAACTCCCATCAATGTTTTTGGCCCCTTACCATTTTTTAGTTTTACCCAAACTGAACCCATGGCCAGAATTCTCCGGCCATTCATGCTTCGTTGCTGCTACCAGTGAGAATGGGGGATTTGGTGCTCAACCAAATCTCCATTCACTGCAGCAGGACCAGAAAATCTCGGCTGCGGATGAGGTTGGAGAATCCAGCCCTATATCTCAATCTTTAGAACTAAAGGTCATCTCTCACGTAAGTATTAATGCCCTCTTTAATTAACAGAATTATTCCACTACATTTTTCCAGCTTCCCGTCTTTCCTGAATGTCAATTACCATGGATATTCAAACTGCAGATTTTATTTTCTTTGTAACTATGTCTCTGTAATGTTTATTAGGCCCTACCTATAAATTTCTATTTGAGCTGACAACTCATCTGTGTTACTGAGAATGCTGCAGGCATCCAGAAACAGAACCCTTAATTCAGTTGTTCTATTGTTTCATAAATTTTGGCCCTAGCTACATTCTAAGTTTGCAACGACTGTCCCTTCTCGTCATAATCTGATTATCATTATCTTTATTGCTACCTTGAACTACTGCATTATAATTTTACAGTTTATCTTCCCCTTCTACCCCCTCACTACTGCCCCACTATTTAGTTTAAAGCCCTCTCTGTTTCCCTAGTTAAACAGCTCACTAAGACATTGGTCCTAGCACAGCTCAGCTGAATTCTGTCTAAAAAACACAGCCCCCAATTTTCCCAAACTGGTGCCAGTGTCCCATGAACCAGAACCTACTTCTCTTCACATTAACTTTTGAGCTGTGTGTTCATCTCTCTAATAGTTTATCCTATGCCAATTTGAATATGGCTTTGACATTCTGCTTTTTTAATGTGTTGCCTGGCTTGTCATGCTCCCGATGTACAACCTCTTTACTCATCTTACCAATGTCATGGGACACAAAACTAGATCCTCCCCTTCCCACTACATTCCTCTCTAACCCTGGCAGTGGGTATACTCCTGGCGTAGAGATGCCGGCGTTGGACTGGGGTAAACTCAGTAAAATTTGACAACACCAATTTTAAATCCAACCGATTTATTTGATAGTAAATCCATGAGCTTTCAGCCTTTGTGGCCTTCGTCAGGCAAATGAGGTGTTCGCCTCATTCGCCTGATGAAGGCCACAAAGCCAAAGCTCGTGGATTTACTATCAAATAAATTGGTTGGATTTAAAATTTATGTTGTCAAATTTTACTGAGTATACTCCTGGCTGCAGAGTACAATGCCTATCCCTCTGATTATACTGTCCCCTATTACCAGTACATTCCTTTTAACTCTCCCACTTGAATGGCTTCTTGTATCATGGTCAACCTGCTCATCCGCTCTTCAAGCCCTCACTCTTGCACCTAAAAGCTATAAGAACCTTGGCTCAAATTCATATGTCCCTAACCACTGACAAGATGACGCTAACCTAAGGATTGTGACTGCCTTCTGAAACAGGTAACTTTCCCCCTCCTCCCTAATGTGTCACATGTCTGCAGCTCACTAACAGTGAGCTGATGATCCTCAATTTGCAAACACTTTTAATACAGTTGAGGTTGCTGTGGAATGCAGTGATACCCAGAAACTCCCATATGCTATACCCATGACACATCCTCTGTCGTGCTATCTTTGTGCTATTTACATTTATTTTTCTTAATTAATTCATAGTTTCCCATTCACTGAATTCCTTCAGTCACCAAGTTCCTAACTTCACGCAGCACTAAAGCAGAACTCAGAATCCCCTGTGTTTATACTCTCTGAAAAACAAACTTTCCCTTTGCTCAGAAATGAGTTGAAGATAACTACCTAATTAATGAGTTACAGCTGCTCTCAGAGAACTTGTGTATCCTGATTTGATACTAGAAGAAACTTAATTTACTCTTAACTACAAATTACTATTTCATTGCAAAATGAACAAGAAGAGAGAGATTAACCCTGAAGAACAGTAAAATCCTGAATCTATATGATGAACTTCTGGCAGATTTCCATTACAACTGCAACAGGAGACAAGCAAAATAGTTTTGAAATGGGTGGAACTGGATATACCGTGTTCTAACCTATACCATGATTTACATTATGTAACATTCCCACCCAATTTAACAGACAGCATGATTTATGAGGTGCTAATAACTTGTTGATATCATGCGTCCAAATTTCTATCAGTACTAAGTCACATATACACTCAATCAGAATCACACAAAATGAAAGCTCAGTATTGCTGGGCTGCAGAACTACAGAAAATGTGGAAATGGATTTAAAGGGTCCAGCATTAACATCTCATGGATTCACAGAAAGCTTAATATTCGGTTAGTTTTAAACTTTAAAAAGTGGCAGTATCTCCCAAGTGCCAATGAATTGCATATTTCAGGATTTGGTTAAATGTTTGTCTTGATCAATGCTACTATGTTAGTCAACAAAGAGGGACTCCACTCCCTTAATGTCCAGCCTTTTTGTGACTGGCAGCATAGTATCACAAGTCAATGCTTGCTTTGACTGGAGCTGTCACAATGCCTTAATTTAAAAGCAGGCTACTTTGTCAGCATTTCTCCACAAAAGGCAAGCATTTATTTCTCTGTTGAGTGATGCAGTATAGCCTCTGTTGCTCGTGCTAATGGTAACTATACGCTGCTTGGCTGAGTACCCCTACAAGATTGTCTATTGATTCCTGTCGAGTTATCATAGAGTACAACTTCCAATATTGTAAACGTGCTTTAGGTATCTGAATCAGTCTGAGGGCGTACTGCAAATTACTACGAGGATCTCAAGGATTATGGTTGTGTGTTGTCTACCTTGCCATGAAGACCCAGGATAGGAAAGCACCCTAGGGTGTCAGGAGATTCAACCAGAGGGAAGCGACAATCTGATTTTTTTTATTTTAAATTTGTTCATATGATATGGGTATTGCTGGCGGGGCCAGAATCTATTGCCCATCCTTGGGGGCATTTGTAAATTTACAAGCTGCAAGAATAT